>OY763890.1:3469659-4719659 GCA_963667165.1 Barbarea vulgaris | reverse complement strand
CAAAAAGGAGATTCAGATTAAACAGCCAAAAAGAGACTTAGCTTATTTGCTCGAATCTGGGCATACCACTACTTCTAGAATTCGAGTAAGCAATCTAATAATCTCTGTTTCAGTGTAAATTGAGAATGAGGAATTTAAGTATCATAGAATCTGAGTTTCACTTGTTTGATTACATTGGTAATGTTCTTATGTCTCCGACTCTCCGGTGGAACATGTGGTGAGGAAAAAGAAGACATTGACTGCTTATGAACTCAATGGAATATATTGTCAACTTATTGTAGTTGGTTTAGGTGTTATTGAATCACAAAAGTAAGAAAATTTGGAGTTTTTATACATTTGAGTTTGACACTCTTTCTATGATGTTTTTGTTTTTATTATGTATGATGTATTCGTTGTTGTGGTATTACTTACTTCATAAACTGCCCCATTGATATGAAAGAAGCTGTTAAAACTGTCTTATTTGCTTCCCTAAGCTTATCAGATGTCCCAGAGCCCTCAGAAATCACATCAATCTCGTGAAGATGAGGAAATTTGGTAGAAGCTGGTGTCTCTGAATCCAAGAGAACCATACATTCATACTACATTGTCCAGGTATGTTTATGCATCATTTATAGGTTTTTAAGTGTTTTGTTTCGATTGATGCTACGTTTAACAAATTGCAGAAAGTAGCCATGATCAAGGTAAGAGATTATTCAATCCTCACTTTCAAATCACGTCCCCACAATATGCAACATATGGTTATATAAACGTTTGTTTTTTCACACATGATGTAATGGAGCCTGTGCGGAGACGCTAATTCACAGAACGGGCACCAATTATGGTTTTAAAATGATGCATCTCAAAGGATTACACAATTAAAAAAAGCTTTCAGGTACTCAATAAACTCTCAGTAAAACATGTTTCCATGATGACTATTACAGTTTGTTGTTCTTACACATGTTAGATATCTCTATCAATTTTGAGTGCTAAATGTTTTCGAGTTAAAAAAAAAACCATCATGCATACATATCTTCTCAACCGAGCTGTAGGTCATGTGACCTGCACCGAGTTGGTGGCCTCCGTTGGGATTTGGGAACAGATGTATGATCAGTTCTGATTTTTGCAGATGACTGCTGATCAAATGTTTTAGTTATGACCAGTTTCAGTGACCTCATACAATAGATCACGTTCACTTATATCTTACGCAGTAGGAAACAGTCTTTCATGACTGCTATGTTTCCTTAGTTGTACCATTGAACTTTTCTTTATATATAGGATTGGTAAGAGCTCTTGGTACACTTCATTGTGTTTCTCTTCACTTTTTAAACCCTCTTGGTAAAGGATACATTGTTTTGCACTTTTAATGTGTTTGAGATTTGTTGTATACAGAAATTGCATAATATGTTCCTATTTTTTTAGCGAGGTTATTGTGCCCAACAATGTACACTGGTTTTGTTTAAGAATCAATATAGACCAAACAGTTACTAATGTCTTGCCACTTTTTTTTCCTTTGATATATTGTTCAAAGACTTAAGTAAAGGATATGGAGAAAAGTTTAAGATTTCGACAAGCTGAGATCCCATCACCGTCAGCTCTCTTGCTGAGAACTCACCGAGAGAGGAAAAAAAAAAACAAAAAAAAAAAACAATAGATTTAGCGACTTGTGGTTTGTGCAATAATGAACAACTCAATGTTCCTCCTGTTTTTTTAACGACTCTGGCCTCGCTAGGAAAAAATAATTTAAAAACAAGAGCAGAATATGAATATATGTAAATACTAAAATCAGAACCCCAAAAAAAAACATTCAATAGATTTTTTCAAAAATATTAACAATTTTGATTCGGAAAACCATGAAAATTAAAACAGATGGAAAAAGAAAGTAGGAAAGAACAATGTTTTTTAAAAAAAAATGGAATGAGGGGATGAAGGTGGGAACAATTGGAAAAATAATACAAAAAAAGGGTTTAAAATGTTCCAAAGGAAACTATAAAAAATGATAGAAATGAAACAGAAGAGAGGATTTAACAAATAGAGTGTTAAAAAAAGTTAAGAGCACTCATAGGTAAGTAACTTCCTCTAAAGAATAGAAATATATACACCAATATTATTTAAAAATGTTGTATATGAACATAAAAGTTGGAGATAGAATTTTTGAAGAAAAATAAAACTTCTTTAAAAAAAGGAAATTGTTATAGTGTGCATATTAAAATAAAAAGATTAAAAAAATAAACACAATAAAAAACAAGTACAATATCAGTAAATTCAAACTCAAATAATGCACAGTAAAACATCTAATTAGGGAGTGATACGTAATCGTTAATAGTTTACCATGAGTGGGAATGTTATTTAGTAAATACTAAGAAATTTTTAAAAACCACCAATATATTACGGGGTCAAAGGATGTTCACCAAAAAATACGGTAAGCTTTTGTGGGAAACTATGAAATGGCTATAAGTACAAAATGATCAAGAAACAACATCAACAAACATTAAAACCACAAAACAGGAGGAAAAACAGAAAAATAAACGTAAGGACAGAAGACATATAACACATAATTTCAACAACAAATCAACAGAATATTCAAACAAGACAGTCAACATTCACCCGCGCGTAGCGCGGGGTCAACCCTAGTATAAAATAATAAAACTTTTTATGCATGATAATCCGAGACACCTCGTTCCAAGGCTTTGGTTATCCATCGATTAGTCTGAGCCATTAGTGAAGATCCTCTTGATATTTTAGTGAGAAGTTGTTTGTGGGTTTAATTTTCATTATTGGCAGGTCCAAATCTAACGATTGATATGTATATACTTGTACTAATGTGAGCATAGTTACATGAATCTGTGTACCTTAAATCTTATTATAAATACTTTCTTTTTTTATCCTGAATTTCGCCATGAAAAAAAAACAATAAAATGATTGAAATCTATGCAGTTTTCCTATAAAAAAAATCTATGCAGTTTTCCAATATTAAGCCATCGCGTATAACAAAAGTGAATGATATTTCTTCAACATAAAATTGACAAAAAAAAATATCAACAAAGAAAAAGAGAAAAAAAACAATGACAAAATTTTAGTACATGTAAAAAGTTATAAACTAGATGGAAATAAAATTTATAAGATAATTTATTTAATTGCTATATTTTTATTGAGTCTCATCAGAAAAAGGTATAAAAAAAGATAATGTATTTAATTGTTAATTTTTTTGAATCTCATCAGGAAAAGTTATAAAAAGAATAAAGTGACTAACATCTCCACAATTTTTCAAAATTAATTATTCAATCATATGTAAAATGCACATCACCGCAAGTTTTATTCAAATTGATTAGAAAAGTCTTAAATTAAATTATAGTATCACAACTTCTGAAAATTACCCTTCTAACAATTATAGAGACAATCGCAGTTAGAAGGTCCGGGAACATTAGGATCGTCAATACATTTTCCAACTCCGTTATAATACGCATAGCAGTTTTGAGTGCAATCGCTGGCCTCACAATAATTGCTTTTGTCAATGGTTATATGACATTGTTTTCCTTGAGCTCTTTCAACCATGAAGAAAGCTACAAATGTAAAATATTGGATGGTTAAAGCAACCAAATAATTCAAAATTTGGATAGTATTTATTTTTTAGAGTTTTGGAATAAAAAAATACCTGAGAACACAAGCATTAGTCCAAGAATATAAGAACATAAACTAGTCACATAATTAAGAGTTAATGATAATATTTTAGATCTTTGGAAAAAAAAAAAAAAAGATTACCTGAGAACACAATCACAAATACAAGAAAACAAGAACATGATAATTTGGCCATGATGAATATTACAAACAAAATTACGGATGTTCTGTAAACTAAAGGTTATGAGGGAAAGTTTTTCTTGTTTTGTTTGATTTTTGTTTTAAATGATTGTGTAGTAATGTTTATATAGTGGAAGTCAGTAAGGTATAGGGTAATTTCTCTTTCCTTATCATCATCATATAAAATAATATGTGATAAACATTAAAAAAGGAAATTTTACTACTGTAACTAAGGAAAGTGAATAAAATTTGAAAATTTAGGGGTTGCATTCAATGGTCAATCGAAAATAAGCTGACTATTGAAATAATCATTAACTAACTAACTAATATGACTAAATAAATCAATATCCATAAATAATCGATGTTTAATTAGCAATGCCGTGGGTCAAAAGTCAAGCATTTACTTGGCCACTTAAATTTCTTAACATATTTATAGGTGTCCGTCGTCAAATCTGACCACCACTTAAATTTCTCATCCGTAGAATTTATTAATCAATCTCTCGTACCTTATGAGACATGATGTTGAACAATCGAACATCATAACATTATTCATTTCTCCCCTGTTTCATTTTATATGTAGTTTTGGAGTTTAATTTTTTTTTTTTAAATATAGTTTTGAGTTTCTAATGCATATATTTGGTAAAAAAATTATATTTACTCTTATTATTTTAAGGGAAATTTGTTGTTTATTGTATTAATGAAGGATAAAAAAGAAAATTTTAATGTTTTATTTTTAATTTATGTGTAAAACTTTTAAACTATATATAAAATAAAACGAAGGGAGTAGTGTATTTACATTTAGCAAGTTTGTTTGGCTAATATCACATGAATTTTTCTTAAGTATCTAGAAAGACTAAAAGTATCTAAAAGATATCGTAAATATTATAGAGATTTGTAATTTTGTATCATAAGGATACATATTTATAATGAATGTATTTTCTAAACTAAAGATACAAATCTCTATAATAATTATTTATGATATCTTTTAGATAATATTACTAGATACTTTTATAAATACTAAACATTGAATTGAATGTTTCAAATGAAAGAGTATCACAATAGTTGTATCTAATTTTCAAAAAAAAAATATTCGTTTACATGTCGCTAATGTTTGTGAGTAGCGATAGCGATCAAATGTTACTACTATATATGTTGTATGTTCTATTATTTTTGCGAGTTGTCGCTATATTGTTTGTTTCGCTGTCAATATGCAAAAATGGTGGACATAAAATTTTTACAATTTGATTTATAGGATATAGAGCTTGTCAAATGGACCTAACTAAATACTTCCATTGTATAACACAAGATGACGTGGCACATGCTCTAACAGGCCGCCACATCACAACCCAACAACACTAAATGAGCTAAATGGGCCGAGCGCAAAGATACGTACTCGAAATTTACGAAACCTTTAAATTTAAATTATGCGGCAGAGGAAACTAGGACTCCTCCTTAAAATTCTAGCGACTGTTAAGGATTCATGGCGACGGAATCTGAGTCCGTAGATGCAATCAGCTCTCTTCCAGACGAGACACTTGCTCAGATCTTATCCTATCTCCCCCCCCCCCCCACAAAGCAAGCTGCTTCAACCACAACTCTGTCCAAACGATGGAGAACTTGGTCTCTTTTCATCTCAACACCATTTCGACTTTGACCAATCATATTTCTTGAATCCCAAACAAGGTGAAAGAAAAAGACGAAGAAGACGACACGAGATTGAGAAAAGCTTCAAAGAATTTGTTGACAAAACACTTTCTTGTAACAAACCCTTAAAAAAATTCTCACTAAAATATCGAGAGGATTTTTGTTACCGCATGGCTCAGACCAATCTATGGATAACCAATCCCTTGGAACGAGGTGTCACCGAGCTGATATCTTATGATAACTGTATAATGTTGTAACATCCCAGTTTCTGGTATATGGTGGTGCATGATGAGAGGCTTAAGATAATTGATTTGGCTACTACCTATGTCACCAAAGTGCACTTATCTTTTCCGTCAACCATCCGGTCAGAACTCCACAGTTAGCGTGCTTGGGCTGGAGTAGCACTAGGATGGGTGACCTACCGGGAAGTGATTGTCAGTACCGTGTGAGTGAGGCCAAAACACAGAGAAAGATCATGTGGTGATTTGTAGGGACAGTAAACAAGTCTTTGGAGCCTCTTGAAATAACAAACCGGCCGTCGGACGAGGGTTGGGCCCACGGGCCTAGAGAGGGCGTGGAGCTCACGCCTCACGGGCCTAAAGAGGGTCTGGGAGCTCACGGACGGTGGCGGTCGGGGCGTTACACATGTGGTTTTGCTCTCCAGGGCTTGCACTGTATCAGCTATAGTGGTGTCTGCGTCAATGAGAATGTAGTGAAGGTGCTAGAGATTTATGGATATAGAGGAAATGGTAACGAATTGAGACAACCGAAGCGTTTCTTGAGCCAAATGGATCGTCTTCGAGTGATAAAAGTGGAAATTGATGCTGCAATAGACGATGATGACAAGAAACTACAAATCACTAACGACCTTCTTGCTCTCCCCAAATGCCAAATCCAGTTCTTGTGAGAATGTTGTTATCTACAACCGAATTGTTTCCAGTCTATGCTTTACATTAACTCGAATAATTCGAAACCCTTCTACTTCATTATCCACTAGATTCATCTTCTGCGTAATATGGTTATATATTTCTTCATAAGAAGGTGATGGAGAAAAACTACCAAGTTTTTTGTATAAATAGATTAAGGAATTTATGTTATAAATAATAACAACATAATCATTTAAAATTTACTCATTCTAACAGTTGTACATACAACCACAATTAGATTTTCCAGGAGTCTTGGGATCGTCAAAACATTTCCCAACTCCATTTAATTGCGCAGAGCAGTGTAGACGACAATCGCTGATCTGACAAAAATTGTTTGGGTCAATGGTCTTTTTACATCGCTTTTGCTCCACTCCGTTTTGTACCATTGAAAAAGCTACTACATACAGTATTACAAAACCATCAATGTTACGAGGATTAACAAAAATAAGACAATAAGCAGATTAATCCACTCTCGCGGTCGGATTCCAGTGAGATATAGCTATAAAATTGTATGATCCGTTTGACAAAAGATTAACATTGGATTTTTTTTTTTTTTTTTGGATATTTTGAGACATAAATATTGAGAAGTTAGTGATAATAGATTTTATAAATAACAAAATCAAATTCAAAACCAAACAAACTAGTATGTTACCATAAAGATTGCCTGTAAAGAAAGACAAGAAAACACATGAAACCACAAACAAAGTAGGAGACTTCATCACTATTTTGTGTAAAATTATATATATCATATATATATATATATATATATTTTTTAATCTTCGAATGATTTAATTTGAGTTATTATAAATGCATAAAGACATAAAAATTGTGTGTTTATTGTGTACGTGAAGAAAATTAACAAAACAATTAATGCATGAACATAAACACATAAAAAGTGTGCATTCACAAAACTCATAAAAGCGTTACTGGCAGATTCTCAGAACGATTAGTGGGTTGGGCTGACAAAAACTTAAGTTGGGGTCCAAAAACTTAATAGTATATCTGTATAATTAATGTATTGGGCTGAGCAAAGGCAATTGATGATCATAAATTGATGATCAATATATAATATAACTCCAATTAAGATCGGTAACTTTCCAGTTTTCACAAATAAAAATGTAGATTAACAAAGCAAATGAATATTTGAACCAATGTATAAAAAGAATGAAAAAAATGAAGATATGAAACAATGAAAAAAATCAGCACACATGGAGAGAAACCAAAAAAATAAATAAATATTATACAAACAACACAAAGATCGTTGTCTGTACAGCTTTGTTGAATTACCACATCAAATTGATCTCAAAAAAAAAAAAAAAGAATTTGAAAAACCGAAATCATGGATCGGCCTTTGTTAAGTCAAAATGTACGTAGGTGTCTTCATCACTGATAAATATATTTTCACGTGAGGGAGCTTTGGTCGTCGTGACAGAGCTCTTTACGGAGCTTACGAGAGAAGAGCTGACACGCGTCGACGCTTAGGTCAACGGCAGCGGAGAGAGCGACGAAGAGAGCTGCGTCGGCCATGCAAGTCACGTGCTGTGCTCCCACATGGACCACCGGCTTGCTCACTTTCCCTTCTCCTTCGACGCTCGAACCCATCACGAACCCTTTCACCGGCGATGATCTTGCCGGCGACTCTCCTTGCCCACTCACTCTCCTGTCGATGCTGAACTTGCCTCCTTGTTTTGTGCTCATTGTCCCTGTTTTCATTTTCCAATTTTATTCATTAAGCATTTAAGGTCCTTTATGCTGATATGGAATTAGGACAGTTTTATTTGGGTTAGCAAATCATGTAATGTCGGTTGAGGGTATTTTTGATATATAAAACTAGTATACGAACTAGGGCCTAGGGATGCCTCCTAATTCTAACAATTGGCAAAAAAAATACTCAAAATAAATCCAAACTTAATTATATCAAATTTTCAGACATTTTAAAAAATAGTTTTTAAGTATTTCAGATTACAAAATGTCTTAGTTTTTTGGATAACTAACTCAGATATTAAGTTAAAAACATTAGTTGTATATTAATCTGGATTTTCTTCTCGAGTATTTTAAATTACCGTTACTACTTACTAGATAGGTTATAATATACATATATTCGTGTAATTTTTGGTATTAAGGGTAAGATGATTCGGACATTTCCTACATCTTGAGGGTACTTTAGGTATTCTAGGTAGCGTATGGGGTGACTGGGTACAATACATTCGGATTACCTACCATAATGGATAATTTGGTCGGTTACGAGTCCGGGTAATTTGGATTACCATATGACCCACATTATTATATTATTATATTAATACTAATCTAACATTTGTATTAAAAGATATATTTACCTTCTGCAATAGGAATGCCGGTGCTAGTACTATTGTCCCTCACAAGCTCGAACTTGTAACCCAATCCATCGATGGCTCCTCTCTCACGCCATGCCTCAAGTCGACCCCACGGTTTCCAGCTACTGACACAAGTCCCATGAGGCCTGAGTATGAGCCACGCGCCTGGGTTAGATCTAGAGACACGGTCTGACCCTGGAGATGCCACGAATGGTGTGATCATTGAAGCTGCTGCTACTGGAGATCCCGAAAGATCATGGATCGTTATCATCCAACCTTTTCTCTCTCTCGCTTGTTTCTTCTCCCATTGGTCTCCTGATAGTGTTCTTGTGATCCATCCTCTACTACTGTATGTAAAACCTGACGGCAGTGACCTATTACCAAAACAGAACCAATCAATCACCAATTGCAAAATTGTAAAACCAAATTCGTCAAATTAAACCATGAACTGATTTTTTCCGGTTTTTAAGATATTTTGTAATACCGAGATCTTCCGTTACGATCGGAGCTGAATTTGCAACTGAAGACAGGCTGTTTAATATTCCCTTGAATCTGGTAAACCACTGGGCTACATTCCGGTTCACCTCCGAATTGAAATACGAACCGAGGATCCGGTTCTGCACGAACCAATAGATGTAGCCTAGCCGACGGTTTATCTCCTTCTCCACCCAGCTTTTTCCAACCGCTATGAAACGCGACTGTTCTCGAAAGCGCCGCCGCGAGATCCACCGCTACTTCGACTCTTCCTAGAAGCTTACCGGAGGCGACACCGCAAGTGTGTCCAGTACGACCGGCGTAGACTGATACTCGGAGTGAGATCTTCTTACCGGAGACTCGTCGGATCGCGTCGGCGTCGAGGTGAAATCCTGGAGCTGAAGTGGAGGATTCCGGCGGAGACGAAGCGTCGGAGAAGGATGAGAGAGGGAGAAGCGCTTTCTGTGAGGGGAAATGTTTGATCCGGAGCTTACAGTAACAAGGCGTCGACGACGGATGTACTTCACCGCCGATTTGCTTGTTCGTCGCTGTCTCCGGTAGTCTCAGCGCTAGTGAATCTATTGTAAGCCGTACAAACGGACATGGATCCATCACAAAACCTTTTGAGCTTCTTCTTCAGATTTTGAAATTTTGTGTGAATAAGCTGAGAGATTTCAATTAGAGAAGAAGTGTGAATCAGTTCATGAGGAGAGGTCGTTGTTCGTCGTCGTCTTCTTGATGGTTCTCGTTTTTGTAGCAACATGAGAATTAGTGGGCCCCCAAAGGTTCTCTAATAATAATTTTATTTTATTTTGATTGGCCATATTTTTGTGTGTTTTTATTTTATTTTATTTATCGCGGGAAATTCGGCGGCACAATAAAACAATTCATCATTTTCATTATTTGGTTTTTTTTTTCTTTAAGGTTTTGTTTATTTTTCTTGTTGAAGCACAAATGTATCATGATTCATGAATCTTTGGCGTACTTTGATTATAAACCAAATATATTATATTAGTTTTAGATATTGCTTTTTGAATTTCACAAGAAACACCTTTCTTGAAAATTTAATTAATCCTTTCTTATAAATTTAAGTAATCATTGTGATTAATACAGTCACAAATATTACGTTTAAATTTGTATAGGTTTTATATAAAAATAAGGTTAGAATACTGAATTAATTAGAGATAGAAACGAAATGATATTAGATTACGAAAAAATATAAATATAATGTAACCGTTAAAAAAAACCTCTCCACCGTTTCGCAGCAAAACTATTAATCGTAATATTAAAAAAAAAAAAAACACGAAATAAATACTGCTTTGGTTTTATTTGGAAGAAAAAAAGTAATTGATGAAAATAAAAATACTGATGGAAGAAACGAAACAGAGCAAGCGATAAGTTTGCATGGAGGGGTTCACGTGGGCCCATTTCCAGCTGTGTTGAGTTGTGCGTTGGTGGCGTTACGGTAATTTGGGCTAAGTATTGGGCCACTAATTATACTTGTCATATTAAAATTAAATAAAAGATATTAAAATTAATATAAAGAAATTGGTCCGTCACCGTAACGCCGTCAGGATCGTCGGCGGGAGAGAAGGAGGAGCGACGTGGCACTTGCTGGCTGTTTTTTTGTCGTCTTCCGTCCGATTTGTTCGGCGCTTTAGATCCTTCTGTTTGTTGACGGCGCTTGGAACTGGTAGTTGGTGGCGTTTGACTGCCATTTATAAAAAATTTGGTACTTCTTTTTTTTTTAATTAAACTATTTCCGTATTTTTATATGTTTAATTGCATTACTTATTCGAGTCAATTAACTCGTTGCTAATTTATATATGAAAATCAAAATTTTATTCATGATCAATAATAATCCACACTAATTCTCAACTTTCCATTTGCATTGTGATTAGACATGGAACTTGGTCTTAAATTTGATTATTCCAGTTTTTTAAAAAAATTTGTGAGAAGAAAACCAAACATGATTGCAGATACAAAAAACAAAAAAAAACAAACAAACAAACAGAAGACAAAATTACTCTGTACAGACTGATTTATTATCAACATTAATGTAAAGAAAATTTATGACAAAACGAAAATCATTCAGTGAAAAACATATATTACTGCTACATTTTGTTTTTGTTAAGTTTACGACATTGAGAACATGTGACATTTCTATCAAAGTTACAATTAATTTCTAGAGTGTAAACAATATATTAAAATTCGTATTTTATAGGTGGTATATAACTCAAAGAGAGAGTAAAAGAGAGTCTACAACAGGATATAGACTAATTTATTCGTTATAATATCCGGTCTAAATATTATTGCTATGGACCTGAAAAAAAAAACACAAAAAACGCAAAGGAGCCCACGTCCTGCACGGAGCATATCAGAGAGACCGACCGTGAAAAGTGTTGGCTTACTCTCGAAGCGAAAGAAAAAAATTAAATCAAAATTTCAGAGATAGATTAGAAATAAGGAAAGTGGACATGAAGATTGAAGACACATATACATCGAGTGTAGACTCATCATCGTTTTTAAGTTTATACGCATTTGTGTCTCATTCCCAATTACTAGTAATTTGATTAGTGTTTTTTTATCTCCATTTAATAAATATGACTGTAGAATAATAATATTGTAAATGATTTTTCTCAATTTGTTTTATGACATATCAAACTATATATTTGAACAATAAATTTGACAAAAATAGAAAAACGATAGATCATTTTAAATTTTATTATAATGAATAATATGTAAAGCTAAAAGCAAAGCTTCCTTAAGAAAATATCTGGAAAGTTGCAATGATACGTCCATTTTAATTTAAGTCGAAGCTGACTAACTGTTTTTTTTTTTTTAATGATGAAATATTTAGTATCATATAATCATTCCAATTATATATAGCATGCAAAACTCATTCATACTGTATGATTGATTGTTTGTACAAATAGCTCACTGGAAAACCCAGGAGAAAATGTTAAACTAATAGTATATATAAAAGAGCCATCAGTGCCACAATATTTGAAGACTGAAATCATATATACATGTAGTGCACATACACATATAGTTGACTTTTTATTTTATAATAGAAATCTTTTTTCACTTTCTTTTTGTTTAAGGATAAAAGAACTTGTATACGAAGCTTCTTCTTATGAGTTGCAATGAAATGATAATCGATTAGCGGAAAAAGAAAACCATTGTACGTTCATTTAAAGAAGGAAAACAAAAACCTTGTAACTGTTCTATACTTTGTGCCTATGTCTATGCTGGTCATGATCGAAATGAATTTCTACTAAATATGAGCACTTTAATACTTATATATTGACATATTAACATTGCGATACCTATTTGACGACTCCATAGTTTATGAGTAGTCTCGGTAGTTATTTATCAATAGTTAATTATTGTTTTTTTTTTTTAAATCATATTGGATCATCAAGTATGTTGGATCAATCATTAAATCATATTTATATATCTTTCGCCGAGGCTCATAATATTATCGAGGTAATTATAACTTTGGTGTAGCGTGGGATGACCAGATGCGCTTACTTCTTTTGTAGCTTCGGGATAGTAGAAGCATTTTAATAAACAAAATACTATTTATTGAACGGACTATTACGGTTGGAAAAAAGAAAAAAAAGAAAAAATGGAGTATTAGTTTATGGGATGCGAAAAGTTAGCTACCTTAATTGATTTTTGGAATGGACTACTTGCCTGATAGAAAATTATTAATTGCCACACAAAAAAATAGTAATGATTTAACTTGGATATATGTTAGCCAAAAAAATAAAACATCTCGATCACGTGCAAAGATATTGAAATAGATATGTCTCTCTATTTTTAAATGTCTTTAGAAGAAATTTCAAGATTCTCTTCTATTTTCTTGACAATATATAAACAATTAGACATTTGCCCAAGTTGCCATATTTTGTTGGTTATTTTTTATTTTATTTTATCTGATGAAAATAAACGCATTTATGTCAGTAATAGTTCTATTCCCACAAATGAAAACAAAACCTCGAACAATCAATTTACCTGCTATGGGCTAGCTAAGCTACTACGTAGCTATGGACACTTGCTCCTGATGATCCAACTTATTCAGAACCAAAATTGATATGGATTTTTGTCGGATTCATTCGACCCACGGATTCTAATTTGGTTTTGTAAAACCATGGTCGGTCATTTTACATCCCGAGTGCCTTAATTTAGGAAAAAAATAACATATATTCCTAAGATTTATAGTCCAAGACATATTTCTTGACAAAACCAAAAAAAAAGGTCCAAGACATATTTACATATATTGCTAAGAAAAATCATGTGTTTGAAAATAAAATGGACATACTAAAATGTCATTTCATTTTTCAAATATAGAATTTCGCGTAGTGTTTGACATACATTATTAGCATGCATACCAAAACTGCATGGTAACACTTTTTTTTTATATTTTTGACTGCTAACACTTTTGAACTATAACTTTCTATATTTTATCTTTCTTTTTGGTTGGAGTTTAGCTATATACATTATGTGCATTGTCTTAAATACATTGAGAGTGTATAGTATTGATAGTTTGATACATACACAAATTCAGGTTCAAAAGAAAAAAAATCGACATAAGACCCTAATTAAATCTGTCATTGTTTTTAACGAACACTATTTTCTCCGACAATAAACATGCGAATTACTGAAACATTGATAGGTCCACCATTATTTGTTTTGCAATTTTTCCATTTAACGAGCTCTGTCTCTATTAATTTTCTCTCCCTTTTTAGTATTTCTTTCTTGTTCATATTGTATATATTAATTTTATTTTGCTCGCTTTTTGAAATACATCTTTCTATCACTGTTTCACTTTATAATTGTTTTTCGTTTGGTTGCAAAAATGTCGTTTTCCTTCCTCCCCACCTTTTCCGGGATTTAACTTATCACAATGTAATAAAATTGCATGTTCCTCTCTCGCCATTGGCAAGTTCCATTGTAATGTCTCCATCGCTAGGTCAAACGCTCCAAAAGGACCAAGACCCTTTTTCTTTTCCACACATTATATTTGATCAATTTTTTTTTTTTTTTTTTTTTTTTTTTTAGGCGACAAAAAAAAAAAAAAAAAAAAAAGAAAAGAAAATATAGCTAGTTATCGTAAAATTTAATTCTCTAAGTCTGGTTGGTTCATCTCCAGCTACTGTCTACGTTGTGACTTACATAGGTTTGGTTGGTTCTCTAAGTCTGGTTGGTTCATCTATTTCGTCTAAAACAGTCAAGTTCTTGATAATAGTTTTGGATACTTAATTATATTTTAAATATTTCAAATAGAAGAAACCAATATTGTTATGATAAGAAAATTTAACATTCAGAAACTTAACAGTTGATATTGTAACAGAATTGACTGTTGTGTTAGAGAGATGACTAAAATTTACGTTTTCTAATCCCGACAAGAAATACTTATTGGCCAAAACATATAAATTTTTTTTTTTTTTTTAGTAACCAATAAAGAAAAAGACAAGATAGATTGTGGTTTCTAATTAATTAGATAAATTTAACCGTCCATACATTTCCGTGATCATGCATGAAACGTACTTAATTAGCCTCCAACGACTAATTAACTTATTAAAGCTCTAACTAAGGAACATTACAACGAACTAGTAATTAATAAATTATATAAGGTCACGAAATTAAATCTTATAACGTATCTAACAACTCACATGATCTACCATGTCACATTTTTTATCAACCATATTTTAACCACCTAAGCACTCACACAGAGGCGGAGGTACACTGAGACCAGGGGTGGCAATTGACACCCATGGTTTTTAATTTTTGTTTTTATGTTTTGTTATTTTTTTTTAAATTGACACCCTTGATAAAAGATTATTGACCCCCATGAAATACTTAAATATAGGTTTATAGACTAATAAATATATATAACATTGTAGTCCAATCCAGTTTTTTAAAGAAAAATAATAATAATTAAAATAAGCCTATGAATTAAACTCGACCGATAATAAAAAAAAAAAGTGAATTAAACTTAATAACTAGCTTTAAAACAAAACCTAATTAACCCTATCCATATCACTATTTGTAGCCTAACATTACTTTTTTTTGTTCCTTCTTTTTTTTTATTTTTTTGTTTATCGTATTTTGAACCTTTTATCTATTACGACTGCAATCATTGAAAGATGTTTTTCTGCAATATATATTGGGAAGACGGTTTGTGTAACCATATAATTGATGCTTTCTTTAGAGATTTCCTAGTTTGTTTTATTGAAAACACGTATTTGATAGTGTGACAAATGAATAAAAAATTCCAGAACATTATTGAGTATAGAATACGTCTTCAGATAATGGTTATTTTTTATAGTAAAATTTATGTATTTTGAAGAAACAAAAATTATGACACCCATAACTAAATATCCTGGTTCCGCCATTGACTCACACTACTCTTTCATCAAACTTATTTTTATGCATATAGTCCAAAAGAAACCAAGTGGCATACTGGCATATCTACACAATGTGGTGCCAAACAAATGCATATCAAGTCACAGTTCGGATACTGTCTCCTTATCTTATATATAGATTTAAATTTGGATAACAACACATAAAAAATATTAACATAAATTACTATATTACATTCCACATTTTATAGTCTAACCAAGAAATCATTATCCTAACAAAGACTAGCTAGTCTAATTGGATGCACTTTTTAATAAAATTTATATCGAATATTTCTAGTCGTCAACTTTTTAATTAAAACCAAAGCTAAAAGTCATCACCGACTATTTTCAAGGGTGAGTAGGTCCTTGGCAAAAAGAGAATTCGTATATACACCACGAATTAAGTATCTGAGCTGAGCTTAGAAGTCTAAGAGCAAGTCCATTGGTTAGAAAAGAGAGTGTCTTCCCTAATTTTTTATAATTAGATTAAAGACATCCAATAAGAAAGAGAAACAAAAGTGTCTTGCTAAAGACACTTAAGACTATAGGGAAGACACTCTTAAATGATGTATCATATTTTGATTGGTTTTAAATTTTTTAGTTTAATATTTAATAAATAAAATTAATTAAACACACTTTCTATGTGGTTGTGGGATGAGGATGGTCTTGTGGTTTAAACTTTAAACAAAGTGAATTTTTTATCAAGTAGAAATCGAACACTAATAGGTTCTAACTTCCAAGCCTAACTACCACTAGATGTCTAGCAGTCTAGACCACCTTGGGTTAGTTGGATGCATTTTGACTTTTGAGTCAATGGTACTATCATCAACTACATACAGTCATACGTTATATTGTGTTTTTTTTTTTTTTTTTTTTTTTTTTTTTTTTTTTTTGATATTTACGTTATATTGTGTTTTAAGTGATCATTTTAAAAAAATCTTTGGATGCTTACCATTTTCAAATATATAAACACATTTTACCAAGAAAAAAAAACATTGAAAATCTCGTTATCTAATTATGAAAAATATCACAATCATCCTTTTAAAAAAAAAAAAAAAAATTGCTCACAAGCATCATTTTTGATAGCCAGAAAAAGAATCTTACGAAGAAATTTGTCAGAATAGCAACACATCATTATGAAATTCGTCAATAATCCATTGTTAATTTTGTTTCTTATATATGAAAAAGTTCCGATGCTAAAATCTATCAATGTACATTAATACCTTTGTAAACAGTAATGTACCATAATATTGTTTACAGTTAATGAAAAATTACAATTCTTTTTTTTTAATCATTTTTACATAGATGATTATTACCTTCCAGTTCCACGCAATCAAAGTAACATCAACAATACATTAACGTTAGGAATGACGTAAGGTTGAGTCAGCAGACAAGGGAGTGAGATCAAATCGGGTCAAGATTATTTGGTTGGGACCCGTCACATGCACATGGACCCTCCCTACCTAATCCAGGTTAATAATCTTGATTCTTTGTTAAATACCTTAAAAATTTGAACATATTATTATTGAAATTGAAATAAATAATTAATCTCGGATCTTTGGTTCCGACTTCCGACCATAATCAAGAAGATCATGCTCACGACACAATGCTTATGTTTCTCCAGTTTTGATCTTCCTCGAGATTAGATTCCCTCTTCATTGTCTTTTCTGGTTTTTTGTTAATTTGTTAGGGTTCCTATTCTTACATTATTATATATATTTTCTGGTTAATAAACCAAAAAAACTATTGGTAGGTTGGATTCTTGTAAAAAAAGAAAGGGAATAGCAGTAGAAAAGAAACTCCTTTTCATTAACAAAACATCTAATAATTGCTTAAAACAAATTCGAGCCTATCAATTAATGGGTCCAAGAAAGGCCTCTTCAGCCCAATTTAATAACTCGGGTAACATAGAGAGGCACAATGTGCGCACATACGAAGAATAACATTTGGTAATTACAATTTATAGAACCTAATCTCTTTTTAATGGTATCCATAAGTTTTTAATCTTGTATTGTTGGATGTGCATAAAATTTTACATATATCCGAGAAACTATTAATCGACATGGTGATCTAACGGAATCGCATTAGGTCAAGAAAAATATTCGTATAAGAATAGAAATAGTTAGGAACATGTATGTATAAAAACATTGTCTAATTAGAATTATGCACTATAATTCGCCTACCAAATGGGTAATGGGTCGGTACTTAATATAACCAAATTGGCGCAAAACTTTAACTAAAAACTAAAAGTGAATATATATTTGCGCTCACAAAGCCACTTAAATCGCGCCACGTAATCGTTTTTCCTCACTAAACAGCGACGTGGCTAGATACGATTGGATACGTTACGCAGGTGCCTAAACAAGTGATTAGAAGAATCCCAGGAACGTTCTAGCTTCATCGTTGCGGTGCTCTCTCTTTCTCCTATCTCTGCTTCGGAATCTATATTGAATCTCCGATCGTACTCGGAACTTTGAAAACCCCACGAACATGTCTTCTCCTGGCGAGTGAGTCCTCCGTTTCTCTCTATCGACCTTCGTTTGTTTTGTTCCACTTCGCTTCGATTCGATTTTGGATCGCGAAATTGTTAGCTGATTAGTTAGGTTTAGGTTTTGATAAATTGAATGATTCTACCATTTTCCTTTTAATTTTGATTAGCTTGTATTTAGGTTTTGAAGAATTCAAGCTGTTGTTTCTTTTCAATTCGAGTCTATGACTTTGGTTAACGCTATTTTAGAAACATCATCTATGCCATGGATTAGTAGAAGAAAAGTAGTAGTTTTCGAATATGGAATCTCATGGTGCTTTAAGCTAAGAATCTTGTTTTTGTTTGCTGTATCTGTGATCTTTTCCTTAGAAATTTCGATAATGGTATCATAAATTTACTTGTGATATGAATCCCTAGGTGTTGATAATGGACTGTTAGGAATGAAAACAAAACTTGAGCTATTTTCTGCTCTAGTGACTTCTGCCAAGAACCAAGGCTTGTGCTGCGTTGTCAATAAAAATTCTTGTAGCAGCTTTTTTTTTTTTATGAAATAGTCAAATATATTGTCTTTCTCCTGTGACAAAGCTATATGCTTTAGCTGATCTTGATGACATTTTTCGATTAGATGAGTGGGATATGTATGCTTTGAGTTTGCAATATCTGTCAAAATTGTTTCTTATAGCGCCTGTTGTTTGGTATCATTGATTGCAGATACTATAACTCACTGCCACCAATAACTAAGGCTTATGGTACGTTGTGTCTCTTGACTACTACTGCCTCGCAGCTGGGATTAGTTGGTCCTGTTCACATTGCTTTGATTCCTGAATTGGTTCTTAAGCAGTTCCAGGTAACAAAGTATTTTCTTTTATGATTTTCCTTTCTCACAATACTTTGTCATCCAAAGTTCCTAACTCGTCTTGCAATCTGATCTTTTTGGTGTTTACAGGTCTGGAGACTGATATCAAACTTCTTTTTCCTCGGTGGTTTCTCTATCAATTTCGGAATACGTCTTCTCATGATGTGAGTATTATTTTATGCATATATATGCAAAGAGCGAATTTCGTTATTGTAACATACTTTTCAAATGATTGGACAGAGCAAGATATGGAGTTCAACTCGAGAAAGGGCCATTTGAAAGGCGGACAGCAGACTTTTTGTGGATGATGATCTTTGGATCTTTGACTCTATTGGTATGTAAAGCTCTCCCTCTAATTCTATCCTAACTCATCATTGTTATTTGTTTGAGAACCCCAGTGTAGTATACTATATAGTACGCCAAAAAGTAGATAATAGCTGGTACGTAACTCTAAGATATCCCAAAGCTGAGATAATCAGAAATTCTCAAATAGTTCAAGCAAGGTTGAAGTTTTAAAGTGAGACAAGCTTTTGGTAGATGTTATTCGTATACTTGTGATTCCCTGTGTTAAAAAATTAAAACAGTTTACCTTGTTTAAATTTCAGGTTTTATCAGTCATACCATTTTTCTGGACACCGTTCCTTGGAGTTTCACTTGTGTTCATGCTTCTGTATATCTGGAGCCGAGAATTTCCAAATGCCAACATCAGCCTATACGGTCTTGTCACTCTTAAGGTATTATAAGTGTTTATTTGCAATCTCATCCAGATATATAAAACCCACTCTTTAGTATATAATGTTGATGATGAAAGTTGTAATTACTTCACAGGCTTTCTACCTCCCATGGGCAATGCTAGCACTCGATGTTATCTTCGGTTCTAAGATCATGCCAGATCTTCTTGGCATCATAGCCGGGCATTTGTACTACTTCCTGACAGTCCTCCACCCTCTCGCCACCGGCAAAAACTACCTGAAAACCCCAAAATGGGTGTATCCTTTATACAAATTCTCGATTAGTTCCAAATGATTCATTCTCTCCCTTTTTGGCTTTTTTTTTTTTTTGTTCTCTGTGATCCCTTGACTCTTTCGATAGTAATAAACTGGTAGCAAGATGGCGAATTGGAGGTCCAGTAGCAAGTGTTCGACAAGCAGGTGGTGTAGGAGCAGCAGGACCTGGAGCTGGAGGAGGAGTAGGAGGAGGAGGATCTTATTCAAGCGCTCGTGCCCCACCCGAGAGCTCGAACACAGCATTCAGAGGCCGATCATATCGTCTCACCGACTGAAAGAAAAGACTTGTCCGTTTTCTTCGTTTTCAATAGGGATAATCCATCTTTTTTTTTTTCAAACAATCCCACTAACAAGTACCAGATAGCTTTGTGTTTTTGAATATATGACTCTGTAGGATTGAATATTTGAGGTTTTAATACAATGTTGTATTCAAATGCTTGGTGCTGTTTTACGAAGTTGGTCGTCACACAACATGTTAACTTGAACAAACGAAGAGCACTAATTAAGAGACGTTTCGAAGCGACGTCATTTTAACATAGGACCATATTCCAGTTTTTTGTCAATAAAATGCGGTTCATATAAGAAAGTAACAATTGTAAATTAACCATATCGTAATTAAAATGATTTTCAGTGAATTACTGACACTATGAATAAAATCAGATGACATAAGAGTTTGGTCGGGACAAGTTGAATTATTTTAAGATACAATTAATTAAGAGATGGTTGGCATAAGAAAATTATTACTATTGATTACGAATTATAATTATTCCGTGGAATTCCGTTCGATATAAATAGGGGAAATGAGGAAAAGGAAGAAAGACGACGTGGCAATTCAGGAAATAATGAAGAAGCTATAACGAAGGCGAGACATGAGCTAACACTAATTTGAAATCGATCATTGTAGGGCTGAGAATTCGTCTATGTGATCCAACGGTTAAAAATGATTCATCCTCGCTCCCCTCCTATTTATCTGAAGGACGAAGTCCCCATGCTGCAAACATAACGCATAGATTAACGAAAACAAACAAAAGAAGAGAAGAAGAAGAAGAAAGAAGAAGGAGAAGATGTCGTGGCAAACTTACGTTGATGAACATTTGATGTGCGATGTTGGTGATGGTCAGGGCCACCACCTTAACGCCGCCGCTATCGTCGGTCATGACGGTAGCGTTTGGGCTCAGAGTGCTAACTTCCCTCAGGTATTCCATTTTCTTTTGAGATCCCGATTTATTTTATCTGTGCTTGTTCCCAATGTTACGTTTGATTTATAGTATCATTTATCATGTTTAATTTGGATTATGGATTATGGATCATATTTTGAGATTCGTTCAATCTGTATAGTGTATATGCATGCGCTGTTGTAATAGTGTATTGTTTTTTTTTTTTTTTTTTTTCTCTCTTTAATAGTGTATTGTTTCTTTTCCTTTTATATGTTTTGTTGATAAATTCGAGGAAATTTTTCAAGTGTGGATCTTATAATGAATATTCAGTTTAATTTTCCATTTCTTTTTTGATTGTTATCGTTTCGAGATTGAATTTAACAAGGTCAACTTAATATACATATATTTCGGTTTTTTGATACCAAACCAAAGCATGTTTGGTATCATGGACATGCAAGTTTCATAATTGTCCAAAGCTTACTCAAAATGTAATCTCATGGTAATCTTACTTTGGTCTTTGATAGTTCAAGGGACAAGAGTTCAGTGATATAATGAAAGATTTCGATGAACCGGGACACTTGGCACCCACAGGATTATTCCTAGCAGGAGCAAAGTACATGGTGATCCAAGGCGAACCCGGAGCTGTAATCCGTGGCAAGAAGGTATAACTATTCATTGATCATGATGACATGTTCTTGGATGCATATATGCATGATCTAAGAGCCTTTCGAATAGAATTTTTAATAATTCGTTGGTTTGGATTTTGACAGGGAGCTGGAGGCATAACGATAAAGAAAACAGGACAGTCATGTGTGTTTGGGATCTACGAAGAGCCAGTCACACCAGGACAGTGCAACATGGTTGTCGAGAGGTTGGGTGATTACCTCCTCGAACAAGGTCTCTAAGCCAAAAACCTTCTAGAATAACCACCTTCTACAGTTTTTTTTATACGCCCATTGTTTTTCTTTTTCTCTTTTTTCTTGTTCGGGTGGTTTGCTTATTTTTTTTTTGACTTAATATATAATTTTGGGCAACTGGACCAATTCTGGTTTCTTCCCATAGCAAAGTTTTAAGAAAGCTGAAGCCTTTAAGGCTGCTGTTACATTATAAAGGACAATGGTTTCTGCATTTTTTTTGTTATTTTCTCTTGTTTTTTTTACTTGTGCAAATTTTTGTCTACTACGTTAATATATATATATATATATATATATATATATATATGAACTTATTAATACTGGCAAGTTAACTAAGTAACTATTAACTGTATATGTAATCAATTTACAGGATTTTAGATTATAATAGACGATTCAAGATGCGCTAGCGCTAGAGTTCTGAATTTTTTTTCCACTCATAAGTCATAATGGATAATCGTATTCTTTGGGGTCTGAATCCCATATGAAGTGTAAACACATTCTAAAAACACTTTCAACACTTTTAATAGGAAAGTAATAATAATAATTTTTTTTTTGTCGGAAAATCATTCCCATCCCATCTGTTTTTTATTATGTTCTAACAGCTCATCGAGAATTCGAGATGTCGAATCTCATTTTTTTTCCTTTTTTAAAATTTCCAATTAAAAAAATTCTAAGATATTGTTTTTTTTTTTTTGTGTGAAAAAATTCTATTGAGATATAATGAAATGGTTTATTATCTCCAATTGTTCATTTTGAATCAATACGATGCACACATATCTCTTACGAATATAAATTAAGTGCTTGTTTCTCTGTTCTTTTCAATAAAACAAAAACTTTTATTTTTCAAACCAAAAAAAAAAAAAAAGAAGTTAAAGAAATATCTTTTGATCTTTGAGTTTTGTTTAGAAACAGTTAATGACAATGATTTATCAAAAAATACATTAATTGACAATGACATTAGGAAAGGAGAACATTTATTGGAAAGAGTGGACCGAAATAATAATGGAATATTTTTGCGTATGGCATACAATGCAAGAGCATATCCACCCTGTAAACAATGATGGCCATACTTCCATCACTTCTTCACTTTGATTTTGGGAATTTAAATCTGTACTATTTTTTATTTCTTTTTATTTCTTCTTCCTTTTCCCCGATGAAATACTAATTTTTTATTATTAAAGTAAGATTTACTTTTTTTATCTGTCGAGAAAATATATTGGACCGATTGGCTATGAATGATTCAAATCTAATTTTTTTTAAAAAGAATTATAAAAAGTTTAAATGCTAACCATTTGGTTGAATTTTGACATAAAACATAACATGTCACATATTATTTCTGTTTTACCACCATTTATTTAATTTGGTTTAACCGTATTGTCAGTTATCTAAATTCTTCTCCAAAATCTCACCATTTATCTAATTGACTCCAAATTTGTTTGATACAAAATAATATATTAGCTAAAATTTACAAAGAATAGTTACTTTTGATTATTATTTGTTTCGTTATTGCATTATTTCTATACTTTTCTTTATTAAATTGAGTAAATAAATAAATATTTATTTTTTTCGTTCAAAAATAAAATAAAATATTTATATTTATGAAATTCAGCAAACTAGTATCTTAAAAAAAAAAGATTTTTATTGGATGCCTAAATCGTGTTATTAATTTAAGCACAAAGTTTCCGCGTCTATTCCCAAGCGAAGAAAACCACAGAGAAGAAGAAGAAGAAACAGTCTCATCTCATCTCGCCGGAGAAGAAGAAGAAGAAAGAAAGAAAAAAAGAGAAGATGTCGTGGCAATCATACGTCGATGACCATCTCATGTGCGAAGTCGAAGGCAACCACCTCACTTCCGCCGCCATCCTCGGCCAAGACGGCAGTGTCTGGGCCCAGAGCTCTACTTTCCCTCAGGTTTCTTCTTCTTCTTCTTTACGCGTTTCTCCGATCCTTAAGCTTCAATTGAGTTATATCGATCTGATTCGATCGTCGTTCTTTCTCATGATCGGATCTGAGGAAACTTGGATCTGGTTTTGACTTGTTAAGACTTGTTCTTTGAAATCTGATTATCTCAATGACCAAATCAGGTTTTTTTTTTTGTTTTCTCGTTTATCATTTGTTTTACTGAATTTATCGTTTCTGATTCTGAGATTTTCACAATTACAGTAGTCGATTGTGTTTATTGTTGGATGATTTTGCATTTGCTTAGTATTGTATAAACCATGTAAAAGGATCTGTTTTGTATTGGTATTATCATTTGCTCAATAAGTTGAAAGCTAATTACTTTTTTTTTTTTTTGTGTGTTCTTGATTTATGTTTTAGTTGAAGCCTGAAGAGATTGAAGGAATCAAGAAAGACTTTGACGAACCTGGACATCTTGCTCCAACAGGTCTATTTCTTGGTGGTGCTAAGTACATGGTTGTCCAAGGTGAGGCTGGAGCTGTCATCCGAGGGAAAAAGGTAAACATTTTCTCAATAGAAACCGATACTCGAGAAGGCTCTTTCATGATTTTGACTCAGTTAAAGAATCAAAGGAAGAGTCTTTTAGCATTTTATGATCAGTAAGTTAAGTTCCAGCTTACTTCTCCTATTTGCAGGGACCTGGTGGAGTTACGATCAAGAAGACCACTCAAGCTCTAGTCTTTGGCATCTATGATGAACCCATGACTGGAGGCCAATGCAACTTGGTTGTGGAGAGGCTCGGGGATTACCTTGTTGAGTCTGGTCTCTAAGTTCACACAAAGTGCTTCAAACCAAATTTCATTTTCGACTTCTTCTTCACTATAGAAGCACTCTTCCGCCATGTATTGTGATTTGATTGTTGTTGTGCATCAAAACAAAAGTTATATACTCTTAGAAGAACAAAGAAACAATCATATTTGTTGTGGTTTTGATTCCTATTATGATGGTTTTGAATGTTTTTCTCTCTTCCTTGTATTGTATTTCGTAATGTATCTCTGCTTTTCAAATTCAGTAATGAAATAATTACGGTTTGGTATAAAAATTTGAGTTTCTGAAGTCGTCTTCTTAATCACTTGTTTATTTAAAGCTCATAAAGAATTTGACCCGGCTCAGGTTCTATTAGTTTGTGATTCGAATTAAATTGCATTTTGAGCCACACAAATACATCACCAAGCTCGCCTTTTCGATTAAGCGGTGGAAGAAATTACCGGTTCAACAGTTGAGCTAAATACTAGTTTAATTACTACTACTCAAAACTTCAGACCAAAGAAGGCAACAGGACACTTATCACCAAAAGCTCATAGAAACAACAAAGCACGGCAACAGAACAGAAACTGCAATCGAAACCGCCATATGTCTGAATGCTTTATTGGTTGAGGAAGGCGAAGCCAAGGGTGAATCAATGGCAGTTATATTTCCAGAGATATTACCCGCCATTGTTCTGTTCATTCTGCAAATGTAACAACAACACCATCAAGTAAGATTCGTTTTTCGATTGTATAGTCGCAAGATTGACAAAATCGGGGGGAGGGAGAGAAAGCTCACCCATCAGTAGCCGGAGCAATCATATACAGACAGTTTCCATAGCCTGCAATTGCATAGACATTTTGGGAGCTCAAGAATGGCTTTACATTTTACTCTGTAGATGTGTTTGGAAAGTGTATGTATGCAAATACTTACTAGGGTCCTTGTCGACTTCAACGCTGACTCCTCCAAAGCTGCAGTCTAAGCTACTTGCTCCGTTCTGTTGGTAATAAGTATTGAAAGCATACGATGCGTGTGAGATAACAGTGTCTGGTTCAAAGCAAGGTTGGTCTGGTTGAACAGCAGAACAATCAACATTCCCAGGACCGCAAGCCCAGTCCAATGCGGTCTGCAGTTCCGTCACTGAAGCTTGTGAAGAAGCAATACACCATTTCTTGGTTCCTCCTGCTCCTCCTCCTCCTCCGATTATTACAGTTGAGTTACCGTTGTTACCCGGACTTGTAATTGGACTTGGACTAGTACCTGTACCTGTGGTTGAATTGGTTGGAGAAACAGGCGTAGTGCTTTCCCCCGTGAAGTCTAACGCGTAAACATTTGTTCCATTCGCATAGAACATTCCCCAGTTCCTCTCAGATTCTATCCCAGGCTTCCTATTCTCATTGAACAATGAGAATAAGTACACATCTATCTCTTCCCCAGGCTTTGCAGGAGTACCTAAGCAAAACAAAACAAATCAGTTTATGAAACGTTTCCATTTATCTTATGTATCTAAAGATCACAACTTTGGTTCATAAAAAGGTTACCTGGATCACCAATGACATGGCGGATGAGGTTGGTATTGTAAGCCAGAGCATTCTCAGGAGTTGCAGCTGTCTCTTTAGGTGAGCCTTTACTCGGCCACCCTGACTCAGTGACCATAACCTTAATGGTCTTAAAGTTCATAGCCGTCAAGGCGAAATAGATAGCGTCAAGCTGAGCATCAAACATATTGGAGTAAAGCAAACCCGTGGCAGGATCAACAACCTGCGAAGATGACTCGAATAGAGCGTACTCCAATGGAACCTTCTCAGCGGAATCTCTGTAAGCGTAATACGGATACAAGTCAATCATAAAGGGAGACTCATTCTCAACCAAGAACTCAAGCATTGGTTTCAAGAATGCTGAGTGCTTTCTACTGAAAGAAGCTGATGAAGGCGGGAACGAACGTGCCAAGATAGCTAGAGAATGCGAGCTCGAGATCTTGATCTTTTTATCTAAACCAGACTTCTTAAGAGCAGTGTGAATGTTACGCATCGCAGGTAAGACTAGACCAGTGGCATTGTCTGGTGCTTCAGTTACTTCAAGACCAACTGAAATCGAAGTTATTTTGGTGGCTGGATAATAAGGAAGGATGTTGTTGCTAAGCCAAGTATCTACATTGGATTGAAACTGAGAAAATGCAAGTAGATCAGCGTTGGGAACACCAATCATAAGCTCGATTCCAGTGTTTGCAAAAGCTTTGAGAACATCAATGTTAGCATCGTAGATTCGAACAAATTTGATGTCGAGATGTTGGATTAGCTCAGATACTCTGTTAGGACTTGGAAGATTATCTGCATTTCTTCCATAACATATCCCAATCTTGCTTGCCATACTAAAATCTGCAACAAAAATTTCATAAAACACATTGAGATTTCAGACCAATCCCAAAAATAACAAGTCTCACAAAAAAACAGCTGTTTTTAACAGATTCGAGATTTTTCAGACAAGATTTAACACTGTAGTAACCCAGAACACAATAAAGCACCGACATTTGAAATTGAGAAGAAGAGTTTAAGTAATAACGAAATGTAGACTCAAAGATACTAATGGAACATACCCAAAAAGGCAAGAATGAAGACACAAATCCAGAAGCTTAGCTTCAGTCTTTTATTCATTTTCTAAGAAAAAATCTCTTAAAGCTTTCAACTTCAGTGAAGTGTTGTTCTACTCACTTGAACCCAGAAGATGTAACGTCTCTCTCTGTAAGGAACACTTGGCTTTTTAAGTAGGGAAGCAAAGAGTTTTTTTTCAGAGATAGAGAGAGGTCTCTGCAGATGTTCGTTTGTGTGCTATCTATCTCAAAGTTCGGATTCCAGCTGAAATTATAAAACTGGATTTGATAAAAACGTCTCGATTCCGTGAATAATGCGAGCATGTTTGCTCTCTCTCTTTTTGACTGTTAAGTAGATTTACTGCTTCCAAGAAGAAACTCCTTTTTGATTTATGGTGGAGAAAAATAAAAATCGTAAATAATATAAAAAGCATATATAGATAAATGGGTTCCAGTGCAAAGAGTACAGACAAGAACCACAGTGCTCTGCTTCCTTTTTTTGTTTTTATTTAACGGTCCAATCTCCACTCAATGCATTTCTGCATTTCCCTAAATAGTTTCCAATTTACTAGATTCAAAGTTAAAACCATTTGAATATATATTCCAATATGTTTTTTTTTTTGTTAAAGATATATTCCAATGTATGTTCCTTTGAATGTTTAGATTAACGCATTGATTGTTGGAAAAAAAAAAAAAAAAAAAAGATTGAAGCATTGATATTTTGGGTCTGGCTAGTTAGTAAATTTGAAGAGGTGTTGTAAGTGGTTGTTGCTGTTGTTCCATATATAATGGATTGATCTTAGAGATCATGACAGTGAAAATATTCAAAAAATTACCAAGTTATTTTCTATATTTGAGTGGGCCATTTATGCCAATTGGGTTTCTTCTCTTATTTTTCTTTGATTCAAATTGGGCCAATATGTAGAGCTTTAAGCTTTAATTAGAAGATTTAAATGAAAACAAAGTCATTGTGTAAGAACTTTTGTTGGTGTTCTTATTTGGGTAATTAGACGATGTCAAAAAATTAAAACAAGGAATTATTATTTTAGTGAATCCAATATTAGAGGAAATAAGAGTTACATAGCACGAACAGGAGGAATACTCTGTTCGAATCTAAAGAAATTCTCAGGATCATACTTAGCTTTAACATTCATCAATCTTTTATAATTCCCCAAGAAATACTTGTTTCCAAAGCTCTCAGCTTCTTCTTCAACATTCGTCTCACCACTCGGATTGCTTCCAACATCGAGGTCTCTGTAATTCAAAAACGCCTCTCTTGGGTTGCTTGACACGTACGGTTTCGACACATCGTAAAGCTCTCTCATCAGACTGAGATTAGCATCTGTGCCGTTTGCGTCCTTCCATGATGCAAAGTACTGAATCTTGAACAAGTTTCCTTTACGGTGAGGATACGGCGTGGCATTCGCCGGAATCTTGTCCATCACTCCACCGTAAGGGTTCCATTGCATAAACACGTTATTAAATTTGAGCATTGTTTTCCAAATCTTCTCTATTCCTTCTTTTGGGATCGGTTTCTTGACGTAGTCAGATTTGCTCTTGAACGATGCTCCTGGTGGAGCCGATGGTCTCTCCAAAAGAACGCTCGTCGGTGTTCCCACAGGATAATCCTGCCAAAACGTCGTCGTATTAATCCAGCTCATTTCGTAGCAATCTTCACGTTTTAGCCCTAACTCAGGCAAGTTCTTGTTTACCATCGCCATTAGTTTCTTTGCTGAGCCTAAAAACTGAGCGGCGAACCTAACCGTGATGGTTTTATTGCCGGGTTTAGCTCCGTCTGTGATTAGAGACTTTGCACTCAAGAAAAGGTCTTCAGGCAATTTGCTAGAGACAAGCTCCCATTTATAGAGAACATCAATGGCTCCTTGTTCCAATGATTTGTTGACCTTGAACACTGTTAAGATCTCTGGGACCTCGACGAGATTGATTTTCCAGGAGAGGATAACGCCGAAGCTCGCACCGCCACCACCGCGAATCGCCCAAAACAGATATTCTCCCATGGTAGCTCGGTTCAAGATGTTGCCGTTGACATCAACTAATTGAGCATCAACGACATGATCCACCGAGATTCCGTATTTTCTAATCAGAATCCCGTATCCTCCACCGCTTATGTGTCCTCCCGCTCCTAAGGTAGTGCAAGAGCCAGCCGGAAACGCTAGCGTTTTGCTAGCTTCTGCGATTTTGGTGTAGACCTCCCCCAAGATCGCACCAGCTTGAACCCAAGCTTTCTTGTGTGACACGTCAATGGTTATAGATCGGAGATTGAGCATATCGAGGATAACAAATGGCACAGGCGAGATGTATGAAAGTCCCTCGTAGTCGTGACCGCCGCTTCGGATACGGATCTGGATTCCGTTGGACTTTGCGCAGACCACGGTTGCCTGAACATGAGATTCATGTTTTGCAGCAACAATGGCTATTAGTTTTGTGTCGTTAGGGTTTGAGTACCTTTTGTTCTTCGTGTAGGACACGTAAGATGACACGAAGGTGGAATTATCATGAGTATAAAGGGCTTCAGTGATCGGAGTCTCCGGATAGGTCCGATTACGAAGGCACCGGAGGAAGTTTCCAACATTTGTTTTCGTTACATTTGCATCTGAAATCGAAACAAGAAGAACAAGTAACAGAACATAAACTACTTCTTTCATTGTTTTAATTTGTTTATTTGAAGAACTCACAAGTCACAACAACAAAAAGTTCAAGTAATTTACTTTATGTTTTTATTGGGATTTCGATTTCTAGAAACTTTTCCGGAAAGAAAATTAATTGGGAAGTTGAATTTTCTGGTCAAATGGGTTTTACTACTTTGAATAAATCTACGAAAAATATGGAAAGTTGAATAGTAGATAGAAAATTTTAATGCAATTGGATATGTATTGTCAGAGATTATGTTTCTCACTAATATTGTTTAATTTGAAAACTTTACGAAAATCTTCCACTTTGACAAAAAAAAAAAAAACTTCCACTTCAGACGACAAAGAGAGAAAAAAAAAAAACTTTCAGGTGAGAGTTTTAAAGGATTATTATTAGTTCACCCTATTTATTCATATATTTTGCAATTAAGAAAAACGAAAGCTCGTTTGTTTAAATAAACTATAATTAATCCTATGATTTATTAAGAGATAACGTTATCTTCCACAATTTTGCTTCTTCTTCAATATCTGCCGATCATGCTCTAAGTTAAACCAACGCAGAAGGAGGAGAAGAAGAAGAAACCTCAGCCACTGACGTTTTCGTCACTCCCAGAAGAAATCGCAGAGAACTGCCTTGCCCGCATCTCGAAATGGAAATACCCTAACCTCTCTCTCGATCGTCTCCAAGAGATTTAAAACGACCGCAACCGCTTCTCCGGAGATTCAAGATTCCTCTCCCTCCTCACTTCTCCGGAGATCTACAGGACACGGGCTCACATTGGTACCACCGAACCATGCCTTTATTTCTGCTTAGGATCGCATAAGCACCAAGTATCTGACTGGTACTTACACTCTTTTGGATTAAACCTTCTGAAACCCTAACAGATGATATTGATGAATATTCGTTGGTTCCATTACCTTCGTATTCCCATGATCCTCATCGCTTACCATATGGAACCACTGTTGCGGTTGGTTCGGAGATCTACTCAATCGGTGATCATTCAATTTCCATTTGTTTCAGTTTAATTGTTAGTTTTAAAACAAACCTACTTTATTGTTATATAATAAACTTAACATTTTTTTTTTAAAAACCCCTCGAGTTTATTCTAAATCTCAACAGACTAAAAAGTAAAAATTGACTCAGCCTTGAGTAGAACAAAGAAAGTTTCTACTTCTCAGAAGATTCAGGGAACCCCCCCCCCCCCCCCCCCCCCAAAATAATTCAATTTCCGTGATTCGAATAAAAGGAAATGAAAAATTTAATGCAATTGGATACGTACGTAAGAGATTATGTTTCTCACTAAAATAATATTCATATATATTTTAATATTATTTAATTTGTAAACTTTACAAAAATCTTTATAGCCACAGACGACAAAAAATAATTTCCACCTTAGTTAGAGTTTTAAAGGATTTCTTATTTAGTAATAGTATATATATTTTAAAGATATTAAATATTTTCAATTGTATTCAACAAGTATAAATTAGTAACCCTATAATTTATAACTTTTCCTCCACCTCTTGCTTCTTTTCCAATTCTTCTCTGCCGACCAATGATCCGCAAAAAAGTTAAACCTACGCAGAAGGAGAAGAACCATCAGCCGATGACGTTTTCGTCATTACCAGACGAAATCACAGAGAATATTCTTGCCCGTATCTCGAAATGGAATTACCCTAATCTCTCTCTCGTCTCCAAGAGATTCCTCTACCTCCTCACATCCCCGGAGCTCTATAGGATGCGGTCTCTCATGGGCACCACCGAACCATGTCTCTATTTCTGCTTAAAATTGTCTAAGCACCAATCTCCTGACTGGTACACTCTTTGGATCAAACCTCGCGAAACCCTAACAGATGACCATGAATATTCGTTGGTTCCGGTACCTTGTTATTCCCATCATGATCCTGTACCATATGATTGCACCGTAGCGGTTGGTTCGGAGCTCTACTCAATCGGTGCAGCCTACAAATCGCCACCATCTTCAGCTGTTCGTATCCTTGATTGTCGAAATCACACGTGGCGTGATGGTCCCAGCATGATGGTGGCTAGGGAGTGTGCGGCTGCGGTTTTTCTCGGTGGGAAAATATATGTAATGGGAGGTTGCGGGAAAGACGAGTCCATGGCTTGGATGGAAGTATTGGACATCAAGACTCAGACTTGGAGTTCATTGCCGAGCCATGGAGCCGATGAGCTACGTAACGGTTCGGAGTTTTTTATGATCAATGTGCTCCAAGGAAAGATTTACGCAATGGATGATATGAAGGACTATACTTGTGATCCGAAAAAGGTAAATGGGAACTTGTAGAAACGCACTCAAGCATCGAATGGATAGAAGCGTGGTGTGTCATAGAGAATGTAAATTATTGTTATACAGACTCCGGTTATTGCATGTGGTATGAGTCGAAGAGTAGAAAGTGGATAGATGTCAAAGGTTCAGATCTCGAAATGCTGCGTAAGCACCGTACATGTAACTTGGTTGGGGAGTATGTGCATGACATAGTTAACTATGGTGGGAAACTTTTAGTTATGTGGCTCCCCGAATTTGAGAGACACAACGGAAAACTGATCAATCAAAGAATTAGGTGTACAAAGATCGCGTTAGAGAAGCGCCATGGAGGTGAGGTTTGGGGTAAGATAGAGTGGACTAATACTCTTCTTACGGTTCCTGAGTCGTTTGCACTCTTGAGTTGTGTTGTCGTTTCGGTTTAAAGGTTCCTAGAATATATGGTTTATTTGAACAACTTTGTCAAATTAATCTCCCTACTTTTGCTTTGAACATGCTACAAGTTTGTTCTTTGAAGCAAGCCTCTATATTAATTGTTTTTGTTATGATCTTTCATGAGACGTATCTGTTCTGATCTACTTGGAAAAGACTTTATACTTGGATTTGATATACTACACTATTTGAATATATATATATTTTTTTTGACAAACGCCAATATTTATTAAGAAACGGATAAAAAATTATCTTAGAGTATCAGCAGTACTGAGAAACTCACATACTATCTTAAACAAAAAATATATTAATATTTTAACAAAAGTTAATTGTGTAATTAAATTTTAATTTTTTTAAAAAAATTAAACCAATTAATGAGAGACAACTGGTAAGAGAGTTTCTCATTGGGTTTCTCAAAATTTCTTAAACGATAAGATGCTCTTATGCTCTTATAGGGAGAACCATACAACTCTTAATGAATAAATCACGGGTTGCAGAACATGTGACAACTCGCAACACCCAAATACAACATAAACTACTACTGAAAAAACAAGCAAATGATATAAAGATCCGGGGGATAGTGCGTTCAAACGCGAAGGTAAGCCACTCGATATAGCATGAAACTAATCGAAGACAAGAAGCCGGCTACCTTAAGATACTAAGCTTCACGATCCGTGAAAGATTTTGTGTGCTTTTGAAAGATCTAACTTGTGTCTGAAGTGCCGAGATACCCAATCCCTGAAAAGAGTGGTCATAAATAAAATTAGAGAAAACCCTCGCGATCCATACGCCGTTACCGTCACGTACTGGAAATGGATAAGAACTGGTGCCTTGAGAAGGAAGGGGTACAAAGATGCCTCAAGAACAAAAACCATACTCTCCAACCTTGTCGAAGAGACTAACCACCAAAGCCACAAAACAAAGACAAAGCACAAAGCCCCAATTACCGAGAGACCTAGAAGCCCCAACACAAGTGATGTGAAGACTCCAAACGCAGCTCCACCAAAGACCGTCCCACAAAACTGAATCCACATTAACATTTACCTCTCGGTAATAACCTACCGGAATGCCAAACTAAATGGCGAACAATTCTCGACTATCCTTCCACAATATCTTACCAATGGAGAGATGCGAAAGACATTATGACAAGAGAGCTAGATGGGTAGAACCTAAATCAGATAATATTTTCTCTAATCAAACACAACCCTGAACAAAGGAAAGAGAACCTAGGAGCCTTGCTTTGAACAAGATACCTAGTCGGCGGAATAAACAAAACCCTCCCACCCCAAATCGAAATCGAGATCCTCTCCTCATTCTATATTATACAAATCATTATTATAACAATATCAAACTGGAAACGTAACACAGAAGACACAAGAAACCAATTGAACCAACTCTTTAAACTGAACAGAGCCAGAATTTAAAGCAGTTCACGGAGGTGCAGCAGCCGTGTTTTGGAAAATATCTATTTTTAAGCTTTGGAAATTTAAATTTTATGTTAGTCAAATTTACTTAATTTTTAGCTTTCATTTGGTAATAACTAAAAAATTTATCCTAAAGTTCCCACTTTTTGTAATAAAAGAAACAAAAGGTGAGAATCTGACTAATTTTATAAAATTTATTATACATATTAAGAATATACAATAATTTTATAATGTAATGTTAAACTAAAATTAATACTACATAACTTGGTAACGTGTCGAATTGGGGTGAAAGTGAAACTCATCCAAACTTAGAAAAAATTACAAGGAAAGTCCAAAACACGCAAATTACTCTCTTCCTTCCTCCGTCGCCGGAGACAACTCCGTTTATCGCCGGAATAATCAAATTCCATGTTCGAATCCAGCTGATTGTTTTGCCCAAATCGAAGGAGACATAATTTGATTTTAGTCTTCGATGGGGAACAAGATCGCTCGGACGACACAAGTCTCGGCGACGGAGTATTACCTCCACGACTTGCCGTCTTCATACAATCTGGTCTTGAAGGAGGTTTTAGGTCGAGGAAGATTCTTCAAGTCGATCCTTTGTAAGCACGACGAAGGATTGGTGCTCGTTAAGGTTTACTTCAAGCGTGGCGACTCGATCGATCTCAGAGAGTATGAGCGACGTCTCGTTAAGATTAAGGATGTATTTTTGTCTCTACAACATCCACACGTCTGGCCTTTTCAGGTTTCGATTCGATTTCTCATTCTTCGGCTTTTGTGTTTAGTGATTCTAAGGAATGTTTTGATTGCTAAGAGAGTCTAAAATAGTTAGTAATTTTGAGAATTTCGTCATAGAATGTTTCAAAGGGAAAAAATATACTGAAGATTGGGTCTTGTGATGAGCTTGAGGATTTGGTTTAGTTGTTCCAATGTTGAAGAATGACTTTGTAGCTTAGCTGTACTGCTGCAAAGTTAGTTTCATTGACACTCTGGGTTCTGTCGTGTGGTGTTTTTTGCAGTTTTGGCAAGAGACTGATAAAGCGGCTTATCTAGTGAGGCAATACTTTTTCAGTAATCTACATGATCGATTGAGTACTCGGCCTTTCCTCAGTCTTGTAGAGAAGAAATGGTTGGCATTTCAGGTGTTTTTCTTGGTCTTGCACCACTCTATTTGACGCATAAAGTTTCTTTAGAGCTTACTGTTTTCTGATCTTTGTTTGTTCTGCAGTTGCTTCTTGCTGTGAAGCAGTGCCATGAGAAGGATATATGTCATGGTAAGCTTTAATTGTCCGAGAGTATATGATCGTCATGCTGGTGAACTAAATTTGATGTGTGTGGATTTGCTCCCTTTTTTTAGGTGATATCAAGTGCGAGAATGTATTGGTTACTTCCTGGAACTGGCTTTACCTTGCTGATTTTGCATCCTTCAAACCCACTTACATTCCTTATGATGACCCTTCAGACTTTTCCTTCTTCTATGATACAAGGGGACAAAGACTTTGTTATCTGGCTCCAGAGGTACTTTAGAATCATCATCATCACAATTTATTCAAATTGTTTTATTGCAACTCGTTCATGCTTCGGTTTTTATTTATTTTAATGTTTAAACTGTTTGTTGCTTAATTACAGAGATTCTATGAGCATGGAGGTGAGACAAAAGTAGCACAAGATGCTCCATTAAAGCCTTCCATGGATATATTTGCTGTGGGGTGAGCTATTATACCATCTGGTTTTGTATCAGTCTATCTGTTCAATCTTTTTATTTGTATAGCAAGACAAAGAGGCTCCTATCGTTCAAGGAAGCATATTTTTTCAAGATGGAACAGCATGTTCTTACCTTAAAACATAATCATACATGTATTTTAGTTTGATAACATATTGTAATAGTTTCATATTAATGCTTCAGGTGTGTGATAGCAGAGCTTTTTCTTGAGGGTCAGCCACTATTCGAACTGGCTCAGCTTCTCGCTTATCGTAGAGGGCAACATGATCCTAGTCAACTCCTCGAAAAGGTATTTCGTGTTGCATCTTTCTATTTCATTTTCTCTTTATGGGTATCAATCTCTTTTCCTGTCCATATTTTTCTTTTTTAGAACCTTTCACATTGATTCTTATGTTCAAATAACATTCGTTTTATCTTCCATTTCAGTGGTACATTGACCATACTTTTTTTTTTTGGGCTGATTGTCCTACTTTCTTTCTACTCATCGTTGTTGGTCTTTCTCTTTTTATTGGATTCAGATTCCTGATCCGGGAATTCGCAAGATGATTCTTCATATGATTCAGTTAGAACCTGAAGCACGCCTATCTGCTGAAAACTACCTGCAAAATTTTGTGGGAGTTGTTTTCCCATACTACTTCTCACCATTGCTGCATCCTTTATATTGTTTTTGGAATCCACTTCCTGCAGATATGAGGGTAACAATCGCAATTTCTGTAAACTCTTTCTACATTGTACATCAACTTACTTGATATCTTCTTGCCTCACTATGTTTAGGTGGCAACTTGCCAAGGGATATTTCAAGAAATACTTAAGAAGATGATGGAAAATAAGCCAGGCGATGAGATAGGCATTGATCCTCCTGTACCTTCAGGTCCAGTGAATGCAAGCAAGGTACAGGAAACTTTTGCAAATCACAAAATCAACACATCAAACGACTTGATAAGGAATACAGTGAACTCTAAGGATGAGATCCTTCACTCTATTTCTGATGCACTCAAGAAAAATCGCCATCCTTTCTTGAAAAAGATAACAATGGACGATTTGGGTATGTTGACGTCTCTCTATGATAGCCGTTCTGACACTTATGGCACGCCTTTTCTACCGGTAGAGGTTAACATGAGATGTGAGGGAATGGTTCTGATTGCATCTATGCTCTGTTCATGTATCCGTAATATCAAGCTGCCTTATTTAAGGAGGGAAGCTATACTTTTATTGAGGTCTTGCTCTTTGTACATTGATGATGAAGATCGCTTACAGCGTGTACTTCCATACGTTGTTGCCTTGCTTTCTGATCCAACAGCAATCGTGCGGTGCGCTGCCATGGAAACTTTGTGTGACATTCTACCGCTTGTCCGGGATTTTCCTCCCAGTGATGCGAAGATTTTCCCAGAGTATATATTTCCGATGCTCTCCATGCTTCCTGATGATCCAGAAGAGAGTGTGAGGATATGTTATGCCAGCAATATTGCAAAACTTGCTCTTACTGCTTATGGATTCTTGATACATTCTTTCCAGTTGAGCAATGTAGGGGTTCTTAGTGAATTAAATTCGCAGCAGATCTCCCCCAGTCAGTTGCAAAAGGCAAATGGAAATGCGCAGCTTTCACAGCTTAGAAAAACTATAGCTGAAGTTGTTCAAGAGCTTGTAATGGGTCCAAAACAAACTCCAAATGTTAGAAGAGCACTCCTCCAGGACATAGGAGAGCTCTGCTTTTTCTTTGGTCAGAGGCAGAGTAATGAATTTCTACTACCAATCCTCCCTGCCTTTCTAAACGACAGAGATGAACAACTAAGATCAGTATTCTTTGAGAAAATTGTTTATGTATGCTTTTTTGTCGGTCAGAGAAGTGTAGAGGAGTATCTCTTACCGTATATTGATCAAGCTTTGAGTGATCAGACAGAGGCTGTCATTGTCAATGCATTGGATTGCTTATCCACATTATGCAAGAGTAGTTTCTTGCGGAAGAGAGCTATTCTCCAAATGATAGAGTGTGTTTATCCTTTGTTGTGCTATCCATGTCTATGGGTAAGGAGGGCAGTTGTCACCTTCATCGCTGCGAGTAGTGAATGCTTAGGTGCAGTCGACTCTTATGCTTTTATTGCCCCAGTTATACGCCCCTTTCTAAGTAGACTGCCAGCGTCAATTGCTTCTGAGGAAGGTCTACTTTCTTGTTTGAAGCCCGCAGTCACAAGGGAGGTAGTTTACCGTATCATTGAAAAAGTCAGGAAACCAGAAATCGCAGCGAGACAGCGAAAGATATGGTATAGTTCTTCACCTCAATCCAAAGACTGGAAACCTGTTGATTTATTTGACAAAGATACAGGGGAGTTGACCTCAATAGAATGCGGGGCCGAGCAGAAGCAAAGTGTGGAAGGACAAAAACCAATTAGGAATGCATCACAGCAACAAGAAGTTCAAGGAAAGTATGCAGAAAAGGATGCTAAATTGAGAATCCCAAGAAACCCAAGACCTAATGCTTCTAACACTGTTGAGCTACGTGATCCCTTGTATCCCGAGAAGTTGCAGTTCTCTGGTTTTATGGCACCCTATGTATCTGGTTTGAATAGCTATATTGAACCAGAGGGTATACCTCTCTATTCGTTTAGCATGGAAAAACGAACAGCTACGAATCCTCCTGTTGCTTCTGAGTCTTCATTGCAGATGAACTCTCTGGGAATGGGTTCACTGTCAGTGCCGTGGATGGATTCCATGAGTAAATCATTTAGCTTGGCTAGTTCGGTCCCAGTGCCTAAGCTGGTTTCTGGGTCATTCCATGTGGGTAACAATTCTAAACAATTTTACAGAGTAGTACATGAGCCAGAAAGCAGAGAAAATGATCAAATGTCCTCAGCCATCAGTAAATTTCAAGACCTTGGTGTATCAAGCTCCTCAAAAAGTGCTTCTGTAACTTCAGAAGATGCTGCTTCTCCAACGGATCTTGCAGGAGAACCATCTCTGTCAAGGACATCGGTTCCGGATTCAGGATGGAAGCCTCGTGGAGTATTAGTTGCTCATCTACAGGAGCATCGCTCTGCGGTCAACGACATTGCCACTTCAAGCGATCATAGCTTTTTTGTTAGTGCATCAGATGATTCTACAGTGAAGGTGTGGGACTCTAGAAAACTGGAAAAGGACATCTCATTTAGGTCAAGGCTAACATATCATCTTGAGGGAAGCAGAGGGATGTGCACAACAATGCTTCGGAATTCAACACAAGTTGTAGTCGGAGCCTCTGATGGTGTGATACATATGTTTTCCATTGACCATATCTCCAGAGGCTTGGGGAATGTAGTGGAGAAATATTCAGGCATTGTTGACATTAAAAAAAGGGATGTTAAAGAAGGTGCTATAGTTTCTCTCTTGAATTACCCCGCTGATAGTCTTTCTGGTCAGATGGTAATGTATAGTACCCAAAACTGTGGAATCCACCTTTGGGATACAAGATCAGATTTAGATGCATGGACACTGAAAGCAAACCCTGAAGAAGGATATGTGTCTTCTTTGGTTACAAGCCCTTGCGGAAATTGGTTTGTCTCTGGGTCTTCAAGGGGAGTGCTTACTCTTTGGGATTTGAGATTTCGTGTTCCCGTAAATTCATGGCAATACCCTATCAAATGCCCCATAGAGAAGATGTGCCTCTGCTTTCTTCCTCCTTCAAGCGCTTCAGTGTCCACCACTATGAGACCTTTTATTTATGTTGCTGCCGGTTGCAACGAAGTATCACTCTGGAATGCAGAGTTAGGTAGCTGTCACCAGGTAATGTTTGTTTTACTGCTATATTGCACCTTGACTTTAGCCTATTGAACTTTCTCGAGCTATAGCCTATGGATTTTCTGTTGGGGTCGCAAGTTTGAATACGGATAGATTAGACCATATCACTGATACTGATTTAGTTTGGATTTCTTTAGGTATTGAGAGTAGCCAACTATGAAAATGAGACGGATGTTTCTGAGTTTCAATGGAAGTCAGCAAGCAATAAGGTAAATGCCAAGCCTAATCTTCGCCAGAACATGGGCTCCAAGTACAGAATCGAAGAGTTGAATGAGCCCCCTCCTCGTCTTCCTGGTATCCGCTCGTTGCTTCCTTTACCTGGAGGCGACTTGTTAACAGGTGGTACTGACTTGAAGATTCGGCGTTGGGATTACTCCAGGTCCTAAATCTAAAACCAAACGTTATTTCACAAGTCTTGTGGATATTTTAACAAAAACTGACGCACTTGTTGTTTTTCCGTGTTTTGGACCAACACAGCCCTGAGAGAAGTTACTGTATATGTGGTCCAAGTTTGAAAGGAGTTGGAAACGATGATTTCTATGAACTCAAATCCAACTCTGGCGTGCAATTTGTTCAGGTCTGTTGATTAAATATATCTTTGATCTTCGCATAACCACAAAAATCCTGCAGTTTATAGAGAAGCTTTTAACAAACTTTGTTATGAAATTGTGTTTGCGTCTTTTGGCAGGAGACAAAGAGACGGCCTCTGGCGACCAAACTGACGGCAAAGGCAGTACTTGCAGCGGCTGCGACAGACACAGCGGGTTGTCACCGTGACTCAGTTCAGTCTCTAGCATCTGTAAAATTGAACCAAAGACTTTTGATATCAAGCAGCAGAGATGGAGCCATCAAGGTCTGGAAGTAAAAAACCGTGGTGGTCTTGTGTACAGTGTTATAGATTTATAGTGTTTTTTTTTAAATTTATTCTACCTTTTCATTTGTAACATCGAATGCTAAAATAAACTTTTTAGCTATGTATCCTTTTGATTCAATTTTAGGCCTTTGTTGTACAGACTTACAAATTTACAGTGTAGTGAATTTTTTTTATATTTTGCTTTGTTTTTGAACGTCGTCAAAAACCGGATATTTATTTGCAAAATATATAGATACCACATTGCATTACATTTCGAGCTCTTAAAATCTTAATCCACTGAGGAGCATGGATTTTGAGTTGGGGATACACAGTGCTTATAGAATGCTATAAATCATGTTGCAACTCACGTTTTCGTGCAGCGATTGAAGAAAAAATCTTGTCAAAAGTTGAATTGATTTGAGGAAAATTACATCGTCTGTAGATAAACCAAATTGGCAATATCTAACATAAACCGAATATAGCAGAATTCGTACTAACTAATGGCAAAACACCATTAAAAAACATGTAAAAAAAGCATAAGAAAAGAAAGCTTCTTCATCATTTCCACACTGTGATCCATCATCTACTTCTCAGAAAGAAAGCTTCTTCATCATTCCACACTGTGATCCATCATCTACTTCTCAGAAGAGTTGGGTCCTCTCTTCTTGCCAAATCCAACAACTGAAAAAAAAGAAAAAAAAAAAGATGGAAGTTACTAGAGAACCAGTTTGCTAGTGACAAAAGAGACGAAATGAAATAATTATGTAACAAGAATTAGCTGCAATTAAAGTTAAAACATACGATGTGCTATTGCATGAAAAACAAAAATGGAGTGACCAAATCCAAAAATCTATCATGAGGAAAGACTATAAAACGAATCACATGTATATTAATCCAGTGTGATCGAATGAAAAAAAAAAAAAAAAAAAAAAAAAAAGGCTAATACAGAATCAGTAAGATTAGTATATTAATCAATTACGACATGTAACGAGACACTATTACCAACTAACTAACTAACTAACTAACCAATTTTGATCAGATATCTAAAATAATCAGAGTTGAAATGAAATAATTTTACCGGCAGTGACGAAACGGCGATTGTGTTGCATCCTTTTGTGAGCACGGCCACGTGGCTTCTTCTTCTTGTCCTGTTTAGCCACTTTAGGCGTCTGACCTCTCACCTTACCAGCACGAGCTAAGGAACCGTGAACCTTACCTAATCATTTCCCACCAAATCAAAACATCAACAACAGTTATAGATCAACCACAAAACTTGGAAAATCGACAAGGCAACAAAAAGTTTCAAAAGCATTCATTACCCATTGTATTCTTCTCACGACGGTCTCGGCGCTCTCTCTTCAGCTACTCTGCGACGACGCTTTAACTTGTTCTTAAGGATTAGGGTTTTCTATGAAGACGATCTGTATGTATACGGCCCGTTTATGTTTTTTTTAAATGGGCCTTAATTGTTATTGCAATAATTTTTAGATGTGAATGAAGTCATTTTTGTAGAGCGACTCCATAAAATGGCCACATGTGTGCTGCTGATGTTATCATCAATATGGCTTCAACTCTCAACTTCTATGATGCTGACTACTCTTGCCTTGTGTGTTGCAGAAAAATTGCCAATTTATTTATACTTGGCAGTCTAATCACTATTTCATTATAAACTATATATATATATATATATAGCTTAATATGACAAAAATGGCAATACATTTATACTTGGTATTTTGCATTCGGATCAGGGACTTCTGTTGATAGATTAAATCTTAAAAACATCGTCAAGCCATAGAAAATAAATAGAAAGTGACTATATAGCTTAAAATGACAAAAATGTCTGTCTTCATATAATGCAAAGGACTGAAACAAGATTGCTGCAAATTGGTAAGATTTACTCGTCTTCTTCGATGACTTTGGTTCCCAAACCAGACAAACCTTCAGCTGGGATCTCAGCAACAGTGACGAGTGAGAAAAACTCTTCCTTTGCATCTTCGTCATCGTTCCTCTTGCGGGCAATACGCACTCTGATTCTCCTAGGGGGACCTCGGATTCCTCTGCTCCATATCTGCTTGTTGAGCTTCACATCAACTCTTACATCTTTTGTACCCATGGCTTTCTCCGAGAACTTCCTGATCTCCTTTATGGCATTGGGTGCCTTCTTCTTGAATGTGCTGTTCATATATATCCCAAGACACACACCATTATTAAGTACCAACACAAGAAAGTTGAAGGGACACCATAACTCATTCCATTTTTTTTACAACTCAACCAAAAGAGACAAGACATATTAACATAGAGTTCAACGTAATCATCCAAATGTATTTATTACATTACATAACAAACTTAGAATTCTGTAAGCAACCAATGATTCTTCAGACAGTCTTGACATACATATATTGAACAGAGCAAATCTAGTTCTAGAAATGAATGGTCAAAGCTACAATCTCTAATGCTTAGATATACATCCAAACAAACCCCGAAATTATAATATCTTAGCAGAACATCAATCTCAATATATATGATCACTAGGATCAATGATTATACCAAATAACACAAACGTTAAACTTTGACATATAAAATCTAAGATTGTGAATGTTCTTTATTTACCAGCTATGGAGACGCCTGTGGAGATTGATAGTGTACTCCCTCGTTACGACCTCCTCCTTTCTCCCTTTACCTTTCTCCATTATCGCCTCACTCACTCTCTTCAGCTAAGCCTGCAAATGCCACAGATATATCACTTCAACACATTTCATTGCCATATCAAATTCTCACAGCATTTCGTATTATATTTATAAACAGCTCAAAAGCAAAACGAGAATCAATCTCCCAAGTACCTTTCGCGGCGTCAAGGAACGGAGATGGACAGTCAAACACAGAGAGCGAGAGAGATGAGCAACAATAAACCCTAGTATGAAAGCTTCCGAATGGACCTATTTTGGGCCCGATGGGCTTTGTATCAATATCCACCCAGTATAACCTGATTTTGCCACGTCAGCTTAATATTCGTGTATGCTCAGGTTCACTGTTAGCTACGTACGATAAACCCCCTTCACTTCATCTCTTCCAAAAACCTGCCAGCGAGAACTAAGAGGCTAAGTGAAGACTGAAGAAAGACAAAAAAAAAATGCTCAAGTTTCAATGCTTTCTTCACCTTATTCAGCCATCTACGGTGAAGAACACCAACCACTCGAATCTTTGCTTACAGAATTTGGCGCCGTTTCGGGTCACCGGCACGATTCCGGTACAGAAGATTCAGGAGATACGTGCGAATTGGTCTAGGAAGAGTGGAAAGTTGCGAGTTAATGGTATAGGTCGAGAAATTGAAGAAGATGATGCAGAAGAATTCGAAGAAGAGGAAGATGAAGAGGGAGAAGATGAGCTCTCGGCGAGGAAGAGAGGCGTTTACGGAGCGAAAAAAGAGGCCATAAATTACGATAAAGACCCTGAGTTCGCTGATATTCTTGGAGATTGTTTGGATAATCCAGATAAAGCTCAAAAGAAGGTAAAAAAGTTCATATCTTTGATTTATGAATCTTACAATTTCAAATGAGAAGCTTGTTGAGCTGATGAAATTGATGAATTAACGTTTTGAGCTGATACTTAGAATAGCCTTTTGATTTGATATTCCGAAATGAACTGTTGATAGATGGAAGAGAGATTGAGGAAGAAAAGGAACAAAATTCTTCACACTAAGACTGGTTCAGCAACTTCGATGCAGGTCACGTTTAACAAGTGAGTGACTCAGATCATTCGTCTCTTGGTTGATTTGGCTTCCACATTTGTTCTGCTTAGATCATTAGTTGTTGATATCACTCCATTGTTTTTTTTATCTCCTAACTCTCTCGGGTTTTGTTGTTTTGGAAGGTTTGAGTATTCGAATTCGTACATGTGGTTGGAGTTTTACAATGCACCACTGGATAAAGACATAGCCTTGATCTCTGATGTGAGCCCTCTCAAACTACATTTTTAGCTTTGTTCTTATACTATTCTGAGAAGATAGGGGGAAAAAACGAACTAATCACTCGCTTCTTTGTTTTGGTGGCTAAAATCTTGCAGACAATCCGTTCATGGCATATCCTTGGACGACTTGGTGGATACAACTCCATGAATATGCAAGTATGTCTCTGATTGAAAAACTACAAGCATTTATATATATATATATATATATATATACTCAGTTTCCTTTTGTTTTGTTACTATATAAGCATTAAGCTGCTTTCTCTCTTTTTTTCACCCATATGGTGCAGTTATCACAAGCGCCACTGGATAAGAGGCCAAATTATGATGCTATCCTTGGAGCTAATGTCGAGCCCACCACATTTTATAACATTGGGGATCTTGAGGTCCAAGACAATGTTGCTCGAATATGGTGATAACTCTTTGTACACCCTAAAACATTTCTCTTAAATCTTGATTTGTTGTTTTTTTTAACGTAAATGATGGTTTTGGACAGGCTCGATATCGGGACCTCGGAGCCGTTGATTCTCGACGTTCTGATAAACGCATTGACACAAATCAGCTCAGAGTGAGTTCAGTTCTCACTCTCTCTCTATCATTTAACTAAAAGTGTGGAAGCTCTAAGGTTGGTTGTTTTATTTGTGTTCAGTTATGTGGGGATAAAGAAAGTTGTGTTTGGTGGATCCGAGTTCGAGAGCTGGAAGGAGAATATGAAATCCGAGGAAACTGGTTTCAGAGTCCACAAGATCTAACATCTTAAATTTTTAGATAAACCCTTTAGACTACATCTGTTTCAGAGCCTCGAAGTATAATGAAGAAAGAACTATGGCAAATTAGAATCACATTGTTATGATCACTGATGCCAATTACTAAATGGTCTGCGTATTACAGACATAAAAATGTTGAAACTTAGTTGTATTGAGAAGTCAGAGAAACCAAAAATAGTAGTGATTCATTTTTTATGAAGCCATTGATGGCAGTTACGAATTAGTTTAAACATGTTCATATTAAAAATGCTTTTTCATATCATTTTGTGAAGATAAAAGATGACAAGGGATGATCTTTAGAGCAAAACTCTCAACTGTTCAGGAAAAATCTTAACCTACAAGCTGTCTGAAACTCACAATGGCTAACAGCAAGCTTTATAGAAGTAAAAATATTCGTTCAGTAGTGAAACTCAACAAGCCTGTCTGTTTCTTCTCTTGGGACCAGACTTGGCGACCCTAAGTCCTTTGCTGATGACGCTGAGCCTAGCAAGTGCTGCCTTTTTCAAATCAGGCCTGTAGTAGTTGTCCACCACCTGAAAATACGACAATAAATTGATTAATACTGATAGACAAAGAATACATAAGCAATGCAAAATGGTGCACATAAGAAAGAATACATATCTCAGAAGCCAAGCGTAACAAATATATTTCATAGAAGAAAATTCCACAAAGGAATCTTCTTCTTACGTGTTAGCTTTCTCATCACTGATAAATAATTGCAAATAGAAAAAGTAATTTAAAATTCTAAGTATGAATGATTATGCTTTAACGCATTATTAGCTCAGAAGCCAAGCGTAACAAGTATATTTCATTGAAGAACTTCACAAAGAAGCTCACCTTATATGTTAGCTTTCTCATCACAGTTAATATTTGTCACACAAATAAAAAAAGGCGAGAAAATCACTAAATTGAAATCAACACTAAAGAGTTTTTAGCTCAGAAGCCAAGCGTAACAAATATATTTCATAGAAGAAACACCCCACAAAGGAGCACCTCTTCTTACGTGTTAGCTTTCTCATCACAGCTCATCAGTATACAAAACTGTTATCAAACTCAATTCATAAGAACACTTTATCTATAAGACTTTACAAATACCCCAACATGTTTAATAAGATAATAAGCCTAAACCAGAGAAAAACAAATAACCAAATCTAGTAAACAGGTCAAACTAACATTGATCTTAAAAAAGTTGAGTAATACCTGATTAACAACAGCTTTGGTCATCCTCGGGAACTCCTTCTTGAGGACAGATTTGTTAACGGTGAGCTTAGGCTTGTTTTGCTTCTTGGTTTTGGTGGTTCCGAGTACCACAGCTTGCTCCTTGTCAGCTGCCTGAATGGACACGGTCTTTTTGTTTGCCAAACCTGTAATCATATAAAAAAAAGACTCAAAATTAAAATCACATTTTCAGCTGCAAATATAAATCTAAAATCCCCCAACAAAAGTTACAACCAAAAGATAGGAACTTTACAAAATTTTACAGATTTCAATTACAACACAAGATACTCATCCAATCAACGAAGTTGTTATTATCCCAATTACATTTCGATACACATAAGAGGGCAATGACTTGTGTTCATTTAAGCAACATTCAATCTCACAGATTCAGAAAAAAATCTCAGCTAAATCTTAGAGTAACAGCTGTATATTACCAGAGTGCTTGTAGGAGTTGAGGTTGCAGAGATTGTTGCTCTCCTTGCTGAACTGAACTTTAGCGTTACCTCTACCAAACTGTTTCACCAAGAAACAGTTGTTTCGCTTTACGATCTCCCAGATCAGCTGTCCCGGAACTGTTGCCATTTCGACCTCCTGAACAAAATTAACAAAGGATATATGAACCGAGAGCTAACAAGGACCAAACTGATGTCAAGAGACGAACTTAGAAGATTTCAAGCTCACCTTGTAATTCGAAGACCTAGAGAGTAGCGGAATAGAGGAGTGAACGAGACTCGTACCGGAGTTAGGTTATGAAGATGACTTATTATATACAGTCTCTGCAAAACCCTAGATTTAGTTCTGTTTGGCATAATTATTACGTTAAATATACGTAATGGTAGCCAATAAACAAAAGGGTGTTTGGTCTAGTGGTATGGTTCTCGCTTTGGGTGCGAGAGGTCCCGAGTTCGATTCTCGGAACGCCCCTTTTTAACTTATCTTTTGTAAAACCATATATTTTTGTATCCGAGCTGAACACTTAAATAATTAAAAATTACTAACATAATTCTTTCTTCAGCGGAGCAAACCATATCCTCATTTACACGGTGAAACTATTTGATATTACATGGTGACTAACTGTTTATATTTGTATTTGTATATACTACAAACTCTTTATGCAAACTTTATAAAACCCTCAGAATCTTAGTACAACATTTGGAAACAATCAACGCATCAAATCAAATTCTTTGTTTACCATCATCACAAGTATATACAGAAGACTTCAAGTTCCAGACTTGAATGTTAGGTCTTAGTTGCCATCGGAGATCCACATATCTTCACCTCCTTCAGCCCATATTCCCCATCTCCATCTTACTCTCGGGTTACTCATCATGCACGCCGAGATCAGATTGGTTCTTACTCTAGGATCTTTGTCCTGGTGAACCATCAGTCTCATGTCTGTCAAACCTCTGCAGTTATCAAGTATAGACCTGATAAAAGAAACTGTTCGATGAACATCGGTATGATCTGATGTCTGAACACGTGCTGTTATTTGCTTCAAGCTACAGGTTCCCTTCATATCTACTAGACCTTCGCTTCGGAAATGGGTTTCCATGTCTGACCAAGTCCTGGGACTCAAATTAAGGGAAATGATGCCAGGGAATGCTTCGAGGAGTGTTCCCAATCCAAGTTTTAGCCTTTCAGATTGTTCTATAGGCTTGACTGAATCCACTGCAAGCTTTCTGATCTTATTGCCAAAACAAGTGTTGCTGATTAGCCTGTATATGTCAGGAGATTTGAGCTCTAAAGTATTCAGATCGTGAAACTCTGAGAAACTAACACCTTCCGTGTCCTCTACAGAAAGATAGAATTTCACCAACTTGGGTGTTTCGAGGAGGAGAGATTTGGGTTTGTAGCAAATCAGCTTGAGTTCGAGGAGGTTTGGCGCCACTATTCCCAAGGAAAGTGGAGCGTTTGACACTGTCCAATGGCAACTCTTGAGGTGCAGAAAATGGATTCTTGGTTCCTGAAGTCCTCCAACGCCAATCAAATTTAGCACTTGAAGAAAAGGTAAACAATCGTTGATCTTCTCCAGATTCTCATCATCGAGTCGGATGAACTCAAGGGTCAGATGTGTAAGATTAGGCAACTGGGTTAGGCCCAAAACTGAGAGCCACGCATTCCTCACCTCTAGTTTAATTAGCTTACTACCTGCAACATAGAAATAAAACTTAATATAGACACCATGATCCCAAATTAATACATAAAAATTTCCCTAAAGCTCTATAACACAAATGATAACATTCATCAAACTGCATTAACTCATTCCTAAAATAAACCAAGGAAATGCCTCAATTCAATTCTCCTCATTTATGAGCTATCAGACTGAGATCATATATATATATCATCATCATAATCTAAGGTTGTTTCCTAACAAAAACTTTATTGCAAACGAATTCGTAATTACAGGAAATGATGATGCAGGGCCAAGACTGAATTGAACTTCATCAAAACTTACAACTTGAAGAAATGAGCGCCAAAATGTCCGACTTTCTCCAGCAAGATTGAATCCAGAAATCTGAAATTGACAAAATCTCCAGGTCTTCACGAACCTTAGGCAACCACTCCTGAACGAACTCGACATCGGTCAGGTACAATTCTTTGGAATCTTCTTCATTCAAATCGTCAAACGAAATCCCGCTAAGCGCCTTATCGACTCCGACTGAGATTGATCGAATGTTACAATTATCATTGATCAAGCTCTTAAAGATCGTCTTGAATGGCGTGACGGCGATTGACCGCGATTTCGAGTACCGAGACAAGGTGCAAATGAGATTCACGGCGCGAACGTCTCGCGAAAGCGAGTTTAGTGTCTTGGAAGAGACTCGACATCGAGCTAGGGATTCGGAATCGTTGAGTCGACTCAGAATATTTACCAGGAGCTCTGGAGGTAACTCATCCATGATTTTGGGAAATTGAAAAAGGAAGAAGAAGAAGGAGACAACCAAAATTTATTGTAATTTTAAGGCAAGTACGTGTTAATTCAAAAAGTCTAAATTACCCTTATGAGTTATGGAAAATAACAAAAGTACCACTCTTTGTCTTAACCTTGTTGAGTTGTTGAGTTGAATTTGGGGGTTTTAGATTTCTCCGATTTGTGTAGCGTCGGATTTTGGACCGGAGATAGAGAGAGAGAGAGAGAGAGAGAGAAATGGGGAGGAGGATTTTGAACGATGCGTTGAGGACGATTGTGAATGCGGAGAGACGAGGGAAAGCTTCGGTGGAGCTCAAACCAATCTCTACCGTCATGTCTTCGTTCCTCAGAATCATGAAGGAAAAAGGTGAAAACTTCTCCCTCTTTATATATTGGTTTTTCGATCAGAAGTTCAATTCATGAAAATGAGATTTATGGTTTTCATTTTATCAATGTACTGATCAAATGGTGGTGTGAAGGATCTAGTTCTGTGATTTGGTTTTTCTTTTAGAAGCTGCAAATTTTGTTCGTAAGAGTGTTTGGGCTTTAATTAATTATGTGTTCTTGGTTAATGTTGAAGCTACAACATATTGAAACTTGAAAGAAATTTTCAACATTTGCTTCAGTGAACTAAGTGTATGATTCTGTCAGTCAGTGGTCTAAGTTGCTTTGATCTTCTTATGTCTATATGATCTTATTCCGGGAATTCATAATTTCATATACAGGTTTGGTAAGATATACTTTTGATTCATATTCTTATGTGTATATACCTTGTCTTATTTTTGGAATTCGTATTCAGTTTGGTGAGATATACTTTTGATAGATGGATTGTTTATAGATTACGTTTCTTGATAGCGATTTCATATGGTTATAGTTGTGAGTATCTTAACATGTTTCAGAGTCTTTGTTGAAATTTGCTTTTTCAAAATGTGTAGGTTATATAAAGAACTTTCAAGTGTATGATCCACATAGAGTTGGTAGAATAACAGTTGATCTGCAAGGGAGGGTTAATGACTGCAAAGCTCTTACCTATAGGCAAGACGTTAGGGCTAAAGAGATTGAGAAATACACTGAACGCACTCTTCCAACACGTCAGGTTTGTCTCTCCTTCGAGTTTAATTTCCTCTTTCCCTATCCACTATATGCATCTACATATAAGCATTACCTTAACCTTGGTTGAATTTGTTCCTTGTAGTGGGGTTATGTTGTAATCACAACTCCGGATGGGATTTTGGACCATGAAGAAGCAATTAAACGGAATGTGGGTGGTCAGGTTCTTGGTTTCTTTTATTGAATACCTTCATCTAGCACATGGCAAGAGTCTCTACTCTCAATTGATTCAAATAAAAAAAGTGAGAAATTTCGACCCGTAGAACATCTTATTCCTGTCTTTTTGTTTTGGTATTTTGCATTGTCTTTGAACAAATTGGCAGTTAGAGAACACATTTGTTGTTAAATTTAAAGATCTTATTATGACAACATTCAAGTTTATATTAGACAAGTAGTTTGTTCTTCTACCATTGAAGCTATCAGAATGGAGGAAGAACAAATTAGATGGGGTTAACAGTTCTCTTATTCTCGACGTAATATATATCCCTGTTCGTCCACCAAAATAGAAAAGATAATAGACCAATCAAGATATTATTCTCAATTTGTTAATCATATACTCGAGTTTTATAAGACACCAAAATGACATAATAATCTGATTGTATATGTGACAAGGAAGCCGGACATGTTAAACAAACACACAGATGAAGTTCAAACTACAAACGAACAATCAAAGAAAAGAATGAGAGCTTATACAAAAATGAATATGTATTTATCAACAGATGGTAAGGACAAGCAGAAATTTAGCGACGAAGAGCCCCGAGTTTGGCAAATATATCGTCGTAATCTGGGAGCTTTGGATGAACATGGTTAGCTTTCTCCTTCGCAGGAGTTTCTGGGTCAGGTGATGTCACAGTTTTGGGAAGAGAGCTTGAAGAAGAAGCTGAACCTTCTTGCTTAGACTGTGACTTGGCCTCTGGAGCTAGCTTTGGAGGAGATTCTCGATAGTGAGAGACTTTATCAGTTTTTGGAAGCGAGCTTGAAGAAGTAGCAGATTCTTGTTGCTTAGCCGCTGGCTTGAACTTTAGACCTAGCTTTTGAGGAGATTCTTGGTCGTGAGAAGTTTTGTTGGTTTTTGGACGAAAGCTCAAAGAAGAAGCTGATCCTTGTTGCTTAGCTAGTGGCTTGGCCTCCGGACTTAGCTTTGGAGGAGATTCTTGATTGTGCGAAGCTTTTTCAGTTTTTGGAAGAGAGCTAGAAGAAGAGGATGATACCTGTTGCTTAGCCAGTGGCTTGGCCTCAGGAATCAGCTTTGGTGGAGATTCTTGATCACGAGAGACTTTGTCAGTTTTCGCAGTAACGAGGGATGGTCTTCTCTCTTGGCCCTTTGTTCTTCGTGAGATGGAAATATAAGGCTTGGTTTGGATGTGTGCAGCATCTCTACCGACTTCTTTCTCATCTTCATCATCACTGGATATTGAATGGAAATATGAGACAGAAGCAGAGGCAGGGGTGGTCTTGTGGGTCCTCCTTTCTTGACTTTTGGTAGAAGCTCGAGTTGGGATTTTTTCCTCCGAGTCCTCATGGCTGACACGTGAATGTAGATGTGTGGGCCGGGTTCTCGACTCAGTTCTTTTATCTTGATATCTGACAGAAACTCTCTTCGGAAGTTCCATCTCGGATTCATCCTCCGAGTCCTCAAGGCTGTCACGTGAATGTAGACGTGTGGACCGGGTTCTAGACTCGGTTCTTTTATCTTGATATCTGACAGAAACTCTCTTCTGAAGTTCCATCTCGGATTCATCATCACTAGAAGATGAATCTGGAAGTATAGAGCTTGGTCTCCTGTCCGTGTTGCTTGCTTTCTGAGTGTAAAGATCTTTCCTGATACTGCTTGAAGAAACCGTCTGCAAAGAAGAAGTCCTTGACGGATCAACCTCTGTTGGGACATTCTCTTTTACAGATGTGGACGATATCTTGTCTCTTGGCGGACTCATTCCATAAGATGGGAGAGTCTTTTCTTTCTTAAATCCACCGCCTAGAGGTCCAAACCTAAGACCTGTAGGAGTCTCTGTCTCGGATTCTTCCTGTGTCTTAGAATCATCTCCTAGGTCTTCTGTGTCTGAGGGGAAAAAGTAACGTCCTAGATCCTCAGGAACTTCATTCATTGAGGACTTATGAGATTTCAGCTTCGGCTTTCCTTCTACATGTTCAGAAATGTTTCCTTTGTTTTCCACATTGTCTTCTTCACTTTCAGAATCTCGGTCAAAGTCATCAAACTTTGCTGACGGCTGAAGCTCATGCAGAGAAGCTGGAGGACTTGTAGGACCTTCATCAAATATTGGAGAACTTGGCTCCTCCTTTTCAAGAACCTGTGAGGTTGAGGTTGAGGCTGAGCTGGGTTGTCCCATAGACTTGTGTCCTTCAAAGTTCCATGAATTTGGCTCTGTTGGCATATGATCAGGTGTTTTGCTGCTGCTGCCAAGTAATGAAAATCCTAATCCTTGTTCTGATTCCTCGTGATAAGCATCTTCTGTGTCAAATTGAGGTTTATCGAAAAACGAGCTATAGTCATCAAAATCCGGAGCAGCAACAACAACATCAGGACCCTGATTATGGCTCTCTGTATCCTTAACAGTGCTCTGAAATCGGTCATCCTCCAAGATGCTTGGTGAATCGATATGGTCCAAGGCAGTGACATCATTATCATCAGAAAAATAATTGCTTGACTGTGAATGCGGTGAAGCCCTGCTTGACTGTTTCTTAAGTAGAACATCTTCTGAACTGTGAAGGTCTATATCATCCATACTTGGCTGCTTCTTCTCTCTACCTATTTTAGCAAAGGAATCGTTCGGCCTCATCTCCAATGAGTTATCCCGAGAATGACCTCTCCTCCATGAAGCATTTCCTGATAGCTCATCAACAGTCTTCTTAGAAGACTCTGCCTTAGTAGTAGATAGATCTTCTTGCCTATTACTGCTTCTTAACATTTCTTCATTAGCAAAACTTCCACTTTGCAGATTTGAGTTACTACTATGTCTATGTGGGGGATTGTTTCTTTGATTATCATAAGAGGATGAGTTCCACGACTCTGTTGAATTCTGCACCGCCGTCATCCTTTCTTTACTTGAAAGCTCAGCAGCTGCACGTGCAGCAAAACTCGCTCTTTCAGCAGATTCAGCAGCTGCTTGTGCAGCAGTCGTAGCATCAACAAATTTCATCTCCCATTGAGAAGAATCCCCATGACCTGGATTTGGATGTCTGTGTTCTGTATAAAAAAAAGACCGATTTATTTTTGTCTAACGCGTCAACACAAACAAAGAACAACTGAAAAAACAGAAAAACGTTTTCTTAATTAAAAAACTAACCAGAAGGTCTCGGATCTTGATGATAGTGATCAGCTGTCTTCCCTATGTTGAAATCAGTAGATGTAGTGCGGCTGGAAGATCTTCCATCGTTTGCATATGAATTCTGCGGCACATGGACAGTAGCTGGAGCTTGAACTTCTGGAGGTCGACTGTGTGGGATTCTTGAAGAATCCGAGTTTATTCCACTTGATGGCTGAAAGGAACTTGCTCCACTCTGCTCAAAGAAATCGAAAATGCTACTGAGGAAACAGATACTATCGAAAGAAACAGGTGAAACTAACTGAGGATATGATGATCAAAAACATTGAACTGAAAAATGTATTACTAACCAACAAAACAGTTTCCTTTGGATCTGATTCAACCAAAGACTCTGGCTCCCAAGTTACATTATGATGCGTAGCAATCTCTGTCAAAATCTTGATCTTCGTTGGACCATCAGGAGCTTTAACAGACAATTTCTCCACCAACTAGCATAAAAGAGAAAGAATCATAAGCAAGAACAACTCTCTTTCTACAAACAGCAGAGAGTAAAGAAGAGAACACAGTTCAGCCACTTACCAAGCGACTCACACCAGAATCCTGTCGCATCCCAACAGCAGCTGAAACAAAATCTTTACCATACTTTGCAGTGAACTGCTTAACAACGTCAGCGAGTTCTGCGACATCTGTAAACCTTTGGGAAGCGTATAAGACACTCGCAACAGCTTCCTTAAGATCATTTGGACAGGTCCTGAGATAAAATCACAAATCCACAATGATCAAAAACATAACACAAAAACAAACAAGTGATGTATAGGGTTATTACTTACTTTTGAGATTCAATCACACCCAAACGAGCAACAAGAAGTTCACAGTAAATGCCAACGAGCTCATAAGCAGCAACTGTCTTCTCTTCTCTCACCACATGCTCCACCTGAGGAAGAAGAAACATTCCACAATCCATTAGTCAAACACAGATTCAAAACTGCCAAATCCAAAGATGATAACTTCATAGGAGATTTCTACAGAGAAATGAGAGAATCCAATTGGTTACCTACCCGAATTTTAGCATTCTCGGTTTGACCAGACTCTAGCAATTGAGCTAATTCTCTCCTTAATTGTTTTATCTGTGTATCCTTTTTGTTCTTCAGTATTTTCAGGCGTGAAGCCGCCATTTGTAAAGAAGTTTTGCTTCATTATTGGAAAAAAAAAGAAGAAATCAGGAAAAAAATGCAATCTTATAAGAAATAAGCAGAGGAAAATGAGAAATTGAGTTACCATTTTGCAGGCTTAAAACTTCGATGAAGCACCTTCTTCATGGAGCGAAACTTAATAAGAGCAGCGAAAAAATCAAGCCTTTAAAGGTCTGAGAGTCTCCGAGTACACGATTGAAACGAAAATTAAAAGCCTTTTTAAGGGTTTTTGTGGAAGATAAGATGAAAATATGTGATCTGAGGAAATGGAATATTCACGGGAGCCTGAACCGAAGAAAAGTATCAATAGAGAAGAGGTGTGAGAGAAGAAGGATTAGAAGAAGGAAAACGAATCGACTTCTTCGTGAAACGATTAAATAGTGTTGAAGATTTGTTGATTACGCGTCAAATTGCAATTAAGAAAACTCAGAAAAAAACGAGTAAAAAGACAATCATGTCGACCAAACATGAATCATCTATTTTCTCATTTAGAATTTATTTTGATTTTGTAATATTATAGATTTCCAAAACTCTGTATATTTCGTAAGTCCAACCCCTAAATCATAACTATAGAAGGATATTTAAATAATAAGTTTATCATATTGTTTTTGTTAAATATGATCTTTATAGCTTAAATTTCATTTATAGGATTATATCCAATATAATATCTTCAATAATTATGTATTGATATCGATTACCAAAAAAAATTATGTATTGATATCAACCTAAATTGTAGTGCAAATGATGACCCAAAAAAAATCGTAATGCATTTTCATTGTTACAAACTAACTTATGTAATTAAAATAATTAAAAAAAAAAAACTAGATTCTGCCTCCGACATCAATACAAACGACTTTTTCACACAAAATACCTAAGAGTTAGTTGGTCACATGTTTAGTTGTCTATTTTTTTATATAAAGACACCGACAACATGGTTAATCAAAACCAATATTATGGCACATATAATGTGTTTGCAACTTTGCATATCAATTTATTAATTTCTATGTAAGATATGATTAGATATCTGAAATTCCATAATATTAAATTTTAAAAACACTAAGTAAGATTAAACAATCGTATAAATTATAATCAATCATATAAGTTATAAACAATCATATATGAATCATACAACACAAATAATCACATAGAATGTTTGTAGGGAAAACAAAAAAAAAAGAGAATAAATTAATCAAAACCACATTTAAGTTTTAATCAATTTTGCTTCGTCCTACTTCTCCGAAATCTCTTTCACTGCTTCATGTTCGTGGCTCTGCGGCTCACGAGCCAGCTCGGCAGCTAAGCATTGCTTTAGCTCCACCACGACCTGGTTCATTGTTGGTCTATTGGATCCTCTGTCTCTGACGCAAGACATTGCTACCTCCACAAACTTCCAAGCCGAGTCCGGTGAGAAGTCGCCGCGAAGCAGCGGGTCCACGACGCCTTCTAGTTCTCCAGCATCAAAGAACGGCCAAACAAAGTGAATAACGCTGATATTGTCACCTTCTTCTGTTTTGATGATGGCTCGCTGGCCAGTGATGAGTTCAAGAAGGACGACTCCGAAACTGTACACGTCGCTCTTCTCGTTCAGCACAAACGTTCTGTAGTGTCTGTAACCACACGTTTGATTTGTTTAATGACAAAAGGTCTGAACTGATTTGGCCAACCCTAGTTTCACTAAACCTGCACATGTAAATCTGTATTGGCTAAATCAAACCGGTGATGTGTAAAGGAACATACTCAGGATCAATGTAGCCGGGAGTGCCCATGACGGTGGTCACGACGTGGCTGAGATCGTCCTCAGGGAAGATCTTAGAAAGGCCGAAATCAGCAATCTTGGCTTCCAAGTTGTTGTTTAATAGAATGTTTGCTGTTTTAACGTCTCTGTGTACTATTGGTGGCCTGCATCCATCATGAAGATACTCCAAACCTACCAAGGATCGGAGAGGTTTCAGATTTGATATCTTGGTTTAGCTTTGGAAAATCCAAGAAAGATGTCGAAACTGGTACCAACCTTGTGCAGAGTCAATGGCTATATGAAGTCTCTTTTCCCAGCTAAGATCCTCTGCTTTCTCACTTGAAAGATAATCCTGCAAGTTTCCATTGGCCATATACTCATAGATGAGAGCTATACCTCGATCATCATCACAATATCCAACAAATGAGGCTAAGTTCCGATGATGGACTGTCAAAAGAAGCTCCGCCTACATAACATTTTACACTTCATCAAACCACAAAACAACATTGTCTAAAATATCTGATCATATCTTTAGTGTTCTTTATATTACCTCGACTTGGAACTGAGATGATGATCCTTGAGATTCTGTCGGTGAAGTATCTTTAATCATTTTTATAGCAATTTCAGTCCCATCTTCAAGGGAACCAAGGTACACAACACCAAATCCTCCCTTACCGATCACTTTATTGAAGTTGTTTGTAATGCTAGAGACTTCATTATATGTGAACCTTCTCTTACCTGAAGGCAGCAGTGGTCCTGTATAGGCTCCTGAAATCAAACACATGTTGACCTCAGCAAAAATTGACTTTCAAATTATTAAATTGTGAAGTAAAATTTAACCGTTCTAATTAACCTTTTTTTCTTTGCCTTAGTATGATCCATATGATAACCAGGACGACAAGGAGAACGATGACTGCTGTGGCTACAGCTATTGGCACGACCATGTTGTTCGTCTTCTTGTCTTGACATGAACGTGAGTGACAAAAGTTTTGGTCATCGGCACTGGAAACAGACAGATGAAATAATTAGCAAAGATTCAGAGAAAAAAAGCTTGAGTTTTGAATAACCTTAGTGTAAAATGCTAGAAAATGTTTACCTGAGTGCAAGTAAACCGGCTTTTAATTTTCTCATAAGAGAGTTTGGAATAAGTCCAGTGAAATTATTTCCTTTCAAGTTCCTTGCAACACAAATAAATGTATCAAAAGGCAAAAATTCAATATTAAATATATTACCAAAGACTATATTTGTGCTCACTTACAGGAACTTCAAATGTTTTAGATCAGCCAAAAACTCAGGCACATTTTGTTGTAGGTCGTTGTTCGATAAATCCCTGGGATAAACAGCTCTCTTATAGTTAATGTGAATAAAGTGGAGGAAAGTGTCAAATGTATTTGTATACTTACAATGACTCAAGAAGGGAGAGATTTAAAAATGCCGAGAGTATTGGTCCTTGTAATCCGCTTGAGCTAAGATTCAGGGACCTGATTTGATGATTATTATTGCTGTAGCTACAACCAATACCTTCCCAAGGGTATAGTCTTGGGGAGCAAGGATCACCACTCCAAACCTTATTTACTTTATACTTGTCTTTTATGTCTTCTATGGCGTGAACTGCATTAATAAATGAGTATAGAAAGCTGTGAGCTTCAGTAAAATTCAAGGTTCAGAAAGCTTACAGAAGCTAAGTAGAGATAATAACAACACACCGTCTTCAATTGTGGTGAAAAAATCATCTAGAGATTGTGCTGTAAAGATCTCAATAGCATTGAGTATTGGTGGTAGCGTTGAATCTGCGGTCTTCTGAATAGAAATCAAGTGATCTTTACCAGTGAAAGCTCTTGAATTAGAAAACGTCATCGAGTACTTTGAAGAAGGAACAAAAGAAGCTTCGGAAACAGGGGAACCATTCCACAAAATCTTGATCTTTCTACTCTCATTCTTCTCGAGTGTTTCAAGTTCCGCGAAGTAGAGATAAGCATAGAACCGAGCATTTGGATCGTCTGATGTCCATGACAATTCCAACGGATCATCATTGCTTTTAGGCGAAGCAGCAGACTTAATAACTTCATCTGGTGGCCAGTAACCATTTTGAAAGACATCGATATACGCAGATGTTACAATCGAGTCCCAAGAGACTGAAGAGTATGGAGACCAAATACGATCGAATCTATCGTCTTGGTACCTTCCTGTTCCTTTCAAATAGCCAATATCCCATCTTTGATAGAGAACCAAAGAGACATTTCTTCCAAACTCAGTACCATAGATTGAGCTGTTCACTGGCCGGAGCTCCAAGCCTGAAATAAAAGGAGTTCCGTTACCTTTATTCACAAGGCAAACGTATATTGTATCCGACTCTGCAAAGCTTAAGATCTCTTTGATGACTTGATCAGAAGCATTCTTGAATTTCACCGTCGACCAAAAGTTCACGTCTAGGTAGAGATCAAACTCAGGCAAAGCATTTTTACCATCGTAGTTCCCATACATAAACCAAGCTCTGATGAGATAAAGATTCCCTTTGCCGTGAGAGGGGGTTAAGGAGTAACAGTTTCTGTTACCTTTAGGGAAAGATCTGACATCACCAAGTGTGTATGGCAGAACCGGGTTTTTCGGGTAATTATATTCTTCAGAGACGTTGAAATTTACGCCAGTGGTTATGAAATCATCATCGGAGAGGTATTTGATTTTAGTAACTCTGTCTTGGGGAGTATCGTGAGGAGGTATGCCACAATCGATGCTGATGTAACCTGGATTAGAGAAGAAGAAAGGGATATTACTTCCAACACAAGCAATAATTGTTTATGACGTTAAGGCTAAAAATCTGCCTGACTTCATTTCGACATTGACAGAAATATATATATATATATATATATATATATATATCAGAACTTTCAATCATCTTCAAGAACATCGCTCAATTTCAAAAAAAAAAAAAACAGAGAGGATAATTAATTGCATGACTACTTGCAACACAAGACATTGTATGCTGTTTAAAAGAAAAAAACTAAAATTCCAAGACATTGTATCACAAACTCAGGCTTTCTTCCGTCTGACATCGTTCAGTTTCAAATTAAAACAGAGAGGATAAAAAGGAAACCTGATTGGCCTTGGCCGTGAACTAAAATGGCGGTGACAAGAGCACAAAAAATGCCGAAAAAGAGAGAGTGATCAGCTCTCATGTTCTTCTCTTTTTTGTTTTTCTAATGGATCTTCAGCTTATCATCGTCAAGAACAATAAAAACAGACAACGTGCAATTAAAGACAACAGAAACACTAAAAGTAAAAAGTCTACTCTTTTATGTTATTAGCCACTAGCCAGGTTTTTGTAGACTATTCTTTTTACAGTTTTTTTTTTTTTTTTTGGTAGGGGGTGACTTATATATGAGGATAATGAAGATGTTGGAGGCATGTCGGATGAATGGAGCTGACTGAGAGCAACATTGACTGAAAGCAACAAGGAGATAAGCCAGAGTCAACGATTGATTAGTGATAACGTGGAGTAAGGATGCTGAGCTGGATCGTAAGCGAAGTGATGAGATTAAATATAATCTGAGAGTATCAAACAGAGATTTTGGAGCTCTCATAATCTAGGGGAGTTACTAGGTCTGTGTCGTCGAATCTATGTGTATAATTAATGAAACAATGAATTTATATTGATCTATTATTATATATACAAAATTCCATAGTTACACCTTTTTTTCCCTACATTTTGTTTACAATATATATATATATATATATATATATATGAATTTGTTAGATATCCCAAAACATCACAACTAGAGTACAAAAGAAACTAAAGTAAGATATATGGCGGCAATTGCCAATCCATTAACTGCTAATTGGGTTATAAGTCACTTTATAAGATGATGATGATTGATGATCAAGATTCAAGAAGGAGAAGGTTGTTTCATGGAAGCAGATACTTTGGAACCTTGTTTTGTTTTAAGTCCTTCTTTGTTATTTTTTTTTAAAGAAGTCCTTTTCTTTGTTGCGAGGGCATTCTTTGTTTCTGCTTTTTTCCGAGCAGCATCCGCAGGAGAAATGAGATTACCTGCGCGAGATTATTCGAATCTTATCGAAATTTTAACTAGAATGAAGCGATTTGCAGTTTAACATTAGAGGACAGTTAAGTGTTATAATTCACAACTGTTACTAAACAATGTAGCATATATTAGGTTTCCAAAGTTGACATATAAAAAGAGAGAGGTTAAATAAGTACGTACCTATACCACTGAAGAGAATACCGTATTCCATTCCTTGGTACACGGTTGGTATCACAGTCGAATAAGGGCATTGCTTGGAAAATCCAAGCTTTTTGTTCTTAGATTGTTTGATCATTTCGCTTAGCTCGTTTACGCAATGCTGTAACTTCTTGTGGCAGTCAATGAAAGTCATACCTGTATTAAAATAAAATAATAAAAATAAAGATAACAAATGCAAACACATTCTAAGATTCCAAGATCTAATAATAGATATATATGTTGTTGTTAAAGATGTTTTTAACTTACCTTTTTCATCAACACACTTGTCATGATTCATACAACAAGCATCAAGATCATCACAAGGTTTCTCTCCTGGACATCCAAAGTAACCTAGTCCACAATACTTGCCATATCGAAGGCCGTAACCTGAAAACAGAGATTGGTCAAAAGGCTGTTTCTTGAAATTCAAAGGAATGCATTTGAGAAAGAAAAAGAAACAAACAAACAAACAATCTAACCGTCGCAGGTCTGTGCAACGCAGGTCTTGCTGCATTGCTCCTGTCATTTTGATTCAACCCATATCAAAAAAAAAGAAACTAACAAGATATAGTAGTATCATAGTCTGGAATTAGAATTACCATAACGTAAAAACATAAACAAAGAACAGTAAATATGTATATTAATTAACCTGGCTGTGAACGACTGTGAGGAGGAGGAAGGCCGTTAAGCCCAAAGCACCACCGCTAATCATCTTTGTGTGTTTCTATCTCCTTGCTCTCCGGTTGAGGTTTCTGGTTTTGGATTTTTTTTTTTTCAAATTCTGACCCATAAAAAGTATAATTGGAATGGAATTATCCCATTGTTGGTCCTCCTGCTCTCTCGTCCATCCTCTCTTTATGTACTAAAGACTTTTTATGATTACCAATCAAATCTTCAATTCTTTATCAAAAAAACAAAAGTAAAATAAATTATAGCCGTGAGTATTATTTCTGCTACCTCTTGAAACGAACGAACACGATTAATCAGAGAGTACTTACTGGCAATGATGGCTAATGATTTTTTAATGAAAAATATCATGTGTTACAAATATAGATTGGACATAAATATGGTTTTGACTTTTGTATCATTGCTGATATTGATTCTTATTGAGAACAATCTTTATCAAAAACATTAAAGTGGAAGAAACTTCCTGGGAAATTTGGTTCTTATTGAGAGCAAATCTTATCAAAGAGTTTTAGCAAAATGGATTTTTCTCAGCTCCAAAGCCTCCGTTTCAGGGAAAAACTGGAAAAAAAATAATCGATTCAGAGAGAATCATGAAAACTAAAAACGGAGGAGGTGATTACACAATCTTCAAGTTATTGTTCCTCTCTTCAAGGGTAATAGCCTGTGAAGGTGAATCCTCTGCCTACGATTTCACCTGCGCAATACCAGGCAAAGCATTCCAGACCAAACAATGCAGCAATTCCTGCATCTTCTACCTTCAGACCGGATCTGTTCTTCCATAAGTTCTTTGCGTAGTCTACTTCCTTCCAGAGAGTTTCATAGCGTCCGGGAATGCTGTAATAAGGAGGGGGACAAGTGTTAGATACCTTGAGGCAAGTCGCACACAAAGATTATTAAAAATGGGCTAACTAAGAGACTAATTAATTGAACCAACTTAAGCTTGACCACTTTAAAACATAATCCTGCAACTTATGACAAAGGATTAAACAAGACGAACAGCTCAACGCAAAGATAGCATAAACAACATATCAAAAGTTTGATTCCAATTTCGATCATGGGGCCACAGAAATAAGAGGAGACACCAAAGGACTCATAGTATGCCATTTTCAGTTCCATGAACAGCCTATAAAGCAACCAGGATAACTATTCTTGATGCAAATCCAAGTTTCATATGTATTCAGCATTCACAGGCTACTTTAGCCACAGAAGAAGAAAACGAAAAAGTATGGTTTGTTGACAAAATCTATGATGGTTATAAAACTACGACCGGGAAAATGCAGAGCGATAGAGGGCGAAGAGAGATATCAACCTAGCAAGACGGGTGTAGAGCAATTGCTTAGATAACTCTTGGCACTTCTCGACAGTGGCAGGTTCCTGGATATATTGCTTGTTCTTCTCCAACAACTGCCTGTAGTATGAAGTTCCATGCTTAGCCACAAACTTTGAAGCCTCACATGCCTTTGATTGAACTTGTATCAACTTAGATGCCATGTTTCAGAACAAAAACCCTTCAAATACAAAAAAAAAAAAAAAAAGAGAAAGTAACATCAAGCTAAACTTCAGCTTTTACCAATTCAGTGTCAGAAATAAAACCCAAGAGGAGAAACAGTTCCCAAAAAAAAAACACCAGCAATTCAAAAGTAAGCATCTTTGGTTCAAAAAATCAAAACTTGACATTCACAGATTTCCCTACTGCAGCAAACAGGAGGCTTTTTTAGTGAATTCACCTAAAAAGACTAAAAAAGCCTAAACCCCAAATCTTAAATTCCAGAACAATGGATCGAACGAGCTCCAGTATGAATCAACCAAACACATCAAAAACCCCAAATCCGTGACTCTTAAAACGAACAGTCATTAACGAAGTAGGAAGGGATCACAGATATAGATCTATAAGTCAACCACAAAGCATACAGTACAGAAAGGAAGCAGGAGCCAAAACCAATTGAGAATCTGAAAACGAGAAAAGCGCGAGAAACATCGGTCAGAGACCGGAAGCTCGCCGTACCTTCGTGCAAAAATTGGAATGCAGCACCGGTGAGCTGAGAAGATGAGTCGAATCGAGATTCGGACCACTTATTCAACAACTGCGTGAGATAGGTCACTTCTCTTTTCTGTATTAAAACGACACCGTAATTCTCGTTTCGAGAATGCAAACGACGTCGTTATTACTTTTTCCTTTAAACGGCACCGTTTTTTTCTGATATTACTTTTCCTTCAAACGGCAGCGTTTTTGTGATAATCGTAGCACAAGATCTGCCATTTAGCCTGAGCTGAGAAAGGCCACGCCGGGAAAAATAAAAAGAACTACTTATCGCAATCGTCATGTCGTCTCTGTCTCCTCCACCGATTCCTATGGAGCTCCACGCCGAAAACAGGCGAAAGCTTCTTGATTCAATACGTGGTCACTTATCTAGTTCAAATCGTCCTCTCAATGGATTTGTTTTCCTCCAGGTACTCTTGCTAGCTCTCCTATATGCATGATTTCTAACTATTATCGATGATCTGAGCTAGCTTTCGTCGCCTTAACCTCATTTTTTATTCGTATTCTTGCTGTTGGACGATAGGGAGGCGAAGAAAAAAACCGGTACTGCACTGATCACGCTGAGCTCTTCAGGTGATTGATTTTGAAATTTTATCTTGAGGGTGATTGAAATCGTACTATGTCTCTTCTTTTTCAAACTCCTTATGAAAATAAGCTGAACACGAATTGTTGAATTGGCTTGAAATGCAGGCAGGAGAGTTATTTTGCTTACTTGTTTGGAGTCAGAGAGCCTGATTTCTATGGAGCTATTGTGAGTTTTGCAGCCATTTCTCCATCTTTTGGGATCATCTGAACCGTTCACCGTTTTTACTATAACATATCTTTGCTATTGGAAGGACATTGGAAGTGGGAAATCTATCCTTTTTATTCCAAGGTTGCCTGATGATTATGCTGTCTGGTTGGGGGAGATTAAGCCATTGTCTCACTTTAAGGTGATTTTTTGAAACTATTTTTTTTTTTTTTTTTTTTTTGTTAGTTTGCTCAAATGTGTGAATTTTGCTTTATGGCATTTGTGCATTTTGTTGCAGGAAACATATATGGTTGACATGGTTTTCTATGTGGATGAGATTATTCAAGTCTTTAATGAACAATTTAAGGGATCTGGAAAGCCTCTGTTATATCTCTTGCATGGCCTTAACACCGACAGCAGTAACTTCTCAAAACCTGCCAGCTTTGAGGTTTCTGTATTTCATCCTTTCTTCTTCACTTGCTCTGGAGTTTTTGTCTTGTCTTTTCCTTGTCTTGATCCTGAAAATGAATTATCTTATGGCATACCTTGTGATCAAGAATTTTGTCTTCTGATGCTCATAATGTTTTCCCGATATTTGGAATCTCATTTGTAAACTTTTTACTGTTGTTATGGCTTATTTCAGGGGATAGAAAAGTTTGAGACTGATTTGACTATTTTACATCCTATTTTGGCGGAATGTCGAGTTATCAAGTCAAGTTTGGAACTTCAACTAATCCAGTTTGCAAATGATATAAGTTCTGAAGCTCATGTAGAGGTTATGAGGAGAGTCAAACCTGGCATGAAAGAATATCAGATGGAAAGTATGTTTTTGCATCACACCTACATGTACGGTGGCTGTAGGCATTGCTCGTACACATGCATTTGTGCAACAGGGGATAACAGGTAAGTTTGGTGGATAGGTTTTGTTATTACTGAAAATGTGGAAAATAATCATTCTCAGTTTTCAGATGTTTTTTACCGAAAAACTAACCAAATGATGTTAAACTGTTTGCAGTGCTGTTCTTCATTATGGGCATGCTGCAGCTCCAAATGATAGGGTAAAAGAGCAACCATTCCTTTCTTTCTTCTTTTTTCTTTATCAACTCATTATTCCCTGTTGAAAATGTTTTATTACTTCTTGCAGACTTTTGAAGATGGAGATTTGGCATTGCTTGATATGGGTGCTGAATACCATTTTTATGGATCTGACATAACATGCTCATTCCCTGTGAGTTCTGTTTCTATCATCAAACCTATAGTTAGTTTTCCGTTTTAGGTTCTGTTATTTATTAAGAATCCTTAAAGAGTGTTACTAAATTGTATTTGCACCGCATTGACTTTTTGTTAGTTCTGTTTACATGAACATGAACATCATAATACGCTGAATTTAGTAATCTAAGAGCAAGTAGTGCCTAATATTTATCAAAAATGGTGCAGGTCAATGGTAAATTTACAAGCGACCAGAGTCTTATCTACAATGTAAGTGCATGTCAATATTGGTGTAGCGTGGATGTAGTAGAAATGAATGCTTAATTTTTGTCAATCTTTCCGCATAATCCAGAGTTTGGGGAGTCTCTTGGAAGCTTTACATCTGATTAGATTTCTCGATTTGCCTTTCTTTTAGGCTGTTCTGGATGCTCATAATTCTGTAATCTCTGCGATGAAGCCAGGAGTAAACTGGGTGGATATGCACAAGTAAGACTAACTGAGATGCAGTGCAGATGTTGTAACTGCGATTGAATATGAACTTAAGCTTGTAAATTCAGTTTTGCTTTGGTTCATTTTGATATATCATCTTCTATGGGAGATAACGTGAACTACATTTCTATGTGTTTATTTAGCTTTATTTCTCAACTGAAGCAAGTTAATTCACAGGTTAGCTGAAAAAATCATCCTTGAGTCACTGAAGAAGGGGTCCATACTCATTGGGTAGTTCTCTCTTTGTTAGACATTTGTGTACCCTTCTTCTTTAAATGTAAATTCACTGTTATGGTTTCGCTCTCTGTTCCTAGTGATGTGGATGACATGATGGCACAACGTTTGGGTGCTGTTTTCATGCCTCATGGACTGGGTCACTTCATGGGCATTGACACACATGATACCGGTGGTTACCCAGAGGTGCATCATTTCACTTTTTCACCGAATAGGATTCATCATTTACATGAAACTACAGTCCATTTTTTTCTTACCCGTTGCTTTGAGTTTTCTCTTGAAGGGAGTGGAAAGACCAAAGGAACCTGGGTTGAAGTCATTACGCACTGCAAGAGACCTTCTTGAAGGAATGGTAATGGCTGATAGTTTCAAGTAAAAAAAATGCTTTTGGTTCTTCTCATTTATCGTCTATGTTCATAATCTTAATTGTATGTATGCAGGTAATAACGGTGGAACCAGGATGCTATTTCATCAAGGCATTGCTGCTCCCAGCCATGGAAAACACAAAAACCTCTAAGTTCTTCAACCGTGAAACGATAGAGAAATTCAAGAATCTCGGAGGTGTCAGAATCGAAAGCGATTTGGTAACATTCACTATAGTGTTTAAAAAGCTAAAACCCTCTCAAGAATAATATCATATACAATATCTTATTTATGTTTTTTGTGTAGGTCGTTACAGCAAATGGCTGCAAGAACATGACGAATGTTCCAAGGGAGACATGGGAGATCGAAGCTGTGATGGCTGGAGCACCTTGGCCACCCACTACTACGGGAAACCATTCGACCAAGTGATCACAATTATATTTCAGCTTATGAAAATCACAAAAAAAAAAAAAACTACTTAATAATAAAAGCTCTTCATATAATGGGAATGTCAAAGATTGGATGTGTTTTACTAATCTTGTACATGTTTTACTTTATTTTGCTTCAGAGTCGCCAACTAAAATTGTATGGTCGATATCAATCCGGTTCAATCAAACCGAACTGGACAGATGAAACTTAGACGGGTTTGGTGCATGTCGACGAAAACCAACCGGTACAGAAAATATCTTCGGACGATTTAATTCTATAAAATTTGTCAACCAAATAGACAAAAGCCAAAGACTTGAAAAAAAAAAGCTGTGTCTTCCTAAAACCCTAATCCTGCACTTCGTCTCTATCCTCAAAACCCTTGTCTGTCTTAGCTCACTTTTCTCACTCTTCCCTCTTTTGCGAAACCGTGATAAAAAGATGACTAAGAACAGTAACCACAACGAGGATGAGTTCATCAGCTTTGGACAGAATCAGAACACGAAAATACGCTTTGAAGATGCTGATGAAGACGAAGTTGCAGAAGGCTCTGGTTTTGCCGGCGAGGAAGTCGCCCAAGATGAATCTATGTGCGACGCCGGAGAAAGCACCGATGCTGCTGAAGTCACTGATGATACCACCAGCGCCGATTACTACTTCGATTCGTACTCTCACTTCGGTAATTCCCTTTATTTTCACTTCATCATGTTTTCTAAAGTTTAAGTTTTTATTCTATTAGACTGGTCAATGCTCTTTGATTATAAACTTCTGGATGCTTTTTTTTTCCTGAATTTTTTTTTGCTTTAATTTTATTAATCTCGCTGCAAAATGTTGACTCTGATTCTACTTGTGTCTGTTCTGCAGGAATTCATGAAGTAAGTATCTTACATTCCGAGGAAAATCTCAGCTGTTTTTGTTACAGTATAGATTCTGGAAACGGAATGGCTCAAATTTAATTTAATGTGTTATTATGTGATGACTAATTCGATGATGATATCTTCTTACAGGAAATGTTGAAGGATGTAGTGAGAACAAAGACTTATCAGAATGTTATTTACCAGAACAAGTTTCTTATCAAGGACAAAATTGTTCTTGATGTTGGAGCTGGAACTGGAATCTTGTCTCTGTTCTGTGCTAAGGCAGGAGCAGCTCATGTCTACGCTGTATGTCTTCAAATTTCAATTCTTTCAGTCTTTTTTTTTGTTCGTAAGTGATAAATCTCTTTCAATCTAAATGATTTGATTGAGGATGTTCTTAATAGGTTGAATGTTCTCAAATGGCTGACATGGCAAAGGAGATTGTTAAAGCTAATGGATTTTCTGATGGTATTTTTTTTTCATTTTTTTCATTTTGAGTTGTATTCAAATTGAAAGCATCTGCTTTGCAGCCGCTTGATGATTTTTCGTTTTATCGTTGCAGTTATTACGGTTTTGAAAGGGAAGATTGAAGAGATTGAGCTTCCTACTCCTAAAGTGGATGTGATTATATCTGAATGGATGGGTTACTTTTTGTTGTTTGAAAATATGTTGAACAGTGTCTTATACGCTCGTAATAAATGGCTTGTAAGTTACAGATCCACCTTTTTACATGAGATTCTTACTTACCAAAAGCAATTGTCAACAATTAATTCATGTCATTGTTATAAGCAATTATCTGGATTAACCATGAAAACTTCTTGGTCCTTTGTTTTTATGGGATTAGGTTGATGGTGGAATTGTGCTACCTGACAAAGCCTCCCTGCATCTTACAGCGATAGAGGATTCAGAGTATAAAGAAGACAAAATAGAATGTGAGTGCATCGATTTTACATCTTCTCCTTATTTTTCCAACATTCATCTTGTTGAGATTTGCAATTTCAATTGCTTTTGTGTGTTTCTACTACAGTCTGGAACAGTGTGTATGGTTTCGACATGTCATGCATCAAGAAAAAAGCTATGATGGAACCACTTGTTGACACAGTCGACCAAAACCAAATCGTCACCGATAGTAGGCTTCTTAAGGTATAAAGATATATACACATGACAATGATTAGTAGTATCTCTTTACCTGTGGCTAATGCTCAATTTATTTATTTTTATTTTGGGGGGTTTGTTACATACAGACTATGGATATCTCAAAGATGTCTTCTGGTGATGCTTCCTTCACAGCTCCCTTTAAACTTGTTGCACAACGCAATGACTACATCCACGCCCTTGTAGCCTACTTTGATGTATCGTTTACCATGTGCCACAAGCTGCTTGGTTTCTCAACAGGTTCACATCTCTACAATTTTTTTGCCAGTTTCTGAATATTCTGTTTAAATATAGACACAGATTGTTTCATTTTGGTTTGAAACTTAGACTGAACAACCATGGGTTTGAAATGCAGGACCAAAATCACGAGCTACACACTGGAAACAAACAGTCCTGTACCTTGAAGATGTGTTAACCATATGTGAGGGTGAGACAATCACTGGAACCATGTCCGTTTCTCCTAACAAGAAGAATCCTCGAGACATTGACATTAAGCTAAACTATGCTTTGAATGGCGAGCATTGCAAGGTCTCAAGGACCCAACACTACAAAATGCGCTAAAGTTCTCTCGAAACAAGCACAACTTCAAATCTATGGCTGAAACTGAGAAGATACAATTCTCAAATTGTGATTTAGTTTTTGTATTTTTTTATTTCCAGTTTTACAACATTCCCATTTGCTTCACTACGACATTTTTTTCCCTGATTGAAATTAATGATTTTGCTCAAACCATCTCTTTTATGTTCCTCTCTCGCCGTATTCAAGTTTCAACATTCTCTCCAAAAGATTATATGGAAACTAAAAGAAATCTACAAAAAGCCAACGTGAGGAATAGTACGTTAAGACAGAACAAGTTTAAAACTGTTTCTATAGCTCAGACTTTCCGGATTTAGGTTTCTTTGAAGAAGATGATTTAAGTCCTTTCCACCATCTCCGGACCCGGTTTGAAACTTTCTGTGCATGTCTCTTCAGAACCTCACCTTTCTTCTTGAATTCCTTGGTGATTGTCTTTTGCCATTCTTCCTTTTTATTCTCTTTCTCTTTCAGAACTTTTCCCTAAAAACCAACAGAATCATAAAAGTGTTTTAGAGAAAATAGTGAAAGATCTTGGTTCCTTCTTATTCATGAAAGTTTAAGCAAATGATCTGATAAAAGAAAGTTATTATTGTACCAAGTTCTTGGGAAACTTTTCATCTTCGTCCTCATCTTCATCATCATCACCATCATCTTCATTACCTAAATTACCCAAGTTATCCTTGTACTTTTCTATATCTTCTCTAGAGTATACCTTCATGCCAGGTGCTCCTGGCATACCCTGATGGAACAAAATTAGCGGTAAATCAGAGTTAGCTTCATGGTATGGGGGACAAAATTTTGATTGAATTCATCAGAACTCACCTGCATAGATCTCATGATCTTGTCCATTTCAGCATCTTTTGATGGTTTTGCAACAAACGGTTCTCCAGGAACCCGGTCCTAGACAAAGATAAAGAGACACTTGTCATACAAAGTTTCTGTCTATTCGTCAAAATGTCATCACAGACCCAAATCACAAAGGATCCACATTTCTATTTCACTAAACGGAAGCTCCAAAAGATAGCAAATGGTTTCGAAGAAAGGGTATAGGATGATGGTACCTTGGGAACAGGAGGTGGGTTCTTGGTACAAGCATCGGTCAGGTCTTTGCATAGATGGTTCACCAGTGAAACAAGATCAGGCTTAGACTTGTACATATACTCAGCAACATCAGTGTCTGAGTAACCAATAACCTGTAAACACACAAACAGATGAAAATCACATTCCCTAACTCTTAATGCTACAAGAAAATGCAAATGAAATTTGTATTAATAGCTGAATAGACCACACAATATGCTCACCTTTTGACAAGCAGCTTCGATTGTCTTGCACTCGGAATTGCACATCCCTTCTTCTTCTTGTTCAACCAGCTACGAAACCATTTCAAAACAATAGCATTGAGATTCAACAACAAATGTACAAGCTTCCACTTAATTCACTCCCTAAGCTACAATGGAATATTCATGGATCAAACAAGTGAGAGAGAGACTGAGAAATCTCAGTTACCTCAAGCTTATTGCCTTTCTCAACAATGTCAATCTTGAGCATCCAATCAGCTTCCTCTTTCTTCAGATTGCAGACATTTTCAGCAATCTCAATGATCTCATACTCCGAGATCTACCATTTGTTTCAAAATTTTCAGTAACCAGAAGAAACACACTCAAATACAAAATCAAATAGAAAAGATCACTGATTTACATTTAAAAATCTACCTTCTTAGGCAAGATCTGTTGTTGCTTCTCCTTCACAAACTGGTGTAGCCGGGAAGCTAGTTTCTCGCAAACCTGACACTTAATGTACGGAACATCCTCCTTTCTCGGCGCCGAGGACGGTTTCTTCGCGGCATCGGAAACCGGTAACAAAGCCGACGAGGCAAGCAGAGCTAATGTTAGAGCTATGAGAACTCGATTCATCCCAACCATTGAACTCAAAATGTCTCTGTCACTCTAGAATCTGGGAAAGTTTGGGACTTTAATCAAATTCTGATCACGGGTTGTATATATAAGATCATGGGTTTTACGATTTCCTTGCCGATAACTATGGGTTTCTGATCTTGTGCCGTGCTCGTGAAGTGGAACCGATGTTACGCTTGTTAAACGTGTTTCCTGCAATCTTATTGGCTATTGCAGTGCTGACACGAACTTGGGTCCACTTAATTAAACCAATAGCATGTAAGATAATTACCTTTTTTCCTGTATGGTAATTCTCTGAAGTTTAACTGTAAAGAATAATTGACTTATTTTAGTTGAGATCAAAGTAAAATGCTGAGCCCCATTATGACCATCGGATTTTTCCAATTATGATCTGATTGAGGCGACGACAATATTAGACTTTGAGCTTCCAACTCAAAATCAATTGGTCATGAGTAGAGAGACTCATATCTTTTATATATTATTTAAGATCTTTGTCCAGTTTCCGATCCAACATTATGTCCAATACGCCATCTCAAGATGATGGTTTTTATAGCCATAAATCTCGATATTTTGGACAAGAATCGATTGACCAAATTTGGGTCAGACCGATTATGGATCGGGTTAGACAATGCGTGGATCATGCTCTGATACAATATTAGACTATTGACTTCTAACTCAAAACTAATAGACCATGAGTGGAAAGATCCATAATTTTTATATATTAGTTAAGATTTTTGTCCAGTTTCGATGTGTACATTATGTCCGATAGACAAGAGGTCACACACATGTCATTTTTTTTTTTTTTTTCAACAAGAGCAAGAATGTGGTGGTCGAGACTGAAATTATTTTGCATGAATGCCCAGAAACTGATTATGAAATCTATCGTGTTATACGCTTTGGTTGATTCCTTAATACTGCATAGCCAGTTTGGTAGGATCATCCAATCGACCGATCCTATCCGTACCCAATCCAAATTATCAAAAAATTTGGCTAAGTTAAAGAAATGTTATACACTAGGAAGGGAAAACCATGAAATGGGCCTTAGGTCGGTCACTAGGCCCATTCCTTAATTATGAATCGATGGCTAGGATGTAATTAACGAAGTGAAGAATGGTAATTCTGTCTTTGTACGTCAGTAAAAATGGCGGACAATTGGCTCTGCCGTCGACCAATAGCAAAGAGGAGAAGATATTTGGCATTGCATATCGACGGCAAGAAGCAGAGCTCTCCGGCGTTGCGTTTAAACTACAGAAATGGCAAAGATCGTGATTATATTCGATTTCGATCGGACTTTGATCGACAAAGATAGTGATAATTGGGTGGTCACTGAAATGGGACTCACAGATATCTTTCATCAGCTCCGTTTCACTTTACCATGGAATCGCCTTATGGTATTTCATATTCTAGAGAATCGAAATCTTCAGCCTTTTCTTAAGAACTTTTAAAAGTTTGAATTTTGTATTTTGGTTTGATTGTGGAAAGGATAGGATAGGATGATGGAGGAGTTGCATTCACAAGGGAGATCGATTGAAGACATTGAAGCTTGCTTAAGAAAAATGCCAATTGATATTCAGATTATTGAAGCTATCAAATCTGCCAAATCTTTAGGGTCTGTAAGTATGAATAATGATTATTAGTTCACTTTAGATTCTCATGTCAAAGATGGTCTCACTCAGCTTTTTTTGGTTCAATTTCAGATGTGATATAAAGATTGTGAGTGATGCTAATCAGTTTTTCATTGAGAAGATTCTAGAGCAGCATCATTTGTTGGATTGCTTCTCAGAGGTCTACACTAATCCAACCTCTGTTGATGAAATGGGGAAGTTGCGGATCTTCCCTTACCATAGTGATGCATTGGCTCCACATAGCTGTAATCTCTGCCCTCCAAATCTATGTAAGGTACTGTATCTTTATGATTATACAAGCCTCCATGTTTGCCTGATTAGATTACTTGTAACTTTTTGGTTACTAAAGCTTGAATTGTCCATTAAAATTTGGGACTAATTTGAGTCCACAAGCTGAAATTTTCGATTCTAAAGCTTCCCCGGTGTATATAATGTGGAAAGACTTATACTTTGTTAAGATTTACTTTGTAATCTGAAAACTTTGAAATCTAACACTGTCTATGCAAGTTGCTTCTGATTGAGCTATAGCATTTACCCTTGGGTTGGATTCAGTTTTTAGGAGTTTAACTAGTGAATTGTTCATGGTTCTTCAGGGTCTAGTAATGGATCATATTCGTGCTTCTACTCCCAATGATCAAATTTCAACAAGGTTTATCTACCTTGGAGATGGAGGAGGTGACTTCTGCCCGACACTGAAGCTGAGAGAGTGTGATTGTGTGATGCCGAGAACGAATTATCCACTATGGAAGAAGATTTCAGACAATTCCTTACTGATCAAAGCTGAAGTCAAGGAATGGAGCAATGCAGAGGAACTTCAGAGAATCCTTATGAAAGTTGTCAGCACAATAACAAAGGAAGACTTTTAACACTACTCTAAAATAGAGTCAAAAATGTTTTCTCATTGTGATGGAAGAACATGTAATTTCTACCATCGGTTAAACTCAAAGCTATAATTTTAGTTAAACTTTTATTCGATTTTATATTTGGTCTATCAAAACACAAAAAAATGTATCAGAAATTGAGTTAAGTTGAAAATCCAAAAAAACGAAATTAATTGTTTCAAAATTTTGCAAAGTTACTTTGTTAAGACTTGAGAGTCAACCATATTCTTCATAACGAAAAGGTCCAAAACTTATAAAAAACCGAGCCACGTGCACAATCCGCTGGCACGTGTGAAATTTTCATCTCGTTTATGTTTCATTGAGGCATTTCGTCGAACACATGTATGAAATTGAAGAGGCTTGGTTTTGCTCTACGTAGTCCCCGCCATGATTTCTCTCCTTAAAGCTCGCGAGAGACTTCTCTCTCCACTCGTCAGTTCCACTATCCGCAGACTCTCCTCTAGTCTCTCATGTAAATGTCCCTCTCTCTCTCTTTTCCCGCTAATACTTTATGTAGTAGAATTTGTATCTCTTCTCTAAACTGTGAATAATTTGGAGCAGATTCTCATGAAGATGGTAGAGACTCTCAAGTATTTATACACCCAAGTGCTGTCGTCCACCCAAGTGCTGTGATTGGCAAGGTTTGATTCGTTTAGTGACATTGTTTATTCTTGCTATCAAACTATAATAAAACCTTCAGAACTGGGTGAATTTGGATCTTACTCGAAAACTATTTTGGGATTAAACTTCTTCTCTGATCATCTAGAAGACTGGATTAGCTTAACTCTCACAAAGTAATGTTCTTTAGCTTTAGGGGACATGATTTACAAATCAGTAGAAGAAGATGGATTTGTTGAAACTTGGCCAAAGTGTGATGCTTTGTTTGAGATTTGAGCATATTAACCTTTCCTTGGAGAGTTTTCTTAACAAATGTTGTTTCCTCTTTTTGTAACAGGGAGTTTCGGTTGGTCCATACTGTACAATTGGCTCTTCAGTGAAGCTAGGCAATGGCTGCAAACTCCATCCTTCTAGCCATATATTTGGAAACACAGAGCTGGGAGAATCTTGTGTTCTCATGACGTAAAACCCTTTGATCTCTTAAATTATCTTCTGTACTATATAACATGCTCTCTATTGTTTTAATATCGATTCATTTTTGCTATGTTTTCTGCCTTGAATTTTTGTCAGCCAGTGGTGCTGTTGTTGGCGATGAGCTTCCTGGTTATACATTCATAGGAGCTAATAACATTATTGGTCACCACACTGTGGTTGGTGTTAAATGTCAAGACTTAAAGTACAAGGTGTGTGAGAGACGATATCATATCGCCTATTTCAATTTTTATTGTCCTAATCTCATCCTGGTTGGAGACTAGAACCGATATCTATCAAGATCTCATACCGTGTTTTCTTCTGTTAGAATGGGGATGAATGCTTTCTTTGCATCGGTGACAACAATGAAATTAGAGAGTTCTGCTCGATTCACAGATCATCAAAGTCGGGTGAAAAAACGGTATGCAACTGGCCATTGACTAATATCATTGAAGTTCCAAGATGGTTTCTCATGTTTTGAGTTATGATTATTACTCTGAATAGGTTATTGGTGACAACAATCTAATCATGGGTTCTTGTCATATCGCCCATGATTGCAAGATTGGTGACCGCAACATATTTGCCAACAACACGCTTCTTGCGGGGCATGTGACTGTAGAAGTAAGATTTTCCTTATGTCTATACTCTGAACCTGGATTTAGCAGAATCGTTTCATTTGGTTCATGTTGTGATTACAGGACTACACACACACAGCAGGAGCCACAGTCGTCCACCAGTTCTGTCATATTGGCTCTTTCGCTTTCATTGGGGGTGGTTCTGTGGTACATTTTCTATTACCTCTCAAATACCCACATTTCGAATGAGTACTCACTGGTGCGGTTATATATAGGTTTCACAAGATGTTCCAAAGTACATGCTGGTGACTGGAGAAAGAGCCGAACTTCGCGGTTTGAATCTGGAGGGACTTAGACGAAATGGATTTACCATGTCAGAGGTTTGTATTGTGTCCCAATGTGGAGTCTTTTGAAGTAAGAAACTGTTTATCACTTTGGAGTGTTACCAAAAAATTGTCTTTTTTTGGCATTAGTAGATGAAGAGCCTAAGAGCAGCCTATCGTAAGATATTCATGTCTACTGAAACAGTTCCCTTAAGTCTTGAAGAGCGTCTCACCAAGATGGTACGTGTTATTACTCAAGTCTCTTCACTGTCTTTTTTCCTGTGCATCTGTCACAGAAACATCTGGACATATTATATTTGATGGTTAATGCAGGAACAAGACCAAGAGCTGTACAGTGTTCCTGCAGTATCTGCCATGTTGCAGTCAATCCGAGGTTCTTTCACAGAAAGTCGCCGTGGGATATGCAAGTTCAGGCAATGGCTCGATTCCTGAGTTTCACAACTAAAATTGGAAGAAGAAGAAGTGTAGAAGTTTTGACTTAGCTTAGGCATTCATTGATTAGCAATGGCTTAGTATAATGCTCAACACCATTTCTTCCACAGGATCTGTAATAGTATGATATATAGCTGTAACCAAGTGTTGTAAACATTGTGTGGGCTCATAACATCCTTAAAATCACTTGTCACTGAAAACAAGGAGCCAGAAAAAAACAGCGAAAGGAAAGTTCATTTGGGTATGTCATTTTGGTATCATTACAATACATTGAATGTGTCTAACTTACATGAGCCAAGAGTGCAAAGGCAAAATCAGGTCATCCTGTAAAAGTTTACAGTTTCTCTTTGTTACTGATCTTGATCTCATTCTCATGTCTATTCGTGATATTAGCTCGAACTAAATTCTTCTGGTCTTTCCATGCAATCTATTACACAGCAGGGGGCTTGTTTTATGATACCGTTTCTTGCCTTTTTGTTCCAGGAAGAGTGAACTGAACTTGAGTGTGTTTCTTGTATCGTTCCTCTGTAGACAGATAGGGGCGACACATGAAGTAGACTAAGACTGTCAAATAACCATATTCAAAAATCTTGCTGCTGATCCATGTGGCTTCAACTTTCAAGATTGTCTGAAGTTTTCTTTAACCACCAAGTTCGGGGACAAGACAGGATCCAGATGTTAGACCATGGAGAAATTACGAGCAGTCTAGGAATTATCTGGACTTCCCTATGAATGTCCCATCAAATTCTCCTTTCCTTAGGTTTTTTGTGTTTCCCTTACAAGGCATGTCTGGATCATACAGAATCAGTAGAATGACATCCATGTGTTCTGTTCATAAGTATCGCCATGTCGTTCCAACAAAAGGAAAATGTTACTTTAGTGCTCATCTTGATATAAGCAGTGATAACACCTTCTTAAACCTTGATCAGGCCCTTGAGAACTACATATTCTCAAGTCCTAGATCCTCTCCCAGATGGATGCTCATATCACCATAGAAGAAAGGTTAACACCAAAGAACACACTATGATACAGGAGCTACAGGGCGTTGAGTTTCGACAGAATAGATTTTGTAACGAGACTGTTAGTGCACTTGACAGATTCGATCAGCTGATACTTATGAGCCTGTAGCATTGGAGCACATTTGGCTATAAAATGTAGAACGAAGTTTCCAAATTTTAGAGATTTGGAATACCTTTCTGCCAACTCCTGAACCTTAGAAGCAAGACAATCAACGGAATCTTGGGTTAAAGGGACGTCGTGGATCAAGATGTTCTGGAAGAGGATAAACAGAGATTCGTTCCATGTTGGTTCATCTGATATAAGATCTCCGTGGCAGGGAAGGAACAGACACATCCTCTCTTCAGTTCTTCCACAAAGTAACTTCTGGCAAAAACCAGAAATATGACCCAAGTGCAAGCATTCTTTCAACACCCTTGAAATCACCTCACAAGTGAAGTTGTTTATCCCTTCTTTCCTAAGTACTAAAGGGAACACCAATGCATACTCAGCTGCTCTTTGGTGGATCTTGCAAAACTCCACTGTTGCAGACATCAACACACGAGAGGCGGATTTCTCAAGAGCCAAAAATTTGGGAAGCACGATTGAACATAGAACCTGGCTTGGCCAACCAAGCTCATCTTCCTCACTTCCACTATGCAAATTCGAAAGGAGAACAGCAGCAGTCTCATCATCTGCATTCCAAGGCTCAATCAAAGCCAAAATTCTAAAAGAGTCCCTACACTTTTCCAAGCAAAGTTTCCGAATTTCATCACACAAAGTTATAACTTCAGAAGTAGACTCAGAGCTAGTAATCTGAGCTCTAATCTTCACCGCCATTTCATGATCAACAGGCTGTAGTAACGCAACATTCATGGTATGATCAATGTTATCCACAACTTCTCTCTGATCTTCTTCCATAGTCTCTCTGACCTGAGTCATCTCCTTTCCATTCCAAGAATCAACAACCAGCATTTCTGAATCTACATCAGCGCATGATACAGGAAGCCATGGAAGAATTGTACCAGTAGAAGCAGCCTTTTCACTGAGCCAATCAGGAACAGAGTCAAATTCGTCCCTAATGCTGTCGTCATCAGCTGAACCCAAATCTAGATGAGATATCCAATCAAATTTTGGTTTAGGAATTTTGTCGAGCAGGTTCTGCGCATCTCTCTGAACCCAGAAATCAACAACTTTACTACCAACACCCAACATTTCTCTAGCCAGCCAAACCAAATCACTAACGCAAAACCTCTGATACTCGAAAAGAAGGAAAGATAGAATCTTTGACTGAACCATGTTCGGTAATGTCTCAATGAAAAGAACCCTATCGAAATATAAATTTCATCAGCAACCCAAATCGGTCCTAGAGAACAACAATAAACAAATCTGAAAAAGTGGGAATTACTTATTTGCAGGCGTAGCTGAACTCTGATTGCATTGTTTCTTCAGCAATGAAATAAACGAGCTCCGGTTGATCGGCACCGCCGGGGAGGAGGAGGAAAAAGAGTCGGAAGCCTGATCTAGCCACAGAGACGCCTCGGTTTCCGGCGATGGACTCTTCAAGAAAATGTCCAACAGTGGAATCCACTCCTCCATTTTGTGTTCCCTCTCGCTCGCTCAACCGTCATAAAAACGATTACTTTAAACGTCGGTGTCAAGTTTCAATTAGTACTTTAAAACGCAAACGCTCTTTTGGTCGATTTTTAATCAGTAAAATTAACAACGAACACAAGTTTAATAAATCCATATTTTTGTTGCAACTAATTGTCAATAATCTGAGCAGCGTTTACAAAAATCCGAATTTTAAACTAATTAAACTCAGTCTCGATTAAATTCTTAAAAACACCATTTTTGTTTTCTACAAAACATCACTTTCTTGTCTCTCAAGAAACTCTTCTTGTTTTGTTCCAATCATAGATAGTTTGTTTACTTCATGTCCCTCCCCTAAAAACAGAAAGATGAAATGTGTTACTTTCAAAACAACACAACTATATCCACGAATAAAATGTTGAAAAATATACCTAGCTAGGTCAATTGCGTTCCATGGGCGCACTTGCGTCTCTTGGGTGGGCGAACAGTTGGGCAGCAAAAGTCAGTAATGAGTGGCTTGGGTTTGGCAAACTTGCCATCACTAACAGTATCTTCTGTAGGTATCTGAACTAACATTGCTTCCATGGATACCTTAAGGTAACCATCCTTTCCCACCATGGTTCCATGTGTTGATCTTACTTTGAAGCAATATTCACCATTTTCCTCAGCCACACCCACCACTGAAACCGCATGCATGCCTCGAAATGAAGAGGTATCAAACATTGGACCACGGTAAATTCCCTGGAAAATATATCAAGGTACATTTCCATGATTAGAGATCTATAGAGTCGTTTTTGTAGGTTTTTTTATTATCAAATGTCAAGACAAAGATATATGTACCTCACGAGCAACCGCGTAATCGGGCATAAATACATGCAAGGAAGCCCCAATTGGTTGGCTCTCTAGCTTGACAAGAGCCTCTTTCAAACACAGTTTCTCCATGCTGTCTATATGTCCCAAATCCAATGGATTGCGTGGTGGTATCTTTGACATTTTTCTACATCCCACATAGGGTCTATCAACTTCCTTTTGGAGTCCATGATCCATGACGTATTGTAAACCCCTCCTAATGCTCAAAGTGTAGCAAAAATGATCTTTCTTTGGGTTCATAGCTCCTTTCAGTGGAGCAGCAAAGTCGAGAAGATCTTGCATCGAGTACTCTGTGTGCTCTGTGTTTATCCCTCGATAAAAAAGCATTGCACCAACAAGATCAGCTACTACAATTGTCCAACATATCTCTGTAAAAATCAAAAGTTGTTATTATCATGTTTTCATTATCCAAGTAAAATGAAACATTACCATAATGCTTACCACATCGTTTCTGATCTCTCACACGACCCATAATTTTGCTCCAATCAACATTCTTCAAGCAATCTTTTATGTACTGAAGATAGGGAAAGAAAAGTTCATTAGTTTAGGTCTCTAAAATATAGGAGTATAATATATATTGTTCATAAATTATTATAGTTCATGATATGTGATGCCTAGAACCTTACATGGAACACACGCCAAGATGCATAAACTGCTTTCTCACACCGGATGACTTTGATCCCACAAACAGGTTTTGTTTCCATAATGGATTTCAAGAGTTCCATTGGTATGATTTTAAGAGCTTCAGCAAGTTTCTCTACCAACTCTTGAGGGAAGTCCAACAGTTCCTACAGTAGCCACTCAAAATGTGTGATTACAAGTAGAAAAGCTTTTGTTCGATTATTATAGTTTTCAAAAGCTTGTCAAACCAACTATAATATAAGACTTAATTAATTTACTAATTTTAAGTTTGAGAGAAAGAAACTTGTTTGACACAATTAAAGAAGCAAATACTTATATTTGTTACAAATTAATAGATGTTTTTTGGTTAAAAACACACATATTAAAAATCCTATTTTTTTTTTACAAAATTGTCATTTAATGTTTTATTTAAAATTTATTTAACCAATCAAAATTTAAAATTTACATAAAAACTAACTAAACATCTAATAAAATAGAACAAGAAAAAATGCTCAAAACTTCTATTAATTTAGAACAGATGGAGTAAAAATTAATGAAAGATTTCACTGTTGTTTTTTTTTCACAAAACATGTATAAATCCATGAGAAAACTAACACAACACACTCTAGAACCTTATATATCATAGAGTTACCTCAGCCGGGGCATCCTGATTGTCCATTAGTGAATCGAATGTCTCCTGTGTCAATATAGAAGAAATCAGATATATATAGTGGATTATTTAACAGAAACAAGAATGAAACAACCAAATTAGAAAATGTGAGCAATGAATAGAAAAAGGAAATGTTCATTATTGAATGTGACTTGTCATAGCCTCAACCAAACCTATATAGATTTCAGAAAGTTAAATATATGAATATGATACGTACCTGATTGATAGCTCAATCTCCTATAGTGTACTTTACTAGTACGGTATTAATCCACCAATTTTATTTTTTTTCTTATTTTCAAGATTTGGCTATGAAGTTCAAAATAGCCAACTCCAGAGAAGGAAAATCAGAATGCTAAAAATGTCGAACATACCAACAAAAAAAAAAGCGACGATATCACTGTGATTATAAGGGGCCAGTTAACGAAAACGAACACATTATCTTCACATCTCGTAACAGTAGGTTCGTCTACACATGAAACGAAATGCAAGATGAAAATAGGGTCTGGGTGAGAAGAACAAAACCTTGGTCGGAGGCGAAGCAGAAAATGTTGCAGTAAGCTTAAACTAAACCCACACAAGAACCACAAGCGGGAAAGTTAGAAATAAGAGAGCTCCTATGTCTTATCGAACTTTGGTAATATTATTTAGGGTTTAGTTAGTATTATTTACAATAAAGTACCTGAACTCTCAAAAGTTTCTTCATTCGGCCATTGGAATTTTCCTTATATATATCCCAAAGTTAATTTTAAAGGATAAAGACCCAAGCCGACCGGCTAAATAAGACCATCTGAATGGGTCTCATGTCACATTCCATAGGGGGGGTTCCGATGTATTGTGGATTATTTAACACAAACAAGGATGAACTGAAACAACCAAATTAGAAAGTGGAAGCAGTGAATGATAGAAAAAGGAAAATGTTTAATATTGAGTGTGACTTGTCATATATAGCCTCAACCTCCTAGTCTACTCTACTACGGTACTTGTCAATTTTCAAAGCCCGTGGGGCCCCGTATTTTTTTTTAAATCTTATCTCAGGAATTTAAAACAACGTCGTTTCTATTTGTAAACTATACTTACCTGTTTTTAATTATTTTTTTCCTTCTTTAAATACTTAACCTATCTCGCTCTCCCAAATCTAATTTTACATAACCGAACCCTAACTAGTGTTCTGATAAATAAAATCGATTTGTCTTTTCTTTTTTTTCCTTTTTCTTCTTTTAGCTGCCGAGTATCATAGTTTGGTCTTGTCTCCGTTTCTGGAAATTGTCAGAGAGTTTCCTTTAGATATCGTAAGATTTTCTTGTTTAATTACCTGAAGAATTTATTACAAGTATCGTAATTCTAAGCATACGTAATTTGTACTTGATTTCTTTTCGACTTTAGATTAGAAGATTCCAAGATTTTGTGTGATCTACTAAACATGTTTTGATTCACTTTGTTCCTTATAATTCCGGAAACAATCACTAAAATTAATACTACCCTTGATAGTCGTGTTTCTTTTCTGATTCCTCGTTCTTCGTCTGTCTAGGATTTGGGGCGATACAGAGATATGGATACGATCGAACCACCGCAGCGTAAGCGAAAAGTCGAGGTAACCGCCACGCCAGTAAAGAAGCTAGTCGATGATTTTCAAACGTATGACTGGTCATCCGAAGAAGATACTGATCCCGTTGTCGAACAAGAGTATTTTCGCCAAATCCGTGAATCGAACGTAAGCTTTCCTCATGATTCAGTTTTCTTGTTTTTTTTTTTTTTAAATATAATTTGTTATGCTTGAAGGTTTCATGGATATTTTAGCCTTTGTGCTCATGATGACTTTTTTTTTTTGCTCTATTATATAATTGATGTGATGGATTTACTTTGTAATAAATTGTAATTTTGGGGGTTTTTTTGTATGTGACCTAAAGGGATTCGACCTCAACATGCGTATTCCATATGGTTCGTTCTTGCCGTTCAAATTGACGGATGGAGACCTTCCCCGTGAGATTGGCATTTGTGCTAGAGTGGGACTCCATTGGCACAATTTTCAAAAGGTACCGTAATTTAACAATTGTTGTCTACACTTGTCAACATAGGTAACATATTTGTTTTGTTTTTATTAACATGGAAAAATTGTATTCTACGTACAGGGCTCAAACTTGCATTTGTTGCGCTTAGTGAAGTATAATTCATGTCTTCGTGGACTTTGTGCCTACTATATAACCATGGAGGTTATGGATCCAGCCGACAATTCCCATCTCACTTTCCAGACTTGTGTTGTTAGAGATGTTTCCAGGAAGAATGAAGACAACAGAATAATTACCGAAGTTTGTAGAATAAAACCCAAACTTAATGGTGAGTTTTTGTAAGTAATCTTCTGAATCTGTCTCTTTTGTTAATTAAGGGTAATCTTCTGACTTATGTTTTAAAAATAAGGTTCTGGAAACGATAATTGGCATTGGAATGACGAAGCAATCGATGATTTCCACAATGGAGAACTAGAGTGGCTTTCGGACGTTGCTTTGACGCAATCTGGTAATAAACACAAGCAGTATTACGAGGTGAGTGAGACTAGGTTTTCTAGTTTTATTTGATTTGATTTCTCTGTTCCTCCTTAATGTACATATATAGGCTTTTTTTGTTTTCACTATAATTAATGGTCAATTATTTCTTTCACACAGGTGCAAGAATCAGACATTCTTGGAAACGATTGGCTTAATCTGTATGCTGAATTTGCATTGCATTCACTACGGGAAAGAGGCTTGGTATGTTTTAATTATTTTATAACCTTTTGGTTTGCTTATACATGTGATCCCCTGTTTGTAAATTTTATGCTCTTTTGTGTGACAGACGAAATTCAAGTATGATGTGTCTCTGAAAATCAAGAAAGTGGTCGTGCAGACTCGGGAAGATGTGGAGTCAAGTAAGAAGTTGAAGACTGAAAATGCTGTCTTCTACATTAGCTTCAGTGACTGTGATCAGACCGAAGAACACAGAGCCATTGTAAGGAGAATAACAGATGGGATTCTAGGCCACGTTTCTCTTGAGGTCAAGGTTAAGTTTGGGGATTCGTGAAGCCCTTCTAACAAATAGATACTTCCTATCATAACTATTTATCAATCAACTTACAAAATCCTCGGAGTTTCGTCACTCGTCATTATGTTTCTTGATTATTATGCTTATAAGTGATATGTAACACTGTCAAAGAAGCTGAAGGAAGACGAGAACGGAGCAGCTCTACCCTCGGATTCCTTCCTCTTGGCTGAGTCTAAATGCTGGCTTCAGCATTAACTATGTAGAGAGAAAGAGCCAAGAGACCAAACTTGTTTGTGGTGATGGTTAGTGTTGAGTGAATGAAATATTTTTCCAAATTGTCTTTAGTAACGAAACCACTCTGTTTCTTTCTCAGTTTGGTCTAAAAATCTGTATTTGCAAATTTCTGATTGTCTTAATTTAAACTTGTCATGTGTATACATAAAAGATTGTTTCGATCTCAAGCTTTTTAAGCCATGGGGAGTTTTCTGGAGTAAACAACGTACATAGGATCTGTACGCCCTGGATTTGGAGATATATCAACGGCCTGGGATTGAATCATAAGTTGGAATAAGTTCATCACCAAAGGCTTTTCTAATACAAGGTGTTGATGAAAATATACAAAAAAAAAAAAAATACCTGAGGAGATTCAAAACCTCCAGCATAGTGAAAGTATGATCCCACAATGAGAGCATGATCTGCGTCCCCGGTTGATGTCCATATCGAGATTGCTTTCGTAAAGAAGCAACGGTTCGAGAAGCTGCAAAGAAAGAGAAAGAGTTATTTATAAGTACATTATTACGGTGTCACAAGACTTGATGGATTTATGTTAAAGAGAACCTCATTAGAGCGAGTCCTCCGGGTTTGAGGATTCTGTTCATTTCCTTGAATACTTCAAGTGGCTTTGTAAGATAATCCACACTTACCTGTTGAGATGCCAAGAAACATATAAAATTTGCGATAACATGAGATTCACATAAATAAGTGTAAGTTTTAGGGAAAAAATGTGAAAGTGCGGTCTCTTACCACATTGGTAATAACTTGAAAAGAATTGTCTTCAAAAGGCAGCTTTGGATTGACATTTAAGTCTTGGACTATGTACTCAGTGAGAACCTGAGAGATGGAGACAATAAGATCTTATGATATGATATAATGATCCATATCTTATCTCTAAGTAGCAAATATACAATATTGAATCCTCTTTACCGGATTGCGCTTAAGTTCTTCTTCGTTCATACCCATTCCAACTATTCGTTCTTGCTTATACCCAGCAGGATAATGACTGACCTATGTAACATTATAAGAGCCAAATAATCTAACTTGAGAGGATTCTCAACTTAAAACTTGGTTAAAAGGATTAGCATTTTTTGTACATACCCAACTACTACACATATCGAGTATGCTCACTCCCGGGGTATCACTCTGAGGCAAAACCTTGGAGTAATACTTAGTCAATGCAGCTATGGCTGGATCATCAATATGTGTCACAAACCTTGGAGCTTCATAGAATGTCGAATCAGACGACCTAACAATAAATTCACAAGATCTCTTAGTTATTTCTCAGAGCAAAACTATTAAAACTCTCAAATATGGTTTACAGAGAACAAAACAGAGTAAGACTAATAACAAAAGCTTGGAAAATTGTAACTTACACGTCGTATCGCTGGAAATCTTCTTCTTTGAATGGGAAATTCTCGGGCCAATCCACCTTATTCAACGCCTAAAACCAATCAAAGGAGTTCAAATTTTTCATAAAATTACAAACTTTGAATAATTAGACGACATTTTAATTTTATGAATTCTCAGTCTCACTAATAAACCCAAATTCCTAAAGCTACAAACTTTAAACAATTAGGTGTTGATATGAAACCCCTAATTGAAGCAAACGGGAGAAGAAGAAGAAGAAGAAGAAGACCTGTTCAACGGGAGAAGGATTCGTCTGCCTCGCTGAAGCAATGAAAGATTTACCGCCAAAATTACCGGACATGTTGTTGTTCATCCACAACGAAGCCCCGCCAAAACCACCGAGAACTAGCCGGCGACGTGAAGAAGCGCGAATTAACCGGTGGAAAGGTTTCGAAGCAGCCGTCGGGAGACGTAGAGCAGAGGAAGCTCGGAGAAAATGAGAATTTCCGGTGGAGGAGAAAAGCGGTGGGAGAGGATTAGATCTGAGGCTCAGAAAATTAGCCGTTTTTGACATTGTTTAATTAAATGTTGGGTTTTGTCTGATTTCGGAGAAAAGGTTTAAGCTTTTCAAAAAAACAGAACATGACGACGATGAGATGGTTGGTACGAGACGAAGATGACGATTCGACACGAGTGATCCAAACCACTCTTACGTGGTCGATTTCTCTCTCTTGAGGGCTTTTCCTTCTTTTTACAAAGTTTTGGGGTTTAATTTAACTACAATAAAATAAAATGGAATATAGTTTTTTTTTTATGTTAAAAAAAATGTAGTTTCTTTTTCTGATTACGAAAAAGGAAAAAGAGAAGATAAGAAATTAGAGTGGTCAAATACCAAATCCGTAATCCACCTGTATTTATTCAGTTTGAAGGTTTTCTGAAAAACGAAGCAAAATAACCCAATTATCCTTCAATGGCAAAGACGTGTAAGGTAATAAGATTCCTATGTTATTTTTAGTTGACATTAGTATGTTATATTATCAAAATCACATTATATATCAAATGGTGTAACCGTTTTGCTATTACAGATATTTATTTTTGGTTACGATAAGTATCAGCTCCGTTAACATCCATCTAACGATAATGTCAGCAGCATGTGTGTTATTTGTTTTGTGTGCTGATTTTCCCTAATTTGATGAGAGTTTCATTTTCATACTTCTCATTTATTCCTTTTTCTTTTTATTATGAGAAAACGAAATTATGATTGAAATTGTTTTAAATAGCTTTCAATCCATAATTCACTCAAAAAAATTAACTGGAAACTTAAGAACTATTATATCATAAAAACTTTAGATTTGTGAGTTTGTGTAAGCTTGTTTACAAAAAAATTCACATTTTTAAGTTTAAAATGGTCTACCCAATGTACACATTCCTGAACAAGTAATGGTAAGTGCTAACTACGTAAAAGCAGATTTGCTTAAAAAATGGTTCATGAGTCATCATGAATTTTGGTGACGGTTACAGTCACATCTCGGTATATTTTGTATTCTTGCGTTTGCATGAAATTCTTAATTTAAAAAGCATTCAATGTACCCGCACATGCATCACATATCTGGTAATAGTAGTTTGCAATTTTCAAAGACAAAAGGGAAGAAGATATATGTACATCATGGACTTGATTATCATTATGTCACTGTAAAAATAATCACACTATGCTACAATCTACCGACAATTGAACTAAGCATCAGCATTAACAACGACAGAGACGCAGTCTCTTAACAACAAAAAAAAAAGTTAAAAAAAAAAAAAAAAGTGAGTGAGAGAGGATGTCTTTCTCGCTCAAACAAGAGACTCACCAGAGACCTTTTATTACAGATATCATTTTATAATTAGCTGTAGTTCATATATTTTTTAGTTAAATAATTTTATGATTTTTGTTCACATTTATTTACATTTGAGAAGAGAAATAGTGTGCGTCTCTAACGTTAATAATGCTTTTATGTTGCTATTCAAACCATCAAAATGTTACTAATTACTTAAGAGCTAGGGACTATTAGACTATCTTTATATAACTTTCTAGTACTCTTCGTTACATTTCATTCTACTAATTAAACTAGCAAACCAGTGCTAACTAATTTGCTTAAAAAGATAGTGCATGAGTTTTGATAGTGACAATCACTTTTTTTTTTTTATCGTGTAGTTAATTGGTTGCGTATGTGATTGACGTAAAAGCCATTTTAGTTTTTATCTATATTACTTTTCAAACCATCAAAATGTTACTAATTAGGAGTTGAGGACTATTGAACTACATATATTTTACAACTCCTCAGTACATTAATATTTTCTTATAAACTAGAAAAAGCTGTTTGAGTGTCGAAGTGTCACAATCACTTTTTTCATCTTGTAGTGTTGGTTGCGTGTTTGAATGACGTGTATGGATGATCTTATATAAATAGGTAAAGGAGACTTGCTTCTCCACTTCTCATCTCATTTCCAAATCTCTTAACTTAAATCTCAAACACGATTCGAAATCATACAGAGATAATGGCACAAAACTACAAGTTCGTATACTCTGCTGACGAAGCAGCATTAGCTGGCGTCCACGGCCCCAAGGACCTTACGAAGCTGAACGGCAAGGCGAGGTCACTAGCTAAGGTTCCAATCTCCACATTCAAAGTCGGAGTCGTCGGACTCGCAGAATCTTGTCGGGTCTACTTAGGTGTAAATGTCGAATTTAAAGGTCTTCCTCTTCACCACTCCATCCACGCCGAGCAATTCCTCGTCACCAACCTCGCCCTGAACTCCGAGGAAAAGCTCACTCAATTAGCCGTCTCCGCTAACGGCACTGAGTTCGGTGCGCCATGTGGCCACTGCCGCCAATTTTATCTTGAAATGCGCAACGCGCCTCTAATCCAAATCCTGAGCAAGAAACCAAAAGAACACTTTGACGATTTCATAAGCCTCGAAACCCTCATGCCGGACAGATTCGGGGCCGAAAGCAAAGGCGGAGACTTCCCTCTCCTTCTCGAGAAACAGAACAACAACCTTGTCCTCTCGAATCCCACCGTTAAGATCTGCTCAGATCCCGAGTGCAGTACTCATCTCGAGTGCAGGGCTTTAGCGGCGGCGAACAAATCGTACGCACCGTACACTGAGTCTCTGTCGGGAGTGGCTCTGGTCTGCAAAGATGAAGTGATAGTGTACAGAGGATGGTACATTGAATCCGTTGCGTATAACCCTAGTTTGGGGCCAGTACAAGCTGCATTGGTTGATTTCATGGCTCGTGGCAACGGCAAAAAGTTGGAGGAAATCGAGAAAGTGTTGCTGGTGGAGATGGAAGATGCGAAGGTGAGTCAAGAGGCCACGGCGAAGATTCTTTTGGAGAAGATAGCCCCCAACTGCAATTTCGATGTGCTCCATTGCGTGAAGAAGTCCCGAGAAATTTGAAGGATATTTATGGTACGATGGTGATATATAAATAAGGGTAGGATCTGAATTTTTTTAATTTTCATATAGATGTTGATGTGAACCAAGTGCTTGAAGAAGAAGAAGGAGACAAGAGAGTCTTCAGGGACAAACAGAGCTTTGAACAGAACCGAGACCTGCAAGTATATTTGTTGTGTAATGTTGAATAATTGACTTGATGAAACCAAAAAACTTAATATGGCATAATTAGTAGTGTTCTGATCCTGGCCTGTAACAAGCTATCTTAAACAAAATTGTAGTCTTGTTTTGATTCTTCTTTCTTTCATCCTGTTCCTTAGCTTCTTCTCGACCTCTACCTATTTCCCTTTAGAAGCTAACATATTTGATAAACCAACATCATCTTCGCATTCAGAACCTTAAATGTCCGTTCTGCTTCGCATAATCCATCCTTCCACTGTCCGTTCTACCCATTTCCCTTTTGAATTTCACAACGCTTCTGCAAACAAGTTCGTTCTGCTTCCTTGAAAAGACATAACTCCATCCATAAGTAAAGCAGGGAGAAATGTGAAGGACTAGACTTGTATTCCTCATTGACCTCTGCATGAGCAAGCCCAGTTTCCTCCAATTCTTGCTTGTTTTTCCACTGGTCAACACAGACAAACATAAATTGCTTATTACATGCCAATAAAGTCCATAAATTCTTCAAATAGCCAGCGATTCAGTGCCAAGGATGGGCTGCATTGACGAGATGCTTCCACAATATGCAATGATCGATCAATTCACCTAACATATGTGTATATGTAGACTAAACAAAAAAAAGTAGTCTTATAATCAAATGCCTATATTCACTATATACAGTAGTACATTGTGAAAAACAAAATCAAACATTTCATCAAGTAAATGTGATGTCAGAACACTATAATAAATCTAGCAATTTCCAATATTTCATCAACATACACTTAAACTCATTGTATACAATTAATTATTCACTAAGAAGAAAGATTAGTGAGTTGTCTCTGAATGAAAGTTTACATGTGCAACACTCAGAGTGGCGCCATAACAAACAAAAGCTCATGAGATTGCGTCAAACCAGACTACTGCTACTTCCCTCTAATTCTTTCTCGTGCCATCTCTTTACCAATTCCGGAATAATTGTGTCTTCTCTATCTCTGTCTTCTTCAGGCTTCCACGTTTCATTTAGAGAGGAAAGCACAATGACAACATGACTCATATCTGGTCTCTGTTGCGGCTTTTTGGCACAGCATTGACTGGCCAGTTCAGCTATGTTATTGATGCTATCTCTTGTCTCTTCAGTAAGCTCGATGGTTTCGTCAATGACTGTTGGGTCGGTGAACACTTTTTTGAACAAAGTGCCAATGTGAGCAACATCGTCAGCTCGTGTCTGGTCTATAGCACTCTTGCCAGTTACTAGCTCCATCAGAATAACCCCAAAGCTGTATACATCAACCTTCGTAGTTACCCTTCCAGTCACTGCAAATAGAAAAACTAGAGCTGTCAAAAATCAACTATATATATTGGTGATCATAAGTAAATATTGACAGAAAAAAGGAAGAAAACAATACATAAAAGGAAGAAAACAATACATGCATATTCGGGTGCAATGTAACCAAATGTTCCGACAAACTTTGTCCTGAATGATGCTCCTTCGGCTGTAGACCGGACTAAACCAAAATCAGAGATTTTGGCTCGCATGTCGTCTCCCAGAAGAATGTTTGACGGTTTCAGATCTCTGTGTATGTAACTTTGACTTTGACGAGCTAACGTATGCAGATACTCGAGTCCTCGTGCCACATCCAATGCAATGTTAAGCCGTCTAGTCCACTCAAGGGGCTTCAACCCTTCGTCTTTCCAGTGAAAAAGATGCCTACCTAAAGTACCTTGTGGCATGTATTCGTAAACCAATAACCTCTCCATTCCTTCAAGGCAGTACCCATGCAAAATCACGAGACTACGATGGTGAACTTGAGTCAGAATACTAACCTCAGATTTGAATTCATTGAGACCTCTTCCATCTACCAATGGATCCATCCTCTTGATGGCAATATGTAGTCCATTATGTAATTTACCCTCATAAACCGATCCAAATCCACCTCTCCCGACAATGTTACGCTCGTCAAAGTCGGATGTAGCATCCCTCAAAACCTGAAATGGAATCACATTTGTCTCAACTTCCCCGATCACGTCATCAGATTGCTGAGTATGTGCCACTGTTTCGTTCGATTCTGTCAGCCTTTTAGATTGCTTTTATCTTTCTAACCAGATAAAAACCAAAAGCTCCTCCTCCAACAAGCAACAAACCAATTGCAATCCCAATGAGAAGTCCCACAATAGTTGATCTTTTCTTGTTCCTTGGAGCCACAAAACAGAACCAACAAACCAAAACGCACACCACGTTTCTAAAAGTTGTCATCTTCTTTAAGTTTCGATCAATGTTGCAGCACAACTAATCAAGATTTCTCCCTTCTTAAGTAAGTTTCGGATAGGTAGTCCACATGGAGTTCACTAGTAGTTTGCCAATCCTACAATGCAGTATTAAAAACAGAAAAATATCAACTTAAAACATGGTATTCATCCGTGAAGAAACTAAAGTCAACTCCTATAACAATCAAGATAAGAAAGTCCAAACTTCAAGTTGTGCAAAACAAAAGAGTCAGAGAAATCATACTTGAGTAAATGTAAAAAGTCGTATCAAAATCAAATGAAATTAGATAAACTAGGTCACAACTCCAACTACTGATCAGTTTTTGTTTTAATTTCACCAAATAGGAATCAGTCTCATTTTCTAGAAGCAACAAAAGATTTCAATTAAGCTAAGACGGCAAAAACTGAGAAAAGTCTTACAAACCCAAGAAGCAATTAGAGTGTATTATGTCCAATTTAAAAGTCTCAACAACGATTCGAACTCTGTATCCAAGTCCAAAATAACAAAGTGGAGCAATAGAAACCCAAGAATCACCTGATGAATGCCAAATCCGAAACAGAGCTTCCTGATATCGGCAAGCTAATTAATCCCGGGCTCTCCGGTCGTCTTCTTCAATTGTGGTTTCAAAAATCAATTCCGGACTAATCTTGGGGAAATTCACAGTTGCTTATATGATTGTGTTTATGGATTGTTACTTTCTTTTGTATCACAAACGCTTCTACTCCTTCAATTTCGTTTAGTAAAGTACGCCCAATATCAAAATCGCTATGGTTAACGTTCTTGCCTGAAATTTTCTAATTTCCAGCGAACCGGACAAAATTATTCACGGAACTTTAATCGGGATGATAAATGGTTGAGCTCTGTTTTTTTTCCGCTTAGGTAGAATATATTCCAGAAAATCAAACTTAAAGACTGGTAGCTTCAGCAAAAATACTTTCTAATCTAGTTCATTCTTTTATTTTCCATTCAAAAAGTTTAAAGAAGCTTTTGATTCCAGAATTAGTAAGTTTGTAAGCCTACACTTAAAAACCCCTCTTTTCAAAATACCGACCAAATTTGTCTTTAGTTGCCGGCGAAGTGTTAACCGGCGGAGATTTGCCCAAATCTGTTCAACAAGTCAGACTCTAATAGAAAGAAATAGTTGAGTTGCAGAGGAGAACACTGGAAAATCGCTGGAGAAGAAGACGAGGAGGAATAGGAGGGAAAAATAATCAAATATTACTTAAATATTTAAAATATTGTGTATGGACCCCCGGCTTACCAAACAAGGAAACAAACCACCTGACCAGTGTCTTTGTTTGAAATTCCGGTTCGCTAATATTTTGTTTATTGCGTCAAAACAAAAAACAAAAAAAAAACATTTTTTTGATTATTTCATATAATCAAGTAATTAGATTTTAGGTACAGTATCCTTTTAAAGGTAGAGTATACTAATCACTTACTACTTAATATAACTCACAAACCAAAACCAATCGGTTTACTTAGGGACTTGTTGTTGCTTATCTTGAAATAGTATAGTGGTCCAGATTCATTACATAGCTTTTTAATAATTAACTAGTATGTTTTTTTATTTAATTCATTGTTGCCTTTATTTTTTCTTAATTACTTATCAATATCGTAAACAAGTCAGACTTTAAGGTTCATGATAATTCTGTAATTTACTTATTGATCTTGATAAGTTTATTACTAGGTATAATCCGTGATTTTCATTAATTTTATTCCATAATATAATGTCAAGTAACTTTATTAATTAATTTAAAATTTATTAGTAGTCTAAATATTAAGGAAACTTTTACAGAAAATCATGACAAAAGTAACACACAATAATCATTTGGGCATTTTGATTTTTCTTTTTTTTTTTTCTTTTTGAGGGTCAAAATCTCGATGTTTTGATAAGAATATTTATATAAAGTTTAGCAATGGGATAAACACAACACTCGAGAAAAAAAAAAGTAATTTAAAAGGTGACTATAATTAGTGATGAGGATATGACTATAACTAATGCTGACAATATAACTATAGTTAATCTAATATTTTCATGAGATTTGCAACCAGAAATTTTAGGTATGTACTCATGCAATCCCTTTAATAAATAGAGATATTTCATATTTGGTTTGTCATAATTGTCATGAGACGAAACACAGTTCAAATATTTCTTTGTAATTTTGGGTATGGATATGACTATAATTAGTGCTGAGAATATGACAATAATAAATGCTGAGAATATGACTATAGTTAATGCAAGATTTTTCATGAGATTTGCAATCAGAAAATTTTAGGTATGTAATCATGCAACCTTATATAAATAGAGATGCCTATTTGCTCTAAAATAAAGAAGGAAACTAAAACTATCTTCAACGAGAAAAGAGCTACAGTAACAAAAAAATGTCAGCACACAAATTTCAACTTGGGTCTCTGCTCTTAATTATTTGTCTTCTATTTTCTCAGTCAACTGGTAATATCTTATTCCTCTATTTCTTCCTATAGGAACAAAAAATGCTATATAAGATGAGTTAATTCATATCATTTAATTAAAAAAATTTCAGCAAATCATTGTAACTACAAAGGTCCATGTAAAACTGACAATGACTGCAAGCGCATATGCACAGGTCCTGGAGAAGATCGATCTTTCCTAATGTGCATTGAAAATCCCCCAATCAATGGCAAATGTTGCTGTAATGCTTATCCCCCTCAATGATAAAACCATATATTTGTATAATCAGTTCATCATATATCCTAAGATCTTAAATTAATAAAAACTAATGTTGGGATCACTTTCGATTTTCCAATATATCAAAAAATAAGAGAAAGACTATCGCGTAATATTATCTATAAAAACATTTCAAAAATAAATCGTATTGATCTATTAAAAACAAGTTTTACAACATTGATATTGAAGACAAATACAACTCAATTTGGAGAAACAAATTTTCTGGGTTAGAGTCTAGCCTACTGAAAATAGTTTATGTATTTCCATCTATGTGAGAAAAGCAAAATAATATAATGAAATAATTACTTGAACATCTGATCATAGTTCTCTCCCAATCGATAGCTCTGTCTTCTTAGTAGCCTTTTCTAGATCCATACGTTCCCAAAATCTCAGAGAAATGGAAGGTAAATAGCATATGCTCCATGAACCTCTCCTAATGCCACGTAAAATTCGTCCGAATGCTAAGTATTTTGTTGGTTAAGTTCGTCTAAGTGTTAAATATTTTGTCAATTTTCTCATATGCGATTCAGACGAAGTGTTGGTGTTGGCTATGTCTTGTGGTCAGATTTGTTGCCAAAATCTTGATTGATATGCGATAAGTTAAAAAAAAAAAAAAAAAAAAAAAAAAAAAAAAAAAAAAAAAAAATTGAATTTGGATATTTCTTGCAGAGAACATGGCTATAATTAATGGAGTACAATATTGTTATGAGATATGTTAGTTAAGACATTAATTATGCTGAATTTATAGGTATGAAATAAATAGGTTTTGATGGATCCTGTAAACCTTTATATAAAGTAAGATGGCCATTTGCTGTGAAACCGAGGAAAACCAAATTATATTCACCAAAAAGAGTTACAGAGACAACAATGTCAGCACAAAAATTCCAATCTGTTTTTCTGCTCCTAATTATTTGTCTTCTTTTTTCTCAATCAACTTGCAAGATTTTATCCCCCTATTTCTTCGTATAAAAAGGATTGCTAGATAAAATGAGTTAAAATAGAGTATTTTTCATGTAATTTTTATTTTTTAATTCAGCCAAATGTCACTACCAAGGTCCGGGAAAAGATTCATCTTTTTAATGTGCACTATGGAATCATCTAAAGAAAGATAGTTTTGTTCTAGAATGAATCATCTATATCATCAACCAATCATAAGATTTTAAATTACTAAAAACTATTATTGCAATGAAAGGTTAATCTAATTTAGAATTATTTGGCATGATATATTGGTTGGAGCATCTATATCTCTATATATATATATATATATATATATATTGTAAGTGAAGTTGCAAAGTGTCTACTTTAGCTCATTTGAGTTAATAAAAGCAGCTAAATCCGGCCAAATCCCTCGCTCGTCCTCCAATCTCCAAATCTCCTTATGCACAGGTCCGGGAGAAGATTCATCATTTTTAATGTGCATTCATAATCCTCCAATTGGAGGAAAATGTTGTTGTTTATGGAATCATCTAAATAAAAATAGTTTTGTTCTACAATGATTCATCTATAGATCTGTATCGTCACCTATCATAAGATTTAAAATTAATAAAAATAAAAAAACTATTATTGTAATGCAAGGTTAATCTAATTTAAAAATCTTTGGCATGATGTAATGGTAGGAGCATCTATATATATAGTAAAATGTCTACTTTAGCTCATTTGAGCTTTTTAATGGACCGACTCAGCTTCCTTATCCAACCGGAAGAAGTTGAATCCGCCGCGAAACAACACGGCGTCTCCGTCCTCCAGCTCCTTCCTCTACTGGTTAATCCGGCCAAATCCCTCGTTAGTCCTCCAATCTCTAAATTCCCGGTCGTAGCAGTCGGACTCGGATCATCGGGTCGGATCTTCGTAGGCGTCAATGTCGAATTCCCAGGTCTCCCTCTCCACCACTCAATCCACGCCGAGCAATTCCTCGTCACCAATCTCACTCTCAACTCCGAGAAACACCTCCGTTACGTCTCCGTCTCCGCCGCTCCCTGTGGCCATTGCCGCCAATTCCTTCAAGAAATCCGCGACGCCCCTGGAATCAGAATCTTAATCACAGATCCAAACGCCTTCCGCGACACCGCCGCCTTGGAGGAAAACGGAGACGGATTCATACGCTTAGAGAGCATCTTGCCGCATAGATTCGGACCAGACAATCTCCTCGAGAAAGACGTTCCTCTTCTTCTCGAGCTACACGATAACCATCTCACTCTTCTCTCAGATTCCGATCTCTCAAACGGAGAAATCTGTAACGGTCATTCAGATTCCGACTTAAAGCACACGGCTTTATCGGCGGCGAAGAGATCGTATTCGCCGTATAGTCGGTGTCCGTCGGGAGTAGCGTTGGTGGATTGTGAAGGTAAAGTGTACAGAGGATGGTATATGGAATCAGCTGCGTATAATCCTAGTCTGGGGCCAGTACAAGCGGCGTTGGTTGATTTCGTGGCTAATGGTGGAGGTGGAGGGTTCGAGAGGATCGTCGGAGCTGTGCTGGTTGAGAAGAAAGATGCGGTGGTACGTCAAGAGCAGACGGCGAGGATGCTTTTACAGACTATAGCTCCCAAGTGCGATTTCAAGGTCTTTCATTGCTATGAATACTGACTTGTGAGAAACAAAACAAAAATTCAGATCTTTGTTCATAAAGTTATAAGCTTTCAATTCGTAATTGTTGAGAATTGATGCATACTTGTACGATGACGATGAAATAATCGGAAATAAGTGATAACCCGAGAAAGGAGTATCACAATTGTCTTTGTTATTGTATTGGCTTAATGGGTTTACTACAGTTTTGTTCATTCATACATGATTCACCTCCACAGTTTTCAGTTATGTTCTTCTTCGGTTCATAATTCCGTTTTCAGTAGTGATCTTATAATACCATCATGTAGTTTTTATCAGCAAAACTAAAATGTAAATACTAAATACCATTTGATTTGGTGAGATATGAATTTCCATTGATGAGTACGAAGGAGGAGTACATTTGCAAAAACATGTTAGAGCCAGAGAATATACACATGTGGGATGAACTAAAGTTTGAATATATATATATATATTTTGCAGAATAGGTGTCTAAAAGATTAATCGGACCGTGAAGGAAAAAGTCCTCGACTCATCAGGAAAGACTGAAGTGGGTTTTGCAGAAGAGTTAGTGAAAGATTGAGACTTTGTTTAATAGTGAAGACATAAAAGTCGACGTCTCTGTTCTGTTCACGTCATTGTAGACCTACCTATCTTTTTTTTTTTTTTGGTAACATCAGACCTACCTATCTTTGTTTCTCACAAGTCCATACTATCTTTAAGGACCTCAAGATAAACACTACATTACTTGTTACTAAGGTTTCGGACTCATATCATTACACCAACGTCCAAATCCTGAATTATGATCGCAGAAGAGCCAAAGTTCTTTTTGCATCATGGTGATGTTCCTCCACCGCTTATGCATTGTTACGCAATGGCTATGTAGGCAAATTCAGGAAAGCAAAAACCGAAAAAATCCTGTGTTTCATTTGTTACGAGGAAGAAGAAACCGACGAAGATGCTGTGTTCATTGTTAGCTTCTCTTCATCATCTTCTAAGACAAACAACGTATCTGTATTCCTACACATGCCATGAACCAGAACAACGGGCAAACCAGCAAAAACCCCGATCAGAAAACCGTTCGATATGTCGGTTAATAGAAATATACCGATCGTGAGGACCAACAAAACGAGCACCAAAGCAGAATCATCTATCACACTACCAAATATCATCAATGGCTCATTATCCCGGGAGTAGACATATAGCCATGCGATAACCAAGATAACAAAGACAGAAAGGTGGACCGGGTGCCAGAGCATGCTGATTAAGATAGTGAAAATGAAGAAGACAATGTAGTTGGTTCGGAAGAACATGATGTTGGTTTTGATTCGTTCAGTGGCAACACTAAATGAGACAGGAAGGCTAAAGGCACTACATTGGACAAGTTCAAGCCATGTCCTCTGAGACCTAAGGCCTAACGAGAACAATTCTTTGGCTCGTCCTAATAAGCTCAGGCTGGACGAGGCATTTGCTTGGGATGGTATAGTGCCATAGGTTGTCATATTCTTTCACAAGCGACAAACAGAGAAAACGAAAAGAAAAAAACAGAGAACAACACCACATGAACCTACATATAGAGAAAAGAATGTGAAGGTACCTAATTTGAAGAGATAAAACTGTGGCTGCTTAATGTTTTTGAGGTAGTTAGGTCGCCTCTCTTATTTGGGAATGTTTTATTTCAGGACACCAGAAGAGAGGCAGATACAAATTACAATGTACTAATAATGGAAAGGAGAGACATTCAAAGAAATGGATGGATACCCTTAAACTTCTCTTTATCAAATCCTTAATGCTATAATGAGACTGTCATTACATGTAACTCCTGGAAAAATCAATTCTTAACAGAGTCAGTAAACCTTATTGTCTACAAGGAAAATATACCAGCCAGCTTAAATCCAGAGAAATCTGGACAACATTGAACAACTTGAAGTACGAATACAAGCATTCTACTGAACAAAAGTTGTTTAATATATATATATATACCAGTAAACCAGCATGAAGGATGCGCATCAAAGTCGCAGATATATCCTTGAACATAGTCTCTGAAAGCCTAGTCGTTACCTTCACTGGCTGCTAGCATCTGAAGCAATAGCCTCACCACGATAAACTCTCCACGGTCCTCGATAGAATACTGGCTTCATCAGTGGCACCGTTTTCCCTGGGTGTTCTTCCCAAAATTTCTCCTGTTTACAGAGTATAGTAACATAAGTTTACAGTAAAACAAGAAACAGAACTTGCTCTAGTAATTGACTAACATACAAAAAAAATTGTGAGAAACACATCGACAAAAACTCAATATACACAGAAAAACACAGAACCATGGATTAATAATTTCACTTAGGCACCAATCAAGACGCAAAAGCATCGTTCATAGACCTCAAAGAAAGGTCCCAGGAAGAACAGTTCAAGTATAGCTTTTTTTCATCCTGTATTCAGTAATCAACTATCCCCAATTCGCAGATTATTGATACACTAACACACTCCAGGAAATTATAATGTTCATATCATTAACAAAGACGAATTTTCAAATCTATCTCATTTGGAACCCTAACATTTGCCAATCACGAGAATCAGCTAAAACCCCCCCCACAAATCTAATAATATCCAAACCTAAATCGAATAACATTACGAATCTTACTTTGTAAAGCTGCTCTGTAACTGCAGCACCGGTAACGCCGGTGTAAAAGGCGGCGACATAGATAGTAATCAGAGTTGTGAAGGTTTTTGGTCGACGGTAAGGTTCGATCATTTCCCAAACAGCAAACCTCTCGAACTTGTTGTATTTATAATCAGCGTATTTCCTCCATAGTTGGCTCCACATTCCTTGCATCTCTGAGCTTTATCCTTTCTCAACCTTCACAGAAGTTTGGATTTTGGATTTTGGATTTTGGATTTTCTTTAGCTGTTTTCGCGGCGGCGCGTGGAACCTGAGAAAATCTGATAACAGGCACAGACTTAAAACGTTAAAATGTTTACCAATCAGTCCTCATATTCCTATATGTTTTAGTTTTCAGTCCTTAAACTTATCTTTTGACCCACTTGAGTCCGGAAGCTCACATTTGATTCTTGTCACCATTTTGCCTACAAACTTTTTGAATAACTTAAAATTTTACCCCAAAACTATGCAAATTAGACTTTTATGTGTAACTTCACACATTGATACATCAATAAGCTTGCTTTATAGCAATAATAACGAGCAGTAGTTTTAAGTACATTTGCAATTGCCTATTAGCAAAATAATCATAACCAGCTTATAGGAAGTATTCTTTTACACACAAAAAATGACGATATACAGAATTTTTTAAGCTGAGTATTTGCTTGAGCAACTAAAGATTGTTGCAGTAAGAAATCTAAAAGTCTGCCACTTCAACTTGATCCAGCTGGTTTGGCTGCATTTGTCTGCATGGATAAAGATTCCAAGGTTAGTCCTTCAGGTCCCTTGGCTGGACCAATGCTGCAACGATCGGTATTGTGCAGTCGGATGGCATCTTTTATCTTCTGAAACTGTAGAAACAAATATTCAAAGAAGAGAAGGTCAAACAGTAATCAGAGACACACCAAATGCATCCAACAGGTTTTGATATCTATCAAAATGGTATCAATATCAAGCTAAGGATTCCCTAATATTTCAGAGATCATATCAAAAGAAGAACACCGAGGCAGTTCTATAAGATTGAAGGGAAAGTGGTTTACGCAAAACCATATTCACAAAAATGGTGAAACCGAATAGCCGGTGTATGAGCAACTTTTTAACCTTAGCAAGAGAACATGAGAAGGATTCGAGCTGGCCATCAGCTCCACGGTAAAAGTGGAAATAAGGAAGCACTTTCACGTTCAAACTCTTGCACATTGGTTTATTCTCATCAAAGTTTACTTTGAGGAACAATATATCTGGATTTTCCACCGCTGTCTTGCAAAGCTGAAAATTTCAAAGAAGACACAACAAATATCTTAATTGATTGATTTGATCTCAGAATCATGAAAGATAAAACAGAATTCTAACAGCTTCAGAGGTTTCTTGAACTAACCTTTGGGAACAATGCTCTGCAAGAAGCACACCAAGTTCCATAAAACTCTACAATGACTAACCTTTCGCCTGCTCCGCTTAAAGCGCTTAAGAATTCTTCAGTAGAATGAATGTCGACCATGTTTGGTCCTGGATTTCTCTCCCACCATTTCGGCGGCTCTGTCTCGGCTACAGTTTCATCTACCTAAACCACAAACACACATCAGAAACTTAAATTATCGCCGAAAGCATCACCATCTACTGTACATGAATCAATCCAAAGCATCACCATCTCAAAAGAAAAACTGAAACTTTAGACTAATTTCTAATATCATCTGAAAGTGGGATGAGATTCAAGAACAGCTAAAGAACATAATAACTTAAGCTTCTAACAAACTGCTGGATTGTCTACAAAGTCAAACAATGAGCTAATGTTGCCTAAATTAATCTCTAGATTTACAGTATACAATTCACAATTCACGTTTTGAAGCCTTTTAGCTAGAGGCGAAGGACAAAAAAAAAACCCAAATTTGAAGAAGAAACCAGAAATGGGCTCAAGAGTTCCAAAAAGGGTATTCGATTTACGGACAGATTCAGCTAAAAGCTAAGACATTTGTACCTTGACATGAACCACCTGGCTCTTGGATCGTCGTCTAAGAGGGCTATGGATTCCGAGACCAGAAGAGGGATGGTAATGAGAAGACGAGCACGATGGAGAAGAAGAGAGCAGACGCAATCTCTTGTCGGAATTCAGATTTAAATTAGAAGGTAAGCAAGGTTGCAGAGGATTGAGAGCGGTGGCAAAGGAGGTGAAGGACGAGGAGACGCGAAGGGCCTGAATCGATGTCGCCGATAAGCGCACAACTCCAGCCATTTTAAAAAGACTGAGAGATTGTTATTGGCTTTGTCTTCTCCGAGAGATCCTCTGGGAAAAAGAAGATTTCTTTGAGAAGATCAGAAACTGTCTGGTTCAGATTCCAGTGATATTTTCCTCTCATCATTTTCTCCAAATTATATACATAGACGCGGTTTGAACTCAAATTTAGCGTTTGTACCGCCGTCATCCACTTGGCGTTTTGTCGTTACGTTAACGTTGAAGAAGTGTAAACGCGTTTTTGTTTCTCCGTTAGAATCGTGTTTTAATTGGGAACGCAGAACGTTTAATGTCTTTGATAGGTAAAGCTTTCTTTACACACAAACACACACAAGAAAGTTGTGACTTAAAATGCCATTTATGTTTATTTGTTATTTTGTCCCCAACAAAAAATCTAAAGAAAAATATCAATTAACTTCATTCGACTTGCTTCGAATTCAATTCACATTTGTTCAACCTGATTTAGATGTCAACTTTTCTCGCTCATATAGAAGAGATTAATATCAGTGTAGTATATACAAGTTATCTACTTTGGATCAAAGTGTTAGATGACGATTTAAAAAGAGAGATTCTTTAGAATTGTTAATAAGTGAATATGTTCATCTAAGTTAATTTTTTTTTCTTTCGGTCGATTTTAAGAGAGAGAATTACATTAAATTGGACTGAAATGGTGTGAAACAATCTTATGCAAGAAAATAGGAGACGTCAATGATAAGTGTTGGATTTCCAAACGTGTTGTGTTGTTGATAATTCCGACACACCTTAATTCATTTCCAATTTTGGCCAAAGACAACAATATGAGTCTGTAACGACAAGATCATTCTGACAAACAATATTCAAGGCATTGTGTTTCAGTGGTGGGAAGTACAAAGTTTCCAATCTTGGCATCAAATGTCAAAGATAAGTTTTAACGATTACAGCCTCCAAAATATTACAATAAGTTTAGTACAACTTCTTGTTGAAATCATACGAAAACAACATACAGATCAAAACGCATAAAAAGTCTATCAGACCAAAACGCTTTTATGTTTTGAAAACGAAGTCATAAGAGTCTAGACTGCCTTTTATTTGACTGAAGAATGAACTTACCCTACTCTGCTACGCACGTGGCAAGAGAACGAGTGAAGGAAACTCGTCAGATCCATTGTTTGGTGCAGCATTAAGTCCTAGAATCGAACTGATCACATTGTATATCTGAACATTCTCAAAAGAAGGCACTTTCTTTCCTTTTGAAAACATAGGACCGTGCCCAATGAATATAGTTCTCATCGAAAAGAAGGCATTGTCATATCCGTGAGCTCCACCGCATTCCTTGGCTTTACTTTTCGCCTGCTCCACCTTAAAGCCTTCATCTACTAGTCCTATAATAGGCGGGATTCGGTAACTGTCTGCATAATGCAGCCTGCTAGGTAAATCCTCTTTGAGATAAACCTTCAAGTACTTCCCATTCTCTACTTTACCCGAGCTCAAGCCTTCGTTTATCTTAGCTACGATATCCACTGCATTGTGCCCTGAAGGTGGTTTAATCGCTAACAACGGAGTGTAGTTCTGAACCCAACTGCTAGGTATTTTAATCCAAGGAGCTAAATCATCCAAAACAACTACTTTTTTATCACAAGTTCCAACCATTCCATGATCACCAACCATAATCATAGTCACATCCTCAAACATCCCTCTTTTCTCTAACCCATCAATAATTCTTCCTATCAACCTATCAATGTTAACTACAGCTTCCGTGATCTGAGGATCATCAGGACCAACTTGGTGACCTTGATGATCAGGATCTTCAAAGTAAAGCGTCATGAAACTGGGGATCTCACTACTAGGCAAATCGAAATAGCTTAAGATAGCATCAACCCTATCATCAAAAGGAACAGAGCCATTATAGTTTTGACAGAAACCTTTAGGACAATTCCAAGAGCCTTTGTGTACCTCAGAGCCAGGCCAAAAGTAAGTAGCAGCCTTAAGCCCTTGATTCACTACTGTTTCCCACAATGGCTCACCTAACCACCACTCTGGTTCGTGGCTAGACATAGTGAAAACGTTCCCTGTTTCTGGATCAACGAACCTGTTGTTGATGATTCCATGATAAGCTGGGTATAGACCTGTGACGATAGAGTAATGATTAGGGAATGTTAGTGTCGGGAAAACTGGGATTAGACCCGTCTCAGCTTCGGTTCCGTTGGCGATTAACCGGTGGATATTCGGCAAACTGGTCTTGAATTGGTACCCGAAACGAAACCCATCTGAGGAAATCAACAAAACCACAGGCTTTTCGAGTTTCTTGAGTGGACGAGCTACGGATCTGTCTAAAGCTGGTGACTTTAAGACTTGGTTTAAGGAAAGGTCAGGTTTTTGAGAAGAGAAGAAGAGGAATGCGAAAGCTGAAGCGGCGGATAGAGCGACGCAGGTGACAATAAGGAGAGATGTGAAGACGAAACAGCTTGAGATGCTGTTGTTTGAAGAATCAGAATCGGAGGAATCGGCGTGATTGTCGAGAAGTGCAATTGATTGGCTTGGTGGGTTTTGGTCTTCTTCTGGAGGAACAACAGCTTTGTGCTTTTTCCCCGTTAATGTGTCGCCGGAGATCATTGTTTCTCTCAAATCTCAGAAAGTTGCAAACTTTTATGATTAAATTAAGGTCAGAGCAGAAAGAAGAAACGAGACGGTTCTCGTGATTGTGAAGTTGCTTAAAGCATTTAGTACTTTGAGTCGTTGTAGTTAGTGAGTGACTTCCACGATTTCCATGGATCGAAATTCTAATGAACGCTCGTGAATCTGCCACGTTTCCCGGTAAAAAGTCCCCAAATTGAGATTTGTCAACAACTTAAAAAGTTTTGCCTCATAAAAGTCGAATACCTTGTCCTCTGGTTCCATCAGGTTCGTTGGTATTAAATTACTAGAATTCCTCTTAACTATAACTTGTTGTTTTGCAATAATTTGCAGGTGGAATGTACGATGATGATTCTGATGTAAGAAAATTGAGTTTGTAAAGTGGAACTTAGCAAAGTATGATCCTTTCCCTAGACTAATAAATGGAGAACCGGTTGGTTAGTTGATGAAACCCGGTTTAGAGTAACATGCCTTGGTTATTGGTCGTATGGTTTTTGTTGTTGTAAACCCGGTTTAGTATCCTCGTACACTCTCTTATTCATTTTAGTGAATGATAGATTGGTTTGGTTCAGATAAATGACATATGATTATTTCTTGTGGTTTACTATTCTTCATTTGGAAAACAAGATCAAATCTAAACTACAATCGAATTAAAACCTGATTAGCAGTTTCAGTACTAACCTTGCTTGTTGTATAGCTGCACTTTCTTGTATAGTTCCAGTACTAATTAAACTGACAACTTTGAAACTGGTAGATCAAACTATTAGTAGAATTGTTTGAGATGAAATTATCATATCAACTTGTATTGTAATTTTATAAATCTTTTGCTACGATTTTGAACCTCTAGTTCGACGTAAGCAACCGCAATAATAGGTGACTACCATTAATTAACACCGATATCAACAAAAAAAGATAAACGGATCACGTGATAAGATTTACTTACTATAGTTCACATGGTTTAGATTTTCTTAAATAAAACTAGTGATAGAATTGTTAGACCACAGTTTTCACGTTAGTGTTAATTACTATTTTATTTATTAACTCTATAGTATTTTAACCAACTTGTGCATTAAAAAGCTCGTTCTCCACCTAACTTTGGACTTTAGTTTTGAAAGTTCCAACGTATTAATAACGTACCAATAGAGATATTGTCACAAGTGGTCAGAAAGTGTCCAGATATTGAAATAAAAATAACATATTTATTTTTTATATATAATTAGGATGATCCGCTTGAACGGACACCATAAGGTTGAGTTAGGTTACGGGGATGTTTACTCTCTAATTGATTTTCGGGTCAATGGACCATAAGATCCGACTAATCGCAGGGTCCGGAGAGGCCATATGAATGCTCCGATGGCCAAGTAAAAATAAATAGAGAGTTTCACGTTTGAGAAAAATCGATCACTAACCTACATCAACAGGCAACTTCTCGTCATCGAGTAGAACCACTAGATCACCACTGATTAAATAACATATCCCTTGATGTACTATAGGACTGAGATCCAATAAATATGTCTATCTCATCTGTAATAGCACTGCATTTAGGGACTATAAATACATCCACCTTTACATATACACGTAGTTGATAGTTTTTAGATGCTCCATAACGAGGTGTATATATCTTAATTCAAAAACTAGGGTTATTTCTTTTTTGGTCAAAAAAACTAGTTTATTTCTATCTGTACATAAATATCTTGTAATTTTATTCTTATAAATAATACAATTATTATATAACAAACTAAGTTTTTATTTTCATCAATTTATCATGATACCAGACTCATGTTATTTTCAATGATTATTTAATAATAAGTTAAAAACATTTCGGCTCTTCTCTTATTCATTTGATGATGCATTGATTAGAACTAAAAACAGTAGAATGCATCGGAAGCTAGAAGCCATAGCAATTTCTGCTAAAACAAACTTCAAACACAAGACATGCTCTGGTTATTATCTAGCTTCATTCTACTTGCGCTGTTTCTCCAATAGGCAAGAGAAGGCTACGAGTAAACAAAGAAGAACCATTGTTAGGAGCTGGTCGGAGTCCGAGAATCTCTGCAACAGCATTGTAGATCTGAACATTCTCGAACGAGGGCACTTTCTTTCCTCTCCTAAACCTTGGACCATGTCCAATAAAGATAGATCTCATGGAGAAGAACATGTTGTCGTATCCATGATCTCCGTAACATTCTTGAGGGTTTGTTCTGTTCTGTCTAACCAAGAGGCCTTCTCCGACCATACCTATGATTGGTGAAATCCGGGAACTCTCCGAATAATGAAGCCTTTCTGGTAACTTCTCCTTCAAGTAAACCTGCAAAAACTCTCCGTTCTCAACTTTCCCGGAGCTTAGAGCTTCGTTCATCTTGGCCACGAGTTCCGCGTTCTTCTCGCTTGGATTCTTCACATCTTTACCCCAGCGTGGATTCATTGTTAGCACGGGACTATAATCCTGGATCCATTCCGCGGGTATCTTGATCCAATCTGCTAAATCATCAATGTAAATAACTTTCTTGTCACAGTTTGTAACCATTCCGTGATCACCAAGCAATATCACATGAACATCACTAAAAACCTTCCTCTTCTTCAATCCCTCGATGACCCTACCCATCATATTGTCGATCTTTGCGACGGCTTGAGTGACCCGAGGATCACCGGGGCCATATTTATGACCCTGTATGTCCGTTACATCCAAATAAAGCGCCATGAAATCTGGGATTTCGCTCTCGGGAAGATCGAAGTAGTTCAAGATCGTATCGACTCTTTCTTCAATAGGAATCGAAACATTGTAAGGAGCTTTACAAAATCCTTTTGGGCAGTTCCAAGAGCCTTTGTGGACGTCAGCGCCTGGCCAAAAGAAAGTCGCAGCCTTGAGCCCTTGATTCACTGCGGTCACCCACAACGGCTCACCTAACCACCATTTCGGGTCTAGGTTTCTGTTGAATAATTCCCCGGTTACCGGATCGGTAAACTTGTTCATAACTATACCGTGGTAAGCCGGGTAGAGTCATGTGGCGATTGAGTTATGGTTTGGGAACGTCATGGTGGGGAAAACCGGGATCAAACCGGTCTGAGCTTCGGTTCCTCTCGAAATGAGCAGATCAATGTTTGGTGTCTCCGTCTTGAATTGGTAACCGAACCGAAAACCGTCGCTGGAAATTAATAGAACCACCGGTTTGGTGAGCTTCTTGGAGGGCTGGGGTCTCCTGGCATAGGACGATGAAGAGTCCGAACCATCGACAGTGATGGCTACGAGGAGGACGATAAGAAAAATAACATTTAGAGATAACTTGCTCAAGGTGTGACCGGAAAAACCGGACCGGCCAGGTTTGCTTTTCGCCATTGAGAGAGAAAGATCTGATGGTGGTTGAGTTCAGCAACGTTCACGTTCTTTATAGAGCGGGAAATTTCTTACTTTTAATATATAAAATAAAATATGAATAATAATCTCCAATATTCCGGTTCCTTTGGCTATGTATATTTGTAAAACTTTTTAAAATAAGTTTATTGGTAATGTGTTCCTTTGGCTATGTCTATAAATTTTGCTATATGTGTTCCTTTGGCTATGTCTATTGGTAATTTCACTATGGGATTTGTAAAACTTTTTTTCATACTTTAATTTGAACACCCTTTATACAAAAAAAATTTAATATTGATAATCTCCCTCTTTTTTTTCTTTTTTCTTTTTTTTTTAACCAACTAATTATTTTTCTAGTGTTAAATCTTGTCGGCAGATATTATCTTAAATCATTATTTACGAGAGCAGCTTATCATGATTTAAATATGAGTATAACGGTGAGATTCCTGCCACGTTTTTACTAGCCCTTTACGAATCCCGATTCTCATTTTTTAATACAAAGGGATGGCCGCATAGGGTGGAGTGGACTCGAGACTAGGAATTTCCTCAATAATACGGGAGTTGGTGAAATGATACAAACCAAAATCCAAATTAATTTCTGAGATCTATAAGACTTTGGATATTGTTACTATCTAAAATATTTACAATGACCAAAAAAAATATTACAAGCGTTTGATTTGAGTATATACAATGATTAAATAATACCATTGGGTTGGGTGTATATAATAACTGAATTCGTTTTAGTCAAATACGAGTATAATGTCATGATACTTTAATGTAGTAAATTTAATTCATTAATAATACGGCATGGATCTGGCGAGTAAATGACTAACATCAATACAGGGAATTTAATATTGAGATTATTACTAGAGAGATCTTTTGGGGAGTTGTAACTTTACTAGCTAGAAAGAGATATGGGCCGGAAAATACAGTATAGTGCGTCAGATTTTTGAAAATATATCAGTATTAATTAACTTGTTGCATGTTAATTTAACCGCATACAAAGATTGTGAAAGCCAAACCAAAAAAAGATAACCAACCATAATTTGATATACGCTGTGTAGTGTTCTATTCATTTATTTTTGGGTGTTATCCAATTAGAACGAAACTGTAAACAAAAACAATATTTTAGCCGAACTCTATATATACAAATTGTAGATACAAATGTGAATAAATATGCCAAGCAAAAATAACATTTTTCTATTTATATATGTGTTTCACTTTTAATATACAAAGACATTAACTATTTTTAAAAAATTGGAACAAACACACATGCGATGATACTTATATTTCCTGCTAAAATTAACAATCAGAACACCTTAAAAACAGATTTTTTTGGGGTTAAAGGACACCTTTAAATAGATGTTGTGACATGTGATCTATCTTTTATTACCTTTTGACACCTAATTTAAATGCATACACAAAATAATGATTAAGAAAATCCCAGATTATATATAAAATTGAATTTAATTTGTCGACAAAAGGATATAAATTGTAATATTTAGGAAGAATTTATGTGATGGAAAAAAAAAGGGAAGAATTTATGTATAATGATTTAGATATATACTATACATTAGCGAATATATTAGATGACGAAATGTTTTATTAGCGCCGCTTCGATCAGTTCAAGAAATCTGGTTATCCCAAAACAACAAGAAAACAATAAGGTTCATCTTTTTCATTTGAAGAACAAAACAAAGAAAAACCTCACAAGATAGAACATAAATTATTACTCATTTACTAGCTTATTTGTGATTCATGAGAGCGACGCTAAGGCATTTTTTACATCATTCTATTTCCCTTGTCGCCCCGAAAGGCAAGAGAATGCTCCGAGGGAACAAAGAAGAACCATTGTTGGGAGCTGGTCGGAGCCCAAGAATCTCTGCAACGACGTTATAGATCTGCACATTCTCGAACGATGGCACTTTCTTTCCTCTCCTAAACCTTGGACCATGTCCAATAAAAATAGATCTCATGGAGAAGAACATGTTGTCATATCCATGATCTCCGTAACATACTTGAGCATTTGTTCTGTTCTGTCTAACGATGAGGCCTTCTCCGACCATACCTATGATCGGTGGAATTCGAGAACTCTCGGAATAATGCAGTCTTTCCGGTAACTTCTCCTTCAAGTAAACTTTCAAAAACTCTCCATTTTTTACTTTCCCTGAGCTCAAAGCTTCGTTCATCTTTGCCACCACTTCTGCGTTCTTTTCATCTTGATTCTCGACATTTTTTCCCCATTGCGGATTGATTGCGAGCACCGGGCTGTAAGCCTGGATCCAAGCCGCGGGTATCTTGATCCAATCCGCTAAGTCATCAATGAAAATGGCTTTCGCGTCACACTCACAGTTGGTGACCATTCCGTGATCACCAAGCAATATCACATGAACCTCATCAAAGATCTCCCTCTTCTCCAGCCCCTTTATCACCCTACCAATCATTTTGTCAACCCTCGAAACCGCATTCGTAACCCTAGGATCATCAGGACCATAGCTATGACCCGAATAGTCCGGCTCATCAAAATACAACATCAACAGATCAGGAATTTCGTCTTCAGGGAGATCGAAATGGCTCAAGACCGAATCGACCCTTTCTTCTAAAGGAACTGTTAGATTGAAATGTGGACAATATCCTTCAGGGCAAGTCCAAGAACCTTTGGGAACTTCAGAACCTGGCCAAAAGTAAGTCACAGCCTTGAGACCTTGGTTTACTGCGGTTACCCACAACGGCTCACCTAACCACCATTTCGGTTGTAAGCCTTTGTTGAACACATCTCCGGTAACCGGATCGGTAAATTTGTTCATGATTATACCGTGGTAAGCCGGGTAGAGTCCGGTTGCGATAGAGTAGTGGTTTGGGAAAGTCATGGTGGGAAAAACCGGGATTAAACCGCTTTTGGCCTCGCTTCCTCCAGATATGAGAAGGTCGATGTTTGGTGTGTCGGTTTTAAATTGGTAACCGAACCGGAAACCATCGCAAGAAATCATTAAAACCACCGGTTTGTTGAGCTTCTTGAAGGGCCAGGGACGCCAGGTTTTGGACGACCGAGAATTCAAACCATTGGTATCGGCGTTGGCGGTGGCTGCAGTTGCGATGGCGGCTACAATGAAAAGATTAAGAAGGGTGAGAGAAAGTTTTGGAGAAAAAAAATGTTTGATTTTCGCCATTGGGAAGAATTTTTATTATGGTTCTTGCAGCTCATGTTGTTTTATATAGCGGGAAAATGTTTCTCCTTTTTTTAATATAACATATTTGGACTTTCATTGAAATTAACCTGTGATGTTACGTATTCTTCATGTAAAGCACTGTAAATAGATACTTTTTTTTTTTTTTTGGTAAAATGTAAATAGATATTTTCACTGAAAGTAACTTGATGTTACATAATCCCAATGAAATGCATGGTAGGTACAGATAAATAAAATAGAACTATTTGTCATATATATATACATGGTGTGGTGTGTTGACTTGGTGTTTTGAACGATAAATCATCACTAGCTAGTACAATGAGTTTTTATAATATCATAATTAATATAAATATCACATCTAGCAAAATTTTAATCAGTTATATTGTAGTGATGAATTATTATTGATCCTATTCTTTTGTATGGCGCTTGGAGGATCAGCATGGCTCCAAGTGTGGAATGAAGATATGAATTGAATTTTGTTTTGGCTCTTTTTATCTCTAGTTTTGTCTCACTGTTTTCTCTGGTTCTTGTGAACAGTTTCTCTTATATTACTCTTGTTGAACATTTGAAGTTGATAAGAAAAAATGAAACGAACATAGAGGTATTTGTTAAGAAGTAAATTGGACATACAGTTACCACTACAAGAAAACATTGGATTAAGGACGCTCAAAAATGTTATTAATATGTCGTTAATCTTGTTTAGCGACAAAATAGCGACATCTCGAAAAACGTTGTTAATCGTATGTAGCTAAATTTTATCATCGGTAATACGTCGTTAATTAGCAACGTTTTCATTTACGTTGTAAAAACATAGTTAATTAATGACGAATGTAATGTCACAAATTACTGACAAGTTAACGATGTATATATATGACGCTAATTAACGATATTATTAATGACATCTATCACGTCTTTAATTAACAACACATTTAACAACAAATTTGTTGCCATTATTTAGTGACGATTTAACGACATATATTGGTAAAATTCATTAAAAAAAAATAAAAATAAAAAAGAAACTTAATATTAAAATATTTTGAAAGTAATAAACAACAAATAACAAAATGTTAAAAACAAATTTCAATCCACAGTGGTTTAATCTTCTGTTAAAAGGAAAAATACCATGTAATCCTTGAACTGTTCATTCATCAAAGTTAATAACTCCTCTTGTAGTGTGTTCTGATGTTCTTCATCGCATCAAACTCTTCCCAAGTGCTCAGAGTGAACGACATTGCACTTAACCAAATTCTAGAATGAAACCCATAAACTAAATTAAGTTTTCATTTGGCCAATGGAAGAAGCATAATCATCGGACCCTGAGAATCGAAACAGAAGCAAAATGACCAAATCCCTAAGCATTGAGAATTCACCATTTGGAACAGCAGGCTTTGGAAGAAACAGAGGAGAGAATCTGAACAGCAACAGCAAACAAAGGAATCATAAGAAAATTCACATCAGAAGCACAAAGCTACAATGACAGTGGCAGCTAGAATCTTAATCCAGATTTTAGAATCAAAAATTTTGTAAATGGATTAACAATTGCAAATAATGGAAACTTATGAATCAAAAGAACTCATACTTGAGTCAATCTAATCTAGGAGCCACAAAAAAAATCTTGCAAAAATCTCAAATAATTCACAAGCAAAACTAACCCTCAAAAATTAAGGAAAATTGAAACAAACCCAAAAACAAAAAGCAATCGTGTGGTCAGCACTGATATTCATCAAAATACAACAATCAAAATCAGTAAAGCTAATGAGTCAAAGAGCACATATAATCAGATATAGCATACATATAATCAATGTGATTCAAAGAGAGCTTGACGGTTCTCTAAACGACTAAACCTAAATCAAATCTAGCATTCATATAATCATTGTGATGAAATCACGAAAAAAAACAAATTGGGTAAAAGGTACAAAGAGAGAACTTACAGATAAGACACCGAAGATAAAAATGGGATTAACTCGTGAGAGATTAGGAGTTTGGAGAGGAGAAAGATTAAGAGTCTCTAATAGTTGAGTTGGAGCTATAGTAGCTGATGATGAAGACCAAGGAGCTGAGCCACGAGGAGAGGAAGAAGAGACTCGCTGTCGAAGGAATGGACCGTGGTTGTAGTTGGGATTTTGCCGGGTCTGGCGATGGTTATTACTGGTGGATACGAATTGGCTCGATAGACGACCTGAGAAATCGATTTGGAGTTTGCAGAGGAGAAAAGTTTGGAGCTTGTGATAGTTGAGCAGAAGAAACAGAGGCGACGGAGGAAACATCAGCCATGACTGACACGAGAGGCCACGACAAGAGCAGAGTCGCCTAGACGAGAGAGATAGTCGCCGGTTAGTGAAAGCCGATGATAAGGGAGATGCGTCGGTGATTTTGCAGAAGGAAAGTTAGTCGATCTGGAGATCTAGGGTTTTAGGAGTAAAGAGGGGAAATCTTGTGCTTATGGAGGAGAGGATAAGAAGAATTAATTTAGTTTGCGGCTAAATTATTTTTGTAATGTCGTTAAATACGTCGTCATTTTACATGTAAGATATGGTTAATTTTTAACAACGTTTGTTTATGTTACTAAAATGTCAATAATTAGCTACGAATTAAAAAAGTTCAGTTTTCTTCAAATTAACGACATTTGTGTTATATGTCGCTAATTTAACGATATATTTAGCGACATTTTTTGTAACTTGTCGATAAAATGTTGTTAATATATCATTAATTTAGCGACGTTTGTGAATATCGTTATTTACCAACAAAGGTAAATATATGTTGTTAATAAGTTAGTAATTAACGACATAAAAAAAATGTCATTAATATTTGTTGTTATTTGCTTGTTTTCTTGTAGTGTACATTACTACTATAATTAAATATTTTAATCGACTGACAATAAAAAGATATCCTCAAACTTTTGGAATTATTTGAATAATTTTATGGCAGTTTGTGAACAATGTTACAGTAGAAACAGATTCCTTAATCAATTACAATATATAAGGGTTAGGTAAAACGTTACATTCACATTATTGTCATATGCATGGTCTAGACTCTAGGTGTGGGAGAGCCGTTAAAATCTGATCTTACGGTCTTGATTTAATTCACGTGTCTTCATTACGAGATATATCCTTTCGTGGTGGGCTCTTCCAACGACTGGGTGGCCTGTGTTTGATGTTGACCTATAAATGTAAAATACGCCCATGCTAACTTTATACGGGTTTAAAGTTTTTGGGGACCAGCCTAAAATAGAATTTAGCGAAATGTATTCAGATTTGAGTTTTGATAAGAATTGATATAGACTGTTAAGATTATTTTTTAATTCTCAAAAGTATTATTTCAAACCATAAAATTGGTAACTCAGCTTATTAGTTATTAGTGACTCTTGAGCTTACGAATTTTTTTGCTTCATTCTACTTGCGCTGTTTCTCCAAAGGGCAAGAGAAGGCTACGAGTAAACAAATAAGAACCATTGTTAGGAGCTGGTCGGAGTCCAAGAATCTCTGCCACAGCATTGTAGATCTGGACATTTTCGAACGACGGCACTTTCTTTCCTCTCCTAAACCTTGGACCATATCCAACAAAGATAGATCTCATGGAGAAGAACATATTGTCGTATCCATGATTTCCGTAACATTCTTGAGCGCTTGTTCTGTTCTGTTTTACAATTAGGCCTTCTCCCACCATTCCTATTATTGGTGGAATCCGATAACTCTCGGAATAATGCAGTCTTTCCGGTAACTTCTCCTTCAAGAAAACTTTCAAAAGCTCTCCGTTCTTTACTTGCCCTGAGCTCAAAGCTTCGTTCATCTTTGCCACGAGTTCTGCGTTCTTTTCGTCTCGATTCTCGACATTTTTGTCCCACTTCGGATTAATTGCTAGCACCGGGCTATAAGCCTGGATCCAAGCCGCGGGTATCTTGATCCAATCCGCTAAGTCATCAATGGAAATCACTTTGTTGTCACACTCACAGTTGGTCACCATTCCGTGATCACCAAGCAATATCACATGAACCTCATCAAAGATCTCCCTCTTCTTCAGGCCTGTTATGATCCTCCCGATCATTTCATCGACCCTCGCGACTGCATCCGTAACCCTAGGATCATCAGGACCATAGCGATGACCACCTGTGTCCGGCTCATCGAAATACAACATCATCAGATCAGGAATATCGTCTTGAGGGAGATCAAAATAGCTTAAAACCTTATCGACCCTTTCTTCGAAATAAACCGAAGAATTATAATGTGGACAAAATTCTTTAGGGCAAGTCCAAGAACCTTTGGGAACTTCAGAGCCTGCCCAAAAGTAAGTCACAGCCTTAAGACCTTGGTTTACTGCGGTTACCCACAGCGGCTCACCTAACCACCATTTCGGGTCTAGGCTTCTTTTAAACACCTCTCCGGTTATAGGATCAGTAAACTGGTTCATGATTATACCGTGGTAAGCCGGATAGAGTCCGGTTGCGATAGAGTAGTGGTTTGGGAATGTCATGGTGGGGAAAACCGGGATTAAACCAGTTTCGGCCTCGGTTCCTCCGGATATGAGGAGGTCGATGTTTGGTGTCTCCGTTTTAAATTGATATCCGAACCGAAAACCGTCGCAGGAAATCATTAAAACCACCGGTTTGTTGAGCTTCTTCAAGCGCCAGGGACGCCAGGTTTTGGACGACGGAGAATCCAAACCATTGGTACCGGCGGTGGAGGCGGCTACGGTGGTAGCTACAATGAGAAGATTAAACAAGGTGAGGGATACTTTAGGAGACAGAACATGTTTGTTTTTTGCCATTGGAAAAAATGTTTGTGATGATTCTTGTTGTTCATATGCGATTTATAGAAAGAAAAATGTTTTCTCATTTATTTATTTTCTTTGTTTTCATTCTTTTTCTCATTTATAGCATAAATATCACATCTACAGCAAAACGATAAATGACGATAACTTTTTGAATATTTTCCAAACTTTTTTTCTTTTTTTAGTTTTACCAAAATTTGAAGGCAATATGTGAATAAATGGCCCGTGAATAATGTTTGCAACTTTGCAGTAGTGCCAGAGAGATACAAGACACATTATAATTATTGTCATGCAGATGATACAGGACACTGGACACATTATGATCATGCAGGTGATACAAGACATATATATCATTATTATCATCTGACTTTACCAAAAGAAATAACTTTATTATCATCTACATGACCCACAAATGTGGGAGAGCCGTTGATATCTGATTTTACGGTCTCTATTTAACCCACATTTTTATCTTATCTCGTGAAATATCCTTTCGTAGTGCGTTCTTCCACCGACGTGAATGTGATAGCCTGCGTTGATATGGGCCTAGAAATGTAAATAGACAAGAAAGGAACAAAAAGAAAACATTAAAGGCTTACAATGCCAACCTAATAACGTGATTTATTTGGATGTTAAATTTTTGTGTTTTCATACTAATTAAGAAATTATCAGAATTAAGAGCAAAAACCTGTTCCATGAGATTGGTATTCACATCGGGTTATGCGCCTTGAAAATCACAACAGATGATGACTTTCCAATTCTGATATCTCAAATTGCAAATTTTAAAAACATCCAAATAAATCACGTTATTAGCTTTTCCCTGATAATTCATGAGATTGAAAACAATTCTGCTTTCAAACCTTGTTATTCATCTTTGCTTTTTTAGGGTTGTTTCACTACAAGAAACATGTCCGATTTCGATCATGAGAATTCGGTCATAAATTAATGTTCTCCATTACATATCTCTCAAAATTCTTTTTGGAGTATTATGTGGTTGATCAGTTTAGCTAGTGTTCTAGGCTTTGATTTCTTGTTGGTGAAAAGCACAAATAAAATGAAAAGTAAACAAAGATTTTCCGCTAACAAATAAAAAATATTTTTGTTATTTGCTTTGGGCCTTACGAAACTAATCGGCTCTAAATGTAGCCCAAACAAAATTTCAAAGAACACATTTCTATTTATTTTTTTTTTTTTACGTCAGAAACATTTATAATTTACTCTTCTAGCTTACATTTTACATACATTTTTAATTAATTGGACTTGTAGAAGTCGATGGTACATATATCATTTCATTATTTGATTTTACGATCGAAGATGCTTTTAAAATCGCGTTTTTTCTTTTCATAATAAGCTATAATCAAGTGTCAAGTGTCATAGACTCATAGTCATATACTGACAAGAAAATTGTGATTTGTTGGTAAATGATCGTGATTTTGTTGTATGTTACTATAGTTTCTAACCAATAGATTCACTAGTCACAATCATGAATCAGAAGATAAATTGGATCTGGTGTCCATCTCATGATTACGACCATAAATCTATTGGATAGGGATTGAAGTTTAAGGTTGCAGGTAGACCGGTCAGATAGGAAGAGAAATAGATAGCTAGATCATGCTTGAATTTTGGAAGTACAAATAATGTTCTTTACATTCTTTTGGAAAAGAAAAGGAAAAATGAATGATAATCTAGAAGGACTGAAATCTTTTACCCTAATTCATGACTAGTTGTTTACTTGTTTTTATTCAAAACTTTGGAGTAAATATTTGTTTTTTGATCATTATATTTGCAATTATGAAATTGCTGAGTGTCGTCATTTAGCGGTTACGCAGAAATAGATTAAAAAAATTCGTGTAGAACTGCATATAACTATTATAAATCCACATTTTCTAAGCCAAATTTTGTGTTAGTCTTATAGTACTATGTAATTACCCTATGAGGGCATTCAGTTCTTCTAAAATCGAAATGATTGAGACTTGGCTAATGATTGAATCTTTTGTGTAAAGCTATCTTGGGGGTGTAAAAATAACTTATGCACCATGATCCACGAGGTCATTGGCTTTAATAATCCACGAATTTGACGATTTTATGAATCATATTTTGCCATATGGCACTTCACCTTAGATCACTCCTATCAAGGGGTTTTCATGTGAGTTTTTCAAACAAAAAATGTTAATATAAAATTGAATGGGTGTCTCAAATAGTTGAGAAACCCCACCACAAGAGTTTCTCAAGGTGCTCTAAGAAACTGAAGTATCAGTACACGGAAAAAAGGGGATTTTACATTCCCAACAAAATTTTAATCTTATACATGCGCAAACATTTGCTTCATCATGTTCTCTTTGGGATTACCGGGATGAAAATGAAAAGGGACCATATGGTTTGCTTCATCATGCATGTACGTAACCAAAATTAGAAAATGGCAGATCCGAGAAGATATTAATTAGCATCAAACAGAAAAAAAAAATGCACAGAAGCCATTTAAACAATCATAATTGGCCATCAATGCATTTAAAAACATGTTGGACACACTGTTTTAATCATCACTTTGTGTCACTTTGAGTAAACAAATTTAAAATTCTACAAAAATAAACGACCAAAGACCTATTGCTACCTTACCTAGATCCCTAGATTCCTGCTTGTCACATTTTATTTCTTTACATTCTTATTTTTATTTGACATATCTTTTTTTTCTTAAACAACTTGGGGTATGTGTTAAAAGATACATGGTATATATATGTTAATGTGTTACTTTAAATTAGTTAAATATATAGGTCCACTTTTGTTTAGCATAATAATGACAAAAGCTTTATAAAGGAACAACAATTAAAAAAAATTTGGATACCAAAGAGATAATTTACTTAATTCACATATCGTCCCCAATTTCATCATCATAGGCATATATAGCTGTAAAAATAAATAAGAACCCCCCCCCCCCCCCCAAAACAACATAAATATTGAGCATGTAAAGGATGAATAGAGAAAGATATTGAATTGTACATTAGGACAAAAGTAACCTAATTAAATTAAAATCCTTTCTTTGGACCAATTTTAGATGATAAGGTTTGCTTGTATGAATCGCTATTGGTATTTTTTCAAAACCGTGTGAGAATATGGAAGCATCTAGTAAATCTTTCAACCGTTTTACTGTGCAATAGTAGTTTTATTTTAACATTAGCCTGGATCTTTTGGTTGATTGGTAAAATGCGACACATAAGAAGTGTAGTGTTGACCGTTAGAAAATAATAACAATAAAATTTTGCAAAATACAGTAATTCGTATGGAGTTTGGTTTCATTAATTTATAGATGAATATATCGTTTTGTAAAATAAAATAAAAAATCGTTTTGTAATATCAGTTTTAGTATTATATTGTAAAAAGGTAATACAAATGACAATCATCATTGCAGCTTTAGAAAATGATTTTGTCAGGAATAAAAAGTAAGAGTTATCTTTTTAAGGCTAAAAACAAAAGTAAGGAAGTTGGCCAGTAAAAAAATCGACAGATAAGCATAGACAACAAAGTTACTCTTTGATGGGTTGTTGGATTTTTATGATAATTTTCCAAAACATAAATGATTTTTTCAATTTGGTTGATTACTAATGATTAGAAATTCCTCATGATCTGATATTTTCATCTTTAGTTTTATGAAGATGGAGAAAAATACACATTAGGTGAAACATCTTCTTTCACTAACTAGCTCAATTAATTTGTATGTTTTTATTCTATCTAACTTTTCTTTTCTTTTTTCCATCAACTCATGTGTTGCCACCAAATTGGTCAAAAAGCTCAGGCAAATTAATCTTATAATGAATGTGAAGTATTGTTAGTTGTTCTTTTCTATTTCTCTTTCCCAAATGATTTTTGTATAATTGCTTACCGTACTAATTATGTGAAATTTGTAAACTACTCTAATTATTATTATTTTTTTTTTTGTTAAAGTCTGCTCTAAATTTTCTAATGGACTAGGACTACGTATTTAAATACCGAAAGGAATAAAATAGAATTAATTAGGTGAATTATTGAATAACAATAGAAGTTTGAAAACCCCAAGAAAAGAAAAAAGAATATAGAGGACGAGACGCGAGAGAACCTATAGAAAAATAAAGAATTATATGATCTCGGTATGGGCGAGACGCGAGAGAACCTTGAAGCGTCTTCATACCGAGAGAAGAGGGATTTGGTTGATGTAGTAGTATGACTCAAACTTTTAATGGGGTTCATTGAGTTTATTACCTATTATTGTCTTATAGATAAGTGGTAGCTGAAATATAATAATCAATTTATGTAACATTGCATGAACGTAAAAGCAGCGTTATTATATACAGTGACACTAAATCTGTGAAATATATATTTCAAATATATCCGATCAGCATGCAGTATGCATGTGTAAATCACGTGACAAAATATAAATATATATAAAATTAATAATAATAACAATGATAATATATATATCATAAGATACGTATAATTATATTTAGTGCAACTCTATAAATATATAATGTCATAAAGAAATGATAATCTGTTTTCAAAAAAAAGAAAAAATGATAACCAGTAATTTCGTTGGAGTCATCGATCAGCATATTTCGGTTTTGAATCCGGATTATTGGAATGAGTGTGGACCATAATGTCAGATATGGTACAACTGATTTTCTGTGTATAACATTATAAATACAAATAATAATAATAAAGTTAGATTTAGTTTACCAGCAATCAGGGGCTCCACGAGTTATTTCACTCACTTTTTAAAGATTTTATAATATTATTATTTGGTTCTACAAAATTATTGTTTTCTGTTGTGATTGGGTTATCGCCTCCTTTCTCATATAGAATAATGAAAAAAGTGTGTTAGAAGCTTACGGGCAGCATTTGATTTTCTAAATTATTATTTTTATTTTAGACTTTTTAATTTATTTTTATTTTTAAGTAATTTGGAAAAAGACAGCAAGTGGGCCATTCTTGTTTTCTCTAGGAATAAAAAGCAAATCAAATTGTTTCACAATAATAGAGTGGAGTCCAATGGAATAGCTCTCTTTGATTTGACCATACAAAGTACAAACAATAAACATATTGGAACAAAGACATCAGAAAATACGTATAAATGGGATATTATAAAGAAAAAAACATAGGATTTTGATTTCTGGATTTACTGAATCTTTATTTTAACTAAACGAATCTAGACTTGAAACAAAAACATATGCTTACCAAAAAAAAATCGTAGATATCAGATTATTTAATAATATAAACATCAAAAAGTATAGAAATGTAACCATGTAGTTAAAAAAGTATTGTTCTAAATAACGCAATTAATACTATAGAAAAACTTAAATAAATAATATGTCGGGATCATATAATAAACAATTTTTGAATTAGTTGGAAATTATTTCTACATTTTTCTCAGTTTTTAAATAAATAAACAGTTTTAACAAATAGATTAACCATGAAACAAATTATCTGCAAAAATACGGAGTTGCTTCGAAAAACACCGAATCTTTGTTGACTCGATCATGTATTTTTTTTCCATTCTCACATGATTAAAGGGGAGAACTATTGATTACGATATACTATCTGGAATTGATATAGATAATTAGATATAATCATAATTATAACTCATGTAGAAACTAGAATATGTATATCTTGCAAAACATACTGTACCTTGATGTGACTAAGATGTGATTCTCGATAGTTAAGTTATTTATGTTGTCAATTCCAATATGGTAAAAATAAAATGGGAAAATCGACTTCTAGAAAAACAATTATTTTTTTTAGATAATATGAATCTATAATTCAAAATTTCAGGTATGCATATCCAATATGTCGAGATCATATTCTATACAAAAAAATTGGAGATAGAAATTTTGTTCAACTAGTTCTAAAATTGAAATTTTATTTCGAAACATTAGTAAACAATAAATGGAATGAAAACCATGAAATAAACTAAATCCGTGCCTCTTCTCTCTATTCTATGCTATTTTCATTTTATGGTTATATGGGACCCTGGTTATCTAGTACAAACTACAAACTCTGAATTTAAATTTGATTTTGGTTAAAAATCTAGCTAACCAAAAAAATAAAGAATGTTGAGAACATCTCATTTGTGAGTTTTTGGGGGCGTATTTAAGTAAAATAAAAAATTTGTCCAGCTTTATAGATAACATAAAAATGTGTAATATTATAAATCAACACACCGTCCCCTAGTGAATAAAAGTTAGATATATACTACCCACTCGAGTCGTTTGGGGTATTTACTATAAAACACATTTTTATTTTTTCTGTATTTTTTTCTAAATTGGACACAACATGTCACAACCAAGATCACGATATGCTATGTGAGTGATACAACAACTTGAAAATATGCTTAATTATTTCTCAACGGAGATCGAAAATGATAATTCTTTGAATAGAATAGATTAGGTTAATTCTATGAAATGCAAATACAACATTTTGGAATTTGAGTTCACAGTATGTTTATTACGGGCTATTTCCGTTTTAAGAATAGATTGAAAGTATGTAAGAATATGATAGACAATGCCTATAAGTCTATAACAGACTCGTGTATTAAAACTAGTTATTTTATTTTATTTTGTAAGTATGATAGAACTAGATTAGAAATTTTGAAGAGTCATGAAATAATTGACATTAAAGATATAAAGATCTAAAAAGCAAATTGGTGAAATAAACCCTACCACTACCACTTGTTCATTACACAATGTACATAACTGTTGAATCAAATCAATTGATTTGGGAACCAATTTGAAGATGATCATGACCATTCATCTCTCTCTCTCTTTTTATTTGTTTTTCTTTTCAATATATATGTTGATACCCTTTTGTAGGACCATGGTCATGGTGCTGCATACAGAATAATACTGTATATGTGAGCATAAAGACGGTTAATCTTGGTTTAAAATAGAAGACTTGTCCATTTGACACCACTTTCCTAATGTTTTCATATATGTTATATAGAACTTGTCGTGGTGACAAGCAACAATGTAACAATAGATTCCATAACTTAAATCTGAATATATAAATCTTATTATAGACTCAATTAGTAAGATTAGTTATGGTTGAAGATTGGCCATATGTAAAATGGTTATGATGGATATAATCGTGGGTGATCATTATAGTCGTTTAACTGGCAAAAATATTTGGCTTTTTTTAATAGATATTCGACAGTAATATTTGTCTCAATTCCAGATCCATCGTCTATATGATACGTAAAAAGAAAAACATGAAGTTATATTTAAAATTCGGATACCTAAAAGGCATAAATGCTCATATGTGGCTTTGCAAGCTGGAAACTAGGCGGGTTCGGCGGATCCTGTCCATCAAAGCCTCACCACAAAAATAAAATTTAAGAATCTCTTAGGGTTGTTTGTAATTATATAGGTAGGGAGCATCCTAAGCTTTTTCTTTTGTTCCTTTCCCCTTCCAATTTCCATTTTTTTTTTTACTAAAAGAAAATAGGTTTGTTTTATTAGTTAAGAATATCATTTTGACTTATTGAACAATTCAGTTTATATCAAATTTTAGATTCTAGTCATATTCATCCTATTCCTTCTTTGGTTTTTGTGAAATTGGAATGTATATTTAGTAAAATACCAAAAAATAAAAGAGATAATTATACTCTTGTTTCATCTATGTTTCTTATAAGTTTTCCACAAATATTTTTAAAATATTCTTAAAGAATAGATGGATAATAGTACTAGTGACTAAAAGTGACTAGTCATGAGGGGAACAAACAAAGATGTAAATTCCATTATACATCTTTATATCTTGCTTTCTTTTTAACTTTCCTTTTTTTGTTTCTTTACTATCCTTTCCTTTGTCCCCCTGAAACTCATCGACGAAGAAATTCAGAAACTTACTTTTTAGATTGCAAGGTGTAAACTTGTAATTGAGAGGGAAAAAAAAGAAGAAAAAAAAGAAGAAAAAAAAGAAGCAAACTGAAAGTAAACCAAAAAACAATTAAAAAATCTTACAAAACTAATTAAGCTTCTCTAAACACATTGACCTCCAAAAAAAAAAAAAAAAAAAAAAACATTTTTCTGAAAATTAACACTCAAAATTACATTTGTAATGCTTGAGAAGCCTATTGGCTTCCCTTAAACCACTATAGTAGGCACCATGAGTTGTGGAGTAATGTGTTCTATGTGTTGCTTCCCCTGCAAACATAACTTGAAGCTCATGAACCTTTGCTTGATCATGACCATTGACCTGACCAACCTTCTTGTTGATCTTTGGCAAAGGCTCCGCCATGGCATCTAGGTCATCCCCGCTTGATCCAACCGCGACATACGAGTAAGAGCCGCGGAAGAGAGGATCACTTCCCCATTTGCTCTTCAAGACCTTTGTGATTTTCATAACCCCATCATCATCATCACTACTCAAAAAGCCATTGCTCAAGGGCCTTGAAGTTTTTGCGGTGTCTTTCTTGACTTCCTTGCCTGTCAAGCAAGATACAGTAGTCAAGACACCATCTACAATGTCCTCATCGGTTAGTTTCTCAAGCTCAAGAGCTTCTTTGCCTGCAAACCAAGAAAGCAAGACCTTTGAATTGCTATGGATTGGGGTCATAGTCGCCGTTCTTCTCATCCACCAAGGGATTTTCACGAACCTAAACTCAGAATCCTCTCGGTCAAACACAAGTTGCAGAGTCGGCAAGTTTCTCTGAGACATTTCAACAAACAGCTTGTTGACAACTCCATACCCCAACCTTTTAATAGCATCAGATTTGAAATCAGGCAGAGGAGGATCAAACAATTCACCTTCTTCATCATCACTCTCAATCCCTGCTTTAAGCACTCCTAAAGAAACAGTAACAATAACATGATCTGCAAAAACAACAGACCCATCTGAGAAATGCAGCTTCACATGACGACTCTCATTGTTCAAGGACTCTTCATCACTCTGCCACTCGATCTTCTTGACCTTACGATTCAATTGGATAACACCTTGAGGAAGCACAGACGCTAAATGATGAATAACACTGAGATAGCCTTTAGCTATGGTGATTTCTTCACCTGGAAACATCTGATACTCACTCTCCGCCGCGAAATCAAGCGTGGAGAGATCATCAGCGGATGTGTAAGTCCTCTGTGTGTTACTAAACATCGTAAAAATGGCTTCTTGAAGAGATTTTCTACTCCATTTCCCAAACTCATTGCTGACTCCATTATCATTGCTGATTGAATCCCAATAAGCATCAAACCCAGATTTCAGAAACGACCCAACACTACGAGGAGAGCAAACCCTAGTGGCAGTTTCGTAAATATCAGACAAACGACCAAAATCGGCGTCGGTTTGAGAGATCTCTTTCCCCTGAGCTAACTCCATGAGAGCGTTGAACAAAGCAGAGATATGTTCAACAATCGAAGGCTCAATCTCAAACCCACCTTCAGCGAATGTTCTAGGTTTATCAATGCTGGAATCCATACATTCCCATGGCTCATCGGAGACGAGAGAACCAGTCTCCTTGGCGATTCTATAAACAGGGCTTCCACCAATCCCGTGGATCCACGTGGCACCCATCTCAATCTTCTCGCCGGAGAACTCAGAGGTATTGATCCTACCGCCGATTCTAGAACCTCCTTCGACGACGGAGAGCTCGAACATGTTGTTGGAGGTCGTGTAGAGCTTGTTCGCCGCCGTGAGACCAGCCATTCCAGCTCCGATAATCACAATTCTTGCTTTCTTCGCCATGGTTACTGTGTCGGTGTTGGATGAGACGAAGGAAGAAAAAAAAGGAGAGGTTTTGATTAAAATTTGGGGATTAGGGAAGAAGGAGACGGAGAAGATGAATGAATGGAGAGAGATTCATTACTTTGGCTGAACATTTATAAGGGAGAGAGATACTCTGTGAGTGAACTGAAAGCGAGTTGTTATGAGTTTTTTTTTTTTTATTCTTTTTAATTAATTATCTAGTTAATGATATTTAAAAATTAAATACATAATTTTGATTCGTATTTAGTTTTCTGCTTTATCAAATTAATTTAGAAAAGCAGATAAGAGAAATTAACACGCAAGTTTTTTTAGTCTGATATGAATATTTTTGTTAGACGATTCGAAACATGTGATAACATAGAATATATAATATGTGATTGTAATAGTTTTTTTTTTTTTTTTGTATTTAAAATACGAAGAGGATATGTTACAAGAATCAGCATGAGTTTAGGTACGCATTGCTTTATTTTAAGTAAAGATATTTGTAAGATAAATCATTTCTTTTTTTTTTCTTAATGAACAATTTCTCTTTCACAAATATATCATTTCTCAACCATTCTTGAAAGTTGTCAGGAATTTTCTTTTGCTATACATGATATTGTTTTTAGTTATGAAAGTATGAGAAAATCAACTGTATAATGTCGGTGGTTGTTTTTTTTTTTTGCTGTTCGAATGTTTAAAGATAATTATGATGATATTTGTATCAATTTTCCCCTAATAATTGTATGATGTTTATGATTTAAATTTATACTTATGACAAGTTATAAATTATGATAATTCTTTTTGACTCAGTTACTGTACTCGTTACATGTAAGAACAACTGCTGTTAGGAATTTTGTTTTTAAATCCTTATTTTTTACTTTATTAAATATTCATTTAAAATACCACTTCAATAAAAACTTCAATACCACTCTTGAATTAATTATTATTACTAGAAGCTTACTCAAAAGTTAGGTTGAATTATCCACTAAACATTGGAGCTTTTTTTTTTAGCATGCACTAAATATTGTTCAAATAAAAATCCAAATTATTAGCGTCAGTATCACACAACATAGAGGTCCATAAATATACATGTCAATTAGATTTCAAGTCACCTCAAAGCTCACCTATCACCTCAAATAAATTTTGCTCATTACTAATCTCTTTACTATTAGTAGATATATTTAAATGTCTGTCTTAGCTTTTTAAATTACATCATACAGTATTTGGTCTGGTATTGCTACGGAGAATTGGAGACTATATATCGTTAACTACATATATATTCCTTGTAAATTTTCTTATAAAGTATGTATGCATATGATAGTAAATATTAAATTTCTGAAATGGTGTGTGAAAGAGTATAGCGTCGAATAAAAAATGGGGTGACATGTATCACCACTTTAGATAAGTGAGCACAAACAATAGAGAAGTTGGATACAACTTTTTTGGAGAGTTCGAAGCGGTTGAACTGCATTTTTTTAGTGAAAAGATTTGCATCATTGCATGCTCCAAACGTACAAACAATATACAACGTGTCGCTATTTATGCCTTATGTGTTTACATATCTGTTTATTTTGTCTTTGTTTTCTCAGAATATATATCTCTTCTTTTTCTATTTCTTTCCACACAGTTTAACATGTTATTATTCTCTTTGCTTATTACATTAATTTCTATCTATATTCAACTATGAAAATATATAATGGTAAGTACTAAGTAATAACCCATATATTTAGAGAGACATTAAATATAATGATGATAAAAAAAAAAATAGTGATAGTAGTTTCATGCTTATATTACACTAAACTAATTGCAACAATTTGGTGATTTAATTTTTACTATCATACGCATACATACATACTTTTAAAAAAGGAAATCCAAAAACAAACTGGTGATTTAAGCAAACAAATTAAAGTGAGGAAATAAATTGAATTTTGGAAAGAGAGTGAAAAATCACATGTAAGAAAGAAGATGACAGAGATAGGGTCCAAAAGATGCAAATTATGAGTCAGTGGTACTGATCCACCTTTGATTGGATACCCATTTTGATCAACCTAACCATGATTGTGTCATCACTCTTAGATCCATCTTAATATATTTATATTTATATTGCTCACATTTTATTTACACATGTGTATATGCATGCAGCTATTGACAATCATCCCAATTACTCAGATTAAATATGATACCAAAATTTACGATTATGTCGACTAATTTACACCAGTGAAACTCATATACTCCCTCCGTTTTAACATGTCAGACATTTTATTTTAAAACACGCATATTAAAAAATTACTTTTATTTTAAAAAATACTATTTAATATATAAATAAAAATTATTCATCCAATTATAAAAAAGACTGCAAACGGTTATTAGTGACACAATATTCAATAAAATGAAAGCTATATAAAAATATAATAACACTTTATATTTTAAAACACAATAAAATTTTTAAAACGTCTTAAAAATGAAACCAAAGAAATATTATATAAAGTTATCTAAATTTGTATATTGTAAATTTGACTACGGCGATTCTAAATAATGCAAACAAAAAGATACAGTGATATGTATACACAAAAGGCAAATTTAATATTTATTTTGCAATAACAGTTATATATAATATGTATGTAGAGTTAACGTATAACACATCCAATAAAAACTATATATATAATGGTGCATTAAGGAGATTTATTTTAACTTTTTTTAAAAAATTGACTATTTCTATCATCGATATAGTGGAAAATATAAAGACGTTAAATATATTTCCTTTTGCTTTTTACCCTCAGAATTTGTAGGCAATCATTATAACACCAATACACCATGATCAATTAATTCCTTAAGCGAATATGTTCATGAAGAAGTGTTCTTTAACGAAGATTTTCCTTTTAGATCGATCAAAGTATGCAACTTTTTCTTTTAATGAAGATTTCATTGTTGATTTATCTTACTTTAGTTAAATTTAATTATATCAAACTTTTGCACTATACAAAGAAATGGATCTTCATCAAAGGTAGTGCAGATCCGTATCATATCGTTTACTTATAAAATCAGAAAATGACCCATCATTAGAAAAATATATATTTAGTGTCAAGACTTAATTGATAACTTTAATTACTCGTAAAAATATTGAAATAATGGATATGCACTCCTTCTACGTAAAATCCACAATTATATAATCTCAACAAAAAATCCATAATATATTTACTGTTTGTGACACAACATTTATTAATTCTCGAAAATGTGAAAAAAATAAAATAAAATCAAAGCATAAAGACAAAATCTTACGAAGGCTTTTGTCGGTTGCGATGAGGTTGCACATCCCAAAGAAGCTCTGGCTCTCCGAGAAGAGAATCAACTTTGAGTTCTTAAAAAAATACATATAAAATTATTAGTTTTCTCAACTTATGTGTGATCTCTATGTACAAATGATGTACACAAAATCAAACCCCTAATAATAGTATAAAATAAGATAGAATATTAACACGTAATTGCCTCTTGCGATAAATTCGATACATTGGAACGATATATAAAAAAGCAACTTCCACCATTATTACTGGAAAAAAGGTATGGACACATGTCGGTTCAGACAGAAGAAAAAATGATTTTCACATGATGTATATAATACAGGTCATTTTTTACATGATGTATATAATACAGGCTGATCAATTTTGAAAATTGGAAAAATATAACAACGAACTAAAATTTAAATATCTTGTAAGATTTTATTTCATTTTTTATACTAATTTTCTTAAACCAAAAATCCAAACTGATGCTGAATTGAAATCCAAATTGAACACTTTCATACATATGTATGTATTAACAAAATCCAAACTGATGCTGAATTGAATCCAAATTGAACACTTTCATACATATGTATGTATTAACAAAATCCAAACTGATGCTGAATTGAAATCCAAATTGAACACTTTCATACATATGTATACATGCATTACCAACATGAATTTATTTATTTTTAAATCTGTAGTAGCACTTCTAAGTGTTTACTATGGAGCTACTAATGTTTGATTTAAGATGATTTTTGAATAAATGAGTGTGTTTGTTCAATATATATGGATAAGATGGAATGAATTTGTGGTGACATAAAAAAGCTAGTCAACAATATTGCAAAGTTCTAAGAATAGCAAATAGGTCGTCAAATAGAATCTATATGCGGAAAGATAGAATCTACATGCCGAAAGATATATAGATAGATAAATAAATAAATACTTGGACTTTACAATTAGAAATAAATATATCTATGCAGAATCGCAGATACATACTGTTTGTGTAGATTATATACAAATATAGGTGGAAGGAAAGTCAAAATTATCTTGAGCTCCAAAACTCTAGCTACTACGTTATTTCCCGTGACCTCAAGGACCTTTCCTTAGATCTTCAAAGCTAATTGAAAATGACACACTCGCAGGTTATCACGTGTTTCATGGTCATATACAGTTATTATGCAGATCATAGATGCATTGTATCCATCATATATATAAAGTAACAAGAGTATCACTATCTAAAAGCTTGGCACTCTAAACAAGCTTTACGATTACAATTGGTTCACCACACGCACATCTTTGTCAAGTAGAAATAACAATACATAGTAGTACTATGATTCAGTTGTAGAGAATATACTAATTATCGGTATCACTAGTACACTTTCGATAGGATATTAATCTGAGGAGGGGATAACAAGAAGGTAGAAATAATGAACCAGAGAGAAGCAGACAAAACAAAAGGTTAAGTGGCTAGGAATTAAAAACAAAAAAAAAGGACTTAACAGCCTTGAACAATGGACATTATAGAGTACTTGAGCCACAATTTTGTCTCCTCTCTTTCAAACAAATAAATTGGCATATTCACAATCCGACATACAAAACTCAAGACGTGTATGTGTTTGTATGCGTCGACAAACAAGGTTTTTGTTTGTTTGTTTGGTTTATAATCTTGTAGCTGCAATGAATCAATGATGAGAATCCAACAAAACCTATAGAAGCCTATGTGATGGTCTCATTATCTATGAATGACTAGTGTACTTAATGTCAGATAAGTCAAAAACCATGAAAAGGCTCTGTACTAGATGTTTTAAAACTATGAGAGATAAGAGAGGTGACGGGAGAAGAGACAGAGAGAAAATCTACTAGAAGATTTTTGTAATAACTATCCTCAATTATTTGTTGTTTTTACCTAACTCCTTTACCCCCACAATCCATAAATATTAACTCCATTTGTCTGCAAGTTTCCATAGATCTACTGTCTTAAGATTGCATAACAGCTCTGTCGAACTAGTGGGTTAGTCCGGTTCAACTTGGTTAACGCAGAACCGGTTTTCATGAAATGGAACCGAATAGAGGTGAAGAACCAAAAACAGTTTTCTATCTGCTTTTGTTCTTGGAAGAAGAACTGAACTGTTCAGTGAAACATGGTTCAAGCCAAGTCCAAGTGCTTAAAATCTGGATTTCAATCTGTTTGGTTTTAGTTAACCAAGTTTGGATTCACAACAATGGTTGAAAAATAGAAACAAGTTTAGGTGCCTACGATTTAACCTGAACAAACAGGATCAAGAACACTAAAAAAGATTCCGGAAGTCCTAAACCTATTTTGAATTACCGGCCTACATAAACCACGTAATTTCCTCGCAAAACTAACACCTAACCCGCATACGTCAACCGATTTTCCTTGCAAAACTGACACCTAACCCGCAGCAACTTACTAGTAGACATGGTCCGGTCACATGGGACTGCTTCCTCGATGCTTGGAGGCACATGAGAAATCATGTAACTTGAACTTCTCTAGCTCTGTCAAGACTTCATCTTCCGCTCTGTAAATCAAGTCACTCATCCTCCATATCTGCAAAATCATAAGTCACACCAATGTTTTCAATTTTTTACCGAGAAAGTTAATCATAGGTAGGTTTCCGAGTAAATGCAGGAAGATATTATAAGTACCTGCAGTGTACCACCTCCACCGCTACTCTCACAGTTATCAGAAACACTGACAATAGTCCAAGGCTCCAATACGTTCCAGTGGAACTCGACCACTTTGTCCCTAAGAAGATGTGCCAAGTAGATCATAGATTCCATTAAAGAGAGTAAACGGGGAAAGCAAGCCAAGAGAACTAGGATTAAGTCTTGAGAACCTGTGACCAGCATGCTGGAAGAATAGCCCAGCAGGGCCTTTGGGTGCACGCTCAGACTTCTTGCCAACCTGATATGCACATCACAAATATATTATGACTATGATGAACTTGAAAGTTAAGAGAAAAGGTTTTAATGTGAATCTGAGAAAATGTACAAACCCTATCATAATCCCATATGTTCAAGAGACCATCTTCTGCGGAACTCCCAAAGACAGATGATTTATCAGGAGACCACTGAATTGATAACAAAGCGGTGTCATTGGAGATGGGTATTCTCATCTACAGGAAAATAATATGAAAAGAAAAAACAGGACATGTTGTTGAAACCTGAACACAAAGAACAGCAGCTCTGTGGCCTTCAAATTTGTTTATAGGTGAACCAACTCCATTAGAGGTCAGGTTTCGGCGGTCAAACAAACGGACAGTGTTATCTGCTGACCTGGAAAAATGGCGTAGAAGCATTGGAGTGAGTGAATGAGTAGCATACTTTTGGACAAGTATTTAAGTGTGCGAAATGAGTACCCTGTCAGGATCAGATTGTTGTCATGAGGATTCCAATCAACACAGTGAAGATCAGCATCATGTGCCTTCTCAACCTGCCAGCACACAAGAAGAAATACACGGAAACTGAAACAAGACCAAAAGGTCAAACATCAAACTTCGATGTGGCTAAAAAGAGAGGTACCTTCATGGCAGGACTCGTGCCAGTTCGTGCATCCCATAACATAAGGCAAGAATCGTCACCAACACTGCAGAATTCCTGTGCACTTCAGAACAAAACAAAAAATCACCAAAAGCATCAGAAAAGTCTGAGTAGTTCTGCATTTGCGTGTAAACTTCAGAGCCTAGAAAGAAAAATAAAAAAACTGTCCCAAGAAGTTACCTAGATGGACAGAATGCCACATCTTCAACTGTATCTTTGTGGCCCTGATATATGCCTCGAGGGCCAACAGAACGTCCACCAGTTTGACTACTACCTTCTCCAGTCTGTTTGATGCTAGATCCAGACGATATGGAATCCACATCAGACATTGTAATATGGTCTTGGATACTCCACAAAACAACTGACTTGTCCTTGCCTACGCAGAAGAATCTTTCAAGAGAAACTTGCAAACCACAAAATAGGACACAAAGATAGAACCAATACAAACCTCCAGAGAGAACAAAAGGTTCGGTTGGGCACATCGCAAGAGCAAATTCAGCATCATCCTGGTGCCCAGTTAGTATCTGAAAAGAAAAGTTGTTCAGATGATGCAAAAGAAGTAGCTCTTTGGTTGCTTAGATGATGCACAAGCAGTGGTTTAACACAATGGGACAACACATCAAAAATTCTCACAAGAGCATACCAAATCCGGACGAGAATGCGGAGCTCCAAGCACAGCATGCCGGTCTGGTTGAGTCTCAGTGTCCCAAATGAGAACCTGAAAACCAGTATATATCATACTTGCATGACTGAAACTGGAACTATGTCCAAAACAAGGATACTGAATAACGAAAGCAATTTTATTTTCCAGGCTGATGAGCCGAGAAACCAGAGCTTACATCAGGACTGTCGGTGTGAGTAGCTATAATCTTGCTATTTTGTGGAAGTTCCCTGATTCTGTTGACCTGAGATTCATGAAGGGTACACATCAAAAAAGTCTTATGAAGTAATCAAAGTCCTAAAAATGCAGATTCAGTTAATCAATCTAAGAAACGACAATGAGAATACAGGAATATCTCTTAAAGGGGTGCAAATTCACACCTCTCCAGGGTGGATGATGGTCTTGTACTTCTTCACAAATGGAGAGTGTGCTTCTTCATTAAACTGAGAACATATACAGCAAACAGTATTTCAAGAATTTTCATCTTTACAGAAAGTAACAAAAGGATAAAAGCACAAGCTTTGGGAGACAAAACTAATTACCTGCCTATCAACAGCTTCGCAATTAGCTATGACCAAGGTATTAGGCACACTGCCATTAGTCTAGTGACAAAAAAAAAAAAGACAAGAAGAAAGGTAAACATGAGGAGAAATAGACAAACTTTGGAAGTTGAAGCGAATAAGAAAAAGGGCAAACCCACTTGTTCCGAGAGATAGAGACGCTGTTGAGTTTGAGAAGCTGCTTGCACAAGCTGTGGCCCCCATCTGCTCAAATCAAACAACATTTACAACAAATCGAATCTCTTTACACCAAAGCTAAACACTTGATCAAAACTTAGCACAGCTAAACATCTGAACCTGAAGTGTCCTAAAAAAATCAGAAGTAGCGGACAAAGTAACACAATGTAACACTAAAACCGAGTTGTTCAAGTGTTATCAACGACCACTTGATCATTCTCTTATCAAAACAAGTTCCAGAGGTTCATGCGAAATTCATAAATGATAACATCAGATACGTAATGAACCAAAAAAGAAAGAGCACACATAAAAGCATGGAGGCTGAGCTAAATCATAAACTGTATAAACCCTAACTAGAACATGTCCTAATCTCACAAATTCCCGAATAATTTACGAAGAAAACTCTCAATCTATCAGCATTTCACTAGTTTAAGAGGAAATGTAAATCAATGCCTAACCCAAGCACAAAGCTTGAATTTTTCTTTCCCAAAAAGGATAAAAATTTCTTCAAGACCAAAGATCGAAAACCCTAAGAACAGAAAATGCAGACCTGCAAGAGAGAGAGGGCCAGACGAGGGTATAGTTGGCAAACGAATCATAGAGAATGGGAAGAAGCGTCTTCCACTGAGAGTACTTATACTGGTCAACGGTGGCCTTGTGATTCTGCTGTTGCAAAAATGGTGACTGAGACTCTTCAGAGCTCTTAGGTTTCCGACCTCTCTTCTTCGACCCAATGGCCGTCACCGGAGTTTTAGATTCTCTTCTCGGCGTGGTGGCTTGAACACTCGCAGCTTCTTCGCTCTCCATTTTCTTCTTATTTCTCCTTCTTCTTACTCTCTTTTTTTTTTTTTTAGTATTATATTTCATGCCACGTGGATACGCTTATAATACAGGTAAAAGACTTCGTCCCGGTAAAATACCGAATAGACAAAAAATACTTAAACCAGTGGATTAATATTATTTCTTCAATAAAATATTCTGTCACTATTTAAAAGATAAAAAAACTGAAATTCTAAAATGTCATTGGGTTTCAGTGACTAACACACACAAAAATTATATCAATTTTAAAATTTATTTGTTACTGCTTCTTCTAGAATCTTGGTAGGAATTTACTAAAACTGATTAACTTAAAGACGAAAACGCTAATTTAATAGAGGCCACATCCAAATTCCGTTTAGCGTTCAAAAAGCACAAGACTACTTCTCAAAGTCTAACATTCATAAGTCTCAATACATAAATCTGTTTTGTTTTTGTTTTTTTTTTTCTGTCTTTGAACTAGCTGGGAATAGTATTGAAGAAGAAGAAGGATCAGACATAAACACCACTAGCAAGTAGCAAAAACAACGATCCAAAACCCTGCAAATAACAGAGAAACAGATTTTAACTCAACACTAGGTTTTTAACACACAACTATCAAAGTCAAGAGACGAAGAAGAAAAAGAGAAGCAATCCATACCAAGAAAACAGATGCTACTGCTGAAGTAGCGAGCTCCTTCACGAGGCTTCGGTTTTTCCTGGATGATGTAGCTTCATAGCTGCAACACAAATGTTATGACAAGGTATGTTAGAAAAACGCTATGATTACTCCTTGTTGGACTGCTAATACCGTAAAATTCCTACATGGCCGCACTGCAAAAAACCTAATATGAATGGTTCAAATGTATCTTAAAGTTTTCGCCTCGAGGCTAACCCCACATGCTCATATCCCAGAATACACATTACTTCAACAAAACCGAATCATAACTCCTAGAACTTGCCATCCTTTGAAAGATTGAAGCTCCTTGCTTAAATGAGAATGATACAGTCTAAACTTTCTTGTGCCTCAACGAAATCAATGATTGGTCATTTTGTTACATTTAATTTAATGAAACTATAAAGTACAGTACTATTGATTCCACAGAAAATCACCTTACTCATTCATACATTTTGAGCAACGATAGCATTACAGAGCTCACACATTTCCAAAAGCTAATCAAATTGAGAATGAATTGTGACCAGAAACCATATATAAACCAGTAACAATGTTGGTCAAGCTTCAAATACAGTGAACATAACAAAATTCGGAAGTCTAATCAAGTTTTAGGAAAATCCAGATGAATCCAAAGGCATATCGAATCAATCGTGAACTGTTTCCCTAATCTGGCATCAAGCAATATAAATCGGAGATCTAAATATCAGATCGAGTAATATAGCTTACATGAAGAAGAAAGCGGTAATGACGAGGCCAATCGCCAGAGTGAACACTGACAAAGTCGGATACATCGCCACCGGAATCGGACTCGCAATCGGTTTTGCCGCCTTCTCACCGGGAAAATAGCATAAACCGATCAGATCAAAAACGAAATTGTAAGCAAACAACGATGAAAATATCCAGTAATTGAAAACGATTTGATGGATCTAGATTTACCATTGTTGCTAGAGAGATCTCTCTGCTCTCTTCTTCGCTTCGATCTGATGAACAATGGACAAGCGATTGTGAAACTTTTGATTTTCTTTTGACTGATCTCGCTTCACTAAACAAAACTACTCACGCGAGTCACGAGTAGCTCCCGGTTTGGACCGAACCGGTTTACAACGCTGAGGAAAATTATGGGCCCGTTTTCGATTTAATAGGCCCAAGTTAAGTTTTTTCTTTCAACCCAACTTGAGAAATACAATTTTTGTCAACCTCTATTAATAAATGTGATTATATTGGGTGAATTATTTGTCACACTATATTGCTTTATAATCATTTTTTTTTTTAACATCAGTTACAGTCCTAATAATTTTTCAGAAGCGATTGTAATGGTTTTTTTTTTTATGTATATAAACATATTTTGGTATAATCAAAAATACTATGTAACGTCTAATCATTTTACTTAGTTGTCAAAATTGAATAATAAATGAACCTTCCGTGTGACAGAGGCACATAGCAGTTTTCTTTGTAGGCCGTCATGTAATCACGGGACGGTGAGTCGGTGATATCCTTCGTGTGCTTCACTCTCTTTCATAGATATATAGCCCAAGTAAGTTGAAATATAAAAAGTCTATTTTTAATACATTGAGTTGTAATTAACCATCGACAACTCAGTAATGGATATAGTTTGTGATTGAATAATCTGTAATTAAATGTTTGTCTCACTTTGCATGTGATGCTTTATCAAGACGAAATGGAGAAACTAGAAAAAGTGAAGTTCGAGTGAAATGAGCCTTTTGCTTTGTCACGCTACTTGCTTATGCGTTTTCAATTCTGTGCCGGTTCTATTGTTTATATCATATAGGATAAATTGGTAGCCAATAAAAAACGACGCAACAAAAGGAAAAAAATTTAACAAATACTAATATCTAAACGACTAAACGTATAAATAAAGTATTTGTTGATTTATTATAATGTACTAGACATTAATTAATCACTCTGAGTAAATCGATAATGTTCCATAAATAGAAGAGAAATTCCCTCAAATAACACCAAAACAAGTTTTTGTTCCAAAAATAGCTCACATTTTTATTTAGTACAAAAATAGCATTTTATGAAGTTCATAATTTAATTTTTTTGGTTTGGGTTGACTATATTAGAATTTAGGGTATAGTTTTTAGGGGGTAGGGGGTACAATTTAGGGTTTAGGGCTTAGGGTTTAGGGTTTAGAAAACCCTAAACCCTAAACCTTAAAAATATGAGGTTAGAATTACCCTTTAATAAAAATGCTAATTATGTCTTAAATAAAAATTTGAGCTAAAAATGTCACAAAAACTTCATTTTGTGCTATTTTTGAGAATTGCCCTAGATAGAAAGCATAGCTCAATTATCGAGTTTTATTGCATAATAAACAGTCCGGATGTGTCATAAATATAACACAACTCCGCATATTCTTTTTATTTATACAGTTTCCCTTATTATTATGGAAGAGTTTCAAGTTACGTTTGTAATTGGACCAACTTTTAAAGAATATTAACTGCAAACACTACCGGGTGATAAAGAAATGTTATTTGTAAACCGGCCCACAGACTCGAATTTTGGTCGGTTTCCACAAATTTCAAATTTACGTTACGTGAACTATAATAAATAATCACATCTTATAAAAGTCAAACAGACCTACCTCAACTAATTTACTCATAGAAGACAAACGTATACAATATTAAAATTCTAAAAGACAGAAATGGAAATTTATCCAGGGATTATAAATTACCAGAAGGCAGTATATATTGAAATGTTTACAAAATAATTTTTTTTTTTTTTTTTTTTTTTAACCCAAAAAAATTATTTTGTAAATTTCTCATCTTGTCCACTCTTAAGTTTAACAGCTTGCCAAACAACACCAAAACAAAACAAAAGTGATACAAATGCTAGATTTTTTTTTTTTTTTTTTTTTTTTTTTTTTTTTTTTTTTTGATGATCTAATTCTAACCTTAGTTCAGTCCTAGTTCTGTATTCAAATTCTAATAAATATTTCGAAGCAAATGCATGCAGTAAAAAAAAAAAAAATTGTTTGCATACATATATGGTTTTGACGAAGTACAACACTTGTATTTAATTTGTATATCTTGGTTTTTTTTTTTGGCGTCAACAAAACTTTTAAATCAACATCAACAAAATCACGTAAAGATATTCACGTGCCAATTTACAATATAGTATACATAGTTTCTCTATGGTTCCACTATCCTATATATATATCATACTTCCTAAGTAGTCTCTACTAATCCCATAATCAACAAGACACTAATAGTAATATCTCAACGTCCGTCTCCTTTTTCCCATTCACCTATACAATAATTAATCAGAGAATGACTACTAAATATCTCGGTTCAAGCATTATCACCCTAATTACGGTTTTAATAAGTCTAACCCCGACCTTAATCAAATCAGAGGAGGGCATTGATGTGCTTTTACCCATATCACTCAACCTCACAGTCCAAACCGATCCTTACTCCATCTCTGCCGCTTCTCATGACTTCGGTAACATAACCGACGAAAATCCCGGCGCCGTCCTCTGCCCTTCCTCAGCCGCCGAGGTGGCCCGTCTCCTACGTTTCGCCAACGGAGGGTTCCCTAACGGCGGCTCATCAACCAGCCACTCGCCGGCTTTCAAAGTGGCTGCTCGCGGCCAAGGCCACTCCCTCCGTGGCCAAGCCTCTGCACCCGGCGGCGTCGTCGTGAATATGACGTGTCTTGCCAAGGCGGCTAAACCAGCGGCGGTGGTTGTCTCAGCAGATGGGACCTACGCTGATGTGGCTGCCGGGACGATGTGGGTTGAGGTTTTGGAGGCGGCGTTGAAAAGAGGCGTCTCGCCGGTTTCTTGGACGGATTATTTGTATCTCAGCGTCGGCGGGACGTTGTCGAACGCTGGAATCGGCGGTCAGACGTTTAGACACGGCCCTCATATTAGTAACGTTCATGAGCTGGACGTTACTACCGGTACGAAATATATACCAAGCTTTTTTATATATACTATATTTTTAATAACGCATTATAACATGAACTAAAATCCAAGCTAACCTCATGCTCAAAGAATGAAACAGTATATGTATATGGTCTTCTAGAAGCCACAATTTTTTTTTTTTTTTTTTTTTTTTTTTTTTTTTTTTTTTTTAATTATGTGAACTGACATATTTCTCAATAATAATATTTTTGTTTAACTACAAATTTGATTCTTGAGGTAAACCCACACGCCATAATTAGTACAAAACCAATACTTTAAAAACAATTTATGGTCAGAAAGAAAGATCCTAAACCAATAGTAATTATGTTAACTTTTGATTAATTATTTAATATGTGGAGTTTGTCTATATACTTTCAGGAAAAGGTGAAATGACGACTTGCTCTCCACAGTTAAATCCAGAATTGTTCTATGGAGTTTTAGGAGGTTTGGGTCAATTTGGTATTATAACGAGAGCCAGAATTGCGTTGGATCATGCACCCACAAGGGTACGTATCACTATATAAATGTACTGATTTTTATATTAAACATTTAAAGTACGTATAATTAGTTCATAATAAAAATGGTCGTCGTAAATCTTAACTAATCTAGATTTGGTTGGAACTTTATTGGAAGTCAAAAGGCTGATTTTAAATTATTTTAAACTTTGAATGAAATCTGTTATTGCTTATGTATCATAAGATTCTGCATATATAATCAGTCCTAGGACGTGCTCGAGTGTAATCTTGTCTTATGCTTGCAAATCTTGTTGATGTCAAAATATAATCTTGTTTATTCTACGTTCCACGTAAGTCCATATATAGCTGAACACTTGAACTGCTTAATATATTCGTAAATACATGGAACCATTGGAATATAGTCTACTGGATATATATATATATATATGTTTTATACCGACTAAACAGAGTTATCCAGAAGTACTAAAACGAATATACAGGATTTGGTTTATTATTTATCTCTATAGTATTTTAAAGTTCTATGACTTGTTTCTTTAGGTGAAAACTTAAACCGCACTAACTAATTTTTGATATAAAATTAACGCAGGTCAAATGGTCGCGCATACTCTACAGTGACTTCTCGGCTTTTACAAGAGACCAAGAGCGTTTAATATCAATGGCCAATGATCTTGGAGTTGACTTTTTGGAAGGTCAACTAATGTTGTCAAACGGTTTCGTAGACACCTCTTTTTTCCCACTCGCCGATCAAACAAGGGTCGCATCTCTTGTGAATGACCACCGTATCATATATGTTCTCGAAGTAGCCAAGTATTATGATACTACCACCCTTCCCATCGTTGACCAGGTACTATATAAACACATCAAATACATATATACATAAAATCCCTTCATCATGATTATTCTCACATAATTAGTATCATCATCATCACCATCATCAGTTATCACATGAAACACAATAAACATACCATACTGATTGTATGTCTCGTATATTTTTTATGTAGGTGATTGACATGTTAACTAGAACTCTAGGTTTCACTCCCGGGTTCATGTTCGTGCAAGATGTTCCTTATTTCGATTTCTTGAATCGTGTCCGAAACGAAGAGGATAAGCTCAGATCTTTAGGGCTATGGGAAGTTCCTCATCCATGGCTTAACATCTTTGTCCCGAGATCTCGAATTCTAGATTTTCATGATGGTGTCATCAAAGGCCTTCTTCTCAACCAAACCTCAACATCTGGTGTTACTCTCTTCTATCCCACAAACCGAAACAAGTAAATATTCACTTTTTTAACACTAATTTGATGCCATATGATGATATAAATTAAATTTGTGTGTCACATTTTACTTTTGTTATTGTTAACACAATTATTTGGGTATTAATAGATGGAACAACCACATGTCAACGATGACACCGGACGAAGATGTTTTTTATGTGATCGGATTACTGCAATCAGCTGGTGGATCTCAAAATTGGCAAGAACTCGAAATTCTCAACGACAAGATAATCCAGTTTTGTGAGAACTCGGGCATTATGATCAAAGAATATTTGATGCATTATACAAAAAAAGAAGATTGGATTAAGCATTTTGGACCGAAATGGGCTGATTTCTTGAGGAGGAAAATGATGTTTGATCCCAAAAAACTATTGTCTCCAGGACAAGACATTTTTTAAATAACTTACTGCAGGTCTATTAATTAAAATATAGAACGTATCTTAAACATGCGCCACATATATGTTCATAGTCTCTAACTAATAAACAGTTTAGCGATTTGGGATTTGTATTTTGTTTTGTTTTATTTTCTCTTAAACATGTATGTCCATGTCTTCAGCCTCTTCGTTGTCGTGTGAAATGTTGTTAGTAAAAAAAAATGAAATAACAAGGGACATTCGTTTAAAAGTGTGAAGACAAATATTCTAAATCTTGAAGATAAATTAAGAACCTAGCTAGCTCGATATCCACGACACAGAAATCCCCAAACAAAATAAAAAAAAGGTTCACAAGAAACATACAACGAGTTTCTCTTTATTGAATACACAAAACCCAAAAGATGACAAACAACAACAACAACAGTTTGGTCTCACAATAACTTCTCAATATAATTTCCTGCAAATGGTGAGGCCATCGCCAAGCACAGCATGCGAGATCTGCACACGCTGATCAGCTGAGAGTTTCTTGTTCAGCTCAATAATTGCTTTCCTGCCTTCTTTCCTATACTCAGACGTGGAGGACTCCGGTTTAGCAACTGATCCTCCCCAGAGAGTGTTGTCATACACTATAATCCCACCAACCTTGATCAATCTCAGTAGCCTCTCATGATAGTTCCAATAATTCTCCTTATCTGCATCCACAAATGCGAAATCAAAGCTACCAAGATTCGCTTTCTGCATCAGAAACATCAATACACAAAGACCATCTTAAGATATATATAAATGGTGAAACCGTGAAAGAGACCAAGAAAGAAGAAGTACGAAAGTTATATTTACATCGTTTAAAAGCTCGTCGAGGACTGGAAAAGCTTCAGATTCTTTGAAGTCAATTTTGTGTTCAACCCCAGCTTTCTTTATAACTGGCAAACCTAATTCATAATCGTCTCTGTTGACATCAATGGCGATAACCTACAAGTACTCATGTACCAAATCAGTTGCAGAAACATTACAGAAGCAAAAACAAATAGAAAAGCTCATATAACATACCTTGCCATCTTCTGGTATGGTAAGAGCAGTGAGGAGAAGAGAGTATCCAGTGAAAACCCCAACCTCGATGGTCTTTTTTGCATGTACCAGATTCAGCAACATCTCCACTAGCTGACCAGCATCTGGTGCAGTAGCCATCACAGCGTCAGGGTGGTTAAAAGTAATGTTCCTGAGCTCCTTGAGAGCTTCTGGCTGGCGTGGGTACACGCTGGTCTCTAGTATATACTAACAAATGTTTTCCAAAGAAATGTATTAGAGAAATGTGAGGGAAAAATAAAATGTAGAGATGAATGTGTAGGGGGCACACTTTGTAGAGCTCTTCACTCTGCAGCAATCCCTTGCAAAATTCCTTAGTCATTGTAATCACAGTCTTCTTCTACAAACACACTCTAAGTATCTGGTCCACGAATAGGGCATAATTAGATCAAATGATGAACTAAAAGAAATTAGTAGAGAGAAGACTAAATAATATACTGAAAGCATTATCGAGAGAGAGCGAGAGAGATAGTACCTGAGGACTCAGTTTTCGATCTTCCACTATACAGTTCCAAGTGATGCTTCTACACGGAGATGAGGCTTGCTTTTATGCGTAAGAAAATGATTGAGAAAACGTTAGAAAAAAAACTTACAATTGTCAAAATCCTTTTATGTGATTGACACGGGAAGGCTGCATGCATGATGCCTTTTTTTTTGTTTTTTTTTGTGTTTATTCTTTTATGCTTCGTAAATATTGATATCTTTACCAAAAGGGTCCCAATCCATTCGATATAAACGATGATGGTCCTAGGAAAATGTTTCAAAAGTCAAAGTACCATGCTTTCTTTTAATGTTGTTTCTGTGTTTTTTTTTTTCCATATTGTGAGCAAAAAAATGGTCATTCACACTAATGAAACTAAAAAATAAAGAGCATTTTAATCAAAAAAAAAAACAAAGAGCATTTGCCTGAGATGACAAGAATTTCACAAGCATTATAATTAAGCAAATATCAAGAGAATTTCATAGACAATGAAATCTTGAAAATAAATAAGGAGAACCTATCTTATTTAGAAAATTCCGATAGCTTAAACTCTAATTTTTTTTTAAAAAAATCCCTCAAACTATTCTAATAAAGCCAAGTTTTCTATAAACAAAATAAAAAAAGAAGAAGAAAAAACTGTGACAGCCAAATCTTTTTAACCCATTATCAATTGTTTTTTTCTTCTTCTTTGTTTCACATAACATGGAAACGGCATGCATGTTTTATGGCTTACATAGAAAACGGAATGTTTTTGGAAAGCTATTCATACACTCTTCAAAACGCTGTCGTTTTGAAATTAGTACAAAAAAGTTATCTTCCTTGGCCAAATTCATCCATGGCGCTGTGTCAATTCCCACTGAATCTTCACACTATTTGCTCATCAACATCTTCTTCTCTTCAATTCAGTCATCTTCAACCTCTACATGCCTCTTCAAAGTCTAATTTCTTAATTCGTAGACTCAGATTTCGTAGCTTCAATCACGCAGTTCAGTTTAACATCAGAGCCGCCATTGATATCGACACTCATCAGAGGAAGAAGAAGAGAAAACCTAAACCGGGCTTTTTCGAAGAAATTAGCGATAAATGGTCTTCCCGAATCAGCCCTAAAAGCGATAAATTGCCTTGGCAGAAGCAAGAAGAGCAAATTCAACATCATGAAGATGAAGAAGATGAAGAAGACGAACCAGAAGAAGATTCATCTTCTGGGAGTGGTTTGTTTGGCAACAAAAACGATTCAGTTCGTCTATATTCATCGAGTGAGCCGTCGAATTTCCCAAAGCCAAGCGGATACATGTCTGCTCCATGGGTTAACTATAAAGCTGTTAACTTTCCGTCTAGCTCCGAGCAGGAAATTCAAAATTCGAGTTTCGATGATGTTTTTAGTGTAAATAGATATACAAGGGAGACCGATTCTGGGAATAGAGCTGTAGATGATAACATTAGGGAAGCAAGAGATTTAGATATAGATGATGGTCAAAGAGGGATGATAGATTCCGGGAAAGATAAGGGAATATGGAGAACGAGGAGGAGTAATACGGTAGAAGCTGAGAGGATTGTACCAGAACATGAGCTAAGAAGGTTGAGGAATGTAGCATTGAGAATGGTTGAGAGAGTAAAAGTTGGTTCTGCAGGAATTACACAGGCGCTTGTGGAAGCTATTCATGAGAAATGGGAGGTTGATGAAGTTGTGAAGCTGAAATTTGGAGAGCCTTTTTCTCTTAATATGAAGAGAGCTCATGAAGTTTTGGAGGTTAGATTCGGATCTGTCGAAAAAAGGAATGATCTTTTCTGTTAGAATTCTGAATAAATGTGTTTGCTTGTTGTTATTGTGGTGTAACAGAAGAAAACTGGGGGATTAGTGATATGGAGGTCAGGAAGCTCGGTCGTGCTATACCGAGGAATAAGTTACAAGCTCAAGTGTGTTCAATCATTTATTAAACAGAACAATCTTGATACAAGCCCTGAAATCCGTCCAAGTATTGAGGCAAGGGATTACATACCAGAAGATGCGAATTACCCGAAGAATGTACCTAAAGAACAATTATCCGAGCTATGTGAATTGAATGATTTGTTGGACGAGCTTGGTCCAAGGTTTCATGATTGGACAGGGTGTGATCCGTTGCCTGTTGATGCAGACTTGCTTCCTCCATACGTTGAAGGATATAGGGTTCCGTTTAGGATTCTTCCGCAGGGAGTGAAACCTTGTTTGTCTAACACGGAAATGACAGAAATGCGCCGGCTTGCTAGGACAAGCCCACCACATTTTGCTCTGGGTACACATTAAATCATCTAATCTTACTTTCTTCATAGTAGTAATATATGTTTTCCTAAGTAACTGTTGTTTCTTTATTTGTCCTGTTTAGGGAGGAGCAGAGAGTTACAAGGTCTGGCTGTGGCAATGGTAAAGCTATGGGCAAAAAGTGCCATCGCCAAAATAGCAATCAAACGCGGTGTAGAAAATACGCGGAATGAGAGAATGGCTGAAGAACTAAAGGTTTGATGAAAACAGAAAGTCTCATATATATGCATAGGCACTAATATTTTCCCTCCTCCTCACTTTGTTTTTATCTTTCATTCTTGAAGAGACTTACCCGCGGTATACTTGTTTCAAGAAACAAAGAGTATATTGTCTTCTACAGAGGCAATGACTTCATGCCTCCTGCGGTTGCAGAAGCATTGACCGAGAGGCAAAAGGAGATAACAGAAGTTCTTCAAACCAAAGAGGATCAATCCCGGGAAATGGCTTCAACAAGAGTCACACTCACATCACTAGCCAAATCGCCTAAAACCCAGTTGCTTGCTGGAACGCTAGCTGAGACTATAGCTGCAAGTTCTCGGTGGGCACCAGAGGCAAGCAGCATTGACATTGAGGAGCTAAAGAGAGAATCAGCTTCCATCAAAAGAGCTGCGTTGATTAGAGATCTCGAGCTAAGACTCCTTTATGTGAGTATCACCCTTTTTCTTTTTTTTTGGTATCTGATTGTAAACATTTGATCTGACTCTAACTTGATGATCTCTCTTATATTTCAGGGAAAGCAAAAGTTGAGAAGAGCTGAGAGAGCTTTAGCTAAAGTGCAGAAAGATCTTGATCCATCGGATCTCCCAACTGATTCAGAAATTATCACAGAAGAAGAGAGACTTCTTTTCCGCAAAATTGGTTTGAGTATGGATCCGTTTCTTCTTGTAGGTAAGTAGAAAGGACTCAAAAAAAAAAAAAAAAAAAAAAAAAAAAAAAATAGAAAGGACTCATGGGTCATGTTTAAAGTCAAAATTATATGTTAAAAAGAATGCGATTTTTCATCTCTTTAAAGTGTTTTACAGGAAGAAGAGAAGTGTATGATGGTACCATAGAGAACATGCATTTACACTGGAAACATCGGGAGCTCGTAAAAGTGATTGTTAGAGGGAAATCTCTACCGCAAGTCAAACATATAGCCATCTCTTTGGAGGCTGAGAGTGGAGGAGTATTGGTATCTGTTGATAAAACCCTGAAAGGATACGCGATTATACTTTATCGCGGAAAGAATTATCAGATGCCATTTAGGCTTAGGCCTTCAAATTTACTGACGAGAAGAAAGGCTTTTGCTCGATCCATCGAGCTTCAAAGAAGAGAAGTAATGATGATTATTATTTTTTACATGTAACTTGTGTGGAAAGGTTTTGTTTTCTAATCAACATTTGTCTCTTTGTTTTCCAACAGGCACTCAAGTATCATGTTGCAGACCTAGAGGAACGGATTGGTCTGTTGAAGATGGGACAGGTTAAATGGAAATTTTGATTGCTTTTATAATGGATCATCAATCTAATTCAATCCTTTATGAGTAACTAAACTATCATGACAATTGACTTAGGACGAGGATATGGAAACTGGCAAGAAAAGTGATGGAGAAGAAGAGAACTTGTATTTGAGAGTCGACGAATCTGATTTTTCTTCTGACGAGGTAAAATGAGATCCTCCTCAAGGTTCTTGATTAGGTTTTGAATAAATTGGCAATGGTAATTTTTTCTGAATCAGGATGAATCTCTGGAATGCAGGAATGGGAGTCACTAAAGAATGAAACTTTCTTATCATTGGAGAAAGAAGAAGAAGAAGAAGAAACTTGAAGCTTTAAGCAAATCTAATATTTTTTGTTTAATAAAACATCACACCTGTAAGCGAAGTGCACTACTATATATGTTGTCGAGTTAGGTGCCATGAGGTAAAAAAAAAAAAGTCAGTTAAAGAACCTTGCGGAAGAGGAAACGATCTCAACGACCATCCCACGACTTTTATCCAAGAGGGACGTATTTTATATTCGGGTCCCGACAGAACATCTCTATTGAGGGTTTTAATCGACCTAAATGTTAGAATTATCAAATAATAATATGATGTGAAGGATGTGCACACATCATCCTTAATGAAGTGATGATGGTCTAGTGGAGAAAGAGTTACTCTGTTGATTTAGTTCGCAGATTGATCGACTTCTCTCAAGCTTAAAATTATCTAAGCCATTTCATTTTTGTCGGGTAGTAAAAATCTCTCATGGTTAAGAAAGAAACAAAAATAGCACTATCCCAGTTATATGTGAATATGCTGGATATGAACATCATTTAACATTAATGTAGGAACGTAACACTTGTCTATCAATCACTACAGTTGTTCGACGAACACGCCTTATTCATCGAAACAAGTAAAAGTAAGCCCGTCTATCTTGGGAGACTGGGACCGAACCGGGTACCCGTTTCTAATTTCCTGTCCTAATTTCCGGTCTTATACATGTTTCTATATAATTCAAATAATGTTTTGTTCGAAACTATTAAATTTATTCTAATAAGGTATGAAACAACACGTGTAGGGCACATGCACTTGAATAAGGCATGCAAATTGAAATGTGTCCATTCCCTCATTAAAAAAAAAAAAAAAAAAAACCAGAAAATCAACGAGGACACATACAATTAGATACTCCCTCCGTTTCAAAATATAAGTCGTTTTGGGTTAGAGCACGCATATTAAGAAATTACTTTTAATTTTTTTAAATAATACTTAATATATTAAAAAAAAACAATTCAACCAATTAAAAATAAAAATTGCAGATCATTATTGGTCACACGATATTCAATAAAGTAAAAAGTTACATAGAAATATGAAAACGTCTTATATTTTGAAACACAACCAAACTTCTTAAACGACTTATATTATGAAACGGAGGGAGTATAATTTTATTCTAATATAAACAATAAACATTGGAAATTGATGGAGGATTAGCATCATGCAATCGGGCCACTCGTCATGTTTGTCTGGTCGTCTCATGCGTTTGTGATAGCATTCTTGTAATCAGTTCTTCTATTAATGGTCGTATATCATTAGTTAAGTTGATTTGAAGGAACTTGTCAACTTTTAGTTCCAACTGGCAACAGCGCTTTCATAAGCCATGCAAATTGAAATGTGCCCGCGTCTTCATAATACTTAATTATTTATTAAGAAACATATATTTTTTTTAAATATTATTTAATGTTTTACCTTAAAACCATTCAACCAATCAAAATTAAATTTATGCATAAAAATTTATAAAAATATTTAATTTTAAAAAACAAACTAAAACATCTTATATATAAAAAATAGAGAGTACAACTAGATCAGCTATATATTTTTGGAAATTGAATTTATATGAAAATATTTGTTTTATTAAGTAAATATCTGGAGGGAAAATTATTTAATTGATCTTTCTCACTTTTTTATAATTAATATTGATTTATAACATTGAAAATTTGTTTTAATAATATTGACGTTGTTTACTTATTTATTGATAGAAAACCTAAAAGCGATAGTAAAAATACATTTAAGAAGATTTTTTTTATACAGGAAAACATACATATTTTTGTTCACTATATAATATATATTTATTAATTTAATTATTATTGGCATTCCTTTTTGTATTTTTCAGAACTCTAATGTAAGTATTATATGTCAAAGGTACCTCTCGACTGCTATAGAGAAAATTAGCTTTGTTTTTTTTGTTGACAAAAAGGATTTGGACTAGATAACATTTGTTTGTACTGGAAACTAGATCATATATATAATTCATGTAATATGGTTGTTTCTCAAATGTCACCAGAATCTATGGCTTTTAGGCTTTGCCCTTTACACTTGGTAATATTTTAATTCATTTTATTCCCACTTGTTATAGTATCCTAATATCAAATTAACAAAAATGAGGTAAGACTTATGGCACTTCACTATATATATAAACATATTCAAGAGGTAATTAGATCTCATATTACATATTCTAATTTTGATAAGAGATGGCAAACCATGTAACAACGATCTTTCCTCTATTAGTTGAAAAGAAACCACCTGAGCTTGTAAAACCCTCAAAACACACTCCTCGTGAAACTCTCTCCCTTTCTACTTTTGACAATGATCTTTTCAATGAAGTTATGTACGCAACTATTCACGTTTTCAAAGCCAATGAAAAAAACCTAGATGATCCTGTCTCTTTGCTTAGGAAGGCTTTGTCCGAACTTCTTGTGCATTACTATCCCTTTTCAGGCAAGCTAATGAGACGAAAGAGTGATCAAAAACTTCAGTTGGTTTGTCGGGGTGAGGGAGTTCCATTTGAGGTCGCTAATGCATCTCTCGACCTCTCCTCTCTAAACTATATAGAAAACCTCGATGACCAAGCTGCTTTGCGGCTTGTGCCTGAAATCGAAATTGATTATCAGACCGACGTTTGTTATCATCCTCTAGCTTTTCAGGTATAGTAGCTTTTTTCATTTTTGTTTTCATCGTAATGTAGATTACGCATATCCAGTTAAGATAATCTATTGTTCCCTTTTTTCGTTCTTTTTAAGGTTACCAAGTTTGCATGTGGAGGATTCACCATTGGCACCGCATTGTCACACGCCATGTGTGATGGATTCGGTGTGGCTCAGACCATCCATGCCTTGACCGAGTTGGCTGGAGGAAAGACCGAACCATCAGTGAAGCCAGTGTGGCAGAGAGAGCGGCTGGTCGGAAAATTTGACAATAAACCGGCCAAAGTGCCCTGTGGTTACATTGCTAGTCTTATGGCCACCTCACCATATATGCCAACAACTGATATGGTATGTTGTTCACTTCATTAAACTCCATCAATTTTGTGATTTTTATCTTATTTTTTTTATTAGCTAGGGTTTGTGGTCCTATACATTTATGTAAGCATACATAATAAAATAAAAAGGTAAAAGAAACACTATAATTAATTGTTGTTGTAAAATCTTGCAAATATTAAATTATAATTTCAATGTAAATATATTTGATCTGTAGTTATATATGTAGAAAAAAATAAATATGTTAGGTAAATGATCTCTTTTTATCTATCATCCAACAGGTCACGGAGACAATACACATTCAGGCTAGAAATATAAAAAGGCTTAAAGACTCGTTGATGAAAGAAAGCGAGTTCCTTAAAGAGAGTTTCACTACTTATGAAGTACTTTGTTCTTTCGTATGGAAATTAAGATCTCGAGCCTTAAAACTAAACCCTGGCGGGATCACTGTCCTTGGTTTATCAGTTGGAATCCGAAATGTTATGGACCCTCCACTTCCCCAAGGATACTATGGGAATGCGTACATGGACATCTACATCGAGTTAACCGTGAGAGAACTCGAAGAAGCATCAATCTCCGACATTGCGAAGCGTGTGAAGATAGCCAAGAAAAAAGTCTACGAGAAGGGGTGTATTGAGGAAGAGCTAAAGAACACGGAGAGATTGATGAGGGAAGATGCAAAATTCGAAAAGGTAAATGAAGGATTATTTTTCTTGACGGATTGGAGGAATCTTGGTTTTTTAGGATCAATGGATTTTGGTTGGGATGAGCCCGTGAATCTGAGGCCATTGACTCAGAAAGAGATCAGACTGGACGTAGGGATGATCTTGAAACCTTCGAAAATGGATCCATCAATGGAAGGTGGAGTTAAAGTCGTCATGAAATTGCCGAGAGATGCTATGGTTGAATTCAAGCGAGAGATGGATGCTATGAACAAACTTTATTTTGGTGACACTAACTAACTTAGTTGGTACTTTTATGGTTTTTATTTTATTTTGGTGTACCTGAGTGGATGTTTATGTTTTTTTTTTTGGATAAGAGAAATTTTATGTTTGGTACTTAATGCTTTTAAATTAATATAATTATAAAATGAATAAATGGGTGAATATAAGATCAGATACATAACAACTTTATTATTTTTAAACACATTGAAAAATTCATAATAAAATCAAAATGTATATATTCTACTATAAATATAATTATAACAAAATTAATTGCGTAAACTCGTCAGTACATGAGTTTTCACCTCGTAATATTTTTATAACGGTGAAAAACCCATAAACGATTTCAGAGGGACATAAAGTTAAAGCACGTAATGCATAGGACACATGCACTTTAACATGCCATGCAAATATAAATGTGTTCATTGTTTAGAAAAAGGCTAATTCGAATCTACACCATGAGCTTTGGCAATGTTGTTGATCAATTCCATAATTAGTACTGTTTTACCCACGCCATTTTTTTTTTTTTTTTAACGATAACTACAATCTAATTCCAATATCAACAAATTATTGGCAGTGGAGGTGGCATCAGTTGAGCAGGTCTGAGTTGTACATTGTATTGCCGCGGCCAATTATTTGACATTCTTGAATAACTCACGAGCCAAGAAGTCTCCTATAAACACAATCAAAAGAACCAAACTATTACCTAAAATTCGGGACCGCCATTTTGATTGCTAGTGTCCATTGGCTTAAATTTTTTGGTTCCATAGGCTTACTTAACTGTGTGGTCAAGATCTGGTTCACCAGCCATGCTTGGACTGTCAAATAACTTAGTTTCTAACAACAGCGTACTTGTTTTAGATAAACCTTGTCGAATTGATGGAGGTTGACACTGGTCATGTTTGTCTCGTTGTCTCATGCGTTTGTATAGCCATTCTTCTTTAATGATCGACTATCATAAAGTTGATGACTTGATGCGGAGTAACGCTTCAGGAAATTAACAAAGTGGTTTTGGTCTAGTGATTTCTATTTGAAGATGAAGTTGTTCTGTTAGTTTAGACCACAAATCGATTTCTCTAGTACGTGAAGTCACTAATCATTTTCAATTGGTCAGGAGCATTCACATGACATTTCCCGAGTCTTGGAAGAATTATGAACTTTGACCCAAAATCTTTAAAAAAAAAAAAAAAATCCCTAGGAAATTAGCATGCATTTTCACAAGCCATGCAAATTGAATTTGTATATAAATCTCAAACATTATGTATAATAAATTTTTAAATGTTAAAATGATTTCAGATAAATTACAAATTAAATAAGAATATTCCTTTATATAAAAAAAATCTCGCAAAAAAAATTGGATAAATATATAGTGTTTTAACATTATTTTTCAAGTTGACAAAAAAAAAACATTATTTTCTTGTAAATCAAATTGTAAAATTAAAAATATACAATTTTAGATATTAAAGTGTCAAACATATTCTCGTGGTTGACGTGACACTTTTTTTTTTTTTTTTTAATATAAAGAAACGATGTTCGCCACACAAAAAGAAAAAAAAAAAAAACTGCTTTGATTGAGGTGACTTGAGTTTTTTTTTTCGTTCCTCGAGCTCTCTCTGAACTCCATTACAAATATATCCTACATGAACCAAATCGGTTGTCTTAGATCGGTCTCCACCGTTATGTCGCCACCGTCCAAGGCCATCTAATACACGAAACTTCACAAATTCAAATATTCTTCCGATAATGTTAACTCAATCAATGTTCATGAAACAAAGAAAGAGTCAATAGCTGGCTCTCGAGATGAGAAACCCAGCGATTACAAGAGATCTAAGAGAGAGAGTATCAAACTTGCAACAATCGGAATATCTGTAAAAAAATGAGCTAACAATTGCTCTTATGCACTCTAACGGCATGATTCTTGATCGGCCAGTAACAACTCACCACGTGGCAGTCTCTTATTCTCTGCTGACTTCACACGTACCAGCTCACACGTGCGGTTCTGCATCAAATCTTCCCCCTCTGCAGAACCTTGACCACAAGGTTTGGTTAAGCATCAAACGTAGGGAACTTCTTATGGATGTCGAAAAGAAATTCCCACGTTGCCTCCTCCACTGGTTCATTTAGCCACTTCACCAAAACCTTAGTAACAGCCCTGTTTTGTCTTTGAACCATCTTCCTTTGCAGAATTTGTTCGGGCTCGCGCTCAAAGAGATCAGGTAAAACTGTAGGCAGCTGAGTAGAAGTAGGAACGTTACCCACCAGAATCTTTAACTGAGAGACGTGAAAAACCGGATGGATGTGAGAGCCTGCCGGTAGGTCCAGCTTGTAAGCCACTTCACCACACTTATCCACAATCTTAAAGGGACCATAGTACTTGGGACTCAGTTTCTTATTAGAGCGGACAACCACTGATTGTTGGCGATAAGGCTGCAGCTTCAGATAGACATAATCGCCAATGTCAAACTCTCGCTCTGTACGGTGTTTATCCGCAATCTGTTTCATCCGATGTTGAGCTCGCATCAAATGAAACTTGAGCAGTAAGAGCATACTCTCACGTTCTTGTAGCGACCGTGCGACTACAGCGACTTTGGATTCCCCCGGTAAATACGGTAGATGTATCGGCGGAGCCTGTCCATAAACAATCTCAAATGGTGTCATGCGAGTGGAAGTATGGTAGTTGGTGTTATACCAATACTCTGCTAATGCCAACCACTTCGACCAAAAGTGAGGTTGAGCATGACACATACACCGAAGATATGACTCCAAACAACGATTTACCACCTCTGTCTGGCCGTCGCTCTGAGGGTGATAAGCACTCGACATCTTCAATGCTACCCCTTGTAGAGTAAAGAACTCACGCCAGAACTCGCTAGTAAATACCACATCTCTGTCACTAACAATCGAGCTTGGGCAGCCATGGTGTTTATACACATTATCCAAATAAGCTTGTGCCACCGTTAACGCACTGTATGGATGAGCAAGAGCTACAAAATGGCCTGCTTTACTCAACCTATCCACCACCACCATAATAACTGTCTTGCCAGCAGAATCAGGTAACCCCTCTATGAAATCCATAGACACATCACTCCAAACAGTGTCTGGAATAGGCAATGGCTGTAGAAGCCCAGGTGATGCCGCATTATCACTCTTACACTGCTGACATGTACTGCAGTTCCGAATATACGCTTGGATGTCCTTAACCATCCCTTTCCAATAAAAAACACCCTTAACACGTTGGTGAGTAACCTCTCTGCCGGAGTGGCCACCAATCCCAGAACAATGTAACCATTGGAGAATGGTATCCTTAATCTTTGCATCATTAGGCTGCCAAGAGTAATATTTGTGTGCATCTGGTTTAACTTCCAAAGCAGTGATAATCTCCTGTAAAGCAACATCACGTGCATAACCAGCTTGAATCTCCTTCAATAAGTCACATTCAACCACTGATAGAGCCATATGTAATACTTCCGACCCCTCAACCCGCGAAAGAGCATCGGCGACCAGATTCTCTTTGCCTTGCTTGTACTGGATTTCATAATCAAACTCAAGCAATTTGGGAAGCCACTGTTGTTGGATTGGAGTGTTAAGCCTTTGTTCCAACAGATACTTCAAACTTCGTTGATCAGTCTTAATAATGAAATGTGCTGGCAATAGGTAGTGCCGCCATTTTTGTACTGCAAATATCACCGCTAATAACTCCTTTTCATAGATTGATAAGTGCAATTGCTTACCTTTGAGTTGCCTGCTTATATAGGACACTGGATGGCCATCTTGCATCAGCACTGCACCAATGCCATTGCCACAAGCATCAGTCTCCACTATGAATACCTTATCAAACAGAGGTAAGACAAGGACAGGTGCTCGGCACAAAGCTTGCTTCAGGTTATCAAAAGCCTCCTGCGCTGCTGGAGACCAAAGAAAGGAATCTGTTCTCGTCAATGCATGTAGAGGACTGGCTATAGCTCCAAAGCCCTTCACAAACCTTCTGTAATAACCAGCTAATCCCAAGAATCCCCTCAATTGTTTAATATTCTTAGGTATTGGCCATTCTGCAACAGCCTTGATTTTAGCAGGATCGGTAGAAATTCCTTCTGCACTAATGAAGTGTCCCAAATATTCAACTCTGCTCACAGCAAATGAACACTTACTCATTTTGGCAAAAAGTCGATTCTTCTCCATCACCTCAAACACTTGCTTCAAATGAGATACGTGTTCTTCAATAGAATTGCTGTAGATGAGGATATCATCAAAGAATATCAAAACAAACTTCCTCAAGAAAACCTTAAACACTGAATTCATCAAGCTTTGAAATGTGGCTGGTGCATTGGTGAGACCAAAAGGCATCACTAGATACTCAAAATGTCCACTATGTGTCTTGAAAGCTGTTTTCGGAATATCCTCTACCCTCATTCGAGCCTGATGGTATCCAGCCCTGAGATCAATCTTTGAATACACCATTGACCCCCCAAGTTCATCCAAAAGATCTTCTATTAAAGGAATGGGAAACCGATCTTTTACTGTAACCCCGTTTAATTCGCGGTAATCCACACATAAACGCCAACTCCCATCCTTCTTCTTCACTAACACCACCGGTGATGCATACGGACTAGCACTAGGTTGAATAGTTCCAGATGCAAGCATTTCCTCGACTATCTTATCAATCTCATTCTTCTGATGCAGAGCATATCTATATGGTCTTTGATTAACTGGATTTGCCCCTTCAACCAGTTGAATCTGATGATTATGATTAGTCCGAAAGGGAGGTAGCTCCTTAGGTTCTGAAAATACCTCTGGAAACTTCTCTACCAAATCCTTGACAACCGGATTAATATCCTCCATTGCAGATACAACAAATAGGTTACCAGTCAAGGTGTCTTCCTCTTCCGTTACCTCGGTGACTGTAACCATAGAAATTTGAACTTGGTTATCCTGCAACTTGTTAAGCTTATGTGCTTTAATATCTCGTACAGAACCATTCTTCAACCCGTGCAACAATACTCGCTTGTTCCTCCACAAGAACCCCATCTCTAACTTCTTAAACTCCCAAGTGATAGGGCCTAACATCTCCAACCATTGGACCCCCAAAACCATATCACAACCTTGTAAAGGAATTAACATAAAGTCAGCTTGGAACATAGTAGTTTGAAACCTCCACTCAAAACCATCCACCATTCCCGGAACTCCTAATTTCCTTCCATCCGCTACTGCCACTTTTAATAGCCCTGAATCACGAATTTCACACCCCAAATTCTTTGCAACCCTTGGATCCATGAAATTATGAGTGGAACCAGAGTCCACCAACATGAAAAGTGACCTCTTACCGCAAACTCCCCTTACTCGCATAGTATTATAGTCCGAGATACCTGAGATGGCGTTTACTGAAATTTTCGGAGTCACCTTCCCAGCTTGTTCTTCCTCCTCACAATCCAGAAATTCACCATCCAAACAATCATCTTCCACTTCCATACTAAAAAGTTGTGTTTTCTTGTGCTGCATATAATGTTCTGGAGTAAACTTCTCATCACACCAATAACACAACCCCTTAGCCCTCCTCTCACTCATCTCTTCACGGGATAAGAACTTCTTTGGAGTTACGTCCCCTGGTTTGTTAAAAATCTTAACTGCCTGTTGACCTCTGTGATCACTCTCCTTCGGTAAAGGTAATAATCCCTTACCACCATGAGTAGAACCCAGACCTTTAGATTGATTCCAGCCCTGCATCACAGGTTTCTTTGGATGTGCCCTTTCATACAACCTGCCCAACAGAAGACAATGTCGCACCGTTTGCGGTTGAAACATCCTCACATGCATTTGAGTATCAAGCCTCAGACCTGCCAAGTAAGCACTCACCAGATACTCTTCAGATAAACTCACCCGGGTCTTAATCAACTCAAACTTTTGATGATATTCCACAATTCCATCTGTTTCCTGCAACTGTTTAAGCTCAGCAATAGGATCATCGCAAACATCCTCAAAACGTTCTTTCAACAACCTCAAATACCCATTCCAATCATACAACAATTCCAAATCCACACCCGATTGTATGAAAGAATGATGCCAAGTCGCAGCATGACCATCAAAATGTATAGCCGCTGTCTTAACCTTCATATCATCCGGAGTAAAATCCACACCAAAAAACTCCTCAGCCTTAAACACCCACTCCTTAATCCTACTCCCATCAAACCTTGGGAAATCGATTTTTCCCAACCTAGTAAGACCACCGTAATAGTTCTGGGAGCTCGATCTTACCTCTCTATGGAGATCGGAGCCGGATCTACCCTCACGATGAGAGTCAGAACCACCAGAGGAGCCTCCTAGTGTTTGCGATGCTACCGGTATGTTACGAGCTTGCTGTGGTTGTTTCCCTGGGTTGTTATTCAGCCTAGATCCGCGTAACTCGTCATATAGATCAGTCATATGCTGTGCCATCAACCGATTTTGTTCTGCCATTGTTCGAGACTGCTCTGCCACCAATTCCTCCAACGCCGAGAGCCTAGAACCCAACGAATCATCTGTAACCACCGCCTGAGATCTCGTTTCCACCATAGCTTCCGAGGACACGACACAGCTCTGATACCTTTAATACACGAAACTTCACAAATTCAAATATCCTTCCGATAATGTTAACTCAATCAATGTTCATGAAACAAAGAAAGAGTCAATAGCTGGCTCTCGAGATGAGAAACCCAGCGATTACAAGAGATCTAAGATAGAGAGTATCAAACTTGCAACAATCGGAATATCTGTAAAAAAATGAGCTAACAATTGCTCTTATGCACTCTAACGGCATGATTCTTGATCGGCCAGTAACAACTCACCACGTGGCAGTCTCTTATTCTCTGCTGACTTCACACGTACCAGCTCACACGTGCGGTTCTGCATCACCATCGGGTACGAACTTCAGGGCTCTCCCGATTCTGTCACCAGGTTCGTATATTGTCCATCTGTTTGTTTGTCGTTCGTTATTGGTGTCTGAAAGAGCTTAATTTGAGACGTATAAATAATCAGCGATCACTTCTACCTATGAGCGTCTAAAACTGTTTTTTCTTTATGTGATTAACGAATGTTATTCCACTTTCTTTACCTTATCATATAAAAGCATCTGTAGTGGGATATCTTATAAGAAAATTTCATCTACAAAATAAATTAATTAAAAAATAAATAGTAATGTTTCATTATAAGAGTCTATTTAAATATTTTGAAAAATACTTGTAATTTAATATTACTATTTTTATATATTTTTAAAAAATATGAGAATTTTTTGAGAGATTCTCCAATGTATATGCTCTAATATGATTATGTTAATAATATAAAGAGAAAAACTAAAAAAAATTATAGTTATTTTGCTAATAATTTAAATCATTTATGCTATTCAATTATTAAACTATTTAAATATTCCACTGTCTTAATATCCATAGTGAAAGATTCTCAGGCAGATTCTCATCAATTTAAAGAAAAAAAAGTACTAGAGAAAAACCAAAATCTATTTTCAAATGAGAATTTTTGAGAACTTAAGTAAAGAATCATTCTATACATATTTATTTATAATTGGATTAAATTTTAAAAATTCATTAAAGTTTACTTTAAAGTTTAAACCATTAAATGCTGATGCTCTTACACCAACTCTTCTTCTTTGTTAATTATAAACGTTACCAATATTGCGTTTTTCTATAAGAACATTTCTCCGCAAATATGTTTAGATTCTTGTTCTACAAAGATAAGAGAGATAAAGGATACAAATCCGTTGATAAAAAAAAAAAACTAGGCATGAGTATTAGGAATCTTTCGGTACGATCCGAAAGTTTGGTTTGGTTCAAAAATAACAAATTCGGTTCGGTTATGGGTAAACAAAAGAACTGCCGAATGTCTTCATCTTTACTTTTACTTAAAGAGGCCAAACTTCGGTTCGCGCGATTCGGTTTGGTAATTCTGCTCATGTCTATTAAAAAAAACAGATGGTCCAGTGGTTTGGAGTTCTACATAAGATTGAAATTGTTAGAGCCGATTTTAGAAAATAATGAATTCTACAAAACAAGTTACTGCTATTGATTCTTTGAGGCTGGTAAGAGTGAAAAAAAAACAAAGAAAGAATTCAGATCACTACGAGTCCTGATTCACGTCTTGTATAATGAGACAGAGAAATGAAAGTATTCTTAGACTCCAAATTGTGACTCTCATCCGGAAAAAAAAAAATGTAAACTATATACATTAGTGTTCAAGGCGTGTAGGTGTATTTTCATGATTTTATATGTTTTTGTTATTACACAATTTTTAGAGAGTATATTCTACCAAAATCCCTTAACCATGGTGATATGCACCAAGAAATGGAAAATATAGCTAATATCACTTTTTAAAAATTAGTCACAGTTTTCGTCCAAAAAACTTTTAGAATATATTTCATAGTGAAATTGAACCCAATTTTTTATTTTACATTATCTTGTTTTTCGAAATCGATTACCATCTGGTCCATTCCGATCCTAGGTGACCCACAAAAAAAGGTAGATGATTGATTATATTTTTAACGACTGTTGTTACTTGTTACTCACATCGCAATTTCCTGATCAGTTAAAGAAAAATAAAACCGAAGAAATCATTGTAACTCACATGCACGTGATGCATAGGATAGGACATATCCCACATGCACTTTAATCAGCCATGCAAATTGAAATCTGTCCACTCCCTCCTTAAATTATGCACAGACATATGACCAGAAGTTATACGATCGATGCACTTCGGGGACACGTATATATTTTATTTCCAATATCAGGGAAAAAAAAAAAAAGATGGGCATGCAGCCGGGACACTCTTCATGTTTGTGTCGTTATCTCATGCGTTTGTAAGAACCATTCTTGTCGTCTTGTCTTCCACTCGATCGTATATATTAATGATCGACTATCATAAAGTTTATGTGGAGTAACTCTTGCACAAACATGCAATTTTATAAGCCATGCAAGTCAAATTGGGTTCCCTCTTTCATGTTAATGCTTAATCTGATTCAGGAGAAGATCTAAATACAAATTTTACCTGGGCATTATTACAAATTTTTACACAATTTGACTATTTTTAAAAAATTTAGGAGGGACATTATTACAAATTTCTAAAAAATTATAGTAGTTTTTAAAAATTTAGGGAGACCGTTGCCCTTCTACTAATCACTGACCTAAATCAATATAGCAACTTCTTTTAAATGAAAACCACTAGACCACCACCACTTGGTTACAAGTAGTAACTTAACCTTTATGAAAAAGTTAATTCAAAATTCGTAACTTAACAATACAAAACAACTTTAAAATATTTTGATGTTTCACTTTATCTCAATTCCTAAAACCAGGAGCAAGTTTGACTCCTCAATTTTTACTTCTTCTTCTTTTTTTTTTTCTTTTTTTTTGACTCCTCAATTTCAGTTAAGAACTTGTGGATATCAAATTACGATTATTATCACTTAATGCTATTCCGATTTGCAAACATATTAATACAAAATAGAGACAAGACTTAGAGCATTTTTAGTGATGATGTCTAAAAAAATGCTGAAAACAATAATAATAAAATATTATGCATGTAAAAGAATTGATGAGAGCCCTAAAGGATGAGTCTCCATTTTCCAATGCAGATGCTCTTATGAAAGTATATAAACAGCATTAGGGAGATATATAAGATCTTATATTATACTGTACATGCAAAACTTAGTAAGATATGATGGCAAACCAAACCAAACCAAGATTTTCTATATTACTCGAAAAGAAAGCAATTGAGTTTATCAAACCCTCAAAACACACACCTTATGGAAATCTCTCTCTTTCTAGTTTAGACAACAATCCTAACAAGGAACCTATGTTCGCATTTATTTACGTTTTTAAGGCAAACGGAAAAAGCAAAATTGATCCGGTGTCTTTGCTTAGGAAGGCTTTTTCCGAACTTCTTGTGTACTATTATCCACTTTCAGGAAAACTAATGAGACGAAAAAGTGATCAAAAGTTTCAGCTGGTTTGTAATGGGGAAGGAGTCCCTTTCGTGGTTGCTACCACAAATCGTGATCTTCAGTCTGTAAACTACATAGAAAACTTTTCTGATGAAGTTGCGTTGCAGCTTGTACATGAGCTCGAGGGTAACTATCACAGTGAGATTGGCTGTCATCCTCTCTCTTTGCAGGTATCGATTTTTTGTTTTTTTGTTGCTATATAATATATAGTTTCAGTCATATATAATATAAGTCCAAATCATGTTCCTTTTTTTTTTATATATCCTCCATGTCTCATTGTATTTCTCCTCTTTTACATTCATGTTGTAACTCCAAATATCTTAGATGGAGAAGGGTGCAAAAAATAAAATAAAAATAAAAGAAAATAAATATTAAATAAGTCCAAATCGACAAAACTTTGGTTTGAACCCCAAAATTTTATTAAAAATCTAGTGACCAGAATTTTCGTAGGAGTAACATAATCCAAATGTAGTTTGGACCTAACTTAGAAAATTCTTTCATTTTGACATTGAAGGTGACAGAATTTACCTGCGGTGGATTCACCATTGGCATAGCCGTGACACACGTGATGTGTGATGGGTTCGGTTTGGCTACGATATTTAATTCACTAACCGAGTTAGCGGGAGGAAAGAGCGAGCCATCGGTAGTGCCGGTGTGGCAAAGAGAAAGACTGGTTGAGAAAATAGACAATGAACCGGCTAAAGTACCCGGCGCTGGTAAAGAGGATTCTATGGCCACATCACCGTATATCTCAAGCAGTGGTATGGACCATATGGTATGTTTATTGACATCAATTTCTATCACCAAATTAAATAGGTCATTCTTTTGACAAAATAATTTTCTTCTAAAATGATGGATACGTAATTAGGATAAATTAAAGTACATTTTCATTTTAATGGTCTATGGTTAATAGGCTTATAAAAATAAAAAAATAAATCATCATTGGTTTAAAAATAGTGGCCTTTAAAGTACTTGTTTTAACTTTTTTTTTTTTTAATTAAAAATAATGGATCATTTAAAATATTAGACAGTGGCCCACGTTTGCAGGAAATATTTTAAACAGTTAAAACAAGTCTCAAAATTAATTGAATCTACAATTAATGAGTCTGCTTAAATTTTATTAATGAGTCTTACAAGTGTATAAATGAGAAACAAAATTTAATTGGTATTTTTGCAAACTATGCACAAGTTAGTGGTATTTTTGCAGATTCTAGCTACTGTTTTAATAGTAATTAAAAAAGAGTTAATTGTATTCTATTTTTTCTTTCTATTAATTGATTCTTATTTTATTACAATCATCACTTTAGTATTTCATTTCAAAACTGAGGCATGTCATTCAGATAAATGCTTTAGATTATCTTTTCACATTTAGAGAAAGCAATTTTGAAAGATTTTAGTGGATAACGAGTTTGAGGTTGACCACTATCAAAAATTGATATATATCTTCAGAAAAAAATAAAAAATCCTTATTATTCTTCTTTTTGTGTTATTCAATATAAACCTTGGTTATTTAAGCAAATTTCTCATTTTTGTGTACGCGATCCCAGGTTACAGAGACAATAAACATTACGGCTGAAAATATAAAAAAGCTTAAAGACACTGTGGTATCTCAGGAGAGTTCCACTACTTTTGAAGTTCTTTGTGCTTACATATGGAAATCAACATCTCGTGCCCTAAAACTAAATTCGGACGGGATCACTGTCCTTAGCATAACTGTCGGAATCCGACATGTTCTAGATCCACCACTCCCCAAGGGATACTATGGCAACGCTTACATAGACGTATACGTTGAGATAACGGCGAGAGAGCTCGATGAATCATCAATCTCTGACATCGTAATGCTCGTGAATAGAGCCAAAAAAAAAGCTCTTGACAAGAAGCATATCGAGGAGGAGATCAAGAACACTGAGAGAATGATGAAAGAGGATGCAAAATTCGAAGGTGGAGCCGATGGTGTATTGGTATTGACAGATTGGAGAAATATCGGAGTGTTCGGATCGATGGATTTCGGTTGGGACGAACCTGTGAATGTATGGCCGGTGATGCCTGAGGAGAAAGCAAGAAACCTTGGGGTCATCATGAGACCTTCGAAGATGGATCCATCAATGGATCAAGGTGGTGCTAAAGTTGTCATGACATTGCCTAGAGATGCAATGGTTAATCTCAAGAAAGAAATTGGCGATATGAATAAGCTTTCTTTTATTGAGACTAATTGAGTTATTCCATGAGTGAATTTTCTATATGTAACTAATAATGAGTGGATATATATATATATGTGAGTTGTTACCTTATGTATTAAATAATATGGTAAGTGAACGATCATTTGTGATTGCAATGCTTTAATTTCTTCGTTATTTTCCATTATTGACGTTATATTTAAATTTTAGGGGCAATCAGCTCAATGGCCAAAAACATCTCGCATCATTTGGGAAATGGCCATGTAATGAATGATAATTTACGACTTGTACGAAAGTACGATTGACAGTTTTTTTTTTTTTTTTTTTTTTTTTTTTTTGGAGAAGACTTCTTTTCTCTTCGACATTTACTCGTTGAATCATAATGTTATTAGAAACGTAAAATAACATTTTAACTCGATACAAAGTGGCTACATACATAGAAAACGGAACGGAATTTTCCACTTTCGGACCCAAAAAAAAAAGAATGATGAAAAAAGGATGATCTCGGACAGATTATATTTTAAATGCAGTATGCAGATAAAAAGTACACGTTTAACTATATAAAAACTCATATTTCGTGGTATCTTTTAACATTCGACAAACAAACAAAAAAAAATGGATGATTTTAATTTGGTCTTTATATTTCAAAAAATTCGGTCGGCAGTAAAAGTACACGATGCTTATCGGATAGCTGATGTGTTGGACATGCCCTTTCATAAGCCATGCAACTTGATATGTGTTCACTCTATAAACAGCATCAAATTGATATGTGTTCACTTAACTTATCAATAGGACATGTGTTTTATAAATTCATTACATATAGTTTTCAAGTTAAGTGATAAATTGATCAAACACACAAACAAAAAAAATAACTATTGTGTTAATTTTTTTTATTTTTTTAATTAAGCGCAAAAAAAAAGTAGAAAAAACTTCACTATATAAACAGCATCAAGAGGTGGAAACTTCACAAAAATTTGGTAAGATGACAAACCAAACCAACCCGAGCCTTCTTCCTCTATTACTCGAGAAAAAATCAATTGAGCTCGTTAAACCCTCAAAACACACTCCTTCTGAAAATCTCTCCTTTTCTAGTTTAGACAACAACCCTCTCGACGAAGTTAGGCACGCAAGTATTTACGTTTTTGAGGCAAATGAAAAGAATCAAAATGATCCTGTTTCTATTATTAGGAAGGCCTTGTCCGAACTTCTTGTGTACTATTATCCACTTTCAGGCAGGCTACTTAGAAGAAAAAGTGATCGAAAGTTTCAGTTGGTTTGTAATGGGGAGGGAGTCCCTTTTACGGTCGCTATCGGAGCTTCATATCTCTCCTCTCTAAACTATATAGAAAAATTTGTTGATGAAGTTGTATTGCGCCTTGTGCCTGAGATCGAGCTTAACTATGAAAGCGAGGTCGGTGATCATCCTCTCGCTATGCAGGTATCGTTCCGCTGTTCAATGTTTTGGGCGCATGGGATATACAAGTTTTTCTTTATATATATAAATCATGTTCACATATTCAAAAGTTAAGAAAATATTGTTCTTTCTAAAATTTGAAGGTAACCAAGTTTCCTTGCGGTGGATTCACCATTGGCACATCATTGTTACACGCAGTAGGCGATGGGTTTGGTGTGGCTAGGTTCATTCATTCTCTAACCGAGTTGGCCGGAGGAAAGAGCGAGCCATCGGTATTGCCGGTATGGGAGAGAGAGCGGCTAGTAAGGAAAATAGACAATGAACCCGCTAGAGTTCCCTGCGGTGCCGGTGCTAGAGGGAGTCTTTTAGCCACTTCACCGTATATGCCAAGTAGTGATTTGGTACATTTAAAATTTTTTTTTTTTTTTTTTTTTTTTTTTGGTGTAGGTAAATAATCATTTGTTCTAATGAAAAGCTGGATAGATACTTGGATTAAATTTGTTTTTGTTTTCCGTGACTGATTTTTCTATCATTTGTATTACCTATCATAAGACAAAAGAGCAACTGGCTTTCCTCAGCTTTACCCAATATATTAAAAACAAAAATTTGCTTCTTATTCAAGCAATATTTACTTTAATTACCATGATTTTAAAAGCTTTTTTTTCTCAAATATATATGTTTATTGTTGTTTTCTTGTAATTTAAATGTTTACGTTCAGAGAAATTAAAGAGAAATTTCCTAAAAATATTACCTAAGAGTTTACATTTTTTAATTAGAGTTTGTCTTTTTTTTTTTTGACATAACGTCCACAGGTTACAGAGATAATAAGCATTAAGGCTGAGAATATAAAAATGCTTAAAAACACTTTAGTTAGGGAATGCAAACACCCAAAGGAGAATTTGACTACTTATGAAATTCTTAGTGCTTGCATATGGATATCAAGATCTCGAACCCTAAAGCTAGATCTTGACAAGATCACTGTCCTTTGCTTAGTGGTCGGGATCCGACATGTTCTTGATCCACCACTGCCCGAGGGTTACTACGGCAACTCAATCATAGACGTGTACATCGAGTTAACCACGAGACAGCTCCATGAATCATCGATCTCTGACATTGTAAAACTCGTGAAGAGCGCCAAAAAAAGAGCTTATGACAAGAAGTATGTCGAGGAGATGCTAATAAACATGGAGAGAATGATTAAGGAGGATGTGAAATCCACCGAGGTAACCGATGGATTATTGGTCATGACCGATGTGAGAAATGTTGGGTTGTTTGGATCGATGGACTTTGGTTGGCACGAGCCTGTGAATATGAGGTTTCTAATGTTTCAAGAAAGCTTCAAAAACATGGTGATGATCTTAGGACCATCCAAGCTGGATCCAGCAATGGACGGTGGGGTAAGAGTGGTAGTGACATTGCCGAGAGATGCAATGGTCAAGTTCAAGCAAGAACTGGACGCTACGATGCATCTTCGCCCTCGCTTTTGATCTCGCTCTCGCTTTTGTCATTTTCCTCTTCATTTATCTGAGTCTGAGTCATTTAGCATATTTATTTAGCATATTTTCAGCTGTGTCGAAATAATTATGGACAATTCTCAAAATAGCACAAAATGAAGTTTTTGTGACATTTTTACCTCATATTTTCATTTAAGACATAATTAGCATTTTTATTAAAAAGCCTCATATTTCACTCTAAATTGTACCCCATACCTCCTAAAAACTATACCCTAAATTCTAATATAGTCAACCCAAACCAAAAAAATAAATTATGAACTTTATAAAATGCTATTTTTGTATTAAATAAAAATATGAGATATTTGTGGAACAAAAACTTGTTTTGGTGGTATTTGAGGAAATTTCTCAATAAATATATAAGAATTTACTTTTCTTGCAACTTATTTTAACATTGGGCAAATAAACAAAAATGGATAAAAATAGTCCAAAAAAAAAAGAACAGATAAAAATAAGTATTTTGCAATAGACGTTGTTTATGTTACTATGGATCTTCAGTACCCCATCTCTCGAGTTCTTAATACAATTGTGCATTTAACGCATAATCCATGGGAAGGGAATACAATCTAAAGAACAAATGAATATATTTTTCTTTGGAAATAAAACTTTTAGAACAAAGGGACCTACCCGTTGAGCCAATCGAGACCGACATATATAGCAATGTGGTACGAAACTAGGATTGGTTTGCATCACTTTAAATCTCATCTCATTGTATTTGATTATGCGTCCGGGCATGAAAAATGATAAATCGCCAAGAACACAATCAGTATGAAAAGTGACCCAACAATGATCACATGTGTAGTACCATGTATTTTTTCCTATTTTCCTCTCACATATATCACACCAATACTCACCACGAGTGTCTTTTTCATAGTATAAAGAGAGAAGATGTTCATCGTACCAATGCTCTGTCATTTTTGGTAAAAGAACACATCTGAAATCCAACGCAAAATTACAATCATCGCAACAAAACGTTGTTTCACTACCAAAGTCGCAACCGTTGCATGTTTTTACTTTTCGGGAAAAGTAGTACAAGGGGCATGGATGACTCTGATGATGGATAGATTCAGAAAGTGCACCACACCTAACATCTATATTAACATCCTTAAAATTGGTATACCTGAAGCCAGCAGAATCCTCTCTACACGCAGAACAACGAAATCCCGTCATATCACCACATATTAGAGTTAATGGTTTGTCATGATACACATGACGTTTTCTCCTAGGAAGATTAGCACATGTTTTATGGAGAATGAAATCGCATTGTACACATTTGTAAAATGCTTGGGAATATATAGGGCAGACACAGGCTTCACAACGAATGCTTCTACCACAAACGATATTTTCCTCATTGAGTTTTAAATAATGCTCCTGGTGACTAAAATGACAAATGAGGTTTCCATGTATCACTTTAAACGGTTCAATTTCTTGAGTTTCTTCTGGTATCCCCTTGAGTTCTAACTTGTTCCACACATCATTTCGTATCGCACATCCAGAATGCATAGCATAACTAGGACAATTTGAGCAAGAATACGCCCCATATGACCAATCAATGTTTTTGTAACAAACTCTGCACACCCATCTCCCAGGACTAAGATGAAGACGTCTAGAAAGACGATGCTCGTGACGATTCACGTTGATGATTTCTGGTAAGTCAGTACAGCTTTGATGGATCATGAAATCACATTGTTGGCATGAATAAGGACTTCGATCACCATTCATCCCACAAGCATCACAATGAAAAGAGATGTTCCTTGGCATAAGGTTGAGTTGATGTTCATGAGCCTTAGCAAATAAGATTGAAAGCGGTGGAGGATCCCTCACACAAGCAACATCCACACTGAATTTACATATGGAACAATGGTAAAATCTCTGCCCTAATTCTTTTCCACATATACGGCATTCCCCATCTGAGAAATGGTGTTCTTCACGTGAAGTGCACTTAATAGGGTGTCTAGGGTGACAAGGATAGTTTATCTCTAAAGGAAGCTTAGAACATTCAAAGTGGGATTTAAATTGACATTGATAACATGTGTAAAGGTACCTGCTAAAGTAGCCTTCCTCACAAATGTCACATTTTCCATCATGATTCTTTACGAGGACAAGAGAGTGCTCATGGGCTTTGGGATATTCAATAACATCCGGTGGTGGATTTTTGGCACAAGCTGTATCAACAGTAAAATTGCATTTGTGACAGTGATAATAGATATCGTACAACCTTACTCCACATAACTTACATCCCTTGATACCCTTGGAGAAAGAGAGGTGGAGAGGGTGTTCGGGATGAGACGGGTGGCTGATCTTTAAAGGTGATTCTGCACATTCTTTGTGAAGATATATTCTACACTCATAGCAACGATAACCGTCTTTCTTGTAGCCACCTATTTGTCCGCAACCATCACAACTGCGAACCCAAGGCGAAGGGTATAAAGGATGTTCGTGACTTGGTAGCTTTGTTCTAATCATGGTGAAGATATGTTTTGTGATAATATCAAACACGTTCATGATCATCAATGTATTTATAACAAGTTGGTTTGTGCTTTAAACTTTAATTAAATTTTGTGACATGTAAAGGCTCAGGAATATGCAAATAACAAGACAAGAATAGATCCCAAACTTATTATATTTTTATCCTTAAACATACGTAGTCCTTGCAAGTTAGCAAGAAAAGAACAGATTCTAAACTTAATAAGTTTGCGTACTACAGGAAATGGAATGGAACACTTAATCTGAGATATATTGAAAAATGCCCATCATCTGAGATTAGTCTTTATTAAGCTTTTGATTAGTCTTTATTAAGCTTTCCATGCTCAGAATCAAAGGCACTCAGGGTCAAGCGGGTAACGAAGTATGGCTCCAATTCCTCCAAGACCTCTGCAAAACGAAGCACCTGCACGTGATTTGTTGGTTACAAACTGTAGCGCACAACCAAAACGCAAGTGTTCATTAGCCAGCCAATCCACTAACGACATCTTCTCCTCCACATCCAATCCTTTGAAATTCTCTTCGTCGCCTTCTTGTTCCTTGTCCAAGTGTTTGATCACAGTTTCACCCGTTGAACTGTTCTTCATCACATATCTATTGATATCAAGTTTTTCCCACACAATAAGTGTCTCAACAGCACTCGAATTGGACTCCAAGACTTTCAACGTATCATCCAGGCCAATTACAAACTTCCCATTGTCCTGGTTTATCTCCTCAAAGTAGCCCATAAGAAAACGGTTCTCTTTCAGCAGGATTTTAGATGTCATCTGGACAGCATACTTGAAACCCATTTCTCCTCCAATAATTACAGTCACCACCTTCACAATCTTGGCCGCAAGCTTGGGATCAAACATATCTGACTGAGTCAGTTTGGTCTTCCAATCCACTAACCCAACTAGTACCAGGCCATCCACATTAGGCTCACTTGTTGAAGGATCGATGAAGTATTGTGTGGCGAGCTCAGCAGTTTTCCTCACGTAATTCTCAAGCCGGAGATGGGCAGACCGATTAGCCGATTCTCCTCTTTCGCATATCCTCGGAATCAGGGGACGATCAGAAAACTTGTGAAGCACCTCACGAGTGTAACCACTCATAGTTCCAAAGAGAGTCCCCAAGTCGTCCATCACAATATATCCCAACTTCTCATTCATAGCTTCTTCTCCCATTTTTATGCAACAAAACCTGCAACAAGCCACCCAAAAGCTAGTTATAGTTCAACTAAACTGAGGATAAAATATCGAATCAAACCAAAAGCTTTTGACGATAATAAATCTACTTCTCAAAACATATTTCCAAATACTGGATAATTTTATCTAATCATGGAAAAAAAGCATTATCGAATAAAACAAACTAAATCCCCAATTATAAGTCTGTTAAAATCAAATCAAATACAGATACAATACATACAATTCGCAAACCCTAATTTCAATAAAATCAAAACAAAAATTCTATAGAAAACAACTCATACTATCAGATCACACACGATCGAAGAACGCTCAAACCTCCGAGATATTTATCTTCTTAGAACCTTTTCAATCGTATAATTGTTGTAAAAAACAGAACCAGTTGCGGCAGAGAAAGAAAATACACAATAGTGTATGATAAATCATAAATATAAATACTACTTATATTTTTGGGCCTAGTGTCGGTAAGACGTAACCTAGTCCAAAATATCATAATAACTGAAAAAGAATTTAAATTGCATAGTAGATAATGTCGTTTTAAGACAAAAAACATTGGCGGTCTCAAACGGCGCCGTGTGGATGATTTTATCAAAAACGACGTCATATTAAGGGTTAGAATTCGAAGTCCCAAAACGATTCTGAGGGCTTTTTTATTCGCGACGGCGATTCTTCGAAACAGATTCCTCCTGTTGTTGTTGTTGTTGTTGTCTCTCTCACAGTCTCTGGTAACTCTCTCCATTTTTCTAATTTTGGTTATCAGTTTGATTGATTTTAGCTTGTTTTGGTTTGTTACGATGCCGTCTTAGCACCATTGTGAACAATGAGTTACGTTCTAGTGGTTTGTAGTTTGTTAACCTTTTGTTCTTAGATGAATGATGCTGAATTTTTTTTCTTTTTTCTGGTAAAAATGTTAAGATATGATGCTGAATCCTTCTTTAGGTTAGTTTATTCTTTGTTAAGCAAAAGCTATCAACGTTAGTTTGGTTTACTCAAAAGCTTCTCTATCGACGATTGTTTTTCTTCTGCAACTAAAAATGGTTAACTTGAAACCATGTTTATGGTTGCTACTTAATCCTTGTTGGTCTCTCTCTGATTCTGCTTGTATGTCTGAGCTAATTAGGAACCAAATTTTATATGTAATTGCAGAGATGCTCCGCTCCTCCTGTCATCCGAGATGCCTACTAGCGAAGAATGCGCAAGAAGAACATAGTAATTTATCAATCTTGAATCTATAGATTACATTATTTTTCCTCATTTAGAGAAACTTTGATTTGGCTTTTAACTGATAGTTAGTTACTCTAGGGGGGGGGGGGAATGAATTGATAACACTTGTATTTGGTGTTTTTGTCTTGCAGATGCATCTCAATCTGCAGCTTTGGTAGCTGTTCACCTGATTAGCTCTGCTCGGGTTATACTCAAGCTCGACGCTGAGTATACTGACTACTCAGCTCAGTATTTGGTTGACCGTGCTTGTCCCAAGAAGGAAGATGGGCAGGGAGAAATGGAGCTCACTGTGAAAGCTGCCCTTGAGTTTATTTTGAGAGAGGGAATACCCAAATTAAAAGCTTGGGCACATTTGGGATGTATCTTTAAGCCTCCCCCATTGGCTTCTTACATCCCTCGCACTTCCATGAGAGGTGAGGTGATTGAGGCTAAGTCTCTTGAAGAAGCATGTATGTTGCTCAAGCACCAACCTGTAGGAGCAAGGCTGCATGTTTTCAGTCCGCAGCTTGATGATGTCGGAGATGTAAAGTGCTGTTATTTATATTTCAAATTGTTTTCAGAGATTAGTGACAAAGTTTTGATCTAATCTTATTCAATTTGTGTGTGTGTGTGTGTGGTAGGGAATTTACAATGGCCCTTCAAGTAATGGAACAAGCTATGTTGGACTTAGAGATGTGGTTATACTTTCAGTGGAGATGATCGAGGAAGATACTGTTGCGACTGTGACGATATGCTACAAGAAGAAGTCTTCATACGTCAAAGTATCTTTGTGCCGTATGTTTCTCTCAGCATCACTTGATGGTGACAGCTCTGGGGACATAGAGCCAACAGCTCTGCTTGTTGACTTCTGTGTCCCACGCTTGTCTAAGTAAGCAAGAGCTTAGACCTTTGGTAAGTATCTCGAGGAACTATATGCTCTAGTTGTGGAACTTGTTTTTGGTTTTAAATTAAGAATGTTTTAGTAGAGAGACTTATGGTTCTGTAATTTAAGATGTTAAGAAGTCTAGAGTATCTTGAAAACCATATGCTTGTTGTGGAACTCGTTTGTGATCTGAAATTAAGATTGGTTTATGAGACTTTTTTATCTGTGAGTTAAGAAGTTGATTGCTGCTACTTTCTAAAGCTAAATTTACAATCCATTTGTTAAATGTAAACTCCACTGCACCTCCTAAATCCTAATCTTGTGCTTTACATTAGGATCATACTTTACTTTAAATGTATTCTCCTAATCATCAATCATCCATTCATCACCAGGACACCCCCACGTGTGTGGAGGGTGGTTGTGAATGCCCCTTTGAAGAACATGTGGCATTACCCGAAGATACTAAACTGTGGTGTAGCAACTTGCATTGACTATTACGCAGCTAGAGACGAGCAAGCTTATGCTTGTCTTCTGAATCATTGTTATTGTTTAAAAAATAATTTCCAGACTATTTAATAAAAATTTAATTGAAAAACTCAGCTTTGATTGTTATGTTTTTTGTTTTTCACTTTTTTTTAGATTTGAGTCTTCCCTCACATATAATATGAACCGTTGGTAAGAGTCAAGTGAAGTTCTGCTTATAATTGCTTAGTGGAATTGTAAATACTGTATATTGTTTTAGTTTTCTTTGGCTTTGATTGATTGCAATAAAACATGGTAGAGTTATGCCTGCTTTAGAAGAATCGATCTATGATTTTTAGCCATTTGCAAGCTATTTTCAATTAAAACCAAAATATCATAAAGGTTTTTCGTAAGCACGAGATTAAAAAAAAAAAAAAATTTCGACTTTAAAAAACCAAAAATGCTTAATCCTAGGCCTTGCTAGTGAAATAAAAAGCTGAGTTTTATTAAAATATAGTTGATCATTCTAGTATATGGGGTCAAATCTTGGGTCAGACAGTCTTTATTCATATTCTACATTTCATTTCTCCCTGTTTAGTACTAATTTTCCGTTTTTATTCATGATGTTATTCTTAGTATTGTTGACTTCCCAATTTACCTTGGATCTTCCGACTCAGATATTTCAAATTGGGAATAAATTATACACTCTTTCTAAATATAAAGAGTGGGTGTAAATCACTGTTTTAGAAGAAACAAATTAGGCTTTTACGAAAAATAAATGCGAACATTGACCGCCATTAAAATAAATAAATAAATGCAAACATTGACCAGTAAAATAGTCAATAGAACATATTGTTCGTGGTAAAAACAAACAAACTGTTCCTTACAATTATAAATAGTCTTCAAATCTTTCACGTTAGTCACACAAGCCACAAACAACTCCAAACCACAAAAGAAAATACACATTTATTTATTCTGTAAAAATGGAGAAAGCAGCTTGGATATTCATTGGTCTTGTACTTTTCTCAACATGTAGGTTTTAAAAAAAAATGATATCTTAGTTTTTCATCACTATTATAAATTCATGATTTATATCATCATTATTATTAGCATCATGATGACCATATTAATTATATATAATATCATATTGTTTCACTCTTGCAGGCACTCAAATTCTAGCACAATCTTGCAAAAGTGACTCTGATTGTGTTCATCTGAAATGTGTAACGAAGATCAAATGTGTGGAAAACAAATGTAAATGTGTTAATGAAAAACATGTGTTTTTACCACTTGACACGAATTGTGGTGTTGCTGCTTGCATTGACGTGTGCAAGGCAAAAGGCGAACAAGGCAAAAGGCAAATGTATGCGTGTGTCTTAAACCATTGTTACTGTCGCAAACCTCCTATGTAATAAGTAATTACAAGCTTAAATCATTGTGCTTGTATCATCTTCAAATTATGTTATTACACAATCCTTCCATGTAATACTTTTACTATTTTACTCTTTTCTATCAAGAGCAAAATAATAGAATATATAATATCAACTTTATCATTTATAAAATTATATAGAATCATCTCCCAAATTGAATTCTGTAAATTTGTTATATGTCTGAAATGACACATGGAACCACCATTAAAGTAATTTTAAATTTAGGATAGAATACTATTTTTCACAAACTTCTTGAAATAAATGTAAAGGTGTTACTTACATTTCCTAGGTAACTTTATAATAAATAATTAAAATAGTTTTAACAAAATCTTGTACATTGAATCATGTTATTATCTAACTGATACGAATACACTAATTCAAATCCTTGACTTAGATTACCCTTCTTCAAGATATATATTTATGCTCAAGGAATATTCCCATAAGATTAATGTTTATGCTCATATTTGACAGAATTAACAAGTTTCGTATTGTCTTATTACAAAACCGGAAGCAAACATCCATTTAGATCAAACCTTGCGATAACAAATATAAACGGAACCTTGGAACATCATACCACACTAAACCAATTCTGTAGCAGATATATCCGGATAAGGAGACTACCAGATGCACACAAAAGCACAAAAATAAGATCGGAGATAGACCCAAAACCGTAAGAGCACACCCACATAGGGGTTTTTTTTAGTGGATATTTAAATATATAAATATTAGAAATTAATAAAAAAGGAGGAGGGAGGTTGAGTTATGTTTATGTAGGAAAAAACTCTGGTACTGAACAAATATAATTGGTTCAATCTTTTTATTTAATATTTCAATTTAGTTAAATATTAAAAATATATTAAAAAATTAGTGAGGACTTCCAGAAGTCGTTTCTCCGTTGGAGATGCTCTAATAGTTTTTTCTCTTTATGTCAGTTAAGAAATTAGATTATGTTCTTCAATTTTCATCCAAGATCCAACGTCTGTTTCGGTAATCCATAACACAACTCGATTTATTTGAACATTCAATCGGTCGAGACTCGAGTCAAGTATGTAAGCTTTCTCTAACGCTATCTTCTTCCCTTTCTCTGCTAAATCGCCGTAGAGTAAACCATATTAATCATATATAAATATCATATTGGATTTTTTTGGTTTTATTTTTAGTTTTGGTTCGGTGTAATAAAGTTCCAATTTTGGTTCAAATTTTGTTTTCATTTTTGCATTTAAAATATAGTACATTTAATTTATAACTCTGAGCATATCAAAAAGTTTTTAAGATAAGCATTTAGAGCTATTTTCATTAATATTTTGAAAACTTTGGTAAGTTTGTAAGGTCCGACAATGGTAAGAAGTTTTATTTGTTAAATTATATAAAATAATAAATCATTGTTTCACTAAATTTTGATAGATGAAATTAAACAATAATACTGGTGTGAGAAATATCGACTTGTTTGGATAGATGATTTTGGTTCGAGGTAACAAGGTTTTTAGAAATAATTGTATGACCGTTATAAAACCTAAAATTTCTACCAAAAAAAAAAAAAACTGATGCAAGAGACTGTATACAAGTAAGGAAACAAGCTTTCCCGACTGATCACAACGATTATTCTCATCTGTGTATCACTGGTTTTTCTGATATATCACCAAATATCCTAGATGAATAACCAAAGCTCTTTTTCGCAAATGTTTGATGCTAGTATTAGAAGAAATAAAGTTCAATGAAACGCACAACTTAGTTATAGCTTTGTAGGTGTGTAGAATTGTGCGTAAAAATATATTAAAGTTATGCTCTATATATTATGAAAAAATTAAAATTTGTTAGCCATTTTACGACAATTTAATCATATATCTTGGAATTCTATAATATTTAAGAAATCATTCACTAAAATGAAATGCCTAATTAAAAATAGTGATAACTAGTAGTTCAATAACTATAAACTTAAAGGGTAACTTAAAACTAATTGCACTAGATTGTATATCTCATAAATTGTATGCCAATGCTTTCAATGGACTCTCTGTTTCATGAATTGTTTAGAAGATAACTTAACTTTAATTAACAAGCTATCCTAAACTCATTTGAAGAACAAAATTTGCACTCGGTGAGATGTTATATGATTTTATACAATATGTCATGATTTTGTAGCACCATTAAGCTTAAGTTGGGCCTGTTTATATATACGTGCCTAATGATCATAAGGAGACCAAGTTTCGGAGCATAACATGAGTCTTAGTTGAAAACTGAAGTATGTAGCTTAGGTTCGTAGATGAATTTTGATCAGCTGATTATTTGACTTCAAGCAATGTGCAGAATCATATTCAGAATTTTATGATTTATTCATCTTTTATTATATTTCTTCAAATTTGGTCAAATGACGACAAACGAAAGAAAAAATGGACAAGTAAATGTACTTGGTTTTTATTTAATATTTAAACCCTTAGTGACAACGTGACCCATCTGGTTCAAAACATTTTTGTCTTCCAGCTTATTCACCAAACCATAGTAATCACAAAACATCAATGCAATAGGACAACACTAACATGATTGATTCTAAAAACATAAATATTTAACAAAGATATATGATTCAATAAATGAATGTTTCTTGATTTTTTTTTGTTCAAGGAAGATTATACTATTTTAAATATTCTCACATATTCAAACATTTCTTAGGTAACTTTTTAATAAATAGTTAAAATTTTTTTTGTTTGACTGTTAATATAATTAATATAACACATGAATATATATTAGATATTGCTTTTAGTATGTTTGTGTCAAGTGATACAGAAAAAGTATATATTTATGATAAAATCCAAAGAAAGGACAAAGTGTATTTGAAAATATATATATGTATAAAAAATATGTGTTGACTAAAACAAGCTGGTTAATGCTGTAGTTCTTTATAAAACAGGAATATTGGGGGCAAGTCAACGGTCAACGTATCGATTGGAACCAGACAAAAGACATGATTCAAGCCCAAGTGACCGCATCATTATTTATAAGTAACTCAAATGTCAAAATAGAGATGCCATTGAGTACCAACAAAATGACTCTTAACCTAAAAACCAATACCATTTCAATAAATAGTACCCTAATCTTTACAATATAAAAAGTTTTGATACTAAGAAGATAAAAGTAAACATGTAAGATTCTCTTTTACGAATAAGGATAACAAATGACAAATCTATGCAGCAACCAAATATAGATAGTTCTAGTGGTAATTGTTTTCTTTTGAAATACAGTAGAAGGCGTTTCAACATCAATGGAGACGTGGAGAATATATATGTAAACTGTAAAGGTTTCGATCCAGTTTTCGATCAATTAACTTTTTTAAAAATATCTATCATCTCTAGTAGTAAAGCCTTTGTAAAGACTACGGAAACGAAACACGAGCTCAGAATCGGAGCACGTGTTGGTCTTAAGATCCATTCTCCTCGCAGTGGGCTACCATCGTCGTCCTCGCGTTCTTTGTTAAATTACCAATTTGTCACTTCCAAGAAACTTCTCATCCTCTTTTTGGAAACGTGTTTTTTTCCTAAAAGGAACGAAATAAGAGAGACGGGAAGAAGCCTAATTATTATTAAAATAATGAGATATTAAAAATATTCTAAATATAACTCTATTAAAGACAAAAGGCATACAGAGACACACCAACCATGCTTCCTTACCGCGTAAATCTTTTAATATGTAACGAACATTTAATAACATAATTATTTTCGATCGTCTCGGCTATTAATTTGATACATTGTATTGTGTAGAGGTTTTTTACTTTTAAACCTTTTACCAAAAAATTATATAACCGCTAGGAAATTTGTTTTTTTTTTACTTTTCAAGTCCAAAACATGATAAATGAGATTAATGTTCTCTTATACCTCCCGTGTCTACTAATCACTAGGTGTTCTTAGAATAGCTACTTAAAGTCTTCATTAAAATGGATTGGTAAGTTCTAAGTATCAACCAATTATCTTTACATGCTAAGCTATAACAAAATATTTACAGATTTATTTAATCAAATTCAACTACTTCATAGTCATTTTTGTTTTGCGAATTTCTAAAATTTCTTAACTAGCGGTAAATATAAAAATTATTGGAAAGAAAAATGTTATAAATCATATGTGGATTTGCCACACTCTAGTTCTGTCCGCTTGGCCTATGGAGGTTCCGGCCCAAGACTTAAGTTAGGCGGTTTGTACTTTTCTTATTCCTATTAGGTTTTCCTTTTATCTCTTATGTACTCATCCTTATATAAAGGAACCGATGTAACCTCATTCATGATCAGATCAGAACAATACAATACAATACGAATTCCCCTTATTCTTCTCTCTAGTTTACAACACGTTATCAGCGCGATTGTTCTAAAACCCTAGCTAGAAACCGGCGAACCTAAAACCCTAATCTCGCCGCCGAACAAAGCAAAGTTCATACAGCCTACCAAGGTTACGACGAACTAGTAGAAGACAAGCATCATTCATCAATCACATTTCTAAAGGTAAGATCTATAAACCCTAAAACTCTAAAACCCTGAAAATAGTAAATCTTAGTCAAACTAGGAAACCCTAAAACCCTGAAATCGGTAAATCCTAGTCAAACTAGGAAACTCTAAAATCTAAATATATGTTCTAAATATTATTGCATGTTTGCTGGAGGGTCATGAGACCCGGATATTCTTGATTGAAATTTGATTGATACTTGTTTGATGATTTCACGATAAAATCTTAAATCTGGTTAAATAATTATGAAACTCTAACCTGGAAATTGCGCATAAACCCTAACCCTAATTCCGCATGAAATTTTGATTTTGTTGATTGATGTTTATGATGCATGATTGTTAAATATTGAATCCGAGCATGCACATAGGTTGATAGAATCCGCATGAGAAAATATTACTGATTGAAATTTGATAGCATGAGAATTGTCACCAAACTAAAATCCGATCAACATATATATATATTTAGGTTGCATATCATTAATCATGTAACTCGATTTTGCTAAGTTGCTAGAAATATTTTATGATCGCATAAATCGTTTTACACTATGCATGAACATTGAAGTTTTTGTGATTATTAAGAGAATATGATGAATAAATTTCAGATGTCGAACATCCAAAGTTTGGAATATGCTGCCCTCACTCTTTCGGGAGATAATTACTTACAGTGGGCGTTGGATATCAAGATAACCCTAAAGTCTAAGGGACTTGGCGATTGTATCATTGATGATAACAATGAGAATGAGAAAAATAGATACAAGTCAATTTTGATAATTCGCCATCATCTTGCTGAGGGTCTCAAGGATCAGTACTTGACTATCGAAAATCCTCTAGAACTTTGGAATGAATTGAAAACGAGATATGATCATCACAGAACGGTGATGCTTCCAAAGGCTATGTATGATTGGAGGAATTTGAGATTCCAGGACTTTAAATCCGTGGATGAATACAACTCAGCCCTGTTTAAAATCGTATCAAAATTGAAATTGTGTGGTGAGAAAATCACTGATGAGGAGATGCTTGAAAAGACATACTCCACGTTCCACACAAGTAACGTGTTGCTCCAACAGCAATATCGTGAAAAGGGTTTTGATACATATGCAAGTCTGATCGCTTGTTTGTTGCTAGCTGAGCAAAACAACGAGCTATTGCTGAGAAATAGTGAATTGAGACCTCCCGGATCAACCCCATTACCTGAAGCCCATGTGGCCGCTGAGGATAAGAAAGAAACACACCACGTCCAACAAGGTTTTAATGGCCGAGGTAGAGGCCGAGGCCGTGGACGTTGGAGATGGCAAGGAGGACGTGGCCGCAGCTACAGTCCATACGGCCGAGGACAAGGTAGGGGCCGTGGGTATCAACCCGAATCTAACCGAGGCCGAGGTAGAGGCCGTGGCAATTTTCCACAACCACAAAATTCAAACAATAAATCTGGATGCCATCGATGTGGAATGGGGAACCATTGGGCAAAGACGTGTAGAACGCCCAAGTATTTATGTGATCTCTATCAAGAGAGCCTCAAAGGAAAGAATCCGGAAGCTAACTTAGTCCATCAGGACTATGACGATGACTTTGATCACGAGCAAGATGACTTAATGGAATACGAGACTTCTGATTGTCTCAAAGAATAGAATGATTTCGACATTTGATTTTTTATGTTTTGATTTGGTGTTTTTTATGCTTTATGGATTGCATGTTACTTTTTTTTTGGATTTATGTTTTGAATTTATTTGATATTATTTCGATTTGAATAAGAGAATATTATTCTTAAGACATGATTATTGATTTCTAAAAAATGAGTGATGACAAAGATGTGTTCGTGGTGGATAGTGGATCAAGCCACACGATCCTAAGAGACAAAAGATACTTTATAAATCTCACACTCAAAAGTGCCAATATATGTACCATAGCCGGTGTGGCAAATCTAATAGAAGGATATGGTCAAGCAAATGTATTATTACCTAAGGGTACACATCTAGAAATTTCTGATGCACTATACTCACCGAGCTCAAAGAGGAGCCTATTGAGTTTTAAAGACATTTGTATGAATGGTCTACATATTGAAACAAAGGGCGATGGGAATAGAATAGAGAATTTCTAATGATATATGAACTCGCCAATGACCATAAGAAAATCCTTGAAACCATACCGGCCATATCTACAGGCATTTACTGTGCTAAGATTAATATGATAGAAGCAAATGCCTCGGTAAACAAGGAGTTTTCCGAAAATTTCACTTTATGGCATAACCGGCTTGGCCATCCCGGTACAAACATGATGCGAAAATTATTGCTAAATACTTATGGGCACACATTGAAAGAAAGAAGAGTTATCCCAAAGAATCTCACGTGTGAAGCATGTTCACTAGGAAAACTCATAGTAAGGCCATCACCAGCAAAAGTAAACGAAGAAACTTTGAACTTTCTGGAAAGAATACAAGGTGACATCTGTGGACCAATTCACCCACCATGTGGGACATTCAGATATTTTATGGTACTTATTGATGCATCCACGAGATGGTCACACGTTTGTTTATTATCCACACGGAATTTAGCATTCGCAAGATTGCTTGCACAAATAATCCGTCTAAAGGCACACTTTCCAGATTTTCCACTAAAGACTATACGTCTAGATAATGCTGGTGAATTCACGTCCCAAGCTTTTAATGATTACTGTATGTCCATGGGTGTAAGTGTTGAACATTCTGTGGCACATGTACATACACAAAATTTTCTAGCAGAATCATTTATAAAACGTATTCAGCTAATAGCTAGACCATTACTAATGAGATCAAAACTCCCGGTCTCAGCTTGGAGACATGCAGTTTTACATGCAGCAGAACTAATTCGCATCAGGCCATCTAGTGAACACAAATATTCCCCATCACAATTACTAACGGGTCATGAGCCAGACATATCCCATCTCAAAACATTTGGATGTGCCGTTTATATACCAATTGCACCACCACAGAGAACAAAGATGGGACCTCAAAGGAGGATGGGGATATATGTTGGATATGATTCTCCCACAATAATTAAGTACCTCGAGCCAACCACGGGTGATCTATTTAAGGCCAGGTATGCAGATTGTCATTTTGACGAATGTAACTATCCAACATTAGGGGAGAACCGGCTGGTAAAAAAAAATGCATGGAACCAAAAGGAAATTATATGGAATCAAACATCCTTAACATGGCAAGATCCTCGGACCAGAGAATGTGATATTGAAGTCCAAAAGATTACACATTTACAAAAGCTAGCTAATCAATTGCCAGGTTCCTTTGCTGACCCGAAAAGAGTGACTAAGTCATATATACCAGCCGCTAATGCACCTATAAGAATCGATGTTCACGAGGGACACGATCAAGTTGCTACAGAATCTAAAACGCGTTTAAAGAGAGGTAGACCAGTAGGTTCCAAAGATAAAAACCCTCGAAAATCAAAGAAAGGTGCATTAGATGAACCCGTGGTACCAGACATGAGTGAACCAAAGGAGCCAAACAATGATGCTCGGGACGCCGAGCCTCATGGTCCTGAAGTTCTTGACAATAATGAGATCTCAACGAATTATGTAATGTCTGGAAAAAAATGGAACAGAAAAGATGTCGACATCAATGAAATATTTGCATATAAGGTAGCACTTGAAATAATGGACACATGCGAGGATCTAGAACCCACGTCAATATATGAGTGCACTCAAAGAAAAAATTGGCTTAAATGGAAAGAAGTTATAAACGTGGAGTTAAACTCTTTAAAGAAGAGGAATGTGTTTGGTCCGATCATAAGGACACCATTCGATATTAAACCAGTTGGACACAAATGGGTCTTTGTGAGGAAAAGAAATGAACATAATGAAATCGTGAGACATAAAGCACGGCTTGTAGCACAAGGATTCACGCAAAGACCAGGAATAGATTATGAGGAGACATACTCCCCTGTGGTGGATGCAACGACTTTTAGATTCCTAATAAGTCTGGCTATAAAAGAAAATTTGGATATGCGGTTAATGGATGTTGTAACCGCATACTTATATGGTCCACTGGATAATGAGATTTATATGAAAATTCCAGAAGGTATTGAGCTCAAAGACAAAGAAGGTTCTCGAGAACAACATTGTATAAAGTTGAACAAAAGTCTTTATGGATTGAAACAATCAGGTCGTATGTGGTATAATAGACTGAGTGAATATCTCGTCAAAGAGGGCTATAAGAACAACCCCATAAATCCGTGTGTATTCATAAAGAAATGGCCAAAGGGGTTTGTAATCATCGCGGTGTATGTAGACGACCTGAATATGATAGGAACATCTGGAGAGATTACCCAAACAGTCGAATATCTAAAGAAAGAATTCGAGATGAAAGACTTAGGACAGACGAAATTCTGTTTGGGATTACAGCTTGAGTACATGTCTAATGGAATCCTTGTGCATCAAATGGCATATACAGAAAAGGTACTTAAGAGATTTAATATGGACCAATCTCACCCGTTATCTAGCCCCATGGTTGTGAGATCATTAGATTTGGATAAAGATCCATTTGGTCCAAAGAAGGACGATGAAGAAGTCCTTGGTCCAGAAATGCCATATCTAAGTGCCATATGAGCTTTAATGTATCTAGCGAGCCACACTAGACCAGACATATGTTTTGCCGTGAACTTACTATCAAGATTTAGCTCATGTCCAACCCAAAGGCACTGGAACGGGATAAAGCATATACTTCGTTACCTACAAGGAACGAAAGATTTAGGTTTATTTTATACTAACCAAAACAAAGATAGTTTGATTGGTTTTGCTGATGCAGGTTATCTTTCAGATCCACATAATGCTAAATCACAAACAGGATATGTTTTTACACATGGTGGCACGGCTATATCTTGGCGATCAATGAAGCAAACTCTTGTTGCTACATCGTCCAATCATGCAGAGATTTTGGCAATACATGAAGCCAGCCGTGAATGTGTTTGGTTGAGGTCGATGACCCAACACATTAGAACAGATTGTGGATTGACCGAAGGCAAAGAGGAACCAACCATATTATACGAGGACAATGCCGCATGCATCGCTCAACTCAAAGACGGTTATATAAAAGGAGACAGGACGAAGCACATTTTACCAAAGTTCTTTTTCACGCATGACTTACAGAAAGATGGAGAAGTGCAAGTCCAGCAAGTCCGTTCAAGTGAGAATTCCGCGGACTTATTTACCAAGTCTCTACCGACCTCGACATTCAAGAAGCTTATACATCAGATTGGAATGCGAAGATTGAAAGACATTCAGTGAGGTTCAGAACAGGGGGAGTAATGCGTGTTGTACTCTTTTTCCTTATCTCGGGTTTTGTCCCATTGGGTTTTTCTCGGGAAAGGTTTTAACGAGGCAACATCCAAAGCGCATTACGAGCTCTTAGAGTTGTGGCATCCAAGGAGGAGTGTTATAAATCATATGTGGATTTGCCACACTCTAGTTCTGTCCGCCTGGCCCATGGAGGTTCCGGCCCAAGACTTAAGTTAGGCGGTTTGTACTTTTCCTATTCCTATTAGGTTTTCCTTTTATCTCTTATGTACTCATCCTTATATAAAGGAACCGATGTAACCTCATTCATGATCAGATCAGAACAATACAATACAATACGAATTCCCTTTATTCTTCTCTCTAGTTTACAACAAAAAACAAATTGTTAGATAATATTCAGTAACGCTTATAAATCCATAACGAACTTGCTTGTTATATATAAAAAAAATCTTGATTGTTTCCAACAAACTTAATAGATGTTAAACTACTTATTTTATTCTAACGAATCTTCACATAAGTCAATACTCTCAGACATACATGACTCACATCTATGATACTATACAATCTATTTAAAAAAAGTTTTAAATCATCAGATAATAACAAGAAGACTAGTAACCAAAAGCTTAGTTATATGATTTTTTCCAGTTTTTTTAGTTGATATAACTAAATACTATATTAGTCTGCGGTAAGCATATAGAATCTGATATATAACGCTTTTATATCTAACACATGTTTTATTTTTGTCTTAATCAAACAAGTTTTACGCGGTGCAATCTCAATGAAACAGTAACGAGTAAACGCTTTATCTAACGAAAAAAATAATAAAATAATTGGAACGAAAGTCAAGTCACCGTCAAACACATCTGCGCTCACCGCGTTCACACCTTCACGCGCTTCCTTCATCCTTTGTTTTTCCTCTTCTCGCAGACAAATAAACTTTTATTTATAAATGTCTGAAACCGAAACCAAAACCATAAAAATCAAATCTTTGTCTTCAACTTCAAACACTTGGAGCCTTTTGATTTCACATCTAATCTTTATAAGTCAAACACTTTTCAAACAAAATTCGTCAAACTCTGAAATAAACTTTTCTTTTTTTTCTTCCCTTTAATGGAAATCACTGCTTTCCCATTTCCATACCTACAAGACGACGAGTGTTCTCATTTGCTTGGCCTATTTCAAGACATGGACTCTTCTCCTTCTAGTTTCGGATTAGAAGGTTTTGGTAACGACAATACTAATCCTAGAAAACGCCCAAGAAAGGACGACGAAGGCGGTGGCGGCGGAGGAGGAGGAGGAGCTACTACGAATGCTAGTAATCAGCCTCCGTTTGGAGATATACTCGCAACGCTTTTGCTATTAGACGAGGAAGCTAAACAGAAACAGGAACAGGAACAGTGGGATTTTGAATCTAATCGAGACAAGTCTCTTCTTCAAGCTAATCACAAGAAGAAATTGAAAACTATGGATGGTTATTACAATCAGTTACAAGGTCATTACTCTGCAGCTGGTGAAACTGATGGCGCTCAGCGTTCTAAACGGGCACGCAAAACCGCGGTTGCTGCTGCGGTTTCCGCCGTCGCTTCCGGCGAGGATATAGCCGCTGCTCCTGTTGCGGCAGCAGATATTGCTAGTGGTTCCGGGTCTGGACCGGGTCATAGGAGGTTGTGGGTAAAGGAAAGGACTACGGATTGGTGGGACCGGGTTAGCCGGCCGGATTTTCCGGAGGATGAGTTCCGGCGAGAGTTTCGAATGAGCAAATCGACGTTTAATTTAATATGCGAGGAGCTAGACGCGACGGTGACGAAGAAAAACACGATGCTTAGAGACGCGATTCCAGCTCCAAAACGCGTTGGCGTTTGCGTTTGGCGTTTAGCTACAGGAGCTCCGCTTCGCCACGTGTCGGAGCGATTTGGGCTTGGAATCTCGACTTGCCACAAGCTGGTCATCGAAGTCTGCCGCGCGATCTACGACGTCCTGATGCCTAAGTATCTCCGGTGGCCGTCCGATTCGGAGATCAATTCAACGAAAGAGAAATTCGAATCGGTTCACAAAATCCCAAACGTCGTCGGATCAATCTACACCACACATATTCCGATCATCGCTCCGAAAGTCCACGTGGCGGCGTATTTTAACAAAAGGCACACCGAGAGGAATCAGAAGACGTCGTACTCGATAACCGTACAAGGAGTGGTCAACGCCGATGGGATCTTCACCGACGTCTGCATCGGGAACCCCGGATCTCTCACCGACGATCAGATCCTCGAGAAATCTTCGCTTTCACGGCAACGCGCGGCGCGTGGGATGCTACGTGACAGCTGGATCGTCGGAAACTCTGGATTCCCGTTGACTGATTGGCTTCTCGTACCTTACGCAAGGCAGAATCTGACGTGGACGCAACATGCGTTTAACGAGAGCATCGGCGAGATCCAAGGGATAGCCACGGCGGCGTTTCAACGGCTTAAAGGACGGTGGGCTTGTCTTCAGAAGCGGACGGAGGTGAAGCTTCAGGATCTGCCGTATGTGCTCGGAGCTTGCTGTGTGTTGCATAACATCTGTGAGATGAGGCATGAGGAGATGTCGCCGGAGCTGAAGTTTGAGGTCTTTGATGATGTGACGGTGCCGGAGAACAATCTCCGATCTGCGACTGCGGTTAATACGAGGGATCATATTTCTCACAATCTCTTGCATCGTGGACTCGCCGGCACAAGAACTCTATAGACTCTCATGTTTTTTTCTATTTTCTTAATTTGAAACTAATTTTTTTATTGCAAATTCTTTTTTCCAAAATAGGAATAAAAACATTTAGGGATTGGATTCAGAAGAGTAGTGGAAATGAGTTGTGGAACTGGCTGATATTGTTTGTGTTTACTATTAGCATTGTGTAATCGTTTTAGTTCATGTATTTTATATACAGATTGAATTTGAACATCAATTTTTTCCCCAAAAAAGCAAGTCAAAGAACTGTAATTGATCAGTGGAGGACCATTACAAGCTCAGGCTCAGACAAAAGAAATTAAAAACGATGATTTAATGGAAGTTATACATAAACTCTTTGGTTATATTCCTTAATTTTTTTATTTTTTTCAAAGTGGGCTTGCATGAGATCTTCCTTATCTGTTTTACTCTAAGTTTTCATATGGGTTTCTCGTTTTGAATCTGCATCACATTCACACATGATAAACTTTGAAGATTATGGTTTTGGTCAAAGGGTACTAATGTAATCCGTTTGATCAGTTGATGCATTTGTTCTTGTGTTTTGGGAATAGAATTTTACAGACTTCAAGAGATTTGGTAGAACAAGAGTTAGCAACTCTGAATGTATCAAAATGAACTATTTGATATTCTAAATCATAGTTGAAAATTTTGTACTATGAATTGAATTATTGATGTTAAAGCTCTTAGAAAAGAGAATCCATATTTAGGGTTACTATGTGTGAAACGAGGTAAGCATGTTCTTCAATCATTATTTGTGGGCTAAGGATACACAGAGGAATTGCATAAAAACATGTTATAAGCATTTTTTCTTTCTTTTTCACATGCGATATGCGAAACATATTTTTCTATTTGTGTTAATTATGAAACACAACATGTAAATCTACCTCAACATAGATGAAACCATTTGACTTCACAACATTTTTCAAAAGAATATGTTTAGTTGATTTAAAATGAGATATTCAGTTAGTGTAGTCAATTTTCTACTCCTATATATATATACGGAATATATATATATTCAACAGAAGTATAAATATAAATTGTAAGTGACTTAATCACTATGATTATAAGTCATGATTCAATAGTATTTAATCTTAAAGATTCTAATCATCGATTTGATTTATGTAATCGGAATATAGTTGCTTTGGATAGTTGGTTGTTTGTACAAACGTGAATGTAATCAAGAAGAGATAGTTTGACACAAAAAATTTCAAGAAGACATAAAAGATGAAATATTTTTAAATGTTAAAAGCGAATTGAATGTGGATTAATCGAAAGATATTTCAAAATTTTTTTTTTATACCGAGAAACAAAATAATCGTAAAATGCATATATATATATATATTGTTAAAAAAAAGTTGTGATTATCCAAACATATTATTATTATTTCATCATAAATAGTAAAAATCGTCATTCGTCAATCGTCACAGCTTGTTTCCTTAAAAAGCCACTTTCAAGCCGGCTTGAGTCATATATATTACCAGATTACCCCTACGGTCACCATGAGGGGACCGGTCTCCTCTGGTGTAAACCGATGGGTAATATTGTAATTTCAATATTGCCAATTCCCATTGCCGATCAAAAACAAGCAACCAACGAACGCGCGGTTCGTCTCGATCCCGTCCTCTCATGGCTGTTGTTGCAAGGACGTCGCTGGATTTCGATTTCGATTTCAAGTTCTTCACGTACTCATTTGAACGATCCAATCTCCGAAGTTCCTAATTGTGGGAGATAGTTTTGTAAACTAAAGGGGAATTGTAATTTCCTTTGCCACGATTCTGATTCAAGGTACGAGGTGTCGTTCTCATTCTTCTATTATTGAAGTTTGATCCGGGTTCTAGGGTTCTAATTCTGTGGGTTTCCCGTTGTTTATCCTGCTAATTGAAGATGCTTGACTTCGTCTCTTGAAGTTCGTATGTTTTGATTCAGTTCTCTTCTAGGGTTTAATTGTGTTAGAGCTTTGAAATTTTGAATTCGATTATGGTGAAATCACGAATTTTCAGGACAAGGGTCAGTTCAATTTTCCTACTTTTTGCTTGGAAAAGTATTACTATGTCTCAAGTTGAGGCATTTAGTTTCATAATTAGTCGGCAATGCAGATTAGTTGAGAAGATGACATTTAAGAAATTATTTTTCTTTCTTTACAAGTTGATTATGTGGTTGATGATAGCTGTTTTCACTGGATTGTGATTTGACTGTCTAATTTTGTCCTGTGCTTGACGATGTAAGTTTAAGAAGAAGTCAAACACATTTCACTAGGATCTCAGTAAGAGAAAGAATGCATACTTCCTCAGATTTATTTGGATACCATCTGTATTCTTGCGTAGTTTACTTACCAGTTTACTTGAGCTTTTGGCATTTTTGTACATTAGCTAAGTTGGTAGATTTATTTTTTTCCCTTATTGGTTTAAGCTCTCCAGTTGGGTAGGGTAGTTGCTTAATTTTAGAAGAAAAAAAAATACTATGGGCTGTAGGGTTCTGAGCATGATTCCGGCTTTATGAAGCAAATATATGCGGCGGTAGTTTACGAATCCTTGTGTTTTCTATATATGTATAGATTTGAGAATTTGTAGTTTTTTCCCCCTTTTTTAAAGACTGGGGTTACTGCAGATGAAATGGTTGATTAGCTTGCTTGTTTTCGTGTATACTCTCTACTTACAAACATCTTTTGATTTGTTTGTCTCGCAATGCCATTCTCGTGGTAAATCGTTCTGGGCTTGTCACTAAGGTTTTGATTCCACTTGTCACTTTGCAGGTGCACCTTCACTAATTTATTCCACAGCTGAGAATTTAGCATTTATAAATAAAACAGTGGACTTGCAAAGGTTAAGGGAATGTCAGCACCTGGAAAGTTTGATTATTCTTCTGGTGGGCCAGATAGGTCTTTATACAGGTCCAACTTAGCTGCACAGATGGAAAGATCTAGTAGCTTTCGCGAGATGGAACATCCTGTCTCATCTTCTCACCCAAACATGTTGAGGAGCACTTCACCAATAGCACAAACCGATGTAACAAATTTCTTTCAGTGTTTGCGTTTTGATCCTAAGGTGGTTGCCGCAGATCACAAGTCTATTCGTCAAGGTGACTTTAAGCGTCATGTGAATATTGCTCTTGGGATTCAAGGAGATGAATCTCCAAGCACAATGCTGAAAGGGAAAATAACTCCATCTCCTATACCAGAAGAGATCAAAAGACTAAAGGCTGGTCTGCGCGAAAACAATGTGAAGGCCAGGTAGTTTATTACAATAAGTTAATAATTCTTCTCTGGAGTTTTGTTTACCTAATTGACTTTTGTTGTTGCAGGGAGCGTGTGAAAATTTTCAATGAAGCTTCTTCTGTATTTAACAAGTTTTTTCCTAGTGTACCTACAAAGAAAAGGTCTCGACCAGAAGGGTTTTCTAATGACCGCGCTGGTGATCGGTTGGCTTTAGGGCCAGGTTTAGGTAAAATGGGAATTCAAGGTCAGACTCTGCCTGGTTGTTTTGAGTTTGACCAGCAAAAGTTGGATGAACGACCTAAGAGTGGTGCATTAAATAAGCGAACTCGTACTTCCATGGTAATTCCTGATTCTTGTTTGACAAGATATGCTTTCGTGTATTATCATCTTGAAGCTGTTTTCACCAAATATATTGGTCCATACTTCTACTGAACAGACCTTTTGTGTCATGCTGTAGTCTTTTATAGGTGCATTTTGAACCAGATATGGTGAAAATTTTGTGGTAGAAGTGGAATTTGTGCTTCCAAATTAGTGTATGTGAAATGTTCTATTCAAGCCAGGATATATTACACAGCATTAGTCTATTTATTCCTGTTAGATCTACAGATTTTCTCAATTGCCTTTTCGTTTTGTTTATGCATATTGTGTTTTTTTTTTAAGTTTGATTCTGAATTTTTCAAAGCATCTGACAGCTTTTATTTATTTATAGTTTGTCACTAATTGATAAGTGCAAAATTCAAAATGTTCTAATTTTGCTATTATGTGATTCAGATGGATGTTCGAAGTAATGCTATTGTTCGACAACCGGCTGCTATAGACAGGGATAAAGACACAATGAAGATCGCAAATCATAATGCAGTTCAGGGTGAAGATCGATCTTCAATTGGTATTGATGGCTGGGAAAAGTCGAAAATGAAGAAAAAACGATCTGGCATCAAAACAGATACTCCTTCTAGTTTGGCTTCGAACAAAGCTGTTGATGGGTACAGAGACTTAAAACAGGGCATACCAAAATCAGCTGGTGATTCCCGGTCGAGATTGAATGGTGACTCAAATATGTTAAGGTATCGCCGACAATATTGAATCATAACTTTTTTGGTTTAACTAACCAGTTAAATATCCGTCGTTTGGAATTTACTAGGAACAAATATAGATTTTTTTTTGGTCAACATACTAGGAAAATATTTAATGGGATTTCAAAGAATTAAATAGGTAAGCTATTGATTTCCAATCTTAAATGCTTATATTGGTTTTCTTATAGAAAGTATACATTGGATAAATGAGCATTTATGATTTCAAGAACTTCTGTATGTTGAAGTTGCAATGCCTTCTGTTTATCACCAAAATTTTCTTACTGGTGCTTTTGTAAATCAAATCAATGACCTTGATCCAACGATTGCTTTAATCCATTTGCTTGGTTATGGAATTGAGGTTGGTGCCTGAGAATATGCTAAAGATCCTTTGTTTAGCGCCTGTCTGATTGAGCACAATCACTTCTTTCTCTTATCCTTCATTTTGTTGTCTTCTGCCAAGGAAGGTTATTGGGACTCTCTTTTGATGGTCATTCAGTTGGTTAATGTTTCCTGTTTAAATTACTTGTGTAGGCATGGGGCAGTGAATGGTGCTGTTCCATATGGTAGATCTGATAACCTCTCTCAGCAGACAGGCTTGGCAGCCCGTTCCTTGCTCTCTAGGGATTCTGATAACAGTTCGATGTACAATGAGAAGAGAGAACGAGCTATTGGTTCAGACAAGGAAAGGCTGAATCTCAGGGCTGTTAACAAGTATGTGTTTACAAACTTACAAACTTGACCACACCTGTCAAATTTTTCTCTACATCACATTTGTCATTTTTTCTAGCCTCTATTCTGTCTTGTGTTATTTTATATCCTTTAACACTCTTTTCCTGGTCCTTTGCAGGTCAAATATTCACGACGAATCCAATTCTTCAAGTCCGACTTCAAACCCAAAGATAAATGCTTCAGTTCGTGGTCCGAGATCGGGATCAGGGCTGCCGCCGAAACTTTCTCCGGTTGTCCACAACACTCCCTCTCCAAGTGATTGGGATATTTCTGGTTGTACAAACAAACCTCCATTGTTGTCTGGGGTTCCTAATCGCAAGCGCATGACATCAAATCGGTCTTCATCACCACCTGTCACTCAATGGGCCAGCCAAAGACCACAAAAGATATCCCGTGTTGCAAGAAGAACGAACTTGATCCCCATTGTTTCGAGCAATGACGATGTTCCTTCATCAGATAACATGTCAGATGTTGGTTGTAGTGAAACAGGTTTTGGATTTCATAGACGCTCACCAGCAGCTTCTCCTCAATTGAAATTAAGAGGTGAAAATAGTTTGTCTACAACAGCTCTATCAGGAAGTGAAGAATTTAGTCCCCCCGAGATCAAATCTAGAGACAAGGGAAAACAATCTGATGAGGTCGATGGGAAACCTTCTCAGAATCTTCCTAAAGTCTCCATCCCTGGTTTCCAATCTAGGAAAAACAAACTTGTCTCCGGAGAAGAGCTTGGGGATGGTGTGAGGAGACAAGGAAGGACAGGCCGTGGCTTTTCTTCAACAAGGTCTGTCAACCCAATGGGAGTAATGAAACATGGAACAGCGAAACAACTTCGCAGTGCAAGAAATAGTTCTGACAAGAGTGAAAGGTAGGAAATCCTTTTTCTAAATACTTCTCTTTTCTGATTTCGGGTATGTCGAAAAGTTTGTGTGTTTCATGAGGCTAATCTCCTAGTTTTCTTTACACGCTCTCTGCAGCAGGGTAGGCCGTCCACCCACTAGGAAAATCTCTGACCGCAAGGCTTACAAACGTCAGAAAAGTACAACGACAAATGCGGCAACGCTAGATTTTATTGGTAAAATAAGTTCAATTAACCAGAATTGTTCTTTGGTTGGATTTATTTTTGTTCTCTTCTTTTATTTATGGGCTATTAGTTGGTTCAGATGACGGGCATGAAGAGTTGATAGCTGCTGTTAACTCGGCTATAAACTTTGGTAAAAACTGTTTCTGATCCTCTTTAATGTTTATTTTCTCAGAAATTTTTAACTAGAATAATTGGTTTGGTTCTTTGATGCAGCTCATAACTTTCCTAGCTCTTTCTGGAAGCAAATGGAACGCTACTTTTGCTTTATATCTGATGCGCATATCAATGTTTTGAAACAGCAGGTAATTTGTTTGCCTGCATTTCGTAAGACAGATATTAGACAATTCAGACTTCATTGTTTGAAGGATGTGACAGATTATTTGATTCGGTATATGCTAATTTAATATGTTGACTCCTCATTTTAGATAATTGTCATAACCATTTTCTCTCTCAGGGAGAACTCTCCTCCATGGGCATTACACCAGTGGGGACGTCTTCAGACTTTGATAGTCGTGAAATGTTTCCCGAGGAACTTGCAACTACCAGAGTGGATTCTAAAGCTGCACCCCTTTATCAGAGATTGCTATCAGCTCTAATTTCAGAGGACTCAACCAGTGTAGATGAAGATTTACAATTTGATGGATTTGGAGCTGATGCTGAATCAGAATTCAGTGTTTTGAATCACATGGTGGAGTTCAATGGTTATAGGAGTGATAGACTGGAATTTGATGAACTAGAAGATGATGTGTCTGGTATCCCGCTCAAGGGTATTAATAGCTCAGCCCACCATGTCAATGGAAGATTATCAGATCATTTTTCCATCGACTTCTCAGACATTCAATATGAAACTTTGGGGATCGATGAAAAGATTTATATGGAAGCTCAATCTATAGGAATTTGCTTGGAACCCATGGTATGTTCCCCAGGAGTTTCAGTTACTATAGAAATGCTGCTTTCTGATGCTATCGGATTCGGACTCGGATTGCTATAGTTCCTAGTGGATTGATGTGTTGTCTTTGTGTTTTCTTGCAGCCTAGTATTTCAAACGTGGAGGATGAAGGAATTGTTGATGACATCAAAACGTTAGAGGAGGCTATCTGTGAGGTGGTATGTTCTCTCATGTGCTCTTAGCTTCTTCTTTTTGACAATATAACGTTGGCAAATTATGATTATTTGTCGCCTTTGATTTATCTTGTTCATTTTTCATGTTGTAAAAGGACAAAACTACTACTGTGTTCTCAAAATAGCTGACTTTGTGATGTTGTCCATCTTAAATTTTAGGGTTCTAAAAAGAAAGAGATGTTGAATCGGCTACTAAAACCTGCCCTAGAAATGAAAGAACGTCAGGAGAAGTATGAATTTTTCTTTCTTCCGCTTGTCTTGCAAGCCTTTTTAATGATAGAGACTGTGATCTGATGGTTTTATTCTGATATTTTCCCTGACCTAGGGAGTTTGATTGGCTCGGGTATGAAAAACTTATCGAAATGGCATATGAAAAGAGCAAGGTAAATTCATTTATTCCCTAGACGGTTTCACTTTTCAGCTTTGTTCCCCTGTTGCCGCTTTTTCTGATTCACTTTTTATTCGATGTTCATGTTTTGATAATTTTATATGGATATTATTTTACAGGCTAGTCGGCGGCATCACTCCGCAAGTGGAAAGAGTTCGGCTAACAAGATATCAAAGCAGGCCGCATTTGCTTTTGTGAAAAGGACGCTTGAAAGATGTCGTCAATTCGAAGAGACAGGCAAAAGTTGCTTTAGTGAATCCACATTTAAGGATATCCTCATTGCCGGGTTGACACAAATGGAAGATAATCCCACGGACAAGGAAGATAATCTGTCAGCTTCAAGTATGATATTGGTTTTGCCTTAAAGAACTGTGAACTATGTTTTTCGATTCCGCAATGTTAATTCGAATCTCTCTATTTTCTCTGGCAGCACCCATGGGATCACAGCCGAGCTCATCATTGGCATTGCGAGTGACGCAGAGCACAGAGAATTATGCCAATTTTTCCGAAAATGCCTTACAAGAAGGAAAAGATGAAACGATGTGGTCAAATAGAATGAAGAAGAGAGAGTTGCTGCTTGATGATGTGGGTGGGGCACCACTTTCAAGCAGTACAAAAGGAAAGAGAAGTGAGAGGGAAAGAGATGGAAAAGGACAGGCTTCTTCATCAAGAAGCGGAGGAACTAATAAGATGGGTCGGCCTGGGATTTCCAATGCCAAGGGTGAACGGAAATCAAAAACAAAACCAAGGCAGAAAACAACTCCGGTGTTTTCTTCTTCTTCTTCTGTCAATATCTTGGAGCAAACCAGAACAGGAGTGTCAAAATCAACTAACAGCAACAACAGCGAGTACGGTAACTTGGAGACACTGGATGAGTCAGAGCCTCTTGACCTATCTCACCTGCAGATACCAGACGGTTTAGGTGGTCCAGATGATTTCGATACACAAACAGGAGATCTAAGCTCATGGTTGAACATCGATGACGATGCATTACCAGATACTGATGATCTCCTTGGACTTCAAATACCCATGGATGATCTTTCAGACTTAAACATGATGGTATAATAAGCTTCTTCTCTCTTCATTTCTGTATAGTCTCCATTTTGTTATACCATTAGCTATGAAGAAAGATAAAAAAGGAAAAGGGAAAACGGGTTTTTTGGTCCCCTGAAAGAATAACCAGTCACCAGAATCGGTTATTGGGGTTGTTGGCTCCAGCAAATTAGGCGGATATATAGATTATTCATCATCATCATCATCATCATCATCATCATCATCATCTTTAGGGTTCTTTCTTTCTCTTTCTTATAGTTGTTCGATTACTCAGGGTGTTTTTGTTTATTGGTAATTGGGTGTTGGATTTGGCTCCGGCTGTTAAGATATGGGTCGGTAGTTAAAACTCGAGGAGAGAAAAACTGAGTGATAGTAATGTTGTGTAGTGATATATAGATAAGTGGCAGGTCTCTTCTTTACTCTTCTGTCTTTCATCTTTTTGGGATTTTGTAGCTTTCATAACCTCAGAACCATTATTATTGCCTCTGTACATACTTTTTTTTTTTATGTTCCTTAATAAAAAATCAGCTTTTAGTGCATGAAACAGACCACACTATAACATATTATATGTTTATTTGTTTACACCTCTGTTAATGTTATAGCTAAAAGGTAAGAGATTCTTGAGAGGGAAGAAAAACATAATGAACTCCTCCTGACCATTAGATTGGATTTGAGTGTTGACATTTTAAAAGATCTAAACTAAATTACTTACCAAAACTAAACACAATAGATAGTGGACATCTGGACGACATATCTAAATGATGTTAACATGTTTATCAAACAACAATGTTAATGAATTAATACAATTTATGAATTGAATAATTTATAAAATGAAATTCAAAAAAGCACATTCCGATATATTTGAATTGCACTCTAATTCTCCCTTTTAAAGAAAATCTCAATGCGAAGCCAACCAAAAAAAATGAAGAAAAAAAAAGACCAATAAAAGCACCAAAAACAAGCCTTTTTTTTTTTTTATATTGTTTTTCTTGTATTTAAAGGGTGTTTGTTTCATCATCTTTCTTTAGATATGAGAGTAAGAGTTGCGTTAATAGCGTTGCGGTTAGTTTTGGACACAGCTTGCTTTAGCGTTACGGTTGGAGACGGTCTAAGACTTCGTCGTTGGTGCTCAATCACAAGCTCACTCGCGAACCACTCTAGTTTCTCTGAATTGCTCATTTCTCCTATCCTTTTGCTTCCGAACAAAACTGATTCCACATTGTTTTGCTTCAACATCTCATCAGCGATCTCCGTCAGTTTCTTCACATTCTCTGCCCTTGGGTCTGTGTCCACGTTCGGTCCACAAGCTCCTAACCGCGATCCATTTGCCTGCTGCACCACAATATATTTTTCTTATGATTTTTTTTTTTTTATATATTCAAACCGTTCAACAAAACAAGAACAAATATGATACATCAAATCTGAAATCGTTGTCTGAAATTATAAAAAGTAAACCTGAATGCGAACGTAGTTACTGCTCCGGTAAGGCCCAAAGCCCATAGCAACAGCCTGGTCAACAAACTCAGCAGATCCATCGCCAGAGATTCTCGCCATAGGCCGAGCCCATTCCTTAACCCGCCAATTCTTGACTTGCTCATAATCATAATTCACTTCAAATAGCTGACCAGTTCCAAGCGACAACACCAACAAATCCTCCACTCCTTTAACCGCCGGAAACTCCTGTTTGTTATGAAACACGTGCGTTATCGCCGCCGCCGTCGGATTACTCATCGCTAGTCCACCTCCAACTGCAACGCACCGCGTTTTCCCGTCCACCGAACACGTGCGAACCGGATCAAACGTCCCCGGCTCTGCCCACGTGGCACGGCAGATATCTCGGAGACGGAAATCGAAACTGTCGCTTTCGAGTGCGTCGGCGCGTGAGAATAGAAACGGCGCCGTACTTGAGAGATCGTAGCAAGATATGAGGATTGGTTTGAGTGTGTCTTTAAGAGTCAGATCGGCGAAAGATGCTTTCATGGCTTTTTCGAGCTTTGCCGTTGCGGCGGTTACTGAAGAAGATGAGGATCCGGATCCGGATCTTATGACCCGTTTGATCGCCGCTCCTGCTCCTCCACCTCCTCCGCCGCCGCCTGATCTGTAGAAACCTTCAGCGTTCTCTACGAGGAACTTCCAAGTATCCTCCGCCTTGAAAATCGGGCGGTTACCGTCTCGAGTCGCGAACATCATCGCCGAGAATACACCGCCGACACCTGATCCGGCGCCGACGTCGAAGTAATCGGCGATTCTAGCGTTTGGATCACCGGATTTCTCTTTCAGCATTTGCTCCAAATAGATAAGAGATTTTCCCGCCAAAAGACCTCTCATCCCGCCACCGTCAATGCTCAACACGCAGATTCTCCCTCTCGGACTCCTGAACGACGAAGACGGTGTTCCAGGGAGAAGGACGCCGTTTGGAGTCAACGGAGATCTCGGAGAAGGTCCAGCTTCAGAATCACCAGGTCGTAATGGACTCCGAGGAATCCACAATAGCCTTGGGTCTTCGTACCCGAATAGAAATTTGCTCTCGAGAATGGAAAAGATCTCGTAACTGAGCTTATCATCGGAATCAATGATCGGCTCGTGCGAACGAGTCGTCGATAAGGTCGGACTCGTCTGAGTCCTCTCGTAATGCCCAGGAGTGTTGGGAGCTGTGTGATTAACAAAATGCTTCTTCTTCCCCTTGGAGGAAACTGCCAATGGCGCCGGCTTATCGTAGCGCCGATTCATAATCGTTAGAGAGAGGGAAATTAAAGCTTCCGCAGCTACGGCGGACGATATGGTTAGAAAAAGGTATTTTCAAAGACGTGTGCTAACGAAATGATTAAGAAAATAAATTTTTCATTTGGATTTTTGAGAACCAGTGGCGTATGTTAGCATATGACATGGTTTAGCACTACTCGTGTGCTTCGAAAGGTCTCGCACCCACGTCCGACGCCGCCTCCAGCAAATTAAGTTCATTAGATTTTTCATTTCTTCTTTATTATTGAGTAAACTTATAGTATTTACTTTAATTTAATCTGTATAGACTAAGCAGTTTGGTTGGCATATATACTTAATAAATCCAGTCGCATAAAGTATTCAAGGGATGTTATAAATTTATCTAAGTGCAATCTTAAGTTATATTCAAATATGTATTTCAACACTGCCGATTTCATGTAACCAAACACCCAAACAAGGTCGAATGATTATACAACTTGAAACATAACAGAAGCTTAGAAAGAGAATGAAGTCAAATTTGAAACATAAAAGAAAAAACAATAGAGATGATTCTTCTCTTTCCCATAATATCGAACCCAAACTATCACAAAATATGAGTTCCAAGTGAAAACTCTAAATAAACAGTCTCCTGTTTGCTTATATATATATATATAAATCTATAATCTTAGAATACAGCATATAAATATATATATCTATATATGATCATTTTTTCAATGGAAGTTCAAACAATCTCAGAAAACAACAGTAACCAGATGATGATACTATGTCTCCCTGTAGCTTAAACGGACAGATTCCCAAGTGTTGCAAGCGGCGATCCTGCATCTGTGAAGTAGGACGCGAGATTGATTCCCGAGTTGTTGTATTTGTTCAAGAAAGGATGTTCCTGAAAATTTTATCAACTCCGAGGATGATTTCAACATTTCAATTGGATAGAAAAAAATATGCAAGAGTGGTGATATTATATAAGACTAACCATTAATTCCCTTGCAGAGCTTCGACTGTTCGGATCCTTTTGCAAACTGAAACAGAGTGTAGAGTAAAATATTTTAAGTTAGTAAGTAATTACAGTGAAAAGGGGGAAGTTTCCTTGTTTGAGAGATTACCATGTGGAGATGAATGAAGATAATTCAGGGGAGAAATTTCCTGAAGGAAGATCTGGTGGTGGTTGGTCAACAATGACTTCCATCAACTCAAAAACACTGGTCCATGTTTCCTCTTGATTCGGAGGTGCATAAGGGAACTTTCCTGTTGCGCATTCAAGCACTACTAATCCCAAGCTCCATATATCACTTTTATTACCGTACTTGTTTCCAACGATTCTCTCTGGCTGTAAACAGAAAAAATAATGATTTTGAATTGTTATAGCACTCAAAAAGGGTTTTGAAACTAGTCAATCTTCAGCTCGACAGATAAAGAAGATACTTACCGACATATAATTGTAAGTCCCGACAAATGTGTTTGCTAAACCTGCCGTGTTTGTCATAACGGTACTCACACCGAAGTCAGTGATTTTGACTTCTCCTCTGTGGTTGATCAACAGATTGGAAGGTTTCAAGTCACGGTGGATGATATGCCTATCGTGATGAAGATAGATCAGTCCTTGAAGCACCTGTATTAACAGATTCAAGAATCACATCAATCAATAAATACAGGATAGTATGGTTTCCTGTGTGTTCTTACTTGTTTAAAGATGGCAGAGAGATAGGATTCAGGGATAGCTTTAACTGACTTGAGAAAGTCTGCTAGAGAACCTCCGTCCATGTACTCTAAAATTAGTGAGATTGCGCCATTGTCATAAAATGATTGGTATGAGGTAACAAGATATGGACATTGTGCCGATTGATTTATTTTCAGCTCTTGTGCAATTGCCTTGCGAATTGCTTCATCGATATTTAGTTGAATGACCTAATTATGTTGCATCAGAGTCATGCAAGAAAGAGAACAAAAACGAATAAGGTTCAGCTGAAAACAGGAATTGCACAGTGAAAAGGAAATGGAGAAAAATGGTTCCCATCTCATAGACATTATGAATAAAAAGCTGAAATTTGAGAGAGTTGATATCAACAATTATCGAATTGAAAGGAAACATTACAGATAATTTCACCTTTCAGAATTTCAGAACCAGACCAACAATAGAAAAAGCATAATCTTTAATTTTTTTCTAGAATCACATAGCATATACCATTAAAAAGACTAATGAGAGTACCTTCAAGGCAAAAAATTGGCCGGTCCATTTATGTTGAACCAATTGAACAACACCACTGCTTCCTTTTCCAATGACTTTAACCATATCCAAATCCGACAAGCTCAGCTGATCATCAGCTGGCTTAATTGGAGACAGCTGATAACACACACAGTCACAAGCGAAACAGATTACAAACAGTGATCAAGAAGACATGAGCTTGTAATATGTGAATCCCCTGAAAGCTCTATCAAAAAAATTTCCCATTATGATCAGATCCAGAACCCCACATTACAGTTCATTCATTCCACCTAATCTTCATTTGCAGTACCAAATAAACAATCAAACCTAAGACTTGGTAAAATTAAGTAAAACCAATACCCAAAAAAAGAGAAAGAGGACTTACAACTTCAGGCTCCAATTCGGAGATGATTCGAACTCCATCCTTGTTAACTCGTAGATCTCCATCCTTAAACGTACCGCTCTGCGTCCTACACAGAGAACAAAATCCCTAAGTTCCCACACACACACACACGAAAAAATGAACCAGAGACATTTCCGCAATACAAATACGCTTATCTAATCCATAGATCCATGGAGAATCCAAGAAATATACAGGAATTTGGTGATGGATTGCTCGGCAGCAACTGGGATTGAGAGCTTGAGATTATTGCTAAATCCACCTTTCTTCATCGTCTTACTTGGTTTTTAGCTTCGTCTTTATTGGGTTTCAACTGAGTCATTTATATATACGTTAATACAGCTTTATGCATATTAATTAATCATGTACTAGTCAGCATCAAATTAGGAAATAAACAGCCATTAATTAAATACTTTGTCAAGCACATGCTCATGACGTTGACCAACGACTTAGAGGACTTCACATTTACTACTTGTTTTCCCCCGGTTTTCTTGTACCGATATTTAAATTTACAATTTAACCGGAATCAACCCGGTTATTTCGTGATTCTTTCCTTCTTTAAGAAGAAAATACAAATAAAGCATACACATATTTTTATTTGATAACACATGTATAAATTCATTACACTTACAAACTAGTCACACATAAAGAACAAGCTGTTCTTTAACGTTGTTATAACTTATATGACTAGGCACAAACTACATGTATTAAGTCTTTACCAAATCCCTATATACATTTATATACTAGTCACAGAGGCTCCACAAAAGATTTCACCAAACATATAATCATATCACAATTGGGAGATGGCGACGTTTCTTCAGGTCTCCATCATGTTGAAGGAGAATTTCGAAAGAAGCTTTGGAATTTGCGATATGATCGGCCCATAAGTCTGCAACGCATGAATGAAACATCATATCGATGATGAATAACATGGGATCGCTTACGGTGCAAGAAAAAAAGGCAGTTTTGATTTACTGATCCTATTAGTTTTTACAAGGAACACTGCTTCAAAGTTCACGATGAGATAAGGGAAATGCAAGTAAGATTACTACACACCTTTTCATTTTCATGGAGTTGGCACAACGGAACAGCGAGGAGTTTGAAGTTTTTAGGCACCACAAACTGTTGATTTACAGGTAATCTCACAAGAAAAAGCTTTGTGCATTCCTGAACATAAGAAGAGAAAAAAGCAGAGCTCTTTTTAAGTATATGCACAAATTTTCAAAAGTCTCAACTTTTATTACCGGATGGAAGTGGAAATTAACTAACCTTTGGGTGTTTCACATTGGGCGGCAAGAAAGGATACATCAATGTCTCATAATTAGGTCTCCACCACATGCCAATGCACTCTCCAACCTAATAAATTTTTTTTGTAGTTAGACCATTCTTAAGCCAGAAACAATCAGAGAACAAAACACTAAAGACAGGACTCATAGTTCATACCTCCAAACCCGGAACAACAACATTTTCGTTAATCGAAAGCTTTGATGCAAGTTTGCGCTTCAGGCCATTAATATCTGGTAGGTTACGGAGAAACCTGAATTTAGCATTTGAGAATTGAAGACACAGAAGTTTACGCATAAAGTGGTAAGGAGTAAACCTGATTCTCGAGGTCTTAAACGACCACCAGGAAGCTTGAAGATGGAGTTTTTATATTGAAGAAGCAAAACATGAGGGTGCTTAAACAACTCAACCTGATATATATGTCCCAACATTAGATGTAACTCAATCCTTTTAAACTTGGAAATTTTTCAAAAGCCCTAATTTTGCTATCAACTATAAATTTACCAGAAGAACAGCTTCAACGCAAGTCCTCAATCCATGAGCAGCATAACTTCAAGAGACACAAAAGAAGGAGAATTTTAGCTACAGATTAATAAAAATAACAAATAATCCAGATGATCAAAATCACATGAAAATTGGAATTACTTTGATTTCAATCTGACGACTCGATCAGAGACAATCTCGTCCTTGACTCGAATTGCGTCTCGAGAACCGAAGTAGTAGCTGCTAAGCGGGTATAAATTGACCATCAGTTCATCAACGAGATGGTTTCGTCTCGTCGTCGTGTTCTCTTCACGGGTCTCCATATCTAAAGCTTGAGCTTCTTCACCCATTTTTCCCCCGGGAATTTCAAAAGATAGAGAGCTAAAGGCGATTCTCGATCAAGTATTAAATAACAGAGTGATTAAAGGGAGAAGAAGAAGCAAGAAGAGTGAAGAAGGTGTCGTAGTAGGATCAGTGAGACGTGGCGGCACCAGAGAGTTCTTCTCCGCAACACGGTGCTAATAGCTGACGCCGGCGGGAGAGGAATCAAAAGGAAGAAAGTAATTGGGCCTATTATGATATTAATGGGCTTCATTAATAAACAAGGAAACGGCACGATGTTTAAACAATAGAGAACTACCCAAAAAAACGACGCAACTTTCTATTTTCTAACTAAAAACGAGAATCAGAGTCGCTGTTTCAAATTTGGGTATTTTGCATCTTCTTGGTTTACTTTGAGGAAAAAACACAGTAAAAACCTAAATAAGAGGATGAAACTCGCAGGTCTAAAATCGATCGAGAACGCTCACGAAGATTCCATTTGGGCGGCGACGTGGGTTCCGGCGACTGAAGATCGACCGGCGTTGCTTCTGACTGGATCTCTCGACGAGACGGTGAAGTTATGGCGACCGGACGAGCTGGATCTTGTGCGGACCAATACTGGACACTCATTGGGAGTAGCAGCTGTGGCGGCGCATCCTTCTGGGATCATTGCAGCATCTTCTTCTATCGATAGCTTCGTCCGCGTCTTCGATGTTGACACTAATGCTACTATTGCTGTTCTGGAAGCTCCTCCTTCTGAGGTTTGGGGAATGCAATTTGAACCTAAGGTAGAGCACAATGATTTTATCTCCCTATTTGAGGGTTTTTTGATGGGAGAATTTGATTGCTTCATGGAGTTTCAATTCTTTGCTGCGAGTAATGGTTGTACTGATGTATAAAATAATACTATTTGGAATTGTTGAGGCTTATGAATGTGAAGTTGCTGGGCATTAAATCTGTAGCTCTGATTAGATAGGAGGAACTTGAATGTCATATAATGTGGTCAGTAATTGTGTAGATCAACTTCTGATTCCTCATATTGACTTATTACGAGCATAGTAGCTTAATAACAGTTTGTTGGTGCTTTGGTGTCTAATAGAGTAATAGATGATTACACGAAATAGAGTCTGTTTGATATCGATCACGTCGCAAAGTTCTTCGCCAAATGTGATTCCATATCTAGGTGCTTTGGTGAATTCTGTCAGCTGAATTTGGTCACTGCAACGATGTGAAATTGAACTGGTGACCTATCATTCTGATGTGAACGCAATGATCTCTCTCAGTAACTCTTTGATCCACTTACCTTTCTTGGCCATAGTCATTTTCGAGCATATTTTGTAACCTATTGGTAGGTCGGGTCTAGAAATAAGTTAATGTCAAGATACCAGTCTACTGCTAAGGGACTAGTTTGCAGTGGAGCTTTTAGTTACTTCTAAGCTGGTTTTACATGATTTCAACATTACTCTCTCTGCTGCTAAGTGCTAACATATTCATTTACATGTTTCAAGGGTACCATCCTTGCTGTTGCAGGTGGAAGTAGTGCCTCGGTCAAGCTTTGGGACACTGCAAGCTGGAGATTAGTCTCAACTCTATCAATCCCACGTCCCGAAGCACCAAAACCTTCTGATAAAACCAGCAGCAAGAAATTCGTTCTCTCAGTGGCTTGGTCTCCTAACGGGAAACGACTTGCTTGTGGTTCAATGGATGGCACAATCTGTGTCTTCGATGTTGACCGCTCAAAGCTTCTCCATCAGCTAGAAGGTCACAACATGCCTGTAAGGTCCCTCGTGTTCTCCCCTGTAGACCCGAGAATCCTCTTCTCCGGATCAGATGATGGGCATGTGAACATGCACGATGCAGAAGGGAAAACGCTGTTGGGGTCCATGTCAGGGCACACGAGCTGGGTGCTGAGCGTTGATGCTAGCCCAGACGGTGGAGCCATAGCTACTGGCTCAAGCGATAGAACTGTGAGGCTATGGGATCTTAAGATGAGAGCTGCAATTCAAACTATGAGCAACCACAATGACCAGGTTTGGTCTGTGGCCTTTAGACCACCAGGTGGAACCGGTGTCCGAGCTGGTCGACTTGCTAGTGTCTCTGACGACAAGAGTGTATCGCTCTATGATTACTCATAAACGAAATTATTTTTCTTTTATTCATCCTCCAAGACACATCTAGTTTCCGAGTTTTGTTATGTAAACACTAGTTGTAACAATGTAATCTGCAACTGGTTGATTTTGACCGGAGACTTAAGATTTATCGCTTACATTAAAAAAAAAAAAATGGTTCAAACTTTGCGTTAGAACTTATTGGAAAACTGAAAAACATATAAAAAAAAGAACACGGAGAGATGGGCTGGTAGAGAGTACACAAACAAACGTCTAAAAGTTTTCGAAAAAGAAAAAAAAAACAGCTAAAGATTATGGTCTGTTTCTTATGGCTTAAATGACTGGCTTCCTAAGTAATTCTTGAGAACATCCATGACAGCTCCGAAATCTGCTTTCACTTCCACAGGAGGATTAGAGAATCTGCAAGCCATGTCAGGAATGGCTTTCGAGTGATAATCTATCTTAGACTGAGTAAACTTCAACCCATGAGCAGTACTCACAACCACAGTTCGATCAGTCGGTGCAATCACTCCTTGCTTCCTCAGCTTGAACAGCGCGGTTAGAGCAACACCTGTATGTGGACAGATAAACATTCCAGTCGAATCCGCTTGAGCCATTGCGTCCATCAGCTCCTCCTCCGTGGCTTCTTCTACAATACCGTTACACCTCTTGAGAGCGTACACAGCTCTATCGATGGAAACCGGGTCACCGATCTGAATGGCAGAGGCGAAAGTGGTACTAGCAGTCATAGGCTTGAAGTCCTTCCAACCAGACTTGTAATGCAAGTAAAGAGGATTAGCATTAGCTGCTTGAGCACAGACCAACCTCGGAATCCTATCTACAAGACCCAATTCTTGACACATCTTGAATCCTTTGTAAAAGGCGTAAATGTTACCGAGATTACCTCCAGGAACAATCACCCAATCAGGAACTTGCCAATCAAACTGCTGCAAAATCTCAATAGCTGCAGTTTTCTGCCCTTCTAACCTCAAACTATTCAACGAATTAGCCAAGTAAATCGGCAATTCGGATGTGATCTCTCTAATCAGCTTCATACACCCATCAAAATCAGTGTCAATGCTTAAAACAAACGCACCATTAGCTATCGGCTGAACAAGCTGAGCCATTGAGATCTTGTTCGCCGGTAAAAACACGATCGACGGGATTCCAGCGGAGGCACAGTAAGCAGATAGAGCAGCTGAGGTATCTCCGGTGGAAGCACATCCAACACCAACCACAGGTCGTTTCATCTTTCTCAGGCGATTAACTTGACTAACCAAAACAGTCATACCAAGATCCTTGAAACTTCCGGTATGACTAATCCCACAGTGTTTCACCCACAGATCGTTCATTTCTAGAAACTGTTTACCAAACCTCTCCGCCCAGAACAGATTTGAGTTCCCTTCGAAGGCTGAAACGATGTCGTCGTCATCGATCTCAGGAAGCACCCACTCTTTCTTCGACCATACACCCGATCCATAAGGCCATGTGCTTTTGCCGACTCGCGAATCGAAGAGATCTCGCCAGTACGCGCCATCGAATCGCTTTAAAGCTTCCATATCGTGCTCGACATCAAGTAACCCACCGGAGCGGCTTCGGTAGACGATCTCGTCGAGAGAGTATGACTCGGTGGATCCAGGCGCTGCATTGAACGGGACATATTTAGCTGAAAATGGATTTACAGCGGTGGAACGGTGACGACGAGCTTCATCGCGAATGTTATCTTCGGTACGGCGAGGCTTGACAGCTGTCTCGATCGGGGTGGCGTTGTTGTTGGCATCGGAGGTACAGGAGACGACGACGGGGCGGTAGCGGAGGAGAGAGGCTGAGGGATGGCGGCGGATGGTGTCTTGTTTAGGGTTTAGGGAGGATACAGATGCATGGAAGAGACAAGAGGAAGCCATTTTTAGAGATAGAGAGGGAATGAGAAGTGAGATGCGGCTGAGGATTCTGAGGAGACACGGGACAGAGAAAACTAAATTCAGGTTAACCGGAAATGTTATAGAACCGGGTATTCGGTTTACGCCTTTTAGGTATCTTATCTTACAGATTCTATGACGCAGCGATCTTTGGGCCCATGAACCCTTACAAGTATCCAAATAGACCTTTTTTTATATTTGTCTTTTGTTTTTAACAAATTAATAAACCACATATTATGAGGCAGATACATTTAACCCCGATAAAAAGTTGAGGTGATGGTGGATGATAGATTATGATTAGAATCACGTTTAAGAAAACACCATTGCTGAAGAGACTGCTTGCAATCTAGTGGTTTGTCACGTGTTTTTAACGAGTTAAAATAGAGTACACATTATAAGTCCCAGAAAAAGTATAGGTAGGTAGCATATGATCAAAATCACGTTAAATGAAAACATGATTGTTGAAGAGATTGATTGTAATCTAATGACTATTTATATTTGATAGTATTCAATGTCATAAACTAGATTAATATTTGATAGTATTTCAATGTCATAAACTAGATTCAAATTCCATAATATGTTGTATCATGATTTGCACACAAATTTACTAGTGTGTCATATCATCTGATTACGTTTGCTCAGACCGTCTCAATTTCTTTCTAAGAAATTTCTGGTTTGAACCGGGTAGTGTATCATATACAGTATATATAATGTATGTCTGTATATATTCTACTAACTGGGACACACTCGGATAGATTTATTTAGCAAGAGGAACGAGGAAGCATATTATATGAAACATGGACTCAACTCAACTCCTGTAAGACTACACTAGAGAGAAAACAAGTCAGGCAAGTGCTTTAACCAATTGAACATCTCTATACATTGAGTAGGAGAGTTTTCGAAAAGGGGACGACTAAACAGGCGGTATGTTTGAGAAGGAGAAACCTTTGTATCCTTTGTACGCGTAATATGCGATCCGTGTATAGTAAAACCCGGGGATGAAAAGAAGACACCCGAGGACGATGAAGAAAATACCTGGTTTCACCATCCAAAATAAAATCAAAAAATCAAAAAGAGAATGAATTCGCATTACCTTAGCTCATGCCCAAATCACATATGAAAAAAGTAACAAGGATAAGGTCTTTAATGCAAATGATGAGAAAGAGATAGTTCTAGGCTTCTAGCAATAGGGGGAAAAGAATGCAAATAAACTGAAATCAAGTTTGAAGTATGATGCAGATGCTTTGTTTTTTGACATGTGTGAAATGCATCAATGAGTTACTGCCCAGTGGAAGAAGAGCAAACTAACTAATTCAGAGCAAGTCTCATGTCTATATTACAAGCATAGGTTTATAAGAAGGTTGATATAAATACTTGTATATTGAGAAAAAAATCAATCAGAATATCTAACAAATTTATGGATTTGAATGAAAATTCTTCTCTTTCATCTCAAAATAAGAAAAGCTTAGGATCATCATAGAAAAGTTCTTCAGGAAGCTTAGGATCATCAGTACATATTCCAAAGACTGAAATAAAAATCACATAACCAGAGCCTCTGCAATCTATCTATCAGCTTAATCTCACCTCTAATCTAAATATTTCCATAAACAGTATCTATCAACTTTTTCACCTAAATTCTAATGTAGTTCCCCCAAATCTAAACTATTTCCTTGAATTCATTATTTCTTCTATCTAAATCTCTCAAACTGTTTATGTTAAGAATAAATAAATAATCAGAGAAGAACAAAAGCATCGAAAAAGTCTCCTAAATTCTCACGAATTCTATTTTCAACACCTAAACTGGATCAGAAAAAAAAAAAAAGCTTCGGAAGAATTAGAAAGAAATCGCACCGTGGCCTCGATCACCGCCAACTCGATTATACGCCATGAAGAAACCGGATACAATTCCTAAGGTTCCGAACACGAGTAGAGCCACCGCAAGTGCGATCTCCTTAACCGGAGGTCGGTTATTGACGGTATATGAAGTCTCAATCATGATGTCCTCGTCCGATATCGAGAACGCATGGTCCACGTACGCCATTTATACAGCTCCGGATCAAAGATCAATGGAATACGATCTATAAGAAATTAGAACGACGTTTAATCAGATTCTCGAGCTCGAGACCAAAAAAAAAACGAAATCGAACTGTTTGCTTTAGGTCTTCAGATGTTAATGTTATTGTGACGGTGACGGATTAGTTTGGTTACTTTGGGTGCAATTTGGTTGTCGTGAAATCTACTCTACCTACAGTGTGTCCTGCCGAACCTATTATCTAGATGCAAACTACGCGTCGTTTGATTCTTTCTTTCCTCATTAAAACGGTACAACGTGCCAGTTTTATTTTCACTAAACCATACCTCAAAGAGAGACAATTCTTAAATCTAATACTTAAAGAGAGACAATTCTAATATTCAATTTTAATATTTAACACACAACCTCCTCTCTCCTCTCTCTCAAGGAGGTGATTTCCGGTAAGACCGGATTTTATTGTAAATATTTTCACATCATAATTCGATTCTGGTTTGACTTTTGTTCTTCCGATGTAGATCGGATTAATAATTTTCCGATTTAGTTGTTTCTTTAACAACGATCGGAATTCTCTTTAGTTGGCTCTTTCTGCAGGTGTTAACTTTTTAAAATTCGACCACTTTCAACTAAATTTCGAGATGTTCCACTAGCTTGATTCTTCAAGAATGAGGGTGTAAGTTCTTCGCAGCCAAAGCGGACATATTAATTACCCAAGGTGAAGGTTCCTTCTCTGTTGATGGGTCGAGAAGAAAAAGAAGAGAAAGCTTCAAATGCTTGAAGCTTCTATAAGATTTAATTTTAGGTGGTCATGGTGAAGTTTAGATTGAACGACGTCGGTGTTAATTGTGGAAAGAGCAAAAGTTGGAGAGCCCGTCGGTGATGATTGCGGTGGAGATCGGAGACATTGCCGACTTAAAATCCTTATCAAACTTGATTTTCTGTACTGTAAACACGTGTCAAACATTACCTGATACGTGTATGCCTCTTCTTTAGTGGGTGAGTTTGAGCTTATTTTACATTCAAGTTGTATTAGGGATTGGGCTCTACTTTACATCTGTAGCCCTTATGGACCTTCATTTCAAGTAATGAAATGAGCTTTCGACGTCAAAAAATAAAATAAAAAAACACACAACCAAAAAAAAAAAAAAGACAAATGGGACAAAAATAAATTCACTTGTTCTTTTGATGATGATGACATAAGCGTATTTACAATTATTATTCAGAGATTTCAGGTGAAGAAACTAAACCAAACATAGATCAGAGAGACTTATGAGGAGGATAGAGTTTCCAAAGAGCAATAGTTGCATCCTCTGAAGCAGACGCCATTAGCTCACAGTCTGGAGAGTAGGACACGGCATTGCACTGCAAACACACATTACATAAACAAATTTAAGCATTTTATACAAAAAGATTCTGGATGTCTCTTACCTGTTAGACCACTAAATAAGAGAGTGGAATAGAATGTAAGGTCTGAGAAAATAATATTCACATACCGTTGCACCGTGGTACTTTAATATCGCTAGAGCATTTCCTTTGCGGTAATTGTAGACCCTTACTCTGTTTTCCATATATGTAACAAACATGAGAAGAGCCTTTTGTATACAACAAGCATTTAACTTGTTGGAAAAGCGTTTTGAGGAAAGGAAAATAACTATTTTCAAATGCAATAACCATTTTTTTTTACATGTGAAAGAAAGGCGAGTATAAGAGCAAACTTATATCCACAATATGAAACGAACATGTGACTTGACCAATATCTACTTTCGATCTTGATTGGGATAACATGAACCAGATCATCAAACTGAGTTTAGAAATAAAGAGGCCAAATTTTGATAATAACCACTGACTTTTTTGCATTCAATGCTAAAATAATCAGCCCAGAGCATGTGTATGCTAACCTCTGATCCCAACCAGCCGTGGCTGCAATTTTCCCATCCGGCCGGATTGAGGTGCCCGATACACCAGGCCTTTCCAAAGTAATCTCTTTCCTCAGTGTACAAGAACCCTAATAACATATCATAAAATTCATGAAATCAGCATTAGAATATAGATTTTATAGCGATTAAACAAGTGCATCCTCTCCTTACAGTTGAATGGTTGAGATTATACATCACAATTTTGTCATCGGCCCCTCCTGAGATACCTCCATCACATGATGATGCAACACAAAGACTTAAAACTGCATAAAGAAGACCAAATAAATAATGTGAAAAATTCAAACAGCTGGAACAAAATATAAGGAAAAACTGAACATCAGAGGATGAGAACAAGACCTGGCTCTGAATGAAACTTCACACTTGTTAGAGGAACCTTTGCATTACGTATATCCCAAAGCAGAGTCGAACCATCTTCGTAACTGCACAAATTTGGAATTAACCACCCATAATAAAAAAACAAAGCATGAAAATCTAAGGTATTGTCTTTCTTGATTATTGGAAAACAGCCTTGGAAAGAGAGCATACCCAGCTAAGACATTTAAGAAACCTTGTGATTCAGGAGGGCAAAATAATTGAACAGCCATACACATTCCTGCAGATGATCAAATTTACCACCTTAATGAGAGTATTTTAAGCAAAGTTCAAAGGTGAACTGATGAAGACATTCTAGTTGCACAATTTTATATATGGGGAAAACATCAATTCTAACAAGAAGTTTACATATGGAGGATCTCATAAAAAAAGACACCTCTTGCTTTGGTAGAAGCATTAGAAGATTCATCAGGGCTAGCTTGAGGAAGCTGTATAATCCTGTCTCCGTTATTGAGATCCCATATCTCTACCTTTACGGATCGACCAAATCAGAAGAATGAAAACAGAAACTGAAAACTAAAAATGCGAGAAGAAACAATTCTATGGCTTTTATCCACGACAGAATTATATGGATTTCTTTTAGTCACCTCAGTAGGTTGCTCCCCTGCTACTGCTACATAAGTGGTACCTTCGGCATGATCTCCATCTGTTAATGTCAAGTTTTTAGTAAATCTTAGCTACGAGACAATTAAAAGATTTAAAAAAAAAATTTGGGAACATCAAACAAATTAGAAAAGAGAAAAAAAACGTTCTTCAAATTTATGGAGAGAGCAACTTATGATCTTACAGTTAACAATTGACAAATTGCACAGCATCAAGTTCATTCCGAAAATAATGATCAGAACACAAAATTTTTAGACGATCAAAGTAAAACATACCCTGAAGCGAATCAGACCCTTCACTATCATCTGTATGTTGAACATTGTGCGTGTCTCCACCATCCTGCTCATCACAATTTTCTGGAGGACCTTCTTTCAGAGAAGTCTTAGGCTTCTTAACAAGAGAGAATTTGCAAAAATGATAGGCGCTTGTATTTAGTTTTACTAATGGGTCCCTGCCAAAAATAAGAACAAAGCTATCATAAGAATCAATGGATATAACTCGACAATAACGAATGCATAAACAGTTTTAAAAGGAGTACCTTGATAGACCACCATCTTCAATATCCCAACACTTGACAGTTCCATCTCTGCCCTGACTATAACCATAACAGTAACCAGTTCAGCTTTTCTGGAATATAGATTGATTACGAAAACACGAGTGCTTACGTTTACCTGATAATCTTGTTATCTCCTAACCAGGGACTAGCAGCTACAGCTAAAACCCCATTTGCTCTACTATGAGCCCTACAAATCCGAAAACAAACAATGAATGCTATGCTAGTTCCTTATGGAAAAAACCCAAGGAATTAAAAAAAAAATCAAAATCACAGACCAAGCAGAAGAAACTGCACGGTGCTGAATGGTATCCCAAATCCTCAACTCTCCATCAGCTGAACTGGAGAAAGAAAGCTTCAAATTTGCACCAAGTTATCAAAATAAAGACAATACAGGACTTGAGAATAGCTCACAAGTGAAAGAAGAGTAATTTACCCAGTGAAAAGCAGAGATTTTGATGGATGGAACGAAACGTCCATAACAGAGTGGCGGTGCCCTCTAAGCACAGCCACCGGATCAGGCGGAGGCCTCTTGCTCATCTCCGACTTAGCTTCTACACAAACCAAATTATTCCCTCCCAAAATCACAACAAGCGCAACTTTAATCGATCAAGTCTCAGACTTTGACGACAGCAAACACCGAGAAAGAGAGAGAAGCCTTTAAAACTCCTTGGAAAACTAGTAAAAACTGCGTGTCGTTTTTTAGTTAAATTTTTTATATGAAAAACGTCAGAACATGCGAGGTTAATATTCGTTTGACGGATAACAATATCCGAGTTTCCAAACAAGCTCTTAAACTTCTTCTTCAGATACTGTAGTAAGTAAGAGAGCGAAGAGCTTACTCTGAGGATCGGGATCCGAGAAAATAGCTCCGAGATCCGATTCACAAACCCTAGCCACCGGCTCCGCCATGTCAGACACGTCTGGTGAATCCTCAATCGATCCAATCTTCCACATTCTCCGAATCATCCCTTTCTCCTTCCTCCGGCCACCACGTCTTCGTCTCAAGCTCCCTTCGTTCACACTCCCATCTCCAATGACCGTATTCGCTCTGATTCTCCTCACCTACTTCCTAGTCGTCTCCGGCTTCGTCTACGACGTGATTGTAGAGCCTCCAGGTATCGGATCGACCCAGGACCCAATCACCGGGTCAGTACGCCCCGTCGTGTTCATGTCGGGTCGGGTCAATGGTCAGTACATCATCGAAGGTCTTTCCTCTGGATTCATGTTCGTGCTCGGTGGGATCGGAATCATAATGTTGGATCTGGCATTGGATAAGAATCGAGCTAAGAGTGTCAAAGCATCTTATGCTACTGCTGGAGTCTCTTCCATTGTGATTGCTTATGTCATGAGTATGCTCTTCATTCGCATTAAGATCCCTGGTTATCTCCATTAGGGTTTTTAGATTACTTTCACTTCATTTTGTAATTGGGATCTCTAGTTTAAGATTCGATCGTTAGAAAGAGAAAAGGTGGCTCTTTTGTGTGTTTCTTGTTTGATAATGGAAATATTAGCATTTTCGACAATCTTGTTTAGAAAGCTTCATCTGCTTTGCTTTGATTTATCAATCTTATTGTTGAATTTTGCTGTTGAAGAAGATACTGAGAAATTTCCGATTACAGTTTCTTGTGTTAGATCTCATGGTTCGAATGTTAGATGCATGATTCTTTCTAAACGATTGATAGAGAGTATGTGAGCGTTGAGTAAGACTTTGTTTGAAAGCCTGAGAATGAATCGTCCTGAAACCTACAGTGTTGGTTTGTTTTCTCTTACCAACATATAAATCTTCAACTTTCACAAATGTCTGAAAGTATTAGGATGAGATGAGAACATAGATTATGAAAGGAGAGATTGTTATTTATAGTTTAAATACATGATTTTAAATATAAGAAGTTTGAAATCTGAATGACGTTTATATACATATTCTTTATACATTTAGTGATGACTTAAGTAAATGGTTGATAGGGTCAAAATTGTTTTTACTGTCTGCATTGTTATTATCTGCTAAAATAGGTTCTTGGAGAAAAGAGACGCCGAGGTGAGCAACTCACAGGGAACCTGGTCGAAGCTAGGATATCAATGGGACGGTACTCGGGCATGATGAGGCCTTCTCTCTCTTCCCTCGTCCAAGTCCTTGATCTGCCATTGAATGTCCCATACTTAACCAGTTTACGGAATCCCCATGACTTCTTCTTTGCCGCGTTGTTGTCCAGTCTACCATTCATCTTCTGGCTTAGATACTCTCTCACTGCTTGCAAGCTCTGTTCCACAACCTCAATGGGTGGGGACACGAGCGGGTTTCCCTCTGCGCTCAGCTTCCTCAGCCGCCTCATGCATCCAATGGACTCAGGCAACACTGTAATCTTGTTGTAGCTGATATCCAGCTCGAGGAGGTTCATGAGAAGACCGATAGAAGATGGGAGAGCAGACAGATACTGAAAGTTCTGACTGACATTGAGGATCTCGAGGTTGATGAGGTTCTCGATGTCCTCAGGGAGGATCATAAGGCAATTGAGACGAGCATCAAGGACACGGAGGGAAGTGAGGTAGGTGATGGAGGTTGGTAGGCTAATGAGCTTGTTCGAGTTGACACAGAGCTTCTTCAGATTTGTAAGTTCTAACCCTATGCTGTCTGGTAATCTAATTAGCTCGTTGAAGTTGGCGTTTAGTTCTTCCAGTGCCCTGTAAAAATCCAAAACGAAAGAATAAATCATCATATATGATTGGTTTGGTTCAGATTTGATGGGGGTGTACCTGCAATTTTGAATAGTTTTGGGGAGGGAAACTAGAAAGTTGCCGGAGACATTGAGGATCTTGAGCTTAGAGAGACAACCAATGGAGTTTGGAAGAGCTCTGATCTGGTTTGAGTGAATATCTAATGCTATCAAGTTCAGTAATCTCGCTGTTAGAGATTCTGGTATTTTCTGTTATCATCATTCCCAAACAAACCCCAAAAAGAACATTAGAAACTTATATAGTTTATCTGTATATATTAGAGTGTATGTATAGACGACATTAACCTTGATATGATTGTTGGAGAGATCAAGCTTGCAAATATTTGCCAAATTAAGGGAAGGATTAGGAAGAGATTGTAATGCCATGCCACTCAAATTAACAACCTCAAGTATCTCTTCCTCATTGTTATATGATGGTGACTTTGGTGATGAGGATGGTGAAATGGGTGATGATGGTGGTGATGTCCTCAAGTCCATCCTAATCATTGTCATCATGTGATCCTTGTGTGCATGTAATTGCTGATACTGATATGCCTCTTGGCATATCATCGTTTATATATGTGTGTTGTAGGATTGTATAAGTTTATGGAGGAAGAAGATGACAATGGTGAAATGATGTGAAATGAGTGATTTCTTCTGCTTTAGAATGGCAACACATATATGTAGACAAAGAGATTAAAGGAGATGTATGGATGAGAAACTTTAGTGGAATTTTAAGGAAATGAATACTTTCCGGAAAAATTTTAATGATGTTGAAATTAAGGAAATAAAAGGTGATTAGCTTATCAAGGAGAGAGTCATGCGTCGCCAAGTTTTTTCTTAACAACTCATCAATAAAAATGTTCAGCTACCCGCAAATCACTCCCAAGTCATAAGTCAAGAAAAAAAAAAAAAAAAAAAAAAAATCATATCACTAAAAGATGGGTCGATAATTTTCATTTGCGAAACTTAAATATGTATAATTTGTATGGGCCTTACAATATGTATTTAGATTTTGAGCTCCGGCCCAATGTTAATTTATTAATCAGAGTCCGAAACCTAACGAATCAAAAGTTATGGGGTTGAAATCGAAATTCCAAAACATATAGCCACTTTCTGTAATTCCAGAGTCAGCTCTGCTTATTACGATCATCGGAATGAAAGAGAGCAGCCGGTGATAATGATGTCCACGATTACGGCGACGGTACCGGAATTTCTAACACCGAAGCTGAAATCCACCAGTAGATATTTCAATTCTCATGGTAAACTTGGCGTATCAGTCTCTCAATTTGGTGGGAGAAGATTTCTCAATCCGAGCTCTTCGAGCAGAGTCTTCGCCGTTTCCGATATCAATAAGCTCGTGACGGAGTTTGATCCGGAGATTCCGTTGGAGAGTGCTTCTACTCCACCAAGCTCGTGGTACACTGATCCTCAATTCTACCATTTCGAGCTCGATCGAGTCTTCTATGGAGGATGGCAAGCCGTTGGTTAGGAAAAAGTTGTTTCAATGAGAGTTTTTTGAGTTTTCATTGTTTCTCTAAAGTTCTTACTTTGCCATTACTTGTTCTTGATTTTTTCAGGATACTCTGATCAGATTAAGGATAATCGCGACTTTTTCAGCGGGAGGTAACTACATTCAATCAGATTCTTCGTTGTATTGTCTAAGCTTTGCTCTTTAAGTCTTGAGAATTTGAATTAAAGATAAAACATTGCTGCAGGCTTGGAAATGTTGAATTTGTTGTGTGCAGAGATGATAATGGAAAGATTCATGCTTTCCACAATGTATGTTCTCACCATGCTTCAATCTTAGCCTCTGGACATGGGAAAAAGTATTGTTTCGTTTGCCCTTATCATGTAAGCTCCACAACAGAGTTAAAACTGTAACTCAATTGATTCTGCCGTGACTTAATACGGTGTTGGAGTCATATTATTTCATTCTTGGTGGCAGGGATGGACGTATAGCTTGAGTGGATCGCTTGTTAAAGCTACTAGAATGACTGGGATAGAGAATTTTGATTTAAATGTATGGCATGTTGTTGTGATTAGCGTGTGGTCTCTCACTTTTCTTGGACGAGAGAATCTGAATTTTCACACTTGATTGTTTGAGGTAATAGGAAATGGGACTCAAACCTCTAAGAGTGGCTGTATGGGGACCTTTTGTTCTCCTCAAGGTGAATCAAGCCACATTGAGTAAAGGAGAAGTTGAGACTGATGGATTAGTGGCATCAGAATGGCTCGGTACTTCTGTGGGGAGGTTGAGCCAAGGTGGAGTTGATTCCTGGCTTAGTTTCATATGCAGACGCGAATACAACATGGATTGTAATTGGAAGGTGAATTCTTGCTCTGAATATATTCTCTTTTCAGAGACAGAACTCCAAAGATTGATGAGATGGATGACTGGAATCTTTTTGCAGGTGTTCTGTGATAACTACTTGGATGGTGGCTATCATGTACCTTATGCACATAAAGGTTTGATGTCGGGCCTCGATCTCGAAACCTATTCTACAACGGTATATTCCTTTTGCTGAATCCGAGCTACACCCAAAATCTACTTGCAACACATGATTCTAATCTCTAGTTAGCTGCTTCTTGTGATGAACTTTCTGGTTTAAGATATCAGATATTTGAAAAGGTTAGTATCCAAGAATGTGGAGGTGGTTCCAAGGCTGGTGAAGAAGACAGTTTCAATAGGCTTGGATCTCAAGCTCTATATGCTTTCGTCTACCCAAATTTCATGATAAATAGGTAACGTAAATAAAGTTCATTGCTCAGTTCATTTTCCAATGACTTCACTCCGCTCAGTCTGCATGGATTATCTTTTTCAAGGTATGGACCTTGGATGGACACGAATCTAGTGATACCTTTAGGACCAAGGAAATGCAAAGTTGTCTTCGACTATTTTCTTGATCCTTCTTTAAAGGTAAAACAAGCGAACAACATAAACCTACATAGCCCGGCACTGTATAGCAATCTTTGAAAATCTTCTTTTGGATTTAGGATGATGAAGCTTTCATCAAGAGAAGTCTGGAAGAAAGCGAGAGAGTTCAGGTACGCACGAGAATGAGAGTTATCTCATTATACCGTTATATAAATGCCATTAAAATAAGACTTGAGTTAATGGAATGTGCGAGTTTGGTGAATCAGATGGAAGATGTTGTCCTGTGTGAAAGTGTTCAAAGGGGTCTTGAATCTCAGGCTTATGACAAAGGAAGATATGCTCTTGTAGAGAAACCTATGCACCACTTTCATTGTTTGTTACATCACAATCTCAAACTCTGAAACTGAAGATACTTTTACTAGTAACATATATGTATTTATGTGAATATTCTGCAGTTCTGTTCTACTCTATCTGCTTCAGCTTCAAGCATAAATTGAAGCCTCTTTGTCTAATTACATAAATAACAAAGACTTTTTGTATTAAGGTAGTGATATCATTGCGTTTTGGGTCGGATTAGATGATCAATATGCTGGTTTATATTGATTGATTAAACTACATTGATCAATCATAAATGAAACTTCACAGTAGCTAGAGATCGTTTTTCACATGGGACACATTAAGTCACTTGGTTTAGATTAGTATAGTAGACTTTGGGCATTTGAAGTAACAGGCTAACCAACAACGAGACAAAATAGGTATAATTTGCATCTGTTTAAAACGCAGAAGCAGTTTGCAAAAGTACTGAGAGAGGGCCAAAATAGTATAATAGTATTCACAAGTTGGATACTACTAAGACTATTTAACTTTTTCCTCTTTTCAAACTAAGTATTAACCTGAAAATCAACAGAAAACAATCTTAGTAACAATCATAGCTTTATAGATGCGTTTAGTGGGTTTGGCTATAGCGAAAAGGCAGCTTTAGTCACCTGATGAGTTCCTTCTCCACCGGTTTATTCTAAAGTATTGGCTGACCGGAGTTTCTGGAACTGGTATCAATTTTCCGATCACCGCCAAAGGCCAACTGGTTATATAACATATAACAGAATTTATCTGGTAAGTTTACGGAAAACCAGCATCTTCAACTAATTTTTCATATGACCTATTCAAAACTCTTTTATGACAAAGTTAACAAACAAACCTGATGGAACCGATTCCAACACAGACGAGCCACATCTCCCAATCAAGCTTAGTCGTTGAGGCAAATGTTCCAAGGAACTCTACTATGACTACCTATTAAACAGTTAAGAACAAGCAATAAAAGGCATGTCTATCTCTCAGATGTACAGAAAAAAAAAGAAGTGACTGAATTTGCTTTGCAGGAACATGAGAGGGTACCTGGAGCACAATGGTAATACTGATGATGCCCACAAAGAGGTGATTTCTGAGAACTCCTTTGAAAATGTTTATTTCATCTGGCTTCCGTGCGTTGAACTCGTTGAAGATCTAATGTTTACTTTAGAATCAGTTTCTTTTCTGATGTGCCCACGCTTTTTTTTTATTGTACAGAGAGGAGTCAAATATCTTTTACCTGGCAGATGACAAAGGCATTGAAGATGACTGTATTCTTAACTCTCTCCGCATTTTGGTGACTCCTCAAATTAAGGATACTTATTCCACGGAAATTGAGGATTAACAAGACGGTCACTTGGTACATCGCCTAATAATATGCAAAACAATTAGAGCAGCAGAGAACGCTTAACCATTGTGATCTTTAGAGAAGTGAGAGAAAGAAGAAGATAACTTACTTGTATAAACAAGTTTCTCCACATTATATTTGTGATGAGAGGTTCTCTGCAAACAAGAAACATATACAATTATTGTGAAAATGGAAGAATATTTGAGATCACTTTTAAATGTGAACAAGACTTCACATGCATGCTCAAGTCTACAACGAAGTGGTACCTTCTGCCAACAGGGTCTCGATCCATTAAGTGATCGGTTGGTGGTTCGGTGGCTAAAGCAAGAGCCCCAAGAGTATCCATTATAAGATTGACCCAGAGGAGCTACAAGATAGGAGAGAAGACTCTTTACCAACATGGAAATATTTGTTTTTAAGTGAATAGTTTTGTGCAGATGAGAAAGAGAGAGAACATTTATTGTTACGAACCTGTACTGCAGTTAGAGGAACTTCACCAGCGGATATGGCAGCCACAACGTTGATGACAAGTGCTGCGACATTAACCGTGAGCTGGAACTGGATGAACTTTTGAATATTGGCATACACAGATCGACCCCAACGGACAACCTATAGGAATCAGATAATTACAAAAATTGGTACCCAATTCAAGGTAACTAAAAAGATCATAAATACCCCCTAAAGAATAATATTTCCGAAGAACACAATTCGAGTTACAAATTCCAAAAGTATCATGAAATGTATCAACAGGAAGCCTATTTTATAAGAAATTTGAATCCCTTGGCCTCTAAGGATACCAACCTTCACAACGGACTCAAAGTTGTCATCCAAGATAATGATATCTGACTTTTCCTTTGCGACTTCGGTGCCTTGGATACCCATAGATAGACCTATATCTGCCTGAATTTCAGGAGACAAAACCGAAATTTTGATCCTCAATACCAAAAGTGTCTTTTAAGGTTACACATACGAGGTCGACATAAATATATCGAACCTCATGCAGTGCAGGAGCATCATTCGTTCCATCGCCAGTCACAGCCACAACGTGTCCCCGCCTCTTCAGCGATTGCACAAGAAGAAGTTTGTCATTGGGTGATGATCTACCCATCACCTTCAAGTTTAGAAACAATGTCAGGTACAATTAAGTAACTGCCTTCAATCACAACCTAAATCACAAGGCTCTTACAGATATCTCTTCACAAATCCTATCTCTTTCGTCTTCTGAAAAGGATCGAAAGACTTTTCCTTCAATCAGATTAGGCTCACTAGCATCTGAGTCTGAAGCTAATATACCGCACTCCAGTGCAATTGCTTTGGCAGTTTGAATGTTATCACCAGTCACCATTCGAACCTGAGGCCAATATGTAAATTAGAAGACTATACACCAAAGAAGAACAGAGCCGTTTAAACAAAAAAAATGAAGAGAGAGCATCAGAGAAGGAGGTAAATGAGATATCAACGGACCTTGACTCCAGCTTTTTGACATAGTAGAACTGAATTTTTGACACCTGGGCGACATGGATCCTACAATGTATTGCAGATAAAAGAACTTGCAATGAATTGCCATATGGCTTACAGAACCATCACAAGACTTCAAAATAACTATTAGAATTAGCAATATGGAATGCTTACCTTAATACCAACTATAGCCAACAGTACAAGATCATCCTCAGGTAATACCCATCTAGAAAGTTGCTCTTCATCAGTTGGAATCTTGTCCGCTTCAAATGTTCTGTAGGCAATTGCAACACAGCGCAGACTCCTTGCAGCCATATCATCGATAGCACCTTTTAACCCGGCCATCTGAAACAACAAAACTTGATTCAGAAGAAAAAACAAGTATTTCTATCAAAACTCCCATTACCAAATATGGCACTGATTTGGGATACAAATAGTTTTTTGTTAAGAAAAAAAAAAAAAAGTAAAAACGGTCTTGATTCAAGACACAATGATAAGTTAAACTTTTTACAACCAATTATATCATGATAAAGAGAATCATAGTTGCCGACCTTATCTTCACTCATATCTACAATACTCTCATTCTCATCCATATAGTGTGTGCAGGAACCCAAAACAATTTCGGCAGCGCCTTTCCAGTGAACATGGACACTCGAATCTGGCTGAAAATGTAACAGAAGTTCATTAGGATGCTGATTGACAAGTGGAAACAACAATAAGTGAGAAATAAAAAAACAAAGCAAAAGATCTACTAAAACGATGTTTGAAAAAATGTAAACACATACTGATTTTACTGCTACGCCTCCCCGTTTCTTCTCTGAGTTGAATGGGAAAAATTGTACAGCAGGAGACTCGGACCTAAGAGCATCGAAATCCATGCCCAACTGCGCAGCTTAGAGAAAATAAAAATTAGTTCCCCTCACGGCTATATATATTGGAACCAGAAGATGTAGCTGAAAATTAAACCTTTATCGCCCAATTAAGAATTGCTCTTTCTGTCGGAGATCCAGAAACCTGAATCTCACCACTCTGTCATCAGCAAGCACATGCACATTGTTAAATTAAATCGGCTGAAGTAGAAACCAAACGGAAAATCAGTAAAGTTACAAAGTATTTCAATCCTACTTCAGATCGGAACACACTGCCGGTTGTATTATGAGCAATTCCCTCAACAAGTATGGATGTAAAAGCAGATGGCAATTTTGAGCTGCTGTCAGGAGGTTCCATCTTTTGAAACCCGGAATAACACTCAACAACGGTCATCTGAGAAAAGAGAAAGTATTAGGTGAGCTCGCTTGTTGGGCACACGTTTCAAAATAGCAAAAGCTCGCAACTAGGAAAGCCCATACCTAAACAAGTAAGTGTTAGTGTGTTAGCAAATCAAAAAGAAGGAAGAGCACTAAGATTCACCTCGTTTAAGGTCAAAGTTCCCGTTTTATCACTGCAAATCGTTGTTGCAGATCCCATGGTCTCACAGGCCGAAAGCCTGCGCACCTGATATTAAAGTTCGTTTAAGTTGCAATAAACATTCTCGCATAAGAATTTTGCATTTAATTATTTTCATGCAAACTTATTGAGTCCCAAAAAGTAAAACATACATACCAAAGCTTTATCTGCCATCATTTTTCTCATGGAATACGCAAGACTGCCAGTAAGAATTAGAAACAATCAGTGACGATACACCAGAACCATCAATGTCTTTAAAGTTTGACCTTGTAATAACTAAATCCTTTCCATAAGACCAAAGCAATTGCTATCATTAAGATTTTATATAGAAGACAGTAGACTTACGTCAAGGTAACAGCCAAAGGAAGCCCTTCAGGCACTGCCACTACAACAATTGTAACCTACAATATTCGACAATTTGAGCTGAATGGCCAGAGATGTGAATAAGAAGCTGACGACCATATTTTCCATGCTGATTTCATCAAAAGAAATACTTACTGCAACAGTGAAGATTTCAACAAGATCATCTAGCACGCGTTCAAATTTTGTCTCCCCTCCAATAAACTGCTTGACTCCCTGTTCATTCTTCGTGTGACCAGTAAAGTAGCTGCAGAGAACAACGATCTGTTCAATAACCCACTGATATTCACTCCACATGGTACTTAGTTGTCAGAAAGAAATTTAAACGCACCGGACAACAAGGACAAATAATACAACGCCAGCAACTGTGAGCCCCACAATCCCTATAAATGTTGCAACGCCATTCAAGCGTACCTGAAGAAAGCCAGTACGGATGAATAGAGAGTAACAAAAACCACAAAAATATGAAAAGAGAAAAGTTAGTACTTACCTGCAATGGTGTTTCTCCACCATTGTCTTCTGAGACACTAGCCATTAGTAAGCCCCATTCAGTGTTGACCCCTACCCCAGTAACCTGAGTTTCAAAAATAAATTTTAGACTCAAATAAGCAATGCAGGAAGAAACTAGCCTTATTAGAAGTTTTCAATCCCTCTGACTCGATTTTCCTCTCATGAATAAAAACAAAAACATATTTTTGCGGCAATAATTCGCCAATGTCGGATATTTTGGTGTACCAATTAAAACTTTTTCAGTTTTTCTACAGAAATACTACAGTTACCAGTTTGCTTGAGCCACTCTGTCACATATAGTAAAAGTTAGTGTTTCAAATCTTACCAACATTGTCCCATTGCCATCTGCAACTTTACAGCCGGACATTAGGAATGGATTCTTAGCAGAGTTTTTGTTGACCTGCGAGAAACAGCTTGCTCAGACACATAAAATGCAAAGATGGTATTGTTAAAATACAAAAGTAACATGTAAGGCATACAATTTTGCTCTCCCCAGTCATGCTGGATTCATCAACTGCAAGGGAATGACCAGCCACTAAAACTCCATCAGCAGGTACCTAAGGAAATTATTTGCAGATTAAACATAAATTATATCTATACTGAAGTTTGAAAAAGAGCTAAGACATACTAAATTGAAAAAAAAATCAAGCAACTTGCCTGATCACCAATATTGAGGGGTATGATATCGCCTACCACAATATCATAAATTGAAATCTCAACTCTTCTCCCACCGCGGGTAACCTGGGCATGTGCACAATGCACTTTTAGAAATTAAAAAAACAAAATGATACCATCCCTGAGCTGCATGATCATCCAAGCTCTTACCTCTAGATGTATATTTCTTTTCTCTTCATTTAAGTTTTGGAATTGAAGAGATTGCCGATAATCACTGGTAGCTGCCAAGGGAATAGGTATACAAATTAGTAGAATACATGCAGCAGACACATATATGACTGAAATCAAGTTCAGCAAGAGAATTCAATACCTGTCACCACAATGACAAGAAGAACGGCAAAAGCAATGCTGATACCATCGTACCATCCCTTTGTAATACCCTAAGAAGGCAGCAAAAGAGGTACCAAATGCTCAGGATGAACAAGAATTTGATAATGGAGATAAAACAACTTTCTACCCTCATTGAGCAGGAAATCTCAGAATGAGTACAGAAACATTGGAAAGGATAGTAAATTGACGTGTTATCGAGCTTCAACGATATGGAAGACAGTAAAACACATGAGAAAGGCAAGCTCGTTCAGATAATGAGGTACAGAAATCCTTGAAAGTCTTGTTTTCATAATAATTAGTCAAACTTTCTAAAGCTGTGTCACATACAAAAGGACCCAAAATTTCAAGGTATGCGCTGAGCAAAATACAATGTATCAACTCTTAAATTGTATACCTCGGTCTTTATTCCCAATGCCAAAGAAGCAACTGCTGCTACAATCAGTATGATCAAAGTAAGATCTTGAGAAGCTTCCCATACAAACCTCTATCGGACATGAGGAAAAAAAGAAGGAATTAAGATATTAATTAACTGGAATAGCCTCACAGGTATTAAAGGAAAAAAATCCCGGGGTTATGGAAGCTGCTAGAGAGCAAAGATCTAGAAGTATTAATACCCAGAAACTCCTCCCTTTCTTTTGGGGGTAAGTGTTTGATCCAAAAGCAGATTTCCTTTTCAATATGTCATCATCATCCCCATGTATACCCTTATCCAAGTTTGTTTTCAACAGTTCAGATAACCCTCTGACCTAATGAAAGAAAATAGAGGATAAATATTCATGAATAAGTTTAATGGCGGAGAAATAATTGCCGCAGAGAGTAATAGATTAGCCAAAGCAAAGACTTGCCCCTCCAAGTTCTTGAAGAGATCCTATATTTTGATCCCTTGATATCGATAAAATCTGCTCCTGTCCAATACCAAAATCACCACTGGCAGGAGTCGGAGGTGAACTTGTAATTCCTAAAAAGAGATGAAAACTCAGTCAATTACAGCATACCAATCAGAAAAGTTCTGAAGAAATTTTCCTTAACAGGAAAAGTAATAACCCAATCAACAGATGTAAATGAATCAGAAAACTTGGAACCATCAATAGGTTCTACAATGATGTTCAAGAAAACATCAAGGTAGCAAAACTGCAGTGAAGATCAATAACATTTCGAAAAACATGAATCAGCAAAACAAAGATCATCCAGACTTTCCCTCAGCAGAACTTGTGACTACACAACTAACCATAGTATCAGTCAAAAAAACCATTGATGCATATAAAACAAAAAGGTATTAAAATGGCAATCACTTAATCCCTACTGACACTGCAAGAGAACAGAAAATTAAGGGAAAGAATAAGAAACTGAAAGAACTTACCATTCACTCGGCTTGCAGCTGCTTTAAAAAGGTGTGCAGCCTAAGGAAGGAAACAAACAGCATTGATTAGACACCACCTAAACATTTATTTAAGAAAATTTACTAGCAAAGCTTACGTACTCTTATTGCTTGGGCATGAGCTCTCATCTTCCTCAGCATCCGTTTCTTGTCTTCTTCCCTTTTCAAGTCCAGAGTATATCGAAATCGACGAGAAGCATTAAGCACAAGCGCAGCTTGCTACAAACACACATAATTGTATTTCCCAGTTGTCAAGAAAATGAACCAAATGTTCTAAACAAATCAATGAATATATGTAAACTGGAACAGGAGCATATACCCTCCAACGGCGTAGTCGCTCCACAGGAGCATTCTTAGTGCTGGCAATGTCAAAGGGACTATCTTCATAGTCAGTGAAGCTGCTGGTTCCAGCCTCCACATCCTTATCTTCCACTCGTGAAGAGTTACTAAATTTTTCACTCATGGCTGTCGCAGGAGAGATAGCAACCCCTAGAGACACTGCTGATTAATCCAACACGCTCTTCTTTAAGCTAAAAACTCAATACAGAAAAAAAAACACACACAACCAAATTAGAAACAGTGCAATATAAGCCTTCTTCATTCTCTTCTTCACCAAAAAACAAAAATCTCTAAAATCAATCTCAAGCCAATTCAGATTCGAGATAACTAACAGCTTAAACAAATCTCTTATGAACAACTCTCACATTTCACTGTTCCAAAGCAAACAACCACTTCTCACCAAATCATTCCACCAAAACCAAACAAACTTCGTAACCGGAGGAAAAAATCCGTTTTCCGATTCCGGCGGGAGAATCACTGAAACGAATAGATACCGGAGAATTTTTTTTCCCCGGAAATTCAAATTTGAAAGCGAAGAAGCAGAATCTAGAGAAGTGAAATAATACTTTTTGGAGAAGTGGTCCAACAATTGTGTAGGGTAACACATCGAAAATCGTGCCAGAGCAGCAGAGATTCCAATAAACAAAGACACAAAAAACACATAAAAATCTCTGCGATTCCCAGCAAAATAAATATATACATACATACAACAGAAGGTTACTGTTGAATCAAACGAAAATTATATAAACAAAAAAAAAAAAAAAGGCTACCTCAATTATCGGCGGGAGGAAAGTTCAGAGGATTTCTCAGCTCTTTCCCTTTGTTCGTAGATATTCAGTCTCTGCTAAATTATTTTCCGTCACTTTCTCGAGAAAACAAAAAAAACATTTAAGAAAGGAATAGAGAAGGAGAACTTTAGGAAACTTCCGGGAAGTAGAGCTTTGACTTGTCACTCGCCACTCGTGAAACTAATTAATAACAAAATTGTTCAATTAAACTAATGAGTTCAAATTAGGTAAATTCAATCAATTAAGGAAATAAAATTAATTTTTGAAAACTCCTAACTTCATGGGTTTATTGTTGGATTTAGTTGCAAGTAGTAAATGGAAAGAATAAAAATTTGGTCTTTCACCCAAAAACCACATTTCCTATATCTTTGCGTCGCTCAATTATAGTAGTTCTCTAAGATTTCTTTTTTCTTTTCTTTTTTTTGGTCTCTAAGTTTTTACCTACAGCTTTATATATTTAGAGCACACACATTGATCATTGTTTATGAATAGTGTAGACTTGTATGTCTTTAGTTTTAATGATATTTAATTTTTAAAATATCCTTAAAAGTATTAGGGATGAAAATAGTCTTAGAGGGGTGATATGCTCTTTCTTTGGTTTACAAAGGCTTCTTCTTCTATATGCTCTTTGGTTTCATTCTTTTGTAATTATGTGATAACTTCATCAATGGGTAAAGCACCCTCAATAGGGTGGTTAAACCAAATATATAAATAACTTTTATAAAACGAAAACTTTTCATTGTTTAACCAAAATAGTAGTCTATATGCATTGAGGCATTAAACACGTTTGAATAAATTATTTAAATAAATAAATATGGAAACATAAACAAAAAAATTATAATTAGTTTCTTAGAAAGTATTACTTAAGTGCCAAAAGGGTATCAAGCACGCTGTTTCTAATATACTTGATTGTATTTGAACAGACTTGTTATATACAGTAGTTGGTTTAATTTACTGCCTTTCTCAGAAAAAGTTTGGTCTACTAAACAACAACTTGTGAATATATAGAAAAGCATGAGAATAGTCGTATTTTGCATTTCTTGAGAAACAAAACAAAAGCTTCTGTTCCCATTACTGCTTAAGTTATTGTGAGTCATTTAGTCTAAAAGTTAAAATATTCCTAGTTGTGAAAACAAATTACCACCAAAAATAAACCATTAAAAACTAATAAAAATGAATATTCACGTTTGATAAGTATGGTGGTTTTTACACCAATTTCAACAACCCCCTATAAGATCAACTTATATTCCACGTTACCCATTTTATTCTTCTAATGCGTATTATTTCTTTTATGGTTTATTTTGACACAATTGCTGTTTGTGACATAAATGTCAGTGGACGTCATTGGCATGGCATGATGAAGTATTGAAATATCTATACCCTTATTATCCACAATCCCTATACTGCACGCTATAGAGAAAAATAGGGTATGGACTTTTTGACAATAAAAGTTACTGACTTTCATATATTCTCTAAAAAATAAAACCAAAAAAAAAAAAAAATTACGTTTGTGAACATAATGGTAGTTATAGGGTACGTTCAACTATTCTTCTTGGCATTTGATTCTCGCTGTATTCATAAATTTTCTTATAATAGTTTATGTGGTTGATTTTTTTTTTTTTTTTGTAGACCATGTTCATAAGAGTGTTTTAAAATTAATTAGACATTATACAATGATTACATTAGTTCATATTATAACTCTAGCTAGATTCACCTTACATCAACAACGAATTTTATAATTTCTACGAGAGAACCATATTCCTCACAGAAATAAAATAGTGTTAAAAGGTCAAAAGAATCAGCAAATTAATTAATTACTACTAAATTATGAGAAAGGGGCAAGGAGGAATGAGTCCAAATCAAATACCGTCGGCATTGTTGGTGAAATCAGGCGCCGTGCATGCTTACATTTTCAATAAAACGGCGAGGACGGTGATTCGAGACGCCGCCATCACTTTTTTTTTTTATGACCTTGTTTCACCTTTTTACTTTTCGGTCCACAAAAAATTATGTTGAAAAATGTCGAGGAAATAGCTACAAAGATAGAGTATGTAGTTTTGCGGGAAAAAAAAACACTCTTTTTTATTTTAAATTTAAAAATATGTATTTTCCATAGTTTGGTAGTTGAATTGTTCTTTTAAATGATTAGTCATTTAATCAATCTATTTGTTTCACACTTTCTTTCTCTTACAGTAATGGAGGACCAGCTTTGTAGTGCTTCATTGGGTACACAATAAAAGAATGACTGATTTTGTTGTTGACAAAACAAAAAAAGAATGACTAATTGACTTTAGTATCAACAAAGGTCAATTTAATCAAGAAAACTGAAAACATAATTAATAGTATTATGATATTGAGCTTAAAATCAATGTGTTAAAGGTCTCACTAATCAAAAATCAACATAAAGTCTTCGCATTCAGCGGAATGTGGCACCGAGCTAGGCATTGAATGCACGTAACCAACGGTGGACAACTCATCAATTTATAAATCCATCGTTCCATGTTCATCATCATATGCTCTCAAATTTCGATCCATCGTCTCTATAAATTATGTTCTATATATAAGGATATCCTTTTCTATAAAATTTCATAAAATCACCCCGTAACTGAATTGGTCTATATAACACTTTACTACTTGTAAATTACAAATTATTAGAATTCCGAATTTAATAATTTTCTAATATTGACACCATCTTCATTTGGATTCACTACATAAAATATATTAAAATTCTAGTATATAAATATTAATATTGATTATTTGACTGTTCCAGTAACATGATATACTTTCTGGGAATTCTAAATTAATACCAATATCAAATCATAAAGAATCAATTTTATGAACAGTATTATATAGCTGATGATCCAGTGGCACTTGCAGATCCGAGATTTTTTCCTCAAGAAAATTAAACTATATATTATTGCGTTCTATAAAAATTATCGATTTTTTGTAAAAAAATTCATTCATTCTAAAATGATGTCATGTGGTCGAATTTGGTCTTATATGAAATTAGAAATAGAGGAAACTGATCAAATAATGTTTGCGATCATATATTCATATCAATAATGATAGAATTGGAATTAACTGGCATTTCGTACCGTCTGGACATGTGGAGGAAATTTCTAGGAAAGACACTACATTTGCTTCTTGAATGTGACTCATATCATATCTTTATTTAACTAAAAGACTTATACACTACTCTCTCTTTTCCGCCGTCGCAAATTACTAATATTTTCAAGACTATACCGATTCTAAGAGTACGGTTTGATGAGTGATCCCTAAGTGAGGCTAATATATAGTGTTTTATTTTTTTTGGTCAAGACGTGAGGATAATAGTCATTTTCCTAAGTTGGTACACCAAATTATGATTATTCCATACTGCGTATAAATATATATAAACCTCTCATATATATATATATATATGTATCAATGATACCGTTCTACCTTTTTTTTTTTTTTTTTTTTTTTTTGGTAAAAGTTATGTTGCCGTTCTCCACTATTTCCAATTGCCAAAAATGAAAGGCCTCGATAGGCCAAACAGTGTCGTTTTCAACAAGGCCAAACAATGTCGTCTCAACAAAGATAGGTCCATATGAAGTTAGTTTTATTCAGAGCCAAAAGAATCAAAGCAGAGGACATGTACATTGATCAAGATTGGACCGATGAAACATGGAGGCTTTTAAAACCATATGGTCCAAATCAGCATCTCTTTTCACTTATGAAATTAGTTTTTGCATGCTAATTAACAAGTAACAAAACATGATAGGTAAAACCTAATACACAAGAAAACTATACGTTGTATACATACAATAAACTAAATCGCAGATAGTCAAATATATCAAACGGATACCAAAATAAAGTTACAGTAAGTTGGAACCCAGCACATTTGAAAAGATAATGGCTTTATAAGTGTTACTTGCATTTAAACTTGAAAACCTTTAAGCAATTTAAAAAAAAAAAAAAAATGATTTCGCTATTCTGGATTTCTGAGATGGCTGCTAATTGGATTAGATACGCCATACTGAGTCTGATGTGATTAAAATGGGCCATAGGCCCAACAATCTCGTTACGAATCTATTCCTTAAATCGAAGTCCAGCGGGAAAATAAAAATCGTGCGATCACGAAAGATCGCCACGTCATCATATCTCGTTCCAGCCACGTGTCAGAGCGAATGGAAAACTCAACGATATTCTTTTTGTTTTTGTTTTTAAAAAAAGGTTTGAAAATTTGAAATATTCTTTTTGTTAAAAACTAAATATATTTTTGTTTTAACGATTTTATAATTCTGTTCAACAGATTTATATGAATCATAACGGAGTAGGAAACAAAAAGTATACTAATATTAATTTTATTATAACGAAATAATAACAAATTGATCATCAATTCAATTAAAGACAATTAACAAATAGCGCGCTACGTTAATCAACACATTGATCCCCCCAAAAAAAAAATGTACAAGTGGAATCGTTGTAATAATTTGGACCGTGAAAGTATGAATCCCATCTGAGGTAGGTCGAAAGACCTGAAGTGATGGTGATTGGTGATTTGTGATTAGCAGAAAGGTGATTGTGATTTGTGAAGAGTTAAGGATTAAACTTTCATAATTTCGAAATATATATGAACGGCCACATTCTAAGGAAAAATAAAAATGATACTGTGTGAGTTCGGCTTTTCGGGCTCAGAAAAGACATGAGAGTGTCAAGCGACAATGATATCAGGTTTTAATATCAAACCAACCCTATCTACTCCCAACACAATCATTCATATTTTTCATGATGTGGGTCAAAACTATTTAACAAGTTTAATCAAATAAAACATAACCGGGAATCAAAATTGTTTAATACCCTTAAAAGTATCCCGGTTCTCTATTTTCCACCCAATGAGAATACTTTTTTTTTTTTTGTTGCAATATTTTTCTTGCAATTCTATCTAAGTTGGGAACGAATCATCATACTATCTATATAAAAAAAAAAAAAAAAAAAGAAGGGAATACACTCGAATTGTCTTTTGATTCCGGTCTAACATATATTTCAATTACCGAAGAAAGAAAACACCATCGTGTGGGCAAAATAATTCAATTATTGTTATGATTTTGTGTTTTAAATTCGGAACATGATAAGATCTGGAATTTGTAAGTCTCGAATCTAAAGAAAGCGATAGGGAAAGATTGAGGGAGAGTTTGTTTTGGGCTTATCCACCAGCAAAATATGATAAAGTGACACTCTAACACCTGTCCACCTGTTCTTGCCTTGTCCCTTTTATCATGTACATGCGATTCCAGTTATTACTATTATATAGTATTTAACTTTTAGAAAATTTGATCTGTTTGTACGACTTGTTCCAATATGTTTATTATTATAAAGTATCTGTAATAGATCTTACCTAAAATCATCAAATACGGAAAGTTTCTATATTTGCATTCAATTTTTCGACGTTGAAATGTATCTGCACTTCTGGATATCTTATCAAACAAAGTAATAAACTAGGAATTTATATAGTTAGGTATTGACTATAGTAGTAATCTACAAATTAAAAAATAAATAAAGAGAAATTCCCTCAAATAGCACCAAAATAAGTTTTTCTTCCAAAAATAGCTCACATTTTTATTTAGTACAAAAATAGCATTTTATGAAGTTCATAATTTAATTTTTTTGGTTTGGGTTGACTATATTAGAATTTAGGGTATAGTTTTTAGGGGGTAGGGGGTACAATTTAGGGTTTAGGGTTTTCTAAACCCTAAACCCTAAATCCTAAACCTTAAAAATATGAGGTTAGGATTACCCTTTAATAAAAATGCTAATTGTGTCTTAAATAAAAATATGAGCTAAAAATGTCACAAAAACTTCATTTTGTGCTATTTTTGAGAATTTCTCATAAATAAAAGAGTTGAAACAATGTGAATTAATGGTTTATTCAACGAGAGCAACTAGACCAACTAGAGAAACAATGGTATAAATATTATTGATATGGTTTCGTTTCACAAATTTAATAACCACACTAGTTCTCTATTTAATTATCTGTGTTGGTTATATATGCAGCATTTGCAATCCAAAGTATTTAACATCAACATCAGTTACATATCATTAAAGCAACTAGTTCCCTAATTTACATGTTTACCGTTGATTCATTTCAAACAAATTAATCACAGCTGTCGTCAAAATTTTGATTAATTAAATTTAAAATTTCAATAGTAAGCAGCTAGTCTTTTTCTATCGGATGTCCCCCGAGAAACAGTATGCAACTATGCATACAATTAGTCTTTTGTCCCAAAATATTGAAACCATCCTTACATGCTACTATTATACTTGCCAATTTAAGTTTGTATTACAGTACTTTCATTCTTACCATCAATATCATTTTCGATATTGTTGTGATCTGATGTCGATATAGCAACTTCTAAAAGTAGTTATTTATATGTTACTAGTTTCTTTCTTCTTTGATAACCATACTATTCTAGACTAATATTCAAGTTCATTATTCTCAGGACTTATTCTTACTATTTAACGTGTACAGATTCAACCACCATACGTTAGTTTTCACAACGAATTTTATACGAAATTACTCTAAGCCAATATATACGAGAGATTTTAACTTGTTATTAAAATTTATGAAAAAGTACACGTTATGATATAGTTAAAAGTTATAACCGCTAGCTGACCCAAAAAATATATGCTATCTTATCAACTTGTAAAAATGTGCGGTCTCTAACGATCCAACCTAGTTTTAGTATAGAAACGGTTCCATAAGCAATAATACAAAATACTTGTTGTTTTTCAAGATTCAGGCCCTGCTCGTTTTTGCATCTGCATCCAGCATCTGGATTCAGTATCTGGATGCTGCATCAAATGATGTTCATTTTTGTATCTCGTTTTTGCATCTAAATGTTGCATCTGGATGCAAGTTTGTTCGTTTTTGTGTTTGTAATAGCATCCGGATGCAACTAATTAAAAATGACTAAAAAGGACATGTTTTTATATTCATATATATATTAAATGATTTAAATTAATTATAAAATTTAAGAATTACAAAATTATTGTTTTCATAAAATAATTTTTTATTAAATTTTCTAAAAAGACGAAAAATGTGTTTCCGCGATTTTGGCGGGAAAACGTATTTTCGTATTTTTGGCGAAAAATGTGTTTCTGCGTTTTTTGGCAGGAAAAACGTGTTCCCGCATTTTTTGGCGGAACACGCGAGAACATGTTTCCGCGTTTTTGCGGAAAACGTGTTTCCGCGAGTTTGGCGGAAAAACATATTTCCGTATTTATGGCGGGAAAACGTATTTCCGCATTTATGGCGGAAAACAATATTTTCGCGTTTTGGCGGGAAAACGTATTTCCGCATTTTTGGCAAAAAATGTGTTTCTGCGTTTTTGGCGGGAAAAACGTGTTTCCGTATTTTTTGGCGAGAAAATATGTTTTCGCGTTTTTGCGGAAAACGTGTTTCCGCGTGTTTGGCAGGAAAACATATTTCCGTATTTATGGCGGGAAAACGTATTTCCGCATTTATAGCGGAAAAACGGTATTTCCGCTTTTTTGGCTGGAAGACGGTATTTCCGCGTTTTTGGCTGGAAAATGGTATTGCACGTTTTGGCGGAAAAACGGTATTTTGCGTTTTTGGCGGGAAAACGGTATTACGCATTTTTGGCGGGAAAATATGTTTCCGCGTTTTGGCGGGAAAATGGTATTTCGCAATTTTGGCGAAAAATGGTATTTCGCGTTTTTGGCGAAAAACGGTATTTCGCGTTTTTGGCGGGAAAACGGTATTTCGCGTTTTTGGCGGGAAAATGTATTTCCGCATTTATGGCAGAAAAACGGTATTTCGCGTTTTTGGCGAAAAAACGTGTTTTCTTGTACTTTGCGGGAAAACGTGTTTCCGTGTGTTTGGCGGGGAAATGTGTTTTTACGTTTCTGGCGGAAAATGTACTTCCGTGTTTTTGGCGGAAAAACGTGTTTCCGCGTTTTTGGCGGAAAATATGGTTTTATGTTTTTTTGACGAAAAAATTTGAATTCACGTTTACATAAAAATATTTTTTTTAATTTTTAATTATTTTTAGCGTAGAAATAAATTTTTTGATTTTTTAAAAATATGAATTTTTTTTTTATATATTTTTATTAGAGTAAAAATATTTTTAATAAAAATTATCAATATGAATGATGAAATATTGTTTAATAAAATAGTTTTGTTAGAATTCAAGAGCATTTTAGACTTTTGAATTTTGAGATGGAGATGCAGCATCTGGAAGCTCATTTGTTCAGCATCTCAAATATCTAGATATTTGAGATGTACATCTCATTTCAGCATCTGGATGCAAAACTAAAAGTTACAAAACGAACAACATCTTGCATCTGCATCCAGATGCAAAAATGAACGGCCCTCAAACCTTGCTTTGTGATACAACCAACAAGTATAACTCTCCAATAATACAAAACGAAAATGAATATTTCTCGGATGTTTAACTCGACTTTAATAAAACCGCTACATGAACAATGTCAGAATTGACTATGCTTGGTTTAAATCTGCAAATTTGTTGGGACCTAACAAAGCTAAATCAAATCAGTTCACAGATACTTGGCTCACGTCTCAGTTTGTATACGTTAAAAAAAGTTTCTTTGGCATTATATTATGAATCGAACTTGTAAAAAATTAAAATAATCTCAAAGCCAGGACTATATATATTTTATGGCTTCGGAAAAAAATCAAACTAAATGGAATCAAAAGTACAAGATACTCGGAATATGCAACCGAGCCGACTAATTAAGTACATAAGAAGAGTCATTTCTATACCTTTTGTAGACACACAAATGTATTCTCTAAACAAGTGAACGTAAACGATACATAAATTGCAACTCTTTGGACCACACCATTTCTTTTGTCTATATCATTTCAGTCCAGCTAAGAGGTACAGCAAAACTTTGGCCATATTCATATACAGAAGCGCTCTTATCAATCACTCAATCAAATTTGTAGTTTTCAATATTTATCTACTATATTTTCTGTCCAATTTTGTGGTAAAAGTGAAACTTCATAAAACACTGTATAATATTACTTCAGGAGTCCACGAGTTTCATATTTTCATTCGTCTGCGCGTTTAATATATATAGAGTATAACATAAATAAAAAGGGTGTGATGGTTTTTAGTAAACTATCAGGTAAGACTTATTACCTATGGTTCAACGTTGTTACTTCGGTTTGTTATGTTTTTTACTCGAAACATAATCATCTTTATTAAGGATTTGAGAAACATATATAGTCATGGACTCAAGGTGTATGAACTCAGTTAGCCATACGGGAATAAAATGATCAACAAGAACAACAGAGATTCATTTAAGAAGAGTAGTAGTTATTGATAATCTAAATAACCAAAAGGATATAGTAAACAAATTCACTTGAAAATAAGAATCTTTATTAAACAAAACCAAGAAATTATTTACAAATGATGAACAAACACTTCGGACGAAAAAGAAAAAAAAAAACTCAATGAAATTTAAACCAATGACACCACCACCACAAGGGGGAGTTTATAGCAAAATCAGAAATGACAGGGGAAAATCTGCAAAAACCTCAACATTGATTGAGAGGAGCAAACAAATAAATAAATAGATAAACAATTTTCAATTCCCCTCCTCTGTTTCTTTTTAAATCTTCATTTGCGCCTCTCTTCAATAATACAAGACGAGACGACGGTCGCAGGAAGAACAAGAGTACTTGCGTTTGACGTTAAAACAGAGTGGTAAGAAACAGAACAACCACTTCGTCTCTATGTCCACCGCCGACACTTTTCCGCCGCAGTATGGACACTTCCCCGGAGCTTGTTGTCGACCAAGCTCTGTCTTCTCCTCGTGATACACAACTTCCAAACACATTTTTGTCTCTTTTTTACTCCAATTCTCAAGAACCCTTTCGTGTCTTTATAGTGTTTCTGGGCTCTTGTCTTTCTTCTTTCTAGTACGTTTGCTGGGGAAAAATCTAGAAGTGTGGAGAAGAATAAAAGTGAAGGATTTTTTTTTTTTTTTTTTTACTAAGAAAGGAAAAAATCTTTTAAAGTGGAAATATGTTTTTGATTTCTTGGTCACAAGGACTTTGTTGTAGGGTTTAAGCAGTACAACGACAATGAATTTATAGAAGATGAAAAGGAGGATTACGTGGCATACTGTGCAACAAGACAACTAACAAATATTTTTATATTAAAAAAAAATCTCCGGGTCTTTGAAACCAATTGTTTAAGGTGTAGAAACTCTGTTGATTTTAGTTAGATATGACAGGTTTCACGAAGCAGACATCATATAATTTCCAATTTGGAATAAAAACTTGTCGACAGAAAAATACAAAGATGGGAACACGGAACTCACTCGCGTTTAGTGTTTTACTTCCTTTACAGAGAAAGTATAATCTCATCTCAGGTTTCAAAGGAAATGAAACAACCTACTAAACCTGATTCAAGACAGGTTTCATAACAACAGAAAATCAACAAGAAGAAATTAACAATCCAAGATTGATTCCATACTCAATTTCCCTAAAATCTTATAGTAAAAATGCTTACATTCACAGAGACATTTACATCCAAAAATCATGCTAAAGTCTACAATACAAGAGCTCAATCGAGAGTGTACGGTACCATTAGTTTCTTCCTCCAAAGCTTATTGGATTTCACATATTATCTTCTGTACAAGTACTTGGCTAGTGGAAAGCTGAGACTTCTCGCAACCTATAAACCATATTTGAGGAAAACAAAAAGAATTGATGCATCAGCATTGTCTTTGTATATTACCCCTTGCTTTATTGACTAAACAATTGCAAATCAAAAGGGTGTTTGTTACCTTCAGAGCCAGATCTTCAGACACCATAGAACGGTACCTAATGGAACCTTCTAATGGGCAGCTTCCGCTTTTGACTAAAAAGTTTGCATCACAAAGACTTGATACTTGCAGCAGAATATCAGACATGAGATTGATACTTTCTCTGTCGTAACCTGTGGCTTCTTCTTCTTCTTCGTCCACTTCGCCAAATGAAGAATCTCCTACCGTTGCAATACATTGAAATATCGCCAATAGTCTCTCCAGTGGAAAGCTTCCAGGGCCTTTCATGACTGCTTCCTGCTCTGCGATTTCCTTCTTCTCCATAGATTTCTCAGATGCCCTGATAAGCAAACATTTCAGATTCTTTGATTCATAAATACTTCATGCAAAGACACCACCATTACCATTACATGCTTTACTAGACTTGTTATCAAACTCAGTAAATCAAACCAATTTCTATCGAGCAATATGCCAAAAGAGATTTTTGAATAACTTACTTCCGCTTTCTTTTACGATTATCCATGCCCCCTGTGGAGTCAAACATCGACGCATCTAGCGTTGCTGGGTTTCTTGAAGCGAGAAATGCCGCAATAAGAAGATACTTTGCAGAGGTAGACATATGGAAGTCCAATACCTCAATTTCTTCACGGTTTTCAGAACTGTAACTGGCTTTCTGCCTTCTCTCGCCTCTAGTGTCACCATCATGAGGGTAATTTGACACTCTGAATATCTCATTTAAACAGGGAGCAATAAGCGGTTTAAGATAGCTATACAGCCTTCTCTTCATATCTTCATTAGGCGAAATCCCTAAATCATCAAGTGGTTCACAATACTTTCTGAACAACGATGAGAAGGTAGTAGACAGTTCCTCAACTCTCCTTGTGACCCTACAGAATGGTCTCAACACAACGCTGTTTGACACGAAAAAACAAATCAGTAAACAATACGAGTAAAGCACAGACAAAGCTAGTAGGAAGGCAAGGTTGAACTATATACAGACTTACTCAAGGAATGCAGAGTACAGATTCCGGTTAGCTTGATTTCTCAAGAAAATTAGACGAAGATCCTCTTCAGAATACTCAGGGAAATAAAGAGGTAAAGGGTCAGTGTATCCCATGTTAGAGTAATACACATCTGGTGGTAAACCACTAACAAGTATAATACCAAGTTGAGGCATCTTCAAAACATTATACAAACTGAAAAGAAACTGCAGAATCATAGAGCCTTTGTCCCAATCTTTGATAAGATCCACATTATCAAATACCAAATACACCATCTTCCCCATGTGGTTTCCAGAACCAGAACCAGAACCAAGAGTTTCTATCACATTACTAAGAGCTTCCCTAAGCAAATTGACAAAATCAGATGGCTTATCACAACGTTTAGCACTAGAATACCCATTTGAACAACACTTCCTATGTAACAACAACTGATTCAGAATCGATTCAAACAAGATACGAGGATTGTAACATGTACGACAGCTTGAATAAACAAAGGAACGATTGAGATGCCTGAGCACTTGAAGAACAACACTTGTTTTCCCAGTGGAATTGCCTCCGTAGACCATTATTGGAAGAGTAGGGCAATCCAATGGTCCCATAAGACGAATCAAGTCCAGAATCTGGGAGCGTCTTCCTGGAAAATTAGATAGAAGAGCATCCAAAGTAATTGATTCTTCCCCAAATGTGAGATCATCAATGGTTGGTTTGTGGGATTCATTAGGCTCCGGATTCTCAACGGCTACAGAAGATGATGATGATGATGATGACCTAGTGCTTCTTCGTGTGGCTTTCGAACTTTCTTCTCTCGTCATGTTTGTTTAAATGTGATACAATTTGAACAATCAAACTCAAACATGAAGTTTCTAGTAAAGTGATGATGCTCGACGGAGACAGATCGGTGTTCTCACGAAAATTAGGGATTTTCTTAGTTTAGGTTAAACCGGTCGGTTTATGTCTACGAACCGAGAACAGAACAAAATTTTGATTGTTGTTATCCGAAACCGAACATCAAATGAAACCAATTTTTAAAAAATTTAAGAAACCAGAAATCCAAAAATAAACCGAACCAAATCAAACCAAGTAACCAAATTGTCACCTCTTTCAATTAATTTGCAATTGGGAGGAGATATATATTATGTATTTCCATGGTGCTCGATCGCGATCTGTAAATTAGAGGAATATGCAAGGAATCGTGGACGAAGAAACTAAGAATGCAGCGGAGACGAAGAAACTAAGAATGCAGCGGAGACAGAGGATTACAATCCTAATTTTGTCACATTGCATGAAGTGGTAAAAATATATATATATCTCTCTTGTGATAATTCGGTCATGATGTTTGGCTGAAATTTGATTGATGTAGGTCCGAAAGTACCACATGAATAAACCTAAGGAGAGTAACGAGGTGAAACATATATCTCTTTTTTCAATCTTGTGATAATTCGATCTATGTTTGGCTGAAATTTAATTTTGTATGTAGAATCGTAAGTACCACGTTAGTATACCTAAAAACAATTATGTATGTGCATATTTTGTTCCGCTTTACAGTTATCTAATCTTTCATGTGATATGCTCCATTGGATTTTGAGATAGTGATCGAGGAGGAAGGGTTAGTAAAGCTCATTTGGTTGAAAGAGAATCAATTTTACAAGTAAGATTTGGATTCATGTTTTCATATCATTTAATACCATGAAACTTTAAATTCATCTTCTCTTGTTATATGAAAAAATTTGGGGATATGGAGAGAATTGAGAATGAATCGTCGCCACAGGATGAATATGCCCGAATTTTTGATGAGGTGAAACAGTTAACTCCCTTTTCAATTGTTTTGGATTATGACTTCTCAAGAAAGTTGGACAAAGTAGTTTGACAGTTTAATTATAGGGCATTATAATATACTAACTAGTAACTAGTAGGACAATAGATAGCTTTTTATCTAAATTATAATATCTTAAATTAAATGATAAAAAGTTGCACAAAAAAAAAAAAAAAATTAAATGATAAAAAAAGTTCTACCAATGGAAAAAAAATATGTTGTTATATCCAAAAATCAAATTTAAAACGGCAAGAAAGTTGCCATTAACGCCGTCTGATACAATAGTTTTTTTTGGTAGGACCGTCTGATACAATAGTTTAGCTTTGATATTATTAAAGTTTTTGGTCAAACAAATATAAATTAACCTCTGTTTATTTATTTATTCAATTAACAATAGTTTAAACTTTCCCAAAACAAATAAAAATAAATAAAATACACAAAATTTTGGGGTTGGTTTGTCGTGGAGATGGAGAATGTGCCTCCACGTTTAGTAGAAATTGAAACATAATTTAATAAATTAGAAAGATTATTTTGGTCCATTATCCCATTTCTGATATATTAGTCTCGCCATATGATATATTTTAGTCACTTGATAGTATGCAGTTTTGTAAGGAACCCCATGTTTAATTTTCTAAAAATAAGACTGTACGTAGACAAATAAATATAAAGTGAAAATGGATGGTTGATCAATGAATTAAAATTTTGACATAATTTGTTTAAGGGGTTCAAATTTTGGACATTTGTTTATTGAATCGTCTGTTGTGATTCTAAATGTTGTGAAGTTATATAATCCATTCATCAAAATTAAATTTGTCTTTTCTAGAAAATTATATATTGCCTTCGGTAAGATGTTAAACTAAAAAGTTTATGATTACCAATCTCTCTTTTTGGCAGCTACGTACTGGTCTTTTTTGTTAATTTATTAGGACTCGAGTAATTATTACACCTTCTTTAATTTCATATTATTTTTATTTTTATTTTATTTTTGAAACTGAAATTTTTTTTTTTTTGAAACTGAAATATTATTATTACTATTGTTATTATTATTATTATAATACATCTATATTCATAGATATTAATTATCGATCTATCACTGAATTCACTGAAAAGTTCAAATACTTCACATGCTGATACTACTATAGTACAACCCTAGTCTCTGTTTTGTCGACACAACACTAGTCTTATTAATTAGTTATTGCTATAGATATAGTAAAGGAAGTACCAATATCTTAGGTTGGCATATAGTGCAACGCATGAAAGGTCTATTAGTTCACTAAACTTTAATAAAATTTTAATGCTAATCATTATTATGACAAGTGGTCTGCCCAACATATACATTTTTTTTTTTTTTTTTTTTTTTTTTTTTTTTTTTTTTTGCCCAACATATACATAATTGACAATGATTTTGCAAGCATATATTGTCCATTAATTATTATATAATTACACTTATTGATTAGTAATGGGGGATTACATGGGCATGCAGTGCAAATGTGTAGTATCATAATTACTTTTAGCTACTTCCAAAGTTTATATATACACATATATTGGGCATTTGGACAACACTGTCTTGAGCCACTCTTTGACATAATGACCTTTCCACTACAATATGAAAATCATGTAGTATTTAGTGTACATGAAACCTTATCTCATCTACGGATTAATCCATTTTAATAACTTTAACGTATCCAAGTACTACTCTTTTCAAAAGAATCATCTGAGTTTTTTGTATCAAAACTTTTTAATGTCACCAAAGATTATAGACCAAAAAAAATGAAATTCTTAGAATTTACAGAAGTTATATGAATCTGTATTAATAGCCATTAAAAATTAGCTATAACTTTGATCATGACAAGAATCACTAAGTCATTTAATTTTTCAAAAACACAGGTTGTTGAAGGCTTGAAGCTACTACAACCCAATTACATAGGATGGTTAAATTTGGTTTTGGGTACAAGATCTGCTTTTATATTCTAGTTTTTGTTTTAAAGTTCTAATAGAAGCTGATGATCTCAAAAAAAAAAAAAAAAAAAAAAAGAAAGAAGAAGAAGAAGAGTGTGAGTGCTCAAATCTAGTATTTCAAACGATGTACAAATTGACGACTTACGCGAATTTATATAAAAAAGAATATAATTTATAACATTGGAAACTTGATTAAATATATACGGAAGATAATGGAATGAAAAGGTGATAACACTATTTCAAAAAAGCACATTCTATCATGAAGCGAGGCAACTTATGTTTACACAAAGAACAATGCGGTCAAGTTCCACTTTTCATGGGTCATAATTAATTTCTTGTTATAAAGCAAAAATAAAATAAAAAAGAACAACAAAATAAGTTATACTCCATATATATATATATATATATATATTCTAATAAAATTAAGAACAGCAATTAAAAAGGCAAAGCTAATCCACAAAGGAAACTTGGATTCTCTTGGGTAGACAAGTACCCATGAATCCTTCATCCTCGTATACCTCCCCTTCGTCAATCATATCTATACCCCCCAAACATAGGTTAATTACACTTATGCCCTCTTTCCCGCCGTTTTCGACCGTTAATAAACCTGTTTGAAAAACCTCTTTCACCCACTCTTCAAACAAACCGTTAGCAAAAAACCCACACCCTTCGTAAAACTTGTCGATCAGTTCCGCATCGATGGTAAACCCAAATCTCTCTTCTCGTTGTCCAAGGATCTCCTCGCACAAATCTTGGATCTTCGCCACGAAGAACTTCGTTACATCTTCATTCGACAAAATTGTGAAATCAAACCGGTTTTGGATTGAATCTAAAAAACGTTCTTCAAACCCACTTGAGAGTTGAGTGACCGGTATAGCTGCTAATTCTTCTTCTTCTTCTTCTTCGGCATCAACCCTTAAGTTGAGGTCAAGAGCATTGGATCCGAAACTCAACTGTCTTGAGAACTCTTTCTTAATGTTGCTTATGTCGCAAGCGACATTGCCCTCGCCCTCCTCCTCTTCATCGATTCTCGGATTCTTTTTCTTAATCATCGTAGGTGCAGCATCAAATTCTGGTTTCCTCTTGTGATTGACCAAACCAGAACTCGATTTGTTACACTTCAACACCATTGGTATGACAAAATGTTCATTCTCTACGCATTCATCATCTTCTCTCGTTAAAAGGAAGATGATTTGACTCTTCTTTCCTTGAAACTCATCCAAATCTTCAGAATTTTCTGCCTCCAATCGATCTACAAGGAGTTTCATGAACCGGGCATCAGCTAAATCTACCCGCTCTACCAAAACAACAACATTTTCCTGGTCCCTCAACGCTTTCTCAAGCTCCTCACATGCTTCACCTGCCTTGGATGTTCTCAGATTGATCTTCAACATATTATCGAGTGATCCGAAAATAGAAGTTGCCATTGTGAGAGCCAATCTTCTTTTCGCAGTCACATCGTTCCCCGAAACCAGCATCCAAATATCTCTCCTCTTACTCCTCTTTACAGATTCTTCCATGGCTTCAACGATTGAAGGAATAACTTCCCTTTGCCATGGAATGTTCTCCTTAAGCTTTTCCGATAATTCGCTCACTGTATTTGCTCTCTCTGGCTCGTCTTCTTCCTCCGAGTTCTCTAAATCAGATGGAAATGGAGAATGACCAAGTGCAAGAGTAATCTTGGTTTCCACATCTTCATCATTGTTGATCTTGAATCCATCCAAACTCAATTCATCGGTTTGATTCTTCTTTAGTCCTTCTTGATGATTACTTCCGAAACTAAACTCGATAGTACACGAGTTCTGTCGTCTGAATTTAGCCACTGAACTAGATGCACGTGAGTTTTGCTTCAGATCCGAGTCCACAAAAGAAATCGTAGCTGCAGAACCCGGTAAAACAGAGCTGCTCTGTTCTGCCCTCCAACCGTAACTTTGAGCAGTCGTACCAGGTTTCCTATGGTGAAGAGCTTGACAAAACCGGTTCCATTTCTTCCTCAATCCACTCAGTTCATCCTGAAACTTAAACACACAAAAGAAAAAAACGGTTTAATTAACTGCAGAAACGCCAATAACAAGAAAAAGAAAAAATCATTCATTTATGTTAAAAAAATTGTACCTTTTGGTTAATGATGTTGTTGTCTCCGTGAGGTTGAAGCCAAGGCGGTAAGATTTTGTGCTGAGCTGATATAAAAGCTTTTGCTTCTTTCTCATAGTTAAAAGCACATTCTCCGCAGAAATTGAGTTGATCTTCTTCCTCTTCTTCTCGTGCTCCTTCTTCTTCTTCCTTAACTCTATATGGTTTCATCTCCATCACTTGAGAAGCCATCTCAGAACTGTGACCACTGAAACATAAAGTGATTTAGTATCGAATGCAAGTGCTTAAGTTTGGTGATTAATGATCTGAAAATAAATTATAAGAAGAGGAGAAAAACCTGGAAGCATGGAGGGTTAGTGAAAGTCCTCCTGAAGGAACTGAAACAGCTTGAAGAGCCCATTGAACATCAAGTGGAGGTTGCTTCATTTGACATCTCATGTATGTTTGGTAAGAAGCTGTCCCCAAGAGCCAAACTTTGGCTCCTGAGTTGCTATATTCATAAACCAATCTCCCTATCTCTTCCACTAGATGATCTGCGGCGCTGTAATTCGAAGAAGAAGATGCGCTGTTACCGCTGCCCCAGACTGCCCAATCCAGATCTCCTAGACAAACAATCACACCTTTGCCACCCCAAGTTGTGAAAGAATCAATTTTTCTCTTAAGTTCCCTAACTTGTCCCTCTATATCTTCCTTCTTCATGAAATTCAACCCAACTTGAGAAAACTGAAACTTGATGAAATGGGTTTGTTTTAAATCATCTGGAACTTCTCCTTTCTCAATTCTACCCATGAGTTTTGCAACCACTCCTTCTGTTAGAGACACAGAGTCTCCAACTATGACAGTGTTCCTCTTCTTGTTGTTCTTCTTCCCTAGAAGAACTTCGATGACCGGGTTTGCGTCTTCTCTTACAGGGAAAGCTTGATCTGGAGTAAAGATCTTTCCTTTAGGGAAATGGAAGAAAGGGTTTTTCTCAAAAGAGTGATGATTGGCCAAATGCGCATGCCAGATCTTACTAGGGTTAGGGCTTAAAGTCCCACCTCCTTGATTGTTTTCACTAGAAGAAGGAGAGCAAGGAGAAGAGAAAACACCAACAGAGGAAGAAGAGCCGTAGAAAACAGGGGAAACAACAGAGGAATCATCCTCTATGTTACTCTTCACAGAAACACTAGAGAGTCCAGCTTCTCTCATCACTCTGCTCACACTAGGATCATCAAGAATCGACACAACGAGCTGCTCAAGCTCGACTTTAACAGCCAAGAACGGTTGGTTCTGCTGGCTCTGTTGCTGCTCCACACACCCTCTCCTCTGATGCGCCTGTGCTCTCTTCAGAGCCGCGACCAAAGCGTTGGAGAGCGAAGGCTGGGTCTGAAACAGAGGGTTTGGGTTCGTCGGAAGCCTGTTGAGAGCAACATTAAAACAGAGCTCGAGAGCTCGACAATGGAGAGAAGGGTGAGCCATTTGACGACCGAGGGCAGTGAAAGGATGAGATTTGAGACATGCCCTTCGGAAAAGATTAGATCTTGTGGAAGTTAAAAGCGTTGAAGCGACGTGAAGAGGAGTGACCTGAGAATGGCCTCTCCTTCTTGCTAAGGTTAGAGATTGCTTCAAAACTGAAGCAGCCTCTGGTGTTAGTGTCTGGTGCACGGTATAAGCCCCTGTACGCATCACAATACCACCCACCTTAAACCCTAAAAGCCCTCTCAAGAATCTCTCTCGCTCTCTTTGATAGATCTTAAATTTTTATCTCTACCCAGAAACAAAAAGGTTGAGACTTTGAAGTTTTTGAAGCTTTAAAGGAAGAAAGAGTTAATTAGTGCTATAAAGATATGTTTGGTCTGAGAGAAGTATCGAAGAGATGAGGGCAGAGTAAGCTATGGTTTTATATTGTGTTGGTTTCATACTTTCGATGTTTTTTTTCTTTTATTCATTAAACATCGGTTTTTTTTTATGTTTTTTGTTTTTAAATAAATTATATTCTCCTTTTGCTTTCGTCTTTTGAATAGCAAGGCAGCTTTCTGAAGCTTTTTTGAATTTCCCACTTCCTTCAAGCTTCGTTTCCCTCCACAGGTTCAAGTTAAAATGTGTCGAACTATATTATATATCATCTTTATATACACATATGAACTATTGATGGCCGGCTTAATAATAGCCGAGGCCCAGTGAAAATATTTAAAGTTTAGTTTTACTTTTTGTTTACTCAAATAACATAAACATTATAAAATAATTAAATTTAGGGCACTCTTTAAGTTTTTCTTTTGTTTCCGATCCGTTTGTTGAAATTAAAACTTGATTGTTGTCTCTAACTATTTTACTTGATTGTTTTCTTGTATTTGTTTCCCCTCTACATAGGCATGAATCCAGTTTAAAATCAAAGTAGAAACAGAAGAAACAACATTACATTGAAAGGTAAACTTCGACAATATCTATTTGCTTTCTTGAGGAAGTTGTTGACTTATTATATCTTCTCAAAATGTTCCACCATGCAATTATCTAATCTTTTTTTGTAAGCACATGATGTATATGAAGGTTTGAAATCACTGTAAAATTAGTATCAATTAGCATCTTTGGTCCCCTTCAAACTGATCAGCTAGCTCAACTCTGGTAATTCTAATCTATAATTTCTCGTTCTAATCTATAAAGTTAGCCGAGTTTTTTTTATATATATATGGCAGCAAAATGTCGAAAATACGTTTGAGCTATCAATGATATAGATGATATATCTAATATGCGCCTCTCGTTCATTCGAAGAACGGGTGCCTTATGCGTGGATCTTGTCTTGCGACTGAAAATAAATTATAATTATTAAGATTCATATCCGGTATGGTCATGTGATATAGCGACTGATTTTGCGGTTAACCAATTCCAAAAAAAAAGAAAAAAACATGTTTGATTGGCCCAGGACATGACTGCATATCTATCGACTATTTTAAAATCGATATTTTAATCTTCAAAAAAAAAAAAAAAACAAACAAACAAACTGGTGTAAATCGGCCCGCAAGTTTTTAGTCTACGAAAACATTTCATCGTGTTCGAGCGATCTATGTGATAACATTGAAATGAGGAAGACCCGGCAGGGTACCCATATTCTCTTTCGTATATATTTTCATTAAAAAAAAAAGTTAATATTATACTTAAAAAGAGTCATTGCAAACTTTAAATTTGAGAAAGAGAACTATAAACCTTTTCCGGATATTAATGCTTAACTAAACCAGCTTATCCAACGACATCAAATCATAATATACTCTTAATATATATAATAAATTTTCTTTTTAGAAGGGAATAGTATCATATTAAAGAAAGAGTCATGTTTAATCTGTCTCTCTTTTTTTTCTTAGTCCCTCTCAAATCTCGATCTTCCTAGAACTCAATTAAAGAGCGTAACCACAAAGAAAAGAAAAAAGTTAATAATAAAGAGACGTGAAAGTAATTTGCAATATAATACAACAGAAATTATTGTATAAAATTGAGGTGGTGTCACTGTCTTTAAGGCTGATCTTTTGAAGAGAGACAGAATTTCATTCTTCAAGCCTCCCAAAAAAGCAAAAATCTGTCTCCTATCTTTCAATTTTCAAAGCACTATCTTCTCTCTCTCACACACATAAAATACATGTGGGCATGTTTTTTAAATTGAGCAAAAATTATCAATTATAAATTTGAGGAAACCGAGTGTAGAATAAGACAATAAGTACGTACTTATAACGAAATATTTTGAAACCCCATTTCTTTTCCCTAAGCAAATATTAATCAACCGAATGATCACATCTCAGTAATATGAGATTTTTATATATAAAATCTGTTAAAAACAAACATATCTTATTGATCCATAATGGAATCTTTTTTTTTTTTTTTTGATATTTCCATAATGGAATATTAAAAATTCAGTTAACCATGGGGCGTTCATGAGTATCGGTTAAGGTTCTTGGGTCAAAGTTATAGCTCGTCAACCAAGAAGTGTAATTGACACTTTAAAGGGGTTTCAGGGTTTATAACTTTATATTATGTTATTAATTTTGCAACATTACTAGAAACAAATTGACGTACAATAAAAGGAGGCGAAAACAAAAAATTGACGTACAGTAAAAGTTTCATTATGGTTTAACACATGAGTGGATTTTAATATTTCTGCTGTTCCATTTAAATTCGTTAAAATAAGTTAAGAATTTTTGTTCACTCTGAGTAAAAAATTTTATTTCTATTTAATTACCTAAGAATTGCTAAATGACATGTGTCATGATTTTATTGGGAATGGGATTTTTTGCGTTAAAAATATTTACGATTGATTTTTCATAAAGGTTTTAGTTGGTTAACCATAAGAAAGTATAATTTTTTAACCATGAGATTATATGTCAAGTTTTGAACGAACATACATTCAGTGTTGTAAGTTCTTCTTTTTATTGGAATTATTTTTTTAATAACCAATGGATAATAATTTATAGAAATATTAAAATTTTAACAAATGAGTTTAAAGTTGGGACTTCTGTTCAAAAAAAAAAAAAACAAAAATTGGAAAGCATATCAGTGATACCTAGCTCAATTAAACATGTATAGAGCTTTGATTGGCAATATTGCGGGGTTGGGAAACTCGGATGTAAAAAAGTAAAATAGAATGCTATAAAATCATTAAGCCAAAACCATAGAGCTTAAGTAAAATATGTACAGTTGTGGAACTACTTCTATAAAAAAAAAAAAAAAACAAATTCACAAGGGCGGAGAACGATTGAATATATATTGCGGATTTTGTATGAATTTGTGATTGAAAACCTATAAAATTGCAGAATCATTATCATTATGTGGAATACCCTAAATTTGGAACCCTGAGTAGTCGGTTCCATGCATATATACGCGATACTTTTTCCGGTTTGATCTTAAAACTTCGGCCTAATGGTTCTTCTTAGTTATAATTTTGGATTTTGCGACGGCAAATTTTTAACAAAAGAAGGTCTGGTCTCAAGCAGCCAGTATTCAAAGTCCTACAATATCCTAATATATATCTATTGCTAATAGAAAATATTGGTGGTCCTCACTGGCGCGCGATTGGTGTCAGGAGCAGTAAAAAACATTGCATGTTATGTAGAATTTTAAGCTTTACTGTGCGAAGCAGGTTAAGTTTCCACAGACTTTTGATCATTCATGGTACTCGAATTATTGCTACCTTTTTTTTTTTTTTTTTTATCATTAATCAATTATTTTATACACTTGTATACGTATCTCATAATCATTATGTCTTCTCCGTCTCCCATGCAAAAGCTGTAACTCACGTACCAAATTATCTAATCATGTTTAAAGTATTTCAGTATACTCAATACATGTACATGAGGTTATGCAAATACACGAGTTTTGATATATAATATCGATATCAAATTCGATAGCAATTCAAATAGATTTTCCTTAAAACATTTATCATGATCTTTCATAGAAAAAAATAGCTTATCAATACCTTAGCCAAAAACTTAAAATTTATATGATCGACGAATTCAATGTTGGTAGCTGATTTAGCGTGGAGAATAATGATCGATTTTAAACTACCGTATGTATATCTCACATTATTGCAAGAAACGATATTAGAGAGACAAGTCGGGGACAAAAGAAATGACCAAAAGAGAAGGAAAAAAAAAAAAAAAACTAAAGCAAGTAAAAGAATAAAGAAGGAAGGTGTGAAGAGCTTTTGCCCCTGAAATCTAAGAGAATGTGATTAAAGTTACAGCTCAAGAAAAAAAAAAAAAAAAAAAAAAAAAAGCAAAAAGAAAAGGTTATTAAAAAAAGGATAAAAGAAAAGACATATATACATACATGATGTGTATGTCTGTAATAAGTTAGTAAGTACTTTCGCTTTCTCGTTTTGCTTCATTTTGTATGACTATATACTGCATGCATAAAACGATGACGTATTAACTGATCATTGCTGCCACATTCTTTCTCCGATCTCTTAGTTTCTCTGATCCCAACGAGAATATTTCTCTTTATTGTTTTTCTTTTTCCTTCTTTATAAATCTTCTTTTTATGTGAATTTTAAAGAATTTGTTTTTCAAAAGAAAGTAAATCTTCCAATGGTATAAAGGGTACAGCTTAGGGTTACTTTGATCAGATCGATTATCTTTTCCTCATAAATCATAACCTCCAGGTTAGATTAAAGAAATCAGATTTAAAGTCGAATAAAAAAAGTAAAAAAGAAAATGTAGTGCCATCATTATATTTTCATAACTTTAGGGTTATTGAACGCGTATAGAGAAAATTAACTAGCAAGATTGGATATATGAAGCTTGATAATCTTTAATTGTCTTAATAAAAAAATCGTATCCGATTAGTCTTTAAGGCAACCTTATACTTTATAGTCATTTTCCAAAGCAAAAATTAATCATATTTTTATCAATAATTAAATGAAAAGACATATATACATATGTATTATCAAGTTTTATAGACATATGTATGAAACATAATTATGATTGTTATATAATCTCTCTATTCCTTATTAATCATATTTTTAAGATTTTCATATATTTTAATAAAACATATTAAAAGTTGGTTATAAATGTATCATTTTTTGTGAGTAACAATTTCCAAAAAAAAAAATTTAAGTGAATTTTATGTAACTCATTTTTTTATTCTTCGGTATAATAGTAACCAACTATATGAACTGTATTCGTACATACAATATTGATTGGTCGATCAAACCTATTCGACCGGTTTAATTACACGTCGTGGTAGATATATGGTCCGGTTTATTGTCCAAGTTTACTAAATACTTGGGCTTAAATTAATTATCAAGGGCTTACTCAGAGCCCACACACAAACCTGCAAGTCAGCAAATTTAAATCACCACAGTAATTTAATGGTTCTATTTATGATTATCACGCATTATTACCGTAACAATAACGATCTGTTAAAGTTAAGTATTTTTTGTTGTTGACAACTATGTATGTATTTCTATTTTATCAAAAAAAAAAAAAACTATTTATGTTCTATTCGGCATATTAACACATGTAATGTAAATGATTCGAGCTGATAATAACTTAATATTATATGAGAATATTTTATTTTTCAGGTGATTTAATTATCATTTTAAAATTTTTGAAAAAGGAAAGATTAAAGTGGACATACGATATTACGGTATGTAGTACAGTTTTCAACTATTGCAGTCAAAAAAGCATTTTTAACCTTTTACATCTTTTATGGATAATTTCACTATTTTTATGACTTAAAAAGATGAAGCTTTGGTTTTTGTATAATTCTTTTGATCATCTAGCGTCGTATCCAAAACAAAAGATCACATACGTATCTTCACTTTTTTTTTTAAAGAATATTAACTTTAGTTTCTATATGTATGTATTTAGTTACCACCTTTACTATGTATATAAGTGTCAAAATTATTATTTTTCAAGCCTGGTTAGAAACTTGAAATATATAAATGATTTTCGCTGAAGGTATGCTTACACTGAAAAAAAATAGTCCAAACTTATAGATGTTAACATTTCCTTAAAACGTTAACTTTAGTTTCTAGTCGAATTTACTGGAATAAGGTTGCACAAAAATAGTTTTGTGTGTAGAAAAGTGTAGCTATGGACGTATTATTTATTTATAAATTTAAAAGATATTAAAAGGAGAAACGAAAACGGAACAAATCATTGGAGAGGATCGGTCAAAGAGGAATAATTAAGCTCTTTATTTTTAACACATTTTATTGTCACTTTTGTATTTGTCTTTTGTTTGGTACAGTTGAACGAATGTTTCTTTACTTCCATCACAAGACAAATATATAATTCAATACGTAAGTATATATTAATTTTTTAATGGTCACAATTTTTTTATATATGGTCGAGAAGAAAAGAAAATATCATATATGGTTAATTTACTCAAAAAAATTTAGATACATGAATTATGAAATACATACACCTAAAACATAGGGAAAACTCGTAAAAGACCACAATATAGGAGAGAGATTCGGTATATGCCATTTGGTACAGTAATCGTTGAACAGTTACGGAAAATGCTACTATAGATGACTATTTTAACCTTCAAACACTTTCTACAATTCTCCGTAAAGCGCGTGGGCGAGAGAGTGAGTCAATCGTGACGTCATGTCGAGTTGGGGGCTTAAATGTTTCTTCATGTGCAACTTAGCGAGTTAATTTAAAATTTTTGATATAGATGAAACGCTAGCTCGGTTTTTTGTTTTCTTGTCCTTTTTCATCTTTTATAGTTTCAATCCGTGTTCTAAAACTAATCGTTAAAAAAATCAGAATTCTTAAAAAAAAAAAGTTTTTATTAGATTTTAAATTCGAAACTGCGATGTTTTATAATTTTTAAGAAAATTCTATGACAAAAAAATGTTAAATAGACAAGAATCACACAAAAAAATGCAGACGACGGCAGCAAATTAGGTTAGTTTTGCGCAGATCTGAGGAAGAAGACGGGGACATATTGATCTTTTCGTAGTTTATTAAAGTGAAAAGGTCAAAAAAGGAGGAAAATGATGTATCACAATTCGAACCTATGACATGTTTACCAACACTAGATACATCAACCACTGGACCACATACACTATAGGTTATATATTATGACGTTATTAGATAAGATTACAATTTCGGTTCGATATTGAAATAAAATAAAATAGAAAATATTATAAACAGTAAATACTTTTATACATGTACATAACTATGGTATATGTGTAATAACTTTTAACCACGTATTTCACCTAAAAATCTTAAAATATGAGATATATATATATATATATATAATTATGGTCATTCATAAAATAAATATAATAAAAAATAAACCTTAAATCATAGAAAATCGAAACATAAAAACTAAACCCTAAATTATACATAGAGAACTCAAACATGAAAATTAAATTCTAAATTATATATAAAGAACCCAATCATAAAAACTAAATCCTAAATTACAAATAGAGTATTTAAACCCTAAATTACAAATAGAAAACTAAATCCTAAATTATAAATATAGAACCCAAATAAATTCTCTTAATTATCTTAACATTAGTGCGAACCCAAATATCTGGAACGAAAGAGTACAAAAATTGTGAGGAATAAAAACCGAGATAAAGACAATGGATCGAAAAAATAAAATAAAATTATACACCTATATTTGTAAAAGAAAACCCAAATAACATAGACGAAAAAGGATAATTAGGAAATATATAAAACAAGGAGATAAATGTTATTAAAAAATAAAAATAAATGTACACCTAAAATAGGATAATTTGAATGATAAGTAAAGATGTACAAAATTACGGCATAACTATGTCCACAAAAAAGTGACATGTAACAAAGATGGAAACTTGTTATATTTTGAACATGATATATATAGCTATATATATTAACATCTGACAACTAACGATAGTGTATGATGCAGCTCAGTTGGTAGTAGCTTTAGAGATGATTAATTTGTCATTTGTCATGGGTTTGATTCCCTTGAGATGACAAGGTCATTTTTATTGGTTTTCTCTTCATTGGAGGGTAAAAAGGTCATTTTATTTATCATCTTCTTCATTTCCAAGTTACAGATATGCAAACCCAAAACCGCCGCCATTGATTGTTTTGACATAATTTATTATTTTTTTCAGTTTTTTTTATTTTTCTCATCATAAACCAACATATCTATCATATATTAGCTTTTATATATCTTAAATTATAAGAAAAACGAGTTAATTTTTTTTTCCCGATTTACACCAACGAACGTTTAATCGCCGTGGGAGGCCGACGAACGTTTAGCCGCCGTTTAATCGGTCGCGGAACCCGCGTTTTAGAATGAGAACATGATAATTTGCAGCTCCAGACCGACCTGCAAATTTGAAACCTTGTTACCATTATTTTCCCATTTGATGGAAGTCCATCACATCACCGTCGGAGTTCCTAGAATTTGCGTACCTCTATTCTCCGACATTGTAGCCATGTTCCCAGAATCTTGTTACATATGTGTCTTCACTCAAAAGTTGAAATTTTTTGAAATCTTTAACCCATTGAGATTCACAGCGCGTGAGAACTAACGTTGCTGATGATGAAAGTAGAGGGTATATTAGTCTTTTACTCTAATAAGAAGTGGCTTTTTTCGAGTGGTCTGGCTATTGTGGCAAATTCCGAGTGCCACACCGAAATTGGTGCTTTTTTGGTAAATAACTCTAAAACGTATATAGGTTACTGAGTCCATCCAAAAACTTCTATCAAAAAAACATCTTATCCATTTTGTGTTTTCAATGTTTGCGAAGTCTGATATAATACTGTGTCTTATGAACATCCTGGTTGTAGCCATTTCTCCATGTCATTGGTAACTTTAAAAACCGTCATGAAAGCCGCCTATTTTTTTTTTTTTTAAGAAAATTAGATAGATCTGACATTTTCAAAAACTCTTAAGAGTTTTGAAGTGATTTAACACTTATCCTGTTGTGTGCACTTAAATGACCATTTTGATGTTTCTCTTTAAGGTTGGCTGAAGGCCATGTGAAATCCTGCAGAGTGCAGAGATCGAAAAAGAAAAATGAAAAAAACAAGGAATTTTTATACTTTTCTTGTCAAACAGCAATTCGAGGTTTTTATGTTTATGTCAAATTTATTTGCTTGTTTTTCTTTGACGTTTTAGAAAATGTTAGATCTTGATTGATTGTATCTATGTTGCGTTTACATGTATATATCCTAAAGACCTTAATATATCTTATATAATTTTATTTTGAAAATTAATTAACATAAACGCCATACGCAAATTTTTGAAAACTTTGATATACTATTAATTTCTCTTAAGGGTGATTTGTCACAATAACCTATTTTATTTTTGAAATAGCCAAAATAACTTATCAAAACTTTTAAAGTTTCAAATGCAAAAATTTCCAAAAATACCATTAATGGCATATTTGGCAGATTCTGCGAGCATTTGGCAGATTTTTCGAGCATTTGACAAACTCTGCGAGCATCTGGCAAACTCCGCGAGCATTTGGCGGATACTGCGAGAATTTGACAGACTTTACAAACATTTGACAGACTCTGCGAGCATCTCGCAGACTCTGCTGATATTTGACAGACTTTTCACATATTTAGCAGATTCTGCGGAGTAACTGGCAAACTATGCAGAGTAATTAGCAGACTCTGCAGAGTAACTAACAGACTTTGCGAAAATCTGGCCGACTTTGCGGTTATTTGGCAGATTCTACAGAATAACTGGCAAACTTTGCATATATTTGGAAGAGTCTGCAGAAGTTTGGCAGAAGCTGCAGAAGTTTTGCAGAGTCTGCAAAATAATTGGCAGACTCTGCGGATATTTGGCAGACTCTGCGGATTTTTGGCAGAGTCTGCGAACATTTGGCAGAGTCTGCGAGCATTTGACAGAGTCTGAGCAGTTGGCAAAGTCTGCTAGCATTTGGCAGAATCTGCAAGCATTTGGCAGACTTTGCGAGCATTAGACAGACTTTGCGAGTATTTAGCAGACTCTGCGAACATACGGCAGACTCTGCGAACATATGACAGACTCTGCGAATATTTGACAGACTTTTAAAAAAAATTTAAAAAAATTTATTTTTAACTTAATCAAATATTTGAAATAAAAATAAATAAATTTTGAAACACAATTTTAATTATAAATATGAATTAAAAGAGAATAATTAATTAAAATGAAAATTTATTATTAGTATATTTTTAAAAATATTTATTAGTTAAAAATGATGATTTTGGTGTTATGGACACAAAATAAATTTAAAGTAGGTTTTAAGTTTTTTTTTTTTTACTAATGTTAAAATCATTTAGGTATAAAATAATTTAGTTACATCAATGTTAAATATATTTATGATAAAACTAATATGAAAATTATCAATTTTGAAAAACTCATTTACCATTTTTTTTTGGTTTTAAACAATCAAAAGGACAATGTTGGAATTATGAAATTTATTAGAGAATAAGTAAATTATGTAGGTAATCTATACTATATAAAAGTTGAAGCTATAGTGCTTTGAAGGTGTCCACATAGGATTTAAAAAACTCGACGCTATTGGTCCACGTCAATATTTAACATAAATTCTCGAGGTAACTTAACAAAATCTTAAAAAAAAGAAAAAATCGATATATGCCAAAAACACAAAAAGTAAAATCATCGCCAAAAGAGGAAACAAAATAATATAAATTACTCAAAATATTAAATTTAGTATATAAGAAATAGTATGCCTTAATTTCTTGATGTAATTTAAGAAATCATCGTCAAAAACTTAAAAAGAATAATATTTCTATTATTATTACTCATTCAAGTAATGAGTAATTTCTATTATTATTTTTTAATTTCCTTATGTTTTATGTAATTTAAGAAGAATGATAGAAACTCCAAAGACAAAAAAAAAACAATATGACAAATCTAAAAACGTTTAAGAAAGAAAGAGATAATAAAAGTGTTATATGAATAACTCATGCTTAAGAAAAAGATCATCACCGACAAAAAGTAAAAAGTTGAAGCTATATTGCTTTGAAGGTGTCCACATAGGATTTAAAAAACTCGACGCTATTGGTCCACATCAATATTTAACATAAATTCTCGAGGTAACTTAACAAAATCTTAAAAAAAGAAAAAATCGATATATGCCAAAAACACAAAAAGTAAAATCATCGCCAAAAGAGGAAACAAAATAATATAAATTACTCAAAATATTAAATTTAGTATATAAGAAATAGTATGCCTTAATTTCTTGATGTAATTTAAGAAATCATCGTCAAAAACTTAAAAAGAATAATATTTCTATTATTATTACTCATTCAAGTAATGAGTAATTTCTATTATTTTTTTTTAATTTCCTTATGTTTTATGTAATTTAAGAAGAATGATAGAAACTGCAAAGACAAAAAAAAAACAATATGACAAATCTAAAAACGTTTAAGAAAGAAAGAGATAATAAAAGTGTTATAGGAATAACCCATGCTTAAGAAAAAGATCATCACCGACAAAAAGTAAAAAGTTGAAGCTATAGTGCTTTGAAGGTGTCCACATAGGATTTAAAAAACTCGACGCTATTGGTCCACGTCAATATTTAACATAAATTCTCGAGGTAACTTAACAAAATCTTAAAAAAAGAAAAAATCGATATATGTCAAAAACACAAAAAGTAAAATCATCGCCAAAAGAGGAAACAAAATAATATAAATTACTCAAAATATTAAATTTAGTATATAAGAAATAGTATGCCTTAATTTCTTGATGTAATTTAAGAAATCATCGTCAAAAACTTAAAAAGAATAATATTTCTATTATTATTACTCATTCAAGTAATGAGTAATTTCTATTATTTTTTTTAATTTCCTTATGTTTTATGTAATTTAAGAAGAATGATAGAAACTCCAAAGACAAAAAAAAAACAATATGACAAATCTAAAAACGTTTAAGAAAGAAAGAGATAATAAAAGTGTTATAGGAATAACTCATGCTTAAGAAAAAGATCATCACCGACAAAAAGTAATAAAATATATTAAGTACATGTCTATTTGTAGTTGAAACGTGAAAATGGAAAAAAAAAAAATTAGAAAATTTTCAAAATAAATAAAAATTAAAAGAAACATAATTTTTAATGTAACTTGAAGAACCAAGCGAACGATATATATATATAAATGAAGAAAAATCTCGCCTATGTTACTAGATTTGAATTGGAAAATAATAGGGAAACTAAATACAAATCTGAAACAAAAATTATATTTGAATAAGTTTATAATTTAAATGAACAGAAAAAAGGAAAGTAAAGTCAAAAGATGACAAAACAAAATCATATAAAATAGAAAACAAAAAGGAAAAACAAAATATTGCACGATAAATATATTAAATACAAAAAATATTATATACATACTTCCTATGATAAAATTTAGGAAAGAGATTCGGTAAAGAAATATGAAAAAATTGTGAAAAATATGACACAATATATATGCTCAAAGTCATGTTTATAATTGGAAAATGATCAACTATATATATATAATCTTACAAAAATGATTTATTCCTTTAAAACTTACACATTAAAAACATATAATAAATTATCAAAAAAAAAAAATAATAATATTATACCAAATTTTAGTAATTGACTATTATAATCAATTTATTAAATATATATATATATATATATATATATATAACTATAGTTTTCCAAATTATGTAATTTTAATTGCAATAGTAGACTTAATTATACTTTAAAAATTTAGGGTTTAAAGTCACTAAAATTTGTTTTCAAAAAGTTAATATATATTATTATCATCTTTTATATAAAACTAATATTTTTATAAATGATGGATCACACATGATTTTTAAAAAAAATATATTAAAATATCCACGCGTAGCGTAGATCCAAGATCTAGTAAAAATTAAAAGAGGTTATACTAGCTATTCAAAAGAAAAAGTGGGTTATATTAGACTAATTTCTCTTAATTAAATGTACACCATTTTTCTTAACACAATCAACAGTCAACACTGAAATTTTAACTTCTGGAATTATTCAAACGGGGTAAACCCATAGTTCATATTTGTCTGGGCCGAACTCAACATATATCGCTGTTCAATACGTCATACGTGCCTACTTAAGCCCAATATGTGTTCTTGCAGATTTTGATATAAATAGTGAACATTAACAAAATAAATAAATAAACAAATAAATAAATAGTGAATTCTAATCGAATTACTTCTCTCTATTTTGTCGCCATATTTTTCATTCTGTTTAATGACTGAATTAGGTCGTTAAAGTTGGTTAGCTGAAATCTACAGCGTAACGTAAGGCTGAACCTAATTTGGATTACTCGTTACATTTTTCGTATCCTAGGCTAGCAAACGTGAACGGATGTTATTTCCACAACATATATTAAATTTCAAGTTTTATTTTTCTGAAATAGTAAGTGTGTTTGTCTTACAAATATAAAACGACTAATTTTTAATCCAAAAGATCTTTCTTCTACATACCATTTCCTCCTCTTTTTATAAGAAACGAAATAATTAGAAGTGGAATCTTCTATGTCCAGCGTTCACTTTATATAAAATAAAAGATAATTAGAATCCCACAATATTGGGGATGCTTAGTTGTCATTTGGACCTAATATCATTAATTCGTATATTTGCAAGAGTCATCCAGATATATGAAGGTTTAACAGATAGTAGCTAATTTGGCATTTAGCCTATTACTTTATACCATCCAATATTTAAGCCAAACAGAATCGATCAATGCACTTAAAAATTAATACGATTGAATGAATTCTTAATCAAAAGTTTAAAACCATATTAAGTCGTCTCATATATAATCCTCCAGACACGTGATAATACTTATATTATCCTATAAGTATTTTAATATTTATTTATTTAGCCAGCGAATTTTGCAACAATTGTCTTTGATCACCAAGATCATGTTGGGCCACCGGCCAAACAAGCCATGACTTTAATAATGTAAAAACAAAAATGGTAAGGAACTAAACACTTGTTCTATTTATACATTTAAAATACACCTATTTCCTCTATATTTTCTCAAGATTCCAATTGTCATCGAGTAAAAATGATTTAAGATCCAAATTGTTTTTTTTGTTTTTTGTTTCCAAAATTCAGTTATACGGATCTCTAATTCATATTAAAATTTCTGAAATATTATGGCTTAAAGAACATAGAGGACAGAACGTACCAAAATACCGATGTATTTTTCGTATCTTCCGTCCGTTTGAATGTCACTGTGAGTGTGTGACCATTCAAAGATCTATATCTGTCGAATCTGTGTTTAAATTTAAGAATATGTTGTTGTATTCACACTGAAAATAACTTTAAATATTATACAAATGAGGGCTCTGCTTGACCGACCGGGTCAACTCAAATAGTATAAACGGGTTAAATCATTTCGTCGTGGGGATTCGAACAAATGAGTTGAGTGTAGACATGTATGTATTTTTTGCTCGATAGATAAACATAATTTTTGGCCAAAATAAATCTATCACAAAATTCTTTATCATAGATTCGTATTTAAGGATTCTAAATTGACAATGAAAACATATCCTTAAATCGTTAACCAAATGAATATAGATGTATACGCTATACATATAGAGAACTGTCTGTTAAATAATATGACAATTTTTAACTATAAACAACGGAAACCTAACGATCTTATAACTTCAAAAAATCTTGCATATGGTTTTCATTAAAAAAATTCATAAATTTTCTTTTTGTGTTTTTCGTTCAGTTAAAATTAAATCACAATGCAGATAAATCGAATTGGTTATCATCTAAATTCTAAAGCATAGATGGTTATCATGTGACATGTATGCTTAGTTTCTATGATATTTTATTCTTATATATATATACCTTAAGTGTTTGGATCATTCCCACATTATTGTGTTTCTATGGATTGCTAAATAAGTCCATGGATATATTTTATCGAAAAAAAAATCCATGGTTATAGCTTAATTTATTCAAGGCACCTCAATCTAGTTCATATATAACACAAACAAATCATGAGAAAATGATCAAAATATGACAGAAATAAACATGATTTTGCTTCATTCTGGGCCCAATTGGACTATACTTTAAATAAAATTTAGCAAAAAAGTTGACAATCAACAACAAATCATCACCATTATTGGCCATAATCATTACGTACGCATACACATAACCATGATGTCTACATATGTCTGAATTTTGAAACTACCTATCTATTCTTAATTTTTTTTTTGGTTCCTCTCTTCTTAATTTCTTTATATACTATGATTTTAAACTACTCGGAGAAAAACTGAAAAAAATAATTTATAACCAAAACAGTGTTTATGTAAAATCGTTTGAATATATTTTTCTAGTTATAATTAGAGGATCTTTAACAAAAAAAAAAAAAAAAAAAAAAAAAAAAAAAAAAAAAAAAATTAGAGGATAGGTGATGAATGAGATATATCACATTTACTTTTTTATTGCTTTGTTTCGTGATAAACAATTTTTATACGTTACATTTATTATTATTATTATTATTATTATTATTATTATTATTTTTTTTTTTTTTTTAATATATTCATAGTATATTTAACTCATTTGTTCGATCATTACTGTTCATAACATGCGTTTGTAGGAAAAAAAAAATCAAGATTTTACTAAAAGAAGAAAAGACCAAAGAAGAACTTACATTTATTAAAAAAACTAAAGATAGAATTATAAGCTCTATGCTTCCATATTAAACCAATCCATGTGAAAATTAATTTAATTACTATTTTAATTTGAAGCTGAAATCCGAAACTAAAATATATTTGGAAATTTTCACCCCTTAAATTTAGTTGTACAGTATGAGCCAAAAAAAAAAAAAACCTTAGTGGTACCAATATGTAGTGTGGAAACTAGAAACCCAATATGAGTAATAGTAATGCATATTGGTAGTGAAAGAGAAAGATACGATAATCCTTGGTTGCTAAGAACGGTCAGATTGGACAGAAAGAATCAGATTTTAGATCTCTAAATTAAACGGTCAAGATCGGATATAAGTTCAGGAGATTAAGATCCTACAATATCCCACGTGCCTAAAATCTGTGTACCTTGTCTCTCTCTGTCAGACTCTTTTCCTCTATAAAATCCTCGGCCCACTCTTTGTTTAGACAGTACACTTACCAAAAAAAATTAAAAGGACAGAAAAGAAAGAACAAACCAAAAAAAAAAATCAAAACCTTCCATTTCAAGAAAGCATCGTTTTGGTTTGTCCGGAAATGGAAGATCTGGAGGATGAGTACAAGAATTACTGGGAAACCACAATGTTCTTCCAGAATCAAGAACTCGAATTTGACAGGTACTTCCTCAATCTTGTAAATTTCTTTCCTTTTTTTTAAAAAAATTTTGGTATTTAATGAAATTGTTTTAAATTATACATTACTTCAGTTGGCCGATGGAGGAAGCGTTTTCAGGTTCCGGCGAGTCTAGTTCGCCGGACGGAGCAGCAACGTCGCCGGCTTCTTCGAAGAATGTTGTCTCTGAGAGGAACAGACGGCAAAAGCTTAACCAGAGACTCTTTGCTCTCCGCTCAGTCGTTCCCAACATAACCAAGGTGTGATTAATTCCATTGATGGTGTCTCTTATTAATTTAATCAACTGTCTCTTTTATTTTAATTTTTTATCCACACAAAAAAAATTTAAATTATAAAAAGCTTAGTCATCAACAATATTTTTTTGTCAACAGAAATTAAATGGTCGAATAAACTTTTCTCTTCTTTCTTTGGAAGGAAACGAAACTATACATATGCACATAAATTCAATCTAATTTAACCAAATCCAACCAACAATAAATAAACAGGCAAACCAAATTCTGATCCATCAACTAAACAAAATTGTTTGTTGGTCCCCCCCCTAATGACCCTATTTAAGATTGGATTAGCTATAATTGGATATAATTAAAATAATAATGTTTATTGTGTACATTTAGTTGGACAAGGCATCTGTCATCAAAGATTCAATCGATTATATGCAACAACTTATTGATCAAGAGAAGAGGCTAGAAGCAGAGATCAGAGAGCTGGAATCACAATCAATATTGTTAGCAAATCCGATAGGAGATTATGATTGCATCAATAATTTCCCTGAAAATCAGCAGCAAGATTTCTCAAACAATAATGTCCTGAGATCAAAGAAGTTGAAGCAAATGAGTTACAATACTTTTGGATCATCAAATAGTACTAGAGTACATAGTCACTCCCCTATCGAAGTTCTCGAAGTAAGTATTATGGCATCTTTGTTACATGTACGTTTTTGTTTGTATTTTCCTTTTGGGGCAAAGTTAATTAATTCTATTATATATATTTAAAAAAAAATAAAGATGAAAGTGACGTGGATGGGAGAAAAGACAGTAGTGGTATGCATAACATGTAGCAAGAAGAGAGAAACAATGTTGCAGCTTTGTAGAGTGTTGGAGTCTTTGAATCTCAACATTCTCACTACTAACTTCTCTTCGTTCTCCTCTCGCCTCTCTACCACTCTCTTCCTCCAGGTCATTATTCTCTCTTACTCTATTCTTTAAATCTTTTTCTTATATTACAGTTTTATAATACATGATGATGATCTATGTTTCGTGAATTTACCATATTTTGTGTTGATTATCAAAAAACGTAGTGGACGTGTGTCAATGATTAGGGTCAAAGTTCAACTTCTAAATGCATTTACGAAAAAAAAAAGTTGTCTTGTTTGGTGTTTATTTAGTAGTGACATAGCCAAGTTATATTAAAAAAAAAATATTAAATAATTTCTTTTCGAAGTTATAAGATGTTATTGGAAAGATATGATAATATTAATAATTAGAAAATTATAATTAATAAAATTGTTTTGATTGATACGTTAATGTTAATTAGCTTGTGTCGGACTATTAAAACAAAAATATGTGTCCTGTCAAAACTATTCAGACTTTTATACCAAATACAAAATCTTATATATTATATTTTTGGTGATTTGGGAGAAATACTGTCGCTTGACGGCACGTAGACAAATCGTTGAGGTGTACATCAATCAATTAATTATATATATATAAAAAACATATGACTAAATGCTTTAGTAAAGTGGATTTGTTCTTTTTTGGTTAAAGAAAATAGGTTTGTTAACATTCATAAAAATGTAATTCAAACTATTTTTATGGGAAAATCACTATCAAATTCAAAAGTGTAACCTTTAGACGGACCCATTTAATTACTACTTTGTTGCCAGCTGTATCCATTCACTGGACCTTAATTCACATTACACCTTAAGTATAATCTTGTTTATGACCATCATATTATATATTTAATATCCTAATCAATCAATTAAAGCTCCAATTATTGAGGTGGCCTCGAGCCCATCACTCTTTTTTTTTTTTTTTTTTTTTTCGAATTTCGCCTTGACTTTAGTTTTGTAGGGGTTAGATTCTCTGAAAAGCTTAATGTCATACTCCATCAAAATTTAGAATAGTAGTATATGAATTAAATTTGGGTGTGAAATCTTAAGCGCCTCGTGTCGCATAAAGCGTCGTCCAAGCGTTATAGCAGCACTAGAAAAACGTGGCTAATTCATAGCCCTCAATTGCTTCATCGTTTGTCTCTTTCTCACTTATCGTTTTAGCACGTGACTTTTCCAACTCTGTACACCTTTAGTCCTTACGTTAATTCTTTATTTATTACCAATAGTAGATTATTGCCAGCTATAAGAAATAACATTAGCCATTTAGCAATATTTTTTGTCAAAAATTTCTTGTTGTTTGTTTCAAATGAGATATGTAATGTTTAATGTAAGCTAGCATATGTTTAATGAGGTCTTTACTAAAATTTAGTTATTTTGGTAAATTTTTATCACTCCAGTTAAATCCTATACAAAGCCAAAGGCTTTTTTATTTTTTAGCTTTAGTTTTATCAATTCTCTATCTTTGTTTCTTATCGTCAAATACTAGGACACATTGATTATAGTATGCTGTAGGTTAGAAAACTCCTTGAGGAAAAGGTTGGAAAACTCCAATTTCAACTATTCAACAAATATGGGTATTTATTGGCTAACAAATTATATAATATGTTGTATTCGCCCACCTTTATAACATTTTAGTTTTTTTTTTGGTTAATATAATATATAATTAGACGCTAAATATACAGTGAGGTAGACCAGTGAGAAATGAAGTCATGGAGAGTTGGTGAAATCTATTTTTGTCCCTTTTTTTTGTCATCGTTGGTGAAATCTTAATCCAATCATTTATCATATAAAAAGTCGGACATTTTTCAAACCTGACTTTTATCTGTCATTTAAAACAATTATACAAAACACAATGATTTTAGTACACTCTCATTTTCCACGGAAAATAATTATATACTTCTTAAAATATTCCTAACTTTTTTGAAAAAGATGAAATTGAATTATTTGTTTATAAGATATACTCTATTAATTTATAATTAAATCAAATCTCTAATAATCGCTGAATTTGCAGGCGGATGAAGAAGAAAGCAGTGCAGTAGAGGCGAGAATACAAACGGCCATCGCAGCTTATAATGATCCAAATTGTCTTATCAATTTCTAATATCGTATTTTACTAAAACCCGTTTTATTTTATGCAATATTGTATGTGAAGAGGTACTATTGTAAGTGTGAGCAACAAAACATCTGATGGGTAGTAATAATTTTTTTTTTATAACATTTATATACAAATTGCATTAATAATTAATTGGTAATCCAAACCAAGCCGTTAGATCAAACACATAAAGAAAAGAAAAGTATATATATATTTTTAAGGATTTAGTGTATATGTGTTCTTGATTGATGAACAGAGACCAAATGCATATTGTGCATGTAGATGACTAGATGGTAGATAAGGTTTCTTCAGGCAATTACAGATTTGTATAACATTACTTTCAATTTTTTAAAATGGTTACCAATCAGTAACCTATATTAAAAAAAAAAAAACCACTAAATCTTTCAACTTTATTCTAAAAATAAAAAGCCAGAATTATTTGGAAAACTTCATAAAAACAAAGAAATGTATCGAAATATAGAGCTACAATTCTACAAAAAAAAAAAAAAAAAATTAAAATTAAAAAAATCCCACAAATTTTCTGGGATTGATCTGAAGTTAAAAATGAAACATACAAACTGAATAATACAAAAGCTACATGAGGTATTCTTAGACTAAGTTCCCAAAGAATCTAAACAACAACAAAACTTCTGCAACAAATATCTTTTTGTTTTTTTCTTTTTCTTTTAGCTGTTCTCCTTGATCTCTGCTATTGGAACATACATTACTGAGTCTTCTTCGAGTAAACAAGAAGACGACCTGCCTAATTTTTTCCGGCCTTTCGGTGTTTTAAATCTCTCAAGCCTCTGCGTCACATCCAGTAACTTGTTTTCACTTCTACAGATAATCTCCATTACTGCTTCGAATTCTTCCTCTTCTGTCATCTTGCTCTCTGACTCCTTCTCTTCAAAATCCGCCTTTAAGCTCATTTCACTGCTCAGCTCTTCACGTGGCTGAACACAATAAGAACAAATAACTTTAAAAATCTAAAACTTTCCAAAACCAATGCTCAAGGCAAGTTCATGGAAGCAGTGGTTTACCACTAGAGATAAAGAAGAGTCATTCTGTTCCAGTTGCTGTTGACTTTCATCTGTGGGTTTAGAAATGGAGACGTTGGCCTGTTGCATTTCCTCCTGTTTGTCATTACAGGGAGAATTAGTTTTCTGTTTTGTAGCGTAATCACTAAATCCGGGTGGAACAGACTCGTCCAAGGTATCTTGAACTTTATTTGTCTCTGTGTTGTTCTCCATGACTGCTTCTGCTCCAGAGTCGCCTCCAGAGACTGTCTTAGAATCCTCAGGTTGTTTCACGATCTCCGTCTATCATATAAAAAGAATGGCCAAATGATCGATCTCACTGTAAGAAGTTTATTCTCTGAAGGAATCACGACAACTAATAGCGACAATTTTGTAAGAGTTATTTACCTTCCTATTCCTCAGTGCCATATACCGTGCATTTTTGAACCATTTGCTGACCTGAAATAATGAAATTTTAAGCACGCAGAGAACCAAAAAAAACTAAGAAAACTCAAATGTTTAATAGCTATATGAATGAGAGTCATAAGCTTCCAATCATCTAAAAAATATTCGCAAGATTACTTCTTTTTTGGTCTCACTGTTACCTTCTCTGGTTCAAGATTCAGCTCTTTAGAAAGGCTATCCCTCACAGCCTTTGAAGGAAGCTCATTCTCTGCAAACACTTGACGTAGCTTCTGATACATTTATGCAAACAATTTCAAACTTAGTAATGGGATTTTTTTCTCTTCTTTTTTTCTAATGGTAAACTACACATATATAAGATACTAAAACCGGGAAGAAGAAAATTCAGACCTCAACTGCAGCTCTTGGGAGTCTAAACATCGGCCTTCGACCTACTTTTTCTTCCGCAGAGACAGAATCTCTCTCATTCTGTTCTGGTAATTCTACAACATCTTGATCTTTCTTACTGCTTTCACACATAGTTACAAAAGTGCTTACTCCATCAGACTCCTTTTTTCTCTTCCTTCTATCAGTCGGACCCCAGTCTTCGTCTTCGCTACCTTGCTCTTGCAAACCTGCATCCTTTCCAAACATTTCCTGAGACAACAAAAAACAATTCCCCACCAAAACAATAATCAATAACAAATTGATGCAATGAACATTTTTAGTAATTTTCAAGTCCATGGATATGGTGGTACTCACATAGTATAACTGTGTATAGTCAACAGTCCTCCTCTGTCTTGGTCCACATACAGTATCTTCATTACTTGTTTCACATTGTTCCATCATATTGCTATATCTCTGGCCTTCCCATGATCCTGTTGAAAGGGCTACACCATCAGAAGCTAAGCTCAAGCTAGTTGAACTGCTTTCTTCATCATTATCACCACCACCACCACCATCACCGCTAACATTGCTGCTGCTTCCTCCACCATTTTCCCTCATTTCAGGGTCATAATCATCATCCTCAGAGTCATCTGAAGGCCAATCTGCTTCGTTGTTAACTGTAGCTTCAGATCCAATAGGAAGACTAGCTTCTTCTTTGAAGATATCCTTTACCAAGAAAAAGAAAGTAAAAGTTTCAAAACCCAGAAGAGTAAAGCAGAGTTCTTTTGGTAAAGTATCTCTATTTCATGTTCAAACAAAATGTAACATTGTGGTACTTGCCAAAGGTTCACCTGCCAGATGCTGTCCACAGGGAAATGAGTTCCAATTTGTGCATTCATTGTGTCGATGATTTCCATTTTGCAATCACAAATTTTGCAAAACCAGCCCTGATCTCCAGGAGGTACTGTTGAGATTATTAAAAGTAATATGATTTAAGGAAAAAAATGAGGTGGAGAAGCCACACTGTATAAACTCTCTAAGACAATTATGTGTATATGTAATAGATAGCCAAAGGATACTGCTTTCTGTTTCCAAAGGAGGGTCAAGGCACTTCTGGTGAAATGCTCGATTACACGTTCCATCACAAAGTATTATATCGTTGTCCGCAAAGGCTTCTCGAGATTTGCATTCTGCACAAAATATCTGCAAAAGGTAAAACCCCATCAGGCAATTTTCCAGTATCAATCGATCGTGCGCGCAATTTGAGTTCCCACGTACACACAGATATGTTTAAAGCGAATACATAGGGATTTGTTTACATGGTCATGATGAATAGACCCATCGGGAGCCATCACTTCCTCCTCGATGCTTCCCACCGAACTAAGCAGATCCAGCTGGCGAATGGCATCGCGTAGTCCAAGCTTGCAATTTAAGATCTGACTTCGTGCTCTCTCGAGCTCCTTGTCTGGTCGAATCTTTTCGCGGCTGAAGAACACACGGAGATGACAAGAACCAAACCACATTAATAATTGTTTGGAACTAAACAAGGCCATGATTGTTTCTTTGCATGTGCGCTTGCATTTCCATTTTGAAATCTACAAATGATGATTAAAATTGTACAAGCATGGAAACACAGCAAACGCAAACGCAGTTTCATTACATTTGAAACAATCATGGCCTAAAGAGAACATAGGCATATTGAAAGCAATAAACTTAATAAGACTCTTGTTCATAACGCCAAATTAACTATTCTTTTGGTAATATATCCGTGGAAATCATAAAATAGTAAAAGTTTTTCTATGTAAGAGACGTTAAGTTAATAATAGAGAAGAAATTCAAATATTGTACCTCTGACCTTTCCAACCTTCAGTTGCATATGCATCAATAAGATTCTGCTGCATCTTCATCTTAATAAGCAAATACCTTGTTCGCCTTTGCAATCGTAATGCGTCATCTACCTCGACCTTATTATCGTTTTGCTGTCTTTTACTTTTCCTCTTCCTTGTTTTCTTACCCTTCTCCCCATCCTCACAATGTACCCACCCTCGAGAATACTTCTTATTCCCGGATTTCGAACAGATCTCTTCTTCGGTTTTGCGCTTATTAGGCTTACAGTTTCTCTTATTTGATGTTTCTTTACCTTTCTTCACAAATGATGAGAGTAAGGTAGACTCAATTCTCTCGACTGAAACACAAGCCTTTCCGGTTTCTTGATTAATCCTCCTCTTTGTATCACTCTCCTCCATATCGAGATCCCTGATCACAGAGACTTATACTCCTCTTAGCAGATCATTTCATATAAGATCTTACCCTGAACATTTACACAAACAAGCCAAGAACAACCCAATTTGAGATAAAATCAAAAACTATGATTCCTAATTTCTCATTTATTAACATCCTACAGAGAAAAGGACTGAATCAAGTCTTATACGTTTTAAGACACAACACACAAGCAGACACATTTAAGACACTGCTAAATTCAGACCCTTTTTTTACTTTTAATTGAAAAGATTACAAATTTCTGATTGAAGCCGACACTTTCATACAAGATTAAGATACAGATCGAAACATTAGACTAATCAAAACAAACCTATGTCTCTAACACTAATCTCTTCACATCTTTTATCATGCTCGTGACTCAAAAAAAACATTATAAAATATTTGGTTTAACCTAATCTGAGCAAAGTAATCGTAACTTTGATTTATCGGAAGAAGCTAACAACAGAGAATTGAGAAAGCTTAAATATTGTTCCAAAGTTTTTTTTTTTTTAACAGAATAAAGCAAAACCTGGAAAAGAGTAAGGAAATGGATTGAGGAATTGAGAAAGATGAAGCCAAAGTGAAGATCTTTCTTTCTGAAAAGGGAAATGGGAGATATTGAAATATGTTACGGCGGTGTAAGTCACCGGCGGCGACTTGAAAGGGTGCTTTCAACGGTCGGGTTTACGTCACTCTCCGTTCTTCTTTGGTACTTTACTTTGGTTTATGATGCGCACAACTCTTATATATTTCATTTAAGCCCCTGTATTTGGACAGTTTATTTTAAAATTGTCTTACGTTTTTGGATTGTACATTTTTACTCCTTTTCGGTCACGAATATTGATTCATTTCCAATATTAGTTTATATGATGAATACAGGGGTACTGAGCACAGTCGCGTCTTTCGAAATGATAGTGGGACTTCTTCGTTCTATTGTCTACTCAGCCCATTTAAAAAGGTTATCGGGCTGGATCACTAATTTAAGCCCATTATGAGAAACAAAAGGGATTTCAGATACGCAGTGGAGGGAGTTCACAAAGATGAATCCAAAACTAAGAGGTCGGTTCGAGTATTTGTGCCTGGTCGGCCGAAAGCTAATTGGATTTTTTTAACTTTTTTCATAAATCAATATAGGTCGGTCGGTTCCATGTAGTAATGAATCTTTTTAGTCGGCCGGGTTAGCCAAACATGTGGACAGTAAATGCCTAAATTTTTAAAACCTAAAATCAAATCAGGTGTGGACTAATTAAATTCAGATTAGGTACAGATAGATCCATCTATATTAGGCTTAATATTAAACTTGATCAGATTAAATTATGGTACAGTTGATGTCAACAAAAAATAATAAATAAAAAATAAACTAGATCAGATTAGCACATCTCAACGTTCATAGTTTGCATCATGTCCAAAAACAATGTCACAATAAAAAGAAGATAAAAGGACTAGTAAATTGGTTTAGTGCATCTTTTACATGAAATACGAATGTTTCATAGCTCTCACCTGATTAAGGAAGAGATCAACAGATTGACTTGAATCATGTACAAAATGGGTGGAAGTGAGATAAGTACAAAAGTTAGCCCATAAATATTTCACATGTTATTCACATTAAATTTGAAATAATCACCGACTTTTAAAATTTTGTGGTGTCTAGCTTGTTGATTGCCAAAAAAAAACAAATATATATTTTATGTCTCTACTAAATGGGATGATGCATTACTCGGAAATGGCCATCGCATTGACATGTGGGGTTAAAGGTATTATTTTATTTTTGACATAGAGGGTCCTATGAACATATGAAAGTCATGTTGCTTTGCAAAATTATTGTTATCTATTTATCTCTTCAAATCTAAATGATGGACAATAGAGACAAACCGAGAATAGATTGTCTGCTAATGAATTAACATTTCATAGCTATAATAATAATTTCGATTATTATTTTTTAGGACTATGTGATACTTACAGATGTTTGTTCGATGGCCTAGTCTGATCTAATCCTATATTTCTTAACTTTTGCAAATGTACATGTAGGCTAGATTTTGTTTTAATGATCGATCACAAGTTCACAACATCCAGTTCTAATTAAAAACTTGGACTCTAGTAATTAATGGTATTAACTGTTATGGGTACAATATTACATACTATTGTTTCGTCAAGACAGTTTAGCTCATCTGCTCATGTAAATAAGCGACCAATCGGAGTGACAAAAAAAAAAAAAAAAAAAGCGACCAATCGATGATATACACACTATACTGAGTTATTTTGGTTGAATATATTGTTTTACGCAAAAATATTAGGATGTTATTTTGTACTCCTGACAAAATTTTATGTAGGCTTTTCGGTAATCTTTTCCTTATGGTCATTTTCATATAATATGGTATGTATACCTAACTTTTACATACTAATATGTGACTGCAGGTAGGTTCAGTTTGTAATTGCTTCCAATTAGCTTCAACCAAAACTTGAATTATAAACAAATTAACATGAGTACACGAGGTGATTAGGGGAGTTGTAGTTAGTGAGTTGCTTTCGCCTAAATGTCGGAAAAATATTGTTTATATAATCACTATGTGGATTCATTCCAGTTGTCGCATATAAAGTTTGTCATAGAAATAAATCATATGATTGCGACTGTAAGTATAAATTTAAAGTTTTTATTTCCCAACAGATTTTAGACTTGTATATATTAAAATAGTAGTTTTAAATAATTTATCTTGTCTTAAACTTAAACTTACTTTGGAAATAGTAAAACACATGAATATAACAGGTTTTACGAGTTTTTTTGGATTTAAAATCAACCTACAACTATTATCTTACACTTTCCGATCAAAAACAAATCAAAATTGGGCAGAAAACTAAAGAACACTAAGATAACATTTTATTGGAGTTGAAAGACTGAAAGTGATGTGTACACTGTTATTTTTCTCCATCGGAAAAATGGAGGTGATGCAGAGGGATCCACGTGTAAGGTTCTGTGTGACGTAGAAGATTAGGATCGACGTTATAAACAATAAAATATTAACAAATATTATAATAATACACCCTGTACAATAATATATAATATCATACTAAAATTATTTTCAAATGGGAAAATCAATTTGAGGACCGACTCTACCAACAAGTATTTGGCTCTTTTTGATGCATCTAATTACACCAATCATTCATGCATTGCCTCAAGATAATATGACTTTTCGCGTCCACTAAAAAATATATTCTCCCAAAATAATTCTTTTAAAAGAAATTTTGTAGTAAGTACTATTTTGGTACGTGGTCGTGTCTTATTGTGTGTTCTATGAGTAATCGTTAACGTAGTATATATATTGATAAAGACTAGTGAAGGTCCACACATAGATTTCAGTGATTGGGTCGAGGTTTATAGACTCCTGTTGGAACTCGGAGCGACTTTTAAAAGTTTTGTTAAAGAGATTAAGGTCAAATGCATGCAATTCATAGAAATCCATTCAGTGAATGATAAGCCATTTAGATTCATGAATTAATTCGTTTGTTACCTGCAACTGGCTCTGTATAACCACCTTATACTCTGAAAATACAGTGTATAAATTTATTATATATATATATATATATATATATATATATATATATATATATAAAATCAGTGTCTATGTTAAACCAGCTGTTTTTAACGAACCATATATATATATATATATATATATATAAAAAAAATCAGTGTCTATGTTAAACCAGCTGTTTTTAACGAACCAGTCTTCGTCTCCTTCCAAGATTAGACAATATTTTTTTTTTTTTTTTTTTGGTCAAAAGATTAGACAATTAACGTACACGGTACACCATATATATCATTTCTACTGACTGGTCATCAACATATAACTGCAATATACATGAAACATACAAACAAATACTTGTAGTATAAATTTCAGACTTTTTAACTCACGTATAACTAAAACGCTTTTCATAATCTTGAAACCAATACTAAAGTAAAATAAAAGTAAAAAATGTTGTTTACATATTTCAGTTACCACTGGACATAGTCTGATAGTCATAATCATGTTCAGAAAAAACTAGTAAAGTTGAATATGTCTCGAATTTAAGTGAAGATATATTTAAATTTGATTGGATAAGTTATAATATTGTACGTTTTTAAGTGACAAATAAGAAACTTTGGCAACCCTAGAGTACGAATTACTGTAATTTGGTGGAATAAGATTACAAAATAATTTTCATATAATCCACACTCCACCCGTTGTTTTTACAACATACAGTAGTTTGTTTTTCAAACTCCACACGTGAATTAACGTATAATTCTATCTACATTGACACGTAATGGAGACGTGTCGTAAAGGCTTACTTGGATATGACTTTTTGCAAGTTGCAATAAAACTCGTGGCTCATGCCGCCACATCAAGAAATTCTTGGAATATGCCTTTTAATATTTTTACTCATATATACATTTTCTCACACTATGTTTATTTAGAGTTTTCCAATTAATCGGAATGTTATACTTACTGTGTCTCCAATTCGCAAGGCCATGCAAATCAATTTATTTTTTTCTTCGTCAACGGGAGTCAATCCATTAGATAAACTTTATAATGGAATTTCGTAAATCCTCTGATATCTATATTTTCTACTTGATGATAGAAAATATGATGAACGTATAAATCTGTTATGATTCTTCTGATCCAAAATTGTTTGGATTTTTTATAGATAGGAAAATCATGAATCTTAAACAATACAATTTTCTAGAGATATATCATAAGGATAAAATCATAGTACGTGTAAGTTTTGGGTTAGACAATTGTTAAAACATCTTTTACATATATTATATTTTATTTTACTTTATATGTTTTTTTAATCAGAACTAAAAATGATTAGATTAATTTCGATAGGTGATTCCATTGAATAATGCGCTAACTATATTATCTAAAGACTTTAAGAAGTAGTACCATTCCGACTTATCAAATATATGTAAGTAAAAATAAAAAAAGTTCGACTAAAAATCGAATCTGAAAAGATATCGAGTTGACATCGTTACTCCTAAATCTTTTACCACAAAAGCACGCACCACATGCTTATATATATTTTTTCTGATAAAAAACCATGTTTATATTTTACAAATAATAGTTTGTGTTCTAGACGGATCTAAGTATCTTCAACTATAGGATTTAATTAGCACATGAGATCAGAAAAATCTGCAAAATGATACTCATCAACCAGAAACCAATCCCAAAATATCCACTATTTAATTTTAAATTATAAACTCTAACTAACTATATTTCATCCACTCATTATACAACCAGAATTTAATATATTTATTCTTTTTTATATAATAGATCATAAAAATTTAACTAAAAATAAATTAGTCACAAAATAAAATCAAAATTTAAACTGATTTTAAAATTTTATATTGTCATTCCTTTCGACTAATTTATGTTATCGACCATTACAAAAAGTGATTAAAAATAGAATATGCATATGTATAACAAATATGTAAAAAGAAATATTATTTTGAAAGAATATATTTAATGAGTCGTTCATTAACAATCTAATTGAAAAAGCGTATAGTGCTATAAATTAAACGGTAAAAAACAGGGTATGTTTTTTGAACAGTAATTTTATATTTGTAATTTGTAATAGCTGAAAAAAAAAAAAAAAAAAAAAGTATTTGAGCTGGTGCTGGTTCATCATCTTCGCCACTTTGCTCCGACAGGTCACCTTAGTTTGCTTTTCTCACGAAACAAACAAATTTCCTATTTTCTTCTTCTTTATTCAGAGGATGAAAATAATAATGGAGCTTCTCTGAATAATTAAAAAAATAAAAAACCCTTCTTTTTGTCATTCTTCTTAGATTCGGAGAGAAACAACAAAAAAAAAAGAAAAAAAGAAAGAGAATTGATTCTCTATCTTCTCTCTCCTATTTTATTGTTCCGATCTGGTCGGATTTTTACATTTTTGATTATCAACTTCGATTAATTTTCTTCTTCTTCTTTTGGTGTCAACGGAGAAATTTCCCGGTAGCAACTTAAAGCTTTGATTTTTGATTTTTATATTTTTCTCACGAAGAATATTTCTTCGTTAAAGTTCAATTTTGTGAAACCGGAGAAGAAAGATAAGAAAGAAGCTTATGGTTCCATCGGAGATAGAATCTCTAGGAGACGAACCTGATCGTCGTTTCGACAATCTGAGAGGGTTAAGGTGGCGCGTGAATCTCGGTGTTCTTCCGTTTCAGGCTTCTTCAATCGATGATCTTCGCAAAGCTACAGCTGAATCTCGCAGAAGGTAGCTTTAGCTTCTCACCCATCCTAAGATTACAGCATTGTTGTTGTCAAAGTATGACAATTTTTTCAATTCTGTGTTGTCAAAGACTCAAAAGTTTCCTAATTTGGAATTGAGCTTTTCATAAAACCGTAGAATTCGATGTTCAATAAGATTTGAGCTTTCTGGGTTTAGCAAGGGATCTCTCATAGCATAAATGTTATATAGAAATTACAATGTTTCTTGTCCTGCAGATATGCTGCTTTAAGGAGACGGCTTTTGATAGATCCACATTTGTCTAAAGATGTTCGAAATTCCCCTGATCTCTCTATCGACAATCCCTTATCCCAAAACCCTGGTAAAGATCCTGTGATTCGAGTTTTATATACATTGTCTATAGAGTTTTGCTGAGGTTCTTGGGTGGTATATGCAGATAGTACATGGAGTCGGTTCTTTCGTAACGCTGAGCTAGAGAAAACATTGGATCAAGACTTGTCGAGGTTGTATCCAGAGCATTGGAGCTACTTTCAAGCTCCTGGATGTCAAGGAATGTTAAGACGTATTCTACTCTTGTGGTGCCTTAAACATCCTGAATACGGATATCGACAAGGTACAATCATTTTTGTTACTATAGAGTATAGTTTTTGTAATGTATGATCTGACTTTTTTTCATGTTTCTCTTTGTAGGAATGCATGAGCTTTTGGCGCCATTGCTTTATGTACTTCATGTTGATGTCGAGCGTCTCTCTGAAGTGCGTAAAAGTTATGAAGATCATTTCACGGACAGATTCGATGGTTTATCTTTTGAAGAAAGAGATATTACTTACAACTTTGATTTCAAAAAGTTTCTCGAGGATTTCGCAGACGATGAGATTGGTGGTATTCAGAGAAATTCAAAGAAAATAACGAGTCTAGATGAGCTTGATCCCGAGATTCAGTTTATTGTGAGGTTAAGTGATGCTTATGGAGCTGAAGGAGAACTTGGGATTGTCTTGTCCGAGAAATTCATGGAGCATGATGCTTACTGCATGTTTGATGCTCTAATGAATGGAGCTCATGGTTGTGTTGCAATGGCTGGATTTTTCGCTAACTCTCCAGCCAGCGGATCTCACACCGGTTTACCTCCCGTTCTTGAAGCGTGCACAGCATTTTACCATCTTTTATCGTTCGTTGATTCGTCTCTGCATAGCCATTTGGTAGAACTTGGAGTTGAACCTCAGTACTTTGGGCTTCGTTGGTTACGGGTTTTGTTTGGAAGAGAGTTTTTGCTTCAGGATTTATTGATAGTGTGGGATGAGATATTCTCAGCAGATAATACGGCGAGAACTTACGAAGATACCAATTCAATCCAGAGCTACAAGATCTTTGATTCTCCTCGGGGAGCTCTAATCTCGGGAATGGCAGTTTCGATGATATTATCTTTAAGATCATCATTGCTTGCTACTGAAAATGCAGGTTCTTGTCTCCAGAGACTACTGAATTTTCCAGAGAAGATTAATGTGAGGAAGATAATAGGGAAAGCTAAGTCTTTACAAGCTTTGGCTTTGGATGATGATGTACGATCATCAGCTCTATTGATAAACGATGTCTTTGATCAGAGTATCAGTCCTGCAGTACCGGCGAGAACTAACAGTTTTCCATCGGGATCCACTTCTCCCAAATCTCCATTGATAATTGCACCGCAAAGTTATTGGGAGGAGAAATGGAGAGTTCTACAACAAGCCGCCGAGAAAGAGAAACAGAGTCCTTCTTCAATACAGAAGAAAAAGCCATGGTTCAGGGTGAAAAGACTGTTCAGAACAGAGTCTGAGCCAACTCATAGCATCAAGTCTGCAAACGGGAAAAGTGAAGTGAAGGTATCATCACTTACTCGAAACTTGCTTGAAGATTTTAATCGGGTGGCTGTTTCTGAACCTGAGGAAGCGAGTTCGATTGATGTTGTGAACAATGAAGATAGCTCAATTCAAGAAGCTGAGAAAATAAATACGGATTTTGAAACTGCAGGTGAAGAGAGTGTAGCCGTTGAGGAGAATTCATCTGATGTTTTCTCAGATCCAAACAGTCCCCTCAGAGATTCAAACTACATAGAGAATGATTCGGATAGCAGTAACGAGTCAAATCTGTTTCCCGATGAAACAGTTAAAGATCAAGAAACAAGCATAGTAGATTTGCCTAATATGTTTCCTGATGAATCAGTTAAAGATCAAGAAACAAGTGTAGTCGATTCGCCTCTTCCCATTTCTTCTCAACCGAGCATCGAGTTTCCAGTAACTCAGTCTCATGATGAAGAAGATGCTGCAGAAAAATCTGTGGCCAATATTAAGGAGCGTAGCAAGGTTTTACCGGGAAAGTTCCAGTGGTTTTGGAAGTTTGGACGCAATCTCAACAGTGAGGAGACAAGAACCAATGGTGGCGAAAGTAGTAAGAGCGATTTGGTTTGCTCTTCCAAGTCACCTTCTCTTCCACATGCTTCATCATCAAGCAGCAAAGGAGACGCAGACCAGAATGTGATGAATACTCTGAAGAACCTTGGCAACTCCATGCTCGAACACATTCAGGTAAACTCACTCTCATTCTCTTTAGCTAATTCTTTCAGCTAAAATAGCAAATCACGTTCTGATGACTTTGACCATATGTTCAGGTGATCGAGTCGGTTTTCCAGCAAGAGCGAGGTCAGGTTCAGGCAGGATTAATAGAGAACTTATCTAAGACCAATTTGGTCGAAAAGGGACAAGTCACAGCCATGACAGCTCTCAAGGAGCTTAGGAAAATCAGTAATCTTTTGTTGGAAATGTGATGGACCTTTTGTTTCTTCTTCTTCTGCCCTCTTCTGTGTATATATGTATCTATTTTTTGTATAGTATTGTTCTTTAGAACACATAATAAAATAAAAAGGAAACGTCTTCTCATCGGCTTATTCTTGATCTGTGTGGAATTTGCTGTAGAAAAACCAGTTCTATTTTCGGTTTCGTGGTCATGTAAAGATGCAAGCAATACAGATTCCTAAATTATGAGTTGCTCTGCATTGAACATTAGAGGCAAAAGTATGAAAATTGTTGATCACATACATTTAGTTTTGGAAGATTTGAGTCGTTAAAGAGTAAATTTTTAATGTACTTTCACATTGAGAACAAAGAAGACTAAAGTAGAACATAACACTTCCTTTTTTTAAGTTGAAGAAGAGTGCGCATAAAGAGTCTACTCTATGTTGTGGAAACCAGGGAGTAGTGAAGTTATGAAGCCGAAAACTATCATCTGAATCTCTTTCACTATTCCCCACCATTGATTCCCTTGGTTTCCTGCATTGACGTTTTCATTTTCATTTGCATTTGCTCGGTTTACGTTATCAGCTTGATTCTCTTGTCCCTCTGCGGAAAAAATAGAAACAAATTGCTTCTGCATAAGTTATTGTAATTGTGATGGCTTCAGTTAACATTATTGGAGAGAGATATTGCAAAGTAATATATTACCGGGAACTGCATCTTCGTTCAGTGGCACTGCAGCTGCGGGATCATTATCAGCTCTCGCAGCAGGTCTTTGAGGTGGTCGAGGTGGTGGTACTGCTGCTCTATGCATACCTTGTGAAAGCCATCGCACAAACGGTGCTAGAGCTCCAGTTTGATATCTGTCAAAAATTCCAACACCAGACAGAGGTTAAATTACCACATTTTTCCAACAGACTCCCAAAATAGAAGTTTCTCAATACTTTCGTGCACAACAGATTGATATTAGAGTTAAACGGGTCTTTAACACAGCCAATATAACATATTTCAGCAAAGATTTGTTGTTGTCATACTCAAAGCTTCATAGACCTTAAGGAGTGAAAATAAACCAGAGTCTTGAGACTTACAAGTAAATTATAGTAGCGAAAATCACAAGAACAGCGAGCCTTTGTCTTGATCCATCTTGGTTAAACAAAAAGATGACAGCAGCAAGCTTGAGTATGAGAAATAAGTCAAGCTGAAACGCGATCTGAAACCTCCTTTCCACGACATGTCTTTGATGTGCAGGTTGCTGCTGCTGCTGCGGACCCTGTCCACCTTGAGCTTGGTTCTCTCCCTCAGTCTCACCCTCATTACTTGGTCTAGTACTAAACAAAACATAAAACCACAAACACAAAAAGATTCAATACCAACACAAACTTGACCTAAACAATGATTTGGAATCCAACTCCCAAGCCAATGAACAAAGGAACAAACTTGTTGTACAACCCCCCTTAAATCTTCTAGCTAAATCAAAATACCTATGAATATGATTCTTCTCTATTCAAAAAAGACGCAATGGCATTATCTAAGTATGGAAGCTAATCCATTAACTTACGTGGGAAGATTGTAAGTGAGAGGGATAAGATAATTTGAGGGAAGACCAGCGATATGTCCACCAAATTGATGCACAGGAACCGCATAGATCCCAGCTCCACGGTTCATTTGTTCATCGTACTGTGCAGCTACAAGAGCCGGATTAAAAACCGAATCACCATTCGTATAAGCTCTAAACCCAGAAGAAGACGCTGGATCCTGTACACCCATAAGTCAATTTCACCATCAAAAAGCATAAATTGTTTCTGTAAAAATTGAGAATTCAGAGATTTGAAAACCCTCAAAAAAATTCAGAGAAAAAGGGGGGAAATTATTGTTCATCACTCATCCAAAATTACAACTACTAAATCAGACGCAAATTAATAATCGAATTTTGGAGATCATTCACAGACCTGAGGCTTGATCCCACCATCTTCAAGTTTCTTTTCAGCAGAAGGTTGCTGTAGCACTGAAGAAGACACCTTTTCTGGTTCTTCCGCCATTTTTCAAAGGATTAAGCTTTATGAAGAAGCTCGATCTCTGTTTTGAATCCGCGAAATTGTTCTTCTCCTTCTCTATGTTTGGTAAATTTCCGCTTAGGAGGTGAATTTGCTCTGCTTCCTTCGTCAGCTTCTCCAATTAAATTTTGACACGTCATCTATACTTATGATATTACTCTACTATAGTTTGTATTTCTGGTAAATTGCACACAACCTCCTGGTCTTTTTAAAAAGCGCAATATTTGACCTAATAAATAAATCATGCGGAATAACTATCAAATACAATTAACGTTGTATATTTAACCGAAGTTGAAGATTGGTTTTGTTACCAATAGAAAGAGAGAGTTTAAAACAAAAACAAAAATGAGTCTGTGAAACTTGAAAATGATCTAGGCTATGATTTTACAATCATTTAACTACATATTAATTTATACAAAAAGATGTACGATGGTTTTTTTAATCTTGAAACGTGTTTTGAGTAGTTTTCAAGAAGTGACGATGGATGTTTTTATACCCAAGCAAAACAGTCAATGCCTATTGTTTATTTTCTACATACTGTAATAAACTCATCCAGCAAACTCTATCCCACCTTAAATTTTCTACATTAATATGTTACAATATTACATATACTTAAATTTCCTAATCGAAATTATTACTAAACATTGATATTGGAAGCTTGATACTTCAATATTTGACTCAAACCGAATTTTTATGGGTTAGAGGGACATATTTGAGTCTTTCCAATAAGATTTTAACTATACACAACTGTAAACGATTCATATTGACGAGAAATGTCTAAAAAATTGGTTGGAAAAAGAAAACGAAAAACAAGCCATAAATTTGGCGTCAAACCACATGCATATTACTAAAAACAATTGCTTCAAGTAGGCAAATAGAAAGAACACAAAAGTGGAGAAGCGAATTTTAAAAGTAAACTATAAGTCGCCACGACCGTAACGAGAGAAGTTAAACGGAGAAGCCATTCGATGTATAACTATAGAAGGAGAGACGAATAAATCTGGCTCGGAGATGAGAACGCCATCGAGTGCAAAACCGGAAGCTGAATTGTTGGTAACGACTATGGAGTTTCCATAGAGAAGCGTCGGGAGACGAGAGGAAGTCTTCATGAGGCTTATGTCGGAGAAGTCAAGCCATTGTGGAACTATGTGGTAAGAAGCAACAAGTGGTGACGTGGCGTTGATTCCTTCGACGGAGGTTTTTGGGAGGAAGAGAGTGGAAGTGAGGACTGGACCGTTTATCTCGTCGTTGGAGTTGAGGAACGCTCCACTCCAATCTTCGAAAGAGCCGCTTGAGATCATTGCGTCTATGATTTTGGTTGCGATTTGGTTTTGTTCCGCCGTGAGAGAGGGGAACGAAGTGGAGGATGTAGTCATGATGATGGTGAAGATGATGATGATAACGAGGAGAAGGTGCTTGGTTGTTGCCATGGAAGAATGGTTAATTTCTTTAAGTCAAGAAAATATGAGTAATGAAATGCCTTGGAGAGTTCTTGGGAGTTTTTTTTTTTTTTTTTTTTTTTGTGTATAAAAGATTAATAATATGTGAGAAATAGTTGGATCATGTAAATTAGTTTTTGAATTTAGTTGTAGTTGGACAATGCAAAAGCTATGAGTATTTTCAAGTGCATTTACCATGAGTCATGACTCATGAGTCATGACTGACTTTGAATTTCTACAATTTTGAGACTTTTACAAAATATAGCAACAAGACGTGATGCAGATGATACTCTCACTAATGTACCATGATGATGATAGCAATGGCAATGATGGGACTAATAATGGCATAACGCCTAATTTGGAAATTTATTTCATCGAGAGCATAGTGTATATTATATATATCGGATCAATTATGCAAGAAGTGTCTTAGACTTGACGTATCATTTTTCATATTTTTGAATTTCTTACGTTGTTACAATACTTACTTAGTTACATACACCTAAATTGGAGAGTTTCTTATTAATACATATATATATATATATATATATATATATATATATATATATATATATATATATTGGAGAGTTTCTTATTAAGAACCTCAAACGTGAAAAAACATAAAACAATATAAATTGGAGAGTTTCTTATTAATAATCCACAACACATATATATATATATATATATATTTTTTTTTTTTTTTTGGGTTTTACACAACACATATATGTTTACCTCGCTCGAGGAACCATTTCAGTATCGAGATTCATAGTAACCATTCTCACAGGATCCTTATGGTTACTTCGATCTGCCACTCTCCCAAAGACACTCTGTTTGAGCTCCATAACGACTTGACTCATTGTCGGTCTATGCACAGAACTCTCAGACGCACAAGCCAATGCTATTTCAGTGATCTTCCAAGCCGAGCCAGCCTCAAATCTATCTCCAAGACGTTGATCCACAATGCCTCTTATGTCTCCATTCGCCAACATTGAACCAACCATATCACTTAGATGCACACGCTCTGTTCTTGAACGCGAAATCGCAGGCTTTCCTGTTATCACGTCAAGAAGAACCACCCCGAAGCTGTAAACATCACTCTTCTCGTTCATTTGTCGCGTTGTGTAGTACCTGAAGTTACCAATAAAAGGATTTAAAACACACAACTTTTTACCATAAATTACGATTTTAGTTTCAAAGATAGGTTTAGTTACTCGGGGTCTAAGTAACCGATGGTTCCAGCGACAACGGTGGAGACCTGACCGCTACCTTCGACAGGGAAGCTTCTAGATAAGCCAAAGTCAGCTATCTTGGCTTGAAGCTTATCGTTTAGTAAGATATTTGTTGGTTTCACATCTCTGTGAACTATGGGAGGCTTGCAACCATAATGGAGATACTCAAGACCTTAATTAATTGAAAATACTCAATCAGATTGCATAATTATAAAGAAAAGAGATAATATTTTTGTTGAAATCTGATTTCACAAACCTTGTGCTGCATCTAGTGATATCTGTATCCTCTCTTCCCAGCTCAAGATTAAGGAACTTTTTCCTAAAGAAAAAAAAACGAAGCTAAATTGCTTCTGTTAATACAAAAGAGTTGTGAATTAATTATCTTTAAAGACTAACTTGACAAATAGTCTCCTAAGTTTCCATTAGCCATGTATTCGTAGATAAGTGCCATGTGGTTATCTTCGTTGCAGTATCCAATAAGAGATGTCAAATTTGTGTGATGTACTCTCATCAGAAGCTCAACCTGATTAGATAATATAGATTAGTTTGGATATAAAACAGTATTTGGAATTACAGAGAGACATGGTTCGGTAACAATTAATTAGAGAATAACCTCTGCTCGAAACTCTTTGTAACCTTGAGCTGATTCTTCTGAAAGTATCTTGACGGCTACTTGATCTCCATTCAAGAAACCATGGTATACTTTACCAAAACCTCCTTTGCCAAGAACTCTCTCGAAGTTGTTTGTGATATTCACAACTTCTGAGTGTATAAAATATCTCTTGGCTGTGTCCAATGGTCCTGTGCTGACACCTAACGGTTTGTTAGAGATTGTACCTCTTTGCGTTCTTCTCTTGAAACACCAGATTAAAGCTAATGCGGTCAAAAGAACGAGCAGTCCTGCGACTGATGCTACTACTGGGACTATGTAACCAATCTTCTTCTTTGTTGTTTGACATGAAGAGGACTGACAAAGGTCCGAGTTTCCACCAAATCTTAAGATTACAACAAAGAAACTTCAGTCTGTATCTTTTGGAAGAGAATCAGTTCAGATAATTTCACATAGCAATATCTCTAAGCATGTTAAAGAGCTTATTGAGATGCTTAGCTGGAATTGATCCACTTAACTTGTTTCCTTCCAAGTTTCTACAGATATAAATTCACAAGTTGTAAAACATAACTGCTTTATATATCTCACCACTATAGTTTGCACCACTCACAGTTCAGTCAAATTTCGTAAACTGGAGAGGAAATCGGGTACTTTTCCGGTTAAGCTGTTGTTTGATAAGTCCCTGTAATGATACTTCCTTATGTCAGTAGGAGACAAGTATATACCATAAAGTGCCTCTATGTTAACTACGAAGAGACAAGAAATACTGACAATTTCTTTATTGATGTTAGGTTGGCGAAAACTGGATCGATCTGGCCAGTCAATCCACTGGAGGATAAGTTCCTGCAAATCACAACGTTATTCCACAAAAATCAATACATGTAAGAGCAAAAGCAGAACAGAGCGTTTGTGAACTTTAAAAAGTTCTTACAGAAAAATGGGTCTTGGCGAAGTAGTATTATCACTATGAAGACATTCAAGACCTTCCCAAGAATAGTCCACTGGAACACATGGATCACCTTGCCAGTTCTTCTTCACACTATACTTGAACTTAATCTTCGTCATGGCATCGACTAAGACAAGGTAAAACAAAATCAAATATAATAAAGTAGAGAAGATGAAATCTTTTTGAGTTAAAAAAGCCTTACCATCCTGTTGATCTGTTGGTAACTGAAGAAACTCGTTGATTTGATAGATTTCAATAGCGTTGATGATCGGTGGAAGAGTCGATACATCAGTTTTCTGAATGACAATCTCATTCTTTGTTCTACCAACTGGCTCTACAGTGAAGCGTGTGTCTGTAAACAAATAAAAAGGTCGGAACTTCTCAGCAAGTAAATCTTCATTTATGTAAATATCGAATTCTCGTGTCTCATTTCTTTGAAGCTCTTCAACTTCAGCAAAGTGCATGTATACATAAAACTTCGACCTCGGGTCATCAGGTGACCAGGTAAAAGTCAACGGATTGCTTTCGTTTCTCGGTGATATCGCAGATCTCATAACAATACTCGCAGGTCTGAATCCATTATGGTTAGTTTCATCAATGGTGAGTGACGTATTCAAAGTTTTATGGTTTGGAGACTTATAAGGCATCCATATACGATCGTAGAAATCATCTTTGTACCTAAAAGACAATAAAATTTAGCAAGCAAGAACATAACAATGACCAAAGAATAATACATTTTCACCTGACTTGAAGATTGCTGGTTGCGCCAAAATCCCATCTCCGACCAAGCATGAGCGCTTCATAAGGAGTGTCGTATGTATTGTTCTTCAAAAACCTTAATTCCAAGACAGATATAAATGGAGTTCCTCAGTTTTTATCAACAAGACACACATGAATATGGTCTGAATCATGAGGAGTATAAATGATCTCTTTGGTTACTACAGCTGTTTCGTTGACAAGAACAACAGATTCCCAAAGATTGACTCCAATATGAAGATCAAACTCAGGTGTTTTACTAAAACCATCGTAGTTCCCGTACATGAAACGGGTTCTAATCAGATACTTGAAACCTCTTCCTTGTTAAGGCCTTATATCGTAACAGTTTCTTTTACCTTCAGGGAAGCTTCTTACGTTTTGGAATTGTCTTTCGAGAGAAGTTGTTTGAAGGTTAGAAACTATGCTATGGCTTATTCCAGACTCAACAAAACCCAAATCAGAAACATATTTCATGTTTGTTCTCTCATCAGTGTAGCTTGAATCATCAGGTATCCCACAATCGATACTAACAAAACCTGTATAAATATCATATACCTTAGTTAACAATGACCATATATAGAAGAGTTTAGAAAAGCAGAGACTTATTGGTATCAACTTACCAGATTGGTCTTGAGCACGAGCAAAAACGAGAAAAACACAGCTTGTGATTGAAATCCATGAAAGAAGGCTCAGAAGTGTCATTCTCAGCAAATGATTTTGTTTACTTTCTTATGGACTATGTTTTCTCATGCAATTACAATACAAAGACTAGCCAAGGGCATAAGGACAGCTAATGCACGTATAAGCTTCAACTCCATATATGTTAAAGTATTACCATGTTGAATCAATATACAATTAATATAGTATACAAACATTTATATATCAGAAGTCAAATAAGCATCTTGGTGTATTATGACCAATGCCATGTCAACGCTTTAGGTGGTTCTCGTTTTACAGTTTCATCACAATTCTTCCTAAAGTTGCACACTTTATGGGGTAATTAGGATCATTTGTAACTAAATTCAGACTAATACTAGGTCAGAAGCGGCCCTTATGGAATAAATTCATTGGAGAACAACTTGGCATAAATGAATATGTTTGACTAATAACTAACTATCTTTAGATTTGATGATAGTACACAGTGATCCGTTATGGGGTTTTCCGACTCAGATTGATGGAGACACCAGAAACGAAGATCGTTTATGAAACTTCTATCTTGGAAAATGTCTGAATCCTTTACTAGTCATTCTAGGAAAGTGTCCTTCAACCTAATTGAGGAAACATTTGGCCCCTTCAAAAATTATGTACTTGCAAAGTTGACGACTAGTAAACAAAGGGAAGATAATCTTTGTGGACTAAAAAGAACTTATAATAGTTGCAACTTGCAAGTGACAACAGCCCAGCCGTGCAAAACAATAATACAAAATTGTTCTAAGGAGAGTTGCCATAATCAGGCCTGTATTGGTCTTAGTCTCCTATCTCTAAAACCTATACTATCATTTATGTTGAATAGAAAACTATGATCCATCAGATCACCTGCAGGTTTCACTATGATTTTACCATTAAATGTTCATGAGCAGTTATACGTTATCACCAATGTCTCCATTATATGTCAGTCAATAGGATGAACCATAATCTTGTAACTTTATTGGCATGTAGAGTTAAGAAAATGTGGTCTCTTTATAATGGAAACAGAGTTTTTACCTGTCTGGATACTAATATTAATCTTCTTTGCCTCCACGAGTCTAGAAAGAGATCAGGAACTTCGAGCGCTATGCTCCGCAGATGCTGAACTCCATGTTAACTTCTAACTCTTTCGTAACAAATGGAAAAAATGTATCACCACAAACAAAAATCTTTGTTATAGTACAACACTGTTCACCCAGGTCGAATTTCTAGAAGAAAAGAAATAAAACTGAAAATGCTATTGCTCTTCCCCATTATGTATGTGATTTTTCTAGCTTATTACACCAATCAGCCATCATACCCAAGATATTGATCTATTCTGCACCAGCCACACAGTATCGATGCAGAAACGGTGCTTTGCTCGGCATTTGTTCTTAACTAGCATCAAGCTAGCACAACGGTTGTATCAATCTGGAACAGATCCTTAAATTAGGCTAATAACTAATTAACTATATCCGCTAATCATCCTTTCGACCTCCTTCTTTTCAACATTGCATCACATACTTTTGCTGCGTCTGCATTATCTCTAACATTATGAACTCTAATGATATTGGCACCTCCTAAAATGCCTGCAGTAATAGAAGCAACCGTTGCAGCATCTCTGTCAGTGGCCTCAGGACGCCCACAAATATCTCCCAAAAATCTCTTCCTTGAAGGTCCTATGAGTATAGGTGCATGAGACACTGCAATGCTTCTCTTAGCCATCTCTTCTCGAATTTTTGGCAGATCCATGATAATATCTAGATTATGATCTACACTCTTTGAAAACCCAATCCCTGGATCGATCATAACCCTCCAAGCTGGAATCCCCGAAAGTTCTGCATCTCGTACTCTCAAGTAGAGTTCAGAAGAAACATCCTTGCAGACATCATCATACTGCAAATTCTCTTTGTTCTGCATTGTAGATGGATCTCCTCTCATGTGCATGGCCATATAAGGAACTCCAGATTCTGCAACAACCTTATGCATATTCGGATCTAAACTTCCTGCAGATACATCATTTAGAATGTCAGCTCCATTGCTTATTGCTTCTGAAGCAACCTCGGCGTTGAAAGTGTCCACAGATATGAGCTTTTCCTCCATCTCTGGCATACCACGGACAGCCTCTAAAACTGGGAGTAGTCTATCTAACTCTTCTTGACTAGAAATCCTCGAGGCCATCGGTCGGGTAGACTGTGCTCCGATATCAATTATATCTGCCCCTTCGGAGATCATTGAGCGGACCCGAGAAACTGCAGAATCTGTCGATTGAAAGAGTCCCCCATCACTAAAGCTGTCAGGGGTAAGATTAAGTATACCCATCACATGAGTTTTGTTAGAAAAATCCCACAGTTTATCTCCTATTGGTAAAACCCTTTGTATACCATCTTGTCCAATCAATGATTCGCCACCCAGTCTCTCCCACGCTTGGAAAATTCCACCGGGATGTACCGCTAGTGAATGCCAATGAGCAACTGTATCATTATCAACAGCTGATCCAAGCAAATCTACCAAAGGTGCCAATACAAAAGACCTTTCCCATAGTCTCTCATGAGGTATAATCAGCTTATCAGAACATATTCTCAGCTTCCCGTAAAACAATATATCCAAATCAAGTGGTCTTGGTCCATACCTTATACCATCTTTACGTCCCATGTCTCTCTCAATTGTCTTGAGAACACTCAATAGCTCATGAGGACCAATCTTGGTGACACCTCTCACAGCAGCATTGAGAAACCTGGGTTGGTCAGTCACATGAACAGGCGCCGTTTCGTACAAACAACTGTGTCTTGTTACACAAATGCCATTATGCTTCATCAATCGTAAAGCCTCTTTGAAATTATTCATCCGGTTTCCAATATTACTTCCTAAAGCAATCACAACTTCATGCTCTGTAGATTGAACTTCAACAGTTGTAGTTGTTGGCGTAGATGAGAAAGCTGAGTTACATAATCCTGCAACAACAACATAAATCACATATCCTCAGAAGCTTTTCTTAATGGCAAAACCAAATCAGCAGTGAAATCAATCGATCATCTAGCATTTTCCCACATGCTTCAACTTTCAAGAACTAGCTGAGACTATTTTATTCCCGAAGCAATGACGACGAGAATTCAAAATGTACAGTGGAAGGGAAGAGGAGCTCAATAGCTGAATTGCATATACCTGGAGGACTGAATAAAGAGGAACAAGGCGAGCCAAGTGGTGACACGAGTGAGAGTGACGTCGACGAATAGTATCGGTTGAAGTAGACGCGACTCGGGGCCACAGCCACGATTACAGCCGGAGGTGGTTCTGAGAACCGACGGAGAATGAATCTACCGGCGTGGATTAAGGTTTGTGACAGTAAACGAGCCATTTTTTTTGGAGAGTGCAAGATGTGCAATCTAACGTTTCTGCTGACGATGATGACGAGGACGACGACGATGCAGGTGAAACGGGTAGCAACTGGGCTTAGACCCGACCCGCCAACGGAAGATACAATTAATCTAAATTAGCGGTTATCAATCCGGTTCAATCTTTCCGAACCGGCATAAACATGAATTGGAACCATTTACCCATCAAATTGGAAATAAAATCGATTAATATTTTTGGATAAACTATGAAAAGAAACCCAATGTGAATAAAAATTCGAAATCAAACCAAATCGAATCAGACAACCCTTATTTAACCGAAATCAAACCAAATATCATTTTGTTGGCTTTTTTGCCCTTACTCTGTTGTTTTTTAGCTTCCAAAAGTCATTTCTCGATCCCCAATTCGTGGATTAGGGTTAAAAGAACCATTTTGTTCTCATCGCACAACAACAAATCCAGATCGAAGAAGGAAGAAGATCCAATGGCGTTGAGAAGGGTTTACAGTGAAATCAAGGGGAAGAAGGTGACAGAGCTTCCCGGCTATTTCAAATCGACGTTTTCTATGGATACCGTGAAGACCTCTGTGAAGAAAGGACTCGATAACTACAATGACAAATACATCCAGACTAGTTCCGTCGATCCTCTCCTTCATATCTGTTTCGGAGGCATGGCCTTCTCTTACCTTGTCGCTCTCCCCAACGAGCGTCGCCATCTTGAGCACCAGCAGCATGCTAAGGAGCACGGTGGCCATTGATCTCGAGGAAATCGTTTCGATCCCGAGATGATTTTAGGTATTCTAAAATTCGATCCTTTTTTATTATTGTATGGCCTTGGGTTTTCAAATTTCGGATTTTTGTGATAAATGTGTATCATTTCTTGTATTAAGACTTTGTTATATGAATTGGGGATTTTGCATATGTGAAGTGATAGATTTAAATGATGTAGTGTAGTAGTATCTGCATGTTCCATCTAACTCGAATTGCCATCTTTTGTTGAAGAAATGTTTTTGATTTCGAAGTTTCCATTGGAAAGGATTCATCTTTTGTCGATGTATGAGTTGATAAGTAGCAAAACCTGTGAAGCTTTTTCTAATCTGTAAAAGAAGGTTTAAGTCTTTCTAGAATCCTCTCTGATGTCAAAAGGTTTGAGATATGTAATTTGGCTACTACACCTTGAAAATGTTTTGTTGAATCAGTTTAGGCTCTTGGGCAGTTCTAGGATCAGATCACATTGATTCTTATTGTTCTATGGGATTTGATGGTTAGATTCTAGATGTGAAGTTTTCTATATATATGTCAAAACAAGTATCAGTGTATCAATTACTAATGAACGGTGGTTGTACTTATGTTTGTGGATGCAGGGATTGCTGTGTGAAGTCTATCTTTATGCGATGGTGACGACTCAAGATTGTGTCTTATTGTTTTGTTTTCTTGAAATTTTCCTGGATATTTGGTGACCAAAAGGAAAACCTTTCTTTTGAATTTGCACTCGATAGTCAAATAATTGAAGCATCATGATATCCATCAATAATTAAACTGTTTATTTCCTGAGAGAAAGCTGTGGTTCTTCAGCATTTGTTTTATCATATTTGATGTTTTAGTCTGATCTGCTCGATACTTGGATGAAGCAAAAGATACTGTATAATCGTTTCTATCTGAAAATATTCAGAAAACCGTATGAACATAAATTTCTTTGAAAATCTTGACCGTTCTAGCCAAATCTATCTTTGAACTTATGATTAGGTTGTTTTTGAATACATATGGGTCGGTTTGTGCTGTGTGTAAGGTGGATTTCATCTTTGTTGGACAGTTAGTTTGTTCTCACTTCTCATTTATCCACATTTTGTTTCTTGTATTTTGAAACTCAATTACACTAGAGGTGTTCTTGGAGGGTTTTGGTTTTTTTCATTTTTGATAAGGTTGATATCATATGTAAGTTTGATTACATAATCGTCTAGGAATTGCAATTCCTATTATTAGATAAGTTTTGGCACACGATCAATAGTAAAAGTGTAAAACAGTGAAACTCTCTCTATTACTTGTCATTATTGGGCCAAACCACACGTCCTGAAAATTAAAGAAAATTTTATATTTCTAGTATCGAACCAAATGAAAGACTGATGGCCCAACTGTTATATATAGGCTTGCCAGCTGCTAGCAGAAGAAATTTGTGGTCAACGTTATCCATACAAAAGATGAGCTTTCACATGGAGCTCGGTGTTCCAAATTACTAAAATGTTGGTTTTTTGCAGTTATGACATGGTTATGATGTATGTGCATTTGTATAATCATTGAACGTATATATTTAGTAATTTTAGTTACAGTAAATTGTTTTATTCTCAAACACTTTTTAGTCTAATCACTTTTGGGAGTTTTTAAATCGGAATCGATATATAATATTCACGAGAAAGCCAAAGCGTCTTTTCCTTTCTCATCATCATGCCATTTACTAATTTTCTTTTTGGCATTAAGCTATTATACATTACCATAGTTTCGTCTTACAAAAAAAAAAAAAAAATAATAATAACTCGAACTTAACGCATATTTTACTACAATAAAAAACAAAAACAAAGAAAGAAAGATGGAACTCAATACAACATGAATGTTTCATATGGCGGTACCTATCATTAATGATACTTCATAGTCAGTTAGGTTGGCATGATGATAAGATGATACACATAAATACTGAAATACATGGTCATTTAATAATTTGCGTATATAGATGAAATAAATATTAAATTTAATAGCATTTTTGTTGTTACACCTAATTTAAATGTATAAATAAATGTTATATCATAGACTCACGAAAAGTTAGTTGTCACGATTTCGCACATAACCAATTCTGTCCCTTTTGACCGAAAGACAATTTAAAGTTACTTTTAAAATCATAAACAACAAGGATTTCCATAATCAATGGGCAAACCAAAATAAAACCACGGATTTCCCCTTGATAAAAAAAAAGTTCTTAAAATTTCGTCAAATGTTTTTGATATTTGGCATTATTAATAGTTTAATAGTCATGTTGTTGTGTATTCCACAGTAGAACTCGTTTTATTTGATGTTAAATAGTTAAGGAGAAATGATATTGTTACCAAAAAAGATCCATAAAAATTGACATATCCTACACATGTATAAAATCGAAAACATAACTAATACTATTTTTCGTCAATTTTTAATTGTTGCAACTGATTTTATTTTTTTTAAAGAAAGTATAATGAGTTAAACTATGTTAAGAGAACAAAAAAAAGGTCAAACAAACTTCAAAATTTTAATACATTTTAAAGAATTTCATATAAAACCCAAACTAGTCCTATAAACTAGTAAGAAAATTTACTTTTCCTTGCCATTTACAACGTTTTTAATAGCTATTTTTTTTTCTGTTTCATAAACATCTTTTACTATGTCTTAGAAATAAGTTCTGATGGACGTATCAGTGAGACATGTCAAATAGCTAGTGCGGATTAAAAATCCATAGCAAGTTCGGGTATGCATGAAAGTTAACCAAATAAAATCAATAAGACCAATAAATAAGAAATAATCAAATAAGATTGGGAAGTTTTTTTGGTTGGTGTAGGAGGAATCTAATTTTTGGACAAGAAGAAACGTCACATGACACATGATGTGTTTCGACTAAACGACATATCTCCTGGGAACAGTCCCTCACATGTGCCTTTGGATGTTAACTTTATACGACCACATCCCTCCAATTACTTTGCTATATTACAAATATCTCGTTTTCTCAATTATGATTATCAATTCTAACTACTAACGTGACAATCTCGCGTATTCTACGATATTCACTACAAGATTTTTTTTTTTTTTTTTTTTTTTTTTTTTTTTTTTAATTGGTAAAAGTCTTATTTACCTCCATTCTACAAAAGTTGTTGTTGTAAATATTTTTTTTTGTTTTTGGAAATATTTAATGATATCTTACAAGTTACAGCTAATTACCATTTCTCTTCATAGTTACTCCAAAAATCTGCTCTGTTATACAAAAAAGAAACACAATCAAGTGCTATCACTGTGTTCATAATGCTTTGGGTGGAAAGCCGCGTTTTATGATTGAAACATGAATTCTAATCAAACATCATTAATACTACTAATACTTTAGGTCCCTCAGATTATGAAATTAATATTTGAACTTTTTAGTTGTATACTTTTCTTCACCTTTCATCAATTAAGTCAACTACCTTTTCTCTCCCTCTTTGGACTTTCTACATAATTCTTCCACCTTTTTTCTCGCATTTCTTATGTTTTACAAGAAGACCAATATTTTCTTACATAAAATGAAAATTAAAATAACAACAATGAAAAAAAAGTAAATTCTGATAAAGCTAAAAAAATGTTATTTTCAAAAATTTCAATGATTTCATAGTTAGTAATTTATTTGCGAGAACAACGTACCATAAAACTGCAAACAAAAAGGGTTTTTACCGCATGAATATTTCTTAAATTAACATAGATTTTGTGTGTATATTTAACAAACATCATATCATTTGATCGTTACTATCATATAAAACAGTGATAACAATAATTTATAAATATCAAAGTGAGTTTGAGTTATTATTTGTTTAGCATTTTCCATCATTTAATTTATTAAATTGTTTTCCAGTTTGTCCAAAACCAAAGTTACCTAGAATACTATCAAAGTATTGATCCTTTTTTGGGTGCATTTATAAATACTAAATAAGATAAAAAAAACTAAATGATTCCTTCTTTGTCATCACTATTAATCAATAACTGCAGATTGACTCGATAATATATATATATATATATAGTAGTAGTAATCAAATTAGTATACTTGACACAACCTCGTATTTTGTGGTAAATTCCTACTACTATGCTACGTGTATAAATTATACTATTTGATTTTCATAAGCAACGTCTCTTAACCCATAAAATTTAAACAAAATATAGATGTGTGAGTCTCCATTATCCACGCTTCATTGTCTCTGCATAGCATTGAAAAAAGGTAATTTGAATTAATTTTTTTTTTTAATAAATTAAGAAAAAGAACATTTGCACAACAACAAAAAGAAAAAAAAAAGAAAAAGAAAAAGAAAAGAAAACCCTAAAGGTCTCTAATTTCACACTCTCTCTCTCTCCGACTCTCACTAAAAAGCACACTAAAAAAACTTCCTACTTACATTTCTTCATCTTCATTTATCACTCTGTTTTTTTTTTTTTCCTTATTTTGATATTTTGCAAGATCTCCATTATTCTTCTCCTTCAAAAGAAAAAAAAAAACTCAGAATCAAAGTTTCTCTTGAATCAATCGGATTAGAGATATCTTGTTCAGACTAGTCAACTTACATTTGATTTATGTAGTGACTAACTTCCAATCTTCTTCGGTTTTGATTTAACCGTAATCTCAAATTTGCTTTACTTTTCTGCTTGATTCGTTTCGTGAATCCGAGTAAGTTCCTACCCTATTTTTTGTTTGCTTTATTCCATTAAAACTTCAAGTTAAGAGGATTCTCATTTTTGATTAATGAAGACACATTTCTTTATTTTTTCTTCTTCTGGGTTTGTAAATTGCTTATTCCTTGGTTGGATGAGTGGGTTAATTTTTCTTATCTTCAATATCTTGATGTGTGTATTTACAAATTTCTAAAGATTTGTTTTTTTTTTTTCCTATCTTTTTCTTTCTTTCTCTGTCTCACTGATTGATCAACAGTTTACTTCTTTACTTAAATCTAACTACAGTGGATTCAAGTATCCTCAAGTTTTTATCTTGGAGTTGTTTTACTCGGATTGTCAGCTTTAGTCTCCGATTTAGGGTCCTTGATTGGCCTTTAAAATAATTTGATTGTGAGTTGTCAGATTTAGAAAGTTTAGTCTTTTACCACTATGAAAGAGAGCAACAACAAGTGTATGAGTTTAATTGATCAGTGTTATCTTATAATATGTATTGGTTGTTTAAACACAAGCCTAACTATGTCAAGTGATTGTTGCTGTTGATTAATATTTGTTGTTTTCAACGATGCTTAATGCTTTTCATTGGATTTTGATTCTGTAGGTTAAGTCTATAGCGAGTTAAGCTGGTGCTTCTTTGGTGAGAAGCAATATGGATATTGGGTGTAAAGTTCTCGCCTTTTTCACACTTTTCGTCACCGTGACAGCTGAGATTTACATTGTGACTATGGAAGGAGAACCAATCATTAGTTACAAAGGTGGTGATAATGGATTTGAAGCAACTGCTGTTGAATCTGATGAGAAAATTGATACGACGAGGTACCCCCTTGTTTTCTCTTCTTCAAGTACTATCATATTAACAGCTGAGTTACCAAAAGCTTTATTTGGTTTAGTGATTAGGCCTGTCACTGATGTGTATCACAATTTCTTGTCATCTTGTAAATGTTGCTTATTAGATTAACAATCTGTTACTTCTCTTTGGCAGTGAATTGGTGACATCCTATGCACGTCACCTTGAGAGGAAGCATGATATGCTTCTTGGAATGCTCTTTGAGGAAGGATCTTACAAGAAGCTTTACAGCTATAAACACCTTATTAATGGATTTGCAGCTCATGTTTCCCCTGATCAGGTGAAAATTGATTCGAGATAGTCTCTACAAATTTCATTTTAGTGTTTAATTCGTAGTCCCTTACAGTATTCCGCTATATTAGTAGGCAGAAATGCTTCGTCGCGCGCCTGGTGTGAAATCTGTGGATAGAGACTGGAAAGTGAGGAAGCTCACAACACATACACCACAGTTTTTGGGATTGCCTACTGATGTTTGGCCAACCGGTGGTGGTTATGATAGAGCTGGAGAAGATATTGTTATTGGCTTTATTGACTCGGGGATATTTCCACATCACCCAAGTTTTGCCTCTCACCACACAGCAGTACCTTATGGCCCTCATCCTACTTACAAAGGAAAATGCGAAGAAGATGCTCATACTAAGATCAATTTCTGCAACGGGAAGATCATAGGAGCACAGCATTTTGCTGAAGCTGCTAAAGCAGCTGGTGCATTTAATCCGGATATCGACTTTGCTTCACCAATGGATGGTGATGGACATGGAAGGTTTGTCTTGTTGATTTTTATTTTTTACAATTTGCCAATGAATTTTATGAAAAGCTTCTTAGTTTTCCCAATGGAAAATAGTTTCAGGTTCACATTTACAGAATTATGATTCACAGTCAGAAACTTATATCACGTCTCTCAGAACTGCTTATTCCTCTGCACATTTTTAGTTGTATGCTTCTTTTTGTTCTAATTGAAAAAATTGGCCTTTCAGTCATACAGCAGCTATTGCAGCTGGGAATAATGGTATTCCAGTGAGGATGCACGGCTATGAATTTGGAAAAGCGAGCGGCATGGCTCCTCGTGCAAGGTAGATAGATAATCAATCCAGAAAATTGTTGGCTTTAAAGACATTTCTGTTTCCTGTCTTTCAGAATTAAATGCTATCTTCGTTTCAGGATTGCTGTTTACAAAGCTCTTTACCGGCTTTTTGGAGGCTTTGTAGCTGATGTGGTTGCTGCCATTGATCAGGTAAGCAAGAACTTAGCACATTACTAAATTGTTCCAAATATATGATATAAAGATTTCTCCTACTGAATTCGTTCTAATTTCTTCAAAGCTCTCCTTCTTTGTTATGTTTTCAGAATCTTCACAAGTGAAATAATCTCTTAAGCTGCTAACTTCCATGAATTTATAATATTTGACATTGGTCAATAAGTTTCTACAAATTTTATCATCTAAACATGTATGCTTTTCTGAGCAGGCTGTTCATGATGGAGTAGATATTCTGAGTCTCTCGGTTGGTCCAAACAGTCCTCCAGCTACTACCAAGACAACATTCTTGAATCCATTCGATGCTACACTTCTTGGGGCTGTAAAAGCTGGTGTTTTTGTTGCTCAAGCTGCTGGAAACGGTGGTCCCTTTCCGAAAACTCTGGTTTCATACAGCCCTTGGATAACTACTGTGGCTGCTGCAATTGATGATCGCAGATACAAAAATCATTTGACACTTGGGAATGGAAAAATGCTTGCTGGAATGGGATTATCCCGTAAGTTTCTCCTTTCTATGATCCACACAATCATATCTTATTTAGGAAGAGGACGTTAGTTTATTCTGAGTCTTTATATTTGTTTATTGATGAATCATTATGTGTTTGTGCAGCTTCTACTCGACCTCATCGTTCGTACAAGATGGTCTCTGCAAATGATGTTCTGCTTGGTTCTTCTGGTACAAAATACAATCCGTCGGATTGCCAGAAACCAGAAGTCTTGAACAAAAAATTGGTCGAAGGAAACATTCTACTTTGTGGATATTCTTTCAACTTTGTTGCTGGTTCTGCTTCCATCAAGAAAGTTGCTGAAACTGCCAAGCATCTAGGCGCTGCTGGTTTCGTTCTTGTTGTCGAAAATGTTTCTCCAGGAACAAAATTCGATCCTGTTCCTTCTTGCATTCCTGGGATTCTGATTACAGATGTCTCTAAGTCAATGGTAATACAGTTTTGTTGCGTTCGCTAAACAATTATTCCCTCCCTTGCCATTTTCTCAACTTGAAATGCCTTTTTTCTTCCCTAGGATTTGATTGATTACTACAATGTCACGACGTCAAGAGATTGGATGGGAAGAGTAAAGGAATTTAAAGCTGAAGGAAGCATCGGAGACGGTTTAGAACCCATTCTTCACAAATCCGCACCTGAAGTGGCTCTGTTCTCAGCTAGAGGACCCAACACTAAAGATTTCAGCTTTCAGGATGCTGATCTCCTCAAACCAGATATTCTTGCTCCAGGGTCTCTAATATGGTCTGCTTGGTCTGAAAATGGAACAGACGAGGCTAATTATGTCGGTAAGCATTTCCTCAAAATTTTGTCAGCATTATCCATAAGTATACCCTAGAGGCTAGAGCAAGAAACAAATGTTTAATTTTCGACTATTGAGCAGGCGAAGGATTTGCACTAATTTCTGGCACAAGCATGGCTGCACCACACATTGCTGGTATAGCTGCTCTGGTGAAACAGAAGCATCCTCAATGGAGTCCAGCTGCTATCAAGTCAGCTTTGATGACAACATCAACAGTCATAGATCGAGCAGGAAGGCCTCTCCAAGCACAGCAATATTCTGAAACAGAGACAGTAACGCTTGTTAAAGCAACTCCTTTTGATTATGGAAGTGGTCATGTCAACCCAAGAGCTGCTCTAGACCCTGGTCTCATCTTTGATGCAGGTACATTCTCTTACTCAGTTGACATATAAACCTCCCTCTTCGATCTCTGGTCAATAAGACACTCATTGGTTCTATTCGATTCGTTTTATATTCACATACCCTTTGTGATTGATTGAATGTTCTTGAAGGTTATGAGGACTATTTAGGATTCTTGTGCACCACACCTGGTATCGATTCTCACGAGATAACAAACTTCACAAACACTCCCTGCAATTACAAAATGGGACATCCTTCAAACTTCAACACACCATCCATAGCCATCTCTCATCTTGTGAGAACACAAACCGTAACGAGAAGAGTGACCAATGTTGCAGAAGAGGAAGAAACATACACAATCACATCAAGAATGGAGCCATCTATCGCTATCGAAGTGAGTCCTCCTGCAATGACAGTTAGAGCGGGCGCTTCTAGAACCTTCTCGGTGACTCTAACAGTGAGATCAGTGACCGGAGCTTATAGCTTCGGAGAGGTTACATTGAAAGGAAGCCGAGGGCATAAAGTGACTCTCCCTGTGGTTGCTATGGGACAAAGGCGATGAAGACAAAATATGAGATTTTGTAATATTATTATTGTTATTATTTTTTAAAAATATGCAGTAATAATAAGAATGTAGTTTTGTGTCTTGAGTAAAGAAGAATAACACACTTTGTATAATTAGTTTGTTTTTTCTTTTAAAAACTCCATATTAAGAGATAATAGTAATATGACTAAATGATATACTTATAAATGCTCTAGCTCTGATTTTTTTTTTTTTTTTTGTCACTCAGCTCTGATTTCATAACATAACGCACAAAACGTATGTTGTTCATATAAATTAAAAATCCTATTGCTTTCATATAATGTACTCTGCTTTAGCTCTGTTATTACCCTAACAACCAAATTGTACCAATCCTTCTTGTTTCGTCCTAAAACAATTTGAAAAAAAAAAGTGATTTAAATTTTCTTTGCATGGTTCTAACTCTTCTTTTCTTCTAATCTTGAATTAAATTACATTTAAAGATTATAATGAGTCTTGCACAAAAATAAAACAAAATCCTTATTAAAAGATTGAGATGTTAAGAATCAAGAAGCTCACAGTCAGTTCTCTGAAAATAAACCTCCATGGTTTGAAGATCATAAGCAACATTATAATTCTGCTGAGCCATGGCACCAATAACACTCATATCATCAAACGAGTTCATATTCATAGCCAAGCAAAAACTATCTCCACTCTCACTGCTAACAAACAAGCTCTCAACGTCTAACGCCAGCTCAGCCCCGCCGGCGAAATGGAACGTGACGACGGGAAATCCATAGAGATCAAGCTTAATATTTCCTTCGTAGCAAGGATTCGTGTATGGCTCCCAATCTTTAACACGCCTGAGAACTTCTCCTAGAATCAAATCGATTTCTTCAGAGAGAGTTTCGTAAGCTTCTCTGGCTAGAATCGTTGGTGAACAGCCTGTGTCGATGACAGTGCCTCCTTGGGAACCATATCTCTGGAAAGTTCCAGGTTCGATATCGAGAAGTTTCTCTCCTAAGGAGATTGCTTGGAGGTCAAGGTAGTAACGGTCTTGGTAAATCTCTAAAGTCGTTGGATCGCCTTCGGTTATGGCGCCGTCTCCGAGGATGAGAATGTTGTGAGGGTATGTTGGATCGGTTAAGCTGCCAAAGCAGTAAGAGAATCTAGAACCGACATTGTTGGTTATTATGGAGAATTTACCGGGTCCTAAACCAAGAACACCGCTGTATTGAGTGAAACCGGAGTTGTCTTGTCCGCATCCGAACACAATGTCCGGTTTTGAGATTAAACCGTCGTCAGACGTTTGAAACGTGAGCTTTTCCTTGGCTAAAACACCTCCGGTGCTTGAAAAGTCGCGGTAACGAAGGTGGTATCGGCAGTTTCCAGTCTGTTCGTCGCGAAAGATTTGAGGCATGGCGTGTGGTGCGGCCTCGCAGGAAGCGTTACGGTAAGTGGAAGATCTTGAAGGGTGGAAGAAAGGAATTGTTTGAGGGTAACATTTGCAAGGAAGACACTGAATCCAAGTAAGGTCACTACCTGTGTCTATGAGTAAGAGCTGTGGGATTGAGGGGTCGCCTATAGAAATATTTGCGAGGAATGATGCTGGATTCGGAATAGAAGTGACATGTGAGACGATACCCGCTGTTTCCGTGATCCACAAGTTATCTAGGCGAGAAGCCGGGGTTGACTTGGAACCAAAGTAACCGGCTTTTCTGTCAGGTGATTCTTGGGTTTTGATTGATTTTGTGTGTATTAGCCTTAGCTTAAGCCGGGGATGCGAGATGCATCGATTGGGGAACGTGAGAGCGATTAGAGTGATAAGAAGGGCAGCACGAATATGTAATGTTAGAGAGATGGCCATTTGATGATAATCACATCATGATTGTGGTTTTTCTTCCAATCCTTATAATATGAGTCGAAAAACAATGGGACTGACTCTTTGTGTGAACTTCTTTTTCTTGTGGAAGATCTCTTTTCTTGCATGTTTCATTGATTTTACTAACATATACCAATTTTTTTTTTTTATGATTGGCAATTAATAAAGGTGTATCTCAAGAATTCCAACAAAATAACGAAGAAATAATAATCATGGACATGTCGCTTGTTTAAAGAAATTAACACGAACTGGTAAGCAATAAATATAAACTAATAATACAAAAAAACAAACATCAATCATTCATCGGTTCCATATCACGTATAGTAAGCATAGTGTGATGATTTGACATTCTTGTTGATAAGGTGTCAGTGCCAAATTCGGTAACATGGTGCGTGTTTATTTATATATACTGCGTTTTGTAATTTCCTTTCCCTATTAGGAAATCTATTAGATTGAAAGATAAGATTAGAAATTTAGAATACGGAATAAGCAAAAGTAATATAAGATTGACTACCCTTTATCAAAATATATATATATATATATATATATATAAGTCCTTTATCAAAAAGGAAAAAATAATAAAAGTTGTGTTTCAGCTGTGATACAAATCTTTTAAGTAACAACTAGGGGTGGGCATTCGGACAGAACCGAACGGTAATTTACCGAACCGTACCGAATGGTATTAAATCGTACCGAACCAGATTAATTAAATAATCCAATTGGATATATTTATAAATTTATTTGGTATTTGGTTTGGTTCGGTATTTTTACCGAAATCCGAATGGTTAATTGGTTAACCGAAATTAAATTCTAAATATGATTTATAGTTTTTAGTATTGATTTATTAAGTAATATATAATATAAAATTTTAGAAGGATTCTAATCAGAAGTGGTTTTTATGGAGGAAAACAATCAATGTGAAGCATTTGGGAATGAAAAAAAATTAGGAGATTTATTCTTTAATCTTTAAGAATTTTGTTTGGTTTTAAATATTGGTTATAGTTCAAATTTAGTGTGGAATTCTTTTCTAGAGACTATAAAATTGTTTCATTTTAGAATTCATAATGATGTTTTGATGATCTTTTATACTCTATGGTATTGGAATTTTAATCAGGTTAAATAAAATAAATTATAACAATTCATGTTTAAATTAAACAAACATTAATAAAACTTTAACCACAATAAGTCGAATTTATCGAATCCCGAACCGAACCGAACCAAATTAAGTTTGGTTTTTATTTGGACATAATATTTGTATAACTAAATTTACCAAATCCCGAATTTTCCGAACCGAACCGAACCGAATTAAGTTTGGTTCTTATTTGGAGTTGATGATACATAACCGAATTTCCCGAATCCCGGATTTCCCGAACCGAACCCGAACCGTTTAACCGAATGCCCACCCCTAGTAACAACAACAAAAAGAAAAAACTGTGATACTAATTTTTTTTTCTTTTTGATAAAGATAACTCTGATATTAATGACTATATTGTTAATAATGAAAATAAATGAAGAAGTTTGTTGTAAAAAATATACTTCTTTAATTTGTATTTACAAGTTTTAAAACTATTTACCATAATTTTGCAATATTTTTGGTTTGACATTGTATTTGGGATTAGAGCGATTCAGGAGAATAATCTACCGTCAAAGTTCATTGGTTGTATTTTTTGATACATCAAGATATCTGATCACTTTTAATTACCTTGTATGATTTTAATTTTGCAACTTTTTAGGGAGTATTCAGTTTTAAAAGGTTGAGATTGTTCTCTGGATATATAGAGGTTTTTTTGATAAGCAATTAATAAATGTAGATCTCAAGAATTACCAACAATTTAACGAAGAAATCATAATCATGGACATGTCGATTTGTATAAAGAAATAAGCACAAATCAAAAGTAAAAAGCTTAGAGCAACATTTATTTGAATAATCAGAATCAGCATAACATCCGCTTGGGACACAAAATAAATATATTGGTAAGCAATAATTAAGAAACGAAGAAGACAAAAAAAAAAAAAAAAGAAAAAAAAAAAGAAACATCAATCATCAATCGTTATGTATCACGTAGAATATGATGTTTAAGACAACAGTAAGCATAGTATGCTGATCTGGCATACTTGTTGATTAGGTCACCAATATTTTATATGAGGATACATAGCCATTCTCTTCCGCATCAGCTCTACGTTTAGACAGGAAGGATAGTATGGTCTTGATTCGGCAGTTGTGTTGATCAGCTCACCAAAGGCATTGATTAGATTACCATTCTCATCTTTCATAATTGTCATAGCAATTCGTGCCTCTGAAGCTCCAATAAATAACAAAACGAAGAATATGAAGAAGAAGACGAAGCTGATCACTTTTCCCAATCGAGTGGACATATCTGGAGCCTGGAGGTTGGTTACTTTACTTCTTTTTTTCTTTGATACGAGAAATAAATATGTTAATCAAGGGATGTGTGAATGCTTATTTATAACTACATTGTAATTTCTTTTCCTATTAGGAATTTTGTTTATATCTTCTATGGGGAAAAGGTAAGATTAGAATACCGTACCACCCAAGTAATAAAAGTCCTTTATCCAAAAAGAAAAGAAAAAAAATATGTAATGTTTCAGTTCTGATAATAATCTTTTAACCAACGTTTTTTTTTTTTGCTGAAATAAAATGACTGATTTTTTCTTGTGATACTAATTAGTAATTACTATGTTGTTAAGAATAAAAGTGTGTTTTATAAGAAGTTTTTGTAATGGATAGTTTTGTAATTACAAATTTTAAAACTATATATCACAAGTTTGCAATATTTTGGTTTGGCATTGTATTCGGGAAAGAGCCATTCAGGAGAATAATTTGGCTTATAAATCTCGGCTCTTTGCCGTCTTTACCCTCTGAGGCTTTTTTATTTGAGCTTTGTTTGGGTTTAATAAATAATTGATTCCTAAACTTCTGTTTAATTGGATTGTTGCTCATTAACTTCTTATTAAACAAAACTGATGGCTTGTAAAGAATATTCGTCATTTTGTTTCAGCCAACAAACAAAATGTTGGTTATCCAATTTTTAAATTATATATTAGACATATGTTGTACAATTTAATTTTTTTTTTGTTAAAATTTGTACAATTTAATTGGTTATATATTTTTGATACATTAAGCTATTTGATCACTTTTAGCTATCTTGTATGATTTATGATGATTTAATTAAGATAATTATTTCTCTTCTAGAGTTTAATTTTGCAGCTTTATAAAATTAGTTTAGGGATTATTCATTTTTAGTATTAATTAGAAATTGTTCTCTATATATCTTGTTTTTGTTTAACGCTTTGTTGATTTGATCACTTTGTACGAGCTGTTGGCATTGTTGGGTTACTTGGGTACACGTTCGATCAATACATTCTTTTTCAATTATTATTTTGGTTAGCTGATGAGTTTTTGGTTTAAACACAATGTTGGTTTGTCTGAATATTTGTTTATGATGTTTGAGGTACGTATATAAACAAACATACAGAGATGTTTCCAAAAAAAAAAAAAAAAAATTGTTTGTTCAATATAAAACATGTAGAACCTTGTTTGTTCAATATTTTGAACACAAAAAAAAAATCGATTCAAAAATATGTTAAAATAACAACCAGTCTAAAGTTCTTTTCACAACAATAAAGTAACAAATGAGTTATAGTTATTAAAAAAAAAAACCAACTACTCCTTCCAACCAAATGAAGCCTAAATTGAGAATTTTGTATCAAACCTACTTGTGTAATTTTCTCTTTTTCGTATGGAAGGTTTCTTTTCATGTTTTAACAAAAAAAAGAAAGAAAAAGGTTATTTTCATGCGTGTTTCACTGATTTACTAAAATAACTTTCAACACATATATACCAATGTGATCAGACAAATTTTATGGTACCTAAAATTCTTATAAAACATATATATTTACATGTTCTTAAGTCTCAACTAAGAAAACGTAAAGATTTATTTGCACCTGAATTTCTAATATTAGAGAGATGTTAAATCAAGAATGTGGGGTTTCTTCAAATCCTTTTAATGAATCGGAAAAACAATGGCATTGACTCTTTGTGTGGTCTTCTTTTTGGTAGGTAAGGTTTCTTTTCGTGCATGAATCATTGATTTACTAAAATAACTTCAACACATACCAATCTGATCATACATATTCCTTTATTGCTAAACTTCTTTAATATATATATATTTTTCATGTTCTTAAGTCTCAACTAAGAAAACGAAAAGATCTCTTTGCACCTGAATTTCCCAATGCTCTCTTTGTTACATATATAGAAATGCAATGAAACATTTGATTCACATTACATCAAACAAAATGACAACTCACTTTACATTTCCCCTTGTCTATCTCATCATCCTCGGTTTCTGTATCTTTGTAGATTTTGTGTCAGCAGCAACTCTAGTTCTCAACCTAATTCACCCAAACCAACTCTATGCTCTGGAGCCTCTACATGTCTCCCGTAACGAGAAAGCCTCTGTTTCACGTCTACACAACTTGCAAGCAAAGGCAACTGGAGATATTGTTGCAAACATTTCCCCTAACATCCCAACATCTTTCTTGGTGAACATATCAATAGGTATCCCACCAATCATTCAACTTGTTCACATGGACACAGGAAGCCAATTTCTGTGGGTACAATGTCGTCCTTGCACCAACTGCTATTCTCAGAACTTTCCCATTTTCGACCCTGCAAGATCTTACACTTACCATAAAGAATCTTGCAGAATCGATAGATATTGCGGAGACGAAAAATCTTGCAAAGCCTCGGAATACCCTACGCCGAGCTTTAGGCTCAATCCAAAAACAAATTCTTGTGAGTACTCCATGAGGTACATGGATGGTACAGTGAGCAGAGGCATACTGGCTAAAGACACGTTGGCGTTTAATTCTATCTATGATGAGTTTCCGTCAGTTTCTAAACCTAACGTTGTTTTTGGCTGTGGCCATAATAACTATGGTGAACCGCAACAAGGAACCGGTGTCCTCGGTTTAGGATATGGTGAATTTTCGTTGGTGCATCGGTTCGGTTCAAGATTCTCATACTGTTTTGGCAGCATATATGATCCTTTTTACTCTCACAACGTCTTAGTTATAGGAGACGGTGCCGACATTTTGGGAGATACGACGCCCTTGGAAACCCATAGCCAAAATTATTACGTTCAAATTGAAGCAATCAGCGTGGACGGAACACTACTTCCAATCGATCAATGGGTATTCCAACGTAATTACCATACCGGTTCAGGCGGCACTATAATCGACACGGGAACCACGTTAACAATTTTGGTCAGAGAAGCATATGAACTATTAAGAGAAAAAATTGAAGATGTTTTTGACGAAAGGTTTGAGAACTCACACGTGCATCCACCTGGGAAGAATAAGCTAGAGTGCTACAATGGAGATTTTGAGTGAGATTTGGTTGAATCTGGATTTCCTATGGTTACGTTTCATTTCTCAGATGGAGCCGAGCTATCATTAGATGTTAAAAGTCTGTTCGTAAAGCTTCAACCAGGTGTCTTCTGCTTAGCCGTGGCCCCGAGCATTGGTGATGATTTGAACATCATAGGTGCGTTGGCTCAACAGAATTATAACATAGGTTATGATTTCAAAGCACGGAAGGTTTCTTTTGAGAGAATGGATTGTAGCGTCTTGTTTGATTATTGATTAAAATTATTACCATCTATGTTTAATTAATTTCGTGAGAAAAAATTTCCATTCCATAAAAATAGTCCAACCATTCATGCCGAAAACAAACAACAAAAGAGGTTCTTTACCCAAATCATGTTGTGGTCGACAAAATCTATCAGCAAACGACACATTACAAGGAAATTATTGAGCCAAACTACCACTTGGTTAGATAGTCAATGGATCATACCGAAGTCAAGCCATCTTACCCATTGAAGAATTTACTTGGTAAAAAATGTCAGCTGAAGATTTATCGACAAATCCAACATTTTCCAAATAATAAAAGGAGACCACTTTTGAAAATTATCGAGAAGAACAAGAGAATAATATTCGGACACTGAACCCAACCACCAAAAGGTGGATAAAATAACCGAAACCAAAAAAATATGCTCGTAAATTTCAGTTGGGCTTTGAGACTCAACGAATCATTCATAATGTTAAGCCATTTATCGAGAAATTTTGGCCATAATCCGGGCTGGATCAAGATTTGTTACGGGCCAACCATTGGGATATAAGGGCCTTTCTTCGAAAAATATGGTCCATTTTTAATCCGATTTTTAAATTGTATATGTAGCACAATTATATTGGTTTTGTATTATTATTTTGATACATCAAAATATTTGATAACTTTTAACTATCTTGGATAGTGGTAGGATTTATGATATATTATCTAATTAAGATAATTATTTTTTCTAGAGTTTGATTTTGCAGATTTATAATATTAATTGAGGAGTTTTGTTTTTATAATGAATTTAATTTAGGGATTATTCAGTTTTAAAATTTAAGATTGTTCTCGATATATTATTTTTGTTGATTTAATTTTGTACGTTTTGTTGGCTCTGTTGTATTATGTACTTGGGGTATACATTCGATCAATACATGCTTTTTTTTGTTTAAATAATAAATATGGTTAGTTGAGGAGTTAACACAATATTGGCTCTCTGAATCTTTGTTTATGATGGTTGAGGTGAACCACTGCAAGGTAGCACAAAGGAAGAATTTGGAATGCGAATGTAGATTTGGATCTCTAAACCATCTGCTGCATGTTGGTAAAATACTAGTCACTAAAGGGGTCTACTTGAGTCTTCAGTCATGTTAACAGATACCAATTCTAATACTCCTTAGCGTTTGTAACTCAATGCATCAGGTGAGCATGGTTACTGAATGAGTGGCAAATCTTTTTACCTGTGCACCCTTTCGGAAATCCTTCTTTGGAATTTCTGGCAACATGTGATTCATATGTCTGCCTGATCCATGTTGACCTGGATCGTCAAAGCTGAAGAATAGAAGAAAGTCACATATCTAAAGGATAAAAGAAGTTGAAATTTCCAATGTGATGAAACTTGGCTTTTTACCAGTCAACATAGCTGCATGAGGTAATTGTAAATGTACTCAAAACTTCGAAGTGGCACCCAACTGCAAAACCAGAAACACTCAAAACTTTAAGGCAAAGTCAGAGTTAATGGATTGTACATGAAAAAGGAGACAAACCTCATCACTGCGAATTTCACGGTCGACTGTATTGAACTGGCCTTTCTTTGATGCATGGATATAAACAGATAATTTCCCTTTATGGTCCTGTAAGGAGGGACAAAATTCCAAAACCATCAGCCAGGGAATGAAGTTCAAGAACAAACTATCTGCAATTCCCATTAGAAACTTGCAAGTTCTATAAAGCCTGTTCAACTGAATAATATCTTTCCCTTTCATCAGTAACTTCCTAAGTACTAACCAAAGAGAAACTGATACAATCTCTGAAGAGTAAAGGTGGAAGTTTTACCTGCAAAAATTTATCCCATAGCCTCTCGAATGGCAAAGTACCGGGAGTTAAGAACATGAATGCAGTTTCAGAATTCTTTCTGATGACAGGAGATTACTTAAAATCTCTCTAATGACTACGCGAGCTGCAATCTCATCATCAGAAAATTCCATCAGAGAAGGTGGAAGCCAGTCAGCTAAAGCCTTGCATCCTCTTGATGAGATCATATAACAAGCACGCTTACTGTGATGAGGATACATATAAGTGAAAATAAAGAAGATGCTGATCAGTGAAATCACCATGATGATCCATACTCGTCTTCTTGCTGGAGGAGCACGGTGTAATTTCCCTACACTCCACCTTTTAACTGCCTTCATCTCATCAAAACACCTTTTATTTGCAGATCCACACCACAACTCAACAACAACAACACCCACTGCCTAATCTAGATGAATATTATGAGAATATTCAAAACCTGGAAAGTTACAGAAATAGAAACAAAAAAATGAATATTCAATCCAAGATATAGCAAGATTACAATATATAGAAATGATAAATTCCAATTAAATTCCTTCAAATTAATTTCCAACTCTATAACCAGGACACAGTAAAGAACAACTAACGCTGATTAGTAATCCAATTGATGCTGATCATAGAAAATATAGCTAATAATCTACTGGACTCAAATGGTTACATACAGAAGATGAGAAGGCTTTAACAGCATGACTCGAACCGTATGAACATGGATTTAAGGTGGATCCATCATTGCAAGAGCGGAAATTCTTAGCACGAGATCCCTCAAGATCAGCTTGACCTGTATTTGTAGCTAAGACTTCATAAGATGAAACATATAACTTTTAACAAACACAGCACTAAGGATATTAGATCACATGCTTTCTAAACACAATACGAGTTTATGCTCTACAAGGTCCTGCTGAATATGGGACAGGAACTATAAAACTCTGCTAGGCGAAGATGGCACATTACAGAGAGCCAGAGAGTTGATGGATCATTGTCCCCAGATTCATCTGAAACCTCTCTTAATGCAGCAGCAACTTGTGTCTTAATTCTAACCAAACGGTGTAAAATATTAAAGAAAAGCGAAAATCAAAACCAAAGTTAACACTTAAACAAAATATTGAACTTCCAAATACCATTTGAAGGAGTACCTTTTCAAGAAGATCGCTTAGAGTGGCTGATTGTGTCCAAGATATCGGATCAGAATATGGTTGTTCTTCTCTCATGGTACAATTAGCTCTATGGATCAGAATATGGTTGATCCATTTCATCATCAGATAAGATGTTAAGTGTAGGTAATCCAACATTCATTTGCTACTTCCTGACCTTCACCTGTCATCATTTACCAAAAGAAAGAAAAAGAGAAAAAAAAAAACAATATCTCATCCTATGCCTCAAGGTAGGCTCTACTTCTCTACACATAACACAAGTCAAAAGGCACAAATACATTAGACAGAGCTTTAGAATTGAGTTTTTACCTTGCTGGGTTTCTAAATTTCACCACTAGTCCCTTCTGTGTAAGTGTTGTCATGAAGCTCCATCCACTATACCACTCCCTCTTAGAGTTTCCAAGTCCTGCTTTCCTTATTCCTTTCTCTGGCATAGTCAAACGAATGGAGACTAGAGATTGAGAGCGTGGTTGATTCATATGCAACAGGAGTATGTGAGAGCTCATTTGCTTAAGTAGCATCCGTTAGCTCTAGTCTCAATCTACTTGACTTCAACGTCAGATAAAACAAACGCAAACCCATCCTAAATTTATAGGAACCAACGAGTCAATAAATAGGCAAATATAAAAAAGGATTTACCAAAGAGTTTCTGATTACTTTCTTAGTAGCTAAAATCATTCCACCACTCACTCAATACTGAAAAATCTAAGAATTTCGAACCAGAACACACAAAAAGGTCAATCTTTTCTATACGCCTTAACAAAGTGTCCTCTCCAGATTTTCTCAAACCTTTGGGAAGGAAGACGAATAATGCTTTTTTAGTAGAGCCTCCGTCCGATTCAGAGACTTTGGAAACCATTAAACAACAAACAACATCTGGAAAAGCCAGAGAGCAAAAGGTACAGAAAATTTTATACTGTATTTGGACAATAGTGGAACGACAATGTTTAAGTTGCAACTCTCATAGTTTTACATTCTAAAACGTAAAGAGAAGAAGATTCAATTCCTGGGCAAGATTTTGGAACAGGTCTTTCTGACTTCACCTGGAGGACCAGTCAACACACGAGAATCCGATAACTTTCTTATTGACTTTGCAAAATCCCGGCGGAAAAGCTTGACATCATCAGCATACGCTCTCACCCATTTCTCAGTCTCTTCTCCACTGGTGAGTTGCTGATCTGAAAACATTACACCCCTCTTGTCCAACAATCTTCTGTAGTATCGTGTCCCAAATCCTTCTTTACCTCCTTCAGTTTTGAAACTCAGATCTATGACTCCAACACTCCTGTTTTCCGACCTGGGATCATAGTTATCCGTGGAATACTCCGATGCAGGTAAAGCCGAGGCAGTTGCGGGACATTTTGTCTTCAGTTCTTTAATGAAAAGATGATTAAGTTGAGGGTCAGGTTTGCCAGTACCAGAAAAATTGTAGATACGATTCTCAAAAAAGGTACAGTTTGTAATACCCACACTGTGTGTTCCTACATTAGGAAAAAAAAATCATGTCACAAAGAGTTAACAATTCGAAATGAGCAAACTCAATCAGGATCAGATTGAGCAAAGGAGTGAGTGAGAGACACAAAAGAAAACATAGATCATTTACCTAATAAACTAACTACTTCACGCTGATTAAACCCTTTCAAAGCAAAACTTGAGAGAATAGCAGAGAGAGTAGCTTGTGGTGAAGGAAGCTCTTGTTCTGCAGATTCCTTGAAGGCAGACACACTATCTTTTCTTCCCGTTTTTAGAAGATACCATGGCCCACCAGTCTGTGTAAATTCACAGAGACATTATGAGTAACATAGAAAACCAAAAAATAGACAGATAGAGAGTGAGCATTTGTACCACTATTGTAGTTTCCCTGGCAGCTAAAACCAAAATGTCAGAACAGGAAACAGTTCTGGGACACACATGCTCTAGCTCATTCTTAAGTTGATCAATGACATTAAAACCTTTTAATGACAAATTAGGAATTGCATCCTTCTCAGACTGAAATCCTTCATCTGTATCCAAAAGGACTGATGCATCACAGCCCTGCAAGGTAAACACAATTCCCCAATTAGCAATTAAGCAACTCTAATAAAGTGCTAAAGAAACCCATGAAATGTGATTGAGCAATTAGCAAATAGCAATTAAGCAACCCAACAAAGAATTCCCAATCAACAACGGATATAACTAAATTCCAAGAAATCTCACACTCCTAAAACGAGATAAGCTTGACAAGCATCTCTGAGCCAAATACAATTCCCCAATGCAACGTTAGTAACTCCGAGCATTGGCGAAGTGAAACATTGAATCAAATGACTAAGGAAAAATAAACATCCGGAAACCAATTTATCAAGAACACGAATACCAATGTGAAAGAGGACATCGAACACGAATGTACCAGTAGATATTACTAAAATTAAAAAAACCTAAAAAATATATCTGACCCCAATGAAGCAATCGTGAAAGAGGAGACGGATGAGAGACGGAGCTATGCTGGGTTTGGCATCGTAGATCTTTTTGAACGTTTTCCTTATGATTCTCTCGGCGGAAGGGCAAGATTTTCGGTAGTAGTCGTAGCGGAGCGAGCTAGATGGTATGATCTCTTCGGATTTAGACCTGGGATCCTCCTTCAATGGAGATCTCATGGAGAACAAGCCAGTAGTAGCATTTTCCGGCGAATCTTTCGTGAAACGGAGCATGCCGTTGTCGAATTCGACTCCGTTAAGCGCGAAGTAGATGCTGAGAGCGACGATACAGATACTAAGGAGACTGATTCCTCCGATAAACTTCATTTTTTTTCTTCTCGTCGCCAATGTTTGTTCGTCTGAGACTCCGAATTGTTGAGAACTGAAATTGGAGAGTGTGGGAAAAAAAGAGGAGGGAAAGAAAAAGAAGTAGAGGAGGTGAAGTATTAAATGACGGATATGCCCTCTCCTCCGATACTCGGTTCGGCGAATTTGTTACGGCCGTTTCACAATGGAGGTCGGATTCTCTGCTTCGCATACACTGTAACAACACTATGATACAATCCGATTCAATAATATTCAATGATACAAATGGGTGGGTAACCCGAATTTTTGGGACGTAATTTTGTGGGAGAATTCGAAAAAAAGGACGTATTGTTTGTATTCCATTTAAAATCTAGAACAGAAATTTTTAAAAGTAAAAGTATGACAATCAGAACTATTAAAACTCCTTTGTCTATTATACATCAATTATAAATTATTTAAGAAGCAAGAAAAATAAACTTCAGTTTATGTTATTTAATATTAATAATTAAAACAGAAAACAACCCAACATATTATTAAAGAAAACCACATAACCATTATAAAAATTAAAATAAATTATAATATTTCAATTCATATAAGACAAAACTAAAATTTTGAATGATTTCTAATTTGGATATGACTTGGTGCGTGTTTATTTATATATACTGTATTTTGTAATTTCCTTTTCCTATTAGGAAATCTATTAGATTTTCTATGAAAGATTTTTTTTTTTTTTTTTTTTTTTTTTTTTTTTTTTTCTATGAAAGATAATTAAGATAGAATACGGAATGAGCAAAGTAATATAAAGTCCTACTAATATAAGTCGTGTTTCAGTTGTGATACAAATATTTTAACAACAACAAAAAGAACAAACTGTGATACTAATTTATTTATTTATTTTATTTTTGTTGATAAAGACAACTGTGATATTAATGACTATATTGTTAATAATGGAAATAAATGAAGAAGTTTGTTGTAATAAATATACTTCTTTAATTTGCAAAAAAAAGATTGCTGGTTATCCGATTTATAAATTTTATACTGATTGATATATATATATATATATTGGTTAAGTATTTTTTAATACATCAAGATATATGATCACTTTTATAATATAAATATTCTTTTCTCTAGATTTTAATTTTGCAACTTTTTAGGGAGTATTCAGTTTTAGTGTTAGTTAAAAGGTTGAGATTGTTCGAATTACCAACGATTTAACGAAGAAATAATAATCATGGACATGTCGATTTGTTTAAAGAAATAAGCACAAATCAAAAGTAAAAAGCTTAGAGCAACATTTATTTGAATAATCAGAATCAGCGGAACATCCGCTTGGGACACAAAAGAAATATATTGGTAAGCAATAAGAAACGAAGAAGATAAAAAAAAAAAAAAAAAGAAAAAGAAACATCAATCATCAATCGTTATGTATCACGTAGTTAGCATAGGAACATGGTGTTTAAGACAACAGTAAGCATAGTATGCTGATTTGGCATACTTGTTGATTAGGTCACCAATAATATCGTCGATGAGGATACATAGCCATTCTCTTCCGCATCAGCTCTACGTTTAGACAAGAAGGATAGTATGGTCTTGATTTGGCAGTTGTGTTGATCAGCTCACCAAAACCATTGATTAGATTACCATTCTCATCTTTTTTAAATGTCGTCACAGGGATGCGTGCCTCTGAAGCTCCAATAAATAGCAAAATGAGGAATATGAAGAAGAAGACGACCAAGCTGAGTTTTCCCAATCGACTCGACATCTCTGGAGGTAGGTTAGTTTACTTTTTTTTTGTTTCTTTGATACGAGAGATAATTATGTTAATCAGGGATGTGTGAATGCTTATTTATAACTACATTGTAATTTCTTTTCCTATTAGGAACTTTATTATATTTTCTATGGGGAAAAAGGTAAGATTAGAATACCGTATCACCCAAATAATAAAAGTCCTTTATCCAAAAAGGAAAAAAAATATGTAATATTTCAATTCTGATAATAATCTTTTAACCAACGGTTTTTTTTTCTTTATTGCTGAAATAAAATAACTGAATTTTTCTTGTGATACTAATTAGTAATTACTATGTTGTTAGAATAAAAATATGTTTTATAAGAAGTTTTGTTGTAATAGATAGTTTTGTATTTACAAATTTTAAAACTATATATCACAAGTTTTCAATATTTTGGTTTGGCATTGTATTCGGGAAAGAGCCATTCAGGAGAACAATTTGGCTTATAAATCTCGGCTCTTTGCAGTCTTTACCCTCTGAGGCTTCTTTATTTGGGTTTAAAAAATAATTGATTCCTAAACTTCTGGTTAATTGGATTGTTGCTTATTAACTTCTTATTAAACAAAACTGATGGCTCTTATCCAATTTTTAAATTATATATTAGACATGTTGTACAATTTTATTGGTTATATATTTTTGATACATTAAGCTATTTGATCACTTTTAGCTATCTTGTATGATTTATGATGATTTAATTAAGATAATTATTTCTCTTTTAGAGTTTAATTTTGCAGCTTTATAAAATTAGTTTAGGGATTATTCATTTTTAGTATTAATCAGAACTAGGTAAATACCCGCGCTATGCCGCGGGAATTTTCATTTAACTTTTTATATATATATTTAAATTTAGTAAATTATTTTTATGGACAATTGAGAGAATCCTTGAAATCAGGTGAGATAAAACAATATAAAAATATTTTTTTATTATTATTATTTAAAGTAAGTTTTTTTGATAATATCAAAATGTTATAACCTATTCAAAAAATCTAAATTATGATGATTTCTTTAACTATATAAAAAATATTAAATTATTTTATGTTTGAGGCAATAATAAATTAAACTAACTCGTTATATTAGTTTTTTTGGTGATAACACAATGATAAAATTTATAATAAAAAAGTTTATAATAGTGAATATAGAAAAAAAACAAATAGATCTTGTAATGAACATATACTAAAAGAAAATAAATAAATCTTATGAATAGTGATATTATGTTACTCTCTTATATTGTATTAAAGTTCTTAAACCATCGAATAGATTTTAGGAACATTTGTATGGTTTATCTGAAGATTGCAAGCTTATAACCAAAAGCAAGATAAATAAAATACATTATTACGTGGAAGAGAAGATAAGTAGGACACCTTAATTTTATGGTCTTGATAAGAAGATTTCAACAATAAAAAGTGCAATTCGATTTTTTTTTCTGCAGTTGATTCTTTAACTGTTGCACCAGCTTCAAACTCTGAGCTTTATGTTTAGTAGAAAGGTGAGTGAAACTCGCATCGTGTTTTTCAAATCTGTAAAGATAACAAAACTTGATGTTGTTTCGGAATAAAGAGACAATGAATCTGAAATAAAAAATATGAATCTAAGATAAAGAAAAATGACGTAAACTTGGATCGAATACAATTGTAATTTTAGAATTATGTTTTTGACGAATCTGAGAAATATTATAAAAGTGGTAGAAAGCGGAAAAGAGTGAGAGACGGATTTGAGTCTAACGTGAATTGGATTTTTAGAGAAAGATAAAAAAAATTTGAAAAATCTTGAAATAGTTTCAAACTTTCAAATATCATATAATCAAAGTGTGGTGTGTCATGTGTGAAAAAAATTAGGATTAGTTGGTTGTTTGTTTTCTCGATTTTTTTGTTGCTTAAATTTTTTGGTCAAACTACATGTAGAAAAAAATATAAAATCTAACAAAACTACATTTTTTTTGTTAATTTTTTTATTAAAATTTTAAATTATTAAAAAAATTCCACGTGGTATATTTTTATTGGTCAATTGACTTGTTTTTTTATAAAATAAATAATTAAGTATGATGTGTATAATTAAATCTGATGTGTCTAATTAAAATAATTTGATTGGATCTTCAAAAATTTTCATTAATTGACATGTCAACACCATAATGCTTAAAAAATCTGATGTGTCAACACAAGGAGAGGCACTTGTGTTACTATAGTGTTGATTCGTTGAAATTGTTCTCTATATATCTTGTTTTTGTTTAACGCTCACTTTGTACGATTGTTGGGTTACTTGGGTATAGGGTGTCAAAATGGTTTGATTGGGTTGACCCAATCCATTAACTCATTGAATTTATAATTAAATGGATAATGGGTTGACCCATTAAGTAAATAGGTTGGGTCAACCCATTATTCATTTAATTTGATGGGTTAATGGTTAAATAGGTCAACCCATTTAAATAAATAGATTAATTAATTATTTAATTTAATTTAATTTAATTAATTATGTAATTTTAATTTAATTTAATTATTATAAATTAACAAACAAAAAATCATCATCATCATCATCATCATCATCATCATAATGGGAAAATTACGGATCCGTTCTTGGCGGAAAAATTACGGATCCGTTTTAGCGGGAAAATTGCGGATCCGTTTTTGGCAGAAAAATTACGGATCCATTTTAGCGGGAAAATTGCGGATCCGTTTTTGACGGAAAAATTACAGATCCATTTTTGACGGAAAAATTACGGATCTGTTTTAGCGGAAAATTGCGGATCCGTTTTAGCGGAAAATTGCGGATCCGTTTTTGGCGGGAAAATTGCGGATCCGTTTTTGGTGAGAAAATTACGGATCCGTTTTTTGGCATGAAAATTGCGGATCCGTTTTTGGTGGGAAAATTACGGATCCGTTTTTTTGCGGAAAAATTGCGGATCCGTTTTTGGCGGGAAAATTTCATATTTTTATTTTGGCGGGAAAATTATTCATTTGCATTTTTTGTGGGGAAATTATTGATTTGCATTTTTTGTGGGAAAATTGAAAAATGGTTAAAATTGATTTGGTTCAATTGAATTAAATTAGATTAAAAATTGGTTAACTTATTTAAATGGTTATAAATGGTTAAAATAAATGGTTAAATGAGTAACTCATCAACTCATCACAAACCAATCCATTTAACCCATTTAACTATTTATCCATCAACTCATTTGATCCATTATATTAACCTATTAAGGTCAAAAATTTTAATCCATTAGGATTGATGGGTTGAATTGGGTTAGATCAACCCATCAACCCATTACCCATTTGACACCCCTACTTGGGTACACGTTCGATCAATACATTCTTTTTCAATTATTATTTTGGTTAGCTGATGAGTTTTTGGTTTAATCACAATGTTGGTTTGTCTGAATATTTGTTTATGATGTTTGAGGTATATATGTATATATAAACAAACATACAGAGATGTTTTCAAAACAAAAAAAATTGTTTGTTCAATATAAAACATGTATAACCTTGTTTGTTCAATATTTTGAACACAAAACAAAATCGATTCAAAAATATGTTTAAAAAAAATTAAAACCAGTCTAAAGTTCTTTTCACAACAATAAAGTAACAAATGAGTTATAGTTATTAAGAAAACCAACTACTCCTTCCAACCAAATGAAGCCTAAATTGAGAATTTTTGTATCAAACCTACTTGTGTAATTTTCTCTTTTTCGTATGGAAGGTTTCTTTTCATGTTTTAACAAAAAAAAAAAAAAAAGTTATTTTCATGCGTGTTTCATTGATTTACTAAAATAACTTCAACACATATATACCAATGTGATCAGACAAATTTTATGGTACCTAAAATTAAAAATTCTTATAAAACATATATATTTACATGTTCTTAAGTCTCAACTAGGAAAACGTAAAAATTTATTTGCACCTGAAGTTCTAATATTAGAGAGATGTTAAATCAAGAATGTGGGTTTTCTTCAAATCCTTTTAATGAATCGGAAAAACAATGGCATTGACTCTTTATGTGGTCTTCTTTTTGGTATGGGAGGTTTCTTTTCGTGCATGAATCATTGATTTACTAAAATAACTTCAATACATACCTTCCAAATTCATTAAAACTCAAATATTTTCAAATATTCAAACGTACAGCTTTCCTCTCGAATAATCAACAAATCTTAAAAACGAAAATTTAGTTCATTCTGATATATTTTTATTAGGTCTATAATTTCAACAAAAAGAGGAACACGATATCATGGATCTGACGTGTTTGGTCCAGATTCAAGTATATATTTTCAAGAAGAAGAAGAACACGATCATGGATTTTACTTTATTTTTTTCTCAAATAATATGTACTATATTGTGTCAGTTATCACGTTAATAGATGTAATATAGATTACTCTTCAAGATTATTTTGCAACTTTTAAAAAGAATATATTATTGGATCTTCTTTAAGCGGACATGCCGATTGTTTATTTGAATAATCAGCAGAACATCCGCTAATTGTGACACAAAATAATAAAATTTGGTAAGGAATAAGAAACGAAGAAGACAAAAAAAAACATCAATGGTCCATCGTTCCGTACGTAGTTAGAATAGGGGATCGTTCTGATGAGGTCCCCAAAATCGTAGATGAGGATAAATAGCCATTCTCTTCCGCATCAGCTCAAAGTTCCGACAAGAGGGATAGTATGGTCTTGATTTGGCAGTTGTGTTGATTAGCTCACCAAAGGCATTGATTAGATTACCATTCTCATCTTTCATAACTGTCATAGCAATGCGTGCCTCTGAACCTCCAATAAATAGCAAAACGAAGAATATGAAGAAGAAGACGAAGCTGATCACTTTTCCCAATCGAGTGGACATCTCTGGAGCCTGGACTGGAGGTTGGTTATTTTACTCTGTTTTTTTTTTTTTGATATGAGAGATTATTATGTTAATCAGGGATGTGTCACTGTTTATTTATATCTACTTTGCAATTTCTTTTCCTATTAGGAAATTTATTATATCTTCTATGGGGAAAAGGTAAGATTATAATACCGTATCATCCAAGTAATAAAAGTCCTTTACCCAAAAAGAAAAGAAAAAAAATGTTATGTTTCAATTCTAACTACCCATCAGGTTATTTTCATGCGTGTTTCATTGATTTACTAAAATAACTTCAACACATACCAATGTGATCTGACAAATTTTATTGTACCTAAAATTCTTATAAAACATATATATTTACATGTTCTTAAGTCTCACGTAAGAAAACGTAAAGATTTATTTGCACCTGAAATTCTAATATTAGAGAGATGTTAAATCAAGAATGTGGGTTTTCTTCTAATCCTTTTAATCCGATTTTTAAATTTTATACTTGATATGTAGCACAATTTTATTGGTTTTTTATCATCTATATTCTATTAATTTTATAGTTAATATTGTGATTGTATTGAATTAAGAGGAAATGAGTTACATATGTAGCACAAATTTATGATGTTTGAGGTCAAAACCAAAAAAACATATATATATATATATATGCAAAGAAACTATATATATTAAACATGTATAACTTTCTTTGAACACAAAACAAAATTCGAAGCTTCTTTATCTAAGCTTTATTTAGGTTTAAAAATTGATTGATTTCCTAAACCTCTGTTTATTGGGGTTTGTTACTTGTTAACCTCTTATTAAACAAAAACTGATGGGAAACATTCAGTCATTTTATTTTACCCAAATTTTTTTTTTTTGCTGGTTATCCGATTTATAAATTTTATACTTGATATATATTGGTTAATTTCATTGGTTAAGTATTTTTTGATACATCAAGATATCTGATCACTTTTAACTATCATCTTGTATGACTTACGGTTTGTTATTTAATATAATAAAGATAATTATTCTTTTCTGTAGATTTTAATTTTGCAAGTTTTTAGGGAGTATTCAGTTTTAGTGTTAGTTAAAAGGTTGAGATTGTTCTCTGGATATATAGAGGTTTTTTTGATAAGCAATTAATAAAGGTGTATCTCAAGAATGACCAACGATTTAACGAAGAAATAATAATCATGGACATGTCGATTTGTTTAAAGAAATAAGCACAAATCAAAAGTAAAAAGCTTAGAGCAACATTTATTTGAATAATCAGAATCAGCAGAACATCCCCTTGGGACACAAAAGAAATATATTGGTAAGCAATAAGAAACGAAGAAGATAAAAAAGAAAAAAGAAAGAAAAAAAAACATCAATCAGCAATCGTTCCGTATCACGTAGTTAGCATAGGAACATGGTGTTTAAGACAACAGTAAGCATAGTATGCTGATCTGGCACACTTGTTGATGAGGTCACCAATATTTTATATGAGGATACATAGCCATTCTCTTCCGCATCAGCTCTACGTTTAGACAAGAAGGATAGTATGGTCTTGATTTGGCTGTTGTGTTGATCAGCTCACCAAAGGCATTGATTAGATTACCATTTTCATCTTTCATAATTGTCATAGCAATTCGTGCCTCTGAAGCTCCAATAAATAGCAAAACGAAGAATATGAAGAAGAAGACGAAGCTGATCACTTTTCTCAATCGAGTGGACATCTCTGGAGCCTGGAGGTTGGTTACTTTACTTCTTCTTTTTTTTTTCTTTGATACGAGAGATGATTATGTTAATCAGGGATGGGTGAATGTTTATTTATAACTACATTGTTATTTCTTTTCCTATTAGGAAATTTATTATATCTTCTATGGGAAAAAGGTAAGATTAAATTACCGTATCATCCAAGTAATAAAAATCCTTTATCCAAAAAGGGAAAAAAAAATGTAATGTTTCAATTCTGATAATAATCTTTTAACCAACGTTTTTTTTTTTTGCTGAAATAAAATGACTGAATAATTCTTTACAAGCCATCGGTTTTGTTTAATAAGATTTTTTTTTTCAGCCAAAAAAAGAAAACGTTGGTTATCCGATTTTATATTTGATATTTTATATGTAGCACAATTTTATTGGTTTTGTATTATCTATATTCTATTAATTTTTATAGGTAGTGTGATTGTATTGAATTAAGAGGAAAGGAGTTACATATGTAGCACAAATTTATGATGTTTGAGGTCAAAACCAAAAAAACATATATATATATATATATACTATATGTGCAAAGAAACTCTATATATAAAACATGTATAACTTTCTTTGAACACAAAACAAAAATTGTTCCAAAAGTATAATTAGAAAAAAAAAACCAGTCTAAAATTCTCCTTTTCACAACGGTAAAAGAACAAATGAGATATAGTGAAAAAAAAACAGAGTAGAGAAGAATAAAACCAACGTCTCCTTCCAACCAAATGAAGCATAAATTAAGACAAAAAATGTCATACGTCCTTAAGCTTCTAGACTTGGTAGTGTTACAGCTTCAAAGGGTGATTTTTGATTCATGTTGGTGGGCGGAGAATTCGAGCATTGGTCAAAGAATCTTGAGTGTATAGAAGAAGAAGAAAAAACCTTATAATCACAAATGCCAAGTGACGGATCTTGTGTAATTTGAGAAGAGATTTAAGAGTTTGTCAAGTGTATCCGGATGAAATTTTCTTCCAAACAAGTAGCAAGGTCTTTTGATTCCGTTCCACATACAAGGCATCCATAGTTCTTCACCCTGTATTATTATTAACCAAATCAATAAAAGATCAGAGCTACAATACGGTGGAAAAAAAGAAAAAAAGGTTTTATAAGAGCCTACCATCCCAACACTTGTGACATGTACGACTGTGTCAGCAGACTGCAGATAGATAAATCAAAATGTTTAAGGACTTTATTGAGTTTTCTTAATCGAAGCAATCATAAGTTAAGTATATATATATATATATATATATATATATATACCGTAAGGTTGTTTAGTAACTCGTGTGTGATATCCTCAGGCATATATGTTTTGGGATGCCACTTTCTCTCTGACCAATCAACTTGTGTTACAGTCCAGTTAGAAATACCATTAGGATCAAGCATCTGCAACAGAAATATATATATATATATATAAGAGATGAAGAGAGAATAAGAGATTTTTCTTGTCTTTTTTTTTGAGTTGAAACGACTTCTTACATGAAAGAATGTTGGCAGATAGTGTTCATCAGCTATGCAGTTCTTGTTGTTCTCTATACCTGGCTGAAGAAAACAATAATGCAGGCATTCTTATTAATCAATGATTTAGTTCCGTAGATGTTATGCCTGTGTAAGAAAAGAAAAGGTAGATAACATCTAGTTTAAAGGATTTGCTGATACTCACCCCGCAGTAATCCCGGAATTTTGAGTAGTAAAGACTGTCTGCCATAGTTGCTACTGCGTGTTGTCGCTTCATGGTGAACCACTACATGAAGAGTAGTAATTTGGGGTCCAAAATGTTAATCTCAAGTCATAAATCTGAATGCCTGACTTAGCAGACATTTGTTGGTCTACTACTACTAGTTCCTAAAGAGATCTACTTGAGACTTCTGCCATGTTAATCAGATACCAGCACTGAAACAGAACCAATTCCTTATATATTCCTAAGCGTTTGTTATTTAATGCATCATCAGGTGAGCATAATTACTAGATCAATAAAAATTTATTACCTGTGCACCCTTTCGGAAATCCTTCTTTGGAATTTCTGGCAACATGTGATTCATATGCCTGCCTGATCCATGTTGACCTGGATCGTCAAAGCTGAAGATTCCAAGGTAAATTTATAAGAAATTAAACAAGTTGGGAATAAGAGTGAAAGGTGAATTTGCCAATGTGATCAAACTTGGCTTTTTACCAGTCAACATAGCTGACATTGCTGTACATGAGGTAATTGTATATGTACTCAAAACTTCTAAGTGGCACACAACTGCAAAACAAGAAACACTCAAAAGTTTTAGGCAAAGTCAGAGTGATCAAAAAATGAAAAGGGAAGCATGAAATCAAGAAATCACCTATCAGAGAGTAAAGCAAATTGCTGGTTTGAAGGGTCTCTAAGAGCATTAGCTAACAACCGTCTCTCTGCGTCAACCATTGATATTCTTCCCCACACCACCTGTAGATGAAAATATACATTTATTTCCATGTCAATAACGGATGGTAAAAGAATCTGAAACTCACAAAGATAGGCATCAGACAAAGGATTAAAAAGGAGACAAACCTCATCACTGCGAATTTCACGGTTGACAAAGTATCTACTGTAGTGAACTGGCCTTTCCTTTGATGCATGGATATAAACAGAGAATTTCCCTTCATGGCCCTGTAAGGAGTGACAACATTCTAAAACCATCAGCCAAGGAATGAAGTTCAAGAACAAACTACTATCTGCAATTCCCATTAGATCTTGCAAGTTCTACAAGGCAATCCATATCCTTCCCATTCTTCCTAAGTACTAACCAAATAGAAACTGATACAATCTCTGAAGAATAAAGCTGGAAGTTTTACCTGGAAAAATCTGTCCCATAGCCTCTCAAAAGGCAATGTACCGGGAGTTAAGAACATGAATGCAATTTTAGAATTCTTTCTTATGACAGGAGGATTGGTCAAAATCTCTCTAATGACTACGCGAGCTGCAATCTCATCATCAGAAAATTCCCTCAGAGAAGGTGGAAGCCAATCAGCTAAAGCCTTGCATCCTCTTGATGAAATCATATAACAAGCACGTTTACTGTGATGAGGATACATATAAGTGAAAATAAAGAAGATGCTGATCAGTGAAAGCACCATGATGATCCACACTCGTCTTCTTGCTGGAGGAGCACGGTGGCGACCTCCAGGCAAAGTCGCCATATCCACTAAGTTCCCTACACTCCACCTTTTAACTGCCTTCATCTCATCAAAACACCTTTTATTTGCAGATCCAACACCCACTGCATATGCAGCTTGAATATTATGAGAATATTCAAAACCTGGAAAGTTCCAGAAATATAAACAAAAAAATGAATATTCAAATCCAAAATATAGCAAGAACACAAAGATTGAAATTATCAAATTCCACAATTAATTTCGTCCAACAACCAAAGTTCTTCTAGCTATCCACGAAACAGAGAAAAAGTCAAACCAGCCTCTCACAGTTCCACGCGATTATTCGAGTCAACGATTTTCAAATGCTTCACGAGAGAAATGCTTTCTGGAATTTAAACCGTTTTCTCGGAAAAAAACCATCCGATTTCCCGGAAAAAAAAAACATAAGAGCAGAGCAGAACGAGATCAAACGAAATCGAAACTTTCAGCTCCGTTCAATTTCAATCAAAATCTACATATCGGAAAAAAAACACATTCCGATCTCTTCCTAACTAATCGCATCACCCCAAACAAACAAACAAACAAAAAATAATCCAAAATCGAAATCAGATGCATCAACGAGAAACAATGTGAAGAATAAGAACCTGAAATTTCAACGGAACCAGATCCAGCCACAACGCAAGAGTCTCCGTATCACCGTCTTGATGCTTGTTCGTTTTCTCAGTCAAAGATCTCGGGAAAAATCCGAGAAAATTCCAACTCTCAAGAGCTATAGATACACAAAACAAACGTATATATATATATTGCCTTAGCGTATACGTATCGTATGTTTTATGAACGCATATAAAACGTCTTTTGGCAGTTTCAAAATTTTCCTTGTGTTATATTTTTTCCTCTCACCGATTCGTTTCGTTGTTTTTCTCTCTCTGTGTATCTCTTTTTTTATCTCTCTCGAAAATGAAGAAATGCCTGTGGAAAGAGCTACAGAAAATGATGAAGATGAAGATGACGAAGACGAAGATGCAAATTGGTCGAAACAGGGGAAGCAAATTTTGAGGCAGAGATTAGTAATATTTAAGATATGTTATAAATAAATTACATTGGCGGAAAAAATATACTATATGAAATTACAGCTTATTATTATTGTCAAACCATATGATATGACGTGTAAATTTTTCAATTGGCTAGATGTGAGCGCGGTCTTTTTCCATGATTATTGGACCATTAGGGCAGGGTACAACTTGTAAGGGTGTTCTTAGTGTGAAAAAATTAATAAAATAATGTAAGAGGTTTAGTTTAGAACCAATGTTAAATGAGTTGATTATTGGTAGAACATGTTTCTAAGTAATATTTTAATAATTTAATAATATAAAACATATAATATTTTTTAAAACTTAAAAAATAACTTTTAAATTGAAAACATGAAAAATTTATACTAAAATTGATTTGAAATTAAAATGAAACACAAAATACAATTCCAAATTATTAGAAAAAAAAAAACATTAACAAAATTCGGACCCAATCCCGTGCTGCCACGTGGCAACAACACTGGGCTTAAAACTGTTCTGCCGAGAGAACTGTTCTCAGCCCTGTTTCACACTGTTCGCACATTTTATTAATTTAAAATGCCTTAGAACACATGTAATGTTATACCGATAATCATGCTCTAATGGCTGGCTAATTGGTAATTTATAAATCCAGTATTTTAATCAAACAACGGTTTAATGTAATAAGCAAAAATGGTTATTTGAAATAACATTGCATTAATATTTAGTAAATGATAGTTTAATCATAATATTGAGTAATGATTTGTGGATTTAAATCTATAAGGAATGTATTAATATGCTGTAAGCTTTGGAGTTTTAGAGTATAATTTAAATTAAAATTAAAATCTGCATCTCACCACTCGCACGTTTATAAGTCTCTCATCCCATGCAATGATGTCCTGGCCTACCTTGGAGTTATTTGGTTGGATATATATAAATATGGTCCGTTGAATCTGAGACCATGAATACTGTCAATAAAAGGAAAAAAAAAAAAAGACCAGGAATAAAATATCATTTTACCCTTTGTTTCTCTTATAAAAAGACCAGGAATAAAATATTAACTCTAAGAAAATGTTATTGGTTTTGTGGTTTTAAAGTGTTATAATTTTTTAAAAGTTTAGTGTTATTTGATATTGAATTACAAAAATTCTATTGAAATCATAGGTTATTAGTTCAATATTTATTAAAAATTATTAAAAATCATGTATTATTGGATTAATAAAAATTTTAACGTAATTTTAGATTATACTAAAGTTTAATGTTATTGGTTGATTGATTTTAAAAAATTTTGTTCATCTGAAATAATTTTTATAGATTTTCAAAATATTATATGTTTGGGTGATATTCTTAGAGACTTTTGGTGAGAATATGTGAAATATTTTAAAAACTCTATAAATTTTTTTAAAATTCTACAATCTTAATAATCATTACAAGTATACATAAATATCAATTCAATAACACCCCTTAAGTTTAGCGAAGTAATTATTAAGTCGCTGGCCAATTTGGTCCCGTTGAGGAAGTCGTCGTATTTTTTTTTAATCTGTAACCTAAACAAATACGGATATTACTATAAAGTAATGTGTTAGAAATGGTATTGATTAGAAATATGCATGAAATTTAAGTTATTTCAAAAACGTAAATGGATAAACCAATTTATTTACAAACGTAAACATTATTGGACACACCATATATATATATATATGTATATATATATATATATATATATATATACCAAAAATGCAAAACATTTAGCACAAAATCATAGTTTAAAAGTCTATTTTTTTTTTGGGTTAAGAGTGTAAAATATATTGAAATGAAAAATTGTGCTATTTGGTCCTATCGATCGAAATCAAGCATCCACTTTTAGCTCATATAGAGTAGAACCTCTATAAATTAATACTCGATTAATTAATAACCTCTCTAAATTAATAAATTATTCCGCTCTCGAGTTGGGCCGGTGTAATAATTAACACATTTTGATAAGATAATAAGATAATAAATTTTTTGAAATCTCTGTATATATATGGTCTCATTAATAACATAAATTAATAATCATATAAATTTATTGTATATATATAAGATATTTTAGTGAAATATGATTCTAATATTGTTTATCTATTCGTAAATTTGTTATTTTGTTAGAGTCTATCTCTATTTTTCTTTAAATATCAAAAATATATGATATTATCTTCATCAAAAATTATTAAAAAAAATTTATATATGCAATTATTATTTCCTAATATGTAAATGCATTAAAACACATCGAAGTATTATCTTTATTTTTATATTTTTTATATAACATTTTTTTTAAATTCGGAAAAATTCTCTATAAATTAATAATCATTAAGTTATCGATAAATTAATAACCTTTATAAATTAATAAAATTCTCCGGTCCCAACATTATTAATTTATAGAGGTTTTACTGTATGGACAAGTAGTATATAACATTTATTGACAATTTCAAAATTCATATAAGACATAATTTTTGTTTGAGAGGTAGTTCTGACTTTTGCATAAGAGACCCATGATTGATTACCCTAATACTAAATACATATACTTATATATACATAATTTGTAGACATAATTCACCCACTTGGATCATTATTTGTACTATTTTAATGTCATTATTTGGAGGAATCTTCTCCACAGACCGATTCAAATGTAAAACCCAGTTTTATAAATCTATTTTAAAGAAAACTATATGAAAAATTGAGCAAGTTGATATAAATTTCATGTGATCTTAGCCAGATATGCACGATGTCCACATCATTATTCTATTGTTCAAACAAATGATCAACGTTGTCTGAGTCCATGCATTTGCATGCACCTCACTTTCTTGAATTCACCCTTAATTAAGTATGCTTTTCTTTTTGGCTAGAATTAAATTTTCAGTTGCCAGAACAGACTTTCTAATTTAATAACCCAAAAAACAAAAGGGTGAATGTTGTTATTGATTTTGTTCTTTGTACCAAACTTGTCAGTACAACAAAATGATACAATTAAAGATTTATCTTTTGAGAGTAGAGAGTCTAAAATTTTTAAAAGACTTTGAATTGTATTCTTCCGGCTAACTATTGAATGGACCAATAGACCAAGTCAAGCTGTTTTAATATTTCAAGCTCTCTGGGGAATAGGGATATTGTTGATCGTTATTCAAGGGTTTTTCTCCGACAATTACTATACGACTTGTCATCTGACTAGTTAGTTGTAATAGATTTGTTTTTCTTGATACCAAACCAATTAATAAAAACTCATGAAATATTAAATTAAACCAAAAGTAAAAGAAAATGAAGAGAAGACCCAAAAATTAATAATTGAACCATAATAACAAAAATGACAATAATTATTAAATATCTATTATTTAAAAGTTCAAAAAGATTTGAAATTTCACTTTAATCAGTAAAAAAATATTAAAATATGTATGTACAAGATAATATAATAAGATATATTCAGATATTGATGATCGATCATGATATAGTATGGATTAAGTTGAGCGCCTACGCTCCCATTAACTGGGCCGAATACTATTTTTGAACATTAAAATATGCTAATTTACAAGAGACAAAGATTTATTTAGATCAATAACACATTAAAAAATCTTTAATGATAAGATTTATTTAGTTTAGCAAACCTTTATATAAAAAAAATTATTTTCATCCGAAATGTTAGAGAATCACTTTTGTTCACTTGAATTTAAAAATGCCTTGTCATTTTATAAAAAGTAGAGCGATTCTACTGTATAGTTTCTTCATCTTACTCAAACATGGAACATGTATGGTTAGGACTTAGGAGTTTAGAGCAAAATATATGTATGGAGTTAGGACTTACGAGTTTACATGACGTAGGTATCACACGTTTAACGATAAAACTTGTGACAGACAATTCTAATAATTAAAAACTTTAAATAAGGAGTATTCTGTAGATAATGTTTTAATTTACCGTTTCAGAATGTTGTAATTGGCCATAATAATGCTTCCGTAAAAAAAGGATATTATTTCCATCAAAGGGAAGTATATGATTTCGTAAGTTTGAAAACGAGAGCACTAACTATGGGTCCATAAATGTGTTATTAAGATTTTAAATTTCATATCAATTTCATGAAAAAGAATCTTAATAACATCCATAATTTGTGCTCTTGTTTCCAACTTAAGAAATCAGATCTTCCAAATTTTTTTCCAATTTAAATTTTTGGATCTTCGGTTTGACTATAAATAGATAAACTAAACTGTCCCAATAACATATTAAGAATTATCTCAAAGCAAGCTTAAAAGAAAAAAAAAAAGAAAAGAAAAAAACACGTTAAAACATGGAGAGGAAAACTTCGCTAGTATTCTTCGTTAGCTTTCTCATCATGTGTGCCTCAGGTATATTATCTTGTAGCTTAATATTGTTTGATTTATTTTTACGTATAGTTTCATTGTTCTGCAATATATGCTCTTAATTATCAAATTTTGACATAATTGTGATAGTAGCGATCAATTTTACAGTCATAGTGTAATAATTGAATTGAATTTTTTTTTTTTTGGGGTTATATTTAACTGTATGTATGTATCGTTACAGTTGTGCATCAGACGACTGCAATAAACACGAACAAACTTTGTGAAGGTGGAGCTGGTCTATGCACTCCACAATGTCCGGACGTATGTTGTGAGGCGCACTGCATTAAGAAGTATAGAGGGGGAAGTGGAGGTTGTCAAATGTTTGGTAACATAAATTTGTGCCAATGCGAATATCCTTGCTAGAGTCGGTTAATTAATGTTTCTGGAATTATAAGCCATATTTTTAATTATTATTATTATAATATTTGTTTTAATTTTAACGGTTGGAAATGAGAACAAGTTTATCAAATGTGTCGTGGGCTTATGTCGAGTTTTCGGATCTTTAAAAGTCTGTGCCGACAAATTTCTTTCCCTTCATGGTGACTCAATTTTACAACCCTTATAATAATAACATGTTCTTCTTCTTCTTCTTTTTTTTTTTTAATGTTAAAAGTTAAAACATGTTCTTATGCACGTTTGGTAATATACTAGAAAAATAGAGCACCAACATGCTTCTAGAAGCCTATTTTTACTCAGTACATCATTTCCCACCAGAATCTCAATCGTGAAACAACTAGAAGCATATATATGTAGATGAAAATAAATTTGGTTCCAGATCTCAAAAATAAAAAACGGCTATCTCACTAAATCAATATACCAATACTACAAGTCGGTGAGCAGATAGCAAAGTCGCGGCCTCGTGTCAAGAGACTCAAGACCTTGATAAAATGACAGTCAGCAATGTTTTTGCCATATTTAGCTTATGAAGATACCGAGTCTTGCTAAGCCTTATTCGGTTTCTTATATGTGATTGGTTTTTTGAATTCAATTTCCATTTATAAGTATTGTGGAATATTCTCTCTTCAACTTTTCCTAAACTTCTTGTTCTATATATGTAACGCAGGAAATTGCCAACGGTTTTTATCTCTTGTTTCTGCCTATTCTCATTTAGTAAGACATCTATATTGCATGTGCCTAAGATCTCAAAATCTTGTAATTCCTTAAAACACAGATGATTTCTAGTCTGTCTTGAACTACAACATCAATCTCTCCATTGTTTGGAATGTGTTGGCGCAAGAAAAGATGTTGAGGAATGGAAGCAACAATGTAATATGTGCATCAGCTAGTAACAATATATTCAAGTTAGTTTCGGGTGAATGACTTCTACTCTAGTCTCTAGTGTTTGTTCTTTTGATCTTCTGTTTTCTAGAGAAAGAGAGGTCTGAAACTAATCAAGTGCATATACGATGTGCTCTTTTTAGATTTTGGACAGTATTGGTTTATAAAACCACTTGTGCTTGTAACTGAAGCTTAAGCTCACAATTGTAAAATTGCTTAAGCCAGGGGTTTGACCGATTCTATGCTTTAAAGATAAATCCATTCAGCTTCACTAAAATACAACATTAAGTAACTTCGCCGAAAAAGCTGCTTTATTGTAATCTCAGATGAAGCTGCGTTATTATATTCTCAGATTCTCAGGCACACCCCAAAAGAACAAATTATGGCCAAGACAGCTTCTTCACTTGTTCTCTCCATCATCTTCCTTGTCATGTTTGCTTTAGGTACACATTTATCTTAAAAAAAAAAAAAAATTGTTTTGGGGCAAAATCTCTTAAAGCTTAGTCATGACCGTAAATTCAAAATAATATTTACAAAAAGTTACTTTAGTGTTTGGCTTTATACTATACATTTGGCATATGCCCTAAATTTTATAGTTCATTGTGATGTTACTTACCCTTGCGTATACAATTCCTTTATACTTATATGAAAATGTATATAATTTCCTTTATCGTTTATCCATAACAATATTTAAAAAGTCTGCAACCCACTATTACGTTTTGTTAATGTTCAAAAAAAAAAAAAAAAAACTATTACGTTTTGTTTCGGTCTTATTCATTGGCATATAGCATAAATTTCTGGTTCAATGTATTGTTTTCTTCTAAGTTATAATAAATTTTTGCTATCTAAAAATAAAATTGATTTTGTTTGATATAGTTGAGCAGAATATGAGCACACCAGTTATTGGCTCTTGTGCTACTTATAAAGACTACGATGGGTCATGCAAGAAAATATTTGGACCAAATGCACATGGCTATTGTATGCCCGGCACTGGTGCTGGTCCTGCTGGAACATACGTTTGCAATTATCCTTGGATGACTGATAAACTCCATTTGTGATATTTGTAGTATTATAAAATCAGAAGTTTTTCAAAATGTATAAATAGGAAAAAAATAATAATTGAAGGACATTGTAAAAACTTAGGTGCTAAGGTCTTTCCAAATAGTTGTGAAAGAATATTTTTGATTGAGCCTTTGATATTAGTAAAGTTAAAGCATGTTGGTCATAACTATATGTTAGAAATAAAATAAAAAAGTTGTATTATACTAAGTATTTGGAGAGATTTGAGTTAAAATGATAAATCGAGTGTTATTGAAAAATAAATTTTAAAATATTTTTTAAAATCCAGTGTTATTGGATTAATGATCACTTAAAATTTTCAGGTGATTTAATTTAAAAGTTTCAGGTCAGATTATAAAAAATAGCTACATTATTTTATATTTTTGGAAGGTGTATTTGATCAAATATTTGGTGTGATTTGAATTTTAATGAGTTTTGAGATGATTTGGTTATATTATGGTGAATTTATAATTTTGTTATTAAATTTTCTAAAATCTTAGCTAAAATCATGAGATTTTGATCTTTATATTTTTAAATAAGAAATCCCATAAAATCTCACTTGAAACTCTTATATCAAATCTTACTAATGTTTTCCATAACAATAGATTTAATTCTATATTTTAAAATAATTAATCCAATAACAAATGATTTCTTCCTTAAACTCAAATTTCCAAATACGCAGTTCAATACATAGCCTTAATAACACATTTTTGGACACATAGTGATCTTATTCCAACTTAATAAATCAGATATTTCCGGGGTTTTTCTTTCCAATTTAAATTATTGGATCTCGTTTTAACTATAAACTAGATTCAAACCCGCGGTACACCGCGGGTCAATTGTTTTAATAACATTTATAATTTTTTTTGTTTATTTCATATTTATAAACGAAAAATTCCATAAAAAACCTATAAAGTAGCACACATGGCGTGTCAATTGTTTAAATAAAAATTTGTAGCTTTTTTTTGTTTATTTAATATTTATAAACGGAAAAATCCTATAAAAATTTGTAAAGTAGCACACACTTCTACACTAAACCATCGAGGTATTACACTTCCACATTAAACCGCCAAATTGACACTTTTTCCAGTTTAGACCTTCAAAGTGGTGTTTTGTTTCACACGATATTTCTAATCCTGGAAACAATTAACACAAACAATTTTTTAATTGGAAAACGAAACAAAAAGCCATTTTGAAGGTTTAAACTGGAAAAAGTTTCACTTTGATGGTTTAAAATAGAAATGTAATACCTTGAAAATATAATTAAGAAATGTGTGCCACTTTGGAGATTTTTTATAAAATTTTTTCGTTTATAAAATATAAAAATTGACCCGTATATACGGATTATTAACTTGTTTTTTTGTATACATGGATATCACGTTCAAAAAATAAACAAAAAAAATATTTATAAACAGTAAATAAACAAAAAAAATTATAAGCTAAAATTATATGGAAAAAATACAAATTTTTAAACCATTATACACATGAGGTTCACTCTTCCAACCTATATAATATGACTTTGAACCATTGCCAATAAAATTTAGTCAATGTGAGATGTTTAAATTATTTGAACTAAAGAACTCGATTATACCGAATAAATTTTTTTAAATTTGGACGTCTGATTAGTCAAGTTTTCTGTTTATTCGTATTTAAAATCATTTTTATCTTTTTTATTATATGACTCTAAACCATCATCCAAAAATTTTAGTCAATATGGGACGTTGAATTTTTTCTTCTTCTTTAATTGAGTAATATATATCCGTTTTCAAAATTTTGAATAATAATATATGTAGAAAAAGTTAAAATTTTATTAATTCTATGTATTATATAATAATTCAAAATAATTTAAAAATAAGATCTGAAAAAGTGTTAGGAGAAACATAATTTATTATATTAGTATTGTAATATTATATATGGAAATAAATGATGAAGAGGAGAAAGAAAAAAAATGTAAATGTATGTTTGGATACAAAGATAGAATTATTTCTTTTTAGTTTAATTTTAATAGTGTTTGGAAATACCCCTTAAGATTGAGTCTTTTTGAATAGTTTAAGTAGATGTCCGTTTTAAAAAAAGTTAATCACAATATATGCAGAAAAAAATATTGATGTTTTAATAACTATATATGTTATATAATAATTTAAAATAATTTAAAAATAAGATCTAACAAAAGTGATAGGAGAATTATAATTCATACTATTAATATTGCAATATTAAATAAGGAAATAAATAATGAAGAAGAAAAAAAAAAGATGGAAAGTTGTGTTTGGATACAATGATATAATTATTTCTTTTTTAATTTAACTTCTATAGTGTTTGGAAACACCCTCTAAGATGAGGTTTTTTTTAATAGTTTAGTAGATAGATAAACTAAATTGTTCGAATAATAACATACAGAAATTATCTCAAAGGCAAGCTTAAGAGAAAAAAAAAAAAAAAAAAACACCTGAAAATATGGAAAGGAAAACTACGCTAGTGTTCTTCATTAGCTTTCTGATTATGTGTGCCTCAGGTTCAGGTATATTTCTTGTAGCTTAAAAATGTTCTATTTATTTTACATACTCGATTTAATTTTTTAAGTTTCAAATGTTCTGCAATATATGATCTTAATTAAGAAATTTGGACATAATTATGATAGCAACGTACAGTCATTGTGTGTGAGAATTTGAACTTCTAAAATTTTATAATAATAATGGAATTTATTTTTTTGGTTATATATAACTGTATATATGTATCGTTTCAGATGTGCATCAGACGACCGCAATAAATACGAACCAATATTGCGAAGGTGGAGCTGGTTTATGCACTCCACAATGTCCAGACTCATGTTGTAAGACGAACTGCTTTCAAAAGTATAAATGGGGAAGTGGAAATTGTAACTCCCTTGGTAACGTTCGTCTGTGCCAATGTGTATATCCTTGCTAGATTCGGTTAATATGTTATTGGAATTATAAACCAGCATATTTTATTACTATAATAATAATTTTTCTAATCCTAAAGATTGGAAATAAAAACAAGTTTATCAATGTCGACATGTCGTGCGCTTATGTCGAGTTTTCGGAACTCTAAAGCCTTTACGCTTTAGTTCGATTCTAATTATGGAGAGATAGATAAAAGATTTTACCTCATCTCTACACTATTATTTAAGCAATGTTAAAACAAGACTAACATTTCTTTACGTATTATATTACATCATTTGTCATTGTACTTACATTATTAATTAGTCATATTATATAATTAATTTAGATTTAAATTTAAAATTAATTTAACTAATTAATCTCTCTCTTCCTATTTTCTCTCCAATTAAATCATACTAATTATTTGTTAATATTTTTTTTTTTTGATTATATGTTTAATAAATAATTAAATAATCATATATTTTTTATAATAAAATTATATACATTTTCTATATATGTTATGATTTGATTTTTTTTTTAAACGGACATGAATTGTCTTATATATTATTATATCATTGAAATAATAGTTTTGGTTCACTAATAATAGTATAACATTTAAAATATGATAATTTTAGTTCACTACATATATTAGATATAATTTGTATTTAAATCATTAATTCTATCAGTTCGATCTTTCTAAATCATATAGTACATTTATTAGTTAATGAGATGCTAAAAACATAAAATAAATATAATTTAAAACACTAATAATAATCTATGACTATATAAACTAACAAAATATGAAGCATACATTTATTCGCGCTGCACAATATAGTTTACAATGGATCAGGACGAATCAAGACGGGTTAATGAATGACGAATCTCGGATCAAATTTCTAATCATTGATAATAATTAATATTGGACTAAATCAAACTGTTATAAAATTTTTGAATGATGTGAAAATATATACATAATATTGCACATAGATAATTATATATAATTAATTTTAATTAACACAACATAAAATACATATAATAATAATTAATAAGATGTTAAAAAAACATAAAATAAATCTAATATAAAACTACTAATAATTTATAATTATTTGAACTAACAAAATATGAAGCAAATATTTTTTTGCGATGCACATCACGGATTACTCTCTAGTGTAACTTAATTTTACAACCCTTACACCTTCCGTGGATGAGGAAACCAAACAGCCCTAAGAAGAACTAAAACATAACATAACTTCCTTATTTTAGAACATGTTCTTCTTCTTTTTTAATGTTAAAGTTAAACCATGTTCTCATACATTAGAAAAATAGAGCACCAACAAGTTAAAGATAGTAGCATCCATCTTATACTATCTTGTTCATTTGTCTCCAAGAAATACAAGTCTCACATCTTGAGAGTTCGAAGAGCGAAGTTAGGATAATCGTTTCCTATACTCTTTATGATGTTGGATGAATTGAGTGCCAAAGAGCTGAGGCTTTGAAACTGTTACGCACTTTTCGGCAATTGTCATCCTCAGTTGTAGTTAGTGTAATAGTCATTAATCAAGCCAGTTTGATATATTTGCCAGATAAGTTACCGAAGTTGAACTGATGGAAATCAATAAGATCGACGTTGAACCTTCCTTAAACGCCTAAAAACTGCTGCAGATTTTCAAGATTGTGTACCAACCTGACCAAAATCCTCCTTTTTCCCCATTCCCTAAGAGAAAAAATTACAGTTTTATTTGTTAAGTATATGATCAAATTATTCTTATCCGGACACAAGAATCTACCAATATTGTTACCTTTCAAGTCATTCATATATATTATTTGAGGCATACAAAATTGAACATATCCGAAATCATCATTTTATCTACTTCAGTTTTCACTGAATTAATCATTTTTAAAACGATTTTACAAATTGATTTATGCAATTTAGAAAGCACAATTAAAATCATTGAAAATTATCCAATCTGTGACCCATAATCCTCGTCCTTTTGATGGATGTTTAATCGGTTTAGCAAAAATCAAAAGTAACATTCCAGTTTTACATTTCTAAAAAAATTTGGTTAGCCTAAACCGGTTTACTCAATTTAACACTATTCAACAAAATAATTATTTCAGCAAATTATTTTAAATTTTTTTAAACTACTACAGAATCATTTCAAATAATACATTTAAAAATAAAATTATAGTATGAGTAATACATTTTTATATCAAAAAAATAAATCTAAATACCATACAAAATCATTAAAACGGAAAATATTTATTGCTAAATAAATTAATAAAAATAAAAATTTGAATACATAGTTTTTTTTATTATATATTACAATTTACATTTTTTAAATGGAAAATTTTAACAGATATGACACCCAGATGTGTAGGTTATATTTTATATATTCTACATATATTTCAAATATTCTCAGCATTTAATGTCGAGATTTAACATTCCATAGTGTAGAATTACATAAAATGCGTAATTTTCATTAGTATAAGTTATTAAAGGAAATATTGTAAGTTAATTGGATATCAGAAAACGGAAATATCGTAAAATTTGGTCACCTCATAATGCTATATAACCCCTTTCAGTAGTCTCCCAGTTTTTCAGGCATATCAACTATAGTCACTCTAAAGAAATTAGTTTGAAGAGAAGGAAAAAAAAAAAAAAAAATGGCCAAGGCATCTTCACTTATTCTCCCCATCATCTTCCTTATTATATTTTCCTCAGGTATACAGAATACAGTAATCTTAAGGCTTGTTCATAAAACTATTTTCATGTTTAGTTTCGGTTGTATTCATTAATTAGCACATGCCCCAAATGTTGTAGTTCATTGTGATGTTCTTTTTTTTTTTTTTTGCTAAAACAGTTCATTGTGATGTTAGCTTTAAGTATACATTTTACCTCTATAATTTTCAGTTTTGCTTTCTTTTCATTGGTATATATCTTATATTTTCTTTAGTTCAATATATAGTCAGTCAACAATTCTCCTAAGTACAAGTAACTTTTTGTTATCTAAATATAAAAATTGGTTTTGTTGAATATAGTTGAGCAGAATATGGGATGCTTTCAAGTTGTTGGCAGTTGCACATTCATTCCAGACTGCGGTGCGTCATGCAGGAAATTTTTTGGACCAAAAGCAACTGGCTTCTGCGACAACGATGGTCGTGGTGGAACATGTATTTGTGGTTATCATTGTCCAACTAAGAAAACTAATACGTGATTTCTATGGTTCTTTGAGAACTCAAATTCTTCAAAATATATAAGTATAAATCAAAATTCAGAATAATGTCAAGATCGTAGGTATTACGGGTTTTTGTAATGTTGTTGGAGCAATATTTTTGCAATCCAACATTTGATATATCAGTAAAAGTTATGAGACACAATGCTATTATAATTGGATGCTAGAAATGCCTTGTTTACAATAGACCGGGTTTCCCTTAGTGCGGATTGTGTTATGGTACGAAACAATACAGTTCAATGTCTTAATCATTTTAATCATTTTTTTTACGTCAAATATATATATATATATAGAGTTTAGATGAAATATTGTCATCGAATTTTTTATGCAAAACGGCAACAAACTAAATTAGATATTGAGTCTAGTGTCTAACTGAACCAACTATAACATGTCTTCTTCTTTTTAATTTTAATAAAGAAAATTTGACGGATAGACTATAACAAATATTTCAACTAATAAATATGATCACCCTACACATTATCAAAACCAGAATAAATGAGACAAGTAAAATGGATAAATGATAAGCACTATCAAAAAAAAAAAGAAAAAAAAAAAAAAAGAAGATAATTCTCTGTTTTATACAATTTTTTCCTTTCTAGGTATCAATATTTTGTTAAAAATTCAATAAGACAATTAAACATATTAATAAATTTTGTAGAAAGTTTTACAAAATTATTGAATATGAAATTTATTTATTTTTTAAATATTTTAGAGATCAGGGAGTGACAGTTAAGCAGCATATTGTTTAGAACATCTTCTATATCTCTCACATAAAATATAACATCTCTTCTGACCAACAAATTGGAAAAAAACATTAAATCTCTTTTGAGTTTTGACTGAGAATAATATTTTCTACGGAAGTAACTTTATTGGTCAAACCAATTTTTTCAAGAAATTATTGTATTGAAAAACTCATAACGTTTTTAGCCTATTTATGGACGGAATTTTTTTTTTTTTCTTTACATTTGCAGAATAACATTAAAACTAAATTCCTTGACTGGTGGCACAATCAAGATGAATATAAATGTTCATTTTGACTAGAAAAACCTAATGTTCTTATTTAAAACTTGGAAAAAAATAAATTCTTTGAAGATGGAGTCTTTATCTTGCATTTAAATAGATTCAAAAATGGTCGGAAAACATTCAAACAAATACTTCAGAGAAAGATAAAATTTAGACAAATAGACTAGAAACGTGAACATATGGAGAAGAATACTTCACTTGTATTCTTTGTTAGCTTACTTTTAATGCTTGTCTCAGGTAATATTATATCTTCTATGTATCTTTCAATTGGTCTATGTTAATTTAATTCATTTGACACATTTTTCTTAGTGTTTCAACTTTCAAATGCCCTGAATATAATTCACAAGCAACAAATTTTGATAGAGCCATTGAGATCTCGAATATAGGAGTTCGTTTATTACTTGAATGAAATAAAATAGGCTATTGGGATCTTAGATTAAAAAAAAAAAAATAAGATATTAGTATGATACTTTCTCCATGATTAACTTTTACAGCGATAACATATTTAAGACTAAATATGTTTAACTTTTACGGTGATAACACATTTAAGACTTAATATGTCTAAACAGACGTGCCTAGAGTTTAAGAGGCCTAAGACAAAAAAAAAAAAAATTGTTTCATACTTCCTTCATTCTTAATTATTTATATTCCTAAGAATTTTTTGTTCTTTTCAAAAATATACTATTTTCAATCTCTTTTGAAAACTTAACTATATATTTTATATTATGTCCTCTACTTAATTCTGTTTTATTTTTTTTAACAAAAAATAGTTACTTGATAAATACAAGGTTAAAATTGTAGTTTTTATACATTTCTTAAAATCTGTAAAAATCTTACCAATACAAACAATTAAGAGTGGAGTGAGTATTTATACAAATTTTAGAAAACTAATACTATTTCACAATATATGAAAATATTCTTGAACTATAAAAATATAATTTAATGATATTTTTATAATCTATTTTCTTAGTTAATATTATTTTAATCTATAAAATACTAAAATTTAAAATATTATAAATATTTAATACTATTTTTAATATGTGAAATATAATTTTAAACTAAAAATAGAATTAAAATATAAATTGTATTAATATATTTAAGATTTAAAAAATTTTGGGGCCCTAAAATATACTTAAATTTTTGGGGTCCAAGGCAATTGCCTTTTTCATTACACATAAGTCACGCCTCTGTGTCTAAACTATAAACATATGTACAATATAAAAAATAAACAAAAACATTTTATTTTATGTCAAATTTAATGATGTATCATGTATACAATATTATAGTTATGATACAGACAAGGGCAAACATATGTATCGACGGTCTAGGCATTTGCGAAAACTGCGATCAAAAATGTAAGGCCATACACGGACCATCGAGTGAAAGCGGCTGTGACCGCAGTGTTGGAGTGCCGTTGTGCACATGCTACTACCAATGTCCATCCCCACCACCTTCGCCGACTCCACCCAAGACTTGCTTTGGTGGAACTGGTTTATGCAGTCAAATGTGTCCTGAAAATTGTTGTGATATGAACTGCGCACAAAAATTTACTGGTGGACATGGTTATTGTAACACTCTTGGTACTACTAGTTTGTGTCAATGCGAATATCCTTGCTAACGCCGGTTGGCCAAATTGTAAACCGAATAAAAGAAGTAAGAATTATTATTTTTATTTATTTTGGTTGACGTATATTTTATGAATTTAACTAAAAATTTGGCCTGAATTTGGTCCTAAGAAAGTAAGAAGGATACCATTTGAAACATACACGAGAGTCTATTAGAGTGTTACACGAAGGAGTGATAGTGGAAGATAAAAGAATATAATGTGAAGCAATCTATGCATAAGAATGACGTATAGTGTAGTGGAATCAAATATATGTCTAACTTACATAACACTTCTTGCGATCACCTCTTGCAACACAAGCATATGATCGGATTTTTGGTTTCTGGAAGAAGAAAAAGCTACAATTAGTGTTCTACGTAAAATTAAATGATTTCTATTTTCTTTTCATTTTTTTGTTTTGATAAACTCATTATATTTAACTAGAATTCAAGTTATAAGTAGATGACTCTCTGCCAGAGAATATAACTCACTTGATACACAATTAAACAAACAAAGCAATAATAAATCTAAATTAATTTAAAAAAAAATTGTTTGATAAAAGATTTTCTATTGAAATTGCATGAGACATAAAATGTTACAAAGCACAAAACATAAATTAATAATTTATTACATACGTTTCATAAATGATTCGGTTTTATTTATTCTATTCATTTATCGCAAAAACAAAAAAAAAAACATTTCAAAACAGAAAAAAAACTTAGCAAGGATATTGGCATTTGCACAAATAAATATGGCCAATGCTATCACAAAATCCAGATCCACCAGGATACATTTGCGCACAGTTTTGATTGCAACAATCTTTCTGGCATTGACTGCCGCAAACGCCAGCCCCGCCATAGCATTGTTTGGGTTGTGGATGCCTTGGATTTGGTCCGCACGTATAATTGCACGTGCATAGTTGACTGTTGCAAACGCCTTCTGCTGTTGACCCATGTATCGCCTTACATCTCTCATCACATTCTTGACAAGCACCTAGAGCTTCTTGGCAAGCGTTTGCCTCCACCTTATTTGTAACTATATATTAGAGACTTCTTTTAGTACTAGCAAAAAAAACAACTCGTTGATATAAACTTTGATTTATATATAAAAATTAGCATAATCGAGAACGTATTTGAAGAGTAGAATACTGTAAAAACACATTTATAGATTTATTTTGAGGTAATAGTGTAAAGATTTGCGGAAACGGTGAATAGACATAGGAAATATAGAAGAAACAAAATATAAACAGAGCGATATGGTGAAGTCAAGTTATAAATAATAAAATTGTAGAAGAATTTAGCTAAATTAAACTAATTTTCCAGTAAAGTGATCAAAACAGTATTTTAAGATGAAGTGCATCAATCTATCAGAGAACAGTTAGGTGCTTGGAACACCAAAACATTGGCTATTTCATATAGTAAATCCACTGACAGTTCAGTATCCACGCCTAATAATTGAACAAGAAAATAGAATAATACCGGAAGCAAGCATGGTACCGAAGATGACAAAAACCACTAGTGAAAACGCCTTCTTCATATTTTCTAGTTTTTTTTTTTTTTTCACAATTGGCTGAAATAATTATTAATATATCAACTGGGCAATTAGTTGGTATATATATATATATATATATATATATTATATGCCACAATTAGAAAATCAATATTTGTTAATATGTTGCCGAAAAAATGTAGTCATTGCTGCTGAATGTGAATGTTGTATGTTGACTATATCATATTACTAAAAGTTTAAAACATTTGTAGTCAAACATACCTATCATGTTACTTCTTGTAGACTAAAAGGCTTAAAGCATTTGAAGTCAAACTTCTGAATGAGCCATAAATGGATTTCCATGTATATATATATACTACACCATTATCAAACGTTGATCTTTACGTTTCTGTTTTCTTTTGAATACGAGAATATTTTGTAAAGATATTTTCAAACATACCTTTTTTACTCATTAATATACCAAACCCACAAATTTTAATGTTTTAAGCTTATAAAAGTGAAATGTGAGTACTATAGTTATTATCTAAAATACAAGCTATTATAATATATTAAGTATTTTTCATCGCATTAGTAATGGTAGTAAGTTTTAGGTGTTTTTCGATATGACTAAACTAAATTACATTTTTATTAAATAAATTTAAAATTTTGTAGATTCAAAAATATAGTGTATATATTATATTATAAATTTTGGAAAAATAATAATATAATCTTTTATGTTTGTGTATGGCACGGATCAACCATTCCAAACATCCACTCTCATGATAGTGGAATAATAGGTCTTCGAGTTCGAGTTTCAAATCATGAATAAATGTAAATAACATGATGTTTTATAATCTGGCCCGTTAGATAAAACTCAATTAGGATGACTGGATGAATGACAATTTAAAACTTATTCGACTTTTTAAAAAATTACCAAAGTTTCAAATATATAAAAGTAATTTAAAATGTTGACCTAAACATCGATACTTAGAATTGTTTTTTTTTTTTTTTGTTAAACGACATAAATACTTAGATTGATTAGATATAACAGTGACATATTGACAGTTATGTAAATAAAAAATGAGATGCACTTTAAATCATTTTAATTAGTACTCCCTCCGTTCCAAATTAATAGAAGTTTTGAGTCTTTTTTCTTGTTCTATTTTATTAGATGTTTTGTTAGTTTTTATGCAAACTTTACATTTTGATTGGTTAAATAAATTTTAAATAAAACATTAAATGATAATTTTGTAAAGAAAAGTAGGTTTCTTAATATGTGTGCTTTTAGCCAAAACATCTATTAATTTGGAACAGATGGAGTATCATATAAGTAGATGACTTATGTCTAAAACTTGCGCATACCAGTGATACTATAAATTCACATTTCTTGTCGTATAACCAAATATTATATTGGTATCTCAATAGTCAAGAAGATATACAAAAGCAAAAGATGGCAAAGTCACGGTCTTCACTTGTTATACCGACCATCTTCCTTGTTATGTTTGTCTTAGGCACACGACATTAAAAACAAAATTCACGTTTTATAAGATTATTAGTTTTCTTAATTTATTATTATTATTAGTATAATTATGTTGTTTATCTATATATCATCTATGTATGACAATGGTTTTTTTGGATATATAGTTGAAAAGAATATGGGATGCTTTACATTCATTGGGATGTGCAAGAGCGACTTGGATTTCTGCTCTTCATCGTGCAAGTCGATGTTTGGGCCAATCGCTAGTGGGTTTATGCGACAAAGAGAATGATTTTGGACCGTGTATTTGCACTTACCCTTGTCCGGCTGATCATGCAGTCAAAACTTTAATTTCTGATCAGAATGTACCATAGATCAAAATTCATATATTTTCTTTAGCAAAAAAAAAATAAAAAAAATAAAAAAAAAATCATATATTTTCGAAGTATTAGATATTTTCTATCTTGAAATATCATTAACTTATGTTCAATGTTCTACATAATTTATGAATAAAAGATAATTAATGCTCTCGGTTCACCATATATAAACCATGAATGAATATGCAGAGATTTGGCTTTTGAATAATAAAAATAGTAATTTACTTATTACCAGTTTTATACCACATCGTCCATGGTGAAGTCCCCTTGTACTCAGAAGCATTTTGGTCCACATTGGTTATTTTCTGGATGCATTCTAAAGCATGCATTTTCGCCCATACTCTGAAGTTAGGGGCTCGGTACTTTCTCTAGAAGGATTAAACCATGGTAAATCCCCCCCGCCCCCCCCCCCTCCCCAAAAAAGATAAGAAATAATAAATGAACCATAGACCATATCTTATAATGAAAATTTTCCTACATAATCAATTCTAGATGAGATTTTCAGCTTATTGAGCTCACTTGGATCCCTATCCCTATTTCACGACTTGGTTTAGAAATCTTTCACCCCCCCCCCCTCCTCTGGCATTAAGCATGATCAACTCTACTCTGCTAACCTAAACCCTTGTTTTTCACTAATCTTTTGTTAAATTATTATGTTGTAATAAAGAAACTTACTAAATAAACATTTGTACAGTTTTATCAATATATTAACCGGCAAACAAAGATACTTGATCAACACTTGCTCCTATTGTTATCTAAAACACTAACCGATCGAATCTGATGTCGTCATGTTTTAGTCAAAAACACACAAATTATTTTTCTATCGTTGAGTAAATTTAGCACTATATATGAAACTTATTTGCGCGGTGGTTGTAAATCTCGAGATTAGTATTATATTTTAGGTGTATATATATAGATATATTAAAAAGGAGAACTCGGTTGAGGGGAAAAAAAAATACCGGAAAAAGTCGTAAATATGGATGGACACGTGGATAAAGAACGTGAAAGAGAAGACAATGACAGATTGAGTTTTATTGAATGAAGAGGACACATGCATTGATGTTTCTTCACGTAAAGAAAGGCCTTCGAGTTGGCATTTCCTTGCCTCACGAATCTTTGTCTACCTCGTGCCTCTTTTTAATTCTCTTGTCTTCTTTTTTCCCATTTTTTAATATATTATTGAAACTTTACTTGTTTATTTATATAAATAAATTGGTATTCTAAAGTGCCACAACGTTCGCTACTCTGTCTCTTCTCCTCTTTGACTTTTGTCACACTTGTTGTCTCTATCGTCTTAACTCAACCATGGTTAACAAAGTTTTGTTGCAAAACCCTAAGTATCTGCTTTTCGATATGATTTTGTCCTAATAATTAACTTATATATTATGGTCACCAGTTAATTAACTTGACTTCTTTGATTAAATAATGATTAAAATCCAAATGAAGACTCACCATGTATCTCTCGTTTTGCTGTTTGTTTTAATCTTACAATCTTATTGGGATTGTGAATTGTGAACATGTGTGGTTCAAGAGTCAACTTCGGACGTAGAGTTGTCACAATCACTTTTGATTAGAGTATACCCCTATATTTTGATTTTATTCAGATATGCAATTAATTTTTCTCTCTTTTTTATACAGCGTTCATAGTATCTCTTAAGCCACAAGATTTGAGTTTTGGTTCCATTAATTTGTATAAACTCTAATCACGACATGTGACTGGATTTAAAATATTTACATAGTTCATGATGTTCATCACTCTCAATTAGCAGTAAATTTATGTATTGATATTTAAATCGCTGAAGCGTCAGATTAGTTCTATGTGTGGACAAGTCACTTAACAGTTAACATGCAAATATCTTTTTGCAAATCCATCAAAAGATAAATCAGTAGACCGAAAGCATGACCGAATAGTCTGAAAAATATTATGTACATCACACTAAGAACTGAATCTAAAGATAATTCCAAATTTAGATCGAATCTTGCCTAAGTTAATTTGCACTCTTAATAATTACACTTCTTTTCATAGGACATTAGTTTGGAGCAGAAAAAGTAGGGTATGGCTTTATATAAAGTGTAAGAACTTTTACATTAAACTAGAAAAGGAAAAGTGAGTTCAAAACTACATTGACTTTGAGAAGCAAGAAGCGACTATACAGTACCGTACTTTCGAAAAACATTTAACTAGGAGGCTAAAGATGATATGGAATTTTCGTTTTGTATACATTGGAATCTGAAAAAGTATTTAATATAGTTTCAGTTATAAATGAAAAGAGGGAGATCCAACTAAACTTAGGTGTTGAGGACTTTGTGTTTTGTCAAACATAGGATCCGACCGTTGTTTGTTGTGCATGTGCCTAGAGACATGACCTTTGCATCACCCTAACTAATTGTCTTCCAGATTTTAATATTTCTTCATACCTCTCAACAACTTAATTAACCCAAAAAAAAAAAAAAGAATAGTGAAATATTCAACATCCATCATACTATTTTACTTTATGCAGCTATTGCTAGTAGCCTATTGTGTTATCGTTGTACATGTTATGCGTATCAATGTCATCACTGAGAATCGAGATTCGATCTATTTTTAAATCAGTTTAGATATGTTACACGCATCATGATTTATATATGATGTCTTAATTAAATATCGTTAGGTTATGCGTAAGAATTGATTGGGATGTACTAAGTGGGTCATTCAATTTTGAAGAAACAGCATACAGATCGACTATATAAAGACTTGTATGTTTGTATAAACCATATTTGATTAGAGGAGCTTTTCAAGAGAAAATGAATCTATTTATTTGCAAATAGATTGTTAATTGCATTTTGAAAATTACAGAATCCAAAATAGTGGAACCAAAATAAAAAATAAAATAAAAAAAGAAGCTTCAAGCTTTGACTTTTGACGACTTCCAAGCTCCAAACAAAAACACTCTGCGCACTCTATATTACAACACTCTCGCTTCCTTGCTCCGTCAGAATTGTCAATCTCCGAGCTGTCTTCAAGAACTCACTGCCGGAGATCAGTCAAAATTACAAACATTTATTAGATGTTTTATTCAACAATCAAAATATATAGGAAAAATATTGAAAATCTTCTCTTTAATTTTTGTTTTTTACCTGAAGGGTTCGTTTCCTGCGTATTTGATGGCTCCTGATGCATCCCTATAGAGAACAGAGCTCAACATCTCAGACTTTTGGATTCCAAACATGTCAGAGAGTTTCCTACTCAAGTCTTCATATGAACCAAGAACCGATAAGTCTAAGGTTCGACCCACATCGTCTGACTCCATAAACACTTTACAATGTCCTGTTTCCAAACCAGCTCCATCGTGGACTTTGTTGGAACAAGGTGATCCTTCGTCTGACGAAGATACGTCTCTTCCCACAAAACCGTTGTTCTGGTTTGATCCGCCTGATGAAATCTGCGTTTTCTCTATGTTTGCTGTATCCGTTGATCCTTTTTCTGATATCTGCTCCTCGGGTAGTATGAGCTTTCCGAACAATACGATGTGAGACTTTTTTGATTCGGTATCATTGCAAGGTGTTGTCCCCATTGTCAGAAAGCAAAAACCTTTCTCGTTCTTCTTATCGATGTTTCGCAATCCGAGAGGAGGAGAAAGAGGGAGAGATGATGGAGGTAGTGGTGGAGGTGGTGGTGGTCTATTCAAGTAGTAATGGTGGAGATCTGAAGATGATAACCCGTAGTACTGATGAGCATTATGCCTGGCTCCCTGTAAACCCACGGGAACATTGTCCAGAACAGAGCTTAACGGGCTTGATCTGATGAGGGGATTGCTTGGGAATGAAGGTACTGGGATTGAATTTATCAGGTTGTTGTAATCCGGATGCTGAGGAATCCGCATCTTTTTCCTCGGTGGCGAAAACGAAGTTAGCGGGATTGGATGTACGTTGGATACCAATTCGACTAACCACGGATTAACCCGCTTCACGTTTTGGAGTAAATCCGGCTCATCCCACGCCACCTGAAACACACAATATGCAACCTTGAGTCTATAGTCTTTAAGATTTACAAGCAAAGAACATAAGGAGGAAACTTTTTTGGGATTTTACCTGTAGAAGCCGCCAAGGAGAGTTAGGCCAACGGATAGGATCAGAGACGCTAACAGCTGAAACAGTTCCCATAAACCAGCTTATTCGAGACGAATCTTCTGTCTCAAAAGCCATTTTAAACCTCATACCCGAGCACCACGGAATCCGCATCGCAGCTCGAGCATCCAATGCCTTGACACAAAACTCCGAGGTGCTAGCCCTCGGATAGTACACAACTTCAAACGGTCTTCCGGTAATAGCGAGAGTAGCTGCTTCTATAACGGATTCAGCCGTCACTTTTCCCTTTCTATCCGCAATCGAACAATTACTTCTCCTCAAACTATTGCTTTCATCTTCCCTTAAAAGAGAAGAATAACCACAACTTCCGCCAATCGGATTCCAACCCGCTGAATATTCGGGTCCATTACCAATCCCTCCTCTCTTAGCCCTCCTAATACCTACACAAAGATCTCCATTCTCAGCTCTCATGAAGACAATCGAATCTCCGGCTACAAGCTTCTTCTGGTTCACGAAATTACTCCATCCAGTCGTGAGAAGATGGCGCCGAGGGGTTCCTCTATAAATATGCCTAAACTTCCAAACATCCCCATGAACATCCTTTGCAAGAATCGTCTGAACCGGTGGCTCCGCGTTATAATCCAACCTCGGGAAGATCGTCTCAGCGCAATAACGAGGAACAGAGAATCCACCACCATTATTAGCATCAGACTGAGTCAGAGTCTTAGCAAAAGAAGGCGTTTTCTCACTATTACTCTCGAAACTATTATTATCTTCACCATCTCCATACTCATGATCAACAAACTCATCATCTTTTAAAGGAACCAACCTCAGCTTGGCAAAAACCTCGTCTGATTCAACGTCAGCCATATACTTAATAGCCAAAACACGACATAAAACCATAGGAGGAATAGGTAGATTCCCGAAATCGACACAATCGTAAGCGTTCTCGGCGTGTCCTTGAGGGAAATAAAAGACTTTAGAGTTCATAGGAGGCATACGAACCATACCACCAGCACATGCATGCCATAGTTGAGGATCTAAACCTTTCTCTGATCCACCTTTCATAGGATTCATAACATTTATCATATCTTGTGATACCTCAGGGACCTTTCTTGCTGCAAAAAATGAACAAATGTGTTAAGCTTTGATTCGAACAGAGTAGCCAAACAAAAGCAATCAATTAAAGTGTTTTTTTTTTTGTTTTTTAACAACTTAAGTCCTTATTATCAGTCAACTCTACCTAACAAATGAGATTTTCCCGGAAAAACAAAAAAGTTTCCAGAAAAACCGACAAAAAGGGTCATTTCAGATAGAAAGAAGAGTTCAACTATCAAATCTGGTGAAAGAAAAAAACTTTAAAATATCAGTGAATATACAAGAATTATTCCAAGAAAACTTCAAGAACTTTTGAGGATAATTAGTTTAGTTAGATTTTCATAAGAGCTTATAGCTCACCGATTGTGTCGGAAAGCAGATAAAGCAAAAAAAAACAGATCGGTCGGAAGTAACAGTAAACTTAGAAAGTTAGAGAGACCAAAATAGAGTAATCAACTTAGCCAGATCGAATTTATATCGAAATCGATTGAAAAAAAAAATCAAGATGAAATTGATCAAACAGAGAAAGATAAGGAGACAAATAAAAAAGATTTGTTCAAACCTGGGAACAGTGGCAGATCTGAACAAAATAGAGAAGATTCTGTCTAAAATCTCTCAAGGTTTCATCAGAATCTGAAGATTCCGCAGCTAATTTCTGCTTCAGAATCGGATAAGGAAGTTCACTTTGTACAAAGGAAAATGAAAAAAAGGGGTTCGTATATATCAAGGAAAGAGGTTTTTGCTTTCTGGAAAATTTACTAAAAATATAAATATTATCTCTTTTTTCTCAACGTTCATTAACTCTTTCACATGTCTTTTTTTATTATTATTTTTTGGCTCCTCTTAGTCATTTTAATCCAGATTAATATTTTTTCAATTAATTAATTTAAGCCCAAAAAAAGGTAACAATTTGGTAAGTCAAACCCTTGATTCCGGGCATAAAATTCGACAATACGGAGTGTGAAAAAATAATATATTATAATAATGTTTTATTTTAAATTTTTATTTTTGTTAACGAAAAATATCGACATACGAGTAAATAGTTGAATCGCGCACGTGACGGATCCGCACGTGTCGTCGGTGCTTCCGACATATCTCCTAGAAATCTGATTAGAAGCATCTAATTAATTAACAATTCAACTTAAACTAATTTTTTTTTTTAACTCACCCATTAAATGTTCTCTGATTAAACTAAATTTTTACAGTTTGATAATCCCAATATCATTAATTTGTATCTTATTGTTTACGAAACACGATAGTTTGTTGATGATACCCATGTAACCAATTTGCTGTTGCTGTTGCTGTTGCTTACGATGTTTATGAATACTACTGTGTTTAAATGGATACAAAAAGGAGTAAATTGGCACAATAATCTAAAATGGTTAAAAATTGAGTAATTATGTAGTGTAACATGCTAAGTGGAAAAATTAAATATTTAACAAAATATTGATTATTTAAGTTTTGAGTCAAATTGGTTTTCTATATTTTTTTTTTTGGTATTTAAAACAAATGATTCAAAATTGATATTTTGATCCAATTATCATCTTTATAAATTACTAGTTCAATAAATTAATAAAATATCATAGTTCCAACTTTATTAATTTATTAAATAATATTTTTCTTTTGAGCCCATTTTTTTTTCTTATCTAGGTTTGAAACCAATTCATAACACATGCCGAGACTTAAATCATCCATATTCATACTTAATATTCAAATACGATTTTGTGATTAAAATAGTCTTTCTCTAAGCAATTTAACTATAACTATGTCAGTTTAGATGTTAAAAACTGCTGTATATATATATGATGGCTCGTAATCTACTTTGACTCAGGTTTTTAAATTTTATTAGGACTAAATAATAATTTTAAAATTTATATTTGACTTGCAAAGGATAAACTGCTTTTCATATAACAAGGAAAACAAATGAAATTTCTCCTATAAGGCTACAACTATACCATATATATATATATATATATATATATTCACATTTTACCAAAAAAAAAAACTATACCATACCAACTAAGATATTATATGTATATATACATCAATACTACGATCATAGCAAGGCTCAATAAATTTCCGCATGTGTCATTGTATATTTTTGTCGTAAGAGTTAGCTTTCCCATTAATACGAAGAGCTTGATCTAGGCCATACGTAAACAAAAATTCTGTATCGAATCATCTACTCAAATAAGACTATGGACCAATTATTTCAAGATTTAATGTTTTATGAAATATAATTATATAAATCCACTAAAATTTACGTGATTTTAGATACATATTAGAAAAAATTTAAAAACATAGTTAACTAAAAAGTTTGCTTGTTACACTTTTCTAGCAAAGTTTTATTTGTCAGGTTTTTTGTTTTGTTTTTGGTTTTTGTTTGGACGTCTTTTTCTAGCAGTGTTTATAAACGGGAATTCGACCCAAAAAAAAACACAAACTTTGCAGGAATTGCCAAAACAAAGACAAACTTTGTCCTGACAAAAAAAACACTAAACTTACGGTTGACTTGCCAAATTTATTCGAAAACTTACGATTGACTTGCCAAAATAGCAAACCGTTATCTTTTTTAAAAGAAAAATTAAACGATGTTAATTGTTGCCGTTAAGTCAAAACGACGTCGTTTTGGAATTGCAGAAAATCCTCATAATTGAACCAATCAGGAATCGAACCCGGGTCTGTACCGTGGGAAGGTACTATTCTACCACTAGACCACAGAAGCTTTTTGGTTAATGTTTTTCATTTATATCTATTTATACTACATTAATAAAATTAATGAAATTAATAAAATTAATGAAATTAATAAAATTAATGAAATTAATAAATTTAATTAATAACATTAATTAATAACATTAATTAATAAAATTAATTAATAAAATTAATAAAATTTCAAATTTCAAATTTAAAATTAATAAAAGTAATAAAATTAATAAAAAAATTTGAAAATAATAAAATTAATAAAATTTGAAATTTGAAATTAATAAAATTAATAAAATTTGAAATTTGAAATTAATAAAAATAATAAAATTTGAAATTTGAAATTAATAAAATTAACTATTTTATTAATTTCAATTTTCAAATTTTATTAATTTGATTAATTTCAAATTTTAAATTTTATTTTAAAAAAACATTTGATCTGAATGCGGATCCAAATGTTCGGCTTCAAATACACATAAGACATTGTGCTCGGTATACACTCGAAAGTGTCTCTAGCTCAGTGGCTATAAACCCCTCAGTTAAGTCCCCACTACATGAGTTCGAGTCCACTTAAATACAAGTTTTTGATAACAAATTCATCCAAAACGATGTCGTATTGACATTTAATCTTCAACCAAACTGATAGACGACACGGCGTTTGTTAATTTTAAATTTTAAATTTTATTAATTTCAAAAAAATTATTAATTTTATTACTTTTATTAATTTTAAATTTCAAATTTCAAATTTTATTAATTTCAAAAAATTATTAATTTTATTACTTTTTTATTTTAAATTTCAAATTTCAAAATTTATTAATTAATTTTATTAATTAAAATTTTTTTTATTAATTTTAAATTTCAAATTTCAAATTTTATTAATTAATTTTATTAATTTTAATAATGTAGTATAAATAGATATAAATGAAAAACATTAACGAGAAAGCACGAGTGGTCTAGTGGTAGAATTGTACCTTGCCACGATACAGACCCGGGTTCGATTCTCGGCTGGTGCAATTATGAAGATATTCTGCAATTCCAAAACGACGTCGTTTCGACTTAACGGAAACAATTAACATCGTTTAATTTTTCCGTTAAAAAGATAACGGTGTGCTATTTTGGCCAGTCAACCGTAAATTTAGTGTTTTTTTGGTCAGGGCAAAAGTTTGTGTTTGTTTTGGCAATTCTTGCAAAGTTTGTGATTTTTTTGGCCGAATTCCCGTTTATAAACCAAATTGATCGTACATAAATATCTAAAAGTAACATTGATTTTTCTATGTGAGAGCTTTTTAGAAGGCTATCTTTAGTAAATGTTATTTAAACATTAATAGAAGAAGTATGATTATTATTAAAAGAAAAAAAAAGTATGATTATTAGTGAATCCGAAAAAAATACTATTCAATTTTTAAAATTTAAATAATACTAAAACTGTAATATGAATGAGAATAATAATAAGAAAATTTATAATAATCATGAAAACATATTTGACCGGAGGACATAGCACGTGCGACTAACCATGGTTAAGTTTGAAGTGTGTCTGTGTATATGTTGTTTGGTCAACACCACAGACTCTCCTTGTCAATAGTTATTACGTGTGTCTCCATTAATGTTAATCCTGTAATATTTGCATGTCGCAGGGCACATTCGGCATTTGAAACTAAACCAGTGGATCTGATCTGATTGTCCTCTTATTCCTTCAGATTTGGTTATCACATCTGCATATAAACCATACACCTCGCACGCTTCGTGATGTTCCTCATGACCATACGTTTTTTTTGTGTGTCTAACACCAATTTGTTACTAAATTGAGAGATTTGAGACCCAAGTTTAGACTAAACTTTAGGATTTTTCTTTTCAATGAACCGTGACTTAACTCATTAGGCGAACAAATATTTCTTTAACCAAAAAAAAAAAAAAAAAAAAAAAAACATCATTAGGCTAACTTTTGAAAAACCTGGACAGGTGGGCTCAATCTTAAAATGTTTGGACAGGTCGGCTAAATCTTAAAATGTTTGGAAAGGCTCCTCAAATCAATGTTCAAGTTCCACTGCATACTAACGCGGCTTAACTTGACCCGTACGTGTTCGCTACCACAGTAATCTTTTCATATATTAACACTATTCGCCTTATCTTCTACCAATCCCATAAACATGGCTACATAGTTAATAATGCCACATATTTTTCAAAATGTTCCAAGTGTTTATTCGGAACCAAAAGTAAAGAGATCTACATCCATTTGCGCTAGCTTTTATCTTACCTAGTTTCATGTGTAGAGAAAAAAAAGAACCCAATAAGTTCCAAGTTCAACCCAACAATCACTTCTTTCACCTTATCCAAAAGAAAAAAAAAAATTCACTTCTTTCATCTTTTAAAAGACAAAAAAAAAGCAGAATTATCCGCCGTTTTCAAAGCATATGTACTATGTTGACAAAATCCACTGCAAGTTCTAGGAACAAATAGTCAAATACCATGCTCTGCTGAGCTCACCCTTAGCTAAATTTCCTTTATAAAAAAAGGTCTTAATCACTGCACTTGAAAAGGATAAGCATTTTTGCGAAAATACTCTTTTCTGTTAAATGTGTTTTTAAAAGATGTGAGAAAAATAATAAAAATACAAAGAATAAACAAATTCACCAATATCGCATTGGCTATGTTTATGAGCAAAGCCAACACAATATTACTACTATAGGCAAAAAGACTGATTTATGCCATAAACAAACATCTTACATATTTCTATCTTAATTATACCATTTTGCTCTTACCTTCTACTTCTTGTGTTCCATTCAAATATTTGGTATTTTAATTTTTTTGGTTTTAAAATAATTTTGAACAGAAATTAGGAAACATATTATGGATTTTATTTGGAAAGATAGATGACAAAGCGAAATGGAAGTTAATAAACAACAAAGAGGGTAAATGTAAAGAGAGACTTCAGAATTTGTCATTAAAATTTATAAATCTTCGAATTTTGCCATTTTACTGTTTTAGGGATGAATTATAACAATAATTAAACTGTTCATGACAATTTTACCCTTATAACCAAATAAAATTTTAGTACACAAAAACAGATGGATATTTTTTCTATGCAAATTTTGTCTACCACTAAAACTAAACTCTATCTATCCATTAAAACTAAATCCTAAATTATAAAATAGAAAACTCAAATCAAAAACTAAACCCTAAATTATAAATATAGAACCCAAACCCTAAACTAAACCCTAATTATAAATATGTAACCCAAACTTAAAACTAAATCCTAAATTATAAATAAGGAACTCAAACATTATGTTTTACCTATCTAAACATAAAACTAAACTCTAAATTAGAAATATAAAACCCAAATAAAATGTCTTAGTTATCCAATTATTATCGATCCGTGGACAAAAATATTACATAAATATGTACACGAAAACATGTAGAGCAAAAATAAACTATAACATAATTAAGAGCAAAAAAGTTATTTTATCATGGTTGAGTAGCAGTACAATGGCAAAAACCGAATGCCACTACTACAGCAGCGGTTTTTTTTTAATTAATTCATATGTAAAATGGACTTTTAATGAGGAGACCTATAAGGACATGAAATGGAATTCAGACACAAACAGTCGCTATAGACACTGACTCTCCTCTTGTCCTTTTCTTTATCTGCTTTTGTCTTCACAAATATTTTATTTTTAATTTTAAAATGATATATTTTTTTAATAAATGTTTTTAAAAACTTATATAGACAAAGATATATTAATCTAAAAATAATCCAAATTCAGCGTTCTTTTTTAGTTCGACTCATACCACCAACCCAGTTGGGCTGGGCCTGGCTAGACTAATATGCCAAATCACAAAATTTCCCAACCATCACCATATATCATGTGAACAAATTTTACAACTCTTTTTGTTCTTCTCTACTTATAAAACCATAACACTATGAGGAACTGATTTTTTTCTTTCTAAGATGTTTCACTCCAGAGAGTCAAGAGAGCTACTTTTGTAGAACAGCTAGCTCTGCTCCAACTTCTTCAGCCAAAACCAATAATTGTTATAATTCTGAGAAACCAGAAAGGTATATACAAACCACCTGCAGAAGAGATTTCTTCCATTTGAGTAACCATCTTAACTGGAACCAAAACCAAATGATGTATATATAAGTCGTCAAGTCACAAAACCTTTTTGATTTCTTGTAAGTTATAGTTCTACAGCTTCATTGGTGAGAATGACGGCGTTTGGCTCTGCGATACCCTGTTATTGGTTCTTGTTTATGGCGGTATCTCTTTTTCCCTTTAGGACTGGTCAACCCGCAAACAAAAGATGCAATTTTGTAATTACTTTCTGATGCAAAAGATTGAAATTTTACAAGAGAAGTTAAAAGACTTTTCTTGAAAGTTGTTCAAAGCTTACTTGGAGACTGCAGAAAGCAATTTGATGATGAATATAAGAGGGAAGCCAATTAAAGCTGTGGCCTGTTGAAATTTAAAAATAGTTAGGATTCGTATAATCTGAACATGGATTGAATGAACGGAACTTGTTAGAAACACATACCCCTACCCAAGCTAAGTCCATGGTAGCAATCGGTTTTGTGACTTCATTGTTCTTCAACATTTCTTGAGCCTTGGTTTCAACAGAATGAAGTTTATCAAAGTGTTACTATAAGTTGTATTCAAAAACCATTAGACAATATGATGAATATACCTGCTTATGGTAGATTTTAGTCGAGTTAACCAACTTCTTAAAGCCATCTCTTACGTTTTCTGTATATGGCTCTAAGGCAACTTGTACTTTCTCCAAGTGTGGTTTAGCTATGGTCATTATCCGGGTCGTGTATGGATGTGTATGTTTTCTGATTACCTAAGAAAAAAACAAGACAATGATCACAATGTTTTATGTAATGTGAAAGAGAAGCAGATGGAAATATATTAACCTCAAGATAGTAGTATGAAACGTCGAATCCTTGGATGAGGTGTGGTGTCAAAGCCTGCTTAGATGTATGTAAGACCTCAACGGACTTATCGGTTAAATATTGAACTTTTGGTTCAAGATATATGGTTAGTGTTACAAACGCATCTTTGATGTTTGGAATCCATTTCTGTAAAAAAATCAAGGAGAAGAATTTCCAGATATTTAGTATCAAGTAAATGGAAAGTAAATAAGTGTGGAGTAAAAACAAAACTCACCGAGTTCAGAGTTTCAATGTGAGGCTCTGACCATTTCTGGACTTGGTCAATTTTCTGGTTCACCTGAAGAACATAAGACTTGTCTTTACTTTTAAAGGGTAAATTGAAGACTTTCAGAGTTACTGAGAATCGAAGACAAACCTTTTGAAGAGTGATATGAAGAGTTGGGCTAAGGTGTTGATGCCATAGGGTCATTAGATATGCCTGAAACTATGAAAAAGGGAGCTTTAGAAGAGTACTAATCACTAAGATTATACCATTTTATGAGCCTTAAAGCTTTTAGAATTACCTGAGTTTTATTTGTGTTAAGACCAAGCTTAGACAAGAACCACTTCCCATCGATCTGAACACAAGAAAAGAAAAGAAAAAGGTTACAGTAAGCTCTTGAATATGTATGTACATCAAATCCTAGAGGCACCATTATCTCTTACATTTTCAAGCTTTGAGCTAAGTTCTGAAACTTTCTTATCTGCGATGTCAGCTTCTACTTGTAGCCTTCTCTTGCGTTGTATATCCACTTCACGTTTTAATCCAAATACCTACCAAATGCAGAAGTGTCATAATAAGATTGAAGTAAGGTAATAAAAACTACTCAAGCTATAAAAAAACCAACCTGTTTCTGAAGTTGATAAACCTTTACTTCTGCTTCACTTGCGTACTCCATCAGATTCTCAGACTAAATAAAGCATTAACAGTAACACAAGGTAAAATAAAACTTTCTTCTACATTCTTTATAACAAATGAATCAAACCTAGAAAAGATGAATGAAAATCTCACTTGGGAAAAATCAATCTCACTATCAAACAAGTAAGATTTCTCCCGGATAAATAACTCCAAGCCTCGGATCTTCTCTTCTTTGCTAAGCAATTCTTGGTTTTTCTCTTTGATGATTGATTCTTTTAATGAAACACAAACACACAGAAACAAAAACAAGAAAATGTTAGCAACCAAATCATGAGATCAAAATATGAAGTAGCTGAGAAATTTTCAACTTAAAGAAAAGAAACAAAAAAACGTTACACGTCATTTCCAGAAACAGAACGGAATCTGATATAATATGAAACGTCACTCCTTTCCAAAAAGGTTAAAACAAAATTTCGAATTTTCTACCTACATTTTTCTCAGAAACATAAACATAACTTGAAATGAAAATAAAATGAACCGTTACTCACTTTTTCCAGAATTTCCTCAAGCAATGTAACAAATCAAAAGACCCTTTTTCACATTCACTACAGTTTTTTTTTCAGAAATAAAATACCCAGAAAATTCAGCTAATCGTAGAGAAAATTCCAAAAAACTAAACCTTTACGTAGACAGTTAAGCTAGATAGAAGATTGCATAATTTTCCAAGAAAAAAAAAAAGAATCAAAATCGAAAAGTGAAATGAGACATACGGAGAGCAGAGACTGTGGATTTGAGTTCGTCGAGCAAATGGTTTTGATGTCCATTACAGCTACTGTTCTCTGAGGAAGAACAAGAAGAAGAAGAAGAAGAAGAAGAAGAAGCTTTTTCATTTGCAGTGATTGAAGAAGAGTAACAAGAGATCTCGAGCGTTACGAGAAGAAGAAACAAAAGCAGCTTAAAAAACGCCATTATTGGAGACTGCAACAGAGGACTTAGCACAGTTTCAGAGAGACAGAGACTAAGCGTACCAAGTCAAATAAAGGGTCTTACTATCTTTTCTTTAATTACATATCTGTCCCTTTACTTTTGATTTATTCTATAAATTGCCTAAATAACAATGTTTAGATTTTGATGAAAGGGTGTCTTTTGAAAATATCTTGTGCAAATATCTTAAAAGTCGTAATTAGCCTTAATCTGACTCTTAAAGTTTTAATGCAACGAAAACGGAAGGATATATAAACTTAAATGTAAAGTAATCTGTTTTATAGTTCCATAATTGTATTTTTCTATAAATTTACACTATTGTGTTTTGTTCAGAGTTCTAGGACCAGAATTCCCTTTTTATTCATTGTTGGGATTCTATTCGTTCTTCTTTTACAAATTTAAACTTACATAAAATCTGGTAAAAGTAGTAATTAATTTTTAGAATTATCTCTTTCAAAATGTTATATATTCTCTTGATCAACGTCTGGTTTTTTTAGTTATCAAAAATCCATCATTCTGTAATTTACAAACTGTAAATAAGCCAGTTAAAGACAATTAAGAAAAAAACTTTTTTTCTTTCTTTTTGAATTAGTGTCAGGATTTTTAACCAAAGAAAAAAAAAGAAGAATTAGTGTCATGATTCATGAATCTCAATTCATTTAGAAAAATATATCCACATATTTCTTACTATAGTTTACCAGAATAGATATTCTTTTCCTTTATTTACATATATATTTTTCAAAATGAAAATTTATCTTTTAAGTGAATTTCTTTTGGTAATCTAAATTATAAATGAATTACGAAGATGGAAACATAAAAAAATAGGGTTTTGTAATTATTAAGAACTTGGTTATCGTTATGGGCTTTTAGGCCTAAAGGCTCCTCAGCAGAAAAACTCGTACCTAAGGTTTTAAAGCGCACTACTCTCTCTTTATAAGTCGTCCTAGTACTGTTGAACTAATTGTTGGTCCACCACATTTTCATAAGTACTATCTCTAAATCATTTTAACCAACTTAAACCAGCGTCCTAAATTATAGAATCTTGTTATTTCAGATATATACCGTCTGTGTAGTATATGTTTCTACTGTCATTATACAGCTTCAACCATGCACCCCCATTTTCACCACTTCTTCTTATTAATAACCACAATAATTTTCACACGATATTTTGTTGAAAATCTATCTATGTGACATATGTTACATGAGAAAAGAAAATATTAATATATTCAACACAACCAATAAATAATGCGTTTTAATTGTTACAGTCCCCCCCCCCCCCCCAACTTGTTTTTTACGTCAAAAATAATTGAAAAGTTGAGTCCCAATTGATAAACTTTGCGGTGAATATGATTTGCTTAGCTAACCTTAAAATACAAAAATCACAGACGAAATCAATCGAAATTTAAATATTAATATATCATGGAAATAGAGCCTTTTATTCTTTATCCCAATTACAAGCATGACACAGGGGACCTAGACAGTAATAGAGTATCCAAACCTAAATAATTTGCCAGTAAAATAATATTTAAAACAATATAATATAATACATAAATAAAATAAAGAAAAAAAAAAACCTAGTTTTTGACGCAATAATAGAAGCGAACCAAACTTGGCCTCTCTATCTCGCCTATAAATAAGATATAGAGTTTAGCGTCAAAAGGGTATGCAATTGCAAAGAAATACAGGCAAGGTCATCACTGTCCCTAAACTCTCACCCTTTTTTATTTTTTTCTTTACGTTCGTTCGTTCTAGGCCGTCGGATTATTTCTATTAGTCTTAATCCAACGGTCGTGATCCAATTTGATAGAAAGTGTCTCATCGTCTCTCAACCACCAGATTCTTTCTCCGCTCTCTCCCTCCTCCGCTCTCTCGTCAACCCCTCTACGAAATCGACGAGACGTGACCAGATCTTCGATCCGCCTCCGTCGCCGTCGGTTCCTGAAAGATTGTGCCGCCTTTTCCAACTGTGTTCTTCTTTTACCTTTTTTTTTCCAGAGATACGAAGATTGGGATTTTGAGATTTTCTTAGAGCATTTTTGGGCGATCCGATAAACTTTAGAAAGTGATTTTGCCGCCCCCACCGACACCTTCAGTGGTTCGTTTACTCGATCTCGATCTTTTGATTTTGTTATTTTGTTATTGTAATCTACGCTCCATTGATTTGACTTTCAATTATAGCTATTTCGAATGTTTAGGTTTGATTGTAATTATTAATTTTGATTTGTGGTTTGTGTTGGGTTTAATCTTGATTTGCAGAAGCTGGTGTGGTGAGAGGGAATACGTATTTTGGAATTAGTGTTATTATTTTTCTGGTATTATATACACTGTTTATGACAATACATACGAGATGGCTTCAGAAGGAAAATTGTTATTTGATCTTAATGAACTTCCTACAGAAGATGATTATGAGAATGATCATGTTAACTGCGATCAGCCACATCAATCTATTCCATCTGCTACCTCTGGCTTCGTTTCAACAACATCGAGCTCTCAAGATAATGTAAGCAATCGAGTGTTCTCGCACGCTTCGACAGTTTCTGGTTTTCAGCCTTTTGTTCGTCCTTTAGCTGCTCAACATACGGATGTAGCAGTTGAACGAAAGGTGAATGAGGATTCTGTTAAGGGTTCATTGTCATCTTTGAGGTCGGATACTTTTGATGAAGCAAAGGTTGCGTCATCAATAGTTCTAAATGATGCTGGAGCGTCTGAGAGAGAAGAAGGAGAATGGACGGAGTCTGAGGTTCCTGCCAGTGATAATGTACATAGTAGTAGTTCTGATTGCAAGGGTATATTGTCACGAGAGCCTGGGATGCCAGAAACTAGTGTCTCTTCTGATTATTCTAAAGTTACAGAGAAAGATAATGGCTCAGTAGGATTAGATATTAACTCAAACTCTGGTCTTCAAAAGAGAAACGTCAATCATACTTCAGAAAGCAGTGCGAAAGATAGTGCATCTGTAGATAGTCCGCAAGAACAGGGTTTAACGGTAAGGCAGAGAGAAATTAAAGGAGTTGAAGCAAGTCATGCAATCAAGTGTGCAAATACAACCGTGAAAAGAAAGATGGATCACCACAAAGAGACGATGTTGGGAAAGAAACGCAACCGACAGACCATGTTTCTTAACCTGGAAGATGTCAAGCAAGCTGGTCCTATTAAGACAACAACACCTAGAAGACAGAATTTCCCACAACCTGTTGTCACACGCACAGTTAGAGAATCTCGTGCAGGTCCTCCACCTGCTGAGCAAGGAGGCGGGATTCCAGGGCATGTTGTATATAGGGATCAGAAACCAACTGACACTCCTAATGGTGGCATACATCCTGAAACATCTGAACAGAAGTTAGAATCTAATGGTGAATCACAATCTGGCTCGCTCGGTAAAACTAGGAGGATGAACGGCGAAGCAGGACCTTCTGCTGATGGGACATTGACATCTGTGTCAAGGCAGGGTTCGTGGAAGCAGCCAATGAATTCTCGGCAGCTGAAGACTGGTCATTCGTCAAATAGACAAGTCTCTTTGGGCAGTCAAAGTTCTGTAGACTCAAAGTTTAGTAACAAGAAATTTACTTCGTTCAAGAAGCCAGTCACAAATAGTACCCAATACCAAGATACATCTGTGGAGCGTCTTATACGAGAGGTGACCAACGAAAAGTTCTGGCATCATCCTGGTATGTCCTATATATGGTTTATGCATATGGTGTTTGAGTGCTTTTCAATTTAAGTTATCTTCATTTAAGGTAGGAACTTTTATGCCAATTAAATTCTACTGCTCTGGTGCCAGTTTCATGTGTCTCAAATCATGGCTCAGTGAGAATCGTAATGGCCACAGGATTTGGAAGGTGATACGATTAAATCATACTTGTAAACGTAGATGACAGAATTCTTCTAGTTTGTGTTGATGATTTTATCTACTTGTCCTGGTTCATCTCTCAGTTCTCTTTAGTTAAAGTAGCTCTCTCTCCTGATGTATTGTGATACATGCTTTAGTATTTTGTACTAGTTTCATCCCTGGTATTACCTGCTTAGGCATTGAACACACCTTGTCTTAGACATGCACTTAATGGTTCATTGTCAGTGAGCTCATTTATATGATTGGCTCTTGGTGGCTTTAATCATCTCGGCTAAGGAGGGTTTTTTTGACTCAGTACAGGAAAAGTGGATGATTTGATACTTATTTAAAAGCTACATATAGTATATTAATGAAAGGGAATATTGGATATTGGTAGGCTTTTTGATTGACATGACTTGCACAGATGATGATGATTCACTTTAACTTTTTCATGTGACCAGTGGTCTCCCAAATGTGTCTTTTCTGCCTTTTTACCCATAGTGTAACTGACTCTTTTGCATAAAAATTTCTTGTGTTTAGAGGATACTGACCTCCAATGTGTTCCTGAGCGGTTTGAATCCATGGATGAGTATGTTAGAGTGTTTGAACCTTTACTTTTCGAGGAGTGTCGGGCACAACTTTACAGTACATGGGAAGAATTGGCTGAGGCAAATTCGTACATGAAGGTCAGAATAAAGTTCATTGAAAGAAGAGAGAGAGGTAACCATCCCCTGACCTAATTCACATCTGTAAAGACATCTGGGCAACAATGTTAATTGTCTGGTGGCTGGTCTCTTGGTAGCTGACTACTAAGCTTTGTTTTTATTTGACTTAGGGTGGTATGATGTGATACTTCTCTCAGTAAATGAATGTAAATGGGCTTTCAAGGAGGGAGATGTTGCAGTTCTTTCAAATCCTGTGCCTGAATCAGGTGTGTTTGCAACTCGTACATTTTCTGGTTGGTTTTTTATATTGCAGGTGCTTCTATGTATATTCTGTAATTTTTTCGTTTTTGATGTTTAGAAGGAGAGCACGTTGATTCTGGACGTGTAGCTGGAACAGTTAGGAGATATATACCAGTTGATACTCGAGATCCTCATGGAGCAATTCTCCATTTCTATGTTGGAGACTCTTACGACTCTGTCAGGTTAATGCTTTTTCATATGTTTAGATATTGATACCATATCTGAGTTTCTACCCATTCTCAATGGAAGCATTTATTTTCTGTCTCTCATTTTTTTACTTTTTAATTTTCTTTTCCAGTAAGATTGACGATAATCATATTTTACGGAAGCTTAAACCGAAGGAGATCTGGCATCTAACAGTGCTTGGTTCGCTTGCAACCACACAGAGGGAATATGTTGCCTTACATGCGTTTTCTCAGCTTAACCCACAGGTTGGTTTTGTTTTCTCTAACAAATATTTCGTAGATGCTTTCAGTTATGCTGACGCTGGTGTAACTCATATCCTTCAGATGCAAAATGCAATCCTCAGGCCCAGCCCAGAGCAGTTTCCTAATTATGGGGAGCAGACTCCTACAGTGCCCGATTGTTTTACTCCGAGTTTTGCTAGCCATTTACATAGAAGCTTTAATGCTCCACAATTGGCAGCAATCCATTGGGCTGCAATGCATACTGCAGCTGGTACTAGCAGTGGGGTAAAAAGGCAAGATCCATGGCCATTTACTCTGGTTCAGGGCCCTCCAGGAACAGGCAAGACACACACAGTTTGGGGAATGTTGAATGTTATCCATTTGGTTCAGTATCAGCAGTATTACACTTCCTTGCTGAAGAAATTAGCTCCTGAAAGTTATAAACAAGTTAATGAGGGCGGTTCAGATAATATTGTGTCAGGGTCTATTGATGAAGTCCTACAAAACATGGACCAGAATCTATTTCGCACACTTCCAAAACTGTGTGCTAAACCAAGGATGCTCGTTTGTGCTCCTTCAAATGCTGCAACCGATGAACTTCTCTCACGTGTCCTTGATCGTGGTTTTATTGATGGGGAAATGAGGGTTTATCGTCCTGATGTGGCTCGAGTAGGTGTTGATACCCAAACGAAAGCTGCTCAAGCAGTTTCTGTGGAGCGAAGAAGTGAGCAGCTATTAGCCAAATCTCGTGATGAAATTCTAGGACACATGCACAACCTTAGATTACGAGAAGCTCAGCTTTCTCTAGATATTGCTGGACTTAAAAGGGAACTTACTGCTGCAGCCTTTGCGAACCGTTCTCAGGGATCCGTTGGCGTTGACCCTGATGTTCTTATGGTTAGAGACCAGACCAGAGATGCGATGTTACAGCGCCTTTCTGCTGTTGTTGAAGCCAGAGATAAAGATCTTGTTGAAATGTCACGCCTTCTTATTGTTGAGGGAAAATTTCGAGCGGGTAATAACTTTAATCTTGAAGAAGCTCGCGCAAGTCTAGAGGCAAGTTTCGCAAACGAGGCTGAAATTGTTTTTACAACCGTATCAAGCAGTGGTCGTAAACTGTTTTCTCGTCTTACACATGGCTTTGATATGGTGGTCATCGATGAGGCTGCCCAAGCTAGTGAGGTTGGAGTTCTCCCTCCCCTTGCTCTTGGTGCTGCACGATGTGTACTTGTCGGTGATCCTCAGCAGCTTCCTGCTACAGTTATTAGCAAAGCTGCTGGAACTCTTTTATACAGTAGAAGTCTCTTTGAAAGGTTTCAGTTAGCAGGTTGTCCAACTTTGTTGTTAACTGTTCAGTATAGGATGCATCCCCAAATCCGCGATTTCCCTTCAAGATATTTCTACCAAGGACGTCTCACGGACAGTGAAAGTGTTTCCACTGCCCCTGATGAGATTTACTACAAAGATTCTGTCCTAAAGCCTTACCTTTTCTTTGATATCAGCCATGGACGGGAATCTCATAGAGGTGGATCGGTGTCTTATGAGAATATTGATGAAGCTCGGTTCTGTGTTGGGCTGTACATGCATCTTCAGAGAACTCTGAAGTCAATGGGTGGGGATAAAGTCTCCGTTGGGGTAATAACCCCATACAAACTGCAGCTGAAATGCCTGAAAATCGAGTTTGGAAATGCTTTGGGCCAAGATGAACTGAAAGAGATTTATATCAATACTGTAGACGCATTTCAGGGTCAAGAACGTGATGTCATAATCATGTCATGTGTGCGTGCTTCCGGTCACGGGGTTGGTTTTGTTGCTGATATCCGGCGGATGAATGTTGCGCTCACTCGTGCCAAAAGGGCTTTATGGGTATGATGGCTCTCCCTGCACACATTTTTTGTATGATAAATATGTGTGGTTTCTCGTTAAAGTTTCTGAGACTCGTATTATCGTTAAACAGGTGATGGGAAATGCATCTGCTCTGATGAAGTCTGAGGATTGGGCAGCACTAATCACTGACGCCAGAGCAAGGAACTGTTTTATGGAGATGGATTCTCTTCCCAAGGATTTCCCGGTCCCAAAGGTACCGAGCTTTATCCCGAAAGCGCCTAATGCTAGAGGTTTCAGATCAGGTGGGCCAAGAACCAGATCCATCGATATGCACCCTGAATCCAGGTCAGGGACACCATCAGAAGACGATGAGAAGCTGAGCATAACAACAACATTTTCAAGAAATGGAAACTCTCGAAGGGAGAATGCAGTTGATGATTCTGATCCGCCCGGGGATAGATATAGAGATGCTTGGCAACATGGGATCCAAAGGAGGCAAAATTTTGGACGGCCTTTAGGGAGAAGAGACTAATTTATTTTTTTCAACTGGTCTGAACTTCATTCACTGGTGGAGCTACTGTGTTACTTGAGATATCAGGTCATCTTGACCTAGCTCACGGCCTCACAGGGTCATCGCCATGAGAGGGTGACTCGAAGTCATGAACTGTTGAAAAAGGAATATATCTGAAGGCTGTCTACGTCAAAGGGTAGCATGTTTGACGAAATATGATTCATGCAAATTCTTTCAAAGAACTTGCGCTCTTCCGCTCCAAGATCATAGACCTTCTGGAAGGTTAGCATGTCCGGTTCTGTGGTGCTTCATCTCCCGACTCAAAATCTGGAACGGACCAGGTGAGAAACTACACTGTAAAATCCAAGGCCGGTCTCTCCGAACGGTGAATCCACTTGAATGAAGTCGGAAACTGTGGGTAAACCTAAGGGCTTGATTCATTTACTGGAACTAATCGGGTTGAAGCGATCCCTGCATTGTAAAACGCTGTCATGTGGTGCAAAACAACAAGAGATGATTTGGTCGACAGGTTTGTAGACTGTAGGAATTGGCATAGTGGGTTTGAGATGATTTGTTTAGTCTGCAGAAGTTGTTCTTAAAGAGTAATAACCAAAACCACACTGCCCAGTCCACTGTGTTAGCCTTTTGTACATAAGCTCACCTTATCTAAAAGTTATCAAACTCAGTTCTTTTTTTCCCTTCATTCTATTTGTTATATCTTGTATTTTGTTTATTTATAAACATATCTGATCAATGAAGAATCATATATTCTTTAACTCTTTAACAGTTTCATCAGGATCATCTACTTAGGAAACAAAAGAAAAAGACTCGTGTTCGGTAACACGTCTAAAATTTTGACCTGACTGTTTGCTTTGTACCCTTAGTTGCAAATCTCTTGGCCTATGGTAACAAAGAGAAGATTGAAAGATAAGCTAGAAAGGATATTTCACATTTCTTTGATGAATTACACGGTTATTCTATCAAGAGATTACCCTTGCTGATGACTGCAAGATGATTATTCTATCAAGAGATTACCCTTGCTGATGACTGCAAGATGAAAAGGTTATGAGTACAAAATGTGAGCAAGAAGCAAAAAGCTATTCAGTCACAATCTCTGTCAAGCCTCCAAATCCAGCAGCACTCGTATGGTGACTGCAAGATGACTTAGCGTAGCTCCTGCAACTGCTTCCACCACTGTGGCTCTTCTCTATGCTACCACAATTTGGCTTGCAAGCCTCCTTCGTTTCCATCTGAGAACAAGTATCTTCTTTAGCTTTCTTAGAACTCTCACAGCAGCTCGACTCGCAATGTCCATTGCCCTTCACTTTCAAGCTAGCTACCACGGGATCAGCAGGACTAGAGCAACAACCTTTGACGGACACTTGTATCTCCCCTTGCTCATCTCCTTCCAGATTGACCAAGGTTGGAGATACTTCTTGTTTTGAGCCAGTTCCACAACAAACCGACTTGCAATCACCATCACCAATGTCCAGGCCAGCAGGCTTGTTATTATGACAGCTTTTTTTCACCTCGTGTTGGTGAGGTGGCTGAGTCTTGTCACCACAACACCCGGAGTCATGGCCTTGCTCCAAATCACCAGGTTCTGCACAACAGGTCTTTTTCACAATCCTTACATTATCTTTATGTTTCTTGTCACAACAACCAGAGTGCCCATGGTCCAAACTGGTGTTAGCTGGTTGAATCAGTTTCTCGTGATTCTTCTTTCCACAACAGCCTGACTTGCAATGCTTATCACTGGTCTTTGGTAATAACCCAGCAACATCACCTTCAAGTTTCTCCCTATAACATTTGTTGTTTCCAGTTTTGTGTTTATCACTAAGCAACAACATGCTATTGAGGATGACAAGCAGACAAGTTCCTACATCTGCAAGAACAGCTGCCCAAATCAGCGGGTGACCAGCAAAAGCCAAAGCAAGAATTGCTCCTTTCATAGTGATGGATATGACCACATTCTCCACCACTTTCCTTTTCGCTCTTTTCGCAAGCTTTATCGCCTGCGGTATTCTTCTGATGTCATTGGACATGAGAATTATATTACCGGTCTGTGTTGCAAGCGCAGAGCCGGAGATACCCATAGAGATACCAATATCCGCTGTAGCTAAAGCTGGTGCATCATTCAACCCATCCCCTACCATAGCCGTTGGCCCTTCTCTCTTAAACTCTTTGATGATTTCAGATTTACCTTCTGGAAGAAGCTCTGCTCGAACAATATCCATAGCATTCCCAAGCTGTTGTTCATATAAACATTTCAAGTTTTCATCACTGGAATACTAAGTTTCAAGAGAAAGCATCAAACTCATAAAAAAAAAAACTCACCTGTTCTTGAGCATGCATTGCTGCAGCTTGATTATCTCCAGTCAGCATTGCAGTCTTAATTCCCAAAGATTTCAGTTCTTTCATAGCTTGAGCTACTCCAGATCTACAAGCATCTGAGAGATTGAAAACTCCAGCCAGTCTTTCTCCAACATATACATATCCAACAGTCTTTCCTCCTTTGTTATCAACATCAATATCAGGAACTGTGTACATAAACCAAAGCAAAGAACCATCAGAACCAAAAGCCTCTGTGCTCAAAAAAATTGCATTAGTTTGGATATGCACCTGATGAACACCCAGCTCTGGAAGCAATCCTTTTGTTCCCAATATAGACTTCTTTTCCATCAATCTTCCCGTAAATTCCTTCTCCTGGAAAGTTTTGGTAGTCCTCAACAGCTTCAGGCTTAGGTTCAACAGAGACAGATTTTGCATAGTCCACAAGTGCAGCAGCCATTGGATGGCTTGACTTGCTCTCTGTGCTTGATACCCTGACAGAATTCATATCCCACATTTCTCAGACAAAGTCAACAGAAACACAAGTGTCTTTGTTTTGATAAAGTGGTAAGAAGATATGTTTCACCAGTAAAGCAAGCTGTGCAGGCTTATATCACTACAAAGTGACTGGAAATCCATGACGATGAACTCGCCTCTAGTGATGGTCCCGGTTTTGTCAAAAGCAACGATCTTGATCTTGGCTAAGGTCTCAAGATAATCAGCTCCTTTGATGAGAAGTCCTGATGTGGCTGCCTTGGTGAGTGCACAGAAAGTGGCTACTGGTGTAGAGAGGATAAGCCCACAAGGACAAGCACTTACTAACACAACTAGTGCTAAGTGAAACCAATGTTTTGGGTTGTGAACCTTCAATGCCAGTGGGATAACCGCAAAACAAATCGATATTAGGATGACCGCTGCATACAATCAAATATAATTTGAGGTCACAATCAAGAACTGAACACATATGTAATGAGCAAAAAAAACCAAAATCAGTTGCTGATACCTGGAGTATAGTACTTAGAACATTTGTCTATAAATCTCTGAGTTTCAGTTTTGCTGTTTTGAGCTTCTTCTACAAGCTTTGCCATCTTTGCAACCACACAATCCTCAGCAAGAGCAGTGGTTTTCACAGTTATGTACCCTTGAAAAACAAAGAGGATCGTGAAAGCATAAAATATAAAGGTCATAAGAAAAGTGGAAAAGCTTTTGAGCCTTTTATATACCATTTAGGTTGATGGTTCCAGCCCAAACCGTCGAATCTCTCAGTTTAGGAACAGGGAAGGCTTCACCAGTCAAGGTTTTCTCATCAACTTCACAGTTTCCATCCACAACAACTCCATCAATAGGTATGGTTTCACCAGCTTTGACTGCTATAACTGTGTTGATCTTAAGCTCATCCACTTCAACTTCTTCTCCAGTCTCTGCAATCACTGCCTTCTGTGGAGCTAAGCTCATTAGAGACTGCATCACTGCAGTTGCCTGAAATGTAAACCAATACTTTATCAATCACAAGATCTCTTTGATATTTGAATCAAAAGAAATGGAAAAGTGAAAAACCTTATAGCTAGCTCTTGATTGGAGCCAATCAGCTATTGTGAATAAGAAGACAACTACTGCAGCTTCTGTGTAATCTTGCATACCGAGTGTTGCTCCCACTGATTGAAACAACAAAAGAGCATTATTTATATATGATCATAGGGACATAGTTTTGATTGGGCTGCAACATATGATCAATCAATAACTCTTGAAGGAGATTCTGTAACCATTTTACATTTGAAAAGCTTGTCTATTATTATAGTTCTCAACTCTTTTTCTTTCTTCTTCTACTACTCATCTTTTCCTCAACTATTATCTTTTTTTTTTTGGTTGAATTATTGAGAGAAATTAATTTATCTTAACAAATATTTCAAAAATCTATATTAAAATATCTAACGTTACTAGTATATATATCTTGGCGAATAAGCAAAATTTAGCCTTATAAAATAAAATATGAAAAATATATGTTTAAATTTTCAAATGCATTTTTATCAAAAAGAAAATCAAATGGTTTTTTAAGAGTGTTCGGTTTAGGAGAAAGCAGCATTAATTGTTTGTTACTTTTTTCATTCCTCTTTTTGGTCCCAAAGTAGATTTAAAATGGCCAAATGCAGAAGAAAAAAAGACAAATACTAGAGAACAATTGCTTTTGTGTTGACCATAATATTCTAAATCGACCCATCTCAACATTATATAGACGCATACTTATTATATCTGCAATAATCATTAGTATGTTTGATATTCACCTTAATTAGTAATAACGTGATCAGATATGTGGTCCATATCATAAAATAAATTGGAAAGAAACATATAGACGAAAGCATTACCGGTTATAACAACAAGAATGTTGATGTCGATTCTAAACCTTGCAATGGAGGCTACAGCTTTGGCGAGTATGGGATAAATTCCGGCAACAACAGCTGCGACAGCGACCCAGCGGAATGGAGAGTAAACATATTTGAAGAAGGAGAGGAGGAGAAGAACGCCGGAAACCATCGCAAAGGGACTTGGCCATTTATTTTTGAAATTGGTTTCTCCGGTTACTCTCACATTTGCTTCTAACCTAGCTTGGTTAAGTGCTTTAACTGCAACCACAATATAAGTTATTAAAATGTAGTATTAATATATTTGTTGAGCAACAAATCGAATCCACCGCTATACTAATGAGTCAATGGAATAATATAAAGAAACAAACAAAAAAAAAGAGTTATAAATTAATATATAAACGTTAATCATGTGAATGATGATGCGTTACGTAAAAAAATCCACAATGTTATTACATTTTGTTATCGTACGGAGATCAAACAAAACAAAACCAAAGTTTTTCAAAGATATTTAATATTTTAAAGCGTTACGTAAGCTGCCTAAATTTTAGTTTTACTACCTTGGAAATGGTAAGTACTACCTACTGAGAAAGACTATACTAATTCTTTTTTTTGATACATCAAAGATTCAAAATATTTATTTATGATAATAATCCTTATAATTGAATCAAAGGAAAAAAAAACCATATTATAAATTAAAAAATACGTGTTGAATTTGGACTTGATGAACTTATTAAACTAGCTTTTTCTTTTTCTTTTTAACTTTAACTTACTAAATTATACTCCACATATATAAATTATATTAATGCATGTATCTGGCAGAATTAGATGAAGCGTTGGATGACAAATGTACTTCTTAGTAGATCGCATAATTAAATGTCTGAAAATGACGTTTGCATTTTTGCAACAGCAACACAAAAGCCAAAATTGTGATATATATATATATATATATATATATATATATATATATATATTTAATATTTAATTAAATTAGCAACAGAGAGAAAGAAAAGAAAAAAGTGAAAGCTTTACCGATTTGTAACTGGGAGATGAGGAGAGTGTCGTGGACGACGATGACAGTCCTTGACGGAACGATGACGGAATATTCTTTAACACCGTTCATTGATTTGAGGATATTCTCAATCAGCGGAACCTCCGAAGTGCAGCAGATTCCAAGAACATCGAAGTAACTCTTTGTCATCTTCTTCGACGCCATTTTCGTTTTTGATTCTGCCAAAATTTTGAAACGAAACCACAAATAAGATTTTTCTGGGTTTATGTTGAATTGGCCAAACACGATTTAAGGGAAGAGTAACAACAAATTTTAAGGGATGCACGTAACGTCTTCAAAAAAAAATATATTAATGTTTAAAAATAAGAGATCTATGGGCGAAGAAAACGTTGTCGTGAAGTTTCACTCTACACTTGGCGAAAAAAAACTAAGGAAACAAGTTTTTGGGAGGCATGGCTATTGCCTATTGAGTTGTGTCTCTCATAGAAACTCTGACATTTTGATAAGAATTTTAAAACGGAGAGATCATTGCAAATCTTCATTGAGGATCTTCTCTACCAAAAAAAAAAATATAAGGACAATAAAAAAATAAAAAATGTCACGAAAACAATGCGTGAGAGAAAGAGGAAGAAGAACGTTTTCGAAGTCGTCATGAAATAAATGTGAAGAATAATAAGTAGAAGAAGAAGAAATATACCGGATATAGAAACAGAGCTTGCAGATGAACAGAGAACAATGACCTAACGGGTTTGGTTCGGTTTAATTCGGGTTTGATAAGTTCGAAAAGAGAAAGAGATTGGTTTTGATGTTAGGAATGATGATTTGAAGGTGAAAAAGGATGAGAGTGGCCTTTGCCTTTATATAGGGGAAATGTGTTGGAAAGCGTCATTCAAAATCATCTGTGGGATTTAGCTGAGTATCCCAAAGGTTTCTCCTTCAGTATCTCAACCATTTTTTTATAATTTTTATTAATAAAAAGAAAAAAAGAAAAAGGAAAGAGGAAAGAGGGGAAAAACGGTTCTGCATAGAAAATGTTTATGAAAAACTCTAATCCTACATGTCATTTTTTAATTGGTTTGTTTATCTTTTTACCATTTAAAATTTAATTATATAATTAAATGATTTAAAATATATAATTATTATATGTGTGTGAAACCGGAAAAACTTCTCTCTACTGAAAATGCTCTAACTTCCTTACCATAATAATATATATATATATATATATATATTCTTCTCTTAATTAATATTTTCGGTAAAAAATCCCCGAAATTATTATGATAATAGTAACATATTTTTTGCAAATATGGTAATTTACTATCTTTTTATTCAAATATATATATATATATATATATATATGGTAACTATATCAGTATAGAGACTACAAATTCAAACCTATATTTAGTTTATTTTTGAGATACTCTTGTGGTGCCGGAACAGATGTAAATGCTCTAAAAATTTGGTTTAACAGATTTATACAAAAACATATTACATAGTATATATATATATATATTGGTAGACTATAAATTCAAAACTATATGTGTATATACGTATATGTATTTAACTATTTATGATTTCAAAAAATATTTAAGAAGGTTTTAACCAAAAAATATATATATATTTGAGAAGGTAAGTAACGTTTGATTTCGAAAACAGGGAGAGGAGAGATAGTTCGATACATCATGATTTTAGGTAGGCAAGTGCTTGTGATGTATTTAGAATATACTGTTTCGTGCTGCCAAAAAATAGAATAAAAAATGATAATATATATATTCCTTTTAAAGTTATCTTTCCTTTTTTTTTACCCAATAAAATAAATAAAGAGAATAAGAATATAAGATATACGAAAATAGGTTTGGTAGGGGGAAGAGGTTTTAATCTTGTACTTGAGAGACACGAGAACAAATGTGTACTACAAAACATAGTGAAGAATCCAGAGTACAATGTCATAGAATGGAATCCATGTGTGATTCCTCATCTGGAATATTTTATTATTGTTAAAAAAATAAAAACAAAATTTCGTTGCTTATTTCAAATTCCAAAAATATTTAAATGCTCATATGTATTTTATTTTTTTTGCTTCTTATTAGCTGCACATGTTTGGTTAACACAGTAGATCACCTAGTATACTGTGTAACACTATTGTGTAGATATTGGTTGATTGGTTTTTCTCGACTCATATTAAAAGACCATGGCCGGCAAAAAAAAATAAAAAAATTAAAAGACCATGTTTGTGGCCTTTGTGGGCTTTATGGTTTCAAGCTTTTAACACTAATCGTAAAAAACATATTTTATGCCGTTTCAAAACCATTAGAAAACACTAATCTAAATCCATAATTAAGATATTTTAATTTAGTTTATCAGGAATTTTGAAGGAAAAAAAATCAGTCTATTGTAGTTTCACCTCAAAAATACTAACAAAATTTGAACGATAATTTAAAATTCAACATATATCAACAAAAGTGGTATGCAGCAAAATCCACGAAACTATTGTGAATCAATATGTCCATATGAGACGTATCTCTTTGTTGTTCGAGCGGATTCAATTATGACAATTTCAAATTGTAATTCGTCAAATCAGATGCAACTCAACAGAAAAGTTCATTTGATAGAACGAAAATAGAAACTATGAAAGTGTTAGTCGCGTGGTTTGGTGATAAATTTAACTAACGCTAAAACAAAAGTTTGAAGGCGAACACAAATCACTATATATCTATGTATATATTCAATTTGTAGTTTTATTTATTTAAAAATACAAAACAAAGTTGTTAAACTAAATATTTAAACAACTGTGTTTCGTAGTCTGCTTGCGATGTAATGAACTAATGATATTAGATATTTGGAACTTTTATTTTGTTGTTAATATATGTTAAATATTAAATGTCACTGTTTTTTACGAAAAAGTAATAGTCAAGATAAATACATGTAACTGTTTCCAGATTCGATAGAGGCCAAAATGCAACTTGCAGAGTGATTACAGTAATAACATTACTGTTCATATAATTGTTGTCATCGTCATAGTGATAATATGATTATGAAGATCGTCATCATTATAATTATCATAATATTTGATAATTGGATTGAGTTAATGTTTCAATATTTTTAAGAAATCAAATTTCGTGAGACTGTGAGAGCCGTCCATAAATATTTTTGTGTTCTCGATTGTCACAAAAATTTCCCAAGTGATATTCACTTTGTCTAATTATTTGAATAGGTGTATAAAGCTCAATTTGTAATACCGCAGCAACTCCTGATTACCATTGGGACCCTCCCCGCGCCCACCAATATACATAGGTCTCTTACGCCAATCAGTGCCAATACAAATTTTGAAAATCCCACTAACTAAGACAATCTCTGACCTCACTCTATTTTTCACTCCAAACTCCATATAAAATTTTTAAAAATCCCATAGAGTAAGACAATCTCCGACTTCACTCTACTTTTCACTCCAAACTCTATTTTGCAGTAGATTTTGTTCCAACCCTACTCCATTTTCAACTCTAAAATGGAGTAAAAAAGAGATTACTCCAAATATGTAGTAACTTTACTCATTACTTTATTTTTTTATTCACCACTCCATTTTTAACTCTATTTTGGAGTAGGATTGAAGTAGAATTAAACTTCATTTTGGAGTTACTCCATTTTAAAATAAAAAATAGAGTAATACATTGAAAATGCTCTAATATAATTTTTGTCAGTTTGTAATCTTCACTTGCACCTATATTTTTCAGTACACAAAAATTCGAAGATAAACGGATCTAAGTACTCTAGAATGTTTTCATGAGGCATCTACAAAATTCTTGAGCACTACATGTGATAGAAGATGACGTCTTCGTATTCCACATATATGCTTCAAATCATATCACAAAACTAAAATGATGTTTTTGTGGTGAACGAAACTCAGCCACCAGAGTTTTTTCTTAATGGACTATTGTTACATATATACTCTAGTCCAATTGGTTGGTTGGTTTTCTAACCATATAACTTTGTAATATTTATCAACTAATCCTATAACCACAAGTTATATTTTGAATATTTCTTTTTAGTAATCACGCAACCTAAAAGTTATTAGACGGATAAAATATGATGTATGTCCCAGCTGCATCCTTGCTATAAATCCTTTGCCAAACTAGAAATTTATATCATCATACCATCGGTCAAACGATGTCAAGTTGTCAACACTAAAAGTTCGAGATTGTGAGCTTTATGGCTCAAACATAAAGTCCACTTCATTAGGTTAATTAAAACAGCTATGCCATGTGTATATTAATTGGACATGTTGCAGACTCTTTGGTACGTCGAGGCATGACCATTTCTTAGGAGCACGGCTTAGAACAATATGGTGGAGCCAACGCCCGACTTCTTGGGACCGGGATAAGTGATACAATGATGAACAATGATATAGATCACAATATTTTATGATGAAAATGAAATATCTATATTTAATCTAGTATAATTGATGAGATTTTTGGTTTCTTTGAGATATTTTCTAGTATATATATATATAGTTATTTTGCGGCAATGGATCATAAATACACAAATTACCAGCGATGAAGAAACAAATTAAGGTTGGCTCGAATCCTCTTGGATATCGCCACCTCTGCATATCATTGAGTACCACCAGAGTTTGACTCCTTAGTGGACCCGTTGACTACAGTTTTAGAAAGGTTTTCATAAGTTTTTGGCTACTCATTTTCTTGGTTTAAGAAAGGCAACAGCTTACAAAAATCACAATTTTCTCTCTGTGTCTTCCATAAACTTCTTGTGTTAAGTCAGACAGTTCATTATCAAGAACTTCTAAATCATTTACAACATTTACAACAAGGATAATATTGGCGTTTATATTCAGATACAACTTATAATATTTCTGATTTTTATATCAAAACAAAAATATAATCTATGGACTACAACTTTTTATAGAACCGCATATATATGAAAACGGTCATTAAAAGTACAAAAGACTGTCAAAGTTTTTTTTTTTCTTTTTCTTTTTTTTCTTTCCTAATGGCCACAAGTCCTAGCTTCTTTTTCTTTTGGTTAAACCACAAGCCTACCTTCTTATTTCCTTATTCACGTATTTTTAATAGATGCATATTTACATGTGTCCCTTTGTGATCTTAAGAGACTAAAAATAATCTGCGTAAGAAAGAAAAGACTAAAAGAGACTAAATATAATTTAAGCAGCACACCTCCACTATCTTTTCAAAAGGTTTTTAAGTAGTGGAGGAATCTCCAAAGGTCTCAAAACAAAACAAAACGAATTACTTTCCTTTTATTAAAAATGTAATCATGGTAAAAGGCAACTTAAATGAGCCAAACACAATAGATATTATAAACAAACATATAAACCATGTCTAGTGGGAAAGGGAATATATTGATCTACGAACTATAATGATAGATATCTTCTTTTGTGCTGCGATAAGCCATTCTGCTTATATTTGTTCCACCACCTGATACATTAAAATATTAGTTCCCAAACTTTCGGAACTCTTCCTCAAATAAAAATTCAACATTTTTCGTTAAGTGCATGACTGGTTGGAGTATATATAAAATTATCATATACTATTGTAATAAATTATGTAACATATTGTGCTACAATTATAAATTATGATAGATAAAACGATAATGTCAAGAGAACTAAAGAGAATTAGATGATGATAAATATGCACTAGCAATTTTTCAGAATATCTCAGTGATTTTTTTTCTTGGAAAACTTGTAATCTTATATCCAAAAATATTTCTCGTTTATAATAATTGTGATATATGAAAACCAAAAAGAACTGTAAATATATACTTTTTTGCCTTCCGTAGAAAGATGTAACTCAATTTTAGATATTGAAGGAATACCCACATTTTACAAGTTACCTCCATACGAGCTTTAAAAAAAAAAAAATTAGCTTAGTTTTTTTTTTAGTTTCTTGAAAAATTTAATTTACAGATATGAATTATAATAGTGGTGGGTGTGTATTAGTGATCCACTAATATGGAGATCAATATGGATTATAGAATGTTGATGGATACGTATTATTGACCAATAAATATTATAGGTTTTTGAAAAGGTGAATATGAAAAAGTCCAAAAATTAAGATGCTCAAGCTTTTATGTAAGAGTTATTTCGAAAAAAATATTCCTCACATTTCTCCAATCTTTTTGTTTTAACCACTGATCTAGCTAGTAGGGTTAAAACATGCTCAAGCGTCTTGACATCTAATTAGTTCATTATAAGAGAGGCCATGATTTCGGAGAGCCAATAAGTCAATTTTTTACGTAGAGAAATCGATAATTCTTATTTCCTGAATTTCTGAATTTCTGAATTATAGAGATTAGAAAAAACCTCTATAATTCTTATTTCCTGAATTTCTGAAGGTGGTGAATGGTGATTAATATGCTAGGATCCAAGAAAGACTCCCGCTTCAAAAAAAAAAAAAAAAAAAGTTATGTTTTGCAAGTAATCTCTTACTAGGGTATTCATTAAATGTTTCTCGAATGATCTCATCTTAACTTTTCCAAATTTCCTTAAAGAAAAGGCATATCATTTTCCATATTGTAATCGGTGCAAATTAGTTTTGGTAAAATATTGAAAAAAAAATCATTGGTAGAAATTCAAATTATGCAATATTAACCGTTAATTAATGTTTGAGAAATGAACCTTTGTGTAAAATAGAGGAGATAAGAAACACTTTGTGGATGTTTGATAGACTATCATGATCTATTGCTTGTTCTCGAATAGACCATTTAACCTCTTCTTTTTTTCGTCTGGTTTATCTTCTCATGACCCCGTAAGAATAATTATAAAACTAGAAAATGGTATATATAACCCACGATTAAAATAAAAATAATAATACAAGTGTATAATCAGCACAGGTCACAATAATGGAACACAGTGAGGTTAGTGGACATACGTCAGCAGCCCACAATAGCAAGGATCAAATTGTAACCAAGTTAGCCAATATATATACTCCTCATGCAATCTTTGTTGTCTATATATATATACTAAACTACAGATAATGTTTTGGTGGAAATCACATTTAGCTAAACTTTTTCTTAAGAATAATAGACTTCGTAACTGACTGGAACAATTCCTTGATATAACATTAATATAATCCATCCTGTTTATCTTATAAATTTTCTTCATTTATTTTGTGGTCTGGAACTTGTACCCGGTAGCTCCTGGTGTGGTAATGTTCTAAACAAAAGAAAATCAGTAAAAAAATTTGTAAGACATTCAAAATAATGGGCCGCATTGCATGCATAAGTGACAAATTACAACACTTTTTGTTCATAATCAAACCCTGGAATAGAGAATAGTATATAATAATACTAATATATGATTCGGCCTTCATTGATCAGTTGAAGGAAAGTGAACAAAAGTAGGACCGCTGAAGAAAAAAAAAATACTATGTGATTCTAAATGATTAACAAAAGAAGGCAAGTGACTGATGGCGATCAAGATGAGCCGTAAGTCTATTTTCAAACCGAAGTAACGGACCCAATTTGATTTGTTTTTATTTTCTTTATCAGTATGATTTTAGTTTCAACTAAATTATAAAAGGAACCCAATTTTCACAAATATCTTCTTATTGGTGGCGACAATTGATATTAGTCAAACGTTAAATGTGACAGTCACTGTAGAAAAATAAAAAGTGATGTGGGGATTAGCACTCGTCAAAGACACAATGATTTGTGATACGGTCCCTGATGATCCATCGATTTATCCACTGGTCACTACCACTACACATCACTCGTTTTCGTTTTTTTTTTCCCACCCTTAAGTCAGTGTCGCTCATTTTCTTTTATTATCATCATTTATACCTACAGTTTTTTTTTTTTTTTTACCGAATATTTTTGGACGGAATCTGAGTTATTAAATTTTTTTTTTTTTTTTTTTTTTTTTTTTTGTTGTTGTTAAAGTCTGAGTTAAGCTATCATTCTTTTAAAATTTACCTTGTTAAAGAAAATTACAATTTAAAATTCTTGATTCATAAAGTAATGTGCATCTACATATATGTAGCCACGTACCTACTTTTATCAAGAAAAAAAAACGAAACATATTGTATTAGCCCTTTTTGTATGTAACTCTGCCGTAATAGAACTTTTAGTTTTTTTTTTTTCGTTTTCAACTTTTTTCATATACCATTCTTTGTTAAAAAGAACTTTTAGTTTTGGAATATTGGAACTACGTTTTGACTATTTCACATTCAAATATTTATATTCCAAACAGACTTTTTTTTCATTCCTTCGAACTTCTCTTTCAATAATATCTTTACATATATAAATATATATACAGATGCATTATACAGTACATGATCTAAGGTAGAAGTATCATCCATGGATTTTCATACAATGATCTCGGTTTCAAAGGGGGCCTATTGGGCCATAAATAGACTTCATGTAATGCTCAATCGAATAGCTTAGGCCCTAAATGAATTGGAGTCCAAATGGTAGTTTCGTGTTTAAGTGAAATATCAAATGGGTAGCATGAGAAAACCTGCTACGGAGGCTTCCAATTATTGATCTATGCTGGGCCCATGGCCATACTCTGACCAGAGATGCTATGAATCTACAAAAGTACCCCCACGCTTTGGGTGTAACCAACCGTGCAAGTGTAACATTTTTGTAATTTTCATGAGACCAATCAAATTTCTTGAATCCCTTTACATGGAGCCAAACCAATACTTGTTGGTAGGTCCATCTTTCATACTATTTCTTCTCTAAAGATTCATGAGATTTTTATTTTTATTATTTTTTTTTCGATAAAGTATTTAGATTCTTGAGAATTAAATCAATTTTTTTTAATCAAGAAATATATTCAAGACGGTAAGAGTATATGCATTGGAGAGAATCTCTTATAGTCTCTCAAATATAATATTTTAATAGTTTTTATATAATTTAATTTTTTATTTAAAATTTAAATTATAAATAAAATTCAAAACCAATCATATTTGGACATGTGTCAATTGAGTATCTCATAAGATTCTTGGAGTTTCTCAAATGAGAGACTCACTTTATTCTCTTTCATATTTTTTCATATTTTTATATTTTTCTTATGGGTGAGAGACTCAATGAAAGACTCTCATTGCATTGCACATGCTCTAACATATATTATTCCTGTTTTAATGCGTCGAACAATTTATAAAAAATGAAGCCTAAATTCAAAACAAAAGATAAAAAAAAAAAAAAAAAAAATTCTGTTGACTATATCTGTATCAAAAAGTTTTTTTATTTTATTTAAGGAAACCAAAAAAGAGCATCAATGATTTGAGCATTAATTTTTTTTTTTTTTTTTTTTTTTGATAATCAGTTAAATTTTGTAAATAAGGGTAAGGTTAAAAAAATTAGTAAAATATTAGAAGACTCATAACACCTTAAACACAAGGTTTTATGAAGTATAATAAAATATTAAAAAAGTGGTGTGTGTTCTAAGTTGTAACGTCTTTACCTAAAAAGTTTCGCAAGATGAATGAATAAAAACAAAATTGCATGTCCTAACGCCATAATAAATGAAGGGTAGGGTACATGAAAACTTAACAAAGTGTAGTAATAAGACAAAAAGAAAACACCAATGACTCTCCTCATTTTCAGACTGCTTTCAAACCAATCACATTTGAGAGTCGAGCAGATTTTTCATTTTACCAATCAACACCAGTGGCAAAACCGCAATTAAACGTTAAAACCGAGGTTGATAATAACAGTGAGTCATCATCCGTATTTTCCATGTTTTACCCTTTTTTAAAAAAAAATTGATATATTTGTGTCTTCTTCTTCTTCTTTACCTTCTTCACTTCACTTCACTTCATCTCTCCTACTACTATTTGACCGTTGTTTTCTCCACTTCAGCATCTCTCTCTCTCTCTCTCTCTCCACAGCTTCGTTTCATTGACTGTTAACACCTGAAAGGTTTTGTCTTCTCTCTCTCTCTCTTCTCAAAACTTTTTCGGATTTTTCTTTTTGTTGATTTGGGTCCCTCAGAGTTCTTTGTTTTACTTTTTTTTTTTTTTTTTTTGTTTATGAAGAAAAGGATAAACAAATGTGCAAAGGGTTTTAGATTTTTCTACTCATTTTTGCTCCTGGTAGGCTCATAACGCTTAAAGTTCTTGGCTTCATCATTTTCTTTTCAAGATTAATTTGGCATTTATATTCATTCAAGGACACAAATGAGAAGAGTCTCCACTCTGAAGAACTCACAAATCATAGTATAAGACAAAATTATAGTCTTATTTCTTTCAAATTAAGCCAAAAAAAAAAAAAGAAGAAGAAGAATCTGAGACATATAAAGAAACGTTAATTATGTATCTCTATTAATGAATGCTCTGTTGCTTCTTTTTTCCCAGCTGTTTCAAGCGTTTTAATTACATTATGTTAAAATCTAAAATGTCTTTGTTCTTATATAGTTCTCCAGTTTCTCCAACACTTTTATATGAGTCTTGAGCTTTGGAATTGAAACTAAAAACAAGAAATTAGAGAGCAATGGGATGTTCTCATTCCAAGTTAGATGACGATGAAGCTGTTCAGATCTGCAAAGATAGAAAACGTTTCATCAAACAAGCAGTTGAACATAGGACTATGTTTGCTTCTGGTCACATTGCTTATATTCAGTCTCTGAGAAAAGTTACAGATGCTCTCCGTGAATATATAGAAGGAGACGAGCCACATGAGTTCTCCTTGGACACATTTGTTACTCCAGTGAAGAGAATGAGCAGCTCAGGTGGCTTCATGGAGATATCTCCCTCTTCGAAAACGGTTCAAAGGAGCAAGGAAGAATCGAGATTGGATGTCAATTACTTGATGGCTAGTGGAAGCAGACCTGTTCATGTTGAAGAAAAGCCTCCTAAATCACCTGAGGCTTTCCAGGTTGAGACTTATGGAGCAGATAGTTTCTTTGGGATGAATGTGAACTTGAACACGGTGAACTCGCTTGAGCCTGGTGTGGGACTAGGCAGTCATAATATACCGCCTTTTTCGCCACAGAACTCTCATTGGGATTTCTTTTGGAATCCATTTTCTTCACTGGATAATTACGGATACAGTTATGATAATCAGAGTGGTATGGATGATGAGATGAGACGGTTGAGGCGGGTTCGGGAGGAAGAAGGGATTCCTGATCTTGAAGAAGATGAATATGTAAGGTTTGAGGATCATCATATCATGAAAGAAGCTGAAGATTGTAATGGAGGTAAAGTGGATCAAGAAGTTAAAGTTGAAGATGCTAATGAGGAGTTCACATGCGGTGGATTCAAGACTGAGAATGAGAGGGACAAGAACTGCATTGGAACTCAAGAACAACAAAGCGTTGAGGTGTCCAGAGGAGGAACTACAAGGAATGTTGTTGGAGTTACAACAGATGATGCAAAAGAAGAGACACCTGGCTTTACTGTGTACTTGAAACGAAGACCAACGAGCATGGCTGAAGTTATTAAAGATCTTGAAGATCAGTTTGCGACCATATGTACCGCTGGTAAAGAAGTCTCGGGTCTGTTGGAAGCTAGTCGAGTTCCATACACATCTTCTAATGAACTCAGCGGTAAGATTATATATAGTCTTCTTTGTTTTTGACTATATATATATAAAATGGATGCGGTTCTGAATCTTCCTATTGCAGCCATGAAGATGCTGAACCCAGTAGCTTTGTTCCGCTCGGGTGGCTCATCAAGATCTTCTTCCTCATCAAGATTCTTGATCAGCTCTTCTGGAGGTTCCAGGGCGAGCGAGTTTGAAAGCAGCAGTGAATTTTCGGAAGAATCTTGTATGCTTTCAGGTAGCCATCAATCAACATTGGACAGACTATACGCTTGGGAGAAGAAACTCTATGATGAAGTTAAGGTAATAATACTTAGACTTTTACCAGAAATTTCACTTTACTTTCTCTATCTCTGGTTAACTGACTTGGATGTTGTGACAGTCTGGAGAACGGATACGGATTGCATATGAGAAGAAATGTTTGGTGCTAAGGAATCAAGATGTGAAAGGAGTAGACTCTTCTGCGGTTGATAAAACAAGAGCTACAATCAGAGATCTACACACTCAGATCAAGGTCTCGATACACTCAATCGAGTCTATCTCTGAAAGGATCGAGACTCTTCGTGATCAAGAACTGCTTCCGCAGCTTCTTGAGCTTCTTCAAGGGTATGCCAAAACATCTTTCTTCTAGTTCCCAAAAACACAGGTGTTTCTCTTTGACTGATAATGGCCTTTTACAGATTAACTCGGATGTGGAAAGTGATGGCAGAGTGTCACCAGATACAGAAGCGAACGTTAGACGAAGCCAAGCTATTCCTTGCAACCATGCCTTTTAACAGTCACAAGAAGCGACAACAGACTTCACAACCAGAGATCAACTCTGAGAGATTAGCTCGATCAGCAATGAATCTCGTGGCTCAGCTTCGAAACTGGAGAGCCTGCTTCCAAGCATGGATCACATCCCAAAGATCATACGTGTTGTCTTTAACCAGCTGGTTACTCAGATGTTTCAGATGTGACCCTGACCCAGACAAAGTCACATTAACATCTTGTCCTCATCCGATCTACGAAGTGTGCATCCAATGGTCAAGGTTGCTCAACGGGTTAAACGACAAGCCAGTGCTAGACAAACTTGATTTCTTTGCCTCAGGGATGGGTGCAATCTATGCACTTCAGCTTAAGGAAGAACCATCTCAGGTAGCAGAGAGCATGGAGCTTGTTGAAGGTGACAAAGTGGAAGATGAGAAGATGATGAATGCAGAGAAATTGGCTGAGATAGCAGTTAAAGTACTCTGCCATGGAATGTCAGTTGCAGTGAGCTCACTAGCAGAGTTTGCTATCAGCTCAGCTGATGAATACTCAAAGCTCGTTAGCCATCCAGAAGACACCATGTCAGAGCAAACAGGGATGTAAAACCTTTGTATTTCTCAACATGTCATTTATTTATTTAATTTATGTTTTCTTTAGGGTTATACAAAGTTTAGGAGTTAAATCTAGGAGCTGCATCTTTTGCTATCAAAAGATAGTTCATATGTGTTAGTTCACTAGTTAGACTTGTAAGTTTGGGATATGGTAACTTGGACTTTGGTCATAAACTAGTCTTATCAGGAATAAAATTCATTATAATGTCTCTTCTAAACTTTTTAAAGAGTTAAAGAACAAAACACATAAAAGATCAAATCTTTTTTGTTCTCTTCTTCCTAATTAAGTCAATGAAAGAGATATATACAAAGGTTTGTGGCCAAAAAAAGTTCAGTAATACCACAAGCACTTGCCATAAATGAAAGACCAAATTTTTTTACAATTCTATACAGAAGCCATATAATCTGCTAAATGCAACCCAGAAACGTAAGCTTAAACGATTTGGGATACCAAAGTAAACTCAAGCTAACATAATGATCGATGGAGAAAAAGCAAACCTGAATCCGGGAAAGTGGAATTTAGCGTCAATTAAAATGGAAACTGAGATAATTGAGACTAATCTTAACCAAAGTGAACTTGATCGTCTTCCATTATCAATCACTGTAAGCTCGAATTATATCTGATTAGCTCGGGCTTTTTTAAAAAAAAAATTTATGTTTTTATTTAAGGATTTATCTGATTCTATCACTGTAACACACTTGTTAACTGTTGACCCTTAAATTCCCTCAAATATCACTAAAAAGATGTTTTTGTTCTTTTAATTCTTTTATTTGGGTTAACTATATTAGTATTTAGGATTTAGGTTTTAGAGGGTATAGGGGTAAGATTTAGGGTTTAACGCTTATGGTTTAGGATTTTCTAAACTCTAAATCCTAAACCATAAAAATAACAATCCTCTAATAAAAATGCTATTTGTGTCTTAAATGAAAATGTATGTTAAATATGTCACAAAAACTATATTTTGTGCTATTTTTGAGAATTACCCCTTTAAATTTCGGATTATTATTATCTGATGAAAATATTACTATTCATAATAATTCTACCCTTATAGCAAAAAAAAAAACGTTTGGTACACAAAAACATATGAAATTTTTTCTATACAAATTTTGTCTACCAAACATAAAACTAAACCCTAAATTATAAATATAGAACCCAAGTTCAAAACTAAACCTTAAATTATACTTAGAGAACCCAAACATTATATCTTAACTACTCCAACATAAAATTAAACCCTAAATTATACATACAAAAAAAAACCCAAAACCAAAAGTAAACCCTATATTATAAATAGACAACCCAAACATACTTAGAAAATCCAAACATTATATTTTAACTACTCCAACATAAAATTAAACCCTAAATTATACTTAGAAAACCCAAACATTATATCTTAACTACTCCAACATAAAATTAAACCCTAAATTATATATAAAAAAAAACTCAAAACCAAAACTAAACCCTATATTATAAATTGACAACCCAAAAATTATATTTTAGGTTTGAATCAATTATCAAAATCTACCCTAAATTATACATATAAAACCCAAACAAAAAATTTTAGTTATCCAAACAAAATTTTCTTATGGATCAAAAGCATTACATAAATTTGTCTACCAAACTCTTGGACAAAATAAAAAAAATAAGGAAAAAATAGTTCATGGAAAGGTAAAATAGTCTTTTACAATGATGAAAAGTGACAATTTCGAAGACTGGTACAGTAAATGGCAAAAATGGAATATTTTTACTACAGTAGTGGCAAATTTTTAATTAATTCTTATTTCAATGGCATTTTAAACTTTTTAGCTAAAAAAATTCTAATACAGAAAACATCCAACTGGTTCCGAGTACGCCCCACCAAAACATTACCATAATAAAGTCTGTCTTAAAAATAAAGATTTGATTTTATCATTCTTTATTATATTATCTTGTTCTAATTAATAAATTTTTAATAGGAATTTATAAAAAATCATCTTCTTCTTTTTTTCTTTAAGTTAAAAAATAAATAAAAAATCATCTCTTCTTCCTCAGGTGTTCACTTGCCCCTTCTTCCTCGTTATTCTCATGAGGATTTTCTTAAAAATGCTCTACAGAGATAACTATGATGCGACATCTATCTGCGAAAACACACACACGAGCGGAAATGCGGAATCACAACTTGCAAAAGTTTTTCCAAATTAAAACTCTCTCCGTTTCAAATTAGTTGTCGTTTTAGGTTTTCAATGCAAATGTTTGGTAGAATTTCTAAATTTATCCTTATTATTTTGACCAAATAAAATAAAATCAAATATAAATTAATTAAGGATAAAACAGAAAAAATAATTATTTTTTTAATCTATGTAAAACAACCTAAAACGACAACTAATATGAAACCGAGGGAGTATTTGGATTTTTCCATAACACGCTGAACGTTTGTTTAACACGTTACTTTTAATAAGGCATGCTGTTTTTTTATGAACATATTTAACACGCTATTTATGTAAGAACAGTGCGATTCAGTAATAAAATCATCCACGAAAAGTCTTCCCCTAAACTACGATTTTGCCATTTTTTTCTTGGAAATTTAAATTCATAATTATGTCATCTAGTATAAAGCATCCTTTAAAGAATGTGATGTATTGTGGACGTAAATGTTTCCTAAAAAGTTCTAGTGTGCGACGACATGTTTAGTTTTTATTTAGTATCTTTAAAAACTTGCACCAAGCTTCAATATTTGAATTGCGAGGGGATGTTGTTAATGTTGCATCCTTTTATTCCTTATCAATCGCAATCCTTTTTTATTTTTCGTCAACTTTTATTCATTTATTCAGTCGATAATATGTAAACAGCTGTATACTATATATGGTTTCCATGTACATAGACCGAAACCAGTTTTTTTTGTTTGTATGGATATTAAACAAGCTGAGATATGCTATACGGAGAAGTATTGACTCCGTTAAACGCTGCGTTAGCCACCAACACATTGATCAGTTCTGTGGTATGCACGTTATCCCAGAATAGGTATTTGGTTCGGTCAGGACAAACCGGTCCGTTCGCTGCACAAAGTTCTTCCCCCGGATTAACCGTACAACAACTCCTATCAGCAACTGTAATCCCTACAAAGTTATTAAAAAAAAAAAAAACCAAAAAAGGAAATTGTTAAGTTTAAACAGTTTCATCATTTTTTTTTTTTTTTTTTTTGAAGTATAGAATTTACCAAAAGCGGCGAAAGCTGAAGCATTTCCAGAAAAGAGGTCAACGTATGTGAACTTAGCTCCAGAAAGCTCGTTGTTAAGATCAGTGACTAGATCTTTTAGGTAATTGTTGAAGATATTGGCTGCTTGGTTCACTTGTTCTGCGCAGCCAGTGCCACCACCGAGGCTAGCAACAATTCGTGGAGTACACCCAATCTTACCAATTCCGAACAAAGCCACATTCCTCGCTCCTAGTATGTATAGTTGCTACATATATATAAACATAATTATTTCGATTAAACAAAAAAAAGAAAACAACGAAATATCATTTTAGAAAAAGAAAAAAAAAAATATTCGAGTGTAACAAGTTTTTATAATCAATGACCAAAAATCACTGTCCAAATTACTAAACGAAAGCCCTAAGAAAGCGGATGAATTTAAAGTTATTTCATAAATTTGTGTATAAACATATAGTACTAGTTTTGTTTGTTAATTGTAAATTCGAACTGACAATTCTTCCCAAAGAAACAAGAACGCATGTATTTATTATATAAGGACTTTGCATGATATAGGTGTGAATAGGTATATTTAATTTGTTTCCTATCTTTAGACAAAACTTACCTTCAAATAAAAACGGTAGCTCAATATGAGAGATCTTGCGTATTGGTCAGGAGTAAATAGACGACTAGTTGCAGAACCAGGCAAGAAGTAGTTGTTGAGGTAATCATTGCTACCGATGCTGATTGTATATAGACATTGCTTTAGCTTCACTGGTGGCCCCGCCCCGTTTAAAATCGCCGAGAAGTGGTTTACTACTTGCTGTCTCAAGCTGATTCTTTCACCCTATATATATAATTTATTTTTAGTTTGACATCTTAAAATATTAATTATAAGATATATATATATATATATATATATATATATCATTAGTTGGGTTTTTACCAAGTTTTGGCTGGTTTCCTCACGGATCCCGCCACCACCGGAAGCATAGTTGAGTCCGATGTTAGCTTGTGTGGGTGATGATCCGGCGAACGGTGGTATGTAATTGTTGAAACCCACTAGTTCAGCTAAAAGTAAAATATAGTCCAACTTTGTTAAATATATTCTAATAACATTGATGACACGACAGATCGCTTGGACATATATTCGTAACAACAACAAAAACGCTTGAATATAAATGATAATTTTAAATACTCCATAAATTTATGAGCGGGAAATACTCTAAAGAAAATACTAGAAAAAAGTAATTAAGGTTCAGTTCTAAATACCTCCTACTTTAAAAGGTTCTATAAATACATAAATAAAAGTATGTTTAGAAAGGGTTTATAAAAGTAAATTATAACTATAGCTAGACTTTTACGAACCCTTTATAAAACAAAGCATAAAATGTCTTTTTTTAACAATCCTTAATTTGGTAAATTTGTAAAAATTATGCTTTAACTTTAACAACAAAGGGTATTTATCTTGGATTTAAAAAAAAAAACAAGTACATAAGTTCATATAATATACAGTATGAATAACATTTTAATCTATGATCGGCTATATTATGACATAGTAATTGACAATCAAATAACGTTCAAAATAATGGATACAACAAACGTAAATCAAGAAATATGGTTTGAAAACTAACCGATAACATCTGGCATATTCCGACCGTTGCTAAACCGACCGGTTGGACCTTGGGGAAAATCTATACCATAAGGCAGATAGTTGACCTTTGCAATGGTGTTCAAGGCATTGTTGTTACCGTTATCGAAGACGGAGTCTCCGAACACAAAGTAACACGGCGCTCGTGGTCCACTCGACGCTGGTGCGACGGGAGGTGGTGGGGACGCCGCTAGTGCGACCGCTGCGGCTGCAAACAAAGTGGCCCCAATAATCCAAAATGATTTGGACTCTCCCTTGACCATTTTTCGCAAATCGAATTATACGAAAGATGGGAAGAGAGAATCTTGAATAGAGAGAAAAGAAACAAAAGCTTGGCTTATATATATGGAATAGATTTGCAATTTGTGATGTTTAGATGTAAGCGTGCTTTGATCGTTAGGAAATTGTAAGACTATATAAAGGCTGAGGCAATGAGTGAATTGTGGGAGACAATTCGAAAACTACATATATATTGTTTTCCATGAATTATGAGATAGGCCTTCTTTTAAAATTTGTCTAATTGAGGTGGACGTTTAGAAAATTAGGTTTTGTTTATTATAATTTTCTTAAGTACTACTAATTGCATTTTTTCATTACACATGCATATTACCATCTTTGAACCTCGTTGTTACGGCAATGCAACGAATACAAACTATTAGATTTGGAGCTCCACTCGGAAATTGTGGCATTATTTTTGTATTATTTGATAAATTTTTATTTATATATATTATATAATTTTCAAACCCAACACTAATTATAAAGTATGTACACATAATATACTCATAGAATTATACATCTGATTAGGATAATAAGTAAAACTTGAGTATTAACATTTTCACCCAAAAAAAAAAAAAAAAAGTAAAACTTGAGAACACGAGGAGAATATTCAAAAACTACACTAGAATAATTTAAAAGTAAGTTTGAACCAAATTCTTTGTAGAAATGATCAAAATGTTATGAGAACTCAGATAAATAGAAATTTCTCTTTAGTAAAATATGGTTAGACAAATCTCCCAAACCAAACAAGTGCACAACTAGCCCATCACTACAGTTTGGTCAAGATACGCCAAATTCCACCAATGCAAATGAAACCTAACCATACGTATGCTTTCAGTTATATCTTCAGTTGTCCACTAATAATTTATATTTCTCCCCTTAAAAAAAGATTTTAATAAATAACTATATGTTTGTAATTTTTCTCACATTTAAAAAAAAAAATATATAAAATCATAATAATTTCAATGCAATTAATATAACAAAATTTGTGGGATAATTCTATATGTAGTTTCGCTCTCAACATCTAAACTTTAGTTTATTTTGCAAAAGGATTAATAATTAAACAGTTGACCAAAAAAAAAATTATTGTCATCGTGTAAAACACAACAGAAGATTAAAGTTGAGTTTTTAGTTAATTAGCAAAAGTGGTTAGAAATGCCGTATTCAGAAGGTATACGTTATACGGTAAACTCTATTTATTTGACTATATACAAATTTAATATGAAATCCCATGTAGAACGCGGATCAATAAGGTCCACCATGTATTACATTCTTTTTAGTATAACATAATATAGAAAACAAATGAGTTTTGTTATCATAGACCCTTCATTTTGGGGTCAACTTACATAAACTTAGTTAGGCGACTTTTTACTGTCTTTGTTAATTGTACAACTAGTTCATTATTATCTGTCGAGATGAATCAAATGATAACATATTAATAGAAAAACAGAAAACAGTTTACCAGATATTAATTGAAAAGATGATATGATTAAAAAATTTCCAAACTTTTTAACACACAATTGTCCAGTTTATACACTCAGCCTTTCATAACTTGATTTTATCAAATGAAAACCATTCGTAATCTGATTTTATCACCAATAAAACGATGCATATTGAGCGATGATAACACACATTTCCCTTTATAGAGGTCACTGTAATAATTTCACATCTTTAATTTGTCAAATGTTATTGGCTCGTTAGAAGTGGACTTTTGTTTATAGAAAATTCAAAATTGGGTAAATTGCAGTTTTGATGTTAGCCAAATATAAATTTCCGACAAGTTTTATGCATTTCTTTCTTAACAACCGGAGTTCTTTTATTTTATTTTTTCCCCTCTTTACCTAAATAGTATTTGGAGAGTTCAGATGCTGTACATCTTCTCGTCAGATCTTAGATTAGCCTAAATCCTTCCAATTATGGGCTCGAATTAGAAAATTTAGAAATCACAAATAGTGGTGGTCGAGTGGAAGATTTTGAATAGTGACTTTTTTGTTGTTGTTGTTTGGTGTAAACCGTTTTAGACCGCACGAAAAGGAAAGAAAAACTTAACTTCCTAGTGAATCCGGACGTGCTAGCTCTGATACGGGATCCCCTCTAGTCTAAAAAAAAAGCAAGAAAAATTAATGCACCTCTAAAAATATCAATACTGTACATTGTGCTAGCTCTTATTCTTATGTTGTGTTTTGTATTCTATCTCACATGAGGGATCTTTTGTATAAAATCTTAAAAATAAAACCAGATTGATACAAACTTAAAATAAATACAATGTCTTCAGAGTTTTAGTATTGTCACTGTTTTAAAATTGCAATATGTCTGAGTTATATTAACTTTTGGTAAATCAGCATATTATTAATTAATTAATCTAAATCAACCAATTATTAATTAATCTAATGTCAATTCAGTTGAATAAATATACATTATTAGTACTTCATAAAATCTAATAAGTGTTTCTTACAAAAAGTCTTACAAGTTACAACCTACTAACCTATATTTAAGACTAAGTGAATCAAATTTATAGTTAACTATGGAAAAGACAATTCCATTTTAAATTGTATTATTAAGGAGGATATAATATAAAATATCCATGATACGAGATCTGAATATCTCAATTAAAAACCTAAGATATCAAGGTGTGGGTTTGGAACTATTATCAAGTTTTATTTATCCTATCTATGTACGTATGCTATACTTTTTTTTTGTTTAAAGATCTTCGATATAGTATCAAATATGGGTCATTTACTCATGCTAATCAAATATGGGTCATTTAATTAATTGTAATTGAAAAATTAGACCCTTTTAACTAAATTGATCATTGTACATTGTACTAATTAAAGGAGGCCAAATAATTTAATTTTATATATTCATATTTTTATTTTCATTATAAAATATACAAACAAACATTACTCATAAAATTTTTAAATTTTTTTTTAACAAAAAACCTATATTCAAATATTGAAGGGCTCAAAAGTTTGTTTTCCCTAAGCCCATTTAAGTACTGAGCCGGCCACTGACCGTCGCCGTCGATTGTTAGTTACCGCCTTACCGGTAGGGTTTTAGGGTTTTCATATACTCTCCTTCTTAATCCACTCACTCTTCATCTTTGTTCTGAGAAATCACTTGGCTTTTATTAGAATCTAGAAGATGAAAAGGATGCATACGAGTCCCAAGAAGTCTAATCCCTCGAAGAGGACGAAGCAGACGAAGACGAAGAAGAATCCTAAATCCCAATGTGTTGATTTTCCGGTAGAGGTTGTACAAACCAAACCGTGTGACCAAAACGAAACCGTTTCGAGCATTATTGCCGAAGAACGTCCATGGAAGAACCTTGAGCTTATACTTCCGTTACAGAGCAATGAATTGGAAGTTAAAGAGTAAGTTTTTAATTCTTGCTTCTTTGCTTTACTTGACGATGTTACTGTTTTTATCTATGTTAAAGTTTGTGACTTTGGTGTACCAAAATGAAGTAAACTGCAAAGATTTGTGAATTTTTTAGCTGATATGTTTGTTGTTCTGATTTTTCTTAGTTTTTGGTGTTTCATGTTTTCTTATTGAATTGAGGAAATAGAGCAAAAGTACTATTTTTTGGGAATAATTTAGGGAGTATGATTTGCAGGAAGGTGGAATTGGCTTTCAGTTTTGTTAAGGGGTATGGAGGAGGAGAAAAAGGAGCTGCCGAGGTTGAAGAAGAATGTCAAGCGGTTAAGATATCGCGGCTGATTATTTTTCTCGGCGATTGGATCCAGCCACTGTTGACTTCTACAAAAAAGAGTCTTCAAGGTAATGGTGGTTTATATTCTGAACCATGTTTGGACTTCAGGTGTTGGGAGATCTTCAGTTTTTGCTTGAAGCATTCATCAATCTTGGGTGTCTCTTTAAAGTTGTCAAGAAATCTTCTAAGTGTTATTGGGTTTATCGCGAAAAATCTTTTATCTGCACTGAACAGGTCCTTGTCTTCGAAGGTCGATTTCCCTAATGGTGAAGGTTTTGAAGTTTACGTTTCTGTGGTTGATTGTATAGGCTTGTTGTTTTCATCGAAAAGTGGCATTTCCAACGACAATATAGACTTGTGGTTTTCAACTGTTGAACCAGTTCTGAAGCTCACACATAAAGTTCTTTCAGAGAATATCAAGGATAGCCTTGCTGATAGATATGTCCTTCAGTTCTCTTGCTTGGTTCTTGAGCCATTCTCTAAGTTCTTAATGACTCATCCAACTAACAAGGATAGGTTTCTCGCGTTTTTGGACAAGCTTTTTGAACCTTTCTTGGATGTGTTAGGATTGTTGAATCTGAAAGAGGACAGAAATCCTGGTTTGGAAAAAAACTTGTCGAAGTTGATTCAAGAAACAACATCTCTGGCTCTGTTTCATTCAGCCCATATTGATGGATTTTTAGGCCTAGGCGGAGTGGAAAAGTATTCACCAGAATATTTACCAGAATCAAAAGAGAACAGAACTAATCAGAGCTATCATTGGAAATTTTTTTCCAAGTTCGAGAACATGTTATTAATGAAGAAGGAATTGGGGCTGAGCTGTATGGGATCATTGTTTAGGTTGTTTATTAACAGAGTGATGAAACAACAAAGAGATTCGAATCAGTTGCATGAAGACATGACGACAAAGGCCTCAACTGCTGGGAAGCTGCAAGACACAGCTACAAATGATAATGAGTCCTCTGCAAAGAGTCATTGCTCAAGTTCCCTCCGCGTGGAGACACGGAAATCACTTTTTAATTTCTTTCTGCATCTTATGGAGCCGATATTGCTGGAGATCGATGGTACTAAATCTAGCTCTGAAATGGCACCTCTATTAACTGATTTCTGTTGTGTTATGAAGTCCGCAAATAGTTTGCTGTTCCACTTTTCTCATGAGCGAATATATGTGAAGACAGAGGATGCCTCTGGAGAAGCTTGCTTTTGGTTCTTCAAGAAGATCTTCAAAGCAATAGTTTCGGTTGCTTTTCAGTTACATAATTATTATAAATATGATGAAGGATCAGAGATGCATGCATTATTAGCCAAGGAGCTAATAATTGCAATAGGCTACATGTTGCAAATTGAATACAAAGTTATTGAGAATGATTTAGTTACTTTGTGGTTAATCATTCTCTCTTTTCTGGGGTTTAGTAGTTTTTCATCAGAGAATGCAGAAGATGACTGCCCACTGACTTCACTGTTACTGGGTCTTGGAGGTCAGCTGATAAATTTGTATAGTGATCTCCGCCAGGTTTGTCAAAATTTTATACCTTTTGGAGTGGTTAAGTTTTCTGCCCTTGGTAGTAATCTGTCATGTTGTTATTTCCTTCTCAAGAATGCTGTTTTTTCCCTGGTGATGTAGGTAAGTGTTGCTGTATTTGCTCTGTGCAAAGCGGTAAGGCGTGTGATACCTGTCGATGGTGATAATGAAGAGATGATCGACACCGTAGATGGTGATAATGAGGAGATGATTGACACCGGAGAGCTTCCACGATCAACTGTGTTCCCTCTAGAAAGAAGCGCAAAATCAGTGGAAAAGCTCTTGTCATCTCAAGACTTGAGACTTGCTATACATAGTGCTACTAAAGTGATACCAGAAGGCCAAGCAAGTGGTTGTATCAAGAGCTTGACTAAAGATGTGTCAAAAACAATGGAATGGATCAAAAGTAGTTGCTCAACAAGTGCTAGAGAACAAGATGGACAGGTAGCAGCATTTTTGGCCGGAGCATTGTCTGATATTTATTCACTTATTCTTGACTCACTAACTATTACAACAGGGAATAGTAACCTTGTTAACCTGTCCGTGAATAATCTGGTGGATCTCATCAGTCGTTTCTTAACCCACCTGGTTTCTTCAGACTCAGATTGCATTGAAAATTTCTTTTCTGCTGTCACCGGAAAGGGTTTGGACATTATGACGACTGAAAAGAATAGAGAGACCTACAGAAAGTCTGTGCGCTTGTTTATTGTCTTCTTCTTGCGTATTTACATGTCTTCCAGAAGCTTATATAGGCAGGTGATTAGTCTTATGCCTCCGCAAAAAACAAATATGATGGCTGGTAATATGGGCCGTTCTGTTGCAGCTCGTTGCGGAAATGATTGGATAAAAGAAAAAAGTTGGAATGATGAAGGCTATTTTTCATTGATCGGCCAACCTTCAGCGTCCATTGTTGAAATTATTAAACACATTTCAGCTATTTACCTCAAGGATGAGAGTTCAGATTGCTCGTTGCTGGTATATATATTGTATGGAGTCGCTCTTCAGAGACTTGTTGATTTAAACAGTCACATAAAATCACTTGATTATGTGTCACAGATAAGTGATAATCAGATACATGGTACAATGCTCAAGCATGTATCGATTCTTAAGCGTGAAGGAGAAGAGCTTACTGATTTCCTTTTGGGCAACAACATCATACCAGGATTTTCTGATGTTGGAACTTCTGAAATGATAGATAACACTGATCAGTGGGTTCTCAGAGTTTCCGGTATTAACGGGAAGTGTCTGCCTGCTGTGCGTTTGTGGGTTCTTAGCCAGCATATTGATATTTGGTGCCCTCATGCAGGAAAAAAGAAACTGAAGAATTTCCTGTCACAGATAATAGGTAGTTCCGTTCCTAATGTAGATAGGGATTCTCAAGAGAAGAAAATAGGGTTGGAACAGTTCTCGTTTGGACTTATTTGTGATTCAGTACTGTATGAGCATGAAGTGAGTCATCTTTCTTTGTGCAAAATCGTCCAATTCCATATTTACTTTTTTTTCTTTTTCTTTAAGCGCTTATACCCAGATATTCACTTGAGTTTTTCAACTAGTTTGTTCGCAGATATTTGGCGCCGAGTTTTTCCCACGTCCTGAAAATGACAGCAGACAATTTTTTCAAGGATTTCACTGCTGAAGTAAACCTTGACTCACCACCAGATTGGTCAGAGGTTTTAATCTTGCTTGAAAGTTCAATTGCCAACTTATCTGGAAAGCTTCAATCAGAAGCCTTTGTCGAGACACATATGTCGCAGCTAGACAGTCGGAAGTTTGCAGCTTGTCAAAATTTGCTAAATCTTTTATGTGGGATGCCCAAGGAGTATATGGATAAGAAGTCATTCCAACTTTATGCAATTTATGTTCTCGACCTTGAAAGGTAACTGATAGTATATAGCATATGCATTTGCTGCAGTAAGGCATGTCAGTTATCCATAATTTCAGACATTTTAACAAATCTTAATTTTGTCAATTTTTTTGTAGGTTTATAGTTTTTAGCATGTTGAAATGTGTGGACAAGCTGTCTCCAGTTGATATGCAAAACCTTTTCAGCCTGTTCATCACTTGCAGAAAAACTTTGAAAAGTATTGCTATGATTTCTTGCGACAAGGTGCTAGGAGCTACCAAGTTGCCTTTATCTGATTGTTTGTTGTTGGCTTCTTGGCTTTTCAAATCAGCACAAGCTGCGGTTACTTGTCAAGAGAGATTTAGGAATGATTTTACAAGAAAATCAAGGGAATCCCTCTTTTCTTTGATGGATCACACATCATATATGTTTCTAACCGTAAGTAAATGTCAATTTAGCAAGGCATTGCCATTGTTTAATGAACAACTCATTTCATCAGAATTTTCTGAGGGAAGTGAACAGGCGAACCTTATAGTCGAGAGCTTGACAGAACAGTCAGAAACTCTACTAAATGCTTTGAGGGCTACCTTCAGAGATGAGAAAACAGTATATGAATGTGAGACTCTGATACTGAACAAGTTAGCACCCATATTTTCTTGTTTTAGTGGGTTATTGTGGGGTTTAGCATCTGCAGTGAGTCACAGAGATATGCAGAAAAATCACGAGAACACAAAACTGAGATGGAAATCAGAACAATTCTCAAAGCTTTCTCGCTTTATCCATGTGCTTAGCAAATTTTTCGAGGTTTTTGTTCAGTGTCTGTTTCTTAGTGGTGATGTGCAGCGGGAAATCCAAACCAAAATCAACTGGACCAGATTGCTTGATGGGACCGAGGGTTCAAATGGTCTTGTGTGTGGTGACGTAGTAGAGACTAGCGATGTGAAAAAGAAAATTATTGGGAGCTTGATAAAGGGTGATTCTTCGGAAGTAGTATTGGCACTCAGGCATCTTTTAATTGCTTCTGCTGCAATTTTAAGGCTAAATCTGCAGATTGGTTGCATTACCGTCTCACCTACATTTGTCTCTGTTCTCACGGGCATTTCGAATGATCTACTGTCTGTATTTGCAGATATGAGCGAGGCACCGCCCGAATTATCATTTATTTGGTTGGATGGTGCAGTGAAAGTTCTAGAAGAATTAGGGAGCCAAGTCTGCTTATCTGACCCTACATTAAACAGAGATCTGTACTCGAAGTTGATTGAGTTGCACCTGAAGGTGATTGGAAAATGCATATCACTACAAGGAAAAGAGGCTACCTTGGAATCTCACGAGACAGGATTTGGTACTAATGCAATCCATGTTAAGCAAGTGCTATCGGAAAAAAACCAGTCTCACAGATTGCATTGGTTGGATGAATTGAAAGGGAGGCTTAGGATGTCATTTAAAGTGTTTATACATAATTCCTCAGAGTTACACTTATTATCTGGAGTAGAGGCTGTAGAAAGAGCACTGGTTGGAGTATGGGAAGTGTGCCCAGCTATCTATAGCATACAGACTGGGAACAGAGATGGGGGAAGAATCTCGGAAACCACTGCTGCTGGTATTGACTGTCTGGACCTAATTCTGGAACACGCCACAGGTAAAAAAAATTGTTTTCCGAAGGCAATCTTAGTAAACTTGATGTTAATAGTTGTAATAGTGAACTTTCAGTAATGAAACAAATCTAGTCAACACTTTATTGCGATAGGATGTCTTTGTAGTGTCATTCCACATTGTGAACCCAAATTTTGATATATTTTGCTGAAGGTATCATTAGTGCCCGTTTGACTGAAAAGTAAAACTGTTTTGTAGGTCGCAAACGCTTGAATGTGGTTAAAAGGCACATTCAAGGCTTAATGTCTGCAGTGTTTGGTATCATGGCCCACATGCAGAGTCCATTTATTTTCTTCACAAATGCAGTCGTTGGCAAATCCAGTTCTCCAGATGCTGGGTCAGTCATTCTCATGTGTGTTGAAGTCTTGATAAGAATAGCAGGGAAACACGCATTGTTTCATATGGATTCATCGCACATAAGCCAATCCATACATATACCAGGAGCAATTTTTCTTGATTACCTCCAGACAACAAGGGTGGGATTCTCGGTTCTGGATGGAAATTTGTTATGTAAGGATGATCAGCAAAAAGATCTGTTAGGAAGCTCAAAAGATCTTCAAGTAGACCAGAAATTCTCAGTGAGCTTGTATGCTGCTTGCTGCCGACTATTATATACGGCTGTTAAGCATCATAAGAGGTAAGTATAATTTTTATTTTGCTTACACACAGAGTCCTGTTAAATTTTACCATCTTAGAACTGCATCTGATTTCGTTCTTGCTGTGACAAATCAACATCCAGTGAAACTGAGGGGTCCATTGCTATACTCCAAAATTCTGTGTCTGCGCTTCTTCATTGTCTGGAGACAGCAGGAAATAAATTGGGGAACTGTGTATCATGGGAAGTGGAACAGGGAGTTAGATGTGCTTGTTTCCTCCGGAGGATCTATGAAGAGGTTCGTCACTGCATCTACCTTTCTTTTGGGTTTGAGAATGTGAAACCTATTTTTTGTTTTACCAATCTTGTGGACTAAGAAGCTATCACCGAAGTTTAGATTTTTGTCTTGACGGAAATTGCAACTAAATTCGGATGTCTTTAATGCTTCTACAACTATGTGTCTCATTTTTGCTCTAAAAACGACTGGATTGCAGCTAAGACAGCAGAAGGGGGTCTTTGGACAGCATTGTTTCAAGTTCTTGTCAACCTACATTTGGGTTTCTTCGGGATATGGACCTCTTAAAACGGGTATCAAAAGGTAACAGTCTTCTACCTTTCATACATTCACCTTTTCGTGAAACTCGTAAGAATCTTCATCACACAGACTCTATAAACTACTATTTACTGCAAATATGGCTTGATATTCGACCAAAATAAGTAGATACAAATTATTGACTTTTGCAGGGAGGTAGATGAAGCTTTAAGGCCTGGTGTGTATGCGCTTATAGACTCTTGCTCACCTCAAGATCTTCAATATCTTCATACAATATTTGGTGGTAAATACCCTTTTCTTTTTTACTTTTCAGATCCTTTCATAGTGTGTTCTAATTCTCAGAATCGGTTTTTGACATAATTTATTTGTCTCCCATCTTTATTTCTTCTTCTGCAGAAGGTCCTTGTAGAAACTCTCTAGCAACTCTGCAACAAGACTACAAGTTGAATTTCAAGTATCAAGGAAAGGTCTAGATATATCACAATTAGTTTTCTACTAGTAGGATTTGCTCTCTTATTGAAGTTGTAAATTTGGGCATGCTTTAGACCAGACAATTGTCAGTTTTGTTCTTTTTGCATTCCTTTGTGAAGATTACACTATAATCCAAAACCGCATAAGCAAGTATTTTTCTGTTCTAATATGATTTCGATTTTTGTTTCACAAAACTCTTGTTTATATCTTTAATACAAATTTTTTTAAAAGATATAGGCAACACTGTTTTCTGTTTAAGAGAATATTAATCGATCATTAAGATATGATTTACGCAAATGTAGAAATATTAAATATATATTTATTGATTCTTGTCTGCCACTAAGCATCCCCACTCTTTGCAAGGAACTTGAAATAATTATAGTTTAATTTTTTGAACAAGAAATTCACCAACGATTGTCAAACTAAATAGGCCACCGTATCTCCGCCGTTTTTATGGCGGCTCCGACCACTAGTTTCCACGATGCCGGCGGCGGCTATGTTCATTAATTTGTTGGGGACAACATGCGATAGTCGTTGTTAATTAAGGTGGCCACGTCATTCTCCTTTTAGTCGAATCATATCCACTGGAGCCGAAAGTGTGTGTACTACTTTGGTCGGTTTTTGATATTTATCATTTATTACTATTTTGAGTAGACAATTTATCTTGATACATACTTTTCTTTTCTTTTTTTTTTGGTCAAGCAATATATAGTTTGATATAGAAAATGTCATTTTTCCACACACGCGATCGACTCCAAATGGTGATGTTGTAACGTTATAATTTGTATCGTTAACTCTGTTATATATTAAGCTATATTATGGTTATATGATAAAACGAAACGGCATAAAGTGTATTATTATATTCATACGGTCCCATTATAAACGCTAGCAAAATAATATAAAATTCATTGCAGTGTTTTCTTATTGGCAACGAAAGTTTATGCTAATATTATATAACTTTATTATTTGATTAACTAGTAACCAGCAAAACATGCACATTACCATCACATACACAAATTGTGATTAACAACTCTGTAATTATAAACAAAATAGTAGCAAAATCAAGAGGTAGATACGACAAGGGTCGATCCCAGAAAACAATCTCCAACTCTAACTATGCTTTCTTTCGTGATCGGCGATTGAGATTTGAGAGGTAGTAGATCGTTAAAATCCCAATAAGTGTTTTTGATTTTTTTGTACAGAAACGACAGTGTTTTAGAAAACCTAGGATCCGAATCCGATAAATCGAAATTGGTTATGTCCATTAGAATTTTAGTAAATATATGAACCACGTGGCAATATGGAATTAAACAGAAAGAAAAGGTATTGGTTTACTCAAGAAAACAAAGAAAAATCGAATTATGCTAATAGTAACAATAGACGCTACTGCTCTGTTATTTTTATAAAAACACCTAGTCGCACAGGAGAGCGTGAACCTCACCTCATAAGGGATTAAAGCGAGTCTGTAGCACTTTAAAGGAAAAACGCGTCAGAAAAAAAGGAAAAACAAAAACAAATCGCATATAATGCGCGTAAACCCCACGGCCTCAAAATCTGTGGACTATTATCCATTGATTTTAGTCATTTTTTTGGTTTTCGAGTTTTTCCTTAAAAAAATGAGCGCGTTATTATTATTATTAATATGTTTTTTTTATGATTATCTCTGTATAGTTGTGGACGTGTATAATTGACCGTGTGGTCAAAGAAATTCATAACATCACGAAACAAAATGACGATCGTCATTCCATAATTGCTTTAGTGGATTAATCATCTATTTAGAAGTTTTAACTATCATTATGAGGAAAATATTATAAGCCTTCATCTAATTTTTTTAAATGCGCTAAGTCGCTAATATCTATGCCTTGATCAAGGCAGTAATTTTAACATGAGTCTTTTATTTTTTTGTACTAGGGTAGTGATTCTAATAAATATTATAAAAAATTTAAATTATTTATAAATATAAATAAATCATTAATTATAAACAGAATTATAAAGTCAATTCATTATTTTTAACAAAATTTAACATAGCTTAAAGTTAAAACCATTCGATTCAAAAATATCCTCAAACATGTATTTTTTATCACAAAATAGACAAAACTATATTTCCACTCATGATAAACTACATAGGTCATGTATCACCCCTAATTGGATTCTTTATTGTGCAACATTTGAGTTTGTATTTACCGATTCTATACTTGTTATTTTTAGTATAAAATTTTAAAATCTTTTACTTAAAATAAAAAGACTATAACATTTTCAATTTTTTAAAAAAGGTTAGATGTTTTCAAAAAATCCAACTCTAACTTTTATGTTCATATACAATATTCTAAAAAATATTGATGTAGATATTTTTATTCTTTGGAGAAAGTTAACTATTACTGATTTATAGTTTTTTTACACTCAATTTGTTAAAAAAAATTCAACACTTTGAGTATTAACATTATTTTTAAGTTTTTTTTTTTTAATTCTTACCCATTTTATTTATTTTTTTATAAATATTTTTAGATTTATTCAATAAAAAAATATATTTAATGAATATTTTAAATTATCTTTAATTCAAAAAAAAAAAAAGTTGCTTACATATATTATAAGTATATTACATTTTTGTTATTTACTTGTAGTGGTTGTGACTTGTGGGTATCTATAATTTTTCATTATTTATTCTTTCAATTCTTTATATTGTAATATCGTTTATATAAATTTTAATTTATTTTATCTTATCTTTATGTACATCCCCTTCTATTAATAAAAATATAAAAAATATAGTTATAAAGTGTGTTTTTTTATAATACTCTTTTTTTACTTTCACTTCTTTTATTATTAAATATCCTAATACTCATTAACTAATATATTTAAATATTGCTAATAAATATAATTAATTCTTGATAAAAATATATATATAAATAAAAAATATTATTTGATGACATGTTGTATTTTCATTGGATGACTAAGATGATGATGTGGATAGCCTCAATGGAGAGAAAACTCTTCCATTATATATATGATTTCTTAAAACTCATTTACAAAGGTTTTTCTTTTTTTTTCTTTTTTTTGTCGCCGATTTACAAAGGTTTTAGAAATCGAAAACTAGTTATTATTTTACTTTTCCTATTCTGTTTGAAAAGCTAAGGTATACTTTGAGCAGTAGATTTATAAGTTATGAAGTCGTATAGTCACGATTTGAGGTAAGCAGCAGATATATAAATTGTATATAACGAAAGTACGAAATTATACCCACACATAAAATCTAGATAAAGTGGTCCTAATTTCTGAAAAAGAATATTCCTGTGTGTTCCTCCTTTTCTTTTACATTTTTCAAAAAACAGCAATTACATTATAGTAAAAAAAAAACACACACACACAAGACGACCATTCAGATATAGATCTTATTATTTCTTTAATCTTTGATTGTGTATATGACTTAAATCTCATAATACGCTGTCCAAAAATGATTTCTCATACGTACAAATGTATTTTTCAATACTTGATAACTGAAAAAAAAGAAAAGATTAAATGTTGTATTGGTTACATATTATTTACCGGATGCATATATAATACAAAGGGGTAAAATGGAGAACAAGAATTTAAGTATAAGTGTGTCAAAACAAAAAGAACTTAAGTATGTATAAGTATTATTCAACTTTAAACTCACTGGACCCACGAACTTTAGGCCGAACTTAAACCCGCGATCATAAATTATAATTATATTGGATTTTATTATTACTCTTTCTATTTTATGAAGATCGCTTTTTTTTTTTTTTGGGTCAAAATGAAGATCAAGTTTTTCTATTCTTTTTATCGAAAATTGTTTTATAAGTTTGGTTAAATCCATATTAATTAAAATTTATGTCAAGTAAAAGAGATTTGAAGTAGTCTGGGAAATTAAACTAAATCAACCAAAATTTAACTCAAATAAATACTTTAAATATATAAATGATTTACATAAGTTAATTAATCCTTATGAAACATATGACATATTTTTTTAAAGATAGAGAAAGAGTAAAAAAAAGGCAGAGTTTATTGAATAGCCATAAGCAAAAAAAAAAACTAAATTACCTGTCAAATCTTTTAATTGAATGATATGAATAGAATTTGGTCTATATTTCTTGTCAACAAAGATTAGTCTAATTTGATCAGATAAGGAAGCTATCTAATTGAGGAGACTTTTTTTTATATATTTGATTCTCCCAATTCATGAAACTAACTCATTTCTAATCAATCATCAAAAAGCTTGAAATTATGTGTTAAGGTAGACACAATAGGGAGATAAATTGAAAGAAAGTATGACAAACAGCCTTAAAGTTAAAGGTAATAGTACCTTTTGTTTGTTCATCTTTTATTATATATATAGTATATGTTTTCTTACTTAATTAATTCTGGTGTTAGGAACTAATAATTACGTTTAAGAATCTTAGTTTCAGAAACCTTAAGTATATTATATTGTTGGACCAGTTCATAATTAGTATCAGGAGCAATAAAAAAATTATGAGAAAAAGTTTTAACTTTATGGAAATAACCAAATTTTCTACCTGTAAAGAAAATAGAAATAAATAAAATAAAAACAAAGAGATGTGACCAAATTAATTACACATCTTTAGAGTTTTATGGGTTTTGTAGTTCTAATATCTGAAAGAACCAATAAGATTTATATCTGCTTACATTATAAAAAGTAAATTCATTTTTTTTTTTACTGGGATTGTTGTCCTAAACCTGAAGGAGATATGAAGTCAAACATTTAAAAGAAAATAAATTTAGATTTTTAGAGGGGTATATTGGAGTGAATATTTGGTGAGAATTGACTTTTAATGAATTCTGAGAGAATTTGATTAAATTTTGGTGAATTAGGAATTTTGTTATTAAATTCTCTGAAATCTCAGCTAAAACTATGAGAATTGAGTCTTTGTATTTTTAACTAAGAATTCCTCTCAAATCTCAGCTGAAACTTTTAAATGAAATCCTAATAACGTTTTCAATAACAGTGGATTTGATTGTATATTTTAAAATCATTAATCCAATAACAGTGGAATTTTAAAAATATTTTGAAAGTCATGTTTCAATAACACATAATTTGCCATTAAAACTCAATTCTCACCAAATACTCACTCCAATATACCCCTCTTAATGTTTGCGCCAAATCTCACCATTCATTTACTGATTGTATTAATATGGTCAGAAACACACAGAAGTGGTAACGACGTAAAAAACCAAAACAAAGAAACGGTAAAAAAGCTTCAATTTTTATTTTATTTTTGCTTCAAAGGTATAATCTTTATTTGTTGACTCTGAAATTGGAGTTTTAAAAAAATGAAGAAGAAAGAAGAAAATATTACAGTAAATGGGTTTAGTGATAAGCACGCCTGGCTTGGCTTTCTCATCATTCCCTCCAACCTTTCTCTTTCTCTCTGCTTTTTTTTTTTTCTATTCTCTGTTCAATTGTTTATCAACTTCTCTCTCTAAATAAAGCTTTCAATTCAATTCTCTTTCTCTCTCTCTCTCATTCTCTTTCACTTTTTTGCTCTGCTTCTGTTCATCTTTTGCTTCGTCTCCCAGAAGACAATTTTGACTAAAAGTTTGTAACTTTGCAATTTTTGACATCAGATTGGATCTGGGCTTGGAGCTGAATAGCTGATTTAATACAGGTGAATTCTCAAACGTATCGATTTTTTTTTTCTTCTTTGGAAATTGTCAATATCTGGGTTTTGTTGTGTGTGTTTTTTTTTTGTTTAATCTTCGATTAGAGTTTTGTTGATCTGATTAGGATTCTGAAATTCCCATGTAGTTATTTGATTGGTTAAGCCAAAAAGGTTTAGTTTTTTAATTAGTGAAATTGATTTGTTAGAGAGAGTATCTCAATGTTTGAGCTTAACATTGGGTTATGTGATGTTGATTGAAATGTTGGGTTCGGTGAGTATGTTCATGTTCAATGCAAATGTTCTTCCTCTTTTTTTTCTCGAACTTCTGAGGTTTTGCTTTGGTTTCATCTAATTTTTCTGGGGAATCGAAATTTACATAAACCCCTACTTCCAATGTAAACATATATTTCAGAGTTTTGTTTGTTGACAGAGTTTGACTTGAGATGGATTGATGTTGACTCTTGTGGATTCATGAGAAATTTTTTGAATTTTTGTTCTTTAGAATTGGTTTCTCTTCTATTCATCAGCTGAATCTAATCACTGGCTTTGCATTAGTGTATGGTGAAGATCGATATTAGTTTCTTCGGCTCGGAACTATGCATATTACAAAGAACCTGTTTTTTTCATTGCTTGTAATGCCTTATCTGCGATTAAATGTGTTATTTTCGATTCATTTTAATTTTGCATTGCTGTTTTCTCATAGGTTATTTATTAGTCTTCTCTATCGTTGCGGTGTTCATAAGTTGGAGAAAGTGGTAAAAGACTGCTAAAGTATGTCTGTTTCCATGAGAGATTTAGATCCAGCTTTCCAAGGAGCTGGACAGAAAGCGTATCCTTCATTTTTGATCCTCTTATAATGTCAAATGACTGTTGAACTAGGATTGCTATGTTTCACATTTCTTCTTTTGTTTGTTTGTTTAATCTCTATATGATATTCTCCTTGACAATAAGTTAGTGGTACTGAGGTATGGCGTATAGAGAATTTCCAACCTACTCCCATTCCAAAATCTTCTATTGGGAAGTTTTTCACTGGGGATTCTTACATAGTACTGAAGGTAACTAAGGCCTAGTAACGACTTCTTTTTTTTTTTCTTTATTGCCATTTTATGCGGGTTTTCTTTATCGAGTTTTGGTTAAATTTGTGGTGATCGCTCTTTTGTGACCAGACAACAGCGTTAAAAACTGGTGCATTGCGCCATGATATCCATTACTGGCTTGGTAAAGATACCTCTCAGGTAAGCAAACTCTCTTTTAACATTTCCTTTATCCTTTTTTTCTTTCAGTAGAATGACGGAAAAGTTCAAGAGATGATTAATTTTCTGAAAAAAACTAGGATGAAGCCGGGACTGCTGCAGTTAAGACAGTTGAATTAGATGCCGCTCTTGGAGGCCGTGCAGTTCAGTATCGGGAAGTTCAAGGTCATGAAACCGAGAAATTTTTGTCATATTTTAAGCCATGCATCATACCTCAAGAAGGTGGAGTAGCATCAGGTTTCAAACATGTGGAAGCTGAAGAACATATTACCCGCTTGTTCGTCTGCAGAGGAAAGCATGTTGTCCATGTGAAAGAGGCAAGTCACATTTCGGTTTTTGATTCCTTCATCCGTTTATCTTTTATATCACTTTGCGGTCACACACTAATGGTCTAAATTGATTACAGGTTCCATTTGCTCGGAGTTCTTTAAACCATGACGATATTTACATTCTTGACACAAAGTCCAAGATTTTCCAATTTAATGGATCCAATTCAAGCATCCAAGAGAGAGCAAAAGCATTGGAAGTGGTTCAGTACATCAAAGATACTTACCATGATGGGACATGTGAAGTTGCTACAGTTGGTTAGTGAATCGACTATTTTAATTATCAGGGATTAGTATCTTTATTATCACTTTGCATTTGGTCTCTAAGTGCATATGGTTCATTTGCAGAGGATGGGAAACTTATGGCTGATGCTGATAGTGGAGAATTTTGGGGTTTCTTTGGTGGGTTTGCTCCACTACCTAGAAAAACAGCTAATGATGAAGACAAAACTTATGATTCCGATACCACCAAATTATTTTGGTAAAATCCTCTCGTCGTATTACATAGATTTTTAGCCCACAATGCTTCAACTGAATGCAATTTCTTTTCTATATTTGAAGTGTGGAGAAGGGACAAGCAAATCCAGTTGAAGGTGATTCGTTGAAGAGGGAGATGCTGGATACAAACAAGTGTTACATTCTTGATTGTGGATTTGAAGTGTTTGTTTGGATGGGTAGAACCACTTCTCTTGATGATAGAAAAATTGCGAGTGGAGCAGCAGAAGTAAGTTTTCTTATCGAATGAGAAGAAGGTCTTAAAATGTTTTTTTTTTTGTTATGTACGATAATGTTTGCTGATATTAGAAGAGCCATACAGGAAATGATCCGTTCATCTGAACGACCCAAATCGCAAATGATCCGCATAATAGAAGGGTTTGAAACTGTGACATTCCGATCAAAGTTTGATTCTTGGACTCAAGAAACTAATACAACTGTGTCAGAGGATGGTCGAGGCAGAGTTGCTGGTCAGTAAATCCAAGTTCAAAAATAGATAGTGATTTTAAATACTTACACGTAGCTGAAATGTTATAGCTTTTTAACTTTTGTTATTTGTTGATCATTTGCAGCTCTTTTGCAACGACAAGGAATAAATGTGAGAGGCCTGATGAAAGCTGCTCCACCTAAAGAAGAGCCTCAAGCTTTCATCGACTGCACGGGGAATCTGCAGGTTTGGCGTGTTAATGGACAGGAAAAGACTCTCCTTCAAGCTGCTGATCATTCAAAATTCTATAGTGGAGATTGCTATGTTTTCCAATATTCTTATCCTGGAGAAGAAAAAGAAGAAATTCTTATAGGAACATGGTTCGGCAAGAAAAGTGTGGAGGTGAGCACTCCAAATAACAGAAGCAACTTCTTACATCTTTGTATCACATATATTCGGTTGCTGTATATATGATGAAGCAAAATCTTACAAGTTGCAAGTAGGTTTAAACTTGTCAGTTCATGATCATATGTAGGAAGAAAGAGCTTCTGCAGTCTCTATGGCGAGCAAAATGGTTGAGTCAATGAAATTTGTACCAGCCCAAGTAATCTTCTTCTGCTATCATTCTAAAAGTCTATGCTGTTGAATATTATCTGTTATTTTCTGAACACTTTCATTCTCTTGTCTTAGGCCCGCATTTATGAAGGAAAGGAACCTGTTCAGTTCTTCGTGATTATGCAAAGCTTTATCGTTTTCAAGGTTTGGTGAAATATTTTCATTTTGCATTTTTGTTTTATCAACTATGTTTCTCGTTCATGAATATATCCAAACCTGATGATTTTGTTTTTCTGATGGAACCGATCTGTTGAATCGTTACAGGGTGGTATTAGCAGTGGATACAAGAAATACATAGCAGAGAAAGAGGTTGATGATGATACATACAATGAGAATGGTCTTGCTCTATTCCGCATTCAAGGGTCTGGTCCGGAAAATATGCAGGCTATACAAGTTGACCCGGTATATGTCATTTTCCCATTCTTTGTTGTTTAAATCCTGTAGGATCATTGAGAAATGAGAACCATATTAAATCTTCATGGCTTCTAATAATTTGTCTATTTACTTCAACAGGTTGCTTCATCACTGAACTCCTCATACTGTTACATACTTCATAATGATTCTTCCGTCTTTACCTGGGCTGGGAATCTTACCACCGCAACTGACCAGGAACTCGTGGAAAGGCAGCTTGATCTTATTAAGGTAAGATAGGTTTCACCATCATTTCTGTAAGGATAAGTCAATTATGTGTCAATCAAAATCAGTTAGTTATAAGACTCGTAATTAGGTTAGTGTAGCTGAAGCAGCATCTGTTATATTGTTTTGTTCAGCCAAACCTACAGACTAGAGCACAAAAGGAAGGTTCAGAATCAGAACAGTTCTGGGAGTTCTTAGGAGGCAAAACCGAATATCCGAGCCAAAAGCTCACAAAGGAACCCGAGAGTGACCCTCACTTGTTCTCATGTACATTCACAAAAGGTACAAATGGTCATCCTTTTACTCTCATAAAATTTAAGCCTAAGATGCTATATGCAGACAATGACTCTGTTTTTTCTGTTCTTCTTTTCATTGCTGAAATGCAAATTAATCCAGAAATTCTGAAGGTGCGTACATTTCATAATCTTATTTTATCACCAAAGATTTTTGCAATCATGATCTGGAAATGTTTTTGACATATGACTCAATCCCAAGTTTTAATTTTTTCATTTTGTGATATTTTGGCAGGTGACAGAGATATATAACTTCACACAGGATGACTTGATGACCGAAGATATATTTATTGTAGACTGCCACTCAGAGATCTTTGTCTGGGTTGGCCAAGAAGTAGCCCCAAAGAACAAGTTGCTAGCTTTAACTATTGGAGAGGTCAGATTTATTAGATACGTTGCAAATAAAACCGTACCTTAGCTCTACAGAGAATTAATCTCAAAAGATCCTGAAAATTTTAGGCAAGTTGCTCATTTATACCTTTTGTTTTCTTAGAAATTCATCGAGAAAGATTCTCTCTTGGAAAAATTATCCCCTGAAGCCCCTATATATGTGATCATGGAAGGCGGTGAGCCATGTTTCTTCACCCGGTTTTTTACTTCCTGGGATTCTTCAAAATCCGCTGTAAGTACCTAACGACTTTAATCAGTTTACCCGAGAAATAAGCACGGAAGGAAGCCCTGACAAAGGGTTAAACACTCTTTTTTGTTTGCAGATGCATGGCAACTCATTCCAAAGAAAACTCAGAATTGTCAAAAATGGTGGAACTCCAGTCGCAGAAGTAAAGACTCTTCTTTCTTTTCATATTGATTAATGATTCTTCAGAATGTGCTTTTAAATTTTGTTTGTTCATTCTTCTCTTTTGTTGTGCCTTTGATGTTCAGAAACCGAAACGAAGAACTCCAGCTTCATATGGCGGTCGTGCCAGCGTTCCTGATAAGTCGCAGCAGCGGTCAAGAAGCATGTCGTTTAGTCCAGACAGGGTTCGTGTGAGGGGCAGATCTCCAGCATTCAATGCACTTGCAGCAACATTTGAGAGCCAAAATGCAAGAAACCTCTCAACTCCTCCACCAGTAGTTAGAAAACTCTACCCGAGATCTGTTACTCCTGATTCCTCAAAGCTTGCTCCCAAGTCTTCAGCTATAGCTTCTCGTAGTGCCCTTTTCGAACAATTTAAAACACCTCCCCAAGAACCTTCAATTCCAAAACCACTCAAAGGTATACTTTATAAACATTTTTACTCTTGAGTAAATTATCTGATAGTGTCAATCTTTATTTAGAGATTCATATTTTTGCAGAGGGATCATCTGCAAGTTTCAATCTTTTTGCATCTTGGTTTAGATACTTACCTCTCTTTCTTCACTTTGAATATTGAACTTTTTGATTTTAATTGGCTATGAAGCGAGCCCGAAGACACCCGAGTCTCCAGCGCCGGAATCCAACTCAAAAGAAAAGGAAGTGAAAAAGGAAAATGACAATGAAGAGGAGAAATCAATGAGCAGCCGGATAGAATCTCTGACAATTCAAGAAGATGCTAAAGAAGGAGTCGAAGACGAGGAAGAATTACCAGCTTACCCATATGAACGCCTCAAGACAACTTCCACCGATCCTGTCTCAGATATTGATGTAACAAGGAGAGAGGTAAGTTCAAACCAACAAATTTCTTTTGTAAGTGAGAATTCTTCAATGAAAGAAGATCTCAGCAGTTCTTGGTCTCTGTTATAGGCTTACCTTTCAGCAGAGGAGTTCAAGGAGAAATTCGGTATGACTAAAGAAGCTTTCTACAAGCTGCCTAAATGGAAACAGAACAAATTCAAAATGGCTGTTCAGCTCTTCTGAGAAATAAACCTTCCTTCTTCTCCATCAAAAACACCGGTAACACACATGCAGAGTCGCGAATTGAACATTAAAATCTGTCCTGTTTTTTCAACAGAGAAAAAATGGTGAAGTTTTCTATTTGTTTGTTTCAGCTAAGGAGAAGATTCAAGGGACAGTGTCAGTGCATTTTAAGCTGCTTCTGCTCCCTATGAGAAGCTTAATACAATTTTTTCATGGCTTGTTTAAAAAAAACAACCCAGAGCAGTTTTTTTCCCTCTAATTTTTCTTCTTCTTTTTGTTCTCCTTCAAATCTTTCTGCTTCGTTTTCATGATTTGTTTGCTTGTTTCTCTCCTTTTTTACTTTCATTTTATTGCTTTAGTTGGATGGGGGCTAAGGTTAGATTGTTTCTTCTTCAGGTCATAGGTTTTGGCCTTGAGTCTTTGATTTATTTATTCTTGGGGTGATTTTGCTATCAAATTGAGGAAATTTGGTTGCAAATTGAAGATTTTTTTTTAGTGCGATTTCATAAAAACAAATAGATTCTATACTCTTTTTACAGAATTTGAGGATTGGTTGATATTTTTTTTGGTGTACAGCAAAGTGTGCAAACTGCAAACTAAACTGTGTTCTGCTATATTACGTGCCTTTTTTTATTACTCAGATTATTATGTCTTACAATCTACACTTTCTCAAAATAACAAAAAATCGTTTTGTGCCCAAAAAGTAAAAATAATAACGAACCACTCAGTAAGTATGTTTTCACTTATTTAGTCGATTATTGTTTATCTGTAGACTGTAATAAGAATTTCTTCTGTATTTATAATGCTTTGGATTGATAATACTTTATAATCTTGAAAGGTTATTGCGAAACTTACGTAATAGTAAATAATTTGATAGCTCATGTGTCACTCTTATAAAACCTATCTAAACTATTATGATAAGAATGTGATTTTAAAGATGATGAACTAATCTCAGAAATTTAACTTTTTCTTAAATAAGAATACATCTAAAAAATGAGATGTAGAATAATTTTTTTTTGTTTAAATCAAAATTTCTACAATAATATGTTAGGTAAATAATGAAATAATTGGAATAGTTGAATAACTGAATGAAAAAAAAAAATTAAGTGAAGAGTTCTTTTAGAATATTTTTAGGGATATTCTTTTTTTTTTTTTCATTTTGTATGTCTCGGTCAATGAAGAAAGGCCGAGTACATGAGAAGATGAGGGGAAAAACGACGTCGGTTCCTTTAATCATGATTCATGAGATGCCCCATGTGACGGTTTAAGTTAATAAGTGTTTAGAGCCGTCAAGACTTAAAACTCTTTTGTTCGTTTTGAGTATAAATTAATCAATTTATAAGATCTTCGACCAAATAATTCAGAGGCCAACTAGCGATTGACCCAGTTGTTTTTACGCCACCGGAACAGTTGTTTTAGTTGTTTTTTTATTAGACTGCATAGTTTCAATCCTTGGACCTTGGGTATGTAAACTTTTTTTGATTCAGGAATTTATAGGTTTTATGAATGTCTTACAGGTGAATCTAATATATTTCATAAAAAAAAAATTAATAATTAAGAATATCTTCAGTAAAATTTTTAATATTTTTAAAAGGTTAATTAATTTCTTTCATCCAAAAATAACTCAGTAATGTTAGAATACGCCGCTAATCTTCCTTCTCTAAAATTTTACTATCCCATGTTTGTTTCCCTCTGATTTTATATTCTAAATAATAACTTGTGTATGAGAATTTTTGAAAACATCTCACACGTATTTAGGCGTCTATTTTACTAGCATGAGACTTGCTGACGGATCCACGACTGATTGTTCTCCAAACAGAACGATATGTAAATGTGTAGATTTAACTATTTTTAAGTTTTTTTATAAGAAATGAAACTAGTTTTTGCAGTTTAATTAATTATGCTAAGTCATCAGAGTCATCACATACTGCCACATCTCTCTAGTTGGACGTCTTAACGAACCTAATGATTTTAGGTTTTTTAGCTTGTCGTATTCTAATCGATAATATATACCATTCGAGACTCGATAGTTTAGACTTAAGTGGACCATCAGAACAAAACTAATCATCTAAGTAAATTTAATATATATTCAACCAAGGGAAGACAGCTAAAATAGCAATTATCAACAATATTTTTTGTCATCTTGCAAAATTGCGAAGTCACTTGTCATGATGTAAGATCTCTTAACAAACTATGTTTTCCTACATTTTTCTAATAATAATATATCCAACTATTTCATATATATTTTTACTATAATTTGATAATATATCCAACTATTACATATATTTCATTTATCCAACTCTTAGTTGTAGTTATCGTGTCAAAAAATGAAACACTACAAAATAGTTATCGTGTGAAAAAAAAATGAAAACCTACAAAAGAGTAGTTGTCTAATTTCGGACAACCATGGTTAGTTTTGGAAATCAGTTTACTGTTAGTAATTCATTTTACTGTATAATATTAAAAACTTGCACGAAAAGCTGCTTACTTGTGATTAAAGTAACTTGCAGTTGGTATTACAATGACCTCCGTTATCAAAAAAATAATTCATTTAAGCCTTTTTCATATCACCTATGGGGAAATTTATCATTGAAAATCAAACAAATAAATAAAAAAACATTATCAACTCAATTATTGACAATATTACAGCATCAAGGAACATGTTCGTGACCGTGACGCCCGATTTATTAACTATCATAAACTTCGACAATTTGTTCTATTGTGAATCACTTTAAATTTCATAATTGTTTCCAATAAGAAAAATCAGGAATAAATAATTTCTTAACGAAAATTAGAATAGGTCAACTATATTTAAAAAATATATGAAACTTGGCATCGTCTCACATTATTGTCTGGTTTATTTCTAGATTTAACTTCATCTTGTCAAGTAAGGTTTTGTATGCATGAAATCAAGATATGATGTTGTTAGGCGTGACAACGTTCATGGTTCCATATCGAAAGTTATGTGAGAGCCGGTTAGAAATTGATGAACTCATAAACAATTTGAAACCAATTCCTCATAAACATGTAATCTAGCGAAATAATTTCGACAGTCTCTTTGTGTGTAAGTTGTAACAAAGGTATTAAGTATTAACTGGACTACTACTACTTCTACTACATTGGTTTTCTAATTAAGTCGTAGCTTAATATATTTTCAATAATTTCACAATTACAAGCAGTACTACTAGATAAATGGATTAGTTAGTCAATCATGAAAAGTCAACTGTCGATCACATTCCACGTTGTTTAGATTTTAAGGTAGATACTAGTAAAGTGAAATAAGATGAGTTCTTCTCCTTGTCCCCCCTATCGATTTTGTTTAAGTAGTTGGTGAGAAGTGGTAACATGCCATTAAGTTGTCAAAGATAAGCATGTACATAGAAATATACAAACATATCGTAGTTATATATATATACATTATCCACTTACATAAATTTTTAAGAAATGTAACTAATTTCTCGGTAGGTTGTTCTCTTAATAATGCATGATATCTGTTTTCCATTATATTAAAACCATACTAATTGGTAAAACCACAGCCTTAAGAAGTTCTGCAGTGATCACTGTCTAATGATTATAATAATCTTTATACTATCTAAAAGAAAACAATCACTGTCTTTATCAATATACACCACTAGATTACAGCTAATTTCTTGATTTACCTGATAATTAATACAAATATAGAAAGATTATAATACTAACTCGAAGCCTCACCTTAGCCTCCTCTCAAATTGTCAATATGTGTAGATAAGAGTGTTACATCCACATTCCTAACAGTTTCTCCTCCTTATTTTAATATATCGTTCAACACATATCATCCGAATATCACACCATTATATAATTAAAATAGCCCAAATTGTACCATACCCTTCATTTACATTTCTTTTTCTAACTCCTATAAAAAGAGACTCTCTTAAACTCTAAAAATTTATAAAACACTTAACTGAATTAGCCATGGAGAAGAATACTGCCCAAACCATATTCTCAATCTTTTCTCTACTTATTCTCCTTTCGTCATGTGTCTCTGCTCAGCTCCGGACAGGTTTCTACCAAAGCTCATGTCCCAACGTCGAAAACATTGTCCGTAACGCCGTCCGCCAGAAATTCCAGCAGACTTTCGTCACTGCTCCGGGCACTCTCCGCCTCTTTTTCCACGACTGCTTCGTTCAAGTACGTTACAATATCTATCATAGGATCGGACCTTTATATATATTCAAAATTTATTTCTTAACAAAAGTTTTAAATTTATACAAGAATTAATTGTGATAATATTTTCTTACAATATAAATTATATTTTTGATTGAAAATCTACGCAAAACCTTTAGATTTAGAGTTTAATATGTTTCTCTTTATATATATTTTTTTTCAAACAACACATTATATCTTTACATACGTTCTCATCTTTATATGAATATATCTAGGGATGTGATGCGTCGATAATGGTAGCATCGCCGTCGGAGAGAGACCATCCAGATGACATTTCATTGGCCGGAGACGGATTCGATACGGTGGTGAAGGCGAAGCAAGCCGTTGATAGCAATCCTAACTGCCGCAACAAAGTCTCATGTGCTGACATTTTGGCTCTCGCCACCCGTGAAGTCGTCGTTTTGGTATTAATATATCTTTGTCTATTACATAAACTGATAATACTCCTCTCTCTCTTTTTCCCCTTTATAAAATGTCCGAGGTATTGAAAATATCGTTTTCTTTTTTTTCAAAAGTAGCATATATCGAATTTTTAGTTTTCGTATGCAAAAGCTAAGCATATTATATTATTACATATTAAAAAGCATGCATCGATCGAGTTGTACTAATAAAATAATATTTGTAGCAAATTGACACCTTTTATTGGCGGTTTGTAATTGTTCTATACAAGTACGAATAACAACATGTGGTCATATAGTCCGAACAAAAACGAATTATTGATGGATTATAATAATTAAAAAAATAAATTAAAATTGCAGACCGGAGGACCAAACTACCCGGTGGAGCTAGGGAGGAGAGACGGCAGAGTATCAACGAGATCCAGCGTTCAAAACAATCTGCCACAGCCCGGTTTTAACCTTAACCAGCTCAACTCCATGTTCAGCCGTCACGGTCTCTCTCAAACCGACATGATTGCTCTCTCAGGTACCAAACCAAACCAAACTAAACCAAATATAACAAAATCTTTATGAGTTATAAACGTTATAATTGTTTATTTATTCAGGAGCACACACTCTCGGATTCGCTCATTGTGGAAAATTCTCAAACCGAATTTACAATTTTAGCCCTAGAACCCGTATTGACCCGAGTATGAACGCTGGATACGCGCTTCAGCTCAGGCAAATGTGCCCGATCCGGGTCGATCCACGGATCGCGATCAACATGGACCCCACAAGTCCACGTACTTTTGACAACGCTTACTTTAAAAATCTCCAAAGAGGAATGGGTCTCTTCACGTCTGATCAAGTATTGTTCACAGATCAACGGTCAAGATCTACAGTTAACTTGTTTGCCAACAATGAAGGAGCTTTTAGACAAGCTTTTATTTCAGCGATCACCAAGTTGGGTCGGGTCGGGGTTAAGACTGGTAATGCCGGTGAGATCCGAAGGGACTGTTCACGTGTCAATTAGTTTTTTTTTTTGGGATTTCTTTCTTTTATTCCTTAAGAGGACTTGGGTTTTTCTTTTCTTAAGAATAAAATTAAATTTCGTATTGTTTCAATACGGAGTTCACAATTGTCGAAAATGGAAACTTGAATTAATAAAATGGATTTATTTTGTTTCCCTTCTCCTTTTGTTTTATGTTTATTTTGTGTTGTTATGGTTCTTTAGGCAGGAAAAGAAAATATATTATTGTCTAATCTAGAGAATGATCAGCCATGTCCAGCCTGACATTACTATTGACATACACCCAATATTTGACATTAGACTTCTTGGTTTGTTGGGTTTCTAATGGAGATACCCACCATTACTTTGGCCCAATATAAAAACCAAAACAATACTTTTTCTTATTTACCTCTTTTTCTCGCCTATTGGACTTCGGATTTGCATGGTCTATATATGCATTTTTTTCTGTTGTTAAAGGATTTGCATGGTCTATGCATTACGATGCAAACAAATAATATGTCGCAATATAAAAGTACATGAAAATTCCTCATAGTTCATGCTATTTAATTTAAGCTTATATGTTGTCATATAAAACTACATGATTTAATTGCGTATTTATTTATCTAAACAATATTTCATTTTCTCTATTTATTGTATAAATAAAAATTCATATCACTTGAGCTATTAATTCACGCGCTCCACCCAACTTGATGAAAAATCATAACTATTCAAGTCTTTATCCCAAAAAAAACAAAACAAATAAATCTTGTCAAGCCCACTTGCATGTTGATATTTTATTCGTGGACCGACCCAACAAAAGAGAAAATAAATCATTTTCTTTTTTTACATCAGATCAGAGGACCCAAATCTCATATTTGTTTTTGTTTTTCGTACACTATTGAGTTCCTCATTTGGCGAAACAAAAGAAAATTCCATGTTTCTTTAGTAAATGTAAAAAGAGTTACACGCAGGCCGCCCCCGACCCCCAAACAAACAAACAAACAAAAAAGATGTGAAGGAGGATGAGCCTCGTAGTTGCAATTCCCACCAAATACAATAAAATCTTTACTGCATTTTCCATGTCCTCTTCTTAATTTTAAATTACATTATTTGTACTGCCCATTTATAGTTTTGACATTATTATATAAGATTCCTGCCCATATAGTTTGACATTATAATTACACGTCCTTCGATTTTTTAATTATTTCGGAACATACTGTCAAGTGCTGCGGAAAAAGATTTCCTTTCGTTTCTTGTTTGGTTAGATATTTTATCTTTCGTTATCAATCACTAGTTTAAACGTGTTGAAATATCTAATATAGAAAAACACTAATGTAGGTAGAAAAAAAAAAAACAAGTTAGCATATGATGGACGAAAAAAAAGTTAATAAATCTAAATCTTATTAATCACAAAAACAACAGTACGATAGATGATAAATGAATGTGGTAACTAAAACCAAAAAATTGCATGAGGTAATTGATACTTACAAAATAGTTGAAATAATGGTCCCTGGATTAGTATCGAGAAAAAAAAAAAAGAGAGTTTTATCAAAATAGGCATTTTGAATAAGTAAAGTTCGGAATCAGACATTTATAGATTTATGGTTGTTGCTGTTCATCAAAACGGCACTGTTATGGACACTTCTACCCCTGCTTATTGGTGATAGTTGCTGAGTTATTTTAAAAATTAAAAACTGTTGACGTCAAATAAGAGGAAAAAATATTTTCTTAAGCTAACAAAGTAACTTGAGGTAGACACATTAATTAGTACATTGTTGTACACAATATTCTTCTGAGTTTTATCATGAAATATTTCTAAAAATATAAGTATTGAAATAAAATAAAATAAAAATCATTGTAAACAATAAATAGTTTATAGATGTACACAACCAAGTATTTCACCAAAAAAATTTGAAATGCAAGATACATAAACATAATTATGGTACATATTTACAAACTAATAATTCTAAATTCTCATGACCAAATACACATAACATATATTTTGTCTACACAAATGCATAGATAACATGTATAGTTGATAAATTAACTAAACAAAAATGGTGGATAAATTAACAATCAACATTGTATTTGAATAAAAATCCCTTGAATTTTTTAAAGTTAAAATAATCTAGATAAAGATTTCTAACCAAAAAAATCCAAAAATCTATAAGTTATAGACTAAATTTATAAAACCTAACTCCAAAATCCTAAACACAAAAATTAAATTTAAAACACATAAAACTAAATTTAAACCATTAACCATACAATCTAAACCCTAAACCTAAAATTCTAAACCCTAAACCCTAAACTCTAAACCGTAAATCCTAAATCATAAACCCTAAACTCTAAATCATAAACTCTAGTAAAAAAATATTGAACCCAAACCGTTTAATATACAGTAAAGCATCCATAAAACGATATATAAACTAGGTTACACATAAATTTGTTATATAAAAACTAAGTCAAACTTTTAAAAAATATTATAAAATGAATTCACTACGTGTAAATTATTTTAAAACAAAAAGATTTCTGGTACAAATTTTTTTTAATGATATTTAGTTGACGAAAAGTATTCGATAACATTTCAAAATACTGTTTTGTCCAAAAAAAAAATAACGTAAGCACACAAAAAGATTGTGTTTATTTTTTTTGTTTCCTTGTAGTTCACATATATTTTGTTAGAACACTAAATCTTAGTTAAAAATGGTTAACCAAACTGATTAATGAAAACTAAACATTTTTAAAATGAGAGATGTATATGCATAGTTTTTAAGTTACATAATTATGATACACACTTATAAACTAATAACTCAGAGAAAACACACAACAAAAAAACATAAATGCATATATACACGCTGGAATTAATAAATCATAATTAATAAATCATAACATCATTAACATCAAGGGTAAAAATGTCATTTACACAGGTTAGAGTACCTTATTCTGAAACTGCTACAGGATAGTTCCTATTTCCGAAGGTTTTAATTATTTAATGCCTTTTTTGTAAATATCTCAAAAAAAAAAGAATGGTAATCTTGTCTTTTTAGTATTTTCTTTAATTAGCTCATATTACATATACATATGTACTATTAAAACCATTACACTGATTATAGTTATATCACCGATCAATATTAGTATGAAGTCAGCATTATTTCTTTCTTTTTTTTTGTTAAAGGTTTTATCGAAGTCAGCATTCTTTTACTACATTATTATCTTTTGTTGTAATTTATATCGCCTTTAAGCACCACAGTTAAACATTTAAGATTACCTCCTTTTATAAAGTAATTTAGGTTCTTAACCTCTAAATTTAACGTAATACTAAAATTTTGATCCACAAGAAGGGATTTATATATGATGGACGAAGTTGTTTTTTTTTTCCCTAATAAACGAAGGGTTTGAGAACGAAAATATTAAAGTGAGTGCACGTGGGGACATTTGTGAACATGCCTCCAAATTAAGAATAAAAACAAAACACTCGAATTCAAACCCACATGAGATGTGTCCCTCCCAAATCCCAAGCCAAGCCATATCTTTTTCTCCTCTATCTGGGTCCGCTTTTATTTATTATTATTGTTTACAGTTTTATTTCAGTTAAACTAATTACAGAAAGTTATATATATATATATATATATATATATATAAAAGAAAACAAAATTGAAGAACAGCACAAACAAGTCATGACATGCCATTTACAAATTACAATATTCTGCACCAGTCTCTACAGACTTTGTACAATTTTTTCTGACAGATTTGTACGATTTCTTTGTGGTTCACACAGACAAAAATACTTCTGTATTTAAATATTATTAGCATTAATTGGTTGTATTTGTATTCATTGTTTCTTAGTGTGTTTTTCATAAAGATACTATTGAATAATTACAAATCTGTATTCACCTAGCTTGATAGTTTTTCATACACATTTATTTCTGTCAATTTTTTCAACGTGGATTGTTCAAATCGTCAAAGGTGGAAAACCGTTAAGCAAAATGCCAAGAAAATTTCATGAAAATATGCATTATTGTTGAATGACTACAATACATTTGACTATCTAGTATATATTGGTCATTTGGTAAGCATCTATTATGAATTTCTAATACAAAAATGCAAGTGACAAAAAAAGTTATTAACATGAGGCTTTTTCCACTGTAGAGTTTTGATTGCAAACTGAGGTTAAAAATGAAGTAAAAAAGATCGAGTTAAGAGAAATAACTGATTCCTAATATTAAGTCTACTTAACTTTGATTTTAGGAAAGGTAATGCTGATATAAGGACTATAAGCATATTAAAATTAAGTGTGTCAAAACTTAATTTTACAAAAAGAAATTTTGTTAAAATTAAAAAAAATTCATATTGCTGTAGTAAGTAAAAAAAATTTAAAAATTAATTAAAGTGTGCCAAAGTGTCACTCATCATGGATCTCAAGCAACGAGGCCTATACATTATTTTAATAAAGTATTAGCTGCATCCACATTTACCATAAAACATATTTTGCACGTTTGATCAAAGATTATGAGATTGCATTGAAATAAAAGAGAACATCACATTCTAACAAAAATAAGAAATAATATACAAAAGAGAAGCAATTTCCTTGCTGCATTAATTAATAGTCTACTAACCCTTGACTTTTTTTTTGTGGTAGGATGAAGAACACAACAAAACCAAGAAGATACCATTCAGTTTTTGCTGTTAACATCAAAAACTAGTAGATGTTAAAGAAAACATCAAAACTTCAAAACTAGTAATGTGTATAATGCATGCAAAAGCACAATAGATTAAAAGACAACTTGTAATGTTCCAACCGCCCATGTTTAGTAGTTACAGATATTTTTTGGAAATTTTATTTAATATATATTTTATAAATTTAAAAATTGTTCCTTTACCAAAAAAAATTTAAAAATTGTTGCGTATATAGTTAAAAATTAAGAAAGAAACAAATGAATATTATGCAGGGTTTCATATCATATCAATATTTCCCTTGAGTCAACATAGACTATATATTGTCTCAATAATGATCAAACTTATTTTAAGTATGTGATACACCATATTATCTGCAGAAGTTAGTAAGATCCGAATTCGGATATGTTTTGAATTTTAATACATTTACACCTTTAGATGACCGATCGAACTACCACTATTGATACTCAATTTTTGCTTAGCAAGTTACCCAAAGATTGCAATAGAAGTGGATAGTGAAACCAAATGCATCGCATATGTAAAATGGTCAAATGGTATATATATGTGAAGGAGTTTGGATATTGGTAATATTGGTAGAAATGACATAGACTGATCAAATTAATTAGGAGACTGAGAGAGAGTGATCCAAAGACACACACACATGCAGAGATATATATATATATATATATATATACACAAAGTGTGTGTTTATGAGAGAGGGAGAGAGGTTTATGAGGAGAGGAACATGTGAAGGCATTAAGAGAAGGTGGGGTTTTGTATTGATGTCTTGTTCTTGGAATGGAGCCACATGGTAAGAGGGACTCTCAAAGCACTTGCTTTAGGGGTAGTTGTGATGCAGCCAAATTAGAGCTCTTGCATGTGACTCCATGTGTTTTTTCTTCCCTCACCCATTATTATTCCCTCCTTCGTCTTCTTTTTTTTTTCCTCTCCCTTTACATACATATATATATACACTCTCTCTTTTATGTAATTACCCTCATGTGATATATATATTTATTCTAATTGTTTTTCTTTTCACGAATATTTTGAAAATAAATTAATATATATACACACAAAATGCATATACTTGGTTTTTTAATATTTAGTTCCAAAAGATTACTAGCTACTAACTAATAGTTTCAAATCCTCTTGTGTTTGGTTCTTGAAAGAAAAGTAATAGCAATCCCAAACAGATTACCTCATTTATGTATACAAAGGAAATTAGCTTTAAAATTAGTCCTACAACATTAGTTTTACACAACATCAGCCCTTGTTATATACAAACAAACGCAGGACCCACTCTTATCTTTCTCTATCTCTCTCGTATTCTAAGTTTGCTATATATGTAAGTTTCTCCCTTGTAGACTTTCCTTCGCAGCAAAAATAATTTCTCATATGGAGAGGCAAATCGTAAACAAGAAGAAACGAGTATTTTCTCTAGAACCAAACGAGAACCCTAGTGCAGTTTTCACGAGAAAATACACAAGCCACTTGGTTCCTGCTCTCAAGAAGCTCAACATGAACAAGAACTCTTCACAAATCAACCAACAGACCGTGAAGCATGAAGTAGACATGGCTTTGGCTTTGTCTGCTCAAGAATTTGCATGGAGCCGTTTCTTGCTACAGAAGCTATCGTCCTCAAAGAATCCAACCACTTCTACTAGTTCTTCTTCCAATGGAATTCGGATTCTAGAAAGACCCGGTAAAGAAGGCGTAGACGAAGATGGAGAGATAGAGGAGAAACTGAGGGAACTGCAGAAGCTTTTGCCAGGTGGAGAAGAGATGAATGTGGAAGAAATGTTGAGTGAGATTGGTAACTACATTAAATGTCTTGAGTTGCAGACGATTGCTCTCAAGTCGATTGTTCAAGAAACAACTTGACTTTTAGTTTAAGTTTGTAATTTATAGTTTGTTTCATGTTTTGTCCTTAAAACTTAAATCATCTGAGTGTTTGTTTCATGTATTATAGTGGTTTTCTTTTTCTTCTCTTGATTTATCATGGTTGAGGATATAACTAAAATGCCGCACTAACCGTTAATTAATAATACAACTTACAGAAATCAGTCTATACATTAATCGGACTAACAGGTATATTATGATGCCAAATAGACTATGTGTTCCCATATCAAATCTTTATGTTTTGTCTTCTTTTCCTTAATGTATTATATTGATGTTGTGTGCCAATCTCCAAACTTTAATATTCTAATCATTTTAAGCTGACAAATTTTGTGTATATTTAATTATTCCTGCATTTGTTTTTTCTCCTTGAGTCAAAATATATTCTTAACTTTAAAAGAGAATCTTCGTATATAAAATCACCAAAATGATTTTTGAATCATACATATGCATCCTGATTCATCCATTGCTGAGTAAAACGAACTAAGACCAATATTGTTTTCCAAAAGTTCGAGGAATTTGGAAGAAAGGTCGAAATTTTTTTTTATTAGAAAAATATATTAATATCTAAAAAGAAGGAAAGTCAGATGACATAATATAACTATGAAAGTCATAATATTGATTTGAAGTCATCATCCATATCTTTGCACGTGTCTTAAAGTCACTCGCACTCATCCATCTCTTAAGATTATAGCCGTACTACTATTACACAACTTGTCTCATGTCATGTTTTTTTAATGGATTTTAAAGTATATAGTTGTTTAATTGATTTTGGCTTCAGGCTTTCATCCAAAAAAATTATAATGGACGATTTATCAAATTATTTTCCATTTAAAATTGCAGCAAATTGTTTTTTTCATAGGTAGTTTATAAACATTAAGGTCCACAAAAGAACATATTGGAGAGAAGAAGAGAGTGAATAAGCAATTGAAAAATGAAGCTAAAAGAAGAAGATTAAGATTACATAGGCTCATGGAATAAGAGCAAAGAAGAGAGAGTGTTTGTGCCAAGTGTCAAACACTAAGGCATGCCTTGTTACTTCTACAGAAGAGCAAATTTTGCAAAAAGTACACATTGTAGAAACAGGAACACTAACAATAAGATTTGGGAAGAGTTGTGGCAATAAACAGAGATCTCTCCCTATGTAAATGATAATCTTAAGAGGCGGTGAAGAAAAAGAAAAAAAAAAAAGAAGAAGACAAAACAAGAGAAGAAGATCAATCATATGTTTGGGTTTTTGTTTTTGTGACTAGACAGTGTAGTGTCCAGGAGTTTCAATGTCCAATCCCTTTAGCTTCACCACTGATTCCACATGTCCCTTGAGTGTGTGCAACTCCCTAAGCCTGTTTAACATATATAAACCATTCAGTTAGTGTTTAATTCCAATAAAAGAATGGGTAAAACTTCAAGTAGAGTTCAGGGTGTTAATTACCTAGCGATCTCAGCTCTTCTCTTGGCTTGCTCTGCGATCTCAGACAATTCTCTGTAACTTCCTTTCTCAGGGAAGATGTTAACAGCTTCCTTTGGCTGCAAACCATGAAGTGTCCTTTGAGCAAGTGCCCATTGAGCCTCCCTCTCTTCTTTTCCGTAATCTTTCTTCATCGTGAAAGCTGTCTTGTTCTCAAACAAGTTGAGCCAAGCCTTTCCACTCAAGATGTATCGAATGGCAAACTTGAAAACGTCCAATGGGAAGTACGTTACAATACTGTATAGCCAGATCACACCAGCCCATCCCCATCCAATACCCCTAACCTTTGCAAATTCCCAGTTGGCATAAACCGCAATCAAAGTCGCAATCTGCATTTGGAAGAACCAATGGATTTAGCGATTTTCTTTAATAAAATCCTTTAAAATGAAGATTTTGATGTTCTTACCAGTTGTGCAATGAGGAAAGCAATCATCAGTAATGCTCCAGGACGTTCAACAAATGACCAACTTCTTGATCTTGTGACGAAGATCAGAGCTTGACTAATGATACTAACTTGTAGGTATACAGCACCCATCAGTTCGTTGTTATTGTCCCTAATGGACCTCACACCAAATGTGTCCTGTGAATCCAAAGTGATACTTTACTTAACAACTCTGGACCTTAGCCACGAGTACCTAAGTAAATACTTATGGAAAGAGTATTAATAAAGCTCAATTGTATGTACCGAGAAAAAGTCAGTCTTGTGCGCCGCCCAGAAGAAAATGACAGTCATGATAGCCTGGTAGCTTCCAAGAACGACTCCAGTAGCGAAGATTTCTCTAAGTTTCCAGCTATCAGGTGTGGGAGATGGCTTAACTCTGTCCTTTGAGATTGTCATGATGGTACCTATAAGATTAAGATAGCAAAATATGATGATATAGTAAGTAAAACTGTTATGAAACTGTAAAGGATTTTTGAGGTTTGCATAAAAGGACAGCCATTGCTCACCATCGTTAAGAATGGCAATGATCAAAACCATGAATGCGGAGAAGTCAAATTCCCAAATCAAAGCAATAAGCATGAAACCTAACTGCAAAAGTTTACAACGCAATATGATCAGCAAACCATTAATTCATTATAAAAACAATAAGTGACACAACTCTAAATGGAGTTATTTGCGTACCACAATACGGATTGTGATTGAGACTGCATAAATCTGTTACAAGAGATTAAAAAAACAACAGAGCAATTAGTTTCAGTTGTAAGCAAGCAAGTGGTTAGAACATATATATATATATATAAAGAATGAAAATAGGAGAAGGCGCACAGTATAGTTCTTCATTCTCTGGAAAATAGCTCTGCTGGTGAGAACCGCGCTGATAATAACACTGAGTCCAGGCTCGGTGAGGACGATATCTGAAGCACCCCGAGCAGCATCTGTAGCATCAGCCACAGCAATACCGATATCAGCCTTTTTCAAAGCAGGTGCATCATTGACACCATCACCAGTCATTCCAACAATGTGCTTCCTCTCCTGCAACTTCTTCACAATTTCATATTTGTGCTCTGCAATGATAAACAAAGAAACTTAGATCTAGCTTAACAACCTTTGCAATGAACATTAGTGAAGTTTAAAATCCAAAACAATAAAGATGCCAATTATAACCTGGGAAGACTCCGGCAAATCCATCAGCCTTTTCAATCAGCTCCTCAACAGGAATGGATGCAAGGTTTGCGTCCTTGTGCTGACCAAGAAGAGCTGAAGATGGATACATGTTTGTTCCCATTCCAAGTCTACGACCAGTTTCCTTACCAATAGCAAGTTGGTCACCTGGCCACATATGTCGTCGAAGAGAATGTTAGAGGAAAAAATGTAAAGGTGAAATATAGTTAACAAGAAAAGATCGATGAGTAAGCATAATTACCAGTGATCATCTTGACATTAACACCAAGATTCAAAGCCCTGCGAATGGTTTCAGCACTGTCATGTCTTGGGGGATCAAAAAGTGGCAACAAGCCAACAAATTCCCATGGTGCACCTGGGCTTTCCTTTGTTTTCTCTGGCACCACCTAAATAAGGAAACAAGAAGACAGACCATTGAACATTAGTTTCCATGTAGAAAAGATAAACAAAAGAAGACTGAAACTATGAGTATCATTGGCAAACAAGTACCTGGCGAGCAACAGCCAACGACCTAAGACCACGCTCAGCATACTTGTCGATAATAGAGAGCACTTTCTTGCTGAGGTCATTGCTGGCCTTGGCAAGTTCGAGGATCTGTTTGGAAGAATCAAATCAGTATAATTGAAAGGGAAACAAAAACATTTGTTGTTAAAGTTGAAGATCCATCACCTGCTCAGGAGCACCTTTACTAACTCTGTGCCAGTTTCCACTGGAGTCGATGTAAGTCAAAGCAGTTCTCTTATCCACAGGGTTGAATGGAAGGAAGTGAATTTCCCTGATTCCAGCACGAGCCTGCGAAAATCCCAAACAAACATAAGAACTCGTTTCTTGAACGGTCAATAAAACTACAAATGTGATTCGAATTAGAAAGGGTTATACCTCCTTTGGATCAGCAAGCATTCCAACCATGGCTGCATCAATGGCATCCTGGTTCTCAACCCTGGAAGCCATAGCTGCAAATAATAGAACTTGATCTTTCTCCACACCCTTGCAGAAAACCTCAACCAAGTTTTTGTCAACGCTCAATTTGTTAAGTGTTAGTGTCCCGGTTTTGTCACTGCACAGGACATCCATACCGGCCATCTCTTCAATGGCAGTCATACGCTTGGTGATAGCACCTTGCTGAGACAACCTGTGAGACCCAATAGCCATGGTCACAGACAAGACCGTAGGCATAGCAATGGGGATACCACCGATCAAGAGAACCAAGAGGTTATCAATTCCATCTCTGTACTTTCGGCGTTGAATCGGGTACATGACAATGATCTCGATCACCATACCAATAGCAATGGAACAGATACAGAAGTTTCCAATAGCTGTAAGAACCTTCTGGAAATGTCCAACTTGGTTAGTACTGTCGACAAGATGAGCAGCTTTACCAAAGAAAGTGTGAACCCCAGTGGCAATAACAACCGCCTCGATTTCTCCTTGTTTGCAAGTAGAACCAGAGAAAACTTCTTGACCAGGGTGCTTGGTTACAGGAAGGGACTCTCCAGTAAGAGCAGACTGGTCAACCTTTAAAGGATCACCTTCAAGAAGACGAGCATCAGCAGGGATAATGTCACCCAATTTAATGCTAACAATGTCTCCTGGGACAAGAATAGCAGCTTCTTGTTCACTCCATTTTCCATCCCTCAGCACCTGAAAACAGAGAGAACATTACAACATTAAGCTCTAAAGATATATCACTAAGTTCTGTACAATTAAGAACTTCACAACATTCTGTTATTCAAAATATGTACCTTGGTTTTAGGAGCAAGACCAGCCATAAGAGCAGCAGCAGCATTACCAGCATTGTTTTCTTCGATAAAACTGATGGTAGAGTTGATAACCAAAAGACAGATAATACCAACAAAGTCCTGCCAATCCGGAGGCCTACCATCACCGTTGGCCAAAGCAATGGCCATGATTGCAGCCATTTCCATGACCCATGAAAGTGGATTCCACATAAACCCCAAAAACTTGAGAAGTTTGCTTTCCTGTAAATTTATTCATTGTACACAAAACACTCAGTAACCAAAACAAAAAAGAAGACAATTATTATTACATTTGAGTGAAAGTAAATATCAAACCTTTTTCTCTTCGAGCTTGTTGGGGCCAAAGATCTGAATCCTGTCTTCTCCTTCCTGCGAAGTCAATCCTTCCCTCGAACATTTTAGCTGCTGGAAAACTTCCTCAATCGGAATTTTTTCCTGAAAAAAAAGACAAACAAATTCGATCAGATAAACCAATTTTAAGTAACTAAGACATTCACATACACAGAACTGGTTCTGATTCATCAAAAGGAGGAACCTTTGTTTACTAAAACAAAGAATTTGGTAGATTTATTCAATTCATATGAATTATTTACAAGAAATTGCAAACTAAAAGGTTGAATAAGTCGTTGACTAGTTCGGTTACAGTCAAAAATCTGGCGGGGAAACTTGCCGGTGGTGAGGTAGGGACCACCACCACCGACCAAGTTGATTGGGACGTATAGCACACGCGCCGGAAGATTCCCTAACTTCCAAGCGTAAAAATCGAAGCTTGGTCGGGTAAATACAGTCCCAGTTATGTAAAAGTTGCAATTTTTAATTTTAAAAAAAAATTGATTTATTGTTCCTAAGAAATTCACAAAGTTACGTCTGCACAAAAGATGTGTTCTTTTTTGTTGTTGTTGGTTGCTTTTAAGACAGAGAAGTTGAACGTACCACGGAAACGTACATATAAAAAGAGAAAAAATCTGAACTTCTTGTTTAAAAAGATAGATTAAAAATCATATAATTATTTTCTTAATTTTACCGAATTAATTCTTATGATTTCGTTGTCCTAACCAAAAAATAATAATAATAAGAAGAAGAAGATAATATATTATTACATTCTAAACAAAAATAAAAAAGACAAAAATTAGGACAAGTAGATTGGACTTTATTGAGACGTAGATAGCTCCACCACTGTAAAGAGACTCTAGTTCTTATCTTTTTTGTATGCTATATCACATGCGTAGATCTATACTTTTCTTATGAACTAACTTTACATGTAAACAAAACCCAGAAAGAAAGAAAAAAACAACATTTTTACAATACCAATTTTATAATTCAAACTCTTATTAAGTCCCTAGTTTTTCTAACTAATTTCCCATAGTTTCAGGGGAAAATATGGAACGAAATGACTTTTTCAGTGAAAATATATTAGCCAAAAGACCAAATATTAACATATAATCCAAAATGAGAGTAACAAAGCCAAAATCAGAGAACAGATCTAAGCTCATTCAAGCAAATCATCGAACAGTTTGTGAGCATAATAATAAACTGAGACAGAGAACAAAATAAAATGGTAAAAGTTTTAATTTACCAGATCAACAGTCTCGTTCTTGATATCCTCGAGACTCGACATCTCTCCACTCCTTCACTGAAACAAAAAAACTTCCCTCAAACGGCGGCGAAGTAGTGCTAAAAACGACAGCTGTGTCCGCCGTTTCACTCTATCATACGTTATTCCGGCGGGGGAGAGAGAGATAAAAGGAGGAGGAGAGATTAGGTGGTTCTGTTGCAGAGACGATACGAGTCCTCTTTTTATACCACTAAAAACGACGAATTCTTCCGCCGTTTAGTTTCTTGTGGGTTCCACCAATAAGGACTCTCCATTTGTTTCCCTTTATTCTTTTTTCCTTTTTTTTTTTTTTTTTTTTAATTGTCAAACTTTACCCTTATTCATTTTTTCTTTTTATTTTGCTTGTGTGTTTTTGGCTCTTAACCTCTTTGACCGTTGATTATTATTATTGGCCTTTGATTTTGTTCATTTTGAACCGCAAAGCAAAATCATGTTAATATCTGTGGGTCCCAATTTCACTCAAATTATGGAGAAAATGATCATTTTTTTATGGAAATCATATTTTTCCACCGTTAAAATAATTTTCTATTTTTACAGACACAAAATGAAGATTGAAGAGTTGGTGAAGATTTTGTGTTGATTATAGGTTTTTCTTTTTCTTTTTGATATTTAGGTGTTTAGGATTTGTAAACAAAAGAAGCAAGTTGCTAATAAGAGATATTGATTTGCAGTATCTCTTTTTTAATTAAAAGATCATAGACTAGTGTTTTTTTCCTCCTCATGAATCTCATTATATGAGGAAAGAAATATTCGGTGAAGGTGTACACTCTTTGGTTTTTAAATTAAATTGACAAATCAACATACTTCATGGCTGCTTAGTCTGTCCTCTTATTAATAGGTTTTATATTTTGTTTTCACCACCTATTATGTCCTTTTTATTATGATATATATAACACTATGAGTTTTTTCAACTAAAAATGTATATTTTTTTACAAGATTATTTTTCTAAATGGTTTAGGTCCATATGTTATATATTGGTTTTCCGGTTGCGTTTTAAATTTTTCCTTCTCAACCATACGAAGACTAAAATTCACTTGAAGCAATATATAATTGGTCTTACTTCTCATAGAAATGCTCCAACCCAAAACACTTGAAATCTTGAAATTTAGACATAAATGTTTCTAACAAAAATTTTATATGCTTGGAAGAAGCAGGTGGTCTAATAATTAGTTTAGCAGGTAAGAAGAATGTTTACTATTTTACATTTATCAATCTGCGCATAGAACACTATATAACATGCAACTCAATATGTCAGATTCTGCATTGACTTGGAATCAACTTGAATGGGTTATAGAAGTTATTGAAATTTGTGGAATAATTTAATTTATAGTCATTGTGGCCCTAACGGCGTTTATGAAAAAATTGGCCCTTCCAAGGTGCCTCATGGCAAGGTCAGCAAAAGGAACGATGTCACATGTTGTGGATGGTATTTTATATAGTTTCTAACAAAATAATTGAATAAATACCATAGTGTTGATTAAATTTGTTCCCTACGACGATAAACTGAGAAATTGACTTTTGATCATGATGGGTCCCTCAATAATAGAAGCTCGTCATTTTCCACCTCCTTTTTCCAGGATTAATGTTCCTTTTATTCGTTGTTGTAAAAGGATTAATGTTCTAAATGTTTAAGTCTAAACTTCGTAAAATATGTATAGAGAATATACACTAGATAATTAAAATTTTCACTATTTATTTAAATCACATCCAGCAAACACATATTTTTTTACAGTTTTGCCACAATATATTTTGCCAATTTTCTTATAAATTTGGCTATATAGTAAATAAGTTCAATATGTTACTAAGTTTATAACTAAAGTTTGAAACTTAGCAAAATAAAATTTGAATTTTAGATATATAAGATATAATATATTATCATCTGTTTGACTTGTAGACTAGTTGTACAATATATTAACTTTTATCATTACATAAAATAATGAAACAAATTTTGTTGATGATGTAATGTAAACCTTTTTAAATTTATTTTGGAGCATGAACCTTCAAATTGTTTAATCAACTATTTGTTTTTAATCGATTAAACTATTAACATTTTCTGGTTTGCTCATTTTTTTTGTTGGATTACCAAAACTCAATGCGTAGGAAATGTTCATCTTTTGTTGTTAAAGCTTAATTCTATTTGCAGAAAACACCTGTTAAGTTATGATGTTTATCACTATAATTTTGAAAAAATTCACAGTAACAACTTTTAAATTTTATGAACCTAAGAAAATGCAGCGCTGAACCTAAGAAAATGCTGAAAAGGTTGTGATATCTATTATATAAAGACTGAGTTAGTCTCACAAGAAGTTGACACCTCAGCACCCCTCTCCATGACACATCATCATAATTTTTTTTTTTTTTAAATAATTTATGTTTTATAAGAGTTAATACATCATCACTCTTTTCTATGACACATTTAATCATTTATTTATTATTTTAAAATTTTCAAAATTTAATTTGTTAAGTATTTCAAGAGTTAAAGTAAAAAAATTTAAAAAATAATATTTATTCTACTATTTTAAATTTATGTGCTTTATAATTATCGGTTAATAAAAACATATGTACATTTTTCTAAATACTCTAATCTACTATCGGTTTTCATCTATTAACGATAATTATAATATTTTTTTCTGACAAGATGGACATGGGAATGAGAAAGCATACATAGATTAGATTATTAGAGTTTTGAAAAAAAAATTATTATTTTTCATGGTTGGTGTCATTTTCTAAAAGCATTGTGAATTATGATATTTTTACAATAAAATAACAAAAAATCTAGATTTTCATTATATCATGTTTTAAGCCTTTTGTGAATTGTTATATTTTTATAATGAAGTTAGAGGATAAATCGATTAATTCACAAGGACTTTATCTTCTAAAGAAAAAAAATCAGACATGTATCATATCTATAATAAAAAAAACACTATAACGAATAGATCATTTAAAAAAATACTACAGTTCATTTCTATTTTCAGGACAAACATGTTAGGATATTTTTTCTAAAAAATTTTCAAATTTTTTTAAACTTAAGTTATTTGAATTTTTTTTAAACAACATATTAAAATACAACAAAAAAACTATAAAACTTATAATCAAAATAATATACATGTTATTTAAATTATTATATTAATTATAATTTAAAAATATATAATAAAATATATCCGCGTGTCCACGAGGGTATCACCTAGTGTTGTTTATACGTGCAAATTCAATGTTATTTATACGTACAAATAAAATCCTTGTATAATGTTTATAGAAAAAAAAAAAGGTATGTATTCAGCTACAGAAATAGTCTGTTGTGGAAGCATACAAAAGATTGTCATCCAGACAATCATTAAAGTTTTAAACTAATGTAACATATGTATTTATATACACTTGTATATTCTTAAGAAAATCTGAATAGTCAGATATAATATAATTACTAGACTACTAGTCCTAAATAATCACGGAGTTTACAGTCGCATAAGTAAATGACTGAAATTAAAACTCATTTTCTTGACCTCTTTTAAAACAGATTTGCAACCATTCATTTTTTTCAAAAGTTGGCCTTTCTTTCTTTCTTTTATTTTATTTTTTATTTTATTTAAGTTAAAGTCTTCATTTTGACTTGGTATATCCTCATTTTCGATTTTCCATCGACTATTTATAACCTGCATTGACAAACAAAATACAATTTAATTATTTTTATATGCTAGAGCTTGACTTCATTATAGATTAGATGTATGATGTATCTATAAATATACAATATTAAACAGGGATCTCTATTATGTAACAACGTGTATAGCCGATTATTTGTCTAACTACATAACCTCTATAGATATAATCTTTAATTCCTGATTAACCTCACATTAAATCATGGAACCCATACTCTAGGGTGGCGACAATTCTAAAAAAAAATTATAAGTAATTACACTGTGAAAATTAATTGATTCAAATGATTATCAGAAGATAGCGTGGACTATGAGCTTGCAATCACGCTTGTATTGGTCTTAGAAATAGTCTTCAAAAATCAAAATTAACATAAAGTTTTTTTTTAATAATTAACATTAACTTTGTATCTTATAGTTTAATTACTGTAAATCTGTATGGTTTATATATGCCGTTTCATGATTCTTCAAACTTTATTGGTTTAAAAGAAAATCTATAGGTTTTCAGTTAAGTCAAAAAAAAAAAAACTAAATGAGATCCATACATTCTATTTGACGATTTTTTTTAATGTTTTCCATGTTTTAGTAATATATATATAGATTTTGGAATTGATGAAAAAAGTATAGATTTTCGAATCTCTTTCTGCGTTTGACATTTTTTCATTAACTATATATAAAATTCATGAATTCCCAAAAATATCACTATCGTGAAGGCGATGTTAAAACTGCTTTTATAGCTCTATGTAATACATGCGTCGTAATTTCATTATCAATAATAGTCTTCTATGAGTTTTAAATAGAAAACCTTTTGTCAAAAAAGTAATTGTCTTCTATGAAAACAAAACATATAGCACACAATTTTTGACGTATTTATTTGAACAGTAATGATCCTATATTCCTATTAGTACGTACGGTTAATGATGGTAAAGAACGAAAAAAACATATATATCGGTTTCATCATTGACTTGCAATATCGTATTTTGTTAATTGTCTTTCATCTTCGAATTATAATGGTTTTACAAACGATGATCTATTCCTAATATTTAGTAAATTCACAAATTGATGATGATCGAATTAGTAGTACACTGGCTGTATCATGACAGAAATTTGAAATCATAACCAAAGAAGAAGATATCCGCTAATTATCATTTTTTGTAATTAATTTTACAGCAAGTGTCAAAAAATGATTTCTAAATATCTGTAAACAGTCCAACAAATTCAGATATACTTAAAATTTTCAAAAAGTAAACATATTTAGAGGTACCCAGAAAATCCTGCACCATGTACGGCCTCACATGCCGTCCTCGGACTCAAGATAAGCAAAAGGTTAGCTACTTGTATCTTGTTTTTTTTTTTTTTTTTTTTTTTTGCTGAGTATCAGCTTAGCAAAAAGGAACGTGAATAAATAATAAAACAAAATAAAAAAGGAACGTGAAATTTTTCAATAAAGCCAATCTCTTGGATCAAGAAATTCCAAAACAGTTAATACAACTATTTATGAAATTTTAAAATTAATTTATTTCTCTGAAACCGCATTGGTCAAGTGACATAAGTATTTACTCATAAAAGACATTCCTTAAATTTAAAGTCACTGAATTAAAATACATTTCCCTTCGCACTTGATTTCTCTAGTGTGAGTACTTTTCTCTATTAAAATGTCTTTGTTCATATGGAATAAAATAACAAAATACCTCTCTTAGGTTAACTTATTGCACAAAAAAAGCTTATGGCACGTTGAACTTGGACCCAACATTTTTAGCCGTTACATGCAAAAAAAAATATGTTTCATATTTGTTTGGGATCAATGCAAACAATAACTTGCTCTGAAATTTTGTCTGAGGGATCTCTTCTTTCTTTTACACCAGGAAAACGGTACTTGCCTGCAAAAATAAATCAATGCTATGAATTTTATGCGTAAAATGTTATTCATTGGATTCTTTGTTTTTAGGCAAAAATAGTATATTTATATTTCGTCAACTCCTAAAAACATGTTTGACTGTGGAGTTACAATAACTTTTATGGAAAAATATTTATTATGTCAAAATTAGCAGGCCAATATGTCCATTTTTCGATTACGAAATCAGCTTTTTAACCAATTGATACCTAAAGGCTAAAGGTGACAACTCTTTTCAACGGTCCTATCAGTAAAGAAAAACAGGCCTTTTGATTTTTGTTTTTAGATATATTTTTATTACCTGTAGTATTGTCTTTTCAAACTTGATCCGTTGATTTTTAATTTTAATCTACTATTTTCGAAATACTTATAAAACTCCATTTGTATATTCCGTTAAAGATTCTAACGCCGTGAAATTATAACCGGCGTGAATTTGCCATTGGATGCCGTGCTGGGTTTTAATGAGAGAACAAGTGGTGGCGAGGGGACATTCACCTAATCTAACGGGACCGTTACGAAGACGAAGAATCTAAATGGCTTTAAGGATCTGTCATTTTACAAACACAAAAACTCCAATCATTTGTAGCCACGTGTACTCTCTACTTACAAAATAATTGCTACTGCTTCTCAGCTTCTCTGTTTCGGATAAAATCTAAATCCATTGAATCTCGTGATGTGTGAATCCACTTGAACCAACCTTTTTTGTTTGCTCGGTGGAAATGTTAAACTGAAGAATTTTTTTTTAGCAACTTAACATTAAATATCCGAAATTCACCATCAAATTTTATTACTATTGAGTATTGACTAATAAAAAAAAAAAATCGTGTTGCGTTAGCAATGGTATGTGAAGTATCTTCATTTTTTTTAACCTACTAGTACTAGCAGTTTAGCATCCTCTATAATGAGATTTCAGTTTTTTCAGGATCATGAGTTTAAATACTTATTAACGGTTTGACCACAATATATAATTATAGACTTTTCTAAATATTGGGGATAAATGAAATTATGTCGACGAGAACTTGAATTGACTTTATGATATTCAATAGTAGATTTTAATGGTTCGTATGCAAATTGGTTAGGTTTAAAATGGAATAGTAACGGGGTAAAAATTGAGAATCACGGTCCGAGTTTCATTCTGTAAAACTCTTCTTAAAACTGATAAAGCCGAAATATATATTCGTTTTAGTTGTTTTTTTAATCGTTAATTAATGAGTCGCGTGGAGGCTTTCACATTTTTTTACAGTATTGATAACTCATATGTAAATCACATTAAGAAATATATATATATATATATATATATTTCTATTGTGATAAGAAAGATGGTAGGAAAATTTTCAATCTCGATAAAATTAAAGATTGTGGATGGACCTCGCTAAGATTTATATTCATAATTGGCGTATTGAAATTGGAGAACCATCACTTTTTGTTTTCTGTTCATCAATAAAGATAACCATGTTTAGAGATGTATTCAATTTCACTTGTCATTTTCTATGGTAAAATTTACTCTTTCCGTTTTACAAAAGCTGTCGATACTAAAAATTTAATTCTGTTAGAGAAAAAATGACTAAGGGAAGACTAACACGTACATATATACATCTCAATATATATGTGTGTGTTTAAGAATTTGCCATGGTTAAATAAGGAAAAAGACAGAAGCCAAGTTTAGAGAAGATCGATGGCTCATTGAGGTGATGAAAGACATAATTAGACAGATTGTATTAGAAAAATATAAAACCCTTTTGTCCCATCTTTTGGCTTTATGAAAAAGACCAATTCATATGTCATATATGTAAACCTTTTTTAAAAAAAATTCTTTGTATAATCTTAACTTAAATATGAAAAAAAAAAGAAGCATAACCTAAATTTTCTTCTTATGTATTCATGTTGTATTACTACACGTATGTATCTATACTAATAATTTTCTTTCTTTTTGAGAATATTTAATTTGCTGCATAGGATTCCATTAATATGATGACACATCCACATATATACAATCAGTTTATAACCTAATCTGTATATCTATATATTGACGTCCCTAATCTGTATATTTTTATTAATGTGCAATAGCATCCTAACAATACATAAAGAATGTTGTCTTATTGATCCCTTCAACGCATCATAAGTAATTATGTCACAAAAAAAAAATCAAACTTGTGACTTGTGTGTCCAAGTTTAACGGCTACAAATTATGTTTTACTTATTCTGACGAAGAATTGAAACAGAATAAGAAACAAAATTTTAGAAATATTTATACGATAAAAACATATACTCTAGTAGTTTAAGTTGGTGTGTCACCCTATAAATTTAAATTAAACTAGGTATAAATATATTTTGTGGACAAAAAGAAAATTGTTAAACACACTAATGAGTAAACACTGTTTTTTTTGTTGTTGTTGAAGTTTACGAAATCTAGTGTATGTATTTGATAACTTACGTACGACTATTGCGATACAAGATTTGTAAACAAGAGTGTACCAAAATTAACCGATCAAGGCGGTAAGCAAATAATTAGGTGAAATAGTAAATATTTCTATTGAACGTTTTGTGAAACACGTGATCTACTAGTTTTCACACCTTATTAACTTCTCGGTCAACCAAAAAAAAACTTTTTTAACCATTTATATTTCTAATTCTAATCATACTCAAGGTTACACTAGTGCGTGAACGTATCCCAAGATGTCAACACCACAAGTGGGCGGTCAACCAAAGAGACTAGGATGTTGAACTCACAACTAAATGCGACGAAAGTGAAATAAAGTAGGAGAAATTGTGAAAACTTGAATAGGAGAAATTGTGAAAACTTGAATACAAAACCAAATGATGTTACAAGAACCTAATCTACCTAACCTCTTCACATATGTACTCATAATATTAGCTTAGCCGAAATTAACTTTTATCGTACGAATCGTACTACTCTGAAGAAATATAGAAATAGTTTTAACTCCATTAATACAAATAACATTTGGAATTTTAATTTTCCAGGAGGGTTGGTGACTTTGGACCGTTTGTGTCTTTTTGGTCAGCCAATCAACACAGAGATTAAATGCATGTGGATCCACATATATATGCATATGGACAGAAAGTTCATTAAATTTATTTATTACAGAGAGACCAAATTGTGGAAGTTACTTGTGGTTCTGGCTTTTATCATTATCATTTGACAATGATACAAAAAAATTCTAAAAAAAAACTATAATTGTCCGTAATGATCTTTCTAAACTGACAATCACAGGTTGGTTAAATTAATAGTAGTAACCAAAAATAATAATTCAATATCTTTCAAGTTGCATCATCTCGGATCTTTAATCAATTATATTGTATTGTAAAATAAAACACCGCCACTCGGATAACGAGTTTCCTCATGCCGTGTCTCACGCAGCAAGTTGCAGTTTCTCGTCACATATACTTGGACAGGATTTATAACAAACAAAATCATTTTAACTGGAATCGAAACCAATCCATTTTTTAAAAGTATATAAATCGAACTAAATTTTACTTTTTAGACCAGATAAACCGAATCTAAACCAAATTTAGTTCAACAGAAAAAAAAAAAAAAACAAATCAAATTGAAGAAACCATAAAGTAAAACTCGACATGGAACACGCCTAAAAAGTACAAACCTAAGAGGCATGTTCTAAAGAAAGCCCAAAGATGTACTGCAATACGAAGTTCTTCTAGAACTCTTGAAAATATATATATAGCCTTGGTTGACATAGTTGTTTAGCTAACCATATATATATATTTTTTTAACTTTCTTTGTAAGCATCATCGTTTTGCAGAATTATATAGTTTATATATTATCTATGATGTAATTTTTATAGGAAAACAAACTATTTTATCTGAACCATGAAACTTTTTACTGAGGTTACTTAATTTGGTTGCCTTGCCCCTTAATCTAATTTATCGAACTAGCTAGATCATAGAAATTCACAAACAAAAAATGACTTCAAATATATAGAGATGGTGAAGTATATATTATGACATATTCAAATAGAAATAGACATAATTTCATATATGAAAACGACATACTAAAAGATTTGATCAAGGAAGATTTCCCAATGATCGACATGACATGTTCACATGTACATGTGGTATGTACGGATAAAGAAATAAAGACATTTTGGGCAAAATGAAATTAAAAACAGCGAAGGGCCTAACATTTATATATACACTTATTATATATATCCACAAGGGCACTAGACACAAAGGGACAATACACTTATTATATATATCCACAAGGGCACTAGACACAAAGGGACAACTCTATTTAGAATACAGTTCGGCACTACCACTGGACCTAATTTATTCGTGTTCTTGTAATAATTTATCTACAGCTTTTTTCAATTTCAATTATGTTATATTTATTTGTATTTTTACATTTCAATGTTAGGTTTTAGTTATTTAATATTTTAGTGATAAGTGTGGTATCATGCATGTGTTTTCTTTTTGAATTTATTAGGTGGCCATGCTTGTGCATCTGCTTATCTACACCCCACTTTCTCTATTCAGATTCCATCAAATATTAAAATCTTTTTTTGATTAGTTTAAAAATCTTCCTTTTATTCTAAAATATTTTTTCTCTCCTTTTATCTAATTTTGTATAAAAATATCATTGAGAGTTCAAGATATATATACGCTGCAGTTTGTCTGCAAAATCTTGATATCACTACAAGAAAAATTCACTATTTCGACCAACTTTTCCGACCAATTTTTTACCAATTTCCGACCAAAATTAATTTGGTCGAAAATTGGTCGGAAATTTCTGACCATTGACAACTGGTCGGAAATTGGTCGGAAAAACGGTCGGAAATCGGTCGAAATAATTCAACTAAAATTTTAGTCGGAAATTGGTAGGAAAATTGGTCGAAAAAATGGTCGGAACAATATAATCGGAAATTTTTCAAAACTATCATATCAATTTCCGACCAATTTTCGACCGACCCGTAAAATTGGTCGGAAATTGGTCAAAAACTATTTTTGACCCAATTCTGACACATTTTTCCGACCAATTTCCGACCGGTTTAATATATTTCTGACCAATTTTTTTTTTTTTTTTTAATAAAAAAAATAAAAAATAAAAAATAATAATTGGTCGGAAATTGGTCGGAAATATATTGAATCGGTCAGAAATTGGTCAGAAATTTTATATATGTAAGAAAAAAAAATTAAAAACTTAAAAATACACAAATCACAAATTTCCGAACTATTTCTGACCAATTTCCGACCAATTTTACGGGTTGGTCGGAAATTGTTTACTATTTCCGACCAATTTCCGACCGATACATTTTCTATATAACCCAAACGATTTTTTCTTCTCAATCACTTATATTTTCTAAACATCTCTCTATCTTCTTCTAAATATCTCTCTATCTTCTTCTAAAATCACTTATATCTCTCTATATTCTTCTAAAATCTCTTTAAATTTTTTCTAAAATCTCTTAAGATTATAAATCTGATAAACTTTCCATAATTATTGTATATATTTTATATAATCTTACAAATCTTATAAAAATTATAAATCTTACAAATCTCTCTATAATTATTGTATATATTTTATAATAATTACGATTTTTTTTTAAAAAAACGCATATATAAGATATTTGTAATTTTTTTTTTTAAGTTTTTAATTTTTTTTTATAAATATATAAAATTTCTGACTAATTTCCGACCGGTTCAATATATTTCCGACCAATTTTCGACCAAATATATTTTAATTTTATTTTTTCAAAAAAAAAAAATTAATTGTTTAGTCGGAAATTGGTCGGAAATGACGGTAATTTCCGACCAATTTCCGACCAAAAATTAATTAATTAATTAATTTTATTTTTTTTTAATCGAAAAAAATAAAAATAAAATATATTTGGTCGGAAATTGGTCGGAAATATATTTGAATCGGTCGGAAATTGGTCGAAAAATATTGGTCGGAATTTGGTCGGAAAAATGATGGTCGGAAATTGGTCGGAAAATTCCAACGAATTTCCGACCAATTTTGATTAGCGACCAGCATATTCCGACCAATCTGTTTTGGTCGGAAATCAGTCAGAAATTCACTTTTCCGACCAATTTCCGACCGATACGGTGGTCGGAAATAAGATGTTTTCTTGTAGTGTATATCCAATCAACTTCTGTGTTATCCACGTTGATCAGATTGTCTCGTTCGCATTACGGTATCATAGAGATTGATATATATATATATATATATATATATAACCCTACTTTTATTTGGCACAAATTTATTAGTTTATGATAAAAGCTAAATGTGCAATCAAAAGCAAAGAGTAAGTGACAACAAAACATCTTGAGTTAATTATATATACAGTATGTTGCAATTTGGAGTTTTTTTTTTGTTATCAATGATATCTGTTGGATTGACTGAATATTGAAGTTTACTTTTAGCGGGTAGATTTGAGGTTTCGTTATATCAATACTCACCCCATTTTGGAAAGTTTTATTTACTGAAAAGTTCAATCAATTAGTCGAAAATGAAAGAAGACGAATAATCAATCATTCAAAAGTAAAATGCGATAGTGCTATAACGTATATATAAAGCTTTAGAAAGGAAGTTCATCGGCGTAGGTACAAGATTAGTTGGGAATATATTACTAAAAATTATCTTAGACCAGATCAAATAAAACTTTGTAGAGATTCTTCTGAACACATATTTTGATAAGAGAAGTATATATCAATCTATGTAACAAAGGAATAAAGCTTAATCCGTACAATCACGGAAATAATCATCAGTATCTAATTATAATGTTTAGTGAGGTGGATAACACTTCAATTAAGAATAAGCATATACTATTTTTTCACTTTTAACAAAAAAAATTGTAATTCTCCTTATCTAGAAATCTTTGTTTTTGTCTCCGATGAAATTAAAAAGCTCATGAGAATGACTAAACAAATGAAAAGTTATATGTGAAAACAACCCAATTAAATCGATGCAAAAAAGGATTATAGCACTAAAAAGATGCAAATCTAACATCTTATTTGTAAAGATATAAACTAAAAAATTTACGTTGAGAGATATGGTAATCTGACCCCTGGTGATTTGAAAACTCATAACTATTATTTGATATAATTTAAAAAATATATTTATGCTCTTTTATTATAGCGAGTAATTTTGAAAACAAATTTGGTATGCCATCTAATATTTATTTGCTAAAATACTTTACCTAATTAGACTTCATTACTGTACCAAAAAAACTGACTATCTCGTAATTATCAATTATGTGCAATACTAAGTAGTAACTTTAATAGATTTAGAAGAAGAAGAAAAATCAGTTTATTGACCTTTGCTCATTATAGATTGGAGCTACAAATAATTTTTTAAGAAAATAGCCACCAAACAAAACGAAAAAGGAATACAAATTTTATCAACAAACTAATTGATATGAATGTGTATAGAGATTGGCACTAAAACTAAGAATAGTGGAGTATGGAGCATGCTGAGAAAAATGCTTTCAGGTTGGACTCATTAATTATAAATCAGACACGGCCATTTTGTGTCCGCTTCTTACTTTTGCAACTTTTTAAATATATTTATGGGGTTGGGTTTTATTTTTCTGTTTTATTTTTCTTTCTTTTTTTTTCTTTTTTTTTCAGCTTGTTTCTTGTTGTTCTTAATAAAGATTCTCTGAATCAAAAATACTTTTCAAAGGTTTCTGAGAGAGGAATAATCCTAACATGCATTTGTCCATTTTCTCAACATTCAATGGACCAACTTTCTTCATCTTCTTAATCTTTCTCCTTCATGTGTTTTTTCTTTTCTATCTCATGATCATGTAAAAGGAATGAATTATTATTACATGTACACTTCTATTCATGGTACAACTAGTGGAAACTTAGAATCATAATTTCTCTTATTCTTTCCTTGTTGAATCAAGTTGTTGTAAATAGTATAGATGTACCAAGTTTGTATTCAACAAAAACAATTGTCATCAATTTGGAAACAAGTAAAAATGAAAATCTCAACATGAAAATCGACAACGATTATAGCCAAATAGATCTTAATGGGCTGTGAGGCCCATAGGAGAATCCAAACAATTCGAGAAAGGTTGAATCACTAGTGTTTGAGTATTCTTTTTTTTTTTCCAACTTAAAAAAGTTGGACTCTTGTAATTTACAAATATATATCATATCAAATAGAGGGACTACGCAATGCTAATAAAAGAAGAAACTGATACATAGTATGTTAGTATTATGCTTAATTTTTGCAAATTCATCTGCCTTTAGTTTTGGGAGTAAATAAAAACTGAGATATAGATAAAACGAATCACTAAGAACGGTTTCATTGAGAGTCTCTAGGTGAGAAACTCCCTATTAAAATAAATAAATAAATTAGAAAAAAGAAAAAAAAGTGTAGAAACGTTTCTTGAGCAAAAGACTCTTAAGAGATCATATTTACAGCTGTCATCATGTTACTAGTTTATCCTTCTCTTTTATTTAATTTTTAATTATGTAATTCAATTATATTAATTATACAATTTTTTTAATAAGTAGATACTCACAATGAATCTCTATCCGTTGATGATGCTCTAAGACTCTGATTTTCTGGAGAACGGTATAGTGGTCATTGTACAGACCGAATAAGCAGCCAGCTTGAACCCCCTACAAAATCCTTAACACATGTATATAGACAATAAATGTGGGAATTACAAAAGTTTCTAACCAAAATGCTGCACAAACATTCATTAGAAGGATGAATTACAAAAATATGACTCACGTATTAAAAAGACTGACTATAACTGGCCAAATGAGGAAAACAATATAAAACTCAGGGTGTTGCTCAGGTCTTTATAGACGGATATATAGTTTATTTTTGTTTTTCTTTTATAAAACTTTTGAATGTATGTTTATAAATCTTGTTTGATCAGTTGAATTGTGATCCTCCTATTATTAACATGTTTAAACTGCAAAATGAATAATACTAGGGATTCATGGAGTAATGTTTGTGGACATTTTGGTAAAATGTGGCGTAAAACTTAAGTACGTAGAGCATTGGGGGTCGTGAAATTTTATTTTCCAATAGAAAAATATTTTCGTCGGTGATATTGATAACAGATCTCTTTATAAAAAGAAACATTCATGCCCTTTAACAAAAAAAAAAAAAAAAAAAAAAAAAAAAAAAAAAAAAAACATTGGGGTCGTTTTAATGACATGATAGATGAGATCTAGGATCTTATATAATTCAACTATACTACACGTTAGTCTTATAATTTGGACAATATATGGGGAATAGTAACTTTTAATTTTATGGAACAGAGAATCTGTTAAAGAAAATAAGTTTAATCGTTTAGTGATTCTCGATGTTATTGTTTACAAGTACCCAATTAATAAATAAAAACGATTCTTGATGTTATTGTTCAAACTGAGTAATAAATAACAAAATATTAGTATTAATTTATTAACAGTATCAGTATAGCATGCAATGTGGCTATTGGTTGTGTTAGTACATTGTAATTTAATTAATTAATTTTAATTAGATTTACGTTTTAATTTTTGGGAAAAATATATCACCCTACTTAAATAAAAAATTAAAACATTGTCGATTAATCGTTAAAAAATCCCTGAAGATAATATATAAACAAACTTAAATAAAAAAATTAGAAAATTGTCAAATCATCTTTCGCTTCCCAATAAAAAAAAAAAAAAAAAAACTTCTCTCAAGAAACGTTCTGTTTCTTCTGTTTCTTTCGCAAAGACTATGGCTATGGCGGCAAGAAAACTCATCACCGCCATCGCTCTGATCTCCGCCGTCGCTGGGATCTCTGACGTCACGTTGGGTAGGCGTACGGTGGAGGAGACGGCGCAAGCTATGATCAATGTGCTATCTCAAAGCAATGTTGAAGATTGGTCAGGGGCATTCATCTCCGTTAATGATCCGGTTCTGGGAAAAACCTTGCCAGCCACATTATTCATTCCTTCATCTAATGTTGACGGTGGTGGTGACCCTCGTAAACTGGCCGCATACCATATCGTCACCGAGCATCTACGTTATTCTGATCTCCTCGCAAAGAAAGATCATAGTCTTCTACCAACTCTTCTTCAAGGTTTCAGTATTATTCTTTCTAATTCATCAAGATTGACGTTAAATGGTGTGGAGATAATAGAGCCTGATGTATTTGTCGATTCGGTAATCGCAATTCACAGAGTGGCCTCGCCGCTAGTTTCTGAAATATACGGCGGAGGCACAGACACAGTTACATCTAACTGGAAAACTTGGGCGCTAATTAGTATCACAGCCGTGTGTATAATGTTGTCAGTGATGGCTTGTTGCTTTAGGAACAGTGAAGTTGGGGAAGGACGAGTTCAGAGAAGAAGTCCAAGAAGGAGAAGTCCAAGAAGTCCTGGGATCTTTAGAACATAGATAGATACTTTTCTTTCACTCTTTACGTTAACAGAGACGATGTAATATGATGAATAATAATAATAGAGCCCCTATTGATCTAAACAGTGGATTTGTGTACTTGTCATTTTCACACATAAAAGCTGAAACTTAAATTCTGTGAATAAAACAACAATCCCAAGTGGCTCATAATCTAATTATCAAAAGCAGATTCTCTCTTATGCATACACATGTACATAACATGTTGCCAAGTGCATATCCGAAAAAAACATAGACTTGGATAGTTGAAAAAGAACATTATCATCTAATAGTTGAAAAAGAAGAAAATAGAAAACTCCTAATACAACAACATGTTCAAACCAAAGCTAAGGAGTTGAATAAAATAAGATTTGAGAAACAAGAGTCAACAGATGAACTTACTCTACCCGCTTAAAGGTTAAAGACATATTAAAGATGTACAGCTTTGACAGAGCCAAGAAGCAGAAAATTACATATTAAAAGTTGCAAGTGATAGATGAGGGAGATTTTCAACAGGCAAGCTGCTTCTTCAATAATGGGTAAGTTGGATCCACGTACAGAGTGCTTTTGAGCATTCTATCTGAGAATTTGCCAAGTACCAGAAAGTAACCTCGGTCTCTAGTTGCTTTTTGGACTTGATGGCACATATAAATGAAGACCAAATCACATACTCCACTTTGTTCTGACAATCTAACACTTGGATCAGCAAGCTCTTACTCTGACTAGTGACTAGCTGGTCAAGTTTCTTTCAAGACAACAATTTGAACATCCAAAAAAAGATTGAAAATGTATATGACATTTGAACAGCTTCATCATATTCTTACAATAGAATCTCATTTAACTAACTATTTAGAGTAGCAGAACAATGCGCAATAACCACAATTCTCAAAAATCAATATCGAAGAATCTAGTATAACATCTAAGAAATGAAATCAAAATTGTAAAGTCAGTCGCGGATTCAGAAGTCGGCGAGTTAGTTTATAAAGCAAAAAAAGCAACTTTCCCTCTTGATGCTTACTTTTCTTTTTCCCCGAATATTTACGGTGCTCCTCTTTGATATCATTGGCTCAAGAAGAGGCCAAGGTCCTTTTAATATAAGAGAAATTCATCAAAATTACTATATTAACTTATGAAAATTGTTCAAGTTAACTAAGATCTCCGATCACAATTCGTTATTTATTGATTTATAATTATTATTGTATTGTTTATTGCAAATACGATCTTTTCCACATTGTCTTGTTCCAGAACATGTTCCCAATATAATTAATTTTCAAATCAAACCAAAAACAAAACAAAAAAAAAACCCAAAGATAAGAAAATTTTAAAACAAAAACAATTTCCTGAAACAGAAAGAAAGAAAATACAATAAGGAATTAAACCATGTCAGCTTCAGGACTGAGGCCATGTATAAGATATGCCAAGAGACTAGCAGCCTCATATTGACGACAAGAATCAGGCTGCACCCATAATTCACCTTGAAGCTTGTTCCGCAAGTCACCGTATGGGTATCGCTTATAATTTTTCCATCTGCCCCAAAGCTCAGCATAAGCTCGAGCTTTCTCTTGTAGGTAAAAAGATCGGTCCATGTAATTGTTAGACGTCCCAAGTGGGTATTTCTCTTCCGCTTCGCCTAGCCATCCGTCAAGCATCCCTTTCAAAATTTCTAAATAGTTAATCTCTAACTCATCTCGATTTATTTGCTTTCCGTTTTGTCCAAACGGATATCTCGAAAGTCCACTTTTTCTCTTCCACAACACATCTTGAGAAAACTCTGCCCTCGAAGATTCTACCAAAAGAAATAGGATCAAGAATTTTATGCCCAACGACATCATCGTACAAGAGATCGATTCAGTGATGATACAAGCTTGTGTTTATACATTTATCTTTATTTATACAACCTTCTCCACTTCTTTTTTCAGTTGGAATTAGGGTTTCAACCTTTGGGTTTGGCTAATTAAATTTGGCCAACTCATTTACGTATTTATCTTTTTGTTAATTTATTAAAACAACAAAAAGATAATTAATTTTACAAGGGTTGAACGGGATTTTGTTAGATTGCATTATGTGAAGAAAAAAAAAGGGAATCTAGAAGAAATCGATAATTTGATTGATAGCATCTGCATCTGTGAATATTTGCTTATGTAAGGGTTGTTTTATCCTCTGAGAATATACCCTTTATTTTATTTTATTTTTCGTATACATAACGCATTTAATTTATCCCCTATAGTTTAGCACATAAATGGATCGGTACATTATAATTGTGGTCGGAAATATTCTGACAAAATTTTGACCATTTACAAATTCCTTACAAACCCTGTTTTCTGGTTTGAAATAGCTCTAAAAAATTATGAGATGTTTATAGTATTTTATAAAATTTATAATTTAAATTTTTTGGTTTGGATTAATTATTTTAAATTTAGAGTATAGGTTTTAGGAATAGGGTTTAGGTTTTAGTTTTTAGAGAATAAGTTTAGGATTTAAAATATAGTTTTTAGGGATCAAATTTAGAGGTTAATCCTTAAAAGCGTAAGGTTAAAGGATTGTTGTATAAGTGGAAGTTTTCAAATATTGCTAAATAAGTCCAAAATCTTCATTTGGTATTATATAAGTTTGTGATATATTAGAGACTTACTCTTTAATGAAAAAACTATATGTGGTTTAAATGAAAGTATGTGCTAAACATGATATCTAATTAAAAAATCCTATTTTATTTTAATTTATCCCCTAGTATCAACCCACATCTTCCTCACTTCCTCACTCTTTAACCATTGAACCAATTTATTACCTACTTTCAACCCACACCTTCCTCACTCTTTAAGCATTGAACCAATGTATTACCTACTTTCAACCCACATCTTCCATCATATGCATTCTCTTTCAACTTCACATTACTTTCATTTATTAATATTATCACATTTTTGTATAAAACCTTACCATTACATGTTCTCAAATTACATCCTAAACCACTCTATACATCAATCAAAATGAAAAACCTAATGAGTTTTCTTGTTCTACAATTTCTTCCCCTTTTATTAAATGCTAAACAAACAATGTATCTTCCACTGGTGCACGTCCATAGTGCAAACTATTTTGATAAAAAAGTTGTTGCCCCACCCGTCTTGTCGCCCCGCGGAGGATTAGCTTTTTTAACCGAAATTCGTTTTGGTTTTTCTCGTGTAAGGCAATATCTTCTTGTGGATACGGGGAGCAGTTTAACATGGATCCAGTGTTTTCCTTGCTCCCACTGCTTTGCTGACCGTACATATCCAAAATATTGGCCAAAAAAATCAACAACATATCGTCGTGCAAAGTGCAAAACAACAACAACAACAACAGAATCAAATCCGATATTTACTTACTCTTATTGGAGTGGAATATGCGAATACAAACTACAATATGCAGATGGAAGTCAAATTCGAGGTACACTTGCCAAGGAAATGGTTTTATTACAAACGCTTGATGGTGGGTTCAAAGAGGTACACGACGTCTATTTTGGGTGTAACGATCAAGCCATGGGTGAAGGCTACGAAGGAACGGGTGTATTAGGCCTCGGGATTGGTAACTACTCCCTCGTAGAGAAATTCGGTTCAAAATTTTCGTTTTGCTTCGGTTGGATAAGGGATCAGACATCAACTCACAATCTAATACTTGGCGATGGTGCAAATATTCAAGGACATCCTACCATAATTAATATCACAGATAGAGGCCATTACATGTTTCAACTGGAGTCCATCATCTTTGTTGGCGACAAAATATCCTTGGGAAAGCCGATCCAGGTACATCTTGACACCGGCACGATGACATCACACTTGTCAAGAGATTTGTTCGGAATTATCGTAAGTAATGTCCGGCCGTAAGCTAATAGGAGATAGATTTACACGAGTTCCATATGGAACACTGCTATGCTACAAAGTAGATGCTGAAGAAATACCAATTAACATTGATATTGGTTTCATATTTGCTGGAGGAGCTGAATTGAGCGTAAATGCTCGGAGTTTATTCGTAAATAATGGGTCCCCTGGAACTCTCTGTTTGGCGATCAATGAAAATACTGAAGATATTGATGAAGATCAGCAAATCATCATCGGGGCTACGGCTATGCAAGGCTATAATGTAGGGTATGACCTTAAAGCTAAAAGAGTTTACTTAAATAAACAAAACTGTAATACTGTTTTACAGTAAAACATGTTAAAATTAAATATCACCGATGATGATGTAAAAGACCACCAAAAAATATATGAAGTTCAATATAACTAAATTTGAAAGGATAAATATTGTATTTTCTAGAACAATTTTTTTTTTTTATCTTTCATACCTTTTAGGGTTTGCCTTTATATCGTTCAAATTAAGTTAGTTTTTGTTTATGCATAAGTTTTAATAGAAATGGCATGAGAATCGGGAAATCTTGAAATATATAAAAACTCGTTGACATAGTATGTATATATAAACTATATTTTTGGTGTATTCATCTCTACTCTAGGCGCATTGACTGGATACTAGGAAAGAAAACACTAGATTGTTTTTGGCCTTTTAGTTAGTTTAAAAACTTCTTTTAAGTGTAGTAACAAGATCTACAAAAATCTTGGTAGCTCTGTTAGTAACAAGGGCTTCATGGGTTTTAGGCTTTTAGCTCAGGAGTCAGGACCAACCTTGACTGTGTCTACCAGATGCAAACTTTGAGGCAACTTACTAAGCTAATCCCTGAAATGTCATGGTTATTCACTGAAAAGTGAAAAGGCTACACCCGAAGAAGAAAAATCAATCCAAGAGAGTATTAATATCTAAATCATGATTATAAATGATACAAAGAATCCATGTTGACATCTATATTGAAACATTAAAAAAGATGTAAAGAACAAAAGAAAACTACGAAAACAGAGAGAAACACAAAGAAAGTGTATAAACAGAGGAGAAGAGAGTGACAAAAAAAAACAGAACTAAGATCACGTCTCTTGAAAGATTTTGATATCAGATCTTTTCAAACGAAAAGACAACTTAAATTAGCTTTACGTTCTAATGAAATTTATATGATTTATATTAATCTTCCAAATTCAAAATAGAAAAATAAAAAAAAATTATCAAAAAAGAATAATAACTAGAAAATTTAAACAATAGAAGGACTTTAGCGACGACTCAGGCCATGTATCATGTAGGTCAAGAGATTTATAACTTCAATTTCAGACCAAGAACCAACTTTGGATGGCCACAAGACACCTATCTTGTTCCGCAAGTCATTGTATGGGTATTCCGGATGATCCTTCCACTTGTTCCATTGCCGAACATAAGCTTGAGCTTTGCCTTGTAGGAAAAACATTCTGTCGACATAACCTTTGTTGTTGAAATTTGACCAAAATGGGTATCTCTCGTCTGCTTCACGTTGCCATCCTTGAATCATCTCTTTGAAAAAACTGGAATAGTCAATGAGTGAATTATACACATCTTGATCTCGATTGTTTTTGTTTTCGTTGGAATCATGATCTCGAATATGTTTTTCAATTGAAAATCAACACTATAATAACACAAGTGCTTCTCCTGGAGTTGACACATCAGATTTTTTAGAGATTCTGGTAATGACATGTCAATAAATGAAAAAACTTTATCATCCAATCAAAAAATTTTAATTAGACACATAGACCAAACTCAATTCCACGTAAACAGTGTCATGTCTTCAAGTCTCACCGAACCATTTCATTAGAGTGGTCGGGAAACATCATCGCTTTTAGAAAAGATCCCAATTCACTGTTTTTAGGGTTTCTGCTTAAGGGGTGTGAATGATTTAATCTCTCCCTATAGAAGCTTAAATTATGTGCGTCTTCAGAAAAAATGACGAGTCACGGTGGCGGTGGAGTCTGCGGCGAGATTCATACAGTTCAGCCGGAGAGGGATTTGGTGGCAAATTGGGAAATTGATTTGTCGAAAAGCTAGAAGACTACTTTTGGTACAAAATCACCGGAAACGAAGAAGAATTGGCCATTCTCGACATTTCTATCTCTCTCAAGTTCTTAGAGTTTCTTCTAATCTCCTTTCTCCGATCCAAAAGTTCGATTTCTTTTCTTTCTACTCTCAGCTGGTATACATGGATGCCTTGACGGCAAGTTTGGTTCGATCTCCCGTCTTACAGCCTAGAACTTTCAACAATGGTTCTGGATCTACGTTCACGCGTTCTGGTTCGGGATTTCAACTTCGTTTCAGGGTTACTCTCTTGCTCTTGATCCATTTAAACAAATTTTATGATCAAAATCAATTTTTCTCCCTAAATATTCTGCTCCGGTTGTGTCCAGTCTGATTTTAACCTGGAACTTCGTCGTAATCGGTCCAAAAACCAAGTTTCATTGGGAATTTTCCTGAAATATCTGATTTCTTAGTGGAAATTTGTATAATTGGTCATTTTAAATTCATTTTGAATCTGCTTGCAGCAAAATGCGTTTGCTAGATTCTCAAGACCATTGCAAAGCTCAAGAACTGCTGCTAAAACTCTGAGAAGTTTTGTAAGTTAAACCGATTAGACAAGAACTTATTTGTTCTCTCTGCAGTTTCTTATGGACTATTTACAGGTGATAAATTATTTATTTTATTTGATCCTTCAATGGTTCAGAGATTTGGTGTATGGAGGTAATATCGTGGCATGTATTCTTCTGTCATTGATAAATGATAACACAATGCTTCTAAAGAAGTTTGTCGGTGAAGAAGGAGAAGGGGTTGATGTGCAAAAGCTGTTTGAATACATTGGATTGTTCACACTTGTTGCTCTCTGGTGGCTTGGTATACTAATATATGTCATATTATTCAATTTTATAACTGTATCATCTAAAACATAACACATGAGACAGGGAATTGTTGTCTCTTATTCCAAAATTTGTTGTTTTATTGTTTGTTTCAGTGTGGCCGTTGACAGTATTAGGGATCGAACCCAAGTTTACCTTACCACACTCAGAAGTTGATGAAGTTTTCTTAGCCACCAGTTTCGTTTCAAGTTTCCTCTTGACTATTTCTGGTACGTTTCAATGAATTTAGGAACCAACTTTTACCAGATAAAGTGTTCCCAACAATCAATGTTAAAGGTACCGTACTTTCACAGTAGTCTGTATAATTTCAAGAAGAAAACATATTGGTCAGTCAAAATGAAACTGGTGTTATCCTCATTTCTACTTAGTTAATGTGAAAGTACCCACGGCAATAAAATAACCGTTTCCAGAGAATGATTTCTCCAGTGTATCCACCAAGCATGGCCACATTCGCCTATCAAATGACAGAGAGATATGAAAATGAAGTGAGAACATTTGATGATCAAGGAAGGTCAAAGAGTTTTTACCTTACTTTTTACATCCCAGATCTTAACAATAGATTGAAACGGTAGCAGTTCCAAGAATGAGACCATCAGGATGAAAAGTAGCTGCCGTGTGTAATCAACCTTTTCAAAATCATTTGTTACCTGAATAAAAACTAACACGAGGATGACGCACGGAAGAAACATTCATTCTAACGAGTCTTATTTTACATCACCAATAAAGAAGGAAATGTTTAACAAATCTTTTGCATGTTTTCTATAACATTAGTTGGCATAAAAGAAAAAAGTCTAAAAATTTGAAAACAGGTATCAGTAGTTGCTTGTGGATGAAAAATTTGGGGACCTGAGCAAGGCATAAACCGGAGGACAGATCATAGAAGCACCATGTACTGTCAAGAGATGCCGACACAAAGTACTTATATGTTGCATTGATGATTGGATTAGTCACATTGTTCATCAGAAAATGGGATTATAATTATATATGTAACTAACTCTATATTACATATAGATATATATATAGTTACAAGCAAAGATACCAAATTTAGTAAACGTAAATCATTGAATATATAAAATTTTAATGAATTTTAGTTTTTCCAGTTTGGTTTTTGGGTTTTTAATATATATAATTATAAATATTAAAAGAGAAAACGTTTTTTGTTTTCTAGACAATAAAATTAAAACCAAATACAATTATAACAAATCACCAATTCATCTAAAAAATATATAAAAATAGTTCACATATACAATAGTTAAATACAAATCCGTTTTGAAAAAAAAAACAGAAAACAAAAATTCAAATCTGACTGATGATGAAACAATCGGTAATGATCCTGATGAACGTAAAGAACTAAAAATCTTATGGATCCTGAAATTCCTGCTCCTCCAGAAATTATGAAAGTATGTGTTTACTATAATACTTCACTTGCAATGTACAAAGTGTCTTTAACTAAATGTAGTAAATTTCTTTTGGTAATCACATTTATACGTTATTGTTTATAATACTTCATTTTGTCTTTATTTCTCTGTAACTAACAATGATCCAAGTTTGTATATTTACTGAATATTGTATTCTTGAGTCTTTACTTTCAATGGGTTCCCAACTTTCTTTTGACTTTACTTGCAGGATGAAAATGATGAAGAAAATGAAAAGGAGGGAGGGTTGAGCAAATCTGGCAAAGAGTTAACGAAATTGATCGGTAAGGCTAATGACTTGAATGAATCTGACGAAGATGATGATTTGATAATCTAAACCCTCTTTAATTTTCAACAAATTTTTGCTTTTCTTGTTCCTAAATAAAATTGTTTAGTTCTCAGAAAACTTCACACACGAGACATACTAATTAGTTTCCTTCCAACACTTGACTTGAGCTAACGTTTGATAATTTTGACAAGGGCTAACATTGGGTCTAGCATCTAATGAAACAAAAAATGAAAAAAGAACAAAAAGGAAAAAAAGGAAAAGAAGTAAAAGGAAATATTGACAAATTACCTAATATGATTGTTTTCACAAAAAAAAAAAATAGTTTAACAAACAAACAACAAAAAAAAAAATATCACATGAGCAATTTAAAAACAATTATTTTATAATTAATTAATATGAATATACCAAATATAAAACATAAAATTCATTAAAATGAATAAAAGATTCCCTAAATTGATTACAATATTAAAAAAAAAAAAAAAAAAAAAACAAACAAGCAAACAAAAACTAAAAATTAAAATAATAATAATAACAAAATATCCCGCGGCGTAGCGCGGGTACAAACCTAGTTTTATCAAAAAGAAGAGGAGGATGAATTTCATGGCAAGAGACAAGAGGAGGATGAATTTTATGGCAAGCGTTCGAGACATCATCAACAAAAAATTTCGTTTTTCTTCTTGATTCTGTTTTTCTTCGTGTTTGTGTTTATGAGCTCAAATATAAAATAGAGAATCTTTCTCCACTCCTTTTTATTTTGGAATTAGGGTTTCTACCTTTCTATTTCTTTAGGTTAAACACTTATCGTAAACCCCTCTTCGCAATTTTTTTTTAAATGGAGATAATGATATAGAAATTACGATAGGGTCAATTTAATTTATAATCAAATAATTCAATTTTTGGCATTGGTTTTTTTTTTAATTAGTACTCTCACATAACAAGTAATTTTCGGACGAAAATATATTTCTCGCAATGTTAACGGGTAAGTATTTATTTACCTATCAATAATAATTGTAATGGTAATTATTTTGTTAACATGATAAAAAAATTATATCATCTAACATATAAGGATTAATATCTAAGATATTATTTATCGTGATATAAAATATGTTATGAACATAGTAATGTAGTTATCCGACGAATTATGGATAAAGTTTTATCGATAATGTATATATTAACATGATATATATTATGATATACTGATAAACATAGTTATCATGTTAACAAATAAATTATCGATATTCATGAATCCATCATACATCAGATTAATATATCAATATGTTCAAAATATATTTTAAATCACGATAAATAATAACTTAGATGTTAATCCATATATGTTAAATGATATAATATTTTTTATCATGTTAACAAAATAATTACCGTTACAGTTATTGTCGATAACAAACTAAATATTTTTGATGGGTAAATAAATATTTACCCGTTAACATTGCGAGAAGGCTATAATGGAAATTTCAGTTTGTAACAGTTGCAAGAAAGAGAAAGTTGGTGAGAGAACTAATTTATGATTCTTCTGATGATAGTTTGTGTAATTACCCCAGTACGATATTGCAAAAAAAAAAAAATTAGTTTCTTGCTCCCGAAAAATCTTGAAGTGTGGTAGTCTATATGTTCGTAGAATATAATGACGAGATAATTAACAGAAAAGAAAAAAGCAAAAAAAAAAAAAAAAAACTACAGTAGATAATAGTGGAATTGGATTTACTTTTAATGAATTTAGATTTTAGTATTTTTCGGGTATCATAAAAATATATAGTTTTATTTCTATATATAGCTTCAAAGAAGTACTAGACTAAATTGTAAATGGAACCAATTCCATTAAATTAAATAATCCAACAAAACAAACTATTCAGATACCAACAGTACTGTTCTTGCATGGAAATGTTCCAATAATGCAAATTTCCCAATAATAATTAGAATAAAGTTTTGAAAATGACTTGAAGAAGAAGAAAAAAAAAACATAACAGAAGCTAATAGAAACCCCCAAATCTCTAATGCCACAACTTCATACAGAATCCAGATGGAACAACCGCAGACGCACTGCTGCTACCGCCACTCGCAGAACGTTTGATCGAAACGCGATCATCGAATGTATCAATGAGCTGCTCAGCTAAAGCCATGGGATCATCAGTGAACGTATCGATGAATATCTTCACAACCCTAATCTCTTGTGGCGTGGCTCTTAAGCTATACCAAGTCAGAAACTTCTGTCTGAAATTCTTATCAATGTGTCCTGAACATTCCAGCTGTCTTATGATCTTCACACAATGCTCTAGTCCACTCTCTGATCCTCCATTCGCTGAATGATCTCCATTGTTACCATTGTCTTTAACCGATTTTTCTATTCTAGCTTGACGGTTCTTGATTTCGTCTGACCTGAAGGGAGTAATTGGCAAACTCGCCTCTGAGTTGTTTCGATTACGAACAAGATTTTTCGTAGTAACCGCGACTGGAGTTTCAGATCCTGATCCGTTCTTATCCAGAACAACTTCTTGTTCTTCTTCTTCTTCCTCCAATAACACAATCTGTTCAACGTTGTTCTCAATCTGTGCAATGTCTGTTTCAGTAGCTCTTTTCCCCCTTTTCGCAGCACTTTCCTCAATCGAAGGAGACTCGTTGTTATTCTTCGATGGCTTCTTTGGGACAATGTAATCGTTGTTGGACTCAGCTTCAACAGAGGAAGGAGTTGAAGACAATGTGCTGCAATTTGTGAGAGGGCTTTCGCTTCTTTCGACTGCTGAAGAGCAATTCGCCCCTTCTTCAGCGCTACGTGTCAAAACATTGATTTCATCTACGCCCATTTCTCTGGTTCCGCTATAAGACACAACTTTGAAGCAATACTCAGAAGCTGGAGCTAATCCAGAGACGACAAATCTTGTGTTTGGAGTAAACAATGTGCAAGTCGATTTCTCCGTGTAATCTTTCTCTGAGACCTTACGATGCCAAATACTGTAATGAACGATGTTTGGAGGTGAGGGCATTTCATTAGAGGCGAGAACAACTGTGAGTGAAGTAGCGTTAACATCCTCGAATCTGATCTTGGTTGATCCAGTGGTTGCTGTATCTGCAGAGATCTCATTGCTCAATACATAAGAACAATCTACGAGACAAAATCAGAGAATCAACATTATTGAACATACTTCACATATTACTCAAAATCATTGAAGGGTACAAACATTTCTGACCTTGCTGCATCTTGGAGGCCCGAGGTGAAGGTAACGTAGCAGCAACACTATGAGGTGTAGTTTCTAGAGTTTCAAGAGATTGAAGAGCAGAAGAGCAAAGCTTCTGCACATCGGGTCCTGACTGAAGCCTGTTTACAATTCCTCTACCCATTTTCATTGAGAGACCAGTGAGAGGACCCACATCAGCTTCAAGACTCTTCACAGCTTCATCCACAAACTCACAGAGACTTTGATAATTAGTTGAGCCCTTCAGAAGCTTCTGGACTAAAAAAAGACGGTAACAAAGTACATCGACCCTTCTGGTTTCTTTAGCAATCGTCAATTGCTTCTTCAAACATTCAAGCAAACTGTTTTCTTTACCGCAAGAGACACAATAGAAGCAGCATCCCTCACTTTGCTTGTCTTTTGCAAGACCAGATTTTTCAGTCTTGAAAGCACATTCGAGATGGCACGAGAATCCGCAAGACTCACCCTCAAACGGAGGATCTGAGCTACATGTTAACCAGAGACTAGGATCTTTGTTATCATCATACTTATGACAGATGCAACAAGAACACCTTCTGCAGAACGAGTCTTCCTGTCTCAATATCGCCCGGCAAGCCAAATTCTTGCAGTAGATAGTACTCTCACCTGACCAATTCTATTTACCAGTTAGTATGCACCAAAAAACTGATAACTTTGAACCCCAAAACAAGAAGATATTTTACCTTTAGTATTAACTGAGTTGCAGCTCCCTGAGGCATTGTTGCTCGTTGGAATCACATAACGAGAAGGATTATCAACTTTTCTTTGTCTCTTAGTGTTTCTATGAATAGGCAAACAATCGGAATCTCTCTTCTTCCCTTCATACTCTCCAGAGTTTTTCTCAGACACGATTTTCAAAAGTGTCTCGATGATCTTGACTTTTGTCAAGCCAGTATATTTACGTTCTTTTCCCATTTCTGCACATAAGATCTGTAGAATCTCTTGGCGGCTCCATGCCTGCAAGACTTCAGTAGCTAGATGTGTTTGCTTTGACAGTTCATAAACAAGCTGTCTCTTCTCATCAACACTCATTTCACCGCATTTCGATGAGTCACCTGCAGCTCCTACATACAGAAGAGAGTGATGTAAGATTACAATCTTGACTCAGAGTGAAGACAATAATACAGAACAATGTCAGAACCAGAAACACACAAATGATGATACTTTACGCAATCTTGTTTCCCAAAACTGAGAAGAATATGATTCCAAATTTCAAAATAAATGCAACTACAAAGCTAATTTAGAATTTTGAAAACTAACAGAGAAACTTCAACTACTACCACCACAGGAGAACAATGTTGTTGATAAGGTTGGATCAACCAAAACCATGACTCGAGAGAGATCAAAGAGCCAGAGATAAACCAAACAACAAGACAAATCAAAGATTATGTTCTTCAGGATGCCAACTGAAAATGGACCAAGAAGGATCAAAAATCAAAGAATAAGTCTAAGGTAAGAGAATCAAAGCATGGTTCTTTCAACATTCATCAATAAGTTACAATTGTGACATCTCTTGGAATCATATTCTCTATACAGAACGAAAGTCATATAGTCGTCTTTTGACGCACGATTTAATAAAAAAAAAAAAAGAAAACACAATTCACCAAACCAATGATAGTGGAAAACAAACACAGAATATGGAGTTAGAACCAATCAACAAAAAAAGTGAAGACCCACCATTCAGAATCACCAATTAGAAAACATATAAAACTTCCAATAGAAACAGAAAACAAAAATGAAAATCTAAGAACCCATTAATCTAAAGAAGAGTAGCAAATTAGTAAAAGAAAAAAAAGCATACTACACTCATATTCAAGAAGAAGAACAACAACAACAACAAAAAAAAAAACATAAAGTCTCCAACTTTCAAATAATTTGAATTCAAAAAAAAAAAAACACAAATTTGAACAATCCAAATCAGCATCAAAAGCTTCATTCATCAGCTAAAAACAAAAAAGAAAGAAGTAAAAATATAAATATAAAAATGTAAAATTTGAAACATTGTATAGGGAAAAACAAAGAGACACGAAAATCGATAAATCTTAAAAAAGCAAGTAATGAAACCCAGAAATCCAAAAGTTGAATAGTAATACCATCGTGAGAAGAATCCATGACCGATAAAACTGTAGAGAACTAATCAAACCCACATTATCATATCACAATCTTCAAATCCTGCGTTATCAAGAAAAAACAAAAACAAAACAAAAATTAGGTAAACATTGAAAAAATTAAAACTTTTTGAGTGCAAAATATAACAGAGAAAGTAAAGATTAGACGGGGAGAGAGAAAAAGAGAGATCGGGAAAAAAAAAAAAAAAGGAGAAAAAGAAAAGACAAGAGAGCTTACCCAATATAGGAAGCTGAGCTAAATTTCGTCAAGCAGAGAAGAGATGAATCAAACGGTTTTGTCTCTCTCCCTCTTCGGAAAAGTTCCCTGAGAACGGAGAAGCTGGAGAAGAGAGAGAGAGATAGAGATAGCCGCTGAGCAACGGAGAGAGAGGTAGATAGATAGAGAGAGAGAGAGAGAGAGAGAGAGAGAGAGGATGGGACTATGGAAGAGAGAGGCCTATAGAGAGAGATGAGGAGATTGCAGTTTTTATGGTGGGACCCAAAAAGGGTAAAATATAAGTTTTTATTTTTTTTTTATTTTTTTTTTTACCTTTTTTGTTCACGTTACTTCTGTGATTTCGGTTTGGCGTAACGTTCGTACTTTACAACTTACTTTAATTTTTTTTTTTTTTTTTTGCTTCTTCTGATTATAGTTCTTTAATGTTAATATTTACATGCACAATTTATATTTAGAGATTGATTAGCAATTAATTTTCTTTATTTTTCATGGTAATCAACTAATAATTGGTTTAAAGTTGTTGTAATACAAAAATATGGAGACGTACAATGATTTGACGTTTAAACATGTTCCATTCTAATTTCTAAACGTTTTAAACGTTCATTGTAAAACAATATACAGTAGTATCACATATAGTATATTATAACATCATAAAGATGTACAAAGTAAAAGAAACAATATTAAAAAAAATGGTTTAACATGATAAGATAGCATATTCAATAAATAGGAAAATATCAAAGTTACAATATTTAATATAAAATTTAAATTAAGCATACAACAAATAAAATTCATTTTGATTAAACAATATCTAATCATTTGATAATAATTAAAACTTGTAGGAAACTTTTTTTATATATATAGTGAAATAAAAAAAAGTTAAAATAAAATGAAAATATCAATTAATTGATGATTGACAACGGCCTTCTAAAATGGTTTCAAACCATTTAAATCCGCATAGATCCACTTAATGAAATCACCTAATTTAACATCTATTAGATAAGATAATTGTCATGGTTTATGAATGTGTATTACTGATGTGAATTTTTGGAAAAAGAATTTACGATTCACTCCATCTGTTCCGAAAATTTTCAGAAGATTTCTTAATACATGGAACACGTTTCCACATACAAGTTATTAACATATACTCTTTTTCCCTAATAAAGCGGAGAGCATTCTTACGCGTCAATCATATCATAACAAAATAACACATACATAACATAGGCCACTGAAATATTTCTATGTATAAATTATGCAACACTGATCTTATCCTTTTTTTTTTTTTTTTTTTTGGGTGAATAACCATGTTGCACAATAACACGTGGTAGATATTCATTGGCAAGTCGCATCGATGGTATACGTGTGCGTGTTACGGGAACATTGGCTATCATCACAAGCGGGAAGACTTGGTATTGTAGAGGAGAACGACATGTGCATGTACAACGGCAAAACAAAGTAAATAAAAAAGAATTAATTGTTAATAATCAATTGTCTTAATTTAACAAATAGCGAAATATTTAAATAGAAAAAAAAAAAATTACTTGGATCACAAGTGGTCTAGAGAAGGATAAAGAATTTGGATTCTTTTGGGTCTAGTTCCCTTTTGTCTGTATATTACTATAATTTAATTTACAAGAACGCATAGGAGAAACAACTAACGGTTTATAAGTAATTTTCACGAGAATTAAAGTACACCTAATCTATTTCCTAGGTTTCTTGTCTACAGAAGGCTTCTATTTCCATTCAAATTCAGAATGTGGGAATATGGGATATTTGCATAATCTATGTTTAATCTAATATGTATTCTTCGTTAGAATTTGTTCATCCAAACATATACATATGCATCTACTATACAAGGTTTGTGCATGTAATATTGGTCACATTGATTACCCGAACTGAGTTATATAGTATATCTAGCGTTAGTGTATAATACATTATACATATATAGACTGAGTTATAAATTTTAGTAATATATCCGTTATCATTACATATTTGATGATGTGGAAATAATATATACTTTAGCTTATTTCAACAGAGAAAAAAAAAACAATATATAATTTTTTGAGTTAGCACTTTATATTTACAATTCTTTTAAGTGTAAAAGTTTTACGTGGATCCATTTCTGCAGTTTTATATTCTTGTTTTTCTTTTGTCTATTGTCCAATAAATTGTAAATAGCTGTCTCTTAAATTCTACATCTTTTAATTTGTGTTTAAACCCGTCACCCATCGATTTCATGACTATTTTTTAATGCCAAAATTTGTTCGAAAGACGAAATATTTGTATATACTATATATTATATGGAACATGAATTACTATCTAATATAAGGTAGACTTGGATTAGCAACGATGATAGATTACATGTTTATAATTAGCAACAAGCATATATATTTGACTATTGGCATTCTCAATAACTTTCTTATTGGAGCTAGAAACGTGTAGATATGTTAAAGTATTTGGTCACGCTTCTTTCGGATCATTTAATTTGTTGTTACTGAATCTCCACCTAACCTAGCTAGCAAGCATCTATGCCATTAATTAGTTAAAGCTATTATTGCAGATAACATACATGTTTATATTGAAAAAATAAAAATTGAGCTTTAGTTTTTCAAACAAGAGCGCTTAAGTTTCAAGTTAGTGACAAATGTGTTATTTAGAGATTATATGATTAAAGATCTTCAAAATTATGTTAAAATTTTATAAGTTATTGTATAGTACTTGTGTTCATTTTATTTGCAAGTATAAGGCTAAACAACTAACTGTCGAATACCGTAACGACCTCATTTTACCGACAACACATGAAAAAATAAGCCAGATTTATAAGTATATATGATTCACGAATCTTCGATTAATGTAAATTTCTTCAAAAGATATCAAAATACATTCATTAAAGCATTAACAATATTTAATAATTTATGCTGAAATTGTTGGTTTCCAATGTCAGAACTAGGGGTGGGCATTCGGTTAAATGGTTCGAATTCGGTTCGGAAAATTCGGAATTCGGAAAATTCAGTTATATAACATCAAGTCCAAATAAGAACCAAACTTAATTCGGTTCGGTTCGGTTCGGAAAATTCGGGATTCAGAAAATTTGGTTAAATAAATATAAGATCCGAATAAAAACCAAACTTAATTTGGTTCGGTTCGGTTCGGTTCGGAATTCGGTAAATTCGACTTATTGTGGTTAAAGTTTTATTAATGTTTGTTTAATTTAAACATGAATTTTTCTAATTTATTTTATTTAACCCGATTAAAAATCCAATATCATAGAGTATAAAAAATCATCAAAACATCATTATGAATTCTAAAATGAAACAAATCTTATAGTCTTTGGAAAAAAATTTCACACTAAAAATTTGAAAGATAAGCAATATTTAAAACCAATAAAATTGTTAAAGATTAAAGAATAAATCTCCTATTTGTTTTTGCATTCCCAAATGCTTCACCTTGATTGTTTTTCTCCATAAAATTCACTTTTGATTAGAATCCATCTATAAAATAATAATTTATATTATTAATTACTTAATAAATCAATATTATAAATTATAAATTATATTTATAATTTAATTTCGGTTAACCGATTACCCAATCGGAATTCGGTAAAAATACCGAACCATACCAAATACCAAATAAATTTATAAATATATCCAATTGAGTTATTTAATTAATCTAGTTCGGTACGATTTAATACCATTCGGTACGGTTTGGTAAATTACCGTTCGGGTCTGTCTGAAAGCCCACCCCTAGTAAGAACACATGAAATTAATTATTTACTGAATAATAACATAAAGGGTAAGAGCGATTCTTCAACATTTTTAGTCTGCAGACCAAACGTCTGGGAAAGGGCCTAGCGCATATCCAATCAATAGAAAATAAGCAAAAAAATTCGACTTTTATATATAATTAATAAAAATTAAAAATATAATGTCCGATGCACATAATTTTTAGTATTTTTCTGCTGTTAGTAATTCTTTTTAAACAGATAATGTAAGAATGGGGGAAAAGGTATTATAGAACAATGATTGAAACAACAGTTTTTGGCTATTATAAAGCGCCGAAGATTTGTAGAACAATGTTTTTTACGTTGCTTGTAGCTAGTCGACAGTTGAAACAACAGTTTTTGGCTACTATAAAAGCAAAAGATTATGTAGTTATTGGAAATATACGATCAAAATAGATATTGACTACAAGAAAAAGAAGTTGTTGACTAAAATAAATTTTAATATTTATGATTGTGAACATATTACATATCACATATGCATCATCATCTGTATAGGTGGTATGAATATTTTATGCGGGAGTCGTGCATGGTACATTGTTACGAGCTGTATATGACAAAGAATCTTTATATGTATGCAAGAAAATTGTGAGACTTAATGGTGGAAGAATTAAATACTGTGGATGGGCAAGTGGCAACATACCATAAAAGAAAAACATTAAAATAAAACAATCAATGTTATCATCTCATGTGGTCCCCTAAAGGGTTTTGTTTAGTTGTGAATTGTGATGGCTTTTCCAACCAAAACAAATCATGAATCATTGCATGGGGTAAGTACGAAAAGAGCAAAAATATCATTTCATAATATATTTTTGAATATAATTGGTACTTTAAAAACGTAAAAAAATAAACTTTCGCGGAAAAAGAAGGATAAGTATGAAGGAAAAGTGGTTGACAAAAAAAAAAAGTATTAACGAAATAGTTAGAATTTTTTTGAGCTAAATAGTAGAACCATTTTGATAATTAATGGTAATAGTTATAGCGGTATATCTTTTACCGCTACCTTAAAAAATTATCAATCAAATCCATTATTTTGTAAAATATTGGTCGTAAAAATAATTATTCTAGTATATGTGAGTGCATCAAAGGCTAAAATGCTAATCCGACCCCGGTTTTATTAAGTTTGGAAATAAAAAATATAGCATAACCGTTTTGGAATTGTCAAGTCAAACATGCCAAATCTTTTTGCGGAGTGACTATCAAAATCTCAGACCATACATTTAAGAAAATCGGCAAAATCAAAACAGAAACAGGCTAAGCCATTGCAGTTTGTCACAACATTGCTACTTAAAACATCATATATCTAGAATATTAGATCGTCTTACAATGATTCTGGACAATGGCCAAACCAATATCTTATATATGATTTTGAGAAGTTTGGTCTGGTCTAACAAATTAATATCATCATATATTCAAAAAGGTAGTGAATATAAAATTTAGTGGTTTCGTCACATAAAAGTTGGGAGGTGTGAAACGGTTTCTAGTGTATTATTCACACAGTGAGTGATTATCATAGATTTCATAATTAAGTAGCGTGAGATTTCGCATAACTACTAAACAATTTATTTACGTCGGTACGTATAAACTTGAAAGCGGAAAGTTTGTTTGTTTTGAAGAGTGTATAAAATATGATTACAAAACAAATTCTTCGCATAATAATCAAACCTTTATCACAAAAAGGGGCTTATACTTGTAATTGGGTACATATATGGTCCATCAGATTAACATAATCATGTCCTTTGTAGCACTTTTATGGCAATTTAAAGAAACCGCACCAACCGAAAAATGCCATACTATAAAAATATATTATGAAGGTCAGAGTTTCATGTAGCAAACTGTGGTGAGTTCTTAGTCATCTTCAGCTTATTACTTTTCGACAACAAATCCACTTATGTTATGACACATACACACACGCAAAGTTGCAATAAAAAGATGGTCGCAAAGGAGTTATGGTCGTTTCTTTTTCTTAATCCATTTTTAATCATGAATCGGATATTAAAGCTTCTTCATGTCTTAATGAATCTAAAGAGTGTGTTTATGTTTCTAAGCAGACGAAGTCATAGCTCGGAAACAAGATTTTGGAAACCAACTTTTTTTTTTTTTTACAGGACACATCGCATTAATTTGAAACAGTATCACACGAAATTATTATGATATCTTCGCATAGGTGATACACAAAAATCGATCTGGAAATCATAAAAAAAAAAAACTAAATATGAGAGATTTCGAGAAAGATAAATTTGGGTTTGGTCTCTCTCACTACTCTTTTGTGCAAAAGTAAATTTGGGCTTTATTTCTGATATGGAAATATATAAAGTAAAGGCCTTGAAAACCATCGAGACCTACAAAATCAAGGCCTGAGTTATTTGAAAAGTTAAGCCCAATTGGCTCGAATAACATATCGTAAGAACGGATGAAAATACAATAATGTGAAGAAAAATATTATACTAACACTATATCACTTACTTTCATAACTTAATATTTAAAACTTAAAATGAACCTATCATTCAGTTTAACCCCCCAAAGAAAAAGGAACCTACTAAAACTAGTATGTTAATTCGTAAATATTCTTGATTTAATTATTTTTATCACAATATTAGTTTCTATCTAAATAAAATAATGAAATCAGTAAATCCTCTTTTAAGTTTTAATGTACATAGTTAACATATATAGAGTTTTTTTATATACAGTACAAAATGCTCTAGTTTGTTGAATTGATGGCCACTTAAAAACCAATTTACATGTGGATATGCTAAAACTTCTATAAACTGATAATTATGGGGCTATGATATTTAATCTAATTTATAAAAAGTATCAACTGATCAAAAAATAAAACGAGACAAAAGAAAATATTGATTAATCGAGTTTTTAATTTTTGAATATTAATTTGTAGAGATTTTATTGTGGTTATATTCAGTGTCAAACATCATATGTTGAAAAAAAAAAAAGAAAAAAAATTCTGATCTTGGTAAAATTACTTATAACTTATAAGTATTGGAATTTTTATGTTTTTTCTTCGTTCAATATTGTTTGAGACTTTTTCTAATGTCCACGTATTTTTCATACTTGAAAGGTTCAAACAAAAATGGTAGGCAGGCTCAAGTTCAACACACAACCCTTGAAAATGTATGGACGTGTAGAATCCATATAAAAATATTTAAAATAACAATTTTAATAAAGCAACGTTCAAAAATAAATAAAAATATAGTATATTAAAATTACTACTATCTGGGGTAATTTCTGAAGATATATGTATTAAGAAGTACACTTATAGTTGTATAGATATATCAAGAGCGAGTCGTCTTCAATCAGTTACATAGTACAAAACATTTCTTATCAGCAAAATATATGAAACCTAAAATTACAAGTTTGATGGGGAAATGGATGAACCAAGCGGTTCAGGGTTGTACACGTGGGTAGTGTTGGATTCACCAATGGAAGAAAAATGAAGAGAGGCAATAAGAAGCCCACCTAGTGAGATTGATGACCAATAACTCCAAACCAAGTCGTAATACCCTTTAACCAAAAAAAAAAAAAAAAAAAAAAAAAAAAAAAAAAAAAAAAAACAACTCCAACCAAGTCTTTTTTTTTTTCCGGCCAGGGATAACCCAACGAAAGTTTATGTTAAACCACATTTTTCTCTCATCTTTGTAGTTGTATAAATTAGCAAAAAAAAATTGATGAAATCAACAACGAAGTAATCATTTGAAAAAGGACATAATCGTATTATAATTAATTTTCCGTCAACAATAATGATATTATACAATTCCAATTTATATATCTAGAATAAGAAAGAATTATAGGTGTCATGTCATCTATATCTTCAGAGTTTACACTTATGATTTCTTTTGGGAATGTGTTTTCGTAATGGATAATTTTGTTTTAGGCAATTTTAGCATGTGTTTTTGGATGAGACGTTACTACCAAAATCATATGTTTGATTTACCCGACCAGACGATCACAAACATGTTTTTACTAAAAGTTAATTATATATCTTTTTTTTTGGTAGGAAGTTAATTATATATCTTTGATACATGCATGCTCTTCATTTTTTTTTTATAAAATATATCATACTACCTGTTTTTATTTATTGAAACAGATATCGATCTATGTCAAAAAAAAAAAAAAAATCGATCTCTAAATGGGGTATATAGCCGACCTTCATAATTTAGGCAAAAAGTTATATATTAATAAATGCCATTAGATATAAATTATGTATATGTGATAACAAACTAGTATAGTTTTACAAATTTATATTCATTTTATTTAATAGGTAGGTATCCTTTATATTCTGTATGAAAATAATGTTAAAAGGAAACAACAAAGAAAAAGACACGTGTGGTGGTGTACAACTGTTCTTCTTTGTGTTGAATCTATTTGGAGATCTAAAACCTTGTTTTGGCGAATCACGATGTTGACATGAAGCTCGATCGAGAAAACGCCAATGATAACCAAACTTAAGTCTGTTGCAAACATTCGTCGGAATAATGGTGGTAATTTTGTGGCGAATTGTTGTCTGGATTTGTAAATAATTAATTTCTCTTGGATTATTACGTAAGTAACTTGATGGTTGCATACTCCGTAAATTAATCTAGATTTTAGTATGAGCTCATTAGACTATGATGAAAAAAAGTTAGAAGATTATTTTTATTTATTTTTTATGATTTTATCTATTTCTAAAATGATAACCCAATCGTCTAAACTTTAAATAGCTCGACCAAATATTTGGGGGAATCATCGAACAACTTTGACATGCGAGTGGTTGACCAGACTACCACATGTCTGCGATATGAACCTTCTTACTACACTTCATACTCTTGCTTTGTCTTATTAAATGATACATTATTTTATAGTATCTACCGTACATTATTACATATATAGAACATAAAGTGCTTGTTAAAAGTAAGAAAAAAAAAGTCAAAATTCCTTCCATATTTGACCAACCAAGCTTGTTCGACTCGAGATTCAATGGGTCAAAGTCATAGTGGTCGAGAATTTTGCCTAATATAAATACTACCAAGGGCTAATATGAATCCCGCTTAAATAAAATCATTTGTTTTCGCAGTTATGTAGATGTTAAGAAATAACAAAAAAATACTGAAAGTGTACCGTTTCCCACTAATCTCAAAGCAGATAATTGATCTTGCTTATTGTCCTCACGTCACGTATTCAAACACTCATATCCAAAATCACTTGTGCAAAACAAAAATTATAGTGGTAGGACGGATCTTAGGGTTGAGGGGTAATCCCAATACACCCGGATTCGATTCCCCCTTGCTATATACTAGTGGCCATCCGGGCTAGCATTAAATCGCAAGAATACGTGGACTGCCGTGGGCCTCGTGGGATTAGTCGGTTGACCTCGGTCGCCGGATCCCCACGGTTAACGGAAAAAAAAAAAAAAAAAACGAACAAAAAACAAACAAAAATTATAAATATAAACGTTACTTTCAAATGATTTACATACTATTTCACATAAGAAAACTGGAGGGTGAATTCATGAATCTTGCCTATATATATATATATATATATATATATATATATATATGTTCAGCATGGTGAATAGTTAACAACCAAATTAACCCCATAAAAGTTTATGATAGAGCCTTTGGCTTTATATTTATCTATTTGACGGTCGGAATTGACCATCATATGATATTAATTACTTTCGAAAACCACAAAGTATCCAATTATTAACTGAAGTTTTGAGATTTATACTTGTGGTATCGCCAAAATGTTGAATAATTAAACACTTAAATCCTACAAAGAATTCACAGGATATAAAATCTTTAATTTGTTTTTCCTATGATAGAGTAAAATTTTGTTTATATGAATGAATTGATGTTTTGCATGGTTTTTAATGTAAATAATACAAATTAAACTCGCATAATTTTGGCTTTCTTTGTTCCTATCACACAACCGTTACATTCATATTTTTATGTCTACCGTTACGTTTATTAAAATAAGATAGATTGTATTACTGTATTAAGGTAGCTAAAAAAATGTCAAAAAAAAGAAAAAAAAAAACACAGATAATAAAACAATGAGATCAAGTAACCATGGTTAAAAAAACGAAACGCGTTAGGTCGGTTTGACCGGTCTGGTTTGGTGAGCGCTGGTAAATAATTTCACCATCCCCAATCACACAAAACAAATTAAAAATAAAAACATTATATTATATATAATTAAATTATAAATATATGAATCTCTCTTCTTCATTTTATTTCCTTCCTCTCATAGAAGTCTCTCTCTCACCTACACCACACCTAACCAAACCCCTCCGATTCACAGAGAGAGAGAGAGAGAGAGAGAGAGATCTTCTTCTCCTTTCTTCTTCCCTTTAGGCACCACCACACCTATAACGCCATGTCCTCTTCTTCTTCTTCTTCCTCTTCAACCCCTATGAAGGTTTCTCCTTTCGATCTAATGTCTGCAATCATCAAAGGCGAGCCTGTGGTTGTCTCCGACCCTGCTAATGCCTCCGCTTACGAGTCCGTTGCAGCTGAATTGTCCTCTATGCTTATAGAGAATCGTCAATTCGCTATGATTGTCACAACTTCCATAGCTGTGCTCATTGGTTGTATTGTTATGCTCGTTTGGAGGAGATCCGGCTCTGGGAATTCAAAACGTGTCGAGCCTCTTAAGCCTTTGGTTATTAAGCCTCGTGAAGAAGAGATTGATGATGGGCGTAAGAAAGTTACGATCTTTTTCGGAACTCAGACCGGAACTGCTGAAGGTTTTGCTAAGGTTAGGATTTTTTTTGTTTTTGTTTTTGTTGTGATTTCGAAGATTTGAAGATGATGAAGTTGATTTAATGAGTTTGGTGTTTTTTGTTTTTTTTGAAATTAACAGGCTTTAGGAGAAGAAGCTAAAGCAAGATATGATAAGACCAGATTCAAAATCGTTGATTTGGTATATTCCATCAACACTTTTTAGATAAAGTTGGATGCTTTATTTTGTAAAAGAGTAAAGATCTTAATTTTGATCTTGTTCCGTTTTGATTTACAGGATGATTACGCAGCTGATGATGATGAGTACGAGGAGAAATTGAAGAAAGAGGATGTGGCTTTCTTCTTCTTAGCCACGTCAGTCTTTTTTAGCTGATCTTTTATTTGGAGTTGTTCTTTATCTTTTTTGTCTTGTGGCTGATTTGGTTCTTTACAATATGGATGTAGATATGGAGATGGTGAGCCTACAGACAATGCAGCGAGATTCTACAAATGGTTCACCGAGGTGAGTTTAATTTTTAGCTTGGCTTAATTAGTTAACTGTAACGTGTGTTTCTGTTTTCTTGTTTCTGAAGGTTGTAACATGTGTTTTACAGGGGAATGACAGAGGAGAATGGCTTCAGAACTTGAAGTACGGTGTCTTTGGATTAGGAAACAGACAATATGAACATTTTAATAAGGTTTATTATGAAAACTCTTTTCAGTTTTTTTAACGGGTTCCTTCCTTAACTTTGGACCCAGCTAATATTCGAATATGTTTTGTAAACCTGGGTTCCAGGTTGCCAAAGTTGTAGATGACATCCTCGTCGAACAAGGTTTGTTTGTCTCTTTATTCCATCATTCATCTTGGTTCTCTCTGCTTTGGTCTTGATGTGTTGTATATTAGCCTCTAGTGTTTTCTAACTTCTTGAGTGGCTTGTTCAGGTGCACATCGTCTTGTACAAGTTGGTCTTGGGGATGATGATCAGTGTATTGAAGATGATTTCACTGCTTGGTATTTACTTTTATCTCCTCTCTTGGCTTCTTATGTACATTGCTGCTTTGGAGATTTGTTTCTGTTTGCTTAATTTGCTACCTCTTGCAGGCGAGAAGCATTGTGGCCCGAGCTTGATACATTGCTGAGGGAAGAAGGTGATACAGCTGTTGCCACACCATACACTGCAGCTGTGTTAGAATACAGAGTTTCTATTCACGACTCTGAAGATGCAAAATTCAATGAGAAAAATTTGGCCAACGGGAATGGTCACATCGTGTTTGATGCTCAACATCCTTACAGGGCAAATGTGGCTGTTAGAAGAGAGCTTCATACTCCTGAGTCTGACCGTTCTTGCACCCATTTGGAATTTGACATTGCCGGAAGTGGACTTACGTAAGTCTTACTGCTATTTAAGAACGTCTACGTAATCATTGGGATATTTTCTTGAAGATTAACATGAATGTATGTTTTATATCTTGTCTGTCAGGTATGAAACTGGAGATCATGTTGGTGTACTTTGTGATAATTTAAGTGAAACTGTAGATGAAGCACTGAGGTTGCTGGATATGTCACCTGATACATATTTCTCACTTCACGCTGATAAAGAAGATGGCACACCAATCAGCAGCTCGCTTCCCCCTCCATTCCCACCTTGCGACTTGAGAACAGCGCTTACACGATATGCATGTCTTTTGAGTTCTCCTAAAAAGGTTGGTTGGATTCACTTACCATTGGACTGGTTATGATCAGTTTTGTTTGTCTTCGTAGAGTTTCAAACTCAAATGTTTTCATGCTTGTCGTCTTGCAGTCCGCTTTAGTTGCTTTGTCTGCTCATGCATCTGATCCTACCGAAGCAGAGCGATTAAAACACCTTGCTTCACCTGCCGGAAAGGTTGTGGCTAATCCTTTTATTTGTTTTTGCTCTTCATTTTCCATTTTTCTTAAAATGTTAATCTGACAAAAGTTCTATTGTGTCCTTTCAACAACAGGATGAATATTCAAAGTGGGTAGTAGAGAGTCAAAGAAGTCTACTCGAGGTGATGGCCGAGTTTCCTTCAGCCAAGCCGCCACTTGGTGTCTTCTTCGCTGCAGTTGCTCCAAGGTTGCAGCCTAGGTTCTATTCGATATCATCATCTCCCAAGTGAGTACTTTTCATTGTCTTCAAGTTGCTCGTTTGAGACTTTCATCCTGTATTTTAAGTGTATTGAACCTTGTCCCGTTTACTTGTATAGGATTGCTGAAACTAGAATTCACGTCACATGTGCACTGGTTTATGAAAAGATGCCAACCGGCAGGATTCATAAGGGAGTGTGTTCCACTTGGATGAAGGTAAAAAAACCTGTAAATCTGACAGCTTCTTGCAAACATATTGCATTGTAATCTTTTTGCTGTATGTGCCATTTCATATCAAAATATGCGAACTCTAGATTTAATCTGGGTGGGTTTTTTTTTTTTTTTGCGTTGTCAACACAGAGTGCTGTGCCTTTTGAGAAGAATGAAAACTGTTCCTCAGCGCCGATATTTGTTAGGCAATCCAACTTCAAGCTTCCTTCTGATTCTAAGGTACCGATCATCATGATCGGTCCAGGGACTGGATTGGCTCCATTCAGAGGTTTCCTTCAAGAAAGGCTCGCATTGGTAGAATCTGGTGTTGAACTTGGACCATCAGTTTTGTTCTTTGGATGCAGAAACCGTAGAATGGTAATAAAGCCATTTCTTAAACCTCAAACCTATCATCATCAGCTTGTTCAATTTCTCACGTCTTTTCATATTTACAGGATTTTATCTACGAGGAAGAGCTCCAGCGATTTCATGAGAGCGGTGCACTCTCAGAACTCAGCGTCGCCTTCTCTCGTGAAGGACCCACCAAAGAATATGTACAACACAAGATGATGGACAAGGTATGAGCTTAATAACCCAAAACTCAGTTTATCCTATAGATTCAGATTCAGATTCTTGAGCGGACAAACATTTTCTCGCGATGCAGGCTTCTGATCTCTGGAACATGATCTCTCAAGGAGCCTATGTATATGTTTGTGGTGACGCCAAAGGCATGGCAAGAGATGTTCACAGATCTCTCCACACAATAGCTCAAGAACAGGTACGTGTTAGACCCAAAACATGTGTGGTTGAGATCAATCTCACATTATCATCGTCCTAATCACAAACAGACTCTGATGGGTTATTTCTCTGACTTTGTCTTGTTCTTAGGGATCAATGGATTCGACCAAAGCAGAAAGCTTTGTAAAGAATCTGCAAATGAGTGGAAGATATCTGAGAGATGTATGGTAACGAAACAGTTGAAGCCCCACACTCACTTGTGTACTTTATATATTTATATATATACCACAGAATTTGCCAACTCATGAGGATCATTAAGTTTGTGATCGCAAGAAGAAATGGACCTCTTTTTTTTTTTTTTCTCCATTTTTAATTTCTTTTCATATATTTTGACAACTCTATTTTTTTAACTCTTGTTATATAGACCCTACCAAAAGTAAGAAAAAAAAAACTGCATAAGATGTGATGGGGTATTTGTGAACAATTATGTTATATACAAAAGTCCTTGGGTATGAATTATTTGTGTAGCTGTAAGACTTTGTAAAACCAAAGTCTTCATTTTGGGACGAATATTTCAATGTTTAATAAATAGTTATATGCCTAAATAGTTTTCATGTGAAACAAAGTCTCCACAGCTTAAAAGACCTGCACTTGTTGACCAACCAAAACAAGCTAAATAAATTTCATTGCGACATGTACAAAACTATGTAAATAAACAAAGTAATAATGAATTAGAAACTATTTAGGTGAATATCGAATGCTTTTTAGGTATAAACTCACAAAAGAAATTTTATAAAAAAAGCAAAAAAAACAAAAACTCACAATAGAAACTGAGTAAAAATGGTGATAAGTCACGGTGCTTAGGATGTAAGAGTCAAATGAATAATAATGAGATGACAAAGAGAGACATAAAAACCATTTGCGGAAACCTCTAGTTTGTTCGGAAGTGAGTTGTAGTGGTTGAGAATAATTTAATTAAATACGTTTGAAAAGTGAAGATGAATTGGACCGAAGGGCATGGTGGTGGGTAGGCACGCACGCGGTGAGGATGTAGATACGATAAATAAGCACGTGACGTGAGTTACATTGATGCGTGCCATAATAATTAGGTGGACAAGAATACTTTCCAACAACAACAACATGTTTCTTTCCTCTTTCAACTACTCTTTTTTTCTTTTTCTTGTGTGTTTCTTTCAACCTCATAAATTAGTCTTTTATTCATTTTTGTATTAAAATTAGTATCCGTTAACTAAGAGTGAAATAAATAAAGACATTATGATTGCATAAACGAAAACATACCACGTAATGACGTAATAGTACTTGATGGTGATCGATCGTCGGTTTTTTTTTTTTTTTTTTTTTTTTTTTTTTTTTTTTTTAAGTATCGATCGTTCGTCTTAAATTGCCACGGTACTATTATTCTTCTTTTTTATTCACCAAAAATATTGATAGTTTAATCGTGGATACATTTTGCACTTAGTAATTCCTCTGACTTCTCCCAAACTTAGTTCCAAGGGCCGTCAGCGTAATTTTTGTTGATTGCCAACATGCAAAAGATGATAAGATATTTGCTATGTAAATTACAAGTAGGTTACTCATGTATTGGTTAAAGGAGAGAATGTATTATCATAAACAAATGTAGATACATTACTTTCACATTTATTTTTATTGTTAGAAAAAGTCTAGATAAATACATAAAACTTAGACGACCAAAAAAAAATTCATAAAATTGATGTAACTCTGAGGAAAACAAGAAATTTCCATGTGTAATTTCAAAAGAATTGTAGTCCGTTTGGAAAGATTGTTTTATTTTTCCTTTTTTCTAAAATATCTAGTTATAATTTATTACTTGTTGCCAAAAGAGAATAGAAAATTGTACACTAGGTTGTATTAGTCGATAAAAATGATGTCATACGAATTAAAATCAAGTGGACATGGTAGGTGATGCATTTGTAAATGATGTTACATGATCGTATAATTGATTTCAGTATTTCACATGTTTGTCAACGTCTCAGCGGACCAAAATAAATGAGAAGGGATCTTGACTTGGGATAATTAAATTAACGTTGAGCCGTAATTTAGTCTAATGAAAATAAATCAAAGGTCAATTCAAACTACTTTTCTTATAAGGGTTATTCAAATAATAAGTAGACTGGGAAATTAAAGTTTACTGTAGAATTATTTGACTCAATAAAATCAAAATGTGATCTACATTAAATTATATTGACCACACAATATTGCAAGTTTCTTAAAGTTTTTTTTTGTTTTGTTTTCCTTCAATAGATGAAATTGAAATATATGAGTACCTCACACTTGACATCTCCATGTACCACATCGGTACTGTGAATGTGGGCTCGCAGATCACATGACAATATTACGGCTTATCATGGGCCTTAAATTGAAGTGGTTAGAAACGGCATGCATTCCAGCACAATGACAGAAATAAACGGCACGAAGTTCGTTTTATCATATAACTAAATGGCTTGTTACGTTCAAGGCATCATCAAACTTCAAACGATTCAAGAACATCATACTGAAAGCTCACAAACTGGGTTAAATTGCTCATAGAATACAAGATTCAAACACAGACTTGAGGATTCTAAGTCCTCAACACAGGTTAGTCTTGATCAGCATCTTCGAGTTCTTCATCTTCTGGCACACCGCGGATATACAAGACATTGTTGCATCTGTGAGCACAAAGTCGATAAATTAGTTCAATGGATCCAAAAATTTCAAAGCAATTACAAACGGGATTGTTAGTCAACGATTCCATAACTAATAGAGACAAGATGATGAATGTGTGTCTAGCTAATGGCCAAGTCCATTTCTTAAGTTCTAAGTCCAATTCTTAAGTTTTAACAACTACTGACACTTAACTGAGAACTATTTCTTCAAAGAGACACTAATGTAACGGTCAAACTACGAGAATGCAGTAAGAAAACCAAGTACGTGATATTACCTGATCAAGATCTCACCAAGGTTTCCTGTCAATTGCCCATCAATGTATTCCTCAGTGTTTCCCAACTGCAAAACAGTATCGAAAATCTCAATTGCTACAATGAATAACAATCTATGTATCTGTAAACGTATAACGATTTCTATCACTGATAGATTTGAGCATTCCCTGAACCATTTAGCAGGTGGTTTTATGACAATATAAACATCAATATCTGTTTAAAAGTTCAATGACAAGATACTATAGAACATTATCATTCTCGAATTGAACATAGAAGGTAAAAACAAACCTGCAAGTTCATGTAGGAGTCAACAGAGGCGAGGAAACCTGTGAAAGCAACAACAGATTCAGGCGAAGAATATTAATATGAGCTGTAAAGATATCATCAGAAGACAATAACAAAATAGAGAAAACATACCTTTGTATTCCATTCCCCATTTGAGCTTAACGATAACCGTCTTGCCGGTCAAGTTGTTCAAGAACGGTTTCGGGTTTACTGGTATGGTCTGCAACAAATACAAAGAAGGGATCATCATTATATAACTCCAAAAAAAAATCAGTATCCGATGAAATTTTCTTAAAAGAGAAGACAAGATTGTTCTTGTTCCATCTCAACAGGAATGAGATTAATTGAATGAAACTATAAAGTAAATATACTCTTAGCAACCTAAAACGAACTATATTACTGGATCAATTATAAACAAGACTTGATAGAAAATTTAGAAAAAAAAAAAAAAAAAACGCTAACTATTTCGCAATCGTATAAGCTAAAACCACACACATCAAGCAAATACTCCAATACTTACTTCTAATCAGATAAATCGACAAGAAAAAAAAGCCGAATACGGTGCTGGAAGAGCTCAGAACACCAAATTTTCGCAGCCCTAACGCTACTTAACAAGTACCCTTCTAAACATTGAGCTCGAAAAAGAAAGAAATAAACCAAGGAAGATGAAAGAGATCGGAACTTACAGCCATGAGTTAGCGAACGAAGATTTGGGAGCTCCTTTTCTGCTTTCTGCTTCGATTTTGCTTAGGGTTTTTGGTGAGGTTTCGAGATTCGTGATATCCGATATTATGCGAGAACTCAACCTCATTATGTTTCTCAGAAGGCCCATTATAAGACTATTACGGCCCATCAACTGTCCAACTTTTAAATCATTATTATGTGTCCAACCCAAAAAAACTCGTATGTGGGTTGGGTCGTTGGGAGATTTGAGTTCGTATTTGATTTTGAGGTTAACAAAAAAAAAAAAAAAAAAAAAAAAAAAACTCTTTTTAAGCAATAGAACCAAATTGCAACCACCTACAGTATTCATATGTAGCTATATGCAACTAAAACTGTTGACAACTATGTTGTATCTGTTTGTGAATAATGTTATCGACATTTTCTTAGTGATCATGTCGAAAACTTTACGACCAATGGTGAAGACAACATACTTTGATAAAAAAAAAAAAAAAAATCCAAATCCAACCCAAAAACTCAATTCTTCTTCACTCCGTAATATTATGTATTCAGTAGCTCTTGGTGTCTTGCTTATTATGTATGACTTTAAATCCTGAAATATTAGAATTCGGAGGTTTGAAAAAAATCAATACAGAAATTGTAAGGGTTTTTATGACTTTGGTCAATTTGCATTTATCAAGAAGTTACTAATACCTTTCTTTTCTGCGACGGGACGTACGTGTTGATTCATTTCATTTAGATAGAAAAAATTTTAGTCCATTAATTGCATTGAGTTTGATCTTTATAGATGATAATAATATTTTGTCGGCTTAATTAGCCTGCTTTCTCTTTGACCATCCAATATCTGAATTAGAATTCGAAAATAATTTATTTAATCCAAATTAAAATGACTAACACGAGTTGTTCACGTATAATATGAATTGGGTGGTTCACCCATCAAAATTATTTTTATTGATACGGGTCCCATATATATCTAGTGCAAAGTTTTTATCATTTTTGAATTCACTTTATAAATAAATACAAATAAATGTCTTTTTACTGTTATAAAGAAATACGCTTATAGATTCAGCATGCTAATAAAAAAGTCATCCACATCATGATTTTATGGTTGTTTGAACCAAAAAAATCTTTTAAGTGAACTAGTAATCATACTTTTTTGTTGCGTTTAAAGGTAATAGTAACATCGCACCATATGAAATTGCTATAAAAAAGGAAAACAAATCAAACTTTGTGGTCAAGCAATATCGATATGAGTCTTTATCAAAAAAAAATATATATATGGATATGAGTAATCTAATTATGACTGGTGCCTTGCAGCGTAAGTTGATGTAAGTTGAAAACGAGAGAGAAAAAAAAAAAAGGAGGCGTGGAGTTTGTTTTTAACAATTGAGTTCCTTTGATTACTCTTCCACTTCTTCAATTTTTATAAACTCTTTTTTTTTTCCCAAATCCAAAACTAAAATTGGTCACATCAGGATAGCTTTTATCTACCGTATGTTCTATTTTGTAGTTGCATTTTTTATGAGATGTAATATAAACTAAATTAAATTTAGAATTTATAGACTATAATCATGTAACAACCAAAGTATATTTTAACAAAAAATTTATAACCAAGTATATTCTTAATTAGTGTTAGCCGGCGAAAGTCTGCCAGCATTTTCTTTCTCACTTGGGTTTTTATTTTGTCACAATGTCTTTGTCTTCTTCTGGAATCTTGATTAGTCTCGACTATCTTTTTCACAAATATATGCTTCATATTCATATAGTTTCTTGTGTAAACTTTCTTCTTCTTTCTTTTTAATATAAAGTTACTTTCCTTTTTAATATATATATATATATTATATATAAAATAATATATTGAGAATTGATCACATTTTGCATTTCATGTTTCGCTGATTATTATATATCGAAATAGAAAGTGTTGACATGTTGTATGTATATAGATCTAGATTGATGATTGTTCTGTTACATGAATAACACATGTCTTGTTGTAAATTTGTAATACATGAACAACACAAGTCTTAATTATTTTGTCAAACTTAGAATTACACAAGTCTGTCATTTTATTTTACAGCTGGTTTGATGTACATATCTATGCAAATTTTCATGATCGTTGTAAATTTACATATATCATCAGTTTTATATCTCGACTTATAAAACTAGTTGTTCAATACTGTGTAAATCAAAATTTACAAGAGAAAAAAATGTACATGGACTTCTGTGTTTCAACGTGTACCAATATCTACTTTCTAACATAGTTGTCCATTTTCGATATAAATATGTATGTTCGAAACATTTGCGTTTTATTTTTCAACCTAGTTAATATCAAGGATTTTTTACAACTTGTATACTAGTACACATAATGACTTTTTTTTTAATTCATGTGTTTGTTTTTAGATGATTTATGTCTAATATACTTTCCGTTCTATTTTTGCAACATAGTATTAAAAACTATTGCTATAAAAAAATTACAAAAATTATTTTGTTATTTAGTTATATTCTTTTGAATATCTGATAGGAGGCCACGTAAAGGAGGCTTGCTATTTTGTAATATATAACATAATATAATAAAGCGAACTATGTTTTAATATAGATATGCCTTTTTGTATGCTATTGGTTTTAAAAATATGCAAATACGAATTGTAATTAAGGAATGGTAAATATGAAACACTTATTTTTTTCTCTACAAATTTTAGATTCTTAGTTTATGTTTCCAAAGATAATATTTGGCAAATTAACCTTATATATATATATATATATATATATATATATATATATATATATATATCAATAGACAAATACTATCAATTAGTCGAGATAAAACTAGCAAATATATTGACCTAAAATCATTTGAAAAATCATGAGATATATGGAGAAGCCAGAAATTTGACGGGTCAAAAGTCTACAAATATACTTAAAGAATTCTTACCCGTAAAACAAAATAGTTTCCACTGAAAGGTTATATGTAAAAATAGTCGACCCCTCTAGGAGGCCATGTATATATGTGGTGACAACAAATTTATAATACCTTCAATATTTTCATTCTCTTTCTCCCTCTCTCCCTAAACAACATGGAAACATCAAAAAATACCAATCTCCAAAACCTTACACTCACAAAACCATTTCAACATCGCCTAGATGAAGAAAAAGAAGAAGCACTATCTCTCCGAGATCTTCCCCTCAACGTCGAAGAACACAATTCCACCGCCAGCAAAACCACCACCGGCGACCACCGTGAACCATCAACAGAGCTTTTTGAGTTTCTTACCTCAACTTCCTATGATGTTTCTCCGGCAGAAAACATAATCTTCGGCGGCAAACTCATCCCTTTAAACTACCAAAATACTCTCTTTTCGCCTCCCGAATACATTAGCCCTCGAATTCGCGCTCGGTCCGAGTCCTTATCTGCGATACAAGGCAATAAGCTTAACCGTCCTAGTAGAAGTACCGTGGCACGTCGTGACAATGCCGGACCTATGAGGATAAGCCGTTCTTTAGATTATCGCAAGCTCTCACGTGGTCCAACCACCGTACATTCTCCACCAGAAAATAATATTTCGCCGGCCAAAAACATTGCGAAACCTGAAACGGCGTCTTCTGGAAGTGGAAAAAGTGTAAGACCGAGATGGTATGTGATCATGTTTGGAAGGGTTAAGTTACCGCCGGAGATCGAACTCAAGGATATCAAGAACCGTCAGACTCGCCGGAATACACCGCCGGTTATGTTTCCGTCTCCTGCTAACCGGAGATCTTGTATATCTCGATCTCCCTCACCGTCTCCTTCTTGGAGGTTTCTCAATGCTTTAAGTTGCAAGGAGCCCACATGTGTTGCTGCAACGGCACCGTTTTGGGTGCCTAATGCGTAAATTACTATATTATTCCTATGAATTATAAAATTGTGCGCGGTTACATGCTTTGCCGTTGACTGTTAAGGATAGAACCGTCATTTAGTAAGAGAATTTAGTATCGATATTGTTATTTATTTTATGAAAGAATGTCGATATTGTAATATATTTTTTTCCTGATAAAATCTCGATTAAAGTTTGGACCATAACATATCTTCCTCACACCTTTCTATTTTCGTTATGTAATGTTTCTTTCTTTCTTTTCTTTTATGTTATATTGTATTTCAGCTCATTTGTTTTAAATACTTCGAAATATATTTAAAGATAATCGTCTATTATTTATGTTATCGTTTTTTGAAATTTAATTGGTTAGGTGAGGAATGAATGATGATCAGAAGAGGCACGAGAAGGATATGAAACAAATTTATTACCCTACTTTTCCCTCTGGGACTAGTCGGTTTTTGTGATTTAGACATGAAATCATCTCTCTTTTTTTAGCATTTATTTGTGCTTCGAAATTCATGGTTGATAAATGGTAATGATCGAATTCCATCCATCTTAGAGACTGTGACATGCACCTTTCTTTTCGTCCAGAGACTTCTAGAATTAAAATTATTAGACTTTTTTTTTCTTTACAAATCTTTTTCATCATATTCATGTGTCTATAATATCAACTTATACTATTATATAATTTTCAAACCACTATTTGGATATCAAAATTTTAGCTAGAGTTAAGTTCTTTCATCAATATATAATCTTTGCAGAATCCCGTGAAAACGTTAGAAAATAAATAAAATACTAAACTTGTAAATTAAATTTTATAAACTCATGCAATCTAATAGTTTGTGCTAGTTTCGTCGTTTTGTTACCATTCGAGTTCGAATTACATAATATTGTAACATGCTGAGCATGCATACATAGTGATAATTGTTTTTTCCTTTTTAAAAAAAATTTGTAAAATGATAAGAAACCCTTTTTTTTTTTTTTTTTTTTTCCTTTGCGGACTGGCTTATTTGTGATTTTAAATGTTTGTTTGATCCAAAAAGAACTACAAAAATAAAAGGATAACTCCACCATATTTCCTCCCTTCTAATAAAGTTTTTGTTTTCTTATTTTCTTCCTTTCAGAATGTAAATATTTGAACGTAGTGATGAAAGAAACTCACACGTCACCACCTACAATGGGGCAAGCAGACAAAGATGGTTTGTTCCAAAATAATATCTGAGAGACAAACAAACATTGGAGGTATCATTGAACACAACACGCATTTGGTTTTCTTTAGTGACACGTCTTAAAGTTTACGAAACGTAGCTTCAAGTTTTACAAATACATCTACAAATTTACAGGTTTCCTCTATATGTTCCATGAGGATAAGAGAGAGTTAAAAAAATAAAGCAGGCTTGTTCTTCTTTGGCTCTTGACAAAGCTTTTAATCTCTCTTTTGCTACATGATGATGTTGAATCATGTATCATCTAACGTGTGTACCCAATACGAAAGAATCTATTTTAAAAAAAAAACCTGCAAGAGAAAAGGCTGTAATGTTTAAAGACTGTTTTAGAAAAACTTGGAGTTATAATTTAGATTGTGAAATATTATTATTCACCTGTCAATTGTTCTTGAGTGCTTCCGAATCCACGGTTTTAAGTTCTCAAGATGAATAAACTCCAAAGAGTACTGCAAGGGAAGGAAACTGATTCTGTTAAAAGAGACTGTGATGGAAACAATGGTGTGCCATAACTCATGAGAACCAAGAGAAGTGAGGGACTCACATAGAAGAAACAAGATTAGCGTTAAGGAAAGAATGAGCTTAATCGGGCGGCTCAATGAATTGCGAAACCGCCTTTGATATAAACCGACTCTGTCAACGAGCTGCACAATGACAAACAACTAAGAGTTATGATCTGATACAGTCGTGTAGGGATGATCTAATGGCAGAAGCTTACCTGGTTATAATCAGGACATCTCTGCAGCCAAAACAGAGGTTTAGATCCTTTTACTTTAGGAGTGGCTTCGATTTGTGACAAAAATTTCTTCCGTTCTTCTTCTTTCGCATCAGCAGAAACATTAACCCTCAACGCACTGATGTTAGGTACATTTGGTGAACTCCATGTTCTTCTAGTACCAGCTTTTTTATCTGCCTGCACGCAGATTATGGCATCAGCACTTTCCGGGCTACCTCTATCTTCAATATCTATCACACAGTCAGGACTGTCCCCGTAACATCTAGCCTCTCTTCTGCTGTTCATCCCACGCAGATTTTCCGCTACAGAACTTGTAGAGGAATCTCTCAAGTTAATGCTATCACTGTTTAAACTCTCAGATGTCTGAGAAGATCCAGATAGAAACATCGCAAGATCATCACGCTCTTCTTTGTTAAGATCTACCAAACGCAAAGGCTGTTTCCCATTCTCGCTTAAAGCCTCTCGCAGAGAAGATTCTACTCGATAAATCTGGTTTTCAATAGCCGCGACAAACTGTTTATGCCTGGTTAACGTAGTATCATCTCGACAATGTCCATGACTCAACCTCACTGCCCTCTCAAACTCGTCCAACTGATTCAAGTTACAAACAATATATATTCAAAATCACTAAACTTGAATGAAATTTCCACAAACAATACATACACTAATGAGGAACCATGGAATGATCAAAAGACTATTCTTTATCATACCTGCCATTTTGCAGTGCTCAAAGCTGCTTGGAGTTCTTTGCAGAGGTTTTCTGATTCTACAGATACTCGACCATCTCTCTTCTCTTTCATCCACAACCTATACGCAGATTCCATTCTGCAAATACAACAAAAGAACACAGACAAGGAACAAAATTTCAAATTTTTGATATTGGAAACTCAAATGTATGAAATACAGAATTAAAATACACTCAAGTCCTCATTTAGATCATGCTAGAGGCTAGAGCTGGTCTAACTCTATTAGAAAAAAAAAAAAAAAAAAAAAAAAAAAAAACCCTATTTCTCAATTAAATTCAGATATCAACATCACAAGAGCTACACGAAACAATTAAGCAGAAGAAGAAGAAGAAGAAGAATTCAAAACATACATATCGGCAGATTCTTGAACCTCTTCGGCTGCGGAGAAAAAAACATCCTTTTGCCATAGATCGAAGCTATTAGCTACCAACATCTTCGCAAACTCTCAAATTAAGATTCAGCAGAAAAAGGCCGCTACGAATCGCAAAAATCCACCCGGAATAGATTCTCCGGTGAAATCCAAATTTGATTCTGCTTCCTTCTCTTCTCTTCTTCCTTTTTCTTTCGCAGGAAAGAAGGAATTTTTATTTTTCTTCCAGCTTTCCGTTTATTTATTTATTTATTTTATGGAGTATTTTTAATTCTTCGATTTATTGCTTCTTCTTCTTCTTCTTCTTCTTCACTTCAATTAAAAAACGTTAATGGGGAATATAAAAAAAAAAACACAAAAAGAGGCCAGCACTAGTCCACCATGTTTCATACGTGGCTCATTTTCATTGGAAGAAAAAATAAAGATAATATGGTTCTTAACCGCACCAGATTGTTACTCGGTGTTAGAAACCAAGAAAACAACAAGAATGTCCGTGTTGTATGGGCCCACCCATTTGCCACAACATCGACTGTTCGCCAGCAATGTAAATTATTTAACCTATTTAAAACAAGTCAATTTAATTACTTTAGCAAATTTTCAACCAATTAATTCACATTAACATATCACCAAACTAGTACTGTATCATTTTACTCACTATTATCATCTTTAAATATGGTACACTCTCCAAAAACCAGAACCGTGACTTCGGTGGTTTCAGTCTTAAGACTCTTAATCACTACTACACGATTATATTTACCAAAACCGATTCTAGCTCCAGTTTAGACATTAATAGGTGGGGTTCATTGAGGTTCTCTAATTCGACTTTAATATATAACGCTAAATTTGTGAGTATGGTTTCTAGATATTGGGCCATATCGAACGCCTTTTTTTACAATATCAATCTCTCTGGTGGGATTGGGCTTCAAAACACACGAACGTTTTGCTACTATATCTACTCTTGGTTTGGAGTACTTTTTGACTCGTGTATCACCAAAGTGGATATAAAACCTTATATCATATTATAATATTTAATTATGACAAAACAAAACGGATTAAAATCAACATTAATTAAAAACATACGAACCATTTAGACGATGATCCTACAGTAAACTACTAGAGTCTCTTCTCATTCATTTCTCCTTCTCCTCTTCACCTTCATCTTCTTCCTTGAAATGATCCTCTTGAAACCCCAAAACCTCTCTGTTTCTATTGGGACTATCCAAAGCTCTCTTCTCATGTTCTTCCTCTGTTTCCTCTTCTTCTTCAACTTCCTCTTTCTTCTTCTTCTTCAATCCAACACTCTTCCTTCTCTTCACAATTCTCTCCTTCAACACACCAACAAGCTCCCTCAACGCCTTCTCCGCATCACTCCGATTCCTAATCAACACTTCACTAACATCAGCCGGCGTAATCTCTGCCTCCTCAACACATTCCTCCATCTCCTTCAAAACGACACCGTCCACATCCTCTTCCTCAAGCCTCAGATAATTCTTCAACAGAATCTTCAACGCCGGAAACTTACAAAAACCCATGTGAATATGCATATCCATTCTCCCACTTCTCAACAGAGCGGAATCTAACTTCTCTATATGATTCGTCGTGAACACAAAGATCCTCTCACTTCCACAACATGACCAAAGCCCATCAGTAAAATTCAATAGCCCCGAGAGAGTCACCGAGCTTCCCGGTTCCTCCATACACGTTATCGAACCCGACCCGTTTATTAAACTCGGATCATAGCATCCATTCTTCTTCTTGATCTTTCCTCTTTTCGTCAAACTGATCGAACAATCAATGTCCTCTATGACAATGATCGATTTCGAGCTAGTCTTCATCAACAGCTTCCTCAATTCAGAGTTGTTCTGAACCTCAGTGAGCTCAAGATCGTAGATATCGTAACCAAGATAATTCGCCATTGCAGCGATCAAGCTAGACTTTCCAGTTCCAGGTGGTCCGTAAAGCAAGTACCCTCTCTTCCAAGCTCTTCCTGTCTTCTGATAAAACCCTTGTCCGTTCGCAAACTCTCTTAGATCCTCCATGATCTGTTTCTTCTTCTCTGGATTCATCGCAAGAGTCTCGAACGTGCTTGGATGCTTGAATCTTACTGAATCCCATGGATGGCTTCTTGAATCGAGTGAGACGCCTCTTGAATTCGTGTAAAGAAGTCTCTCCTCGTTTTTCCGGCGAATCTCCTCGGATTTTCCGACAATGTAATCGAGGTAAGAATCTAGGACAAGGGTTTTGTCTCTTTTGTTGATTTGTAACGTAAAACCTCGTTTCTCTTCCGGCATTGGTCTCCATGAAAAGCTCTGAACTTGACGTTGAACAACGACGTGTTCCCAGAGAACCGTGACGCCGTTAAAGACGTCGGTGATTCTGTCGTTGTTGGAGAGGCCGAAAGTGACGGAGCTTGAGTTAGGTACACGTGTTAAGCTGAGACGGGTGTTGTTGCTGCTCGAAACGGCGCCGTTGACGGTGACGGAAGAGCTGAGGTAGAGTTGAACGGCGTTGTAGAGTTCGTTGGTGTTGACGCCGTCAATCTCCGTTATATCGAAGTAGATGTGAGAAGAGAACACGTGGCGGATACGTGTCAAGAGGTGGATGAAGGCTAGTCGGAGCTCCGGCGGAAACACGAGTTGGAGGATTGTTTGACAAAAGGCTAACATGCCAAGTAGAGAAGCCATTGTTGTCCAATAATCACTCATTTTCATTTTCTTTCTCTGTTTTTTAGGATTGGATTTTAAAAAACAAGGTAGAGAAAGATTTTAATCTTTAGGGAGAAATTAGAGAAACCAAGAAAGTGGTTTTTGAAGTTCTTGTTCTTGAGATTTGGGAGGGAAAATATTTGGTTTAGGCTTTTGAGAGAAGAGAGAAACAGAGACGTTGGTGGATTTATTGATATATGAAATAAACATTCACCTCAATTTATAAACAAGGGGAGGAGTCGAGGAGACATTTTACTTATTACTAATTTTTAATATTTATTTTCGGATTTTTTCAAAAGTAAAAAAAAATTGTTTTGATATTTGTGGATAGTAGTACCATTTGGTTGTGTGTGCAAATTATATAACCAACTATATCTCAATAATTTCATAGGTCTATGGTTTCTAGACTTACATAATCAATTACAAATTTTACAGATAATAGTTGAGTGAGACTGCCGAGAGGTAATGGTTATGTGACATGTAAATCTCACATCGGATACTATTCGACTTTTTCTTTTGTCCAACGATATGATAAAGATTAAAAAAAAAAATGAAGTAAATTTATATTAAAAATTCGAGTAAAAGGTTGAAACTTGAATGATAAAGAGGGAATATAGAGGACGGTCCTGAAGAAACGGATAGGTTTTCACTCTTTTACGCTAAATGAATCGGACAAACAAGTACAATGAGAAAAACACCACAAACGACAACAAATTGTTCAAAGAATCCCAAAAGTAAATACTAAAAGAGGGTCAATTTATACGAGACAGCCAAGCACTGATAATTTAGCTGGATTGGTTCAATCTAGTAAGAGATTTTGTTTTATTGATTGGTTCTAGTGTTCAAAGGTGCTTCTAAATATTATTATTTGTCTACATGTGGTTTCTTTTGGTCACTACAGAAAACTTGATTACCAAAGACGAGTTATAGGCCATCATGCAAAATTTAAACCATGATTTGTTCATACAATGGCATATATCTTTAAATTCTTACGGGTTCAACATACATTAGAATTTACAGGTCTACACCAATATGATAAAGAAGAGCAAAGGATGATGATCATTGTAAATTTGTAACGTTTTTTTTTAGAAAATTGATAAGCAACTAGTAAAAGTAAAAGGGAACATGAGGGTCTAGTTTAGGGTTTGTGAGTGTGACTTACAGTTGGGTTTGTTTTGTTGGGATTTTGTGATTATATTCTTTAGGACACTCGAATTTACGTGGGACACCATTGTTTCCTTCCTACATTTCCATATCAACATCTATCACCATACTCAAAAACTCTATCAACTTTCTTTCACATCTCCATCTATTTTCAACATTAATAAACCTCATCACAACCCTAAATTAGTTAAAAACACTTCTGAAGACAATCATTGTATCAGTTGAACTAATAGATTAATGGATATAAAGCTTGAACTGTTTTTATAAAGATTTATTTTAACATTGGTAGAACTTATGTAGTTTGTGAGATGAGCCATTATACAGTATATGTTAAGTTTGAGCTAAATGATATGTTGTCAGTCGTATTATGAGAAAGGAAAACCAATAGTCGAATCTTCATTTTGCCGACAGAAATATATATTTATAAATATATATATATACGTTTTTCAAGTGTTTTAAATAGGGGGAAAATAGTGAGATATGTAAAAGAGATGACACAGAATGACAATGACAGTAGATAAGGCCCAAGTTACTAGAGTCACTTTTGCAGAACTGTGGAATCTCCCAACACCAAAAACCTTTAATTACTGTGAAATGTTTAGGTCCAAGTTTAAGTAATGCTATGATGAATTAACTCAAATTTAACATTATATATGTCATAATTTACAATGAATTTTGGGGCTCAAACCTTGAAAACTAGTGAGAATAGATTTTTGAGATACATGAGGGTATTTACCTACAGTTTTTTTTTTTTTTTTTTTTTTTGGTCAATAGATAGAAATCAAACATTCTAAAAGATACCTACAACATTCAAACACTAACAACTATTCTGAAGTTCAAAAACGAAAAATTTGAAAATTATGTACGAATTGGAAAACCAATTAGATATCTTAAAAAGCATTGGTTGATATAGTGGGAGAAATTTGGACCAAAGATTCTGTGCAGAGATCCGTTGGTGATTCTGGTTTTGGAGTTTAGTATCCTCTGGTTCTGAGCTAAACCCAAAAGGGCCAACAATAAATAACCAATATTAAATGTCAAAAGTTGTAAGGCTATATTATAATGTTACAAAAGCCTCTCAAGTACAATTGGCATTTTATATTACTAGGGCTTGTTATGATGGTACTTCTGGAACTGACTCTCTTTGGCATTTTCTATTTCAGTTTTCAAAAATGTAAAAGAATCATTCACTTCACTATTAAGAGACCATCTATTCTATTTGTTTTTACTTTCATTCAAAATTGATCCTTTGAGGTAATTTTTCATTTGTGAGAATTGTTACAATTCACCTGAAGAGGTAAGAAAAAAAAAAAGTCTAAGAAAGAGATGACGTAATACACAAGCAAACTCTGTCTTCTCACAATTATCACTTCGAGAGCCACACCCCACACTCTGCCACACTCATACCCCCAAAATTACTTATTACTACTACCAAACAAATTTAACCACTTGAAAAGACAAAAGTTAATAAATAATAATTGATAGTTGTGTGACACAGAAGCTATAATCTCTAAAATTAAATGCAACAAGAGATAGGAAGATTTCCTCCAGAGTTTTAAATTCTTTCTTTGTATAATTATCAATCACATAAGTTTATTTGTTGATTTATTTTTATTTTTAATTTTTAATTTCACTGTCGTTTAACCTAAATTTCCATTGTAACTTGAAAATTCCATATTTTTTATATCGCCAAAACATTGTCATGAGACTTTTAACTGTGAACAAATTCACAGCTTTATCCACACAAAGAAAGAAGGGAAAAAAGAATCCACAGCTTGACTTTGTAAACACTCTCAGATTCGAATCTCTTTAAAGGAGATTTGATTGTCTTTTTGTTAAAGGTTTAATTGGTAGGTTCTTTTCATAAGTATCGATATTGAAATTGGTCTTTAGTATATTGATCAGTTGTAAAATGAAAAATGTGACTAATATATATTGCATGACCAAATTGAAATCTAATAATTAAAACAATTCTTTTCGGATTAGACTTTGAGTTGCAATCTCTTGCAGAAATGCTTATAGTGTGTATATTTTACATAAATTAGTTGATTGGTATCTCTAAAATGGTCAAAATTATATTTTGTAGTGCTATTTCTGCAAAATTGCTTATAAATTATATAAAGAAATAGCGTTATTGTGTGTTTGTTCCTTTCACCATCCCGTACCTTTGGGATTCCGAAAATGCAAAATTAAAGCTACGACCATTGAGGTCTTAAATATTTTATATATTACGTTCCAAAGAACAGAACCTTAACGTTTCTTACAACACAAAGCAAAATCGATATAAAGTAAAGCCGACCAAAGTTTAACAAAAAAGGGTTAAAGAACATATTATACATATGATCTCATTAGAACTCAGATTAGTTCGCATATGGAGAATTCTCTATCTACTCTGTACCAAATGATTTCCGAACTGAATAAAAAAAAAACCAATCTCTGATTTCCATTTTTCCAGATCGAATCAATCGATGGCGATGATCAAGAAGCCAACAGAGACATACATGAGGAAGACCGGGTAAAGTGCGAGAGCTTTTCTTCTCGGGTTCACGGCAGCGCTCATGAAAGGATAAGCAGCCCAAGAGCTCCAGGCAAGAGTCACACAAACAACGATCATTTTTAGTATCACATTGTCCTTCAACATGCATATCACTGCTCCAACGTCGAGTGGAAACAGACAGTAACCAAGAAGGCTTAGGCTTTGGAAAAAGATTATATGTCCTCCCTGAAAATTGCATTGGGATGTTTCAAATTCAAAAACTTGTAACAAGAAAGCGAGAAGTATGTGGCTTTGTAGTTTGTACCAATACATGAATCAGAATGAGTGCTTACCAGGAGCAGAACATTTAGTGTGAGGATCACTGCCCCAGCTGCAAGTAGTGCAAATGCCACAGCAAATACTTCTGACTGGAAATTATAGAGGAAACGAATGAGATCACTAGTGCAAATAATCCACAGCAAGTAATTTGTAAACACTCAGATTCAAATGCAATTGAGATAGGTTGACAAAGAACGGTTCTTTATTCTAGCAGATATGTAAGAACGTAGCGCCTTTTTATGTCAGGGATACAAACCTAGATAACTCGGATATGTAAATGATTTATATAGTTCAAGTGCATTCGAACACAGCAAAAAGAAAAAAGGCATCATTTTGCTATTTGATCCCACAGTTTCTTAATTAACATGGTCACAAATCCTAATATACAAGTCAGTTCTAGCCAGAAATCTATGTCGGACCAGTCGTGGCATCCATTACGATTAGATAAGCTGTGGCTACATCAATTCAATGTGAAAGTGTATATTATGATAAACTGTCTATTAGCTCTTAAACAACAAATGCAGCTCATGTAAGCCAAGGGAGGATGATTAGTAAGAAAACACCACATGAGTTTGTTGATTATACAAATGCAAAGCCAACGAACCCTATTCCAGGAGTCAAACTAAGAGCAATGCTACAAGAAGCAACATTCTAGAGGAACTCTCAATCCAGCCAATATGTCACAATTGAATGCATTTCTAAATTACCTCAATCCCGAGTACATGGACAATCCAATGATACGAAATGCACAAATCTCATGTCAATAGAACACGCTAAAGCTAAGATTCCAAGTTCATACATTGATCATACAAACGCAAACCCAATATACAGAGTTCTGTATCCATAAAGGTTCCAATGGAAAAAAAAAGCTGAGTCTAAAAAGCTTACCTTTTTAACAGAAGCAGACCACGAAAGAGTAAGTCCCAAGAACACAATGAAGAAAAAAGGTCCCCATAGATCCCAATCCCTAAGTGCCTTCCCAGGATCTTCCCTATTCGGATTCGGGAAAACCACAAGCTTCAAATTACTCACGATCCGCGACAGATCTCGCTTCACAGTATCCCAAACAGGCTCCGTCAATGTATTCGGCGGAGATCCGAACCCACTCCCTCCGATTGTCTTGGAACCTTCGGAGCTGCTAGAGTTAGATGCCGTAGGAAGCGGCGGAGGAGCTGGAACAGGCATCACCTTCTGAGTTGAGGACGGTGGAAGAGGTGGAAGGTTGGATTGAACGAACGGTGAGGATGAAACGGGAATTGACGGACGGATCGGGCTCGGTGGTTGAGCAGGAAGCACGGTTCCGGGACCTGATTGAAAACTGTTGTTGTTCATCATATTCTCAATCTCGTCGATGTCTGATTGAGACGATTGATAAAGAGGAATCGTATCGTTGTGAGACATTTTTTTGCAGTTTTGATTATAACCACCGGAGAGAAATTTGCAGATTCCGGTGATGATGGTTTGTGATTTCAGATCTGACGAAGAAGACAAGTAAGAAAGAAATTAATAAAAGGGAGAAAATAAGATAATTAAATTAAATTAAACGTGTGACGCAGTGTTCTCTTCTAAACGACGTCGTTTGAGTCGAGGGTCCAATGACGTCGGTCGAGTACGACATCGTTTCACTCAATTTAGAATTTTAATGAAGGGTTTACATGATTTATCATCGTTAAGAACTTAAGACCATCCATTGTAAATCTTATTTATGTGATATATTAAATATGTGATGAAAGTCAAGGTAGAAAAGAATTTTAGTGTAATAAATTTGATGATTGACAATTGTAAAGCTTTTGATAGTATATACCTCTTTGGTAGATAAAATTTGATAAATTTATATTTGACCTTTTTCAATAATTTGCATTTAAATAAGATGCATTTAACACGTTTCTCATATTCTTACAATGCAAGTGAATTATATACTATAACTTTTTTCATCTGGAGAAAAAGGAAAGAACTATCATTTTCATTAACATATTTTTTTTTTACAAATAAAACAGAGACATCTTGCATACATATCTTAAGAGAATAGACACACTCGTAGCCTTTATTTGACAAAGATATACAATGAAAAGAATCAAAAACCAGAAAATAAAAAGAAAAAAATTCGCAGAATATAGACAAACAAGAAACAGAGCATTCACATAGAAGAGAAATAAAACAGAGGAAGATAGATAAATAAAATATAATTCAATTTTTTTTTTTCCTTTTGATATGCAAACTCTACGAGCTTGTTGCGCATTCGCGAGGGATTCCCTGAGGAAACCTCTTGTGGTCGGTACAGTAATTGTAGATCATGTAATTCTTTTGGACCCATCTGAGTCTAGCTTGGCTCGTTGAATCCATTTCTTGAGTGTACCAACTTGAGGTTGGTTTCGAGCTACAAGCCGATCTTCCATTGGAATGAGCACATCCATCGATCTTAATGTTTCTGTAAGAAGCCATGAATGGAGCTTTTGACCAATCCGTCTTAACAAGACCGCCTCTCGTTGCCCAATCGTCTGCGTTCCATAAACTCGCATACATCCTCATCGGCTTGTTCTTTGGAAACAAGACACCGATCGACTCAGAGTTTTTGAACTCTCTAATCGGTGTGCCATCGACGGTCAATCTGATTATAAAAGAAAACAGAACAGATTAGTGGTGAGAAACAAATTTAAAACCCTAATTAGGGTTTTTAACGTGTGGAGCAAGAAAGGTGAGATTTTGGACTTTACATGATTCTTTGAGGGTTCCAGAGGATTGAGTAAGTGTGGAAATTCGCAGTTGGGTCAAACCAGAGATAGAACTGTTGCTCTTTGTCACCTTTGCCTTGAGTGTAAACATTAGTGTGTAAAGTATAAGGATCTCCACTCATATTACCCAAGAACTCAAAATCAATCTCATCCCAAGTTGATCCTTCCGATTTTAGCTGCAAATCCATAAACACACACAATTTATCAATACATAATCTCTTAAAAACATTCAGTCTAAAAAAGCACATATAAAACTCCAAGAATATATAATATAACTTACGTAGAAAGTTGTGACAGTGCCTGCAGAGTTACCAGGGACGAGCTTAATCTGCATATCAATCTTTCCGAACAAATACTCTGTTTTGGATTGAAAACCAGAACCAGATGATCTGTCTAAGGAGAGAGTAAGAAGCTGGCCGTTGTTGAGTATCTTACCACGGCCATTTCCCCAAGCTACGTTGACGTCTTGGTTGAAATCAGCGGAGGAGACTGAAAACGCCGCCACGAGAAGAGCCGTGAAGAAGAAGATTTTGAAAGGAGACATTGTTAAATGTGTGTGCGTGTGTTTTTGGGGTTTGGTGAGGAATGTGAGGAAGAGAGAAGAAGCGATAGAGATATATATAGTAGATAGAGGGAATAGAGAATAGTAGTATAGAAGAAGAGTTAATAAATAATGAAAGGAGAGTGGGTGAACAAAAGGAGGCTAATATCAAGACATTGCATGCAAGATGTATTACAGCTGGAGTCTCGAGTACCTCTCCATCATTTGGTAAGCAGATTATTTTTTACCATCCTTAAGTTTTTTTAAAAAATTTTAATTATATATATAATGAAATACTATGTAGTTTAGTCACTGTTCTGAATCCGAAGTTGAATTTCTGCAATTTATCAAAAGAAAAATATATTTTCTGAATGTTTGAAAGGTATTGAAGATCGATTGAGTTAGTAGAATTATGATGCGGATTTGAAAAAAACTCGACGTAAGTAAGAGAAATCAATCTCTAAAACTATGTTTATGTTTGAGGATATAAAAAATATCTAAGTTATTTTCTTATATTTATATTTATTATATAGATAAATGCTTCCCTTTATGTTGATAAACAATTTGTTACTGATTTTTTGCACTTTAATGTCGGCCAATTGAGACTTTTAGTTTTAAGAAACTAAAAAAATCGTTTGCTATATAATTGGTTGCATCCTTTGTTATTATATTTTTCTTACACGGATATCGAAATTCAAATAGATCTTAAATCACTACGTCGAGGCCTACAGAAAAAGGATGGGGGTGAGGGGGTGGATTAGAGGTGTAGATGGGCATTACGTGTGGAATTGTTCGACTTCAAAATTCTCGAATTTATTGAAATTTGAGGAGGATATGTCTTGTGAATATAATTTTTCTTGAAATACTTTGTTTTTAGAGTTTGTATGTATCCATTGTTTGGGTCGTAACTGGACCATGCTTTAGAATAAAACAACTGGCTTTGACTCGCGACCAAACTTTTTCTATAGGCGTCTAACATAAAGCTTTTTGATATTTATTTTTTTGGCAATATTATTTACGATGTGATTAAAAAAATAATGTTGTTTTGTGATTTGGGAATGGAAGCAACGAGGGAAAGTACGAGTTTAGTGTATGGGTTAAAGATTTGATTGCGTTAGCAAATGTGCAAGTAGCAGCAACTACACGCTTTCTTGCTCCCTCTTGTAAATGAAAAAGGTCCATTTCTTTTGGTTGGTCACTAATTAATGATGGGAGTCAATAAAGAAAGATGTTTCATTGCATATTTAAAACTATAATCAATATGTGGAACCATACCAATAGCTCCATTTTTTAAAAAAATTTTATATAAAATGCTATAATATAATCAAAAAGTAAAGCTGAATTATATACGTTACAAATTGTATGTTTATAATAAAAATGGAACCTATGAAACCTGCATGTATTAATAAATTGTGCATGCACCCATTAGTGGTGTGACTAAATAACAATTCATTTTCTAGAATCGTATATATTTACAAATTGTGCATGTACCCATTAGTGGTGTGACAGAATGATGATTACTTGATTAGTATTGAGTAGTTTTGGTTAAAGTGGTTTTCTTTGTTGATCATTTTCATAAATGTAGTTTTATAGGTATATACACATTTAACAAATTAAAACAAGCTAAACTTAAATAAAGGAAATCACAAATGAAAGAAATTTAATGGTGTCTATGAGGACAACCACTGATATTTACTGGAAATGTCTAATAAAGATGAGTGGTCCAAACTTAAAGGCTATTTTTTCCAAGCACCAAAGCTATTTTCATCCTTATTTTTCATTTAAAGGAGCAAGCAACGTTTGATATTTCCAATTTTTTGCTACTTTTGTCTTCTGTTTTCACGCCAAAAAGTACTAATAAATTGTCTAAATTTTATCGAAAATCATATTGAGCTTTCACATCATTGCCAAATAATATCATACAAATATAGAATATTAAAACCTTTGATCAAAAGCAAAAAAAAAACTATAGAATATTAACAAAATTTGTTTTTCTATACTAGCGTTTGAATAATATTATTGGTTAAATATAGTTCGACGAGTATATTCGTCTCTTATATATGTATATAATATCCTGAAAATTTCGTATATGAGATTTATATGAATGATACTAAACTTTAATAAACTTTTCCTTTGATTTTTTTTTTCTGTAACATAAACTATAAAAACCATTACATTGAATATCAGACTAATTAGTAATTATACGTTGGAGAACTAAGCTTTTTAGTACTAGAGGGCATGAACTAAGCTTTTTAGTACTAGAGGGTACTTCACTAATATAATGATACTAGCATTATGGCCCCTGCTATGCAGGAGCATATTAGTTGTTAATATAATTTGAGATTAGTTTTAATATTTGTCGGATATGCAGCTATTTTTATTATAATAAAAATGTTTATAAATGCTTAAAATTATAAAAATTAACTCACAGGAAAATTTACTACATCAATCAGGAGGTTTTGCGTATTCTCTAACATGCACTAAAAATAAAATAACTAAGAGATAATTTTGACTTTGGATCATGTTTTTTTTAAAAATAAAAGATGGCAAAGAAAGGATATAATTGGTATTAGATAACGTTTTGATTGTTAACCTGGTAACTTTTGAATGAACTTGAGCAAATGAGCAATATGATCACCATAAAAGTTCAAAGTAATTGCAATCCAAAATCTCAAGAAAATTAAAATTTAATTCTTGTGAAAGATATGAGAGCAGAGTGAGAAGAAGAAATGAGTCTGCATCTGGAGAAAGAAAACAGTTTTTAGTATTAATTCAAAAAGAGAAAGAAGACAGTTCCATGAAAATTGTAGAGAAAAAACGTGAAATTTTTTTTAGAAAAGATGTGATTATTGAAAAAATAACTAAATAAGAGATTTGCGAAGATCATGGTTTCCCTTAAAAATAGGAACAATTAATTAATAACTTCTTTTTCATAATTAAATATTAGTTTTAAAAGTAAAAAATAAATTATCAATAATTATAGTGTTGACACCTCACAAAAAGTATACGTATCAATTAGAGAATATTGCAGTTTTTGAAAGAAATCATGGGTGAGAAAAAAAGTAACGAAAAGATATTGCGTTTCCTTTTTTTTCTCTGAAAAAAATATTAAAAATAATTGTTGAAACTATTTACCTGAAAAAATTATATTGTGAAATTTTCTAGTGTTGACATGTCATCAAAAACTGACGTGTCGAAAGGAGAAGGTTGCAGTTATTGAGAAAATGACTGCTGATTTAGTAGATATAGATATCATTTGTCTAACACAATTTATATTGTTTTGTTTATAAAGGGTTTAAATTGTTATTGTTACACTGACATAATTTAAGGTACGTACAAAAAAAGACAATTTGGTATTAAACAGTAAACTTTTGAGTAAGAAATAGTATGGACCATAAGATGGGATAGCTAACGTAATTAAAGCCAAAGCTATTACTAGAAGTTATATTACTTATGGGTTATATGATTCATTGGATGAATTCTCTTGACACGGAAATTTTGATTTGGACCGCCTAACCAAACGTCAACTTGGTCCCACTACTCGTTACAGCTGTACCATAACGAAATTAATTTTATAAATATAATGGCTCATCATCAATTCTTAATCAGGGGCATAATCTCACTTTTTTTTTTTTTTTCTGGTGGAATGTTAATCAGGGGTCTAATGTCATTATTAGCTCAACCATATATTTCATTTTAACGAACTCATTTCTGGAACAACTATGGCTGGTCTTGTCAATTCCAGGCTCATTTAATAGATGTTGCTGGTCCTATTATAATTTCTCAAAAACTGTAGTGTTATTGATAAATGAATTATATCATTTTTAACCATATTTTTTATTTTTTGAAAGTATGTGTATCACCAATTGAAATTCAATCCTATATTATCAATTGGAAATTCTGAAAAGGTCAAAAGTTTTTGGAGGCTGTAAGATTCAATTTTTTCTGATAAATCAAAATACAAACTTCTGTGTGTTTTGAATATGTTCGAGTGATCTTAAGTTATTTGAAAATATATTTTGATATTTTGAAATACATTAAAAATTTTCTTTAGGAGTCGAGTGTTAGGGAAGATGAAACTGATAAGTGATAACGATGGATTCGGCCATGCATGCAAAATTATAAATTGAAGAGTTGTCGTCTCACCAGACAACCACACAATTATTTCGAACCAAAATAATTATTCATAGACACATTTTTTTTTTTTTTTTTTTTTTTTCATAGACACATTTGTTACAGAAAAAATTGTGCCTAACTAAATATCTTTATATTTTTTAACTAAATAATTGGCTGAATGTCATTTTCATAAACCAGCATATCTCAATGGATAAGCGTAATTACTAATTAGTAATTGGCATCAATTATTTTTGTTTGTTCTTTAGGTCTCTTAAGTCCTTTTCATACTTTATAATGACCATTGGCCAATTATAATATATTAAGAATGTTACTATGATCACTTCTGTGAACTCTAATCTTAACTAGTTAAATATCATTATTGTTATCATCCACTTGTCTAAATAGTGATTTCATCGGATAAACATCAACAATAATAAAGACAAGTTTTCATTTATTGCTAAAATATAGTTTTTTCACGCACTGAAAATCAATTATTAGTCCATACTACAATACCGTACACATGATTACGAACTTTTGCATTGTAAAATAAAAAATAAAGAATTATGTTTTAACTTGGACCAAATTTTGTTTTCTCAAAACGTTTGAGGTGACAACGGCTTGTATAGCGACGGGAAAGTTCTATTCCTTTTCTGAAAATTCTATCTCTTACCGTCTTACGCAAAGGCTAAAACTAGAAATATATTTGTTACTACATGATTTCATGATAATATATCAATTTTCATCCTCTATTATTTCTAAATGATCAATCATTTATTCATAACACTAAATTTTTTTTAAAAAAATTCGTTTGACACTTAGAAAGTGGTCTAATCCAAAATAATTCGAATCCAAGTCCATACATCATTTCTTCGAAATTAAATCCCTCTTAAATATTGTTGAACTCATGGATTAGACTTCTCACTCACTCCTTTGGAGGGTATTATAACACGAAGATTAAAATTAGCATAACATCTCGTTAGCTATTGCTAACAATGAGTGATTTGATTATAAATGTCTATCAGTCTATGCATCAATCATATTCTCTCTTCCAATCGCTATAAAAATATTATAAATAAGGCTTGTATTAGTGCAACCACAAATCCTCAAAATCTAGTAATATATATATTTATATATATATATATATGTATGTATATATTTATATGAAATCAACTTGTTCCGCATATGCCCCAGTAATTTTTGGCTTTTATTTTATTTTTGTCATATCCTATCCTAGAAGAACCTGCTCTAGAAGACTTTTGATGTACAGATGAGCAGTGACTTTTAAATATATAGACCATAACTTTCAACACAATAAAATAGAATTGTAACTAGTAGTACTAGTAAACTTACTTTTTGAGAACTCGAGAATACAACATTTTTATGTTTGTTAGATGGTTTTTCACAATACTATTTGATTTTCTGGAGTCGTAAGTAATTTAGGTAAAAAAAGATGTAGCAAACTTTTTTATATCGTCGTTCCTTACATAATGTTGTGTCTTCTTCACAGTTTCTTTTCGTACAAGCATTTAGTAAAGCTACATTCAACGCAAAAAAAAAAAAAAAATGATCGACGTACACTAGCTACATATTAATTGTAAATCTTCTTCATTATCATAGGAAAATTAATCATTAATTTACTTCAAACTTCTTGAATATTCTTCATAATTATATGACCCTAAACCACACCAAACCAAACCAAATCTGAAATTAACCAATCCGAAAAACTTAATTAAATACTCTAACTAAAACAAAATGATATAAGCATGACTTTTCATAGTCTTATAACTCCAAAACCCATTGCTTTGTCACACACAGCTGTGGAATACGATCCAACATTACATTACGTAAGTAATTTAGGTTAAAAAATGTAGCAAACTTTTTTATATTGTCGTTCCTTACATAATGTTGTGTCTTCACAGTTTCTTTTCGTACAAGCATTTAAGGAAAGCTACATTCAACGCAAAAAAAAAAAAAAAAAATGATCAACGTACGATACATATTAATTATAAATCTTCTTCATTATCAAAGGAAAATTAATTATAAATCTACTTCAAACTTCTTGAATATTCTTCATAAACATGACCCTAAACCACACCAAACCAAATCTGAAATTAACCAAACCGAAAAAACTTAATTAAATACTCTAAAACAAGAGGAAAGAAACATGACTTTTCATAGCCCTATAACTCCAAAACCCACTGCTTTGTCACACACAGCTGCGGAATACGATCCAGCCACATATTTTAGACCTCCCACGAAACAACAAAAGAAAAAGGAGGAAAAAAAAACACGCTTTATTTAGTTTAGCTTTTGTTTCCTGATAATGGGCTTACTATAATGAAAAATTATACAAATGTCCTTGAGGCCTAGTTTCTTTTCAGTTCAATTAAATATTAAGAGAAACACATTAAACCAAAACACAACCAAGAAACTGGATTGTACGAAAACCTTATCAGTTCGGTTTAGTAGTGTACCAATGAACCCTTATCCTTCATCGTGGAAACTCGAAACAGCCTTGTTTCTTCCACCAGAGACTCAACTAGGGTTAGGAAGAGGAGATGTCGACTCTTCAGTTCAAGTCAGACTAGATTCAAAGCAGTGGTTATATTTGAGTCTTTTTTTTTTATTTTTTTTTGTAAGGCTATCCATTTTCGATTGCAACAAAGTATTATTTCTTAATTAAAGACATCAAAGACTATAGTGTTCTAACTTGGGCGAGTTTAATCTGTGCCTTCAATTTAGCTGAATCCGTTCTTCTTCTAAATTAAGTAATTTTTTGATGAATCAATATTTCGTCGTCTCTATCATATATATCGTTTTAACCTCGCACGTGAATAATATAATCGGTCTTCTCGACCTTTGATGGATCGCTTCACGGTAAAACGTTTCTGGATGGATCTGTTATTAATTACTTCTTGTCACCAAATATACTCCATTAATTTGACTCTAATGATATCTTGTTTCGATAATTTATTATTTTTTATTACTTAAAAAAATCTTATTACAAACATCACACACACATAATATCAGCAATAAATGAATGAAAATAAATAGATAAAACTCATTTGAGTTACAAAGACAATGGCCAAGTAACTTATTCACGTATCAAAGAATCAATAATTTAAGTGCACACTGCAGGAACACCTCGAGGAAACCTTTTTTTATCGGTGCAATAGTTGTAGATCATGTACTTACTCTGTGCCCATTTCATTTTTTTCTCGCCTTCCAAATCGACTTTTTGAGTGAACCATGGAGAATTAGCGGGACAAGATGATTTTCCATTAGCCCATACACAACCCTCCACATTGTAGTTTCTGTAGAAAGCAGTGAAAGGAGCTTTAGACCAATCTGTTTTCTCTAATCCTCCCCTCGTCGCCCAATGTTCGGCTTCCCAAAGACTCGCGTAGAGCCTCATTGGTTGGTTCTTTGGGAACGGAACTCCAATCGACTCAGAGTTCTTGAACTCTCTAATTGGAATGCCATCAACTGTAAAACTGAAAGACATGAAACAAAAGAAAATTGTTATTAATCTCTCATCGAAACATATGAAAGAACCAAGAATAATATATAAGAGACATGTGATAATATTCCACTAATTTTCTATTGGTTTTGACTTTTTTTTTTTTTTTAAAAGAATTTTTAAGGTTTTAATAAATATTTTTTTTACTATTGATTTTAACAAGAATGTGGATTCATGAGCTCATGGCCTCAAAGCATGTACAAGGGTGTACTCACATAATCCTTTGGGGGTTCCATGTAATGCAGTAAGTGTGAAAGTTAACGGTTGGGTCGAACCATAGATGAAACTGTTGTTCTTTGTCACCAGAGCCTTGTGTGTAAACATTAGTATGGAGAGTATACGGATGCCCACTTATGTTTCCCAAGAACTCGAAATCGATCTCATCCCACATAGTTCCCGGCGCTTTAAGCTACAAAAAACCTCACCATAATCAATATATGTAATCTAGAGAATCGCATGCAGAAATATGATTTTGCTTTGAAACTGAATGTTACTTACATAAAATGTTGTCACTGTTCCAGCAGAGTTACCAGGTACAAGTTTCATTTGAACCTCAGCTTTGCCATAAAGAAACTCTTGGTTGGACTGAAAACCGGATCCAGAGGATTTGTCAAGCGATAGAGAAAGAAGCTTTCCATCTCTGTCGCGGATCTTGCCGCGGCCATCACCCCAATGTATGTTAACGTCTTTGTGGAAGCTACCAGCATAGACATGCACAGATTGTGCGGCAATGAGAAAGAGAATCAAGAACGCGAACCTTGTACCACAAGAAGACTTCATTTTTTTATTGATCTTTAGAGAATTAGTGTAGATATATATATCTCAGATGTATTTGTTGATGGAAGTTTGAGGTAAGTGACATAAGTTTATATAGCTACTTGGGAAATATGACAAAGGAAAAAAAGAGGGAAGTTTCATGGGTTTGATTATTGATCGTGTGCTGTATTCTAGTTGGCTCATTGTACCTCTTGCTGGTTGTTACAAATTGAATTTAATTAAATATAATTTCATTACTTGTTTATTGTTTACAAACCAGAGAAAATAATGTATATGGACATTTGTATTATCACATGCAGGTCCCGCGTTGAGGTCATTGTCAACACGGCTTGACTTTTTGACCTTAGCGCAAACCCTCCCCGCCGCATAGAGGTTTCGACTCTTTGTTAATTTATTGTATTGCCAAACCCATCCACACGTAACAAAACATTTTTTTCTTTTTCTTTTTGTTAAAGACACTCGTAACAAATTAATAGAATAGTTTATCAACAAAAAAAAAAATTAATAGAACAATCTTTTTTTTGTTTAAAAAAGAAAATTGAACAAAGATTACTTTTTTTACTCTAATCGTTAGAACTGAAATATGGATATATTAATCGTCAAATTAAGAAATGCGTAAACAGTAAATGAAAGGAAAGGCGGGATAATAAATTTATCATGTACAGTACATGTGCCTAGAACTGTGCAATGTATATGAGAACCAAAATTTGATCTTCTCTGGAAAAATAAAATATTCGTAGTTTTGAAATTCGCATTCATGTATTTTGATTTGAAGATGATGATATCGGTCGGATTACGTTTTTCTATATATATATAATATAATTAAGATATATACATATACATATATGTTTATTTTTATTATTATTTTAAGTGAGGTATAGTTTAGTATATGGTTTTTGATTATTTACGAGTATGGCTAATTTTTCATTGAATGGCAATTAAATTCGAATACACGTACGTAGCTTAAATTTCAGGATAAGTGGTCCGTGTTAACGTCTGAATGGAGCACAATTAAATATATTTAAAATTTGATTTTTTAATTTTAATTGATAAAACATGTGTTAAAAAGATATGGTGGGGATATGGACGTTCCCCACAACTAAAAAAATATGGCACCGTCACTCGCCTTCATTCACGCTGAATTAATCTGCTTTGTTTTTCGGTCAACAATAGTTAATCAGCTTTAACAATAAAATAAAGTATATTTCCTACTGCGTTGAACCTTTTTCCACGACTGAGCTTCAAATTGACCTTAAAAATAACTCGGAAAAACTAACATTTGAATAAAGTGTATATTGAGTTTTGGGCCGTTCGTTTATCAAATCTTGTAAGCTATTAGTATTATTTAATTTCTCCCCACAAGCACTGTTGTACGCACACTGTAACGAACGAACTGTTTTCATAGTTTACGAATTTTAAAAAATCAAGTGCAGCCAATTAAGTTTTAGAAAGCAAAAACTCATTATTAATTTGTTATTAGAAATCTTACACAAATACCACAAATATATATATAACAAACGAATGCAAAATAATAGATAAGAACTAGCATTAATATGAGTTACAATGATACGATGCCTGCCACGTAACTTATTGACGTATCAAAGAATCAATAATTTAGCTGCACTCTGGAGGAACGCCTCTAGGGAACCTATTTTTATCAGCGCAGTAGTTATAGACCATGTATTTACTCTGTGCCCATTTCATTCTTCTATGGCCGTTCAAATCAACTTTTTGAGTGTACCATGGAGCATTCGCGGGACAAGTTGTTTTTCCATTAGCCCATACACAACCCTCCACATTGTAGTTTCTGTAGTAAGCAGTGAAAGGAGCTTTTGACCAGTCTGTTTTCTCTAATCCTCCCCTTGTTGCCCAATGCTCGGCTTCCCAAAGGCTTGCGTATAGCATCATTGGCTGGCTCTTTGGGAATGGGACTCCACGTGACTCGGCGTTCATGAACTCTCTAATAGGAATTCCATCAACTGTAAATCTGAAAATCGAGAAATAGAAAATTTTATGAGCTTATATATTGTCATATTTATATGTACAAGGGATGAAGCTTCAATCAAAGGCTGCACTTACATAATCCTTTGAGGGTTCCAAGTGATACAGTAAGTGTGGAAGTTAGCGGTTGGGTCAAACCATAGATGAAACTGTTGTTCTTTGTCACCAGAGCCTTGTGTGTAAACATTAGTATGGAGTGTATAGGGATGACCACTTATGTTTCCCAAGAACTCGAAATCTATCTCATCCCATGTAGTTCCCGGAGATTTAAGCTACACAAATTAAGTCATCATATAAGCAAGTGTTTTGTGAGTAAAAAAAGATAGAAAATAATGCTTTTAAAATACATGTTACTTACATAGAATGTTGTGACCGTTCCAGCAGAGTTACCAGGGACAAGCTTCATTTGAACCTCAGCTTTGCCATAGATAAACTCTTGATGTGATTGGAAACCTGAGCCAGAGGATTTGTCAAGCGAGAGAGATAGAAGTTTCCCCTCATTATCGTGAATCTTTCCACGACCATCACCCCAATGTATCTTAACTTCTTTGTGGAAGCTGCCTGCATAGACGCTCGCAGACTGTGCTGCAAAGAGAAAGAGAATCAAGAAGACGAAAGACTTCATTTTATAAAATATTTATCTAGAGGAGTATTTGATATCTCAGACGTATTTTGTTGATGGAAAATGAAGGTAAGTGACATTAGTTTATATAGATGCTAAGAAATGGGAATGACAAAGCCACAAAGGAAAGAGAGAGAAAGAGATGGAAGTTTCATGGGTTTAAAAAAAAAAAAAAAATGTTTCATGGGTTTGATAATTTATGGTGCATGTGCTTTAGTCTAGTTGGATCACATTCACCGCTATCTAATATTATATGTTATATTATTTGATTCATTATTTGCCGTTGCCAAGTGAATCAAACAAAAAAACGATTTCTTTATTTCTTTATACCTTTACTTTTTATCAAACCGAAATAATTTTTGGACATTTGTACAAAACTGAATGGTCCCAATGTTTTGATACGTCGACACGGTTTCGACTTTCGAGTGCACCGCCCTAGAGTGGTTCGACTTCCGACTTTGTTCTTTAATTTTCTTTTTTTTTTAATCGAACCCACTATCCGTAACAGTAAATGTCGGTAACACAGATACACTGAAATATCCTAAAAATTTGTGTTTACCATAGTAGTACTATTAAATTTAAGGTTTGAGTTTTTAATTTCGTTTAAATTTGAGTTGGTTAATATATATTTTGCTATCCTTTTAATTAATAATATATTTAGTTTTCTGTTTCACAGTATATATATACTTTTCAAAGATATGAAATATCATATTTAAAAGTCAATTTCAAAGGGATTTAAACAATCCACACACCATATTTAAAAATATAAGAAAATTTAATTTCAAAATCAGCTTTAGTTACACCTATAAAGCTAAAAATACTAAAGCAGATTTAGTTAATCAAGCCCACTATCCGTAACACTAAATGTCGGTAACATATAATATACATAATACTCTTAAATTTAAGGATCTTTTAAATTTAAACGAAGGTAAAAACAATTTCTAATGTTGCTAAAGTTATTAAGCCTTGTGAACACTTAAAGCAATTTGACGATGAGGTGAGGCAGAGAATTGATATACTGGACAAAGCCATTGCAAAAGATGGGGAAAGAACTATAGCAACTTGTATGAGTGCTGCTACGGAGGCGGTTACGTGCTTTGAGATCGGAGCAGAGATAGTGGCATGAGTTAACGTCTGCTAGTAGCTGCTTAATGTTTCCGGATAAGTATAAAGGAACCAGAGAAGAAGAGATTTGTGGTACTGACCCAACACAGAGATATTCACCTGAGCCGAAATCTTTTATTTTTATTTTATATGTGTATTTTCTATAGAAAATTTAGGTTTATAAAAGTTTTTTTTATTGGAAATCTATTGTCCCATTCTGTTCCGTCTCTTTCCATTCCGTTTCGTCTCATTCCCTTAAACTCATATACCAAATTCATGTTAGCGTATCTCTAAACACTATACAATATACGACTGTAAGTTTTGTGGATTAACAAGTGTGCTACTAAAATTTACAAATATATCATAAATTAAAACACGATAAAAAATAAACTGAAATCATAAATGACATTTGATTAGAAAAAGACATGTTATTAAGGATCACAATTATATAGAAGAAACACCTAAATGTATAAAAATGAGACTTTTTTAATTGATATGAAGAAATGTATTATAACTTTTTTATTATAAATAATAGTTTTCTAATAAACGTATTAGTATTAAATATTTAAGGAAATAATTCAATTTTTTTAAAATGTATTATATTACTAAACTTATTATTAGACATATTTTCACAAAATATTTCATATATACGAAAATATTCTTATCAGGATTTTGTTAAAAAACGATTAGATTATAGGGATGTATTTTATTTTCTAATTAATGTTAAAACAAATATATTAATTATGTTTAGTTGTATGGATAGTAGATAATCAAATGGGAGGATTATTTGGATACATGAATATAAGATAAGATAAAAAAACATTTTTTTCATTAATGAAAATTTATTTATTTATTTTTAATAGTATTATATATAATAATTTAAATTTTAAAAGTTATTTCCAAATTATCATTTCCAATTAATAGTACAAATATAGATATATAGATTTATCACAAGTTAATTTTTTTATATATATACATATAAAGGAATATAACTCAGACATATTGCAATATTAAAACGAGGACAATACTAAGGGGGTGTTATTGGATTGAGATTTATGCATACTTGTAATGATTATTAGGTTTGTAGAATTTAAGAAATTTTTATAGAGTTTCACCGAAAGTCTATGAGAATATCATCCTAACATGTAAGATTTTGAAAGTTTATAAAAGTTGTTGTAGATGAACAAAAAAATTTAAAATCAGTCAACCAATAACACTAAATTTTAATAAACTTTAGTCCAATCTAAAAGTTAGTTAAAGTTTTTATTAATCCAATAACGCATGACTTTTAACAACATTTTACAAATATTGAACCAATAACATATGATTTTAATAGAGTCTTTGTAAATCAAGATTGAATAACACTAAACTTTTAAAAAGTTATAACTCTTTAAAAATCACAAAACCAATAACACCCCCTAAAACTCTTAAGGCATTGTATTTGTTATAAGTAAGTTTTTATCAATGTGATTATTTTTTTAGATATGGAATTCGATTATCAAACACTAATTTCTTTTCCTCTTTATGATAAATTAACATTTTTTTTATAATAGATAGAATTAAATTACGATGCAAAATTGTTATTTTTTTGGAACGAATGGAAAAAAAAAGTCATTAGATAAAGGAATTGAGTGAGCCGAGCCGTCCCCTCCGTCGCCGTTGAGATGACCACCGCTGAATTAAATCCATTTCCGTCTCGTTCCGTTTTTCTCGGTGTCGACGTTGGCACTGGAAGCGCTCGTGCCGGTGACCCTTTGCCTCCTTTTTCCAATTAGCCTTTTTTATCGTTAATTGTGCTGTTCTTAGATATGCCTAATTGACTTGTTTTGCGATCAATTTCACAAATCTATTCTTCTTCTGTGTGACATATTCTGATTGTTACCTTCATCTCTTCATGTTCTTGAATTTGAAGATTTTAGTATTATGGTATAATATAGATTAAAAGCATGGCACTTTTTGTGTGTTGTAGCTTTAAAGTTGATTCCTTGATGCAGGTTTGTTCGATGAAAATGGAAAGCTTCTAGGCTCTGCTAGTAGCCCAATACAAATTTGGAAGGATGGGGACTGTGTTGAGGTACTTATTTGGATTGGAGAGAGCCTTCAGTTCTAATGCTACTAAGTTTGAGATTAACTGAGATTCGTTATTGTATCCCAACAGCAATCTTCAACCGATATCTGGCACGCAGTTTGTGCAGCTGTGAAATCTGCATGCTCTCTTGCAAATGTTTCGGATGTAGAAGTTAAAGGATTAGGCTTTGCTGCCACCTGCTCTCTCGGTTTGTACCCATCTGCGTTAGAACCCTTTGTGTTTATGCTGAAGAAGAGAAACTTTTAACAGAAGCAATGTACCTTTGTTGTATTTTTTCAGTGGCGGTCGATGCTGAGGGTTCCCCTGTCACTGTGTCTTGGAGTGGTGATTCAAGAAGAAACATTATTGTATGGATGGATCATAGAGCTGTAAACCAGGCTGAGAGGATCAATTCATATAATTCTCCAGTGCTCCAGTATTGCGGTGGCGGCGTTTCTCCAGAAATGGAGCCACCAAAAGTAGGTACAAGTTTCCTAATGTGATTTTGCTTGTCTGAGCTTGATGGAAAAATAAAAGAATTCTTCTTTTGCAGCTTCTATGGGTGAAAGAAAATCTTAAGGAGTCTTGGTCAATGGTTTATAAGTGGATGGACTTGAGTGATTGGCTGTCCTATAGGTATATTTGATTCCTCGAGCATTTTGCTCCTTAACCTTTGGGCCCTGTTGAGATAGTTATCTTTGCATCCCCTGATTACTTTCGTTTCCTCCTAGAGCTACTGGAGATGATACTCGTAGTTTGTGCACCACAGTATGTAAATGGACGTATCTTGGTCATGCACATATGCACCAGATGAGTGAAAAGGCTTCTCGTGATATGGAAGCGTGTGGGTGGGATGATGAGTTCTGGGAAGAGATTGGCTTAGGCGATTTAGTAGATGGGCACCACGCTAAGATTGGTATGCAATTTTTTTTTTTTTGCTTTAGTTGTTAGAAATACTTAGTAAGAGGAACCTTGAAGCCTCTACATTTATCTTGTAACGATGTTTTTACTATTGTTAATTAGGACGAAGTGTGGCTTTTCCTGGACATCCTCTGGGCAATGGTCTAACTGCAGCAGCTGCTAAGGCAAGTTCTTTACGTAGCAACCACTTTCTTTACTGAGCAACCACTTTATTTGTTCTTTGGGTCTTAGAGCATGCTTACTTCTTAGGTCTATATTTTCACTCCGTTACATATTTCCCTTTAATCCTATTGTTTTTCATAATTCTTAGGAATTGGGTCTGCTGGCTGGAACTCCTGTCGGGACTTCACTTATTGATGCTCATGCCGGTGGTGTTGGGGTCATGGAAAGTAAATTAGATTCAGACTCCCTGACGAAAGGTATCTCTTACTATTATAGTTTAGCTTAGTAATGTGATATATTAATCTCTAAGTATTTGCATTACAGAGTCAGATGTGGATACATTATGCTCTCGAATGGTCTTAGTATGTGGCACATCAACTTGCCATATGGCTGTTTCTCGTGAAAAGCTGTTTATCCCTGGCGTGTGGGGGCCGTTCTGGTCAGGTACATACACATTTTGGTCTCTATGCTTGCTTTTTGATATATTAAATCTCACTCTTGTTTCTCCAAAAAAAAAAACTACTGCAGCTATGGTTCCGGAGTATTGGCTTACAGAAGGAGGACAAAGTGCCACTGGAGCTTTACTTGATCATATCATCGAAAACCATGTTGCTTCTCCCCGTCTTGCAAATCGTGCTGCTTCCCAGAGTATAAAGTCTTCCTCTTTTCACTTCTGTTGGCTAAACATTTGATTGAATGCTAAAGTAGTCTTATAGTTGGTTTGTTTTGCACTTGCTATTGTCTTGGTCTCTTGCAGAAGTTTCAGTGTTTGAACTGCTGAACAACATTTTGAAAACGATGGCTGAAGATATGAATTCTCCATTTATAGCTGCCCTTACCTCAGATATGCACATCCTTCCCGACTTTCACGGAAACAGGTGAATAAAATATAAAGGGCTGCTCTGTATCTTCCCCCTTTTGAGTTATTGATTCAGAGCTTTGTTACAGATCTCCCGTTGCAGACCCAAATTCAAAAGGAGTTATATTCGGAATGACCCTTGACACAACCGAGAAGCAGTTGGCGCTTTTATACCTCGCTACAGTCCAGGGAATTGCATATGGTACACGTCATATTGTCGAGCATTGTAATGCTCATGGTCACAAAGTAAGTTTTATTTGCCTTTATTCACACATCATTCTATAGAAACAGTACAAGACATTCACTTTCTCAGGAAAAAAAAAACCCCGCCTCATATATCTCTGTCTTTGTATTTGATGTTAGATTGACACACTGCTTGCTTGTGGCGGCCTTTCAAAGAACCCGTTGTTCATCCAAGAACATGCTGATATCGTTGGTATAGCACAAAGCCACAAACCATACTCTTTTTTCCATTGCTTTCTATAATCAAATTCACACACACAAAAGGAGTGATCTTATTGGATCGGGTCTATTGGCTGGCGAATTTGGCAGGTTGTCCAATAATCCTTCCCCGAGAAAGCGAGCCTGTTCTTTTAGGAGCAGCAATTCTTGGAGCGGTTGCTGCCAAGAACTACCCTAGTCTCCATGATGCCATGAAAGCTCTGAATGCAGCTGGACAAGTATACGTTTTTCTAACTTCATTGCTTAAGTATATGATCATGTCATTACCCTAATGAGTAATGAACATTTTGATGAATTATAGGTGGTTCATCCATCGTCAGACCCTAAGATTAAGAAGTATCATGACGCCAAATACCGTATTTTCCGTGACCTCTACGAACAGCAATTGTCTCATCGATCCATCATCGCCCAAGCTCTTGCCTAGTGTGCCCTCCTCATCATCAACATAATTTGTGTATAAGCACTCTGCAACATCTTTTTCCAAGACAATATTATCCAACAGTTCACATTAAATACAAATCTACATTGATAGTAGCATCTATTAGTCTTTTCCAACCCCAATCGAACCATTATTTCTTTTCTCTAAAAGTAAAATCTCTACAACTTTAGTTTACAATAGCAAAAGCTTTGAATCTGACACGATAGTTGTGTTACTGTTGTTAAGACCGCTAAAGACTGGAAATTGTCTTTTACAATATAACAAAACTCGAACTATGTAGAACAAAAAAGCTTGTAATAAAAATATATGAATTTGTTTCTATACCATAAACTGTAGTACTATTAGTTTATTATTATTAAATGTCAAATGGTAATAATAAACTAAACCATCGGTATCCAAATAGTGCTGGCTGACTTAGTTCCAAAAAAAAAAAAAATTATCGTTAGATTTTACTGTACCGAAAAGTTTTTTTTTGGTTTTTTAAGCCCCCGCCCCCTAGACTTTTGGGGTGGCTAATATATACTATTAACATAATGTACCTACTATGCATAAAATATACGTTAAACACGTATAAATTACTATAATACTTGCTGAATTATTCACAAAATCTAGGAATTCAAAACAAATTCAAATGTGGCTATCATAATCGAACATGTACACCACTTAATCATAGAGTTGACACTTTCGTGTCTAGAACCCTTTTTACGATTATAAAAATATCGTACAAACACAATTTTCTTCACGATTCTATGCTTATATAAAACCAAGCAAATACCCTTTGTTCAAGCTTCAACCGCAATGGCTCCTCTAAAACACATTAATAGTGTTTCGGTTGCGATTGCGGCTTTGATACTACTTGTAACATGTTGTCATTACGTTGATGCAAACTACGCACAACAATTCATGGGTCCACAGAACGCAGTAAGAGCTCGTCTAAGGCTCAAACCGCTAAAATGGGACGCTAAACTGGCCCGTTACGCGCAATGGTGGGCTAACCAGAGACGCAATGATTGTGCCTTGACCCATTCCAATGGACCCTACGGTGAGAATCTCTTTTGGGGCTCAGGCAATAGATGGAGCCCGGCTCAAGCCGCCAATGGATGGTTGTCTGAAGCAAGGAGCTATAACTATAGATCTAACTCATGCAACGGCGAGATGTGTGGTCACTACACGCAGATCGTGTGGAAGAAGACAGAGAGGATTGGTTGCGCTCATGTGATCTGCAATGGCGGCGCAGGAGTGTTCTTGACTTGCAATTACGATCCACCAGGGAATTTTCTTGGTAGGAAGCCTTATTGAGTTTGATCTATTTGTATATCTAAAAAAAAAAAAAAAGCCAAAAGAGGTTGTTCTTGCGTTTTAACTCTTTTCTTTTTGTATACATTGTTATTTTTTTTTATTGGTTTAAGTTTAACGTGAGAACGGGAAAACCAAACATTTTTTCCTATGCGTGTTTCTGTGAAGGCCATTTCTTTTGATTAACTAGATTTGCACCCGCGGTATACCGCGGGTCAATTATTTTGATATAAATGATATATTTTTTTTATTGTTAATAAAATATTTTTATTTTGTTTGTATAATTTTAACTTGACTTTTTATAATTTTTTTAATATTTTTATTTGTGTTAATATATATATGTTTTTTTTTGTTTATTTATTTTTTATAATATATTTAACGTGCTTTCAACATAAAATTGTTTTATTTCTTTGTACTAATAGCAAATTTCTGTTATTTGAATCAAACATACGCCAAATGAATGATGTTCTATACTCTTATTCAAACAATTTAGACCAAATCATACCGAATTAAATACTTAATTAATCTGAACTAAAAAAAAATACCAATACAATTGTCAATGATATGTAATTTTCAGTCATATCTAAACTTATTTTAATATTTGGTAAGTAGTTCTAATATTAATAATATTAATTATATTTCTTATTATATATTTTATGATCAGTTATCTTTGTCTTAAACCTGTCCATTTTGGGACAAAAACCCGTATTGTCCCGTACTTGTCACGAACTTTCCATTATATAATCAATCATTGTTATATAATTATCCATTTCAGATTGATTATTTTAGAATTTTTAGTCTATTTTCATTTAAAATAACTTTTAATAAATAATTTAGTATTATTATAAATAAGTAGTTATATATATATTATTGATTAGTCGATATTATATAGTTTTAGTATTAATAGTATTTTAAACTTTTAAGTTTTAGTATTAATAATTTTATAACTTTTAAGAGAGTTTAGATATTATTAATATTTTAATAGAGTTAAAAGCGAATAAATTTATTAAATTTTAAATTATTTCTACTGAAGAATCGGATTAAACTGAATAAATTAAGAATATTTTAAAATTTTAAGAGAGTTTTAATATTAATATTTTTTTAACTTTTAAGAGATTTTAAATATTATTAATATTTTAATAGAGTTAAACAGAATAAATTGTTTAAATATTAAATATTATTTTAAATTATTTCAAATAAGTACCGGATTAAACCGGATATTTTTAAAAACATTTGGACATCTGATAAGTCAAGTTTCCTACTCATTTGTATTTAAAATCATTTTGGTCTTTTTTTTAATATGTCTTTGAACTTTTGCACAAAAATTTTAGTCGATGTCGGACTTTTAAATTATTTCAACTAATGAACTGGATAAAACTGAATAAGTTTTTTAAAAATTTGGACGCATGATAAGTCAAATTTCCTGCTCATTCGCATTTTAAATCATTTTTTGTGTTTTTATTATATTACTCTGAACCATTGTCCAAAATTTTAGTCAATGTGAGATGTTGAACACACACTTTTTTTTTTCTTTAATTGAGTAATATATGTCCGTTTTTAAAATTTTGAATCACAATATATGTAGAAATTGTTTAATTTTTTTATTAATTATATGTATTCTATAATAATTTTAAATAATTTAAAAATAGGATCTAACAAATGTGATAGGAGAATCATAATTCATAGTATTAATATTACAATATTAGATAAGGAAATAAATGATAAAGAGGAGAAATAAAAAGATATAAATATAGTGTTTAATTTAATTTTGCTAAAATTAAATTTTTTTTTGTGGGTGTTTGGATATAGGATTAGCCATAAATTTTTTAATTTTATACTTTTAGAGTGTTTGGAAACACCCTCTAAAATTGGGTCTTTTTTAATAGTTTAGTAGATAAGACTAAACGAATTATATAAACCTCAGATCTTTTGGACCCTAAATTAGCTTATGTAATCTAACCATATTATAGACATTTATTAGCAACTACAGTCTTCTACGATTTCAATTTATATTCTTGTTGTGAATCGTAAGGCTTTTTTTTTTTTGTGAAAAATAAGACATTTTGCAAGTAAATTTGATATAGACAAACCATATTACGACGAAGAAGATTTTAAAGAGATTAAAAGTGAATAATATAATTTAATTTTATTAACCATTGTTAGATCGAAGAGATTATACAGCCATAGAGATAAACAACTGGAGCTTAGTCCATAGCATAACTTTGATTTTTTTTTTTTTTTTTTTTTTTTTTTAAAGTTTTATACTGTTTATTAAAAGATTGGTTTCAATTGGATTTTATAAGAACAATTTGTTAATGATACCTATTCAAATGTATTAAAATACAAATTTTGTTTTAAAAAATATATATATTCATCATGTTTACATGATTTCAAGACAAGAAAATTATTCTACCTACAGATGATTTTGCTTGAATCTTTAATTGTATATAGTAAAAGATTTTGAATAAATACTGAAACTCCATAAATTACCATCTTTTTTATAAATACACAAAGTTAAATGCTTTGCACAAAATGCACAAGCAACAACAACAACAACATCAGCAGCTGAACATTGATCACTATTTTGACTAATTGATCGATCAGAAATACAAAAAAGAATCATGCATTTTTCTTTTACAACATCTCGAAAATGTCATTCGCCGTTGATCATTAATGATTGAAAAGGAACCTTTTTGATCTCTACAAAAGTCGAATAATCAGTCTTCATCGGTTGTTTCCATGGCTCACCATCCATTTGCAAGAATGCATTTTTCCAGTCACCTCCTCTTAGTTCAAATCTAACCGCAGCCGCCTGAAATAATAAACGTTTAAAGATCATCAAACCAACGTTAAACTGTTTTTTTTAAGAGAACTGCATGAGTTTTTTTTGTACCTGAGCAATGTGCTTAGCTGATATGATTTGAGCCATTACAAATGATGCGTGCCAACCTTGCTTTAAACCGAAAATCTCTATCAAACCATCATCGCAATGCGCCTCCACAAATCCTCTCTGTCGAAAACCCGAAATACATTCCATTTAAGCTTGACGAGAAAGCGATAAAACCGAAGATTAGTGTAATGAATCAAAACATTACCTTCTCTAAATAGTTTGGTTTGAGATTACCCCATGGATGTCTTCCACTTCCATAGTTATGAAGATTCAATACCACAATCGATCTCACACTATAAAACCAAAACAGAGAGATTGTAAGTGAAGCCTATAATTTTAGTTTTTTTTTTTTAAACCAATGATAAGATTAGTTCATGTACCTTTTAGGAACATGGACCTCTTCCCATTCGGAGCAATTTACCTTTTTAATATGGATTTTCATTATGTTTCTCAGTCCCCTGCAAATTCATCTTACCAAAACATGTCAACACAATAAGAGATAGGAGTTGAGTAAAACAAGGAAACAAAGGCTTTTACTCTCTTCACTGGAAATGCTAACCTTAGACTTGGATTGTTGACACAAGGTGTGCAAAACCAACCCTGAGTGCAGCTGTAACTTGAATAAATAATCTGCAAAACCGTAAAAAGGTTATCATTCACTATCTCATTACAAACCGATATACAAGAATAAAGATTCAAGTTTTAACAGATATAACAACAACCTTATTTGTAACGGGACCTTGCGCTAAATACGGTTTCTCATTACGAAGATGGTGGAATCCATATGCTACTTGAGCATCCATACCTTGACAATACGACCACAAAAAGAATTAATTTGAAGAAACTTGTTAAGAATATGAAAAGATAAAGTTAGTTTATTAATCCAAACCTATGCTGAAGTAATTGTAGAAGACTCCTTCATAGGACTTTAATTTAGGAGGTACATCATCTCCTTGAGCATCCAAAGCCTGATCAAGTGCAGTTTCCTCTGTTGTAGGTTTCAAAGAATGAGGAGGATCAACGACTTCTCCAGATGGCATCGATACTACAATCTTCCAGCTGTCTAATCGAGCAACGGAACCCAAAGTTGCTCGATGTAACGTTCTTTTCATAGCAGATCTCCAAGCAAAAGGAAATGAACCACCCCAACTAAAACTCCTGGAGAGGTCATTTCCAGTACCGAGAGGGATGACGCCAACCGGAGGAATATGTGATTTACCGTCTTTGTGAAGCTCACCGAGACATCCAAGAACCCAACCAACTGTACCATCACCCCCTGCTACCTATAATCATCAATTCATCACCATCACCACTAACTTAACAAATCCAATTCCAAAAAACTCATGCTGTGGAGAAATGTATATATTACTAACCATAATCCGCATTTTTTCTCTGCATTCTCTTGCACATTCATCTCCTTGTGCTGCAACTGTCTCCAAGCACGCTAAACCGTACCGTACAAATTCATGAGGCTTCACTTCTGTGAGATCAAATACCTGTAATTCCAAAATCAACATGAGCTCACAAACCAAGTACATATATCCAGAAAATTAGAAAACTTCAAACAGCAACATAAACTTGCCTAAATAATACTGATAAGCAGCAACAACAACAACTAAAGTTTTAAACTTTCACTACCAAAAACACTTATGACATCAGCTAATCAATCCAACACAGAAAATTATAAAATTTCCTTAAAAGAATGACAGAAAAAAAACAGAGGATTTTGATCATGTCAGTACAATAAGAATGTATTAGCTCTCAGATCAGAGTGATTCCATTAACAGTCTAAAACCCAAATCAAGATTCAAGATCCTCTTCAAATAAATATAAAATGTCCAAAAATCTGAGCTCAAGTTCATGACTAATATTCATCAATCTGATGAGCTCATTTTCATATGTTATAAACTTTTTATCATTTTTTTAAAAAACTGACCTGTTCTTCGCTCATCAACTGTTGAAGCCTCTCTTTAAGAACAGGTCCATGACGACCTCCACTCTTCGGGTTAATGAACACAACCATTGGTGCATGTGGAGCCAAATCCGCGGCGGCGCCGCCAGGAAGTAGCAAATGATCAGGAATCGCAGTTGAATCTTTCCGTTTAATGCAATCTCTCATGGCAAGACGAAGATACTCAGGCATAGCTAGTCTCTGACGAAGCTCCTCTCTGTCTACACCAACCCAAGCAAGGTTAGCTAAACCACAACCTTTCATCTTCACCGCATCAGTCTTTGCCGACGGTCGCGCCGCCACGAAATTAGTCGTCGATGCTTCACCGACGGACCTCGGCGTCTCCATTTTTTACCGAATTCGTGGAGAAAATTAATTAAGAAATATTTTTGATGGAAGTTTGAAGACAATTTAATAGACTAATTCAGATGACAGTTTGGTTTTGTTTCAAAGATTTCTTTTCGAAGACAGAGCAAATCAAAACCGATGTGCATATTTAAATGTGTAGATTTTCCCGAAATGTTTATTTATGACTTTTCAAAAAAACAACAGGGAAATGCCCTTATATGCACTACAAATTTACAGAACTGCCACATTTAAGTCTCCTTGATTTTTCTATGATCATTTTTTAAGGAAACTGAGAAGGAAGTAACATATTTTTTATATTTTTTTGATAAAACATAATTTCCTTTCTCTTGGAAAACATTTGTTGTTCAATCATAAGAAATTACTAGAGTCGAGATAAAAAAAAAAAAAAAAAAAAAACAATTTTATGAATCTCACTAATCCTTTTTTCCACCGAACTTATCGTAGAATGCAAGTTAGAAATTTGGATGATAAAATGGTAATAAAAAATTAGGATTGAAAAATCTAATACTGTTTCATTTCTAGATTTTATTGTTCCAAAATAATTTTCAGAGTGGATTACTTATTACATTTTCAATCGTAAGAGAACAATATAAAAACTTGCTTACACTAATGACCCTCTAATACCTGCATATTTAATATTTTTACATGGATACGCAAAATATATAAGTTTATAGAAAGACTATTAAATGCCGCTTGCCGCGTAAAGATAATAAAAGGGTAAAATAGACAACTAATGAAATAGTGGACTGTGTCAGGATTGACATATTTATGATTAATGCCATAGTGGTGTGTGAAGCTGTCCGCTGTCCAGTATTCACTCTCTTTTCTGGTTAGGAGATGTGCCTCTATATTTATTGCATCTTATAAACCGGTGAGTGAGTTACATAATCATTTATTTGAATTTGATTCACGGATAAGGATTAGTTAACAAATGATGTCGATAATAATAGTCAAAACATTGACACATGTACAACCCACATCAAATTTTCTTTTAAACAATTTTTTTGGCTAGAAGACAAGTCTTTTACTTGATTTTTTTTTTTTTTGATAAATCGTATATTGGAATTTCGAATTCTAAGAAAGGTTGCATGGAAGTGATTGGATCCTCATATGTATAAATATATGGGCCCATGTGTTAACCAACGTTGATTCTTAGCTTAACCAAGTTGATGGATCCTTTACTTCTTCAATATAGAAAAAGTAATTTGGTGCACGGCCTGATTTCTCGACCCATATAGTAATTATCTGATTATTCTAAAGCCCATAATAGCATATGGATATGGGTAATATACGTTTCTAGTCCAACAGTGATGATATAAAGGCCCTGACTTCCACAACTTCTCCTCTCTTTCTTTTTTTCTTTTTCTTGTCTCCCATATTTTAGTTATTTTCAGATATTTTTTGCCATTCAAAACGTTGATGGTGGCCTAGGATAATTTAAATCGCATGTGAGTAAATTCGAGTTTTTTTAAAAAAAGATTTTACTAAATTAATTTGCTTATGAAAATTATTATTGTTCTTGGTTAGGCATTCTTTAGCAGCATAAATCAAATTTAGTAGCTTTCAAATTAATATTAAAACTGTGTAAAATATATATAAAAGGTGTGGATTAGAACATAAAGGTGATATAAATGGGTTGAGGACTTGAGGGGAAATGTATTAGTGATATAAATATAAATGGAAATTGGAAGACTCCCAAAAAGCTGTGGACCGTCGACGTGTGAGGGAATGGTGGTGTCATATACATTGATACATATTCACATTTTCTGAACGTTGAAGTCTCGAAAACGCGTCCAAAAAACGATTTTACGTACGAGTTAAAAGGGGGGAAAAAGAGTAATGAGTCAACAAGTTTTCACTTGGTTATTTCTGAATGGAATCAAATTTTATTTTAAGTTCTTTATCAAAGGAGACTCCAATTATAAGAAAAGAACGAATACACGTCATGCTACAACCCAAATGGACTCGTGCATTTGGAAGTAGCGGGACGAAATGAGTCGGCACATGAACCCACCACAAGGGTCATTTAGGTTTAATTTCGTATGGTAGATATTAGTTTCACCGCTAAATCTAAAAGAAACAATAAAGAATCATATTGCTTAGTTTTTCAGTACTCGGTAGTATAATTACCAAAAGGTAGCAAGTTCTAATTTCTGAAAAGTTATTTTTTAACTGAGGTTTGTTAATTTCAAAGACGATTCTAGATATGTAAACCGGATCTTATTTACTTATTCGTTTAGACTTGTTTATTTAGGGAAATTTATGAAATTATTGATGTCGGACTTTGCCGCAGGCTCTTAGGCGAGTGGTTGCTTAGCCTTCTTCATTTGGCACATATACTCTTTTTATAAACAAAACACTATAGTGGACCAGACAGCAAAAACAAAAGTTGATGTGCGATTTTTGTTTGATCTGGATTATGTTTCTTAAAACTATATTATTCAATATAATAAATCAAATTGATTAAATATTGAATGATGAATCGAAAGACTGAATTTGGGTTTATTTTTTTATTTTGTGGAACCCTGTTTGGAAGTGCCAAGCCATTAAAGTCGTGAACTCGGATGATACTTATATTCAATGATGCAAGTTTTGAATATGATGTTGAATTTATGTAATTTCAAAGATTGTTCTGATCGAACATCATTAAAAATTACTTGATCATAAAACTGCACTAAAAATAAAATAAAATATTGTAATTAAGGATGTTTTGAAAGAAATAAGTGTGGCATCATGTGACACTTGAATCACTCAAAGTACACCTAAGAATTTGTATGTATTATAAGAAAGAAAGTAAGCCATCAATGTGATTCGGCCCTACTAATAATGAACTTAATGGGTTCAGTTGAGATGAGTTTTGTAGCTTAATGACAATTTAGTTAAATTAAAACAAAAATAGATCCCTCACTACAGATATTTGGCCGTGATCATGGGATCATAAAATATTTTTCTACAAAGAGAGGCCCACTTCCAATATGAATATGATCATCAACACGATATAGTTTTACCATATACGTCAATTTCTTCTTTTTTGTTGGTCATTTACAAAATAAATTTAGTTTCGCAAATGAATTAAGTAACGGGCTCTGATATACTGTTTTTTGTGTTAAATACGACGTACGTTATATTAAAATTTTGGTCCGTTATGTTAAATGATGACAAAAAAGAAAGAAAGAAAGAATGTTGATAGCGGAATCAGCGGTGCAATGCAGACAGAACAAATGAAGTAAGTGGACATTAACAACCTCTGGGTATAAATATTTTAATAACATGATAAGAGTTATAAGGCACTCCCTCTCAGTTAAAAAAATAAAGACGACATCCTAATTCATGTTTATTTATTTTCCTGCTTTTTCGAACAAATATGTTTTGTCGGAAGAAAATAGGTCTTTATTTGCCACCCTTGTGGAACAACAATGGGGTTTGAAAGTTGAAACAGTGATATATATATATATATATATTTTTTTTTTTCCAACTATGTAACAAGAAAATAATAATAATAATATACGTGCATCTATGATCTAACATATATCACAAAAACTATAGAATAAGTTTCAATCTATACGTATTTTTTCTACGTAACAATTAAATTGAAAGGCTTAAATATTTTGTTATTTTATAGCTATATCAATTTATACCATTTTCAATGGTGCATCTCCTGGTCTCCATTTCATAACACGAAGATGTTAATCATTCGATTTTAGGTAGAATGACCAATAATCTCTGAGATTAGACCATAATGATGGTGACCTGGTCATTAATTTCGTAGAAACTAGAACATTCGAAATATGTTACATATATATGTGATTCCGGTGTTTACATAATCATGTAATATTGTGTAACTACATAATGTGTAAGGATTTTTGTTTGTTCCGGATTATGTTTCAGCTCAAAATAAGTTGTTAACGGTTATATTTCATTAGTATTCATGATGATCAGTATTTCGTGAATTATGAATCAAAAGATTTTCTGGACGAGTGAAAAAAAATAAAAGGTATAAAAAATGCGCTGTCTAATCTTACATGATATAGTCTATACATTTAATAAGTAGCCTTTGAGGAAGGGCTTTTTCATCTGCCCATTATCATATGTATTGGCCTTAAATTAATCAACCTTATGAAAAAAATAATGGCATTTAAAATTTGTGCCCCTTTAAAATGGAAAAGGTAGACCTTTTTGGGGAGTCCCTAATGCGTCAAAGAGAATTCAACTTTATTATGATGAATACATTGATTGCACAACTAGTTGGTACTCTTTTATTGGCCTACAATATCGTGCATGGTAACAAACAAAATTCTGAATCCCTTTTCTAAAATATGGGTGAAAAAAATGGAACACTCAATGAATTTTATAGATGTTACAAAAAAGAAATTTTCTTTTCTATTTATATACTAAGCAAATGTTACAAACTTTTCTGTACAGAAATTTGAAGTTTACAAAACTACAAGTTCTTTTGACATGGAAAACAGAAACTGAAAAATAAATGTGTGTAACGGTAAATTGATGTCTAATTTTTTTTCGGTAGTAATACAACTTACTATCTAATTTTTCTTTTCAGTATACAGTATTACTAGTTCTAAATTTTTAATATGATATATAAAAATTTCATATTCATTTAAATTATTTTGAAGGTTATGATTGGATAAAATTTAGGTATGTTTCATTCTGGTTATGTTTCAAATTTTGAAAATTCTATCACATAAGAAAATACATTTTTAATGCACAAACTTATAGATTTAATTGGAAATTAGAATGAAAAATTTAGATTCCATTTAAAAACAAATGGAAGTTTATGTTATCTTACTGGAAAAGATTATAAGATGAAACGTTATACTACAATATATCATATATAGTATACATGTACTTTACTTTATAAAATATTTAAATATTATTATACCATTTTAAATAATATAATTTCAATATTATATAATGTAAAATTGAAATCATACAGTATAATTTTGTTTCACATTAGAACAAACGAAAATTTAGTTTGTATTCTATCCAATTAATTTCGGTATCCCCACTTCGCTACTCATTTCTAAAAAGACAGAAAAGAAGGGCAAAATGGTAAAAGAAAGGCATTAAAAGACACAGTAGGTCGACAAGAGTTGTACGTGAAGGTGTAAAACTAATAAATGCAGAAAGCTGAAACTCCTTAACTTCTTTTCAAACTTCCACTTTTTTGGTCTCCACAATAAAACTATTCTCTTGTTTGCGTCAGCTTTTTTTTTTTTTTTTTTTTTTTTATCTCTCTCGCTACACGACAATTTAAGTTTTCTCGGAGACCATTATTTTGGATCCGACAACCCAAAGACCCGATCGTCGATAGGTACAGATGATTCGGTTTACAATCTGAACCGCAATAATAGGATATTCCGAATTCATTCCGAATTTGGATTTAACAGAGAAGAAGAAGTCGGTTATTAGTAAAATATGCACTCGCCTGTTTTATGTTATATATCGAGTTTAGTTGAGTTCATCCTTAAAAGGTTTTGTCACATGAGGGAAACAAAACTAATACGTGTAAGGATTTTGATAGAAATTAGTACAAGTCGTGGATGCGTTGTCGTTGTCTCTTCAAAAATACTAATCGGTCTTTGAGGATTAGAAAGAACTATTTTGGCTTGAATCCTGAATAAAGAGATTTACCAGTTGTTGAGCGAGCTTGGTTTCTCGAGACCTTATGACCATTCGTTGGCGAGTGTTCTCTATATTAGATAATGTGGCCACGTAACCAAGTGTTTGAAGAGCACAAATTTGCAGATAAAACCAAAAACACACACACACACACAAATTTGCGGAGGTCTTATTCGTCTGGTTGTTCAAGCGTTTGTATATGATCCGATCCAAACATATGTAAGGGTGTAGCAGAAAATTAGTGATTGACATAATACGATTCGAGTAAACCAAAATACATTTAGCGTGAAGTGATTCTACATTGACACTAATATAAGTTACAACGCAAAATGATTTGTCCAATATTGGCGAGTGGCAGATTTAGCACAAATATTAAGTAATTACACTTTTATTATTTGCAAAAGTAATACATCAATTTTTAAGAATATATATGTTTTTATTTATCAAAATATCTTACATTTGAATCTAAATAAATGATTGGTAGTTCGTCACATCATTGTGTGAAAGATAAGCAAAAAATATATAATTTCATACTTGCTAACTTAAAAATCTCTACAATTTTTTTTGTTTAGGGGGGTGGGGTTAATTTATTAAAATATTGTATTTATTTTTCTGCCACATGGGATATATCTTGGATAAAGTTAATATTTTACCTAATCATAAACTATCGGTAATATTAAATAATAAAATGGTATTATTCCAAAGTTAAAAGAAGAGGTGGAATTGGACAAGAGAAGAGTATAACAGAGAAAAGTTTGGTGTAGAAAGGCTGCAAAGGAGTTGGTTAAAAAGTGAGTGAACTCGATAAACGCGTAACCCTAAAGGCAAAGCGTGCGTTACTCTTACCCCAATTATTTTATCTTTTCTACTTTTTTTTCCTTTCTATACAAAATGATTACGGCATTTTTAAAGCTTTTGGATTTATATTTATAACAACTAAAATATTTCATGACCATGGTGAAAAAGTAAATTTGATTCGACTACTTGGACGGGTTTTCCTTCTCCTCCTTCTTTGTTTTGAAGTTGTCAACAAATAGTTTTGGCTATTCGATTATGGATCTCGCCCAACAATAACGAGAACTCATAAAACCTAAAATAACGAACACTAAATGCTATGAATATCCATACTTTCTCACATGTCATGAAAATTAGTTTATGTTTTAGTTTGGAATCTCCGGTTACTGATGATAAAAGACATTTGACCACTTGTTTACTTTGACTTTGTTCTTTATAAAATTGTGTGTTTTCGCTAATCAAGTAGTTTCGGGCATAAGCCCGTTATCTCCATAAACATAGACCTTATTTTTTGAAAATAATTTTATACTAGGAAATAAATCATCCCTCCCAAACCAAAACAAATTACAAGTACTAAATTCAATTGTCCTTTGAAATGAACGAGTCAATGCCACAAGCCCACCTTACATTTATTTATTTATTTTTTTTTTTTTTTTTTGATAACCCAGGTATCCAGGTCTCCACTTTCGTACTTAAACTACCGGTGGCCCCCACTTTCGTACTTAAACTACGGTGGGGCCTGACTAGGCGCGTGGGTGGCCAAACGGCTCTCCACGTGTGCCTCCTGGGGTGCTGCAGCCCACATGCGAATTCCGCAGTGGCCAGGAATCGAACCCAGGTGGCGGTACCCATTTATTTAGATGGATATCATGGTAAATCAATATATATATATATATATACAATATTGCTGTATGAAACATGAATATATGTGTATATTATTTCCCCTGTACGTGTAGTCTAGTATTATTGGTTCTGAAAATTGAATCTTGCATGAGTACAGTATTAAGTTTCGTAGATAGATTACAATGATGAGAGGTAACAAATGAAATAAAGACAAGTAGTTTGGTGTAGAAGCAAGAGTCTCTTTGCACAAAAAGATTATGTATTAAATGGTCTCTGAATTTATTGGGTCGGCTTGCACATTCGGCACATGTGATGACCTTACCATTCTTGTCTCTGCATTTAATATATTTTTATCCAAATAATGAAAAAAAGTGAGTTGGTAGCAAAATCAATTTTCAATCTTTGTAATTTCTTTCCTTGTTCCAAAAGGCTGTCAAGCTGTCGTTCAGCATTTGGTTATTGGTGATCTGGTTTTCAAAATTTATATCAAATTGGTTTAGGGGCTATGTTGCTTTTATCAGTTTCGTTATTATTTTGTGGTGTAAAAAAAAGAAATTAAGAAAACAACAATATAGAGCAATTGACTTTGATTGAAAGACATTTAATCAAATTTTATGATCTTTATTAAACCTTATGTTACGTTCTTTTTCCAAAATTTTCTCGCTCTTTTTGGTACAGAGAAGGTATATGTTATTTTCAAAATGATCGTGACACTTTGGATTGTATTTCATTTCGAAATCTAAAAGCAAGACTGGCACATGATCGATACATTAAAAACAGAAACTATAATAGTTGAAGCAATAATTCACTACAAACTTGTACGCTAATTCTCTCCTTTTAGTTTTTTTTTTTGGTTTCTTTCCCAAATTTATGATATCAATCAATTGCATAAATAATTTAATCAAAATTATGCTCTTCGAGTCAAAAGTATCAACACGTAAATTTTTATCTGTTGTACATTTTTCATTTTCTTTTTGGTACTTCAACTTTAAGTTATAGTATGTTTTTTTTCCAAAAGAGATTGTAAGAATTTGGATTTTATATCATTGCAAAATTATAAAACATCAATTAAACATATAAAAATCAAACGAATAAGTCTCAAAATTAACCGAGCGGTGAAATACTTATCAAGGAAAAAAACATTTTATTTTCCCAAGTTCTACCTCAAAATGAAAAAAAAAAAAAAAGGAACTTTAAGATCGGCGGAAAAGAGACAGGAGAGAGAAAAAGGCAAATACGAAAAGGCGAAAGCTTTTTGTGGCGATTCCTTTTGCAGGGATTGCGTGTGAAAAACAGATATTTCGTTTTTAAAGGTAAAAAGTTTGTGTTTTAAAAGGGAATAAAAAAAGTCACACGTTTTCAGTGGCGCGTGATATTCACCGCTCTCCTTCATCAGCACCTAAGCTTTTTCAGATTGAGTCCACTCAAAAGCACTCAAGCGTTGTCGTACACGCGCTTCTTTTAGACGCGTGAACTGATTTTTGTCTCATTTCTCTGACTAGATTCAACCTTTTATTTCGTCATCAAAACTTTATTAGTTGGTACCTTTTTTTTTTTTTTTTTTTTTTCATAGGTTTAATTAGTAACATCAATATCAATTCTAATATTTTCCATAAAAGTTAGTTTTCAACCGTATGGCAACTTACACAAAAGTAAAAAATGTTTCTATCTTCTTGATGAACTCGTAGATTCAAAGTCTTGATGATTTATTATTTAATTGTCAAACCAGTGAAACAATATCTTTTAAAATATTACTGACTTTTACTCTACACCAAAAATAAAGAATTATCAAAAGATGACACTGAAAACGGAGCATCGTACTCCGTTTTTGTAGACCTATCTCGATATTTATTAAGTACTATATCTAATTTCATTTTTTTTTTCCTCTGTCAAAACAAATATTTTAAATTTTAATCTTAACAATTGTGGCTCAATGTGTCAACAGGGGAAAAAAACCGGTGCCCAATTCTCGAATATTAATTGGTCTAAAAACAATTTTCAAAACCAAATTAATGACTTTAAAGGCATTTGTCCCACTATAGCCGCAGACATAAAAGGGTAGTTTCGTAATATTCAAATAATGTTACTTATAATAACATTTGCCGTCGAATAAATTCAAATAGATAGACATTTGAAAAGCTATAATGAGAGAGTTTTAAGCTCTTGTGAAGCAAATGATCCAATCTTTCTTTTTCTTCTCCAATTTTCTTCAATTTTTTTTCCACGCGCTCACACTCTGCAAATCCACAGAAACTCAAGAAGAGAGAGAGAAAAAAAAAAATTCAAACAAAAGCTTTGATTTTTACCTTTCTGTTGATCGCTTTTGTTTTTCTGTAAAAAGCCAACTTTTGTGTTGATCCTTTTTTACCTGATAAACAATTTTTCTCTGCATTTTTTCGTGACCCCTTTTTTTTTTTATCTCTTAAATTTTAATATCTTGGCCGGTCCTAAAAGTTCTTTATGCAAAGGTTTCTTCTTCTTCTTAATAAGATAAACAAAGGGGACGAACCCAAAAAAAAAAAAAAAAAAAACAAGACTTTTTTTGTTTTCTCTCTTGTTGAGAAAATTTTGAAGTTTTTGAGATGAGAGCAGATTTGATTACTATACAGCAAACGCTGACGCCGGAAGCAGCGACGGTTCTTAACCAGTCGATTGCGGAAGCAACACGTCGTAACCATGGCCACACGACACCGCTCCACGTGGCAACCACTCTTTTATCTTCTTCCTCTGGTTATCTCCGACAAGCTTGTATCAAATCCCACCCAAACTCTTCTCACCCACTCCAGTGTCGAGCCCTTGAGCTCTGTTTCAGCGTCGCTCTCGAACGTCTCCCTACTTCGGCGTCTTCTTCTCCGTCGTCGCAAACGCAGGAACCGCTTCTTTCAAACGCTTTAACCGCGGCTTTAAAACGCGCTCAAGCTCATCAACGACGTGGTTGTCCTGAGCAACAACAGCAACCGCTTTTAGCCGTTAAAGTTGAGCTTGAGCAGCTTATTATATCGATTCTTGATGACCCGAGTGTGAGTCGGGTCATGCGTGAAGCTAGCTTCTCTAGTCCCGCCGTTAAATCAGCGATCGAACAGTCGTTGATTGGTAATTCTGTTACTAATTCGAGACCGTCACCTGGAATTATTAACCCGTCTGCAATTGGGTTCGGTTATCGACCTGTACCGGCACCGGTTAACCGGAATCTTTATCTTAATCCCCGGTTACAGCAACACGGCGTTGGGATGCAAAGTGGGATGATGCAGAAGATGGACGAAGCGAAACGGGTCATTGAGATAATGATCCGAACCCGGAAAAGAAACCCGGTTCTCGTCGGCGATTCGGAGCCTCAGATTTTGGTTAAAGAGATTCTCGGGAAGATTGAGAACGGCGAATTATCCGACGGACCGCTTCGTAATTTTCAGGTGATCCGTTTAGAGAAAGAAATAGTTTCACAATTAGCGACGAGGTTTGGTGAAATCTCCGGGTTGGTTGAGACTCGGATCGGGAATTCTGATTTAACTGGTGGAGGCGTTGTTCTCGATCTCGGCGATTTGAAATGGTTAGCGGAACATCCGGCGGCGAACGGTGGAGCTGTGGTGGAGATGAAGAAGCTTCTAGAGAGATTCAAAGGAAGGTTATGCTTCATTGGTACAGCCACTTGTGAGACTTATCTACGATGTCAAGTTTATTATCCTTCAATGGAAAATGATTGGGATCTTCAAGCTATTCCGATCGCCGCCAAATCTCCTCTTCCGACGATATTCCCAAGGTGAGTTCTTTATTCAAATTGAATTTTTTCGGTTAATAATTGGATCAAAGTTTCGATTTTTTGTTTTGTTTTGTTTCTTAATGTTTTTGTTTTGATTAGGCTCGGAAGCAACAACAACAACAATAGCAATGCTATGTTATTGAGCAGCAATATCATTTCAATTGAATCGATATCTCCGACGAGAAGCTTTCAGATTCCGATGAGGAAAATGAGCTGTTGCTCTCGGTGTTTGCAGAGTTACGAAAACGAGGTCGCTAAGTTGGAAAAATCTTTAACCGGAAATAACCAGTCGGTTTTGCCACAGTGGTTGCTGAACGCCAAAGCTAACGATGATGGTGACAAGAAACTTGTAAGTAATTTGAAAAATTGTTTTTCCAAGATATTAAGTTAAAGAGAAATGTTAAAATTGAATCTTGACTTTTCTTTTTTGTTTTTGTTTTTTTTTTTTGTAGACGAAGGATCAACAGATTGTGGAGTTGCAAAAGAAATGGAATGACTTGTGTTTGCGTTTACATCCGAATCCATCTGTGTATGAAAGAACTGCTCCTTCTTCGTTGTCTATGATGAAATCAAACTCAAGATCAGACATAACTCCACCGGGGAGTCCTGTCGGGACAGATTTGGTTCTTGGAAGGACTAATAGAGTTTTATCCTCACCGGAGAAGAATACTCGAGAACCGCGTATTGGAAAGCTAGGAGATTCGTTTGATATCGATTTATTCAAGAAGCTACTAAAGGGTTTGGGCAAAAGCGTTTGGTGGCAGCACGACGCAGCGTCTTCGGTAGCAGCAGCGATCACGGAATGCAAACACGGGAACGGGAAATCGAAAGGCGATATATGGTTGATGTTCACAGGTCCAGACAGAGCTGGGAAGAGCAAAATGGCGTCTGCATTATCGGATCTAGTCTCGGGAAGCCAACCGATAACCATCAGCCTCGGTTCCAGTTCAAGGACGGATGATGGTTTAAATCTTCGTGGTAAAACCGCGTTGGATAGGTTTGCGGAAGCGGTTAGGAGAAATCCGTTTGCAGTTATTGTAATGGAAGACATCGATGAAGCGGATATATTGCTACGTAACAACGTGAAGCTAGCGATGGAACGAGGGAGAATCAGCGATTCGTATGGGCGCGAGGTTAGTCTAGGGAACGTCATTATAATCCTTACCGCAAATTCATCGATCGGTTCAGCGGAAAACGTTGTTCCTATCGATGAAAGGAGACTAGAGTCTTTGGTAAGCAAAGGATGGCAATTAAAGCTCTCTGTTTGCAACAACAGCAAAACTCGAAAACGAAAACCGGATTGGCTTTATAGCGACGATGACCAAACAAAGCAGAGGAAAGAGATCTGTTTCGATTTGAACGAAGCGGCTGAATTCGATTCATCGAGCGATGTAACAGTGGAGCACGATCAAGAAAATAATAGTAACCTCGTTCACAAGCTAGTGGCTTTAGCTGACGATGCTATACTCTTTAGACCGGTTGATTTTGGTTCGATCAAGAGCAAAACCGCGGAATCTTTAAAGAAACGTTTCTCTAACGGTCTCACGGATGGATTAACGGTTGAGATTGAGGATGATGCTCTAGAGAGAATCGCCGGTGCGATTTGGCTAAGTAAGATTAGCTTAGAGGAATGGGTTGAGGAAGCAATGGGATCGAGTTTGAATAGTGTGAAATCTCGAGTATCTTCTTTGGAAAGTTCAGTGATTAGGATTGAGCTTGAAGATGATCTGAATGATCGAATCTCCGGAGGTTATCTTCCGAGTAGTGTCAGGACGGTGGTCATTTGAGTTTTCCTTCTACTTTTTTTTTTTTCCGGTGAGGGGTAGATTCGTAATTATGAGAATTGGTGAGGGTAAAGATGTAAATATTATGATGTCTCCGAACCGTCTTTGGCGGGGTGGGAAAGAGTTCGGTAAAACATTTAAAACAGTAAAAAAAAAAAGGGTTATAAAATAGCTTATTTTATAAAAATCAACGGCTGAGAATAATTCACTGGCTTTATATATGAAAGTAGAAAGTAGAAAGTAGATACTTCCACAAAAATCTCAAGATATAAAAAATGGTGAAAAATACGAGCCAAATTGATTAAAAAATAGAGGTTCTATTGGGAACATAGTGGATTGGTTTTTATATTCAAGGTTACATTTGATTATTCTTTCGTATGTTTCTTCTTGGCGTTTTGTGGAATATATTATAGTCTCTTAGCAGATCGAATTTTATAAAAACTATATTATAAGTTTTGTAATATTCAGGGGACATTAATTTCAGTAGAAAGTTGTACTTTTCATATATTAGTAGGTTGGTTCGGCTAGTATGTGGTTTGTCTTTATTTCACCTTTTTAGAATGAAAGCAGCAAATCCAACCACTCCCATGGACCAAATATTTATTACAAAAATCCTTCGCCAATATCAGATTAATAACTCATAGTTTTTTTTTTTTGTTTTGTTAAAAATATACTTCCTTTTATTCATTTATATAACATTTGTTTATGGGAATTGTTTGGCCTCTGGTTTTATTCTTTCGAAATAACCTGGAGTGAAGGAACGATTCGTGCTAATAAAAGCAGTTATAAATAAATGTTAATACTAGGAATTTTGATATTGTTCAAATAAGCTCGTGCATGTTTCTATCCGATATATCGATATGTTGTATAGTGTTCCTTACTAAGTACATATTGCTTCTACAAGCTTTTATTACTATACATAAATACAACAAAATTTCGATATGTTGCCTTCTTTCTACGATTTTAAACAGAAAATTTATAACCTTGTAGCTCATATTCTCCTTAAACCTTGGTCAACACGCGGTTTAGAGACATGTGAGTTCAAAACAAAGTTGAAAACTACCAAACCGGTTTGACCAAAACGTGTTCAAAATTCAAAATGTAAAGCGGTCGGACCACACGTAATGATCGGTCCTTTTTGCTCTTGAAGTCATACTTTGATTTATCATTGATGATGACCATTGATTCAAAGCCTCAACCTACAAACCGGTCAACCACCGGTAATAAATTCAAACCTAACTAACGTATGATAACAAGAAACGACTAAGACATTTGGTCTAGTGATCTAAACAACATGAGTAACATGACGCCATGGCTTTTCATTTTCAATTAAGACTGCTAGATCGAATTTTAAAATTACATCCTAGTTAAACTATCTGTTAGTAATCACGAGCTATTAGTTACCGTTTTTTTTCAGTTTAGCGATTTTTTTTAATAATTCACAATCTCTTTCGTCTATATGTTGATTCATATATTTATTGGACATTTATATCAAAATCTACCACTTAACAGCGACATGCATGCAAAATGAGTTCACATGTTCCATATGCCTATGCATAGATATATTTTGATTGGATGTGTCTATTAAAATTCAGACTAATTACAAAAACCTGTTTTGAGTAATTCAAATTCAATATTGTACTAGCTAATAAAAAAATCAATCTTCGACACAGTATATATTTTTGAGATATTTTTTATTTGTTTTTGAGATTTTTTTTATTTGTTTTAATGTCTTAGACGACTTATTAAGTACACAAGATAATTGAGATACATTTTGAATTACTCAACCAGTTTTTTTTTTTGCTGCAATAGTTGTGATTTACTTTAGGCTTTTATAAGTCAATTGTATCCGGTTCCCTGCTAGACACTTGAAGACAAAGACTCCGAAATCGTTTTAGATAGTGTAGTAATATTATGAGTGGAAGATAAGGCTGAAGTTTTGCGGTACTTAGTTTATACATAATAAAATATATCCATTACTTTTCCAGTATTATAAAAATATGGATCTGTTTGAAATAAAGGAGGTCTTAACCTAATTATTGACAACAAATAATTAAGGGGATGTAATTTAATATTATTTGAAATAAAAGGATTTTTGCCAAAGAGAAGCACTAGAACAAGGAGAAGACAAACCAAAACATGCCTTTATATCATTCAATTATTTAGATATATATTATGGACCTTATGGTCTCTCTATCTTTTTGGTGGATTTGCATTATGTCTCCTCACTTCATACTTTTGAATATATCATCAGCCAAAAGTAAGAAAGATATAAGGCATTAGACATTGTAGCAGTTGAAAATTCTTAAATATTAAATTAGATTCAATTTATCTCACACAGAAAGATTCATCATACCATGGCAATACTTGATCTTGAAGTGACAAAAAGAAACTCATAATAACACCAATGTGAAAGTGTATATGAATAATCTTCAAGTGGAAAATAAAATAATGCAGCAAATGCTGCAACTTTACTCAAAGACCTATTTCCTATATAATATATTTTCTAGTCTTTTGTCTTTCTTTAATTTAGTTATAACCATGAAAAGGATGTGAAGATAATGATTACGAATATAAATAGTATAATATTTTAACTAAAAGGGGTCGCAGATCTCAACCTTACATGATTGTAACCTAATGTTGAATTTGAGCTTTTCGGAAAGGGGACATGAACTTAACTTCTGTAGTGAGCAACTAGCCAACTTACACACTAAGGTACAACTAATATGGCATCTCCTAACATATGCATGTCAGCAAATATATATATATAGGTTATTTATAATAATTTATAGAATTTTTTTAAATAATTTTAAGTATATCATCATTTTACATCAACTGCTCAGAATCCATGATACTGTTGCCATTCCGAAAAGAAAAGCCCCAAAATGTAATGTAATCCTGTAATATGGGTTATGATTTGATCCGACATCTCGCTCAATAGAAAAAGAGAGTAAACTTTTCCCCATGAACCAAACTCATCATTTGTAAATTTGTATTATCTTATTATGTCTGTAGATAAAGTCTTATCTTTCTTTATACTTTTTAAAAGAATCATGTGTCGATACTCGATAGCATAGCAATATGCAAAACATAGTAAAAAAAATAACCTTTTTTCTTACAGTAACCATGAGATAACAACAATATGTCAAGTTTGATTTATTGGGCCTTTCACGGATTGGTTTTAGACATCCTTTAAGTTCCTTGTTGGGATCCATTAATTTGTAAAGGATCTGCCTTTTTTTTTACACTGATTTGTACATATTATTTCATTTCTACTTTCTCATCTTTACATTCAGAGAATTGAGAAACGAGTTCTTCATTACTATAACAAGATTGATTTCCAAGCTTAGATTACAAACGATGTTTCTAATGTACAAAACAAGAAACCCGTTTTGAGTTTCTTTATATCTCCCAAAGGACCAGGAAACTCGATCTGTAGTGTTTCTTGTCATAAAAATCTCCTGTGAAACTTTGAAAAAGGTCAGCTTCTTTTCCTGGTTATAAATCAATCAATCATCAGGCATAGCAGAGAAATCAGGCTCTTCAGGTTTCTTAAACCGAGGCATATCGACATCTTTAACTCTCTGAGCTGCAACACCGCGTCTTGTATTAGCTGCAAAACGCGAAGCCAAAACCATAACTCCAATGTTCATCTTTGTTCTAGGACTCGCTCCAACACACTCGTCTTCTTCAACTACTTCTTCTTCTTCTTCTTCTTTTTCTTCACTTTCCTTTGATTCAACCGCAGTGAGATAATTTTCCATAACTCTTCTCTTGTACCTGCGCCAAGCGGCTTGTATGAAGCAAGCAGCCCAAGTCCTCCAATGGTGAGAGTAGAATCTGAAAGTATGTTGAAGCTTCTTGCTGTGTAACCGCCTAAACTGATTCGCAACAAACTTCAAATCTTCAGCTCGAAGAGCAAATGCTTCGACTTCAACTAAGGCCCTAACTGTTCTTGTAGAAGACGGTAAATTCAAGGTTGATTTTGGAAGTAAAGCCCAAGAAAGAAGCTCTTCCCCGCAGAAATCTCCAGGTCTTAGTATAATCGAGTTGAAGAAACCGGTTCTGCCTCCATTGGTTGTGGAACTCTCGAGTCTACCTCTGATGATGAAGAGCATCTCTGTGATCAAGTCACCTTCACGTACAAGGTAAGTCCCTTCTGTACACAGTGAAGAAACTAGACGCTCACAGATCGCATCAAGCAACTGATCATCCATTTGAGAGAAAAATGGGACCTGCATGAATCAGAGGAAAACACATTCTTGAGTAATAAAATAAGGGATAAAGTCAAAACAACAAGATGTAGGATAAGCAAATCAATACAAAAACTTACTCTTCTAACAAGGTCTAAACATAGGTGGCGCTGAATATCACGGCGAAGATCAGTGGGTAAACTTTGCAGGAGAATCTCTTCGTCAACTCCTCTTGTTGCAAGCCACTTATACTGTTCATATCGCCTCACACGAGTTCTCAAATCTTCAGGAAGTTGGCGATGTCTCATCCACTCCTCCGTGTCTCTCTTCTTCAATCTCCATTCCTCAAGCCGTACAGTCAAAGATTGCAAATATGTCTGACAAACAAAAGGGAAAACCCAATAAACATAAGAACAAAAACAAAAACTTTTAAAACTTATCCTAATGCAGGAATCCATACCTGCATATTCCCAATGAGATGGGCAAAGAGGACAAGACCAAAGATTGCAATGAGCACAGCAAATGTGGTTTCGCCGATGAATGTGGTCGTAGACAAATTCTGTCCATAAGAACTGTTATATGATCATAACAGGGAAAAGCCATCAGATTTATAAAACTTGTAATCAATCAAAAAGGAGAATAGTTTGATATCAAAGGCTGAGTTTTGATAATCTCTGTAGTTACCTAAGCTGTTGCAATCCCCACCACAAACAGTAGAAATATCTGTCAATGAAGTTTGAAGACACGACCTTTTTCGTGATTGCATTCTCGAATATTCCATACTTGAACTCGCCATTCCGCGCATTGCAGAGTTTAAACACGTTTGTAACATTTGCCCAATCCATCTGCTTGGCGTCAAACATTGAATCACAATCTAAGTAATAGAGTTGACAATTGACCAGGCCAGCTTCTCTGTTGCATCTAGATTTCCAGCATGATGTATATCTATCAACTGATATGATATACCACGCCGCACCAAGCACCTGACCAAATCACAAACAGCTTAGCTATATAGTCCTATTTGAATGATACAATAGGAAGATGAAGGAAAAAGAATACATACATGACTAGCTAGCATGTATAGCAAAAGATTATAAGCAGCTCCAGCCCAAGCAGTCTTTGTAACAACTCCAGTAGCTTTAACGATTTGAGAACTTAAAGGAATAATAAGATAGAATCTAGGGATGTATTGGAGGAGCACAATCAAAGCAATAGCATTGTTGTTATGATCAAACCGGGAACTTTTTGTAGCCGATATAAAAAAGCCGATAAATATCTGCGGAAGTGGTAAAGTGGCGACGAGATCGATGATGAAGTCAGATTTAAGATACCTCCAAGCAATTGCCTTAGGATCCATCACAAGCTCACCTCTACCAAAGACTCGAGTAGTTGAATTAGGAGCTATAAAACCGGTCCTAAACTTGATGAAAATGTGAAGCAAGTAGAAAAGATCTGCAATGGTCCTGAAGAAAGTAACAAGTCTGCTTAAATTTGTATCTGTCTTTGCACATGGATACTTAACATTCCCTCCAATGGCTGGCACAAAGAAATATAACGGGTCGATGAAGAGAGCAACCATACATGAGACAATGAAGACCCAATTCCATTTCAAGACAATCTCACTTCCTGGATCAAGAATGGTCTTGTACCATGAGACTTTGGAAGATTTGGACTTGTTGTTGCCAATTTTAGAAGCATCAGTGTATCTAAGTCTATTCCCAGGCAAGAGATTATCAGGCTTTAGTGCTGAAGGTAATGAGAGTTTATATGATTTGCTCATTTGATCATTCATTGCCCACAAAGCTTCTTTTGTTTCTTTGCCCTCTGAATAAAACCTGCAAAGCAAAAAAAAAGAAGAAGCAAAACACATAACTCGAAACTGTAATCTAAACCCTAAGTACAGATTTTAAGTATGATTCAATTACAACTTGAATCTGTAATCTGAGCGGAAATATCGGAACTTGTGCTTTGATTTAATAAAAGTCGCACTTTTGTATTATCCAATGAACAGAGAAATCTAAAGTAAAGTCTCGATTTTTATTTCTGGGAAATCAAATTTCACGACTTTCAAAAGAACTAATAATGAATCTAACTGAAAAAATCAGAAAGTGAAGAAGAGAGAAAGAAGATGCTTACATAAGAAGCTTGTCCTTCCTTAACTCCATTATAACAAGTAGCTCGAGCTTCTGGAGCTGATCTAAACAAATTAAAAAAAAAAAAAAAAAAAAAACCTTTGTATGATTCGTGTCTCTGACACTCTCACTCTCTCTAAATCTGAGAAAGATTGTTGTTTTCGTTTAATTCCTCCGGACAGGATTGAACGAGGGAATAACTGAGTCACGGGGACGAGTCAGAGAACGTATCTCTTTTGCTTTTTTTGTTTCTTCACCTTTAAAAAAGAAAAGAAAATCGGACGGATATTTGTTTTTTTGGGAATATTTGAGCCATCAGAATAAAGACAAGAAAGTCAACAACACATTTGACTAAGTGACTTAATTCGTTAATCAAAAGTCATTACTGTTTACAATTTTCCGTTCAATAAGAATTTAATCAATTAAACAATGCTATACATGTAGGAACGATCCAATCGCATTCAAATCAGAAACACTAATTTAGTAGTATTGTTATTTTATTATATGTTTGATTTAATTTTAAAAGATTAGGATTAATCACACTTGGAAAGACGGAAACACAATACTAAACATAACTCAGAAGGTGAACCAAACTTTACTTGCTTTAATCAATGGACAAGTTTAAGCAGAAATATTGATGGAAAAGACTAAACAATGAATCTCAAGTGAATGACAACAAGTCATTAAGGTAACATAAGCAACATGTTTTAATATTCTATTTGAAATTCTCAAGTTTATATCAGTATTTTCATTTGAGTCTCATGCCTATATCCAACAAAGTCTTATGCCGACACTTGACATCTCTTTTTGTTTTACTAGTATAAGACAGTGAGTAAAAACATTGTTAAAACTTAAATTCACAAGACTGAGTTCTAACAATTGGCATAATTAGTCAAAGTCGCATGAAGAAACTTGTGAAGAAAATTCAGCTAAAAGAGAACCGATTCATCATTATCTTTTTGAAGAAACATTGAGCTTCAATTGTGAGTTATGTAAACAAGACTATACATGATTGTATTGATGAAAACCAAAATTTGCTAACATGATTACAATAAAGTCAACAAGGAACCAAAATTAATTAAAACACTTGAAAAGAAAAACTACTTTCTTCTCCAATCAAAATCCACCTTCTAACCATCTTATTTCTTCCTCCGATCTAACTCTATCTCTGCAAATGGGACAAGTTCCCACTTTTATCAACCACAAGTCTACACACTTTCGGTGAAACACATGTCCACATCGAGGTAGCTTCCGACACCACTGTCCTTGTCTTAATTCATCGATGCAGACCACACAATCGCTTCCGTATACTACAGGTTCAGAGAACTTGAATTGAGGAAGCTTCTTCACGCATCTTGAAGACAATCTATCTGAGAGTTCGTGACGGCTATTGCGGCGGAGACGGTAACGGTAGTTTCGGTGAAAAAACCAGTAGAGAGCTAAGAAGAAGGTTAAGCCGAGAGATGTGAGGATGAAGAGGAAGGCCGTTACAGTTACAGGGATCATGATTAGACCTACGAGGAACGAGGAGAGAATCTTCGTCGGTAGATTCTTTTTGTTAAGCTTCGGTAGCGCCGGACACGGAGATTGATCTCCGGCGATTTGGTCATCGTGGAGAATAAGTATCGACATCGGATGATTACGGCGGAGATGAAAAATCTTCTCTTTTTTTTTTTTGTTTCTTCTTCTTCTTACGAATCAAACTAAAGTACTCTGATTGATTGAAGGATTTTGTTTTTGATAAATAAGGAGAGTTTTATTTATAAAGTAAAAATAAAATCAAGAGGAATCCAAATAGGAAAGGAAAATTGAGTTTTGAAGATCTAAAAATTATGGATACAAGAATGTCTTCGAAAGGGTTTCTTTCATAGATAAGATGCCTTTATGTATAAATATGAGGAAATATTCGGAATATTTCATTTAAAAAAAATCATATTTATATTAAAGTATTGTTTTTATCTGACAGAGGTATACTGGTTTAAGATTTGTTAACAAAATATCTCTTGAAAAGTCCAATAATGAAACAAACAAAATGTTAAGAAAATTTTATTTGCTTAGGAAAAGATGAACTTCTAAGATTTACTTTATAAAGTTAAGCGTAATTGGATTATAAAGAAACCTTGGCCATAAACTTGTATCAGAATTTTTTTAAAATATGGTTTTGAACTTTTGGTGCGTCGCAACTCGCAAGAAAACTAGAGGAGAAAACAAAGGGCGAAACCAGAGTTCATTTAAGGTAAGGATAACGATTACGTGTTGGTCTTCATATTTCTGATTATTAAAAGCAACATCAGTTTTGGTTCCAATTAATAATATTAATAATAATAATTATTATATCTGAACTTCTTATCTGGTAAATGTGGGAAGTGATTGGGACAAAACCGACAAGTGCAGCTTCCTCGGTAATACCATTCCTTATACGGTCCCATATACCTTTGATTCAGAAAATTCTTTGCAAGTTTTTTTAGTATCTTCTTGTTTCTCCTCCGGTTCACTTTGTGATTTGGATACGCTTATCTCCGATTGAACTTGGTTTAGAATAATGTCCCTTATCGTGTCGTTTGGCCCATTACCTTTTAATGGGCTTATAGGTTGCAATTTTTGTTGTTTAGACTTTAGATTGGCCGAAAGGGACAATATGCCTTACACATAGTATATTGGATCATAGAACACTGTTTTTGTGAGGTAAACAATGGATTTATGAAACTTCTGCTTATGCGATTCCGAGATAGGCAACATTCTACACAAGTTCAATTTCGTACGTAATAATACAATTCTAGACTATTGTAGAAACTTAGGCTTACGATTTTAACAAAGTACCTAGTAACTTAGGCTTACGATATAATACCATTTTGAGAGACATAACAAATATTATTATCAATATACAAATTTTATAATGCTTTTGCGTCGGATTATGGATAAAAATGGTATTCGTGATTGAGAAGTTTACTCTTCTTCCTTAACACTCTCTCTTAAGATCCTACTCCTCCTTCATAGTATATTTATTACCAAGCAAGAGTTTTTCCCATTTCAGTTTGATCTCACAACCAGATTATGTTTAACTCGTAAACGCTTGTGTGTTATCTTTTCGATGCAGTTCTACTTTTCTTTTTTTTTATTCAAAATCATGAGATGTGTTGTTATACTTTTCTTTCTGATTCAAAAATCCAAATCTCTGCTAATTCATGGACACTCGGATGAATCCCAAAAAAAACCCGAACCAACCCGAGATTATATTACTTGATCTTAATACGAATAAGAGGAAATGGAATTCAGGTAACCAAACATAAAAGTTAGAAATTCATAGCAGAACTCAGGAGCAAACAAGAAACTTCCATTGATTGCATAAAAAGTTAATAAGAATGAAAAAAAAAAAGGAGCTTATATATAATTTGAGACCTTTAGTTTAATATTTACATACAAAACGAAAACAGACTTCAATCTGGCAATGTAACTCTGAGAAGTTGTCTAGATCCTCAAAAATGCAATCAGGAAGTGAGCTTTGTAAACACATCGAAGCATTGCAATAATCATTCACCTAACGCCTAGTCCCGTGCAATCTAAATTTCTCATGACATCCTGCAAATGTGAAAAGTGAAAAACCATACTTAACAACAAGAATGAAGATCAAAACTCAAAAGGGGAAAAGAGTAACACTGAAAAACTTACGAGTAGGAAGGATTGGAGAAACATCGATTTTGATTTTAAGGGCGTCGATGATAGAAAGAACTTCTTCGTTTCCAGATGCCATAAAGAGTCTCAAAACTCTCTCATTCAATTTCCCAGCTTTCAATGTCCTCTTTACATTACAAAACAGCAAGAGAATCCAATTTAGAGATAGCAACCATATGTAATGCAGCAAAACTAAACTAAGCTAAAAGCTCATAAACAACAGAACCAACCATTGATTTAAGATATCAGATAATAGATATTAATAACACAAACAACTGTTCCTCACAAAAGCTTTAAACTTTCACTTTAAAACTTGTCAGAATCAATGGAAGATAGACCTAAAAGTTCCAATTTTTTCCACTAAATTCAACTAATAAAGTAAGAAGATTCAGATTAGGGTTTTTACAGCGAAGAGATCAAGGATGATATGATCAGGTAGATGGGAAAGATCGTTGATGCGAGAGAGATTTAAGACGGCGACGCTGACGGTGAGGGAAAGCAGAGACGGAGGAGGGTTTCTCATTCAATCAGTCGAGAGGATTTGTTCAACAGAGATTCAATCAACGAAATTGCTTCAAGGCTCCGTCTTTGAATTTTGCTTTCGCCACCAAATCTGAATTTCCACGATCGCAATCTGTAGAGACGTTCCCAGAAAAGTTTAAGGACCAAATCTTTCTTCTCTCTTTTTTACCGCGGTTGCCTACTAAACGCAGCGTTTAGGTAAGCGTCACAGGGTTGAGGCGGTACAATTTTAGGAAGGCTTTATATATGTGCTTTTCAATGTTTCGTTAGTAAACTTTAGTTGATTTGGAAATATATCCAAAATCATGTGTTATCGACTCACTGATTTAAATAACAAAAAAAAAAAAACATGCGTAACTTTTTTTTTTTTTAATGAAATCCATAGTTTGGATCAAGTATTGTTTTTACATAATTTACTAATCGAGGTGGATCTTACACTATTATTTTTTTGAATTAATCAATGTCGCAAAGATGGCAGAGAGTGTTATAAGTTATATAACATGGTGGTGTTTGTTTTTCTGCCAGCGAGCGCGCTCCATAACAATGGGCCGAAATTAATAGAAAGCCGACGAAGTTGTTTATGTTAAAATAAATGCTTATGAACTACAATTCTTAATTAAGCCTGTTAATTTGGAGAGGCGGGCTTGGCAAAACAGTTCACAAAGGATCATGTAATTGGTTAAACGTTATATTTTGAGTAATAAAATGAACTTGTTCTAATTGAAGGGTACGTCGATCAGTTCGGCTTTAGTTCGACTTTGCTTTCTATCAATATATTTATGTATAGATTTAATTAACTTTTTTCAAAAAAAAGATAATCCAATTCATAACATTTAGGACTAACATGCTACATGTCCGAATCATCGAAATATATGTCTTATAGTTATCAACATTTACAATTCGGAGTTTTTGAGAAAATGTATTATTATAGTCTTCATTTGAATGAAATATCAAGTTTTCGGATGGTTTTGCTTAGAAGGGCAGTTTATGATATTCTGCATCTTTATTATTACTATAAAATAGATGGACAGTTAAGCAAGGGTCTCAAATTTATTGGCAAAGCAATAAATGTTATCTGTATAGCACATGCACATGGGTATTCTTTTCCTCTTTATAAGGTCCATTTTTCATTATATAATCTCCTTAATGTATATTGTAACTTTTTAATATTGTTTCGTGAGAAAAGGTGTCGAATGGAGAAATTTTCAAACAATCGACTAATCTCTTAAATTCAAATTTAGGTGGAGTTTTCAAAATTTAAAACCATGTAATGACAAATTAGTTGTTACAAGACGACTCTGGGAGAGATCTAACTTGATATTTCATTGATCCCAACCCTAAGAATCTAAGATGTGTTGTCATTATTTTACTCATTAAGTATAATTCAGAACACAAAACACAACTGATTTTTGTTGTTGTCTACTCTTTTATAATGTACTCTACCAGTATTATTAAAAAACGGGCTTCGCTCCTGGGTTTATCGTCTGACCATCGATATCGTTACTAAAAAAATTATGTGAAACTATGATATAATTTTTCCATATAGTTAGTTTTCTTGTGGTTTTTGGTAAATGTTTTTCATTGTTGTTAAAATATCAATCAACTGTATTTGATATAAAATTTTCTTTAAAAATATGTTGAACACCATTACAAAAAAAATGTTAACTCTGATGATTTTTTTTAATACAGTTGTAATTGTAACATTCCATTGGACTAATCATGCTAAAATGTAGATTTTTTTTTTAGATAAATTAAGTATATAATGATAATATGGGTGATACAATCAGAAGTTTTTTAATTTTTTTTTATAAAAGTATGTAATGTTACAGCTTAACAATACAATGCTAATGCGAGTTGACTATTAGCCAAGTTGTGGCTTGCCTCCATCCTATGACTTGGGTTCAAGACTTCAAGTTCCACAGTCTGGATTTAAAAAATGTTGGCAAGAAAAAGAAACAATACAATATATATCTTAACAGAAAAAATGCATCATTAAGGGATGATTATATCCATCGGATTCTAGTTTGTTCCTTTTTTTAATATGACAAAAGTAGAAAAGTTTACACAACAACTAAAGTCAACATGTTGGATTTTGCAAACCTGCCTAATAAGGAAAAAAACGCCACTCCAAGGGCCAAAATCAATATAAATTAATATAAAATCAATAAAAACGCAACTCCAAGTCTGATCTATATTTTACAAACAATATTTTTTTGTCGTTCTACAACGTTAATATAAATTTTTTAATTTCGTATCGACTAATGTTGAATGAGTTAATCTGTTAAATCTTCTAACATAAGAATGTGTACATAGCAAGGTGTACATAAAAATTTCCCTAAAAAATTTAATGATATTTATGCTAATTTGAGATTAATAAATACAACATTTCATGTAGTTGTTATGCAGTAAGTCGCTTTTATTGGTCAAAGGAGCAGGTGCTTCAAAAAGAAAATAACATATAAACTAAAATCTATAGAGTATGCACAGCGAAATAGCAAGTATATCTCCAAAAAAACAGCATATAGATTATTTCTTCTGGAAGGTAACTTTTTTACATGTTTTCTTCCTTCAAGTTTCTAAAGTTAGGAAAGTACCTTGAACTATTTTAAATAATTAGGTAGAAATTTGTAGGCTAAGGAGACGTGCGTTAAAAGTGAGTTGACTTCTCTAACTATAGCCAAAACATCGAGCACTTAAATCATTTTTGTAAGTCTAAATAACAAAAAGTTCAAGGTACAAAAAGTAACAAATAACAAAAAGGACAGAGTGAATCCGCTCCTCCGCCTTGTAGGGTTAGTATGTGATTGGAGAAAATCGAAGCACGTCCCTTTTTTTTAGATTGACTTATGAGTTATGATCATATACTAAATACAAGATAAATCAAGTCCCGTTCTGCTAAACAAAGATTCATAAAATTAGTAGTAACTAATACGATAATAATGGCTAAAAGTTAAAAGTTGAACTACCGTCTATACGTATATATGATCATATAATATTGGCACTACTGTTTATTACTGCTTTTCTAAGATAAATATAATTAAAACGGTCTACGTTGACATATATACTCACTATAAATTTATTTTTTGGTTACAAATTTAAAACGAGCTATGATAATAAGACAAGATTCGCCTCGAGTCATAACATAAAAAGGCATGGAAGCTTCTTGTAATGCTGATTTCTTGTTTCATCCCTACCCTCTCTCCTTTTTTTTCAGCACAAGTAAAAGTTAATCCACTGCCCAAAACTATGCCAATTAATATTGTATATTTCTAGACTTCTAGTAGTAACCCTAAATAAAAGGCCTTTTTGAGAGTTTCGTGTTAACAATGAAATAAGTTTTTGTGTAACCTATACAAAGATGAAACAGTTTTTTCAAACGAATGGAAAAAGGAAAATGTTTTCTTCTGGTTTGACTTAATAAAGTGGGACCCACTAAATCTCGATAAACAGAGTTGCTCTGCTTCTCCGTGTCTTCTTGTCCTATGTTTCCCTTTCACATCTTTCCGTTTCCAAATGTTTACTGTATATAACTATTTCACATCTTTCCGTTTCCAAATGTTTACTGTATATAACTATTTCACATATACACTAATGTATAAATGTCATACCTATCCACACGTCATACACATTTTCTGTGTACATTATTCAAAATAAAACAGGGCTCAACAACTACCAACGTTTTACTAAATTCGTATTAACTGGCTAACAACTTTATGTTATTATATTTTCACATAACACTCTCATCTAAGTAACATGGAAAATATTATAAAAATAATTTTATTTAAAAGTAATATTATTTTATGATGATATTGTTTAATTTTTTTTTGAAAAAAAACAGTGGTAACTATACTGTGGGAATTGTATGCTGAATCTGAAACTTTATATTTTAGCATTTAGAACTTTTAGAATTTTCAAAGAGTATTAGGAATGTTTTATGTTTTTTGAATTTTTTATTTATAAATTCCAAAATTTACAAGTTCAATTTTTTTTTTGTTTAAAATTATTAGAATTACTTTAGATTTTTTTTACAGTTCTTTAATTTTTAAGAGTTTTATAAGTTTTCTGAATTTTAAAAAATGTTTTTAACTAAAACATTAATGAATATTAATTTTTCATCAACTCTTGGTTTTTTATTGGATACAATTTGAGAGTTTGTGTATTTTAATGGAAGAAAAAAACTAGTTCATGTATTTTTGTGGAAATAGATAAATAGTTGGTATATTTTTATGGAATTTTCTCAATTAAAAAAGATCCATCTCTTGAAATGGAAATAATAGTTTGGGATTTGGTAGTCTAACTCAAAATTAGGAGTCATGCTATTTTCATGATATTTTCCAAATCTTCTTTTTATTTGTTTTCTTTAAATTTGTGTGAGAAGACTGTTATTTCATGAAAGTAGTAAAATTTTATAAGCACAATAAATACGATGCTACTATTCGAAATTAGCCATGAATTGTATGTGAACTAGTGGTGGTGTTCTTTGTCTTGTTGATTTAAATGAGGGAGCATAGGATTTTTTTATTCGTTTTTTGGGTGCATAGGATTTGGTGAGATCAAAATATTAAATTCACAGAAAAACAATTAATTACTTTGCTCATTCTTTGATTTCTTTCTTCGTTTAAATTAATCTTTGATTGACTTTACATGTCTTAACGTTAATCAGATCCAATCCCATTATAAATAGTATTTATATTTCCAATTAATTGTTTACATATATAACTTCGTAAAACCTGCAGATTCATGAGGCACACCCTTCTTGGTGTAACTGTTAAATCTTTAATGAAATTTTCTCTTCTGTCATCATCAATGGTCCAACCTGTAATTCTCTTATTCATCACTCTTCTCTATTTCTCTTTTTCCTCTTAGAAACCTAAAAAAAAAAAAACAGAGCAATCTCTCTTTCTGTCTCTGAGAGCTTCCATGTCTGAAACCAACAACAAAGCTTGAGTCTTTGTAAGTAACCCTCCTCTTAATTTTCCAAACCCTGAAACTTTCTCGGGAAAATATGAAGTGGGCTTTCCCGGAAATCAAAAGAACTCAGAATTTCCTCTCTCCTTCATCACTACCACAACAACCACCACAAGAACCACCGTTATCTCTCCGGTCAAACTTCGATCTAAACAGCAAAATCAGCCCAAGCATTCTCCTTATAATCATAATCCTCTCAATCATCTTCTTCATCTCTGGTCTCCTTCATCTCTTAGTCAGATTCCTCCTTACACCATCAAGCAGAGACAGAGAAGATTACTTCGACAACGTCACTGCTCTTCAAGGCCAGCTTCAACAGCTTTTTCACCTCCATGATTCAGGAGTTGACCAATCCTTCATCGACACGTTACCAGTTTTCCATTACAAATCCATTATCGGTCTCAAGAATTATCCTTTTGATTGTGCGGTTTGTCTCTGTGAGTTCGAAACAGAGGATAAGCTCAGGCTTTTACCTAAATGCAGCCACGCCTTTCACATGGACTGTATCGATACTTGGCTTCTCTCTCACTCAACTTGTCCCTTGTGCAGATCTAGTCTCCTCTCTGATCTCTCTTCTCACCAAGATCCTCGTTCTTCTTTCCTACTCGTTCTTGAGTCCGCGAGTGATCATAGCTCCAGAGAGATCGGAGGAGATAGAGACAGTGCAGCTTGTGTAGCTGCAAATGATGATACCGATGTGTATAATGCTCATTCACAATCCAATTCTCATCTGAGTTTTGTCGGAAACAATGATCTTGGCTCGACCCGTGTGGACCCGGGTCGTGGAGGTCAATACCCGGATGGTGAATTAGGTGGTTCGGTTGAAAAGGTTGTTCCTTTTGCAGTTAAGCTTGGGAAATTTAGGAACGTAGATATTGGTGAAGCAACTAGTAGCAGCAATCACATTGGTAATAGTAGCAATATAGACGAGAGGAGATGTTTTTCAATGGGATCATATGAGTATATAATGGAAGAAGAAACCGCTCTTAAGGTTCATGTTTCAACCAAGAAACCATCAACCAAGAACCGTCGCTTGCCTGGTCACAGGACTGCTATGTCCGAATGCGGTTTTGATACAACAGGAAGATTGAAATTCAATGGGAGCGGATCGATGAGGATCGCGGAAGAAGCGACCGAGAAGAATGTAGTTGAAAGAGAGAGCTTTTCGGTATCGAAAATTTGGCTAAGGGGGAAGAAGGAGAAGCATAGTAAAGTTCAAGGAAAAGAGGATAGTTCATTGGTTTCGTCGTCTTCGGGAAGAGCATTTTCTTTCGGGTTATCGAACCAGCGGAACCATCCCGATGCTAAGATCGAAAGCGGTTGCGAAGAAGAGAATCAAAAGTGTGAAAATTCACAATCTTTGGAGACTAAAACACCATCTTTTGCTAGGAGGACTATGCTTTGGCTTGCAGGGAGACAAAACAAGGTTGTTCATTCTTCTTCTACGTCTAATGTTTAGTTTCTATATTTTTTCTTTTTGAAATTTTAGTTTTTTTTTTCAATTGTTTCTTTGTGTTAGTCCTCATAAGTGAAAAAAAAACAGATGAATCATTGTAGAAACGTGGTGTTGAGATATATATAAATTTTTAGACATTACACTGATAAACATTCTGATGCATCTTATTATTCGTTTGACAAATCATTTTCAGTGTTTAAATATTTGGTCCAAACAATTTATAATCGATTTAAGCTTTCCATCTAACAAGAAAATGACTCTTAAATTGACTATTAATTGTTTGGACCAAATATTTAAGAACTGAAAATGATTTGTCAAAAAAAAAAAGAAAAGATAGGATTGCCACAGATTCAAATCAGTTGTATGATTCTTCTGTCATTTGAAAGCTAAGTACTATTGAAGAAATTGTGTAACTAGATTTCTTTATGTAAATTTATGTAAAACTCCAAATTTGATGATATTAAAAGTTCAGATTAATTTAACCTGCAATTCTTGATATGTTCAGCAGAACTGTTAATCGTATAATTTATTATTGTCCCATTTGAATTTTCTAATAAAACAGTAATCGTATAATTTGCATTTGAGATGCAAACCATAATTCTAACTTCTAAGAATCTTGAAGGAATGATTTTCTCTTTGTTTATTTGTTTTTTTTCTTTTTCTTTTTTCTTGAGGAGCATTAGATAAGAAGTGGGTGTGGTGGTAAGACAGTTGCATTGAATTGAGGCAATTCTTCATACGACAAAAGAGTGGCATCTTGATTCCTGTGCAATATGTTAGACTATATATATGTGTATATCATTATGTGTGTATGTATATATGTTTTAATGTTGAATGGCTAAAGTTTTGCATTAATTGGTGAATTAATAATGGGCATGGAAGCAGTTGGGTTACATGCCCACTAGTCACTTAGTCTTTATTGCGTGACACTATTCGTCAAATTTTATGACGTTAATAACATTGGGTTACGTGCTAAACTAATTCATCCAATTTTGAAAAGAAGAAGAATATATATAATAGGTTAAAGACTTGAAGAAAAGACATAATACTCCATAGTATGAAAAATATTAACCTTATAATGCGTCTCTTTCTATTTTAGTGAGATACATGTTTTCGTGAAAGTGATTTTTGGTTCCTTGTTTTAGTTTTCGAGTGGGTTTATGTGAGAGGTTCTATTGTCTTCAAATCAGACAATATTTCTAGCTAGGACCATATGCTAGAATTGTAGTAATCTAAACCGTTTATGTACAAATGGTGCATTTGCATAAATAATTGGGTTTTCAAGTAAACCTTTTTTGGCAACATTTTGATATGTTTGGGAACTATGACTTGGTTTTTTTATAAGTTATAATATTCAATTTATTTTTGACTCGAAATTCTTAAGAAATTTCCAAATAGTTTGAGACAACTTGTGTCCTAATGTTTGATTGACCTTAAAAAAAAAAAGGGTTAGTTGTTAACTATCTACCTAATAATTTCCTCTCTTCTCGGTAATTACTACCAAAAAGAAAGTCACATAAGTAAGAAGTCAGAACTCACAAGTCCTTTTGACATTAATTTAGACAATAAAAAGAGAAGACTACATGTCGTTTTTGAAGACGATTAAACGTCAGGCAGTGAAGATCCGCGTATGGAAAAAGCGCAACGCCGCGTTGTCTATCTTTTTTCCATCGGCCTCCCTTTTCAATTGAACTGGTTAAGAAGAGTCCAACAATTAAACAAAACATTTAAGAGTCCAATCACTGACTAACTGGGCTGGGCCTAACAAGAAATGTGAAATATGATATGGACATCCATATCTTTAATTTATATTTGTTCTAATAATCTATAATGAAAATGTTAGCAAGCCAACTGCTATAGAAATGTATTGGGTGGGATCTGTTGTAAATGAAATTTGTAGTTCACAACTCATATATTTAGATTAGACTGATAATTTATAAATATTTTTTTTATAGTTTATGCGGAGAAATAACATAAAAGTACCACTTTGTTACAATCTAAGCAAAAATGAATTAGATACCACCATTGTGGGCATGACTCTCATGAGACAATACGTGAGTACGTATCACGTATGGTTATTTGGTTTTTTCCCGTTGTCAAAAAGCGTCTTCTTCCTTAGCTAAAATTTGAACGATGCTGATTGATGGAACTATGAAGTATATATGAAAAAGGAGATTTACACATGTTGAAACTATTGTTTATTTGGCCATACTCTCCTTTAAAAAAAAAAACAGTCTTTAACGAAAAAAAATACTTACAAAGAGAGTAAAATATATTTCTTCTTTTTCTGCTTGTATTATATGCTCACAAATGGTATCCTATTAAGGGGAAACGAAGAATGAAATCAGTTTTTATATTAAAAAACAATATAAAGTATGTTCTTTTTCAATGTTTAAATAAGTAAATAACAGTTGTCTTTCTTTTTTTCATTAAAAAAAAATTCAAAAACAATTAAGCAATCGAACGAAGCCATATACTAAAATTGTTTTATCAAAAAAAAAAAAAAAGATATACTAAATTTCATAGTAAATTAAATGCAACCGAACGAAGCCATATAAAACAAAATTGCTAACAAATGTTACAATCAAAACCACCATTAACTACTAAGTAGCAGAAATTCAAATTCACTATAAACGTCGTATAAATTTCCTTATGTACAAAATGCCTTACTATAATTCCATCCTCGTATGACAATTGCAATGTCCGAATAATAACATACGGTCCTAATGACCAACAATGATCCGATCAAGATCATGCTTTCGCAAATAGTCTCTGTTAAAAAACAAAAAAAAAAAAAAAACTCATTTACTGCTCAATTCCGGCCTCGGCAGCATCAACAATACTCCTCATAACATTCACTTGCGTCTGAAGCGACACAATGTAATCTAAGGTTTCTCGTAGCAACAAGACGTCATTGCTCATAAACTCTCCACCAGGGACAACGTTTCTTAATCCTTGAGTCCTTCTCTTAACAAGCCTCTTAGCTTTTGCTGCGGCCTCTTCGCATGCTGATCTCGATTTTCTCCTCAAGATCTTCTTGCTTCGTCTCACGATCTTCCTATGACACACAATGTTCTTAGGCAATTTCTTGTTTATTAACGACTCCGCTTTGATGCCGGAGAGCATCTGACGTACGAGTAAGTTGTCCTCGGTGGCGGTTTTCTCGATTAGGGCTCGGCTCCAACAAGTTGTTCCTTTCCTTAGAGACGCCATTGCAACGTCTGCAGAGAGCTTAATGGCTTTCTTTCTCTCGGAGACGCTCGTGTTGTCTATCGAAGGACGAAATATCTGGAGACCCATTTGCCACTTCTTGAGGAATTCTTCATTCATTGAGCTTGTAGGCTGCATCCTAAATCCTAATCAAGTAAAAAAAAAACACTCAATTATGAATAATTCTCTTCAAGAAAAGTAAATTAATAATAATAAAAGTAATCATCCATATATATATAATGCCTTTAATTATGCATCAAATGTGTAATTTTACATCAAATCATAATCAAACTGGTTGTTTTCCGTTTAGGGTTCCTTATCATATAACCAAAAGAGACATGAACAAATACCTTTTTAAAGAAAAAATTATCTTCAAGCGTCGTCAAAGACTGGTAAGAACAAATCTGCGGTCACTTCAGGAATTCTTGAATTCGACGAGAGAGATTGAAAGAGATAGAGAGCGAGACAGAGAGGTAAGGGAGAGAGAAAAAGGAGAAGGAAAGGGTCCATTTTAATTGTTTCAAAAGGAGAGGGAAAATGGTGGGGGCAATAGGAGATAGGAGAAGCACATGCATGCACATGCTATCTATGGCCCACGTTCCCTTTTGTATTACCCTATAATTTAGGAAACTTTTGTCCATTATTATTTGTTTCCGCCGAAAACTTGTGATCATATACGTTTATGATGTTTTTAATTTTGTTATTATGCGGATCTTATATGTCTAATGTTTTAGGTGTACCTTTTTTTTTGTCAACTGCGTAACTTAATTTGGATTTTTTTTATTTTTTAAAAAATACTCTGTGACCAGTATAATTATCTCTCATTTTTGATTTAACATATGAGTATAATCTCTATCTGACAATCTCATCAATCTGCGCAGTCACAAGATAAGAGCTCCACGCAAATACATTAAGACCAAGCACGCGAAATAATCTAATGATTAACTCTGGGTTTTAATTGAGAAAGTGTCATTACTTAATTAGACCATAATAATAATAAAATAAAATGTTCATAAAAAAGAAATGTTCATCTGAAGTTTGAGTTTTAAATGTTAAAGAATTAACGTAAAATATTATAAGCAATGGCTCTCCAATGTTGTACACTGAGTCATCCATCAAGGTGTATAATTTATAAGCAATGGCTCTCCAATGTTGTACACTGTCCATCATAGCATAACAACTAGATTATCAAATAAATGTACACAAGTATAACGTTACATGACTATATGTAGTAGTTGATGCATAAATAGATTTTTTTTTTTTTTTTTTTTTATCATCTAGCTTACGAACTTAAATATAATTTTTAGCTAAGAAATATGGCTGATTCTGACGATTGTGAGTGTGGATATGTAATTTCATTTGTTGATGTAATCAATCCAATTATTATCGACCAGTACTCAGTTTGATTATTGTCGACAATGTCATATACACATGAAAAAGAAAATCACATAGTAGAAAACTAGAAATTAACGATTTTTACAACAGTAGAAATAACGCTTCGCCTTGCACTAGCACACTCTGGTTAAGTAAATTATACGGTGAATTATTTCTTATTTTTTCTTGCGAATAGTGATGATACATTCACAACTAGTGTCTAATATGAACTGTGCTATAACTTTTTAATACACACAACAAATAACATCAATGGTTTTAGTGGTGAAAACGTGGCGATCCGCAAACTTTGGGAAAGCCTGGTTTTGAAAAGAGAAAAGAAACAATAATAATTGTTGACGAAAATATTAGAAAATGTTAAAAAAAAAAAAAATGAAAGATAAAATATTAATAATTAAAGAAGACAAATTGTATTATATCGGGCATTTTAATCCAGAAAACGAAAAAATGATATTGATGATGTACATGTATATAACACATGGATGATAATGATATTGATAGATGTAAATGAATATAGAAGTTGATGTTCAATAAATGAATAGATATATATATATATATATACTAGATTTGTACCCGCGGTATACCGCGGGTCAATTATTTTGATATAAATTATATTTATTTTTATTTATATTGTTAATAAATATTTTTATTTTTTTATATAGTTTTAACTTGATTTTTTATAATGTTTAAATATATATTTGTAATTTTTTTGTTTATTTATTTTTTATAATATATCTAACGTGTTTTTAACATCAAATTGTTTTATTTTTCTGTAACAATAGCAAATTTCTGTTATTTGAATTAAACATACGACAAATGAATGATTCTATACTCTCATTCAAACAATTTAGACCAAATCGTACAAAATTAAATATTAAATTAATCTGAACTAAAAAAAAACAATACAGTTCTCCTTATTATATATTGAAAATATAAATTATATTTCTTATTATATATTTTATTATCAGTTCTCCTTGTCTTAAACCTGCATATTTTTGGACAAAAACCCGTATTGTCCCATACTTGTCGGGAACTTTCCATTCTGTAATCGATCATTGTTATATAGTTATCCATTTTGGATTGATTATTTTAGAATTTTTATTCTATTTGTATTTAAAATAACTTTTACTAAATAATTTATTATTATTATAAATAAGTAGTTATATATATATTATTGATTAGTCGATATTATATAGTTTTAATATTAATAGTATTTTAAACTTTTAAGAGAGTTTTAAATATTATTAATATTTTAATAGAGTTATACAGAATAAATTTTTTAAATTTTAAATATTATTTTAAATTATTTTAAATAAGTACCATATTAAATCGAATATTTTTAAAAATATTTGGACGTCTGATAAGTCAAGTTTTCTACTCATTTGTATATAAAATCATTTTGGTCTTTTTTTTTAATACGACTTTGAACTGTTGCACAAAAATTATTTAAAATAACTTTTACTAAATAATTTATTATTATTATAAATAAGTAGTTATGTATATATTATTGATTAGTCGATATTATATACTTTTAGTATTAATAGTATTTTAAACTTTTAAGAGAGTTTTAAATATTATTAATATTTTAATAGAGTTAAACCGAATAAATTTTTTAAAATTTAAATTATTTCAAATAAGTACCGGATTAAACCGAATATTTTTAAAAATATTTGGACGTCTGATAAGTCAAGTTTCCTACTCATTTTTATATAAAATCATTTTGGTGTTTTTTATAGTATGACTTTGAACTGTTGGACAAAAATTTTAGTCGATGTGGGACTTTTAAATTATTTCAACTAATAAACTGGATAAAATTGAATAAGTTTTTTCATTAAATTATTTCAACGCATGATAAGTCAAGTTTCATTCTCATTGCATTTAAAATCATTTTTGTGTTTTTATAATATTATTCAGAATCATTGCCCAAAATTTTAGTCAATGAGAGATGTTAAACACACTTTTTTCTTTAATTGAATAATATATGTCCATTTTTTAAATTTTGAATCATAATATATGGAGAACAAAATTTAATTTTTATTAATTATATGTATTATATAATAATTTTAAATAATTTGAAAATAAGATCTAACAAATGTGATAGGAGAATCATAATTTATAGTATTAATATTGCAACATTAGATAAGGAAATAAATGATAAAGAGGAGAAAGAAAAAGATGCAAATAAATTGTTAATTTAATTTTGGTGGAATTAATATTTCCTTTTTATGGATGTTTGGATATAGGATTAATCATAAATTTTTTAATTTTTTAATTTTGGAGTGTTTGGAAACACCCTCTAAGATTGAGTCTTTTTTAATAGTTTAGTAGATATAACTGTAGAAGAGAAATAATTTTAGTATTAAGTATTTTTTTTTTCTCCAACAACATACATCGAACATGGAGTCTGGTGCGAGAATTTCTTTTCAAATGGACCTCCGTAATTTACGGGAATCTCAACAATCATCCTCCAAACTCTACACGCCCACCATCTCATGTCGTCACCATCGTCTAACTCATTCGATTCATTATTTTTTTGTCCCAAATCTTACGAAAATGTTGTGTGCCTTAAACATTCGATACACATAATCATCATCTATATAGAAAACATATAACGACGTCGTTAAGGTGAAAGAGGCAATGCTCTTGCACGCACGCGTCCACCGGAAGCGCATGTGCACACGTGGAGGGACCCTTGTTCATCAGAAAAATCAGACCCACAATTTTCTTTTATAACTAAAGTGTGATTTCAACGGTTGGTCCCACTCATTTGTCTCTCTGAGGGAACGGCTGTGTGATCTGCTTTATGTTCACTACCTGAAATCTTCAAGGAAATAAAACCTTGTTTAGTCTATGATTTTCAATCCTGATATTTTCACGCATCTAAGACATGCTGAAGATCAACTTATTATTTATTTTTCATAAACGAACATTAAAATGTATGATTGATCTTGAGTTAAGAGAATTACCTACATTAGGATCAGTTTCTTTGACACAACTTTATTTATCATGAATTTGAATTTTCTTCAAATTTGCAAATAAAATGGCTACTACATTGATGTACAACATATTATAAATACCTTATGCAAAGGTATCTACCAAAATTATGCGAAGTTTTAACTCCCTTGTATGAAGATTTACTAAACTTTTCTTTTTTTGATAAGAGATTTACTAACCGAAGACATGGAATTTACTATATTCCAATATATACTTCTATCATTACTTGATCTAGATCAGTTGTTACCTTACCATTAAATTTTTGATAGTGTATTCTTCATTTAACAGAAAAAAGAATTGATCAGTTGTCTTGATTCAGTAGACGGATGAAACTAAAGTAGATAAATTTATTTGTTGAGATAATTGGTGGCATGGCTGATTGGGAATTTCCATCACTTACCATGGTGAATAAACAGAAAATCGACGAAATCAAGAGAGAGTAAAAACTAAGAAAAATTTGTGGAATAAATATGTAGTTTTGTAAAAATGAAAAGTATGTTCTATTCCATTGATGCAAAACATTTTATAAGTAATACAAATAGTATTATGATAGTATGTTATAATATAAATTTACTGATCAATTTTTCCTTCAATTCAACTTTATCAGATCTATATATACTAATTACGAACGACCTCCATTCTTATCATATTAATTCATATAACGTTTGATCTTATATATATATATATATATATGTATATATAGGTTATAGGTAGGCCATGCGATATAATTTGAAATTAAATCGGTAGAACCGACGGAATGGTGAATGTTTTAGCTTCAGTCTACGATTGATACAACCCCAAAGTCAATTAAAGTAAATGTTTACTTTTAATTGGATAATGCTTTAGGTATAATCTAAAATCAACAAACATAATCTCCTTTTAATGATATATTTGTCCCCTTAAATCAAGGGAAGATTAGTGGCTTCTGCCGTACACTTCCAAGGACAAAAGTAAAAAACTCTCCCTCCCTAGTTACTTAAATAAGTTAAAAGTAGTTGTTTATCGGAGAAGTTTGAAAAACTTAATTAAGACTTAACAAATAAGCGATAATTATATTTACAATGGTAATAGCGAACAAGCAAACAAGCGTTGTATAACATGTTTGAACAAGATTCGTTAGTGATGAAAAACAAATTACAACGAAATATATTTTTGAAATTTGATTTAAAATTGTAATAGTTGCGAAGCCATGTTGGAGGAGTGAGTGTTTCCACACATGGGAAGTTTCTCTCGTTAAAATTGATATAACTAAGGCATCTGATACTATAAAATGCGACTTTGTTTTGGACTGTCTTAATGCTCTAAGCTTCACAGCACAATACATATTTTGGCCAAAACCTGCATTACTACATCCCTCTTTGTTGGTTCTCTAACGGAGCTATCCATAGTTTCTTTAGAGGAAGCAGATGTCTTCAATAGTTAAAAAGAAAAAAAAAAAAAAAAAAAAAAAAAAGCAGAGGTCGTCGATAAAGTGACCTTTTCTCTCCATAATTATTTGGCCTAGCTACGAATATTCTAGCTCAAAAATTGAGTGTTTGGATACCATGCCAATTGTGAAAACATCAAAGTCCATCTTTGCTTTTACTCATGACCCTTTTTTTTTTTTTTTTTAAATCTTCTCTGAATGATTCAGCCAGATATGTCCAAGGCATCTTCCGTGTCCTCTATAATTTCAGATACATGTCTAATTTAGTTGTTAGTGTAGAGAAGTAATGCTTCTTCCCGTCTGGACTTTCTACAGATGATATCAGAAGGATAAAGAAGATTCTGGCATCTCTCGATCTGCTATCAGAAGGATAAAGGATAAAGAATATTTGGAAAAACGAAGGTCGAGAAGAATAATAAATGGATGACCAGTTGGGAGTATATTTACGATAAAAAATTGCATTTGAATGTTGTTTTAATTCATACTTCTAGATCTGCAGGAGAAGATATAGTTATTAAATATAGTATGAAACAAGTGTCAGCGCTTTGGTTAACTTTAACAACTGTTTAGACAAAGATACAATTAAAAGAACAAAGAAATTATTAGTCATAGCTCATGGACTCACTCGTCTGCACTATCACAAGACCAAGTGTGGAAGAGCGCTGTCATGTTAATATGATCAGATCTCTATTGTATTAAGATCTAAAGTTTAAAATGGTGCCAGATAGAAACATTATAAAAATGCCATATTAAAAATATTTACATCAGCAAAAGAAAATTGTAGTTTTCTTGGATGCTGTAGACAGTTTCAAGCGGCCACATACAGTATGATTATTTAACAAATGTTAGTGGTATTAAAATAAAATGAGATATTGGGATTGTTTGATTGATTTAGCCGCAATGGTTCATAAATATTAATTGTGTTTGTAATTTTAATTTATAAATTATAATATATGATTAATCTTATAAAAAATCAGTCTAATGGTTTTACGATATATATTTCTTAATATTATATTTAAAATTTTCAAAAAAACTTTTGTTGCAAATGTAGAAATATTTGATGTTTTCGAAATTTTATATACGGTATATACTTTTGTCATGATTGTCTTGCAATTGCATACGCTTTTACCCACTACAAATGATCCCATATACCATTTTAATAATGCCAATAGCTGCAACCGCTCACTTTTGTAAACTTCATCATACGTAGCCACTTTCGTCGCGTTTATACTACTCATCGAGTCCACAGACTCATATATACATACAATGGGTAGATCATTATAATGAGCGATGACTTTACAAAAAGAAAAAAAGAAAAAAAGAAAAAAAAAAACGCAAGGAATACAAGCCTTATAAAAATTAGAAACCAGAAAACAAATTGAACTAATAAAGTTGGTAGTGATTGAGGCAGAGTTTCATTGTACAATCTCGATTTTAAACACTGTCCACTTCAAAAACAATAGATGATACAACGTATAGAATACATCCAATTTTACAAAAAAAAACAAAGTTCACATGATAATATGAAACCACAATACGACAAAGAAGTACGTATTGGCCAACCAAATTAACATGGTTCTTTAAGCATAATAGTCAATAATTGAGATGATTAATAGTTTATATAATTAACAAGATCGTACAAGCCACACATGACACAACAATATAAAGAGAACAGAAAAAAAGAGAAAGTAAGATTCACGAGAAGAGATGGGGATGGTAGAGGAGTACAAGCCAGTAATGGCAATGATGATGATTCAAGTGTGTTATGCAGGAGTCACTCTTTCCGCTAGAGCTACTTTGGTTCATGGATTAAGCCCTCGGGTTTTTATCCTCTACAGGCAAGCCTTTGCAACCATTTTCATCTTCCCATTTCTCTACTTCTCCAGGTAACTAATATACATCTTTTTTTTTTTTTTTTCTTTAAGTGGCAATAAAAATTTGTGATTTGTTAAGTTTCATGTGCTCAAAACTTAGATTGACCAATAAAATCTGAAGGAATCGATAAAAAAATCTTAACTTAATTAATTGTTATTGATTCCTATGTTTATTATTTGGCTGTAGGAGAAAATCAAAGAAATCTATATCTTCTTTGGATCTCAAGAGCTTTTCTTTAATATTCTTGGTCTCGCTTATAGGGTAAGTTTATATGTATATTTACAAATATATATATATCTAAATTTTGTTTCTTTAGAACTCCAATTTGATGATTCTTGGACCAATTTATTTATTCTTTATTGTTTTGCAGCATTACAATAAATCAAAATCTGTATCTTGAAGGTCTTTACTTATCTTCATCTTCGATGGGAAGTGCAGTGGGTAATATCATCCCTGCAATCACCTTCCTCATCTCATTTCTCGCCGGGTATATATCAATACATTTCTCTTTATATCGATCGAAATTGTGAAAACAAGATTCATGTGTTTCTTTATACTGATCTATATAGATACGAGAAAGTGAATCTCCGGGATATAAGAGGCTTAGCGAAGATAGTAGGGACAATCTTCTCTGTAGCAGGAGCGACCTCCATGACTCTGCTTCGTGGACCAAAGATTCTCAACTCAGAATCTGCTTTACCAATCGCTAAATCGGTTTTAGGAAATTTAAAAGATCAGAACATGTGGTTGATTGGTTGTTTGTTCTTGTTCTCTAGCACTCTTTGCTGGTCATTTTGGCTTATTCTTCAGGTAAACTTACACTAAACTAATCAAAGATCATAAACCTTATTTTTTGTAAAGTTTCTTGCCTTACAAGAAAAGTGAACTCTGTTTCAACAAAACCCTAGGTTCCAATCTCTGCCTACTACCCAGATCACCTCTCTTTATCAGCATGGATGTGTTTATTCGGAACGATCCAATGTGCATTCGTCACTTTCTTCTTGGAGAAAGACCCAAACGCTTGGATTCTCCATTCCTACTCCGAGTTTGCGACATGTCTCTATGCAGTACGCCCATAAAACATTCCTCTGTTTTTATATTACTTTCACCAGCCGATTAATCTAATAATTAGCGTAAATTCTAATCATCATGAAAAATGTGTATGTTAGGGAATTGGGGCATCGGCACTTTCGTTTACGGTCCAAGCTTGGGCTATATCAAAAAGAGGCCCTGTGTTCTCTGCACTGTTTAATCCCCTCACTACAGTCATTGTCACAATCTTGGCTGCTCTGTTCTTCCAAGAAGAGATTTACACTGGGAGGTACAAAACATTACTTTAAAAAAAAAAAATCAAGATAAAATCCATAAACATAATCTTCTTCTTTTTTTGATGTTTTGAAATAGTTTAATCGGAGGATTAGGTGTGATAATGGGACTTTACATTGTGCTCTGGGGTAAAGCAAAAGATGTCATGATGAATCAAGAACATAGAGACAAGAACAATAACTCAGAAGTGAAGATTCAAGTTGAAGATTCTTCAACCACAACAATCTGTAATAGCGATCTGAAGAATCCTCTTCTGTCCAAACACAAATCAACAGAAGAAATCCAAACACAGCAACAACTAAACTAAAAATTCAAGATTCATTCCCTCTTCTGTTTCTAAAAGATGTTTGCTCTAATAAAGGCAATATATATAATATAATTTATTAATGAAAAATCAAAGTCTAGCTTGAACAAGATACTAAAACATACTCCTAATCGCAAATAAAAAACCGGCGAAATCAAGAATTTTAGAAGCCATTGGAACGGGCATAACTATCATCTCTCTTGTTGTTTCGGAAGGCGCAACATCCCATAGCGTAGACGATAGTGAGGAATACAAGGAAGATAATGTTGACAATAGCAACTATTTTCCATGAGCTCTTAAGGTTGTCGAGAAAACTTGCCTTGCAGGCTTTGCAATCGTAGCATAGCTTCTCGTTGTTGCTGTCCCAAAGTAGGCAATCTGAGTTTTTATATGTTTCTAATGTTTTGTTCCAAGTCGTTGGGCTTACGTAGATGAAGTTACAGTCATTAGAGGGCTTGCAGCAACCAGACTGTAAACAAAACAAACAACCAAGATTCAATCATAGAATTTGCTTTAAGATTGGTATTATTCATGATGCAGACGAAAAGGGTCAAGACTAAAACCCTAAAAAGGGCTAAAAAAGAGTTTCAAAATTGGTTACCTCAATAGCAGTGAGATGCTGTTTGTAGAAAGCAGAAACAGGCTTATTACTAGAGAAAACCTCCAAGCGATTACAGATCTTGCTCTCGTAAAGACAGCTTCTAATGTTGTTCCAATGCTTAGCGTTGCTCACACGCTTCTGTAACCAATTAGAGTAAGCCTCGAGCCTATACTCTTTATAAGCCTTTCCAGGGATACTTTCTCCGGAGCCTTTACTGGTGACGACGAAGGCGAAGATGGTAAAGCAGAGGACGGTGAGGATTAAGAAGAACATTACGAAGAGGTAGAACCAGAGAAGCCAAGTCACTCTACAGCAAGATCCGACGACTCCTGCGATTGCTACTATCATGAGGAAAACGCCGAGAGCGATCATGGGTTTGTCGAGGAATCGCTCACACTGCGTTGAGCCTTTAAGGCTTAGCCAGATTCCGGTCGAGAGAATAGGAATCGATAGGAGGAAGACGAAGAAGTTGAGTATTCCTACGAGGCTGTTACTACAACGAACCATTGTGATATATTGAAGACGTAATCAGCAAGAATGGGATTGTATGATTAGGTATTGAAAGGAGAATATTAGGATTTATAAAGTGGAAATTAAGTGAAACGCATAGAGGAAGGTGACGAGATTAGTACAGAAATTTCGGTATTGCCTTATATAACTACACGACGAGTACTAATGTCTTTATGTTTCGGTTTCAAACGTTTTGAGTTAGTGTTATAACTCTCACGCGCTTTCGAGTTAGTGATGATTTTGAATTTCCGGATTTTTAAAAATTTACCAATGAAAAATCTTACGCTTATTTTGGTAAAAAATATCAAAGATATCGTTTTGTTACAGAACTCTCTCCCTTTCTCTTCTTTTTTATTTTTTTGGTTACAACTTCCGCAAATTCATTGAAGGTTGCTCGACCATCACAACTTCTACTGTAAGTGGTGATGACGCTGTGTTACATTACTTAGCGTGTGAAAGAGCCAAGTCAGCTGATGGTTATTTACTTTCAAAGTGATTGGAACATTCTAATTATAGAAAATTTATATACGACGTTACACACGTATAATCCCAACTATAGACATCACATTTATCTTCAGATGCTTCTTTTGGTACAATCTCGAGCTTCTTTTGGTATATTTCTCGAGCTTCATATAACGAGAAATATAGAATGTAATAAAAATAAAGATTGAATACATTATAGAAGTATCGTATAGTCCACAAGACCACAACAAAATTCATCTTATGTACCTATAACATAGCAAAAGTAAAGGAAAAACTTTTGTTAGAAAAACAATGAACAATAGCGCAGCCGAATAGAGGGTATTCCATTTGTATGAATCCATGAAAAGTATAGTAAAAATGATATCACCAAATCAATGGAAATATAAGCAATCAATTTTATTATATTCCACAAAACTTCTATGAAAAATTGAGCTTACTATTTTTCCAACGGCAAAAGACACTCTCTAGTTTTCCTTTGTGCTTTTCAACCAATAATCGAACAAACAAACTATATATCTCTACCTAATTCTAGATCAAAGAATAAACCTAAAAGTTAGATAAAAGCTATAGTATATATGTTTTCTTAAGAAAACGGAATAAGCAACACATTTATTACAAACCTTTGTGCCTCTAAGAGTAAAATCTTCAATTGGCTGAGGTCTGAGCATGACCGGAATTTTCCTCTTTATTCCATCTCTGCATTATGATCAAAGCCAACAAGCATAAAACCATAATATAACAACACAATGATTTTTGACAAAAAAAAAAAAACAACAACACAATGATTATTCGTATATATAGCTAATAATATTCTGTTTTATCAAATTGTTTATTTACACTTGTATTTTCATTAGTAATGATATGATATATTTTTGGTCTCTCCACCACGTCACCACTCGCTTAATTCATAATTCACCAATTACCCAGCTTACGTTCATCACGGTAAATAATTCGTTTTTTCTTAGTTCAACTTTTATGTTTCAATATTTAACATTTCAATCGTACATTATCTAAGTATAAAAATCCGGGTAGGATTATCCTTTAATCAAGCAAATAGATTAGAGAATATGGTCAACTTTCTTTTATCATTTCTGACAAGATTTCATGTTTTGGAAATATGATTATGTTATCTTTTATCATTTGTCACGATTTGAACTTTTTTTTGTTTTTCATCCGTCACGATTTGATGTAATAAAGATGCAATAAAAAAATGCTATTAATCTAATCTACAAAAATCAGGTTTTAGTATTTTCAGAAGAAACAAAACTAGTTGTTAAAATAGTTATGTTATTCAATCATTGACTTTCTTTGTTATTATAGTACTACACATATGTTTTAAAATAATAATAAAGTGCAAACTTTGTCAAAGAAAATCATATATTTTTTAAAATAGATAACTAAATCTAAAGATATTTAAGACTCCAGAATTTATATTAAGAAACTTCTATACTGTCTTGCTACCTTCAAAATACAAATGATGGATGGTTGGTTTATTGTACTCTGTACTGTCGGTGGAGAAGATAACGTGGCATAAGTACATTACAGCTGGACCGTAAGATTACGACTGCAAAATTAAATTCTTCAGCGGATCCAACGGTTACCGTACAGCTTAGGTCTTTCACCTTTACAAAGAAGTCTGGTGGATCCCACACACCACTAAAATCCCACTTTCCCTGCTGTCCCACTCTTCCAGCTGTCGATATTCCTATTTTTATTATTTTTTATTTTTCTCTAGAGATCCGTAACAAACAATTTTGGCAGGAAAATATTTGCTTACAGCAAAATATTAAGAAGACCAAATATTCTGAAATATGTAATTTATTTATCTACAGATTTAAAAATCACGATGATAATTATAAATTAGAACGGGATATGCTGTCCATTTTTTCCGTCAACAGAGTTTTTTTTTTTTTTTGGGTTTTGCTTTTCTTAAAAGAAACGAATATTTAGATTTTATTATCCTTACTCCACCACCATTAAATATGAGCTCAATTTAATCCAAAAATAAAATAACTAGAAAGAGTAAGAACGAATCATAAATGTATGTGGGAAAAAAATAATAATTCATTAAAAATAATAATTCACCGTTAATGTACAAGCTTGGCTTTAGTATTGTATCCGTAATAAGAAAGATACCATCTAACGAACTTCTTCAACCCGGTTTCCAAATCGGTTGTCGGTTTATATCCAAATTCATTTCGGGCGGAGCTAATATTAGCGTGGGTGAACGGAACGTCGCCGTTTCCAGGCATCTCCACGAAGTTCCTCTTGGCTTTCACCTTAAGATGCTTCTCCAATATATCCACCAGAATCGGAACCGTAACCGGTGAAGTGTTCCCGAGGTTAAAGATCCGGTACGGTGCGGATCCACGTTTTTTACCACCCGACCCGGTACTTTTACCCGACGAATCCAGAGATCCTAAACAGCCTTTGACTATATCATCGATGTAAGTGAAATCCCGGGCTAAATCGACCCGGTTTTTGCCACGGTAGATTGTGATTGGTTTACCTTGAAGGATGTTTCTGGTAAAGGAGAAGTAAGCCATGTCGGGTCTTCCCCAAGGTCCGTAAACCGTGAAGAATCTTAAACCGGTAATGGCAAGACCGTAAATATGGTTATAAGTGTGGGTAATTTCCTCGCCGGCTTTTTTCGTTGCGGCGTAGAGACTCGCCGGTTGATCAGTACGGTCAGATTCGGAGAAAGGAACTTTCTCGTTGAGGCCGTAAACGGAGCTCGACGAAGCCCAAACAATCGCCGGCTGAGGATTCGCCGCTTTGCAAATCTCGAGGAGGTTAACGAGTCCGGCGATGTTGCTGTGAACATACGATTGAGGATTCTCCAAAGCGTATCTAACTCCGGCTTGAGCAGCAAGATGCATAACGTGCGTGAAGGCGACGACATCAAAGAGCTTAGCTAATAGCTTGGCGTCGTTGAGATCTCCTTCGACAACGAAGATCCCGCGGGAGGATAAGAGAGATCTGCGCGCGCGTTTCAAGGAAGGATCGTAGTAGTTGTTGAAATTATCGAGTCCAACGACACCATCGCCACGTTTCCTCAACGCGAGTGACACGTGGCTACCGACGAATCCGGTAGCGCCGGTAACGAGGACGGAGATTCCGCCGGAGCGATGGATCTGAGCGGAGGTACGAACCTGTTTCTCCCACTGGATTCCTCCCCAGGAGGCGGTTAGATAACGGCTTCCGGAATCGACGAAGCTCTGAAAACTCAAGTAAGAAGCGGTGAGAGCGATGAGGAAGAGAGCCCAAAGGAACATGGTGCTCGTCGAAGCGAAACAACGGTGGAGCTGACGGTTTGACCGGTCAATTTTGAATTTACCCGGCGTTGACGGAAACAGCTCATCTTCTATTGAAGGCATAATAATAAACTCTCTACAAATTTCTTCCTAAAAGTTCTCTCAACAAAATTTATCGAATGAGGAATTAAAATAAAAATTTTAAAAAAGTTGGGTAAATTTTAGAGGGAAGAAGAAGACAGATGCAGATTTTTTTTTTTTTTTTTTTTGGGGTATTTTCCAAAAGCATCTGCTAAGGAGAAGAGGAAGAGACGGAGAAGTATATATACAGGTGGGGTAAGGGGACAAGGAGACGCGTTAATTTGATTGCCAGATTGGCATTTTCTTTTATTATTTGTTAACAAAAAAAGATAAAGATAACCAAAAAAAACCCTCCTTACAGAAAAAGATGAAAAATAAAAATCTCCTAATTATTTTACTTTTATTGATTAAAAACTGGGTAAATGCTAAATCCACCGCAATCTTTCTTTTTTTTACACCAATCTACCGCAGTTTAAGGAGGTATTTAAAACCGATCAATAATAATCAAAAATATAAGATACAGTGAACTAGAAAACAAAATAGTGAAACTGATCACTTCACTTGGACGATAATATTTGTGGTCTTATCTGCAGTAATTTTTCATCCAAGCTTTTGCGGATTCTGGTGGATTAGCGAGAACGGATATATAGGATTGGTATTTCAAATTCGATTGTTCGAAACATTTTTTTTTTTTTTTTTAGCGTTTTGAATATTAACATATTAATGAGGGTTTATTCAACGAAAAAACTAGTTGAACTTAAAAGAGTTGAAGTTTCTATATAAGTTATATAATGTTATACACTTATGTTTTTTTAAGAAAATACCTGGGTTATTTTTTTTTTGTTAACAAAATACATGGGTTATTGGATCGGTTATTTGTAGTCATTCTTCTAAATTACTTTAAATCTAGTGTTGTTCAATTTCTTAATTTTAGTCTATTTAATGTTAATGGAGTACAATTTTACGATAGCTTTCGTTGTATTTTTATTAAAATGAATTAAAAAATTCAAAGAAACTAATCCGACCGATATCACAATGCAAAAAGAAAAAGAAAAAAAAAAAGACAAACAAACAAATCCGACCTTTTTGGCTCTCATTTTAACAGAATTCATTAGTTCATACTTATTTCAATATTAAGAGGGGTATATTGGAGTGAGTATTTGGTGAGAATTGAGTTTTAATGAATTCTGAGAGGATTTGATTAAATTTTGGTGAATTAGGAATTTGTTATTAAATTCTCTGAAATCTCAGCTAAAACCATGAGAATTGAGTCTTTGTATTTTTAACTAAGAATTCTTCTCAAATTTCAGCTGAAACTTTTAAATGAAATCCTAATAACGTTTTCAATAACAGTGGATTTGATTGTATATTTTAAAATCATTAATCCAATAACAGTGGAATTTAAAAGATATTTTGAAATTTATGTTTCAATAACACATGATTTGCCATTAAAACTCAATTCTCACCAAATACTCACTCCAATATACCCCTCTAATAGTTTATGAATTCTTTTAAATTCATTCATTCAATAACCACATAAAACTTAGAAACCTAGATTCATGGAATACATAAAGAAAATCTTATCTGGAGATATGTTTGAAGATTCTAAAATACTAATTAAATAATTCATTTTTACATTTTACAATATTTTGTATTTCTCTACAATATGAATACATACATGTATGTCAAACCGAATAAAATCTAATAGCATTTCACTCGTTCAACAATTAACACATGCAAAATTATTATAAAATGATACATGAACGTGCAACCGACTTACAACTAATGTTGTATAAACTTCATAAAGACCACAAGCCATATGTCATCGGGTATGGTTTGTTTTTAGGATCCTCTAATGAAAAAAAAAAAAAAAAAAAAAAGTCCGGATCGCAAGGCTTGGTCCGTGGATAAAAGTGTATTTGTCTTCAATCCACTTTCACATTCACAGTCAGGTATATAAAGAACTTTTATAATCGGTGTTTAAGTATCTAATTCGTTTGTTTATAAGTTGTGAATTTAGTTATATGAGTGTGCTTCGAGTTTTACATAGCAAAATAAGAGAATTTAAAGTTATTTTAATGTGTGACTCACAAATAGTGCTCTTTGTTAGTTTGTGTGATTTTGCCGACTGCCCCGCAATTGGGTCAATTTCAGCAGAAAGACGTGTGACAAATTTAATAATATTTTATAATAATAAAAAGATCTCTTATATATTAATTTTAGTTAATTAAACAGTGTTTTTGTTTGCTTGGGTTGGGAAAAATAAAAAATGTAATTAATATTCAAACAAGATAATGTGGAGGACGTGTGGACCACAGCATTCACCATTGGCTGTTTTAGGAAAGCGATGAGAGAATGACATATATCAAAAAAACTGCGTGCCGTTTCCACGTATCTATAACATAACCGCTTCCACAAGTCACGGTTTCACCATAAAGGAGAAGGGATGGGCCACCTCTTACCGGAAGAACCGGGAGTGGATATACTCTTTCGAGATCTTGTAAAATACCGGTGATAACCAGTAAATTTGGACGGTGCTTTAATTGTTTTTTTTTTTTCCTATTTATTTTTGATATATTCCTTCGTTACTGTTCTGTTCCTACAGTTTTCTGCTAAAACAGATTATTTATCTTACATCATTAGAGGCTGAGCTGTAAACTTTAGTAATGGCTATACATACACATGTGGAGCCATGGTTATCGGAACATCACGTTTTAATTAAGGAGACAATAAAACTGTGTATAAGATTGTTAATGGCGATTTGGTGAACTTCGATGTCTATTAACTGGATATGCGAAATCACAGTTTGGAATTATATGGTATATTCCTTCTTTCTTTCTTTTTCCCTGTTCCTGCCATTTTAAAATAGATTATTACTTCAACAATATAAACCACATTCATACTCTTTTGATAAAATATAGGGAATATTTGGTAAGTTTATTTTACAAACGCGTGAATTAGTTGATAAGAATATGAGTTTCGTTATTTGGTATTTCGATTTTTCTCTTTACATGAAATGTTGTCTCTGGCTATTTCATATATCTTGCTTTATTATTTCTTTTTGTTTATTCGGGATTTTTTTCCTTTTTTTTCTTTCTTTTTGATATGGGAAAGATTCTTTGTTTCTAGACTGAGATTGTATGTGGACAAGAAAAGATTTGCGAGATCCTGCTTGGTTTACAAATTATAATTTTTCTTAAAATAATGGAGTGAGCAATTAGGAAGAAAACTTGATGGCCCCTAATAGCTTACCCCCATCAAGTTTAGTACTTTTTTTTCTTTTCTTTTCTTTTTTTAGTACTTATACATGGCACTATTTAACCATCGTTTGAATATTTGTCTTAAAGCTACCGTGCTTTAAGTCATATGCATTGCTTCAGTTATTATATACAGAATTTGAAACAATAATAATTAACAAAAAACTAGGATCACTGTAGTCACTGGATTAGGTTTTGCGGATCAAGGTGTACCTTGAGACACCAAATTACACTGAGTTTGGTGTAAACCTTCGAGTATGGATTGTAACGTAAGAAACTTATATTAATTTATTTACAGACCTCTAAATTAATTATATTTATAATTTGTATGTCGGTAATCATTAGATTCCCGGTTTAGTTTTCTTCTTTAATCTTCAAGTGGACACTTGTACATTTTCGAATTAAATTTTTCCTTTCTAAAATGAGTTTCGTTAGGAGTTAAATTGACCAAGTGAACTCATCAATTTATGAGTCACGGTTTTTAGCGACTTCAATCCGAATGTCGGTTCATCTAAATTAAACATACTTTATTAACCTCTATTTGTATCCTATCCAAACGTTTCTATTTATTTACTTGGGGATTGCAAAGAACATGTCAACTTTGTTTAGTAAACGTGTCGAATACAAACATAATTATTAGAAATTTAAAAGTTCATATTACATACTATCATCATTAGGTGCACTAACTCGATTAAATATAAAGGTATATTCATTGTAGGGAACAAATTCACAAAAACAAAAGCCTTCTTTTAACTGAAAAAAAGAAGTCCCAATTTGTAACAAAAACATGGAACTCTTTCCTAAGTGACGCAACACTGGATATTATTTGAATTGTAAGAGTTTGACAATTTTTCATAAAGTTATAACTTATAAGTAGTTAAGTACCTTTAATTTTAGAGTTCGATAATATATGATTTTAAGAAAAATAATCTTATTATGTCAAATTTGATCTTTCCAACAATAGTAAGTTGTTATTGTATAGATATGGACACGTGCCAAATAAATATTTGTTTGTCGCATGCTTAAAACAAAATATGATAAACTTCTGTTTTATTTGCTAAGTATTTTTTTTTTATCTTCAATTATAATTTGAACGTTTATTGGTGTTACGTACAACAAAGGGACTTTAACTTGAGATTTCAGTTTGACATTTTATGGCGACAATTTATTCATCCCATTCCGTACACACGATATTAATTACGATAAACCAACAACGTAAAACATATATACTTTTGGTTTCACACTTTAAGTAGAACGCGAATTTTATGTTATAACTTAGTTACCAGATCCCGATCCAGCTCTAGATCCAGCAAATGAACCAGCAGATGAACCAGCTGAACCACCCGAACCACGAGAACTCGAACTTGATGATGACGAGCTAGAGCTAGATGATGAACTGGAGCCTGAACCCGATCCAGAACCTGCACCAGCACCGGAGCCCGACCCGCCGCCAAGACCAATCCCCAATCCAACGCCCAAACCGATTCCAAGCCCACCTAGGTCAAGCCCCAAGTCTTTTCTTGCGACTCGGCTCTCGGTTAACATAACTAAACTTGAAATAACTAATAAACCAAGAAGAAATAGACCTTGGCCCCTAGCCATTTTTGAAATCTTCGTGTGTAAAGACTTGCCGATCGAAGTGTTTCCAAAAAAAACCTTGATTAGATACAAAAGAGGATAATATGTTGGTGTATTTATAGGAACTTTGGGATAGTGTGAGCCGTTACGTGTATATCACCAAATATAACTCAACTTAGCTACGTATATCATATTTCGTTTTGGTATAGTCTACTCATACTTGCATTAAAGAAACACGTATATTAAACACATTTCTAGACTAGTTAACGGTAATATATGTTTTGATTGGCAATATGCAAAATGAAATTGTATTCCAAGGTGCATGTGAGGAATTTACAAATTATGTAAAAAAAAAAAATCTTAGCTTAATCTAAGTTAATTATATTCGCAAGGTTTTCTAGAACCACTGATGAGGTATAAATAAATGTTTAAAGACAAACATTTGAGGTTTCACTTCTACCACAAGTCCACTTACGTCACTATATTTCACAGTTTTGCATCAATCCGCAAATCATCGATCACAGGTCGTATATTTATGATCATCCAAAGATGATTATTTCACTTGATTTAATTCTAACGAAACTTCTAGGATGATAGAATTGGCAAGTGCATATATTTTTTAAATGTGGATGCCGGTGATGTGTGCATTATCTTTTGCTGCTACCAAACCCACCAGAGTCGACGGTCCACTAAGTTGAGTGGAAGCGTGGTGGTGGATTTTATATGGACCGCTAAAACCAAATCACTCATATATATGGTCACTAATCTATAGTTCCACTATGAATTATTCATTATTCAACCTACGACACGTGCTTAAATCATAGTTCGAGAAAGATCGAAATCCGTTCACATTGGTTTTTTATTATTGCTATGAATGGCCCATAATGTTCAATCCTCATATAGAATATAAAAGTCATGGATTTAATTTTTTCTTAAGAGAAAATTGTTGTGGCTGTCACTTACTGACACCAATACTTATTGATAAATTTGAACATATAAATTTAATTTGGTTATAAATATAATCTAAATTCTATACATCTAAACTTTTTATTTGGTTATAAAATATAATCTTAAATCGATACAAACTCATTTCCTTAGTGGCGGATCCATTAATGATAAAGGACTTTTTAATCCAAATTATAAAGAGGTGTTCTTATTCGAAATTATTTTCGTCAAGAAACCTGGGATCGAAAACAAGAAACCTGAAATCAAACAGAGATTTCTATTTGAAACAATAAATATAACAAGTGTTATCGATCGTTGACAAGTTGAAAAAGAAAAAGCTTATTCCTATAGAGTGCGATGGGTACGTAATTAGTGATTAGAAGGTTATCTTTTATATATGCTAGAATTCAGTAGCGGATGCAGGGCAAAAAAATTATCGGGACCAAAACATAACGAAGTCAAAACATGATAATGTAAATCTTGAAATTTAACGGTCATATATAACTAAATAAGCCCAAAACCGCTGTCAAAAAAAAAAAAAAAAAAAGCCCAAAACCGCTGTCAAAAAAAAAAAAAAAAAAAGCCCAAAACCTTATTTTTACAATAGAAATTTTTTTTTATATAAATTTTAAGAGTGTCATTTGCATCCCCTTGAACATACAGTTAACCATGCCAGAACCTTCAATTTTTTTTTTTTATGTTGTTAAAATTTAAAAGTAACATTATCTTTGTTGTGTAAGTTACCTAGTAAAATAGATATATTATCAACGAGTAAACTACATTTTCTCCATTTCAGAGTAAATGTGTGCTTTAGAATTGATTTTTTATTTTAAATTAATTTGGTTTTAGATTTTCAATGGAGAAGTTTAGATAAATTCCTGTTCCACCTCTAAAATTTTTAATAGGGAGTTTTTAATGTTCATAAAAAATTCTTAAATGGAAAAAAAAAAAAAAACACGGTAATTGACATGGACACAACTTTTGACTTGTAGGATTTTCACTACCATATTAATATGCTCTGGAACGCCTATAAATACCTTCGACATATTGTACCATATTCATCAAGAGCACTCTAAACTGGGGGGGGGGGGGGGGAAAGCATTACCAAACACAAAAATAACTATGTCGTCTATGAGTAACTCATCATCACTTGTTCTAATAACTTTGATATTGGCTACATCAGTCCTAGTTTCCGAGAGCCGGATCGCAAGAAAAGACTTGGGTTTGGACCTTGGCGGGATAGGGATCGGTGCTGGCATTGGCATAGGTATCGGTGGAGGTGGATCCGGATCTGGAGCTGGTGCCGGGTCTGGATCCGGAGGAGGAGGGTCAAGCTCTTCTTCCTCATCTAGCTCTAGCAGTTCTTCTTCGAGCTCCGGTGGTGGAGGAGGTGATGCGGGATCCGAAGCTGGATCATACGCCGGGTCACGTGCTGGGTCTGGGTCGGGCGGACGTTCAGGGTCAAGCCGTGGAAGAGGAGGTGGAGGAGGAGGGGGTCACGGTGGAGGAGGTGGAGGAGGAGGGGGTAGAGGTGGATCTGGTAGCGGTGGAGGTTACGGTGAGGGCGGTGGGTATGGAGGAGGATACGGTGGCGGCGATGACTGAATGAAGAATACCACATGCATGTAATATAGCATCGATGCATTAATGTATTTGTACATAACTATATCATGTATGTTACTACTTATTAGTATGAAAAAAATAAAATGCCAGAAAAGTTAATTTTCTAAAGTGGGTGAGTAAAGGAGATGGAAAATGATTTATATGATAATTATATTTGATAGATATATTAACTTCAGATTGGGTTACAATTTGATATGAAAAGCCGAGTTGTTGAACAATGTTTAGGGTCTGATCGATGTGACCGCTTTGGAGATGAATGTTGATGGGCTTCTTCTTAAAAATTTTTTTTGTAAAAATGGTTGTGATCAGAAGAAAATTGGTTTCTAAATCACTTGAAAAACAAAGTAAAATCTGAAACTTATTTTTAATTATCCAGACAACTCACACTTATATAGATACTTTTGACTGACCATACATATTTATTAATATAATAAATTATGACCAAACTCAATAATCAGGAGGAATCAAGTGTTTGTGATGAAATTATATGACTGAAGTTGCTGGTCTGAAAAGCATCCATCCTGAGAGCAAACATCCTTCACTGTTGCGAAAAGAGGAATCCCAAGTAGCCCAGGTCCAATAATAAGTCCTAAGAACTCGATTAAGGATCCATAAATTTTGGTGACCGAACTATTATTTATTACAAATCATTTAAGTTTTCACTCTCTATTGTAAGGTAATATAATAAGCTAACTAAGCTGTTTCTTTAAAAAAAGCTTTTTTCCTGAGGTTTATTTCCCCCAATCAGGTCCATTATCTCGTCTTTTACGACAAATTGGTTTTGTATTTTATTTTGCTGGGACCTCCCAAATACATACACGACACACTACTCCCTGAGCATCATTGTCTATCTCATTTAGAAATACAGGAAACTTGTGAGAACCACCTCTATGCCATGTAAAATCGTAATTAAATCTTTTTGTTCCACCACAATTTGTCCTAAACTTGAACTCCCAACTAAGACCCCAAGGGATACAAAACAAGTTTGTCTAGTAGTGAATTAACGATTCTAACAGTTACTTTTCTAGAAGGAAGCAAGCGTCTCGATACTAGCTCTCGCGGTGCATCATCCGAGAGAGCTAACTTTGATGACACCGAGTATGCGATTTTTTTTTTTTTTTGTGTGTGTGTGTGTGTCAAGCGATAGTATGAGATTAAATTGAAGTAAATACATAAATGTATATATAGTTGATCTTTTTTGTTTATTTATAGAATGCAATTGAATGTTGTTCTCCCATTCGAAAGTGACCTCCGTGAAATCCAACTTTTGAACACTCTCAATCAACCACCAAATGTTGCAGGATCGTTTTCGCACAGAACCAGGGAATGTCGCATGTCTCATCTCTTAGTCACCACCCTAAGCGTACTCACTTCGGAGTCTGCTTTTTAAAAGATTGTGTGACATAGTAAGATATGACCTCTAGCTATAGGAACCCCTGATCCTCGTGATATTTTGGTAGAGCTCCTTCCACACCTTATATCGCTTATTTCTTCGGATCATGAATGAATCGTTTTGGCAATACTGAGAACGTTACAGGTCTTCAATATTCTCCATAATAGCCAATATGGATGGAAGTAATTTATAAGTAATATATCCGGTTTACACTTGGTGGAGAGCTAATATTGAAATAATCAATGAAATAACTCATAATATCACTTTCTATGATACACTATATAATTAACCACTAATATTTCATTATCTTTATTCAATCGATTTTATTCGTATATGAGATGTAAATGGAATTTGGTGGACGAAAAATGCCACGTAAGACAAGTTTCTGAACTCAAAAGAAGGAATCTAAAAATTTTGGTATGGTCTTTTATCAAATTATGATTCTGATTTCTGTACATGTGGCTCTAACTTAGTTCAGTTCATTCATTGTTCTTTTAATTGGTATAATGAGCGTTACCGTTACCAATTATGAGTTTTTCACATAAGGATTTTCATTTTCCTTGTTCAGAACGACACGCGGTGTTCATCATCTATGGCAAAAGTACAAAAACACATCTGTGATTCTGACACGTGTCTTACTCTTACCCTGACAACTCTCTCGTCGGCCCTTTTCATTTTCCCAAGTTTTACGTTGACACGCAGCTTGGGTCCCGAGGTTTCATGATTCGTCATCAAACGTTAGCCACACAAAAGAGGTCCCGGGCAATTTTTAAAACTTTTTCTTCTTCAATTTCAGTATTACTGTAATTAAGCAATTTAAATTTTTAAAAAAAAAACACACCGAGATCAAATCAAATAAATGGTCGAAGCATTTGTATGAAATTAATATAAATGTATTTCTTTGGCATCTGTATTCCAGGCCAAAAACAGAAAATAATCAAACGTGATTTTATAAAAAAAGAAAAGAAAAGAAGGTACAGTATCATTCATAGAGGGTAAATCTTGACCGCCTCTTTCTAGAATAAAAAGATACTACAAAATCTTGAAGGGCCTCTTTTAACGGAATTAAATGCACACAGCATATATATAGCCGCAATATTCAAACATCACTATTGGAATGACGCTTGAAATTTGGCTTGCAAAGAATTATTCATTTACGTTAATATAAGAGTTAGGATACATGTTATCTTAGACCTAACACGTAACCTAATTTGTTAACTAACGAAATATCACATTAAAACATATAAAGATCAATAAAATGCTTATCTCCATAATATTAAAGATCTTTCGACAATCACAACTATGCGATTATATAGATATGATAGATCGTTCATTAATTACACAAACTTATATAAATATTAATTCGACGCGTACGTAAATACAAAATTTCTGAGAATGTCATGGAAAACATTTTGGAGTAATGGTAGATTAGTAAATAAAAACTATAGATTATACAGAGTTTAGAGTTTAAAGACGTTGGTAGGTTGTGGCTAGTGATGAAACTTCCCCACGTAAATTCTCTTCCCACCACAATCTCTACCTACTAACTGCTAACTACTTTACGTACAGCGCCCTTTCGCTGTTTTTGCTTTTCATTAATTCTCTTCTATTTCCTCTGTATTTCTTTTCTTACAATCTTTAAATCTTTAAACTCTATATTATAGTTATTATCTTTTGGAAGCCACCTTTGTGTGAGTTTTGCCCTATGCAATTAGCCAATTACCGACCCAAGTTTTTTTTCTTTTTTAATGGATCCAAGTTTGTAACACATTCGGGCATCCTCAAACCTAACTCTCTTTCTAATTCCAACTTTCGATTATATTCATTTTTTTTACAATATAGTAAGCACTCAAATAGACTGCTGTTTTTTTTCATTTAATGGTCTAGTTTGAATTATAAATATAGCTAATTTAAATTTTATCAGCACCCAATATTTAATTTAATAAATAATTGATGAGTAACATCGAGAATCCAAATATGACCTGTCACATTTTATCAAGTAAAAATAAAAAATGTTATACATTCGATTGAATTTATTAATAAACGTATCAATAAGTTTTAGTGTATGTTTTGGCGATAGTTTGTATCATTATATAGTATATAGTATGGATATATTTTAAAATAAATTTTAAAGTTTATGGTCTTCTCAAAACATTTATTGCAATATAAACCTTTTTATATACTATGTTTACTTAATAATCTAAATGATTATTTTCTTAGTTTTATAGCTATAATTAAATTTTGGTGATAACTAATCATAAATAATTTCACTGTCATAAAATCTAAAACCGTTTCTTAAAATTTTAAATTTATCTACATACATTTTATTTACCAATTTCTGACTTGTATAGAATTACAATATTTTATCATAGTCATTTAAATACACTTATATATCTTGTAATTAATAACAGTTATAATTTCTTGTTATATAAATATATATAAATTATATAATTAACTTAATGTTTGTTCTGTTAGAATTAACACATGTCAGAAGAACATTACAAAAAAAAAACACATGTATCTGTAGAGAATAACTCATCTTTAATTAAATTATATTTGTTCTATTGAAGAATCAAAGTAAGAAGATTATGGAATTAAATGTAAACAAGAAAAGATAAAAAGATTGTGGAATTTGATATTAGCTGGAGTACTAAATTTGGAGTGTTTCTGAAAGAAGAAGACACATAATCCAAAAATTATCAACACGTAAACAAAAACCAATAGGGGATTGACTTGTGTGATATTGGATCAACCAAGCTATTAATTAAGATACTTTAGAGGGGGGTAAAATAATTAATTAATAAATGCTAAATTAGTGTAAAATAAGAGATGAGGTATAATAAAAGATGAGTAGCTGGGAACGTGCAACAGAAAATAGTTCACCCAACTTTCTCCTATTAATACTTCCCATCTTCTCTCTTCCTACTTGTAACCTTCTTCACAAACACATATATACACACACTTTCGTTAAAACTCTCTGATTATTCAATTATCAGAAGAAAAAGAAGAAAAAATGGATCACGAGAACAAGTCCACTTCTTGTTGCTGCGTTCTTGATGCTTCCACTTATATTGGTTTCTGGATTCTCAAGAAACTGCTTAGCAAAGGATACTCTGTTCACGCAGCTATTCGTAAAAATGGTATCTTAATCAAATATTCTTACCCTTATTTTTTAATTTCTTTCGGTTGAGTTAATATTAAATTATTTTAATTTGGTAATTAAGGGGAGAGTGAAATTGAGAAGAAAATCAGAGAGATGGAAACAACGGAAGAGAGATTAGTGGTGTACGATGTAGATGTGTTGGATTATCAAAGCATACTTGTGTCTCTCAAGACATGTTATGCTGTCTTCTGCTGCTTAGATAGCCCAGAAGGATACGATGTGAGTGTGTTGTGTTACATCAATCATCTTTATATATATAATATTAAGTCTTTGTTTTAGATTCTGGGTTTTGTCTGAAATTGAGTTTGTGTGAATCATCATCATTCATTACAGGAGAAGGAGCTGGATTTGGAGGTGAGAGGAGCCATCAATGTGGTGGAAGCATGTGGAAGAACAGAGAGTATAGATAAGATTGTGTTCTCTTCTTCGTTAACTGCTTCAATTTGGAGAGACAACATTGGAACTCAAAAAGATGTTGATGAGAAGTGTTGGAGTGATCAAGACTTCTGCCGCAACAAAAAGGTTTTGTAAAATCTTTCTTTTTATTAATATGAATTTTGCTATTAAATATTATTAATCTTTTAAGTAGAATTTTGGTGAATGAATTGGACCCACCGTTTAAAGTTTATAGGCTGGATTGGAATAACTAATTATTTTCTGACATTTCATTTAATGTAGCTAGTTGCAAATTATTGCACTATTTTATAAGTAAAACATATATGAAGAAAGAAAGCCAGTTCTATGAAATTTGAATTTCGAAAATACTATACAAGGTTTTAATTAGTTATATATATGGAATGGTATCCTTTTAATAGTCAAAGTTGAGTCTTCATCAAATGTAGTGTCACATTATCTCGAATAATTTAACTGGGCGACATAGAAAATTCGAAAGGGGTCAGATTAATTGAATATATTCATTTCCATGACTCATAAATACAATGTACAACACTTTATTCCATTATAGATTTATAGTTGCCTCTGGGAAAATTAAAGGGCGCATATTTTAATTTTGTGTTTGTTGAATAATTAGATACAGATGATTTTAGTCTTTTATGACTAACACTATATTAGACGGGGACATGTCTTCTTTCCTTTTTTTTTTTTTAAATTATGATGGTCATAAATGGACTTAGCTAACTTGTGCAACAAATTATTCGGGGACATTTCTAACGTGTATAGCTGTATGACATCGAACCAAACAGTCAACAAAAAAAGTCGAGATTGAAGACTATTCCTATATATATATATATATATATATATATATTGTTTTGTTGTTGTTATTTTTAGGAATTTATTACTCTCTGTTTTTGTTACTATTTAGTAGCAATTTACTTTTCATACGAAGATGCTCAAACTCTCGTGCGTACGAATCGTATGTGGATGCAGTTGTGGCACGCATTGGCAAAGATGTTGTCAGAGAAAGCAGCTTGGGCACTAGCTATGGACCGTAGGCTGAACATGGTCTCTATCAACCCTGGTCTCATCGTCGGACCATCGGTCGCACAACACAACGCTAGGCCCACCATGTCCTACCTAAAAGGTACATACACACATACACACATAGAAAGAAATTCCATAAATATCACACAAATCGTTTTACTAAGCATTTAATAAAACTTCCGTTTTTAAATGTAGGAAGATTCTATGAATGCATTTTCTTTAGAATATTTGGAATTTGTTTTTAAACGATGATACTTTTGAATCTTCAAAAAAAAAAAAAAAAAACAATGATACTTTTGAAGAACAAAACATAGAAATTAGTATGCACCAGTTGCACATAAATTAGACTGTCAAGTACATAAATCATGAATGTGCATATTGATTTGGGATTTTTGATGAAATTGTTTTGGTAGCAGGAGCTGCACAAATGTATGAGAATGGTGTGTTGGCGTACGTAGACGTTAAGTTTTTAGCGGATGTTCATATTAGAGCACTAGAGGATGTTTCAGCTTGCGGTCGATATTTCTGCTTCAACCAAATCGTCAACACAGAAGAAGAAGCTCTCAAGCTTGTCGAGAGTCTGTCTCCTTTAATACCTATGCCACCGAGGTACACTTTCTTTGCTTTTTCATGAGAATATGTTACTATTTATGAGCTCATTGAATATTGTTTTATTGATATATATACAACTTAATTAGTGTAACTACATATATATTATATATATGTCATGTTAGGTATGAGAATGAGATGCACGGAAGTGAAGTTTACGAAGAAAGATTGAGGAACAATAAATTGAGCAAGCTGGTAGAAGCTGGCTCTGCTTGTTGAAGAAAGATTTCTTAATTTAAATTGAAAATGAAGAGATTATACAAAAGAAAAAGGTTGTAATTTGTATATTGATCTTCTCACAGTAGCGCATGTGTTGCTCGTGAACTATTAAAAAAAAAAAACAATCATATTTCTTCTCATTTTATATAGTATATGAGTAGCCGATTTTATTTCCCCGGGAGCATAATGTGAATGCTTTCTATTTTTCGTTAAACATATTTAAATTTGATGGGAAAGTTGTCATGTATACGAACCTTTTAAAGCGATGGTTCCTATAATTGTGCAATAATAGTAGGATGCAATTCCGTGAAAGATTGTGTTTGTTTCTGTATTTGAACACATACCTGTATCCCAATACTATTTGTTTGTTTACTTTTATGAAAGAATGACATTGTTTCAAAACATTGATAATCTTTTTAAAATCACCTTTAAAAGATAAGCATGTCATGAGTTTTCTAATATGCAAGCGAAAATATAAATATAAACAAAGAAGTAATGTTTTAACAAAAGGAAAAAAAAAGAAATAATGTGGATTGTTTCCCACTTTTCGTTGTCGTATACAACTCCTCCTGTCACACATGCCACACTGTCATATTTGAATTTTTGGTTTATGACACAACAGCGACGCCAGATGTTTTTTTTTCAAAAAAAAAAAACATTGAATAATTAATTTCCCACAATTCATAGACAAACAAAATACTTCATACTTAAATATTTAGATGGGCCAAGACTGGATCTGAGATTGGCCGAATTAAAAGCCTTTAACCAATTTTAGTAAAGCGCCGTCGTTTTAGTTTCTTCCATCTTGAACCTTCGTCTTCTCTCGTGGATTCTGATTTCTGAGGAAAGCTAAGATCGACGATCGCGTTGAAATCTTTCTGCAAACTCTCCAAGAACCCTAGATTGAAGATGGTGTTGATCGAGTCAAGTGAGAGTGAAGACGAGATCCTCATCAAAGACGAACCAAAGCCGTCGCCTTCTTCATCCTCATCGCAACACGAAACAATGGCTCCGACGGAGTCTAAACAAGTCGACGGAGATGATTCCGATGGATTCGAAACTGCCAGCGAACGTGAAATCAGCGATGAAGAAGGAGATGAAGATGATAGGGAAAACGATGCTGTAACGAATCAGGAACCACATCAGTCAGATCAATCGGAGAAGAAAGAAGAAGAGCAGATTGAGCTAATGAGAGAAGGTGAAGCTAACGACGGATCAAATCAGGTGAATCTACTTAGAAATGAGTTACATTTGATCTTTTAGGGTTTTGCCAGTTCTGGGTTTATGAGTTCATTAGTGACAAAGCTTCAATTTCCTGTAAAATTTTGAACTTTTTAAGATGAAATTGAGGCTAAATGAGGAGGAAGCCATGGCAGAAGCAAATGAAGCTAAAGTGGAAGGAAATAAACTGTTCGTTAATGGTCTTTACGAAGAGGCATTGTTAAAGTATGTGCTTGCTTTAGAGCTTGTTCAGGAGTTTCCTGGATCCATAGAGCTTCGATCCATATGCCATTTAAACAGAGGTGTTTGTTTCCTCAAATTGGTATGTCCTGTAGAATGCTTATTTGATTACTTCTTCTTGGTCTCTTGGATTTAGATTGAAGATGAATATAGTTGTGTACTCAAGATTTCTCTGAAATGTTTCTCAGGGTAAACATGAAGAAACCATCAAGGAATGCAAAAAAGCATTAGAGCTAAATCCCACCTACACTAAGGCCTTGGTTCGAAGAGCAGAAGCACATGAGAAGCTTGAACACTTTGAAGATGCTCTCACAGGTGAGTTCATTAGTATTTATTTCCCTTTGAGGATGACACATGCAACCAATTCATTAAGAAAAGGAGGTCTATGTTAGTTTTCTGGTACTTGTACAGGATAGTTTTTGGTTGTAGTTTAGGTTTAATGGAAGAGTTCACACTGAGTCTCTGTCTTCTCATATACAGACTTGAAGAAGATCTTAGAACTTGATCCTTCAAATGATCAAGCTAGGAAAGGGATTCGACGACTTGAACCTCTTGCTGCTGAGAAGCGAGAAAAGATGAAAGAAGAGGCTTTAAGTAAGTTCTGAGAGTATTCCATCATAAAACTTTATATCTTCTGCAGTGTGCATGTGTGATTCCTTGAGATGATATATCCATTGCTTCATAGACGATCACTGATTCAAAAATATATTTGTGTTTGTAGCTAAGCTGAAGGAGATGGGAAACTCCATTTTGGGACGATTTGGGATGAGTGTGGACAACTTCAAGGCTGTTAAAGATCCCAACACTGGCTCCTACTCTCTTTCTTTCCAAAACTAGTCACTAATATTGTAGTGGTTATGATGTTTTGCTTCTACCACTTAATGTTAGCAACAATCCGGTTACTATTGCAATGTGTTATTGTTCTTAATGCATTGGGTACTGAAGTCTGAAGAGATGCATTTTGGATTTAATATAGCTGTAAATTAAAAGTTCAATTTCCTTTCATGGTTCTTACCAATTGGTTGGATTATTTGCACATGATACAGAAATTACAACAAAGCTATTATGGGATTTAATAGAATCCCATGAAAAACATCAAGGATCTTCTTGTATGTGTTTTACAGATTCTGTGTTATGGCATGCTGCTCCAAGTACTCTTTGCTGTTCATTTCTGTTAATCTACACAGTAAACAAATTCGCTTGATGAGCAAAGATCCAAGAAAAGCTATAAGTTTAGTCATTAATCACAGAGACTTTGATGACATGCATTACCTACTGATGGTTCTGTCTTTTGCGAAACCTAACTCATTATCCACACAGAGCTCAGAAACATCGTTCTTTCTTGATCTCGACGATGTTCTTGGAGCCCCCATCAATTTCGCGTCTGAGATGGTTACAATCTTTTCCAAGAGTTCTTCAGGGCTTGCTTCGGCTGTACACAACAATCTTGCTCTATTCTCATACATTACCTGCAACTCTTAAGCCATTATCAGCATGGTTTCTTTAGAAAAACTTAAGAAACTAAAGAGATGGAACTGGGAATTGCATACATCGACTAGTGTGACGAATCTATACGCAGCAGTCCGGTTATGAAGCCCAAACACCGGTATCCCTTCCAAGGCAAGAGTGTGAAACTTCTCTGCAATATCAGGAAGAAGAAGAAGAACCGTTTTGAGACAAGTTTTGCATATGATAGAGAGCCAAAGCGGAGTAACTTACTGAACAATCCAAAGTAATCCGCAGCTCCAAGAGGTCGGTCACATAACTCTTCAAAAGGAAAGTATGCACATCCATTGGCACCTAACGGAATCTGTTCATGAGGCAGCATTGGTCTAATGAAGAACTTATATACATACAAAAAAAAAAAGTGTTGGAATTACACAAGAGATTGGTATAAATTGTACCTGTAATTTTCTTCCCATCACCACTTCTACTACCTGTGGACGCGCAACAACATTGTCTCCAATCAGTTGTTGGAACTTCTGTTTCAAAAGAGTCGAAAGATCTTTACCAATGAAATAGAATCCTTGCTCAGCCTACACAAGTGAAGAAGCATACCAGTTACTAAACTCTGTTTTACCTTGAAGCCAGTATAGTGTCTCTTTAAGGGGATTCAAGAGTAGTACCGAAGTTAGTTTCCGGTAATCAACCGATGAGCCAATCTCATGAACCACACTCCGTTCCTGCGAAAATGGAATCTTGATGCAGTCTTTGAACTTAAAAAGAGACTGAAAAATGGAAGTTAATTAGATTACCTTTAATGAGGAAATGAAAGGGAGGAAGAGGTCTCTCTGGAGTCCTCCTTCATAGAGATTATCAGGATTCCGATTCGATGTAGCAACAAGAATCTATAATTTATCCGATTTTCGTAACGCATGAACAAAAGTCAGTTTAACGTAAATAAGCAGAGATGATTGCAGCATTGTAATGTAAGTAAGGACCACACTTACGACGCCATTGCTGAAGAGATGTCCAAAGAGTCGGTTAAGTATCAGAGCATCTGCAACATCAGTTACCTGAAATAACAGAAAAAGTAGCCAAAATGCTGAAACTCTAAGATGGGTTTATTTCAAAGAAGATCACTTTCAAGAAGATCATACAATTTAAAGTATAACATACCATGAACTCATCTAGACAAAGTAAGATTGCGTCATGAGCTATCTCTTGAGCAACAACTTCAAGTGGATCTGATAAACCCTTGTGCTTCTGCAAACGGCTATGGACATTCAACATGAAATCATGGAAATGTATCCTCTGCTTCTTCCAAGTGCAAGGCCTAACGAAACAAGATAATAATCAATGATCCCGCGCAAATGCTCGATAAAACAAGATACGAATATGATCATTCAAACTTACAATTGATCAAAGAATAAGTCCATTAACATGGTTTTCCCTGTGCCTACACCTCCATAAAGGTATAGTCCTTTGACAGGTGAGAAAGAAGACTGTGGCATGAGCCGAGACCAAAACCAACGGCTTCTGATTCACACATAAACACAGATTTGTGTGAGACTTTTAAGTTCTCAATCCTAACAAAGAAGTACAAAGGCTTAAGGTTAAAGATGAGAGAAGAATCAACCTTGAGGATTTATCAGAAGTGTTGTACCGATCTAAACGACATGTATCTACTGATTCCACAAGCTCATCATGTAGTCTCTGAAGCTCTCTCAATGCACTAATCTGCAACATTTTAAAACACAAACCTTTAGCCGCAAGTAACACGAACACAAGCTGTTCAATGAAGTAAAAGAGTGATGCTTTTTGATCGTACTTGGCAAATATCACCAGTCATGAGCTCACCATCACTGATTCTTCTCTCATACTCAACAAGCGGACCTGTTCTACTCACATCTGCCATTATTCAAATTACAAACTCATTTAATACATAAACTCAGAACTCAGAGATTGATTGGAAAGAAACAGAACCTGAGCTGGTGAGTTTAGCAGTAGAAGGATCAGCTGCTTCTACTGCTTCTGCTGATAAACCTCTCAAGATACTTAACCTTGAACACAAAGTTGAAATATTAGTGTCTGTTTTCACCAAAGCTTGATTTTGATTGACACCGATCAAAAGTTTATTGGTTTTGGAGTAGAGAGTTGAAGAATTGCGTTCTTGATTGTTCCTCAAAGCCCATCTAAGTCTACTGAGAGATGATGATCTAATGATTGGTCTCATCTACGATCAAAATGCAAATTCAACTAGCAGAAATCAGCTGCTGAAACAAGAAGAAGAAAAAAAACAAAAACAAAAGATTCTTATCAACTAAAGAAGATTCGGTTAGAATGACCACAAACTTAAAAAGAGAGAGGATAAATGATTCAAATCCCACAGAATTTGCATTATTATAAGGTATATATCCCATTTATGTGACGTAACTCTAAATAACAATAGCACTATTGATGAGGACTCACATTTAACTAAGAACAACTTGCAAGCAAATTCTCTTTCAGACAAAGAGAATTTTTGTTAGAATTCTTTCCTCCTAAGAGAAAAAGAGGAAAACTTTGTCGATTCGTTTACAGAGTAAATCAAATACCCAAAGACAACAGAATAAGAAAAAACGAAATCTTTGAATTGAATTATGAGAAATCGGATCGGGATGAGAATTGGGGACAAGAGAAAAAACGTGGATGAATATGAAAAAGTTAAGTTTGAATGTTTATGTAACAGATGATATGATATAATCTGGATAAGAGAATAAAAAAAAAAGAAAGATAGAGAAACCCAAGAAAAGATAGAAGACGATGATTAACTGTTAAGACTTAAGAAAGAGACGTGTGATTTAAGAGTTCTTAAATCGCCTTAAGACACGTGTGTTTTTTTTTTTTTTTGTATATACAACGGCTGAATGTGTTGTAACATCTAATTAATTGTAATGTTGAATGCTTAGTTGTTTTACCAGGTCATGAGAGGATAATTTCAGGATTTTTTCCCTTATGAAATAGAGTTGATTATTTTTATTCTTTTGAACTTATATATTAATGGCTTGATACATCTTTTTTTTTTCGTTTAAAGATTTACTAAACTTACCTTACCGATGTCTACTAGTCAAATTAGAAAATTTATAATAATAAAATACTTAATTTTATAAGTATAAAAATTGTGTATTAAAAACGGAAGCTTCTCGATGTTGCGTATGCGTATTCTAGTGGGCCGAGCAAATGTCCACTCAAGGGCTTAGCATCTTCCACATGTGGGAGATACGTGAACCCATCCTTGGTTCTCCTTATGATGATCTAACGGTCTAGATTTGATCCATTTTTTTCAACGCCCATCCAAAGAGTTTGGTTTCGTCAATAGATTGATTAAACCTTTTGGTGTTGAAAAACAATAAATTATATTTCTAATGAATTCTTGAATGATTCTCCATGTTTGACAGTCCAAAAATTGGAAAAATAAGAGATCCAAACAAAATAGATTTAATTTTCTTGTTTTGATCTGGATGAGTAGTTGGAACAATGGACCGTAATGGTATGACTATGACTGGTTGCATTGCGCATGCTCGCACGTGTCCACGTCAGTTCTTACGTTGCAAACATGTCTATTTCCGACCAGACCCGTGGTGCCTCTTTTCTTTAATACAATTTTGTTTTTGCTATAATCTGTGACAAAATATGATGTCGGACATTGACCTAAAGCCAGAAGCATATTTTGGATACTCGGGGACCAGATTGTGTAACGCATGATGTTTAAAATTTGATTCAAACATAAGCTAATTTAAAAATATTGGGCAGAGGCCCCCACATAATGTGATGTCCTCAGTTTTGTGGAAGGATGACTAAGCTACGTCGAATAATCCGAAACAGAACAGAATAAAAAAAGCAGAAGTGAAAAGAGCAGTTCTATGTCAATGGGCCAAAACATTATAAAAGAGTCGAAAGCCCAAGTTCATAATCTTTGTCTAAACCCAAAGCAAAGCGTGATTACGCAGTCGCAGCCAACAAAACAGTTCCTGCGTGCAAGTATTTTAAGAAAGAGAGCCAAAAAAGAAAAAGAAAAAGAAAAAGAGTACAGGTGTCAAAATATAATTGGGTTAAACAAACTTAGAGCTAGAAGATTTCTCTCACACCATTTGTGAAGATCAAAGAAAACGAAATACAGAAACTGAGAAAAAAACTATCTTCTTTCACTCTGATCTTTCTCTGTTTATCATTTTATCCAAATATCTACAAAAATGGCGAATCAAGGAGCAAAGAGGCTGAAGGATGAAAACACTCAACATACGTCAAAGCTCCGTCTCATCATGATCGCTTGCAACGTACATTCTCGAGCATAAACTCCATTGAATTTAGTTTTGATTAGATACGTTACGTGAATAAAACCGGAACTATATCAACTCGTTTAATTTTATCTGTTGGGACTTGAAAGTTTTAATTTATTAGGCCATTATCGATAAATAGGAGGATTGATCTATGCAAAATGTGTGTTGACAGATTCTGTATATCATAGTGAGGTTGCTGGTTTCGCATGGAAGCTTTACCTGGAATACTTTAAATTACACTATGCAACCACATCGCAAGGAATTCTTGTATCATGGTTCAAAGGTAATCACTTAGTTTTGAATTTTCTCCAAGTCAATAGGAAATAAAAATGTGAGCTATGTTTTTTGTATCTATGGCTGAACATAGGAAGGTGTGGAGGATGAGAAAACTCGCAAAAAGAGGGAGAAGAACATTGAGAGAAAAGCATCTAGAGGTCAAGTCGTCAAGACAAGATCACGATGAATGTCTTAAACATCATCGATCTTTTATTAGCAAAACGTAATTTGGCAAATCAACGGGTAAAAATACTCTTGGCTTTGCATGTACCTGTCTTTATTACAGTATTTGGCTTTAAATGGATGTGTTAAGCTGGAGTATACTAATTGTCTCGACTATGATACTGTAAATTATCTGAAGATCAAGATTTTTTATTCTTTGAATTCGTGCCATATTATGGTGTTGTACTTGTTGTGAGCCAGCAGCCACTACACCTTGACACATGATTCGACTTGAAAATTCAGATTCATAGCTATTCGACTAAGCTTTCATTAGTTAAAAGAGTCTTGACTGTAAACTATGGAGTAAATGAGAAATGATGGAATAGAATTGGGAAACTCAAGAGAGACCATTTCGTGTCTCGTTTTTTTTTTTTAACACAAATGAACATTAAGATACAGTAGAGAGAATTACTAATATTTGAGAACCAAAGAACATGAGACTAATATAACTTATTGATGAACACAAAAGTACATATTGTTATATACAACAGAGCTGTCATGTACCTTTATATCTTTGGTTTTGGGTTAATACATCATCACCTGGTGGTTATGGATAAGAGATTGAATTCACGTTCCAGTGTCCATAAAGATTCATTCTTGTTATTTATACTAAGTGTATACTCCTGGAAATACCCATTATATGTAATCACTGATACCGTTGCTCTGAAAAGGATAAGAAACACGAAAGATCATCAAACTTTCATGGTATCGTTCTGTTCCAAAACTTGTCATCTAACCGCGGATTCAAACATGGAGATATCCTAAAATCTTACCTAAGAGATGTCAACTGAGATGGAGATGATGTTCCTTCAAGTTTGTCTATCTTCCTAACAACTGCATAACTGTACACACAAGCAAGCAAGCAAGCAACAAACAATAAACCTCTTGTGTTATATAGCCTTATTAGCAGCGTTCAAAAGATAATAGCCTTTCACCTCCTAATTCCTGAAGAAACTGCGTTTTGAAGCACGTGATGATGCGCTGGATCTAGTGCATCACTCACGCTGTCGGGAAGAACCGATCCAAGAAAGCTAGTAGACCTTTTGCTTCTGAGGAGATTCTGAAAACTGTTAGGGATCTCACTAAGTGTAAGGGAAGTAAGAGTGTGATTCTTAATCCTCACCTTTGGTTTATGGCCAACATTAAAGAGAAGGCATGAATGGAGCCTGAAGAACTTGTTGCAATTAATATATCCGGAAGCTGTGTAGATGGTCCAAAAGACAGTGAATATATTGTTGATGGGTATGTTCCTCTCCTGAAACTAAATGACTACAAACCGAAGAAAGAAACGATTAAGAATCTGTAGAAAAATACAAAATGGTATCGAAGGAGCGACTACACTCACCTTAGTTGCTTCCGAAACAAGATGGACTCGGATCAGAGTTCCTTGCTCAGATGCTGTAGCAATGTACATTCCATTTGAAGAGAGTGCAATCGCAGCCAATGGAGAACGATGTGCGTCTATCTGATAACCGAGTTTAACAAACAGAGAAACAATACACTCAAGTTAGTTAACAACAATTGAGTTTAGTATGCAACTCAGAAATCAAATTTCCATTCCAAAAATTAGGTGAAGCATAAAGTAAACCTCACTATGAGACTGCAAATCCATGACGTTATACACCAAAACAGATCCTTTCGTCACACTAGCTGGAACAGCTAAGTAGCACCCTTCAAGACTTGGAGAAAATGCAGATAGACCTGATCCAAGATAGACATTGTTTGTTCTGTTTACAATTAAAAACTTGATGAATGAAACTTGATGAGCTTACCTTTTGGATTTGGCACGGTGTCGATAGTATCAAGCATGACAAGAGTATTCAAGTCGTAAACGAATGTTTTCTCTAGCAGCACAACAACAAGTCTGATAAGAATCAACCACAGCACCATGAATTCACTTTCAAAAGAAGAAGAAAACATATTAGAAATCATAAGCTTGTTAACTAACCTTTTCTTGTTCATACGGACAGCGAGTATAGAAGTTAAAAAGTTCAATTCCCTAAGAGGAGAACCAGTTGTGGTCTTGAATAAACAAAGACGTCGTGGAGATAGAGAAGCCTATTTATGAAAATTTTCCACAAATCATTCAAGATCTGAATCCGATTACAGAACAAAAGTCTAATCAAGCACAAACCTGTTCACCAGCTCCAACAATGGCAAGTAGATCTGAGCTATACAACATCTCAACAATAACAAAAGATCCAGCAGCTATACCAACAACAAAAAGCAAACAGCTTCAATACATAGTTTCAGACCAAAAGAAAATTGAAACTTGAAATTAAGCTAAGAGAGATCATATGCCAATTGAATTAGCTTTCAATATCCAGACACAATCCAACCTAAATTTTACAACATTAATAAGCGTTTGATGTCTGAATTACAGAAAGTTAGTCTTCAATATCAGATCATACTTAAGAATTCAATTCAACTACTCTGAAGAAATTATAAACGCCTAAGAAATCAATTAAAAGGAGAAAAAAATAAGATCTTTGATTGATTAAAACCCAGAAATTTCAGAATCAAAAACGAACAGAGAATCAAAGTGGATGATAGATAGAACTTGCCTCGTTCATAGCAGAGTCTGCCTGAGGTGGAATCGAATATTTTGAAGGAATCTTTCCAACTTATTGCAAAACCACTGCAAAACAATAGAGCAGCCAACAACATCAACAAAGCTTTGTATTACGTTATCTGAGAACAAAAAGGCAAAAAAATCTCCTGGAAAAAATTCACTAAAGATCGAATTTGTTGCCTATAATGATTTACCAAAATAGAAAAAAAAAAAAAAAAAATACTGACCTGTTATCTTGATTAAAAGAAACACAATAGATAGTAGATGGAGAGGACTGATTCGCCATGTCGCCAAATTGTACAAGACTCTTCTTCTTACATTAAATTAAAGCAGCTCTGTGTTTGTGTTTTTTTTTCCTTCTACTTTATATATGTTCTGTTTTCGTCTCCTCCTTCCCAAAACGCAGTGTTTCTTATTATCTCTTACTTCTGAAAACGCTGTCGTTTACTCAGTAAATTGTTTTATTTTGAGATTTTCCTTTTTTTAGTTAAACTAGAAAAGAAAATTTGCTTTTTCTCAATAGGAAAAAAGGAAATTTACTTTTTTCAATTTACTTTTTTCTAAATTTCCTTTTTTTTCACTCTCTCAATGTCAAAGTCCAATTCTATAAATATGAAGGCCGATACACATACAGAGATCATAACATTTTTTTGCAATTGTTCTCTCTTTCTCACATCGATCTTTGTTTTCTCTTATCCCTCCTTCTTCTACTTAGATCAGATGTAAACTTGATTCTCTACCTTTTGAATCAAGTAATCTCTGTTGAATCTCTTTGTTTCCTGAAACAAATTTGCAAATCTTTTTGTTCGCAATCGTCGAAGATCTTCAATTCCAAACCCTAGCCTCATTCTCAAAACATGTCGCCATCACCATTGATTTCGTTCGAGAGTTCGTCATCTCTTCTTCTTCACCCTTTCCACTCTTTCAATTGAGATTGTATTTTTGATATTCTGCTTAAGGCATGAATTTTCGAGTCATAAATTCAAGGAATCTAAAAATTAAACTGTTTGTTGTTTGGTTACAGAGTAAAGCAACTCAATGGTAAAATCAGAGATGGTGCAAAAGCTCCAACTGTAGGAAGACAATGGGCAGGCGACAAAAAAAAGAAAAAAAAAGAAAAAAAAAAGCCCAATATTTCTCACCGCCATGTCATCAAAGTCAAAAGTTGTCAAAACCCTTTGATATTATGAAGCCCAATAAAAAAGGATTCCAGCCCATAAAAAATTGACAAGCCCATGAAAGTTGTCCGATAGTCCAAGTCCCTCTCGCCTCTATCCTATCATTCCAGAGATATTGCATTCCATTGGTCAGGTCAGTTTCTATCTCATGTTCAAAATTTTGATTTTTTTCCTTTTCTTTTTAACTTGTTTTCATGTTAAGTGTTCGTTAGAGATTCCATAAATTCGATTTGGTTTTCACATTGTTACGTAGGTTTAGTATTTAACTTTCTAGTTTTTTTTTTCTTCTTTTTTTTTTCTTTTTTTCTTTTTTCTTTTTTAACTTGTTTTCAAATATGAAATTTAGATATTAAATTTACAAAATGATCTGAAAATTAGTCAGATTTTGGATCCTGTCATTTGACATAGTCAAGTGTTCGTTAGAGATTTCATAAATTCGATTTGGTTTCACATTGTTATGTAAGTTTAGCATTTAACTTTCTAGTTTTTTTTTTTTTTCTTTGTTTTTTTAACTTGTTTTCAAATATGAAATTTAGATACTGAATTTACAAAATAATGTGAAAATTAGTCAGATTTTTGATCCTCACATTTGACATAGTTAAGTGTTCGTTAGAGATTCCATAAATTCGATTTGGTTTCACATTTTTATGTAGGTTTAGCATTTAACTTTCTAGTTTTTTTCTTTTTTCTTTTTTCTTCTTTTTTAATTTATTTTCAAATATGAAATTTAGATACTAAATTTACAAAATGATGTGAAAATTAGTCAGATTTTGGATCCTATCATTTGACAAAGTCAAGTGTTCGTTAGAGATTCCATAAATTCGATTTGGTTTCACATTGTTATGTAGGTTTAGCATTTAACTTTCTATTTTATTTTTTTTAACTTGTTTTTAAAAAAAAATTTCAAATATGAAATTTTGATACTAAATTTACGAAATAATGTGAAAATTAGTCAGATTTGTTTCTATTTTTTTAATTGTTTTAAATTTTGTTTTCAAATATGAAATTTAGATACTAAAATTGCAAAATAATGTGAAAATTAGTTAGATTATGGTCATGTCATTTGACTCAAATGTTCGTTAGAGATTCTATAAATTCGATTTGTTTTTCACATCGTCATGTAGGTTTAGCATCAAGTAAAAAATTTGATGTTTTTTTTTGTTATGAGAAACTTGGATACTATATTCACAAATTGATGTAAAACTAGTTGGATTATGGATCATGTTGGTTGTTAAAGTATAGTTTGATTTTTTTTCTTTTTTTTGCATTGTTCCATAAATTTAGTATTCTTCAGAAACTAACGGATTTTTAAGATTTGTATACTTTAAAATTTAAGATTTAAAATAAAATTTAAATTTTGGTGTTACTGTTAAATTTTTTTGTTTGTTTTTTTTCTTTTTTTGTCTCCTCCTCTCTTCCTATAACGCTGTCGCTCTTCTTCTTCTCTTCTACAAAAACGGCGTCGTTTCTGTTGTTAAAGATAAAACATTAACTCTGAAAATTGTTGGTCTGTGATAAAATATGAAAATGACACATGAGAGTCAAAGTTGGACAAAAGTTGCAAGACATTATATAGCTTAGGACCACAAACATGATCAAAGGCAATATTCTCATCACTGTTGATGCGATTTTGAGAGAGAGTCAAACAATATAGTTTCTTCCTTGTCCATCAGAATGTTAAAGAAACTCAGAATAAAATACTTGCCAAAAATTAATATATACATCAGCATAACAAACACAGAATCGCAAGTTGTAGAGAAAATTTTCATCAGTTCACCATATACATTGTCTATATTATAAAAGTGTAGAGAGCTTTGTTCTTCAGTATCTCGAAAAAAGATGTCTTTTTTTATTTCTCTGTTATCTTGGACCGGATAGTTCCATGGCGAACGAATCTAAGGGCTGGTGATCATCATCATCATCGAAAGCTGAAGAGCCAAACATTTGGTAAGTTGGATCATTGCAATGTGCTTCAAGCCTTGAGACAGATGTAGTAGACAAAGAAGATATTGTCTTGAAAGAGATATTGGCATGGTAGAAATGTGTATGGTTATGCGAAGCAGCCCATCTCTCGGCTAAACCATCACCTTCGAGCATCAAAACCACTTCAGACATTTTAGGACGATGAGCCGGAAGATACTGTGTGCATAGCAAAGCCACTTGCAACATCTCTCCAACCTCAATCTTATCGTAGTTAGTCCCGAGTTCCCGGTCTACCAATTCTTCTACTTTCTTCTCTTCGTGTAATTTCCTCACCTAAACCAAAGTTAAAGTATCCCAAAAAAATGTTATATTCGGTTGATCTTTTGTAACTAATTAGTATTATTTCAAGTCTCTTTGCTTACCCATTCAAGCATAGCTCCTTTCTGGCTTACAGTTTTACCAAATTCTAGAGCTCTCATTCCGGTTATGAGTTCTAGCAAGAGTATACCGAAACCAAACACATCGGTTTTCTCAGAAGACTGACCAGTGGAGAGATACTCGGGTGCAATGTGGCCAACCGTGCCGCGAACCGCAGTTGTGACATGAGAATCTGCGTGGTTAAGGAGCTTAGCGAGTCCAAAGTCACCAACAACAGCTTCAAAGAACTCGTCCAAGAGAATATTAGCTGCCTTTACATCTCTGTGAATGATCTTGGGATCACATTGCTCGTGTAGATACAACAAACCTCTCGCCGCACCAATTGCTATCCTCTTCCTCATGTTCCAGTCCAATGCCGGTTTAGCTACAACAGTTAATAAAATAGGTTAAAAGTCATTGTAAATGAGATTTGGACAGACCGTTGAAGACATTATACTTACATTTAAGCTTAGAGGCGACGCTTCCATTAGGCATGTAAGGGTAAACAAGAAGCCTTTCACCAGAAGTTGCGCAATAACCGATTAACCGAAGCAGATTCTTATGAACAGCTAAGCTAATCATCTCTAGCTCAGTACGAAACTGTGAATCCCCCGAGGTTCCATTAATATCCTTCAAACGTTTCACTGCAACCATTGTCCCGTCTCCTAGCTTTCCTCTGTACACATTACCAAATCCGCCAGCGCCAAGAATGTTCTTGGAACTGAAACCATCTGTAGATACATGGAGTTCTCTGAATGTAAAGCTTCTTAGATTTCCAAGTCCTTGAAGCCCTTCCTCTTGTTTGTCTGCTAAAAGCAAAACTTTTAACATCTTCCTGAATCAAAGTTGTATAAAGCACAGAACTCAAATTGACGCACCATTTAAGTTAAGGATAAGTAGCCTTCTTTGTTTCTTCCGGTACCAACAAAAGAACCCGAGAGCAAGGATTAGTATCAGAACAAAGCCGAGACTTACACTGAGGGCTATTGCCAATCTATTATACCTGTGTCCTACACAAACTCAAGTAACCAGAAAGATTAATGAAAAGGATCATAAAAATGAGTAAAAATTTAGGAAAAAGACAATGCAAAAAGAAGGAGAATTTAACCTGATGAGGAGCTCAAAGAAACAGAAAGAGGACTTGTACTGATTGATCCAGAACAAATCTCAGGTGGGCTGCTTTTACAAATCAAAGGATTCCCAGCAACACTAATATTCAACAACAAAGCAGAACCAAGACTTAGTCTTGAATTCAATATACAACAATATCTGAAAAAACTTCATATTTTAAAACATAAAGCAATTTTTACTTGAAAGTCCTGGCTGGGAATTTAGGAACAGGGCCACTGAGATTGTTGTATGACAAGTCCCTGGATATTTTAAAAAAAAAAAAAAAAAAAATTCAAAATTCAGACAAAAACAAGAGAATCTTCACAAGGTTAAAACAGAAAGGGGAAAGAAAAGACAAAGTCTTTGTACTCACAAGAAGGTGAGGTGAGGAATTTGGGACAAAGAAGCAGGGAAGGGCCCAGATAATGAGTTGTTGTTGAGCCTCCTATTCAAATTCAATTCGTACGAGGTAAGATGATTTATGAACTAATGAAACCAAAATCATCATTACATATTTGTATGGTGAAGTCAATAAAAGAAGAAGAAGCTCACAGATATTGAAGGCTGCTTAGCTGCTCAACGGAAACAGGGATTTCGCCGGAGAATCGGTTGTTGGAGAGATCCAAAGTTTGTAATTTGGGAAGACCACCAAGCTCCGGTGGGACTTTGCCGGAGATGTTGTTATTTTGTAATAAACTTCAAAATAAATAAATAAATCGAATTTGATGTTTAGAGAAACAAACAAACAAAAATATTATAGAAAAAAAAAAAAAAAAAGGAGGGAGGATCCGAGGATGTCGTTGTATTACACTTGTCGGAGATTTGTGAGATTTCCGATTGACACAGATAAACTTCCGGAGAGAGACTGGCTCGGCGCTCCTCTACCATTAATGAGAGAGAGAGAGAGAGAGAGACTTTACGCCATTAATGAACTGTAGAAGAACAAAACAAAACTCGAAGAAAACAAAAAAAAAAACAGAGGAAGAAGAAGCTCACAGTCCAGTGACGAGGTTGTCAGAAGAGCAAGTGATCATAGCCCAGCTACAAGGATCAACTGAAAATTCATCCCAGTTGTTCAAAGCTCCATGAGGATCATGCAAACCGTTTTTTATATTTATCAACGCCTCCACTGTTTCCATTTTTTAATACACACACAAAAATAAGAATCCGTTAAAAGACCTCAAAAATTGGATTTTTTTTTTTTTTTGTTTTTAAAAAATCAAATCTTTAACAACTAAAAAAATGGAATTTAGTAGTAGTTACCTTCAGGGTTTCTGGGCTCAGAAGAGAGAGTAAGAGTAGAGAAACAGAGTAACAAGAAGAAGCAGAGGAGATGAAGTTGAATCATCATTGTCTTCTTCGTTACAACCATGGAAGAAGCTTTAGCTAAGGAAAAGTAATAATTATGAAGAGAAGGGAGACAACATTTACTTTTATGTTATGGGTATGTGCCCACAAACACACATAGAAAAAGAAGAGAAAGCAAAAGAAGAAGAAGAAGAAATCTCTGCTTTTTTTCAAAAAAAGAAATCTCGGGTCTATAAAAAAAGAAGTATTTATTTCTTTGTTTCTTTCTTGCTCGTTATCAAACAGTCTCACTCACAGGAGATGAGTTTGTTGGTGAGTTATTATTATAAGTAAAGAAAAGGTTTAACATGAAGAGACGTTTAAATGAGCGAGCGAGAGAGAGAGAGAGAGATTCAGGGGAAGCTGATACGGACTGTCGGACTCCGGTATGGTGGATGTTGGTCTACTCTAATCTCTCTCTTTTTCTTTTTCTTTTTCTTTTTCTTTCTCTTTTTTTTCTTAATGCCAGTTTCTTGTTTTACTTTTTTTTTTTTTTAAATTGATTCTATATTATGAGTTTGATTTTTTTTTTGCGATTGTTAACTCTTAAAATGGTTATCAATACGGCAAGGATTTTTTAACCGCTAAAAACTTTTACCACTTTATGCAAGAAGAACAAGTCTTCTTTTGTATCATGAATTTTCTTTTACATTTTCTAATTTTGATAACAAAAACAAAAAGTTGTTAAGTTATTATTATATTTTAAGTTCTTAATTAATAAGCACAAATGCGCACCCGGACCAAAATGGATTTGGGGTTATTATTGAAGTCTCTATTTTTATAGTGCACAGTAAAAAATTTCCTTTTAGACAATTAAAAGTAAAGGAGTCTACTCATCTAAATATAAATATAATATTATCATAAAAAAAATGTGTGTTAACTATTTTTGTTTGATTTCTTCTTTTTTTTACAGTGAAATAAATATATATTGAACCAAAAAAAAAAAAAAAAAAAAGGAGAATTGATGTAATGTACTAGGACTACCAGTGGCAGGCTAGAGGACTACTGATACACGCTAAAATGCGCATCCACCTCTTTCCTTTCTTTTTTTTGTCTTTTATTCCAGTTTTTCTTCCATCTTAATGAAACAATATTTTACCAGACTACGAAATTTCAAATTTGCTGTCTCCTTACCTAAATTTCAAATTTAATGATTATGATAATTAATAATTCGCGTATATAGAAAATATTGTATTAAGATGTCAAAACGCAACAACATGAGATAGTGATACGAAGAGAAACGGGAAACATGTAAAAAATGCCTAAAATAGGAGAATCCACACTTGCCTGATGAGCTTGTCATGTTACATTATTTATGATAAGTCCCTATACTTCTGATGTTTTCCTCTTTTGTCCCTCTGTTTTCTTTGTCTTTATTTTGGCCCACCACCTCTTCTTCCTTTTCGTATTAATTTAATCGAACGCTCTAATAATTACATCTTTGTCTTTTTTTCTTATTCTATTACTTTTCTTAACTTTTTTCCCTTTCAATCACGTCTTACTTTACTGCAAGAACATTCATGACCCCCACGTTTTCGAATGCATTGTGTTTAATAAAGTTTTCGGTAAAAATGCTAGTGAAGAATTTAGTTTTTGTTAAGATGTACTAATAAATAATCAATCATGCATTGCCCATTTGCATCGTTAATCATGCATTGCCCATTTGCATCGTGCGTAACGATGCACTCAAACTCGTAGTAATTACGAAATTTCTTATGATTTTTAATGAAAATACCAAAAAGTAAAAGAAATTCACCGATGACTATGTTACACATGATCAGATTTCCTTACCATTAAATTCAATATATTTTGATGACTTCTTGTTTATAGCTCTAATAAATATATATAGTTCATGTGTTGATCAACATTTATCTCAGTCTATTAAGAACGAGTTGAAATCAGTACTTAACTTGACTAGTTAAATGCTTACTGTAATAGTAAGTTATGGATCCACATAGCATAAATCGTTTTTCCTAAGCATGACACTCAATTCAAAAATCGAATCCAAAAAAGCATCGAAGTAGTATCCATGTGATCGTTTGAACTATTTGGAATTTGGTTTAGAAAATGAAATACTAAAATGTAGAAGAGGAAAAGTACGGAGATGGAAGTGGCCAAAAATGCCTAATCAGGCTGAGCAAGATGAGGTAAGCAGCGAGCTGCTTTGCAACAAATCACCTTATTTTCCTCTCACATATTATATCAATGATCCTAGTTACATCATGCATGCATTTTTTTGTACCTTTCTTTTTTAGTACTTGTTTGATATACATTCCCTAATTAAATTTCATAATTTGTTTTTCAGTCGAACTATATGACATAATCTAGTACATGTATGCATGTGATCGTTTGTATTCACGGTAAGAAAATCAAAACCTATCATCACGAGAATTAGATTTATCATGTGGCTGTAACAATCAAACCGAATTTGTAAGACTTAAAACTTTTGATCTTCCACTAAAGTAGAGAAAGAATGGATGATGGGACAAATCCAGCTGCAGATCGATATTATTGTGCGTTTTTGGCCTCTCTTTCAATATTCTTACATATTTTTTTTATAAATTTTTAGTATATATTTTTAAATTAAAAAAATGAAATAATTAATTTCGATGAAGGGATTGTAAAAGTAGAATCATCTTCCCAATAATCTGCACCACATACAAAATTGGATATTTTCCTCTCTATTTTTCTTAGTAATGTTTGTTCTTTTTTTTTTATCCCCGGGACCATATTCTCATATGCACTAATTGTACCAATTATATATACTTTATTCCCTTTGAAGTCCCTTTTTAAATATTGTTATCTTTTTTCGTAACAGGGTCAATTGTATATGCTTCGTGACAAGTTCAATATGTAGCAGTACAGTGTTTGTTGTGCATACTAGCAATGGAGCATGAGTCATCAATCATATAATTAATTAGTGGATCTTGAATCCATTAGTTTCGCGTTTTAAAATATAGTGGAAAAATGCTGAATTTTACTTACTATTTGATTAACAGTATCAAAAAAAGTTCAGTCACCATCTTATTTTTAAAGTGTTTCGTCCTCAATTTCCTGAATATCAGTATAAGTATTACTAACAAGCTCCGCGTTTTGTCACCATTCACGAACAAATATGGTTTATATGCGGTGTGGTTTAAAACTTTTTTTTTGTTTTGTTTATAGGATTACGTAAAAATAGGCTACAAAAAGCAATAAAAAACGATATTAAAACAGGAAAAAAATAGGAGTAAAAAAAGTTTCAAGTTAAATAAGGGAGAAAAAAAGAGAGAGAAAGGGGCAGCAAATCTTCGTCGGAGTGCGTTTATTCTTTTGCGATTTCCCATTGCTCATATGGTCGACCAGATTCTTTCACGTTCTTAAGTCTTTCTACTTCTTTACGATTCTTGATTTTATATTATATATATATATATGTATTTCAAAGATTAAAGAAATATATACACACACACATATATACTGAGAATGTGAGCATTGTTTCAAGATAACTGAAACAATTTGAACACTGTGTTTTAGTGCCCAGTGGGTTAGAAATTATTATTTACACAGGTTAAGATGCAAACATAATTATATACTTAAGATTTTTGTACCAAACGGAACACAAGAGGTTTAGTTTCTATTTCACTTTACATATTTCCTAACTTAAAATTTTTAAAAGGAAAAATGTCATTTTCACAAAATCGGATCCCTGTTTTCGCTAACCAATAAAAATGTATTGACAGGTTATTTTAAAAAATATATATATTTTTAAAGATTACATGAATGACACAGAAAACAAATAATACAGAATTTAAAGTAAAATATTTCAAATTAGTGCTTTTGCAGGATGCTATATTAGGTCCCTAATTTCCTCCATAATCCGAAATTTTGAAATTAAAAAATAAAATTGATATTACCGTCTCAAACAGTTTGTAGATCCTGTTTAAACATTTGTATTATAAATGTTTTTGGTGGTAAAATCTTGTTTTAAATTTTGTTAGGTTTTTATTTATGTGAAAAAGGTCCTATTCGACTGCACTACTAAAACATGCTGAAAGACTGTCCTAAAAACAAAATATTGTTTTATAATGAGAGATTTGTGATCTAGTAAACCACTCCCGTACCTAAATCCAATCATGGGTCAAAGCTGATAGCCCAAAGCTAATTTAAATTTTATATTATATAAATGTAGTTTAATTTAACATTACAATAGTCGAACAAAAATTGATAAAGATAGAAACAATTTTTAATATTAACTTTGGTTTAATTAATATTTATCTTTAATTTGTTGCTAGAACAAACTGGAAAACAATAACGGAATGACACAACAGAAAACAAACCTTAAAATGGTCAAAAGACTAAAAACAGTTCCGATGAACAAACCTGGATTTCAAATGAGGAAGAGGGCCTCATAGGACAATAGGCCCACAATGCTTGTACGTGAAACATTGAGCCCATATTAAATATGAAAATTTCTCGCACCCTTTTTGTTGTCCAACCTTTTTCTTGCTCTCTTTATTAATCCTAAGTTATTCTTCATACAGATTTCATTTCTAAGTTTATTCGTGTATATAGATAGTATATTGTATAGAGTCTGAACGGTGTTGGCTGAATAAGAATTCGTAATGTAGTAGTTTTTATTATTTGTAGAATGTTTGTATGAATGAATCAATTTAAAAAAAGAAAACGATTTATCAAAAACAGGGCAGATTGTTCAAAAACACTAAAAACTATGCGGCTTGGAAAAACACTTGTTTGACCATCTTTGTGCTATAATATGTGTTGCTTGTGTGGCATGAGATCCTCCTAATCGTTCGTACTCGCCGCACTGGAAAAAAAAACATATATATGGGACATATGATATTTTAACATTATCTTAAAGAAAAAAAGAGTGTTGTTATCGACATCAATGGTACGTTTAGTATATAGTATATATTTAATTTGTTTCAGGTGTGTTATTTCCAAATAAGTTGGTCCAAACCAATGCAGTAGATCCTCATCCATACATTTGCATGAGATCTATGGGAAATATCAAACAGTGAAGGGATATGCACATTATATATAATATATGATGCCTCAACATAGAGCTTTTGTTCGTGGAAGATTTCAATATACATTCATATGTGTAATTAGCAAATGGTTGATACACGAAGACCCATGTGATGTGACATTTTGTTTTGGGCTTCGAGAGACCACAAGGAACCCCACAAAAGAAAGGGAATTCAAATACCTCACATTTCCCTAGAAGATTGTATCAACAAACCTAAAATACTATTTGTAGTTAAATCTCAATTTTTGTTTTGATGAATAAAATATGATAAATCTTTTAGAAATTTACAACAAAAAAAAAGTAAGCAATTTTATTTATAATTAAGAACATATCATATCACATATTGTACATCATATAAAGCATAATATGTTGGTAGTCTGACATTTTTTTAAAACTTGCAATAAGAAACAGTCATTTTTCTTGCATTGAAAACTCTACTCTCTTTTCTTTTCTTTTTTTTATACTCTGCTCTCTTTCTCTATTACTTATTTAAAACTTTTATTTTCTTTCACTTTTTAGTCATTCTTAATTAAGCACATACTGATTAGTTGTGATCAACTGACTAAGTATCTGTTATATAATTGAGTAAATTCCTAGATAATTAACGTAATGAGAGAGACCAAGCTATCCGGTTTTATGAAAGGCACATTTCCCGAGAGACTTAGAAATGTAGAACCAAGAAACAACCATTTCTCTCTTCCTTTTCCTCTGTTTTGTTTTAAAATAAATATTCTTTTTTTGATAAAGGGCTTTAAAAAGTTAAAAATAAATTTACTTAGATTGACAAGCAATATCACATATGTAGTCATGATTCCTTAGAAAATGAAGAATCGGAAAGTCAGAAGAAATAGAATCTCAAAATGTATAATGGCTAAAATGAATATCATGCATCTTCCAGCCAAGTTCTTGGATAATTGATGAAAGTATGAAAAAGCTCGCAGTTTTAGTAGTTGGTAAATTTTGTTTTAGGCAAGAAGCAAACAAGTTACTGTATGTAATTAATAAATGAAGCATGAAAATCATACCCCTAAAATAAATTTAAAGATAATGATATAAAGAAACGGTATAAAGTGATAATGTGACAACAAGGAGATTGAGCCATTCCGCCAATATCACTACTTCCCAAAACGTTACACTAATATTTTTTGGTTTAGGATTAAATTAAAGACAAATGAATCTGATAAACGACATTTAAGAGTCTGGAAACTCAATTTTCTTCTCCACTAACGAAAATGCCATTCTTGAAACCTCCACCATTGTTGTAGTAATACTGATCAGTACCATCCATTGTTTTCTTCTACCAAACAAAGATCAAGAGAAGAAGAAAAAAAATCAGACAAGACATAAAGAACACTAACGAGTGAGAAAGAGAGAAGAGTGGGTTTAGTGAATACTAATGATGATGAAGAAGAAGAAGAAGAATGGTGTATGAATCAGAAGACAAGATAAGGATACATGTTTGCTTCTCCTTCTTGCTTTTTTCACCTTTTATGGATTCTTCTCAGCTTTTTTTTGTTCTTTATTCGTTTCGTCTGAGAGAAGCCTCCTTTGTAAACCTTTACCTTCTCTCTCTCTCTCTCTGAAGTTTCTTTGTGTGGGCACTGAATACTACTGTCATAAATTTTCTAATTTAGTAAAGAAAACTTTTTTAGTAATTAGTACTTTTAATATTTAAGCAATTAGAAATTCAGCAGTTTTGCTGCAACCAATCAACATGAGTCAAGTGTATTTCACTTTTTTTTTCATGACCAAAATTTTGTGATAATAATGACTAGGCCCAAGATTTATGAATGTGATTAAAAGACATGTGACATAGACATTAGATTAGTGTTGACATAATTAAATCGTAATAAATTAATAAGCTAGTAGTAAAATCTCTATAAATTAATAATGTTGGGACCGGAAAATTTTTATTAATTTGTAGAGATTATTAATTAATCGATAAATTAATAATTATTAATTTATAGAGAGTTTTTCTGAATTTTAAAAAATGTTACATAGAAAGTAGAAAAATGAAGACAATATTTTGATGTGTTTTAATGCATTTACATATTAGGAAATAATCATTGCATATATAGTTTTTAATAATTTTGGATGTAATTTGAGAAGATAATATCATATATTTTTTTATATTTTAAGAAAAATAGAGATAAACTCCAACAAAATTATAAATTTACGAATATATAAACAACATTAGAATCATATTTTACTAAAATATCTTATATATATACAATAAATTTATATGATTATTAATTTATGTTATTAATGAGACCATATATTTACATAGAGATTTAAAAAAAAATTATTATCTTATTATCTTATCGAAATATGTCAATTATTACACCGGCCCAACTCGGGACCAGAATAATTTATTAATTTAGAGAGGTTATTAATTTATCGAGTATTAATTTATAGAGGTTCTAGTGTATTATGAAATTTTACATTTGTTTTGGATTTTACGTCCTGCAAAACTACATGATTAATTTATTTACTTTTTCATAAATATACGTTATTAATTTATGAAAGTATATATTTGTTTAAATAAACGATAAATGTAACGTTTGTCCATAATGATTTGGGGTGAAAATTGAAAGATTCGGTAGTTTATTATGATGCGTGTAAATCTAATACCAGACTGTCGGTGATTCATGTTTGAAATGGTTTCTTTTATTCTTTTAATCAACAATCAACTTATTAGATGAGTATTTTTTTTTAATGATGCCGACTATATTGATTTTTCTTTTCCAAGAGAACGTTTTGAGTTACAAATTTGAGGAAAGAAAAGATAAGTGAGAAACTATTAGACTTTTTGAGTTACACATGAAGTGAGAAAAGTGATTTAAACAAGTGATCAATCAAAAATAAAACTGAAACTTAAAGTAGAGATGGATTGAAACTATTAGACTTTTTTTTTAAAAAAATTCTAAAGTCGGTTTACGTCCATGATTTGATACCATATTGGATTGGGTTTGGTTAATCAGTTGTTAATATGTTAACTTTCCACTAAGTCATTATATTTCGGTTTAACGCTTTTGCATAGGTAGGTACTTCTAACTAAGTTTATTTATTTGAATTTTAATAGTGGATTAAAGAGCAAACCAATATGTAGATAATCAAATTAATATAAGCTTGAAGATGATCTGACCAAAAACATGTGCTCCCTACTCCCTAGTCAAGGCTCGATTTTATCGAGACGACCACCACTAAACCCTATGCACATTTTCATATTCACTTTTTTTTTCCAACATAAAATACACACATACAGATGATACACACAAAAGTATATGTATATCCTATATATTGGTCTTGGGAGTACTTGTTAAACCGAACCAAAGTTGAAATTAATTGGGAGGTTTTGATCTAAAGGCATCAAAGCGACACGTGTACGGAGATGGAAAGAAGAAGCTAAAAGAATAGAGATAGAGGTTGAAAGTACCAACTACCAAGGCAATGGACTTGTGAGGTGAAATGACAGAGCAAAGGGCTAAAAAAAAGCAAAAGTTAAAACAGAGTTACGAATGAGACAGAATGTCTGAGGAAACATCACCGAAACTAGTTTTGAATGGTTAAAAATTTTGTTCTCAAATTCAATTTTCTTTTGCCAAAAAAGATAATTTGTTTTTTTTAACAAATATTATGAGATATAAATACTGGTTACATACCAGAAGAAGTTATGGGCCAAAAGTTGTGTAGCATCATCATATACCTCCAAACTCTCAAGAGCCATGTTTGTTAACTATAAATGAAGCCCATTTATAAGCCCACACGTCCAAAATAATACTTCCCTCCTATTTATTTGTTTTGGACCACTGTATTAATGGGTAGCCAGAGACTCGAGATCCAAGACAATGTCAGTAGTTAATATTAAAGGTTTTTTTTTTGGGTTAAATGACATGTACAATATAGTTTAAACAAATTAATCGTAACTTATGAGTTATGACCGTTAAAAATAAGAAAAAATTTCTTGTGTAGTCTAACAAGAAAATAATCAAATTTATATCATTTTTGTTTGTGAGGTTATACTAGAAAACCTGTATCCAACCAAACACTATAAGCTATAAATTCCAATCTGAAATGTCGATTTCTCTATGTTATAAAAACATCCGGAAAAAAGAAATTATAACCAAAACAAACTAAAACCGACTAAAAATTGTTCTAGGCGTATAATAAATCAATTTGACAACAGTAGACATGTACGTAACTGGACGCGTTTTGGGACTACATTCGAATTTCATCTTTGCAGTTTGTTTGACCTTAGTGAATTGTTAGATTAGGACCAATATATTTAATAATTATAAAACTGCGGAATTGAGAAAATGAGAACCCTGTTTGGAACGGCAGAGATATAATCAAATGTGCGATACTTATATCTATATTGTAATAATGTCTTTGACGAACCTCAAATATTTTTCAAAAAATTTTACATAAAAAAAAAAGAATTGCACACAATAATCTCATTGCACTACTGCAGAGACGGAACCAATATTTGTGGGTTTCCCACATAGTATATGCGAGAGTGGAAGAAAACCAAATCGTTGTCAAAGGTCCGTGCACGCAACACATACTTTTCTTTTGAGATTTAAGAGTACTATCATCTGTATACATATGATCAATGACAAGATTGCTCCCTTTTTTTGTTTCCATCGATTGCTCAGATACTAATCGATTAAAGTGCGAATTAAAATGTTCAAATAATGATAGAAAACGTATAAAAGCTAGTTTGAAGTGATCATATTTTGGAGTTGGTAGAAAGACAACATTTAAACACCGGCGTTACTTACGACAAACGACTTATGAGTCGTAAGTTATGACTTATATTATAATTATAAAGGTTTTGGACCTTTTGGTCATACAATTCCAACTTCCAAGTATATCACAAAGCTACAAATCTCCATATAGTCAAGATAAGTCATTAGTATATTTTTCTGTTTGTCTCTGGTTTTAGATATTTTTTTTTTTTCAGGGTCAGCTTCTTTATTCTTAGTTTGACCGTGGGGCTTAAGGAAATTTTGGTAAATAATTGTTTTGATTAATTATAAAACATTTACAGTATTACATTGCTGCTAGTCGACTACAATTGTTCTAGCTGTTTTAAAATATGAAAGAAGTTGATGCGTTAAATCTTGTATTCAAGATAGTTACTTATATAAATTGATAAACAAAAAAGACACATGTGTCGAATCATATATTTTTAATACAATTATGTCACAGTTTTTTATATAGATTATTGCCATTGGTACATCAAAATGTGGTTGATAATTGCATAAGTGTTGAGAGAATAATTATTGATATGACTGACGTGAACTATATATATAGTAAAAAAAACAAAAAAACTATATTAAAAGAAATTCACATGATGTAAATTCTCAGATATTTTATTTTAGCCACCACAAAATTAGCTTCTCTAGATTTTAAGAATAGTTTGGAGCTTCTCAAGACACGTGAAAGAAAGTTGTTAAATAAGATACTCAAAAATGTCCTTCAACAAAAAAAAAATACTAAAAAATGTCCTTTAACAAAAAAAAAAAAAAAACTCAAAAATGACAAAAGAAAAGAAAAAAAGAGATACGCAAATTTTTTTACAAAAAGAAAAGTAGTCAGATGCGCGTCATTAAATTGCCTTTGGCAGGGGATTCAATGTAATACAACAATTATATTATTTTCATATCAGTCCACATTGAATGTAATGTTTATAAATTATTTTCATATTGTTGCCTCCCATTGAATGTAATGTTTAAATAATGTCAATTAGCAAAATGGTCAACAACGGTTAGCTGTCGACTACTTGTCTCTACACCTTTTTTTTTTTCTTTTTTTTCCTTCAAAAAAAGATAAAATACTAAACTTAAAACGTGGAAGATTAAAAGCCAAGTAGGTACGTCAACCAAATCTAATCTCATATAAATACACATATACATACGTGTTTCTTCTCCATTGCCTTCTCAATCTCTTTCTCTCTCTCGGATCTGATAATCAATCTCTCTCTGTGTGTTTTTTCTTTCGCCGGAGAAAATGGTGGAGCAGAAAAAGTACTGTCTATTACTAGCGACTCCAGACTCAGAGTTCGTGAAGAAGACATACGGAGGATACCACAACGTGTTCGTGTCGACATTCGGAGATGAAGGAGAGCATTGGGACTCCTTTAGGGTTGTCGAAGGCGTGTTTCCCGATGAGAAAGATCTTGACAAGTACGATGGCTTTGTTATCAGCGGAAGCTCTCACGACGCCTTCGAGAATCATGATTGGATCCTTAAGCTCTGTGATATTGTCAAGAAACTCGATGAGATGAAGAAGAAAGTTCTTGGCATCTGCTTTGGTCACCAGGTTCTCTTCTCTTTTCTATTATCCCCCTGTTTTTTTTTCATTTTTGACTAATTAATTTCAATTTTTTTTGGTTTTAAATTGAACCCTTTTAGAAAAAACTATTGACTGAGATTTTATCATATTTAGATACCCCTTTTTTTTTTACACATACGAGTAATTTAAACATCCCCTGTTTTTTGATTCATGATTTTTGGTTATGATTATGTTTATAACAAAAACAAAATCAGAAAAACATAAACCCGTTTAGAGAATTTAATTCATTTTTTCTTAATCATCATAATATAAATATCAATTTATTGATGGATTAGTAGGATATTTCCGTGAGATTATGAAATTTATAAAGTAATTCACACTCCTTGTCATAATGTCTTCGATTACTGGGTCATTACTCATTAATTTATTAATTTTAAAATGATCTAGTGGAGTGTTCAGTAAGCATGATAATAAAAAAAAAAAATTAGATTTTTATTATCGAGTAACAAAAGATCAAGGACCGTTTTAAAAAGAAAAAAAAAACAGATCAAGGACCAATACACTTGGTATAATGTATCCGATAAAGATTAGAAGATTCCTCTAATATAAAATTTGGATTTCCCTTATAGATTATAGCTAGAGTAAGGGGAGGAACAGTGGGAAGAGCAAGGAAGGGACCAGAACTTAAACTTGGAGACATAACCATCGTTAAGGATGCTATTAAGCCGGGAAGTTACTTCGGAAACGAGATTCCGTCGAGCATTGCGATCATCAAATGCCACCAGGACGAAGTTTTGGTGCTTCCTGAATCTGCTAAACTGCTTGCTTATTCCGACAATTACGAGGTCGAGATGTTCTCCATTGAGGATCATTTCTTCTGCATTCAAGGTCATCCTGAGTATAACAAAGAGATCCTCTTCGAGATCGTTGATCGTGTTCTTGGTCTTGGCTATATCAAGGTTTGTTTTATTTCTCTTTTTTTTTTTTTTTTCCCTTTAACCCTGGTTAGTTTACTGGAAAATAGTACATGTAGAAACATGCAAATAAGAACTTTGGATTTAGTAGATATGTGTTTCAGGTTTTGGATTAAAATATCCACCGAATTGAATTAGAGTATTATAAATTAGGATGTTTTGGTTAGTCACTTGGGTATAGTACACCTCATAGTAGCACTTAGTTGACACAATATTCCATTTTCCATAACATGTGGCACGTTGTTGCCTTGTTGGCAGCCTGCTATAAATTTATGATCGTGATAATTGTTTGGGAATCGAATGGAAATATCAATGAGAACAAAACTATATTCTTTAATCAATTAGTATAAGTTACATATTCAGCTATGTCGGAATTAGATTCCACCAATAATAATATTATTTTGTGCTAGATTTAATTTGCTTGTACTATTTAGCACAATATTATAAAATATTAGATTTTGGATTATTCACCGGATCGAATCTACATTTAGGAGAATATTATAAATTATGGTGTTTAATTAGGTTAGTCACTTCAATTTAGTACACCTCATAGTAGCACTTAGTTGATCCCATATTCCATTTCCCGAACCATGTGGATTTTTTGTTGCCTCGTTGGTATAAACTTAAGGTCATAAAAATTGTTTTGGAATCAAATGTAATATCAATGAGAACAAAATCTGTATAATATTTCTAATAAATTGAAAAATAATAATGCAGCAAGAATTTGCGGATGCTGCAAAGGCAACGATGGAGAACAGAGGAGCAGACAGGAAGCTTTGGGAGACGGTTTGCAAGAACTTCCTCAAAGGCAGAACTCCGGCTAATTAGTTTCACTCCCAAATTATCTTATCTATTTGGCTCTTGTTATATTTAAACATTTACGGATTTATCATCTTGCCTTATTCCTATTCAATGTATAACCTATTAATAACCTATTAATCTCAGCGTGAAATATTTATGTGTTATTTACCCATAAGGAAATGAAATTAAATAAAAAACCAATCGTGCTCTGCATGTCATCCTTGCGTATTAAAACTTCAAAACATATAAAATTCTCAGATTCTAATTCTACTGGTACTTTCTGTTTATCGCATTACTAAAAGACCATATCATCATGGACATGTCATGATGTGTAATGAAAGTCTTATATAATGAAAAAGAGCTATCACAATTTTGTTTATTGTATATCAATTGAGAAGTTTTTTTTGTTTTTTATAGGTTTTGTAGTCTTTTTGGGAGGCTTTTTTTTTGCAAAATGACGCAGTGACAAAACTATAAATAAATGCAATAACATCATAGTTTTTCAAAAATCAAATGTAGAGCCTCTTAAAAAAATATATACATGCAATAAATATCTAACTTATTTACGATTTTGCTATCCGTCATTTCTACAAACAAGAGAGTATAATTTAGCTACATAGCATATATATTCTTACTTAATATCATGACTCCAATATAACCATGAATTTTATTTTTTTGTTGTTTATAAAATTTAAAATAAATCTTTTATCGGGATAACTATCAGTTAAGTCTATGGTGCAATTTTGTGACTGTGTTATAGACCAAAAATATTATATCATTATATGTGCATGAGATATCTTTCTGTTTTTGGAGTCAAACTACTTTGCATGTAAAGATTTTATCTTATCCTATAGAATTATCGTTAAACGATCCCATCCAAAATTTTTATTCAGTCTTTAGTCATTGCATTTTGTTCAAAAGTCATATGATTCTTCACTTATGCTTGTAGAGTTGCAATCGTTTATATATAACACCATTACCGAAAGTGGATTTTAGAACGCGATTCCCTATCCACTTCATAAAAATGATTTCTTCAATAACTCGTATAATTGACCCCCAAAGAAAAAGAAAAAAAAACTCGTATAATATTTTTATTGTTATGTATATGAGTTGAATTGAGAACAATCTTGGGAGTATTTATTCTTCTTTTAAAAATGAATATATATATATATATATATAACTTTTAATTTGTAAGATATTTTTAGTAATATATAAATAAAATTGATATTCATTAAAATTTTCAACTACAAATGGTCCGAAAACAATTGTACCTCGTAGGCTGTTACTGGTTAACTAATCCCACTTCAAACTAGTATTTAATTTTGTTGTAGACAAAAAAGATTATATAAACTTTTGTTGACGACTAGCTACCACACCATATTATTTTTTATTTATTACATACAATTACAACATTCTCTGGTACCATTATTTTTCTTATAACTGATTTAAAAATATTCGGTCCAATGACAGTTTATATAAATTAATATACTGAAAGATAAAGAAAAGTTGTAAGAAATATATTCACTCAAGGTTAGACAAATAAATGCCATGTATAACTGAATTTACGAAAATGTCATAACAGCCAACATGTAATAATATAAGGACGAATTTAATAACGGTATTTGTAATGTAGGATCTACAACTTAGCTTGCCAGGCTAACTCTTGAAAAACCTGAGCCGAAATACAAAGGTCTAGCTGACCTACCGGGTTTAACAGTAGCAGTTACTAGCCAATGTTCTTCAAGGTTGGGTTAGTCACTGACACAGCTGGACTTGACCCATGCTCGCCATTATAATTAATAGTGTCGGAACTTAAGCAGTATACGGATTAGCCGTCTTATTATGAAGACAAAAAATTCGCCTAATATTATGTTGAGAACCTAGCAAAGTAGTAACAGTTTCCTGTAAAAAATTTGGGCATTCTTCTGTAGCCAAGGTAAGGAGATTTCATCTCAATTCATCCTTATCTTCGCTTGATCTCATCTTAACTCAGTTTCCAATTCTGAGAATATGAGATTCGTCGTCATTCGGGTACATAGGAACAATCTAACGGTAGATGCTCCAGGTTCGTGACATATGTACCATGCTTTGAAACTTATTTAATTTAATTACATTGACGTACACCTTTATTTATATTTTCTATTTTTTCTTAATATTTAGGTTTATATGTAGGGAGATAGAAGAAATTTATACAATCTACAATTTTACTGCCCTTCGACTAACCATTATATTCAATTTCATGATAAAATAGGGGTGGGTATAAGAGTATTCATCAATTATTCACATTACAATGAGTTACATATATGATATATGATGAACCAAAACGTTAGTCAAAAGAAATCTATAAAAAAAAAAAATGCATCGATCCACATCCACTACGATTCAAAAAGAATCAATGCTAAATTACACGTCGCGAGCAATCAAATGAAAAGGAAAAAAACACGTGAGAAATTAACAATTAACATGATTAAAAATAACATGTTCCTTTTTAAATCACATATAGTTAGATAAATAGCATATTAATAATTTAAATCGGTTCAACAATACTAATTAAACCGGGAAAACCTAATTGTCGTCCCGCAGTTGTTTCCCTCTAACTCAAGATAAAGTCGATATATATAGTACATGCATACGTTTTATATAGTTGGGTGGAACGTTGCGTATTCCAAACACTAATGTAAATTTGATCAATAAAACAAACCGAAAACCGGTTCTTATAGACCAAACCGGCAAACCGAGCTGGCCACCTCCTCCTATATATATGCCCTAACAGATCTCTCAGTTATCTCATGACATCTTCAGCTCTATATCTCTCTCTCTGTTCCAATGGTGAAGCAGATAGGAAGATACGCTCTGTTTCAGGCGACTCCGGATTCTGAGTTCGTGAAGGAGATGTACGGAGGTTACTTCAACGTATTCGTGTCTGCTTTTGGAGACGAAGGAGAGCAATGGGATCTTTTCCGTGTGATCGACGGCGAGTTTCCCGGAGACGAAGATCTTGAGGAGTATGACGGATTCGTCATTAGCGGGAGTTTACATGACGCTTTCGCAGAAGAGGATTGGATCATTAAGCTTTGCTCTGTTTGCCTAAAACTTGATCTCATGAAGAAGAAAATTCTTGGCATATGCTTTGGTCATCAGGTTTGTTATTATTATCGTCCAACGTTTTCTTTATATTATATAAAATATTGCCTGCTTACTTGAATTATATCTCCTCATATAAAATAATTCTCAAAAATAGCATAAAATATAGTTTTTGTGACATATTTAATATATATTTTTATTTAAGATATAAATAGCATTTTTATTAAATAATAGTCATAACTTCACATTTTTAAGGTTTAGGATTTAGGGTTTAGGGTTTAGTCATAACCTCACATTTTTAAGGTTTAGGATTTAGGGTTTAGGGTTTAGAAAACCCTAAATCCTAAATCATACCCCCTACCCCCTAAAAACTAAACCCTAAATATTAATATAGTTAACCCAAAAAAAAAAAATTATGAACTTCATAAAATAGTATTTTTGTCCTAAATAAAAATATATGCTAATTGTGGAACAAAAACATCATTTGATGCTATTTGAGGGAATTCCTCATATATATATATATATATATATTTTTTTTTTCTTAAAATTCTTCTATGAAATTTGAAGATTAATGGACATGTACACTGTTTTGCCTACCTCACTATGTTGTAGACTAGTGACTTGATGAATCTAGTTTGATTTAAAGTAATTATTTTTTAGTTAAACAATATTATCATGCATTCGTATGCCTTATAATTATTTCTGAACACTAGTATTTCGTCTGGAATAGTGAGAATAATATCAACCAACAGAGTCATGTTTTTCTAAAAAGGTGAAAGTGGTGTAACATATGTAAATGTAAAAGAGTATATTTGAACTTTTTAATTAATACTCAGATATCATAGACTGAAATAAAATAAGTAAATTTTCAAAATTTAAATTTGTATAAGAAACGATATATTTTAAATTGTTTGTTAAGTAAAATTTAAAGTGATATATATGATCACAAAAGGTAATTTGGATAAATATATCTTATCATAAAAAAAAAAATGGTAACTTGGATAAATATATTTTACAATTTATTTCGTAGCATCTATTTTGCGTATATAAGAAAAACTATGTATGACGACGTCAAAAAGAAAAAAAAGATGTAAGTATATAATAGTCTTACCAACGATTAAGGTGGCTAGCTTAAATTAGTTTTTTTTTTTTTCTTTTTTCTTTTTTTTTTGTTGTTGTTAAAAGTAGCTGAAATTAGTTTCATCCACACATGGTGATAATAATTTTGAAATTGGATTTTAGATAATATGTAGAGTACGAGGTGGGAAAGTGGGAAGGGCTCGTAGAGGACCAGACATAGGTCTCGGTAACATAACCATCGTTCAAGATTTGATTGAACCGGGTGGTTACTTCGGTGAAGAAGTTCCCGAGTCATTGTCGATCATAAAGTGTCACCGAGACGAAGTACTTGAACCTCCTGAGTCGGCCAAAGTCATTGGATTCTCGGGCAAGTGCGATGTCGAGATATTCTCTGTGGAAGATCACTTGCTTTGCTTTCAAGGCCATCCAGAGTATAACAAGGAGATTCTCCTCGACATCATTGATCGTGTCCACAAGATCAATTTTATTGAGGTTCGTATAAACATCTATCGTTGGCTAGAACATAGCGCGGATATCTATGTTTAGATGTAGAGTTCGGTTTTGGTTGGTCTAGTTCGGTTTAAGAGACATTCCGGAAAATCAAAGCAAAACTTATCAGTCGTCCAGTTCCATTTGAGGATCAATTTCATGTCGTGTAGTCAATTGTATGCATTTCACGGTTTTGTTAAGTTTGTTTTGTTTTATTTACTTTTGATTATGTTCCGGTTTGGCTTTAGATTCGTCGTCTTTATAGCATTCGTCGTCCCACCCACCCTTTGGGGATAATATTCTCTTACTCCACTAAAACCCCGTTGTTTATAAATATAATATATATATATCTAGCTAACGTGAGGAATCAATAAAATGAAATAAATTTTTTTATATCTAAAATTTTGCAGGAGGAATTTGTGGAGAAAGCTAAGGGTTCGATAGAGAAGATCGAACCAGACACGCAGCGTTTGCACATGCTTTGCAAGAATTTTCTGAAAGGACGAACCCACTTTGTCTAACTATTCCATCTTCATGGTCACTAATAAATCTACTACTCATGTGTAATTTCATAATTAACTATATATCTTCTATTGTACGATGATCACATAATGTATTATACACTTTAAATAAATAACCTATAATTAAGCAGAAGACCGCGTGGTTTGTAATTTAATTGTATATACTGATTTGTTGAAGCCAGAAAAACCATCAAACAAATTAAATAAATAAAACCTCAGAATTTTTTTTTTTTTTAACGTCTAAAACCTCATAATTATTAAGTCAAAGTAATGCTCATGCGAAGGTATATATTTTCTACACTAGACAATTGGAGTGTATTTTTCTTACATACATATTATGATGAAAATTCGTTTGGTTTCTTTTTCATCACTAACATATATATATATATATATATATATTGGATCATTTACACAGGATAATATTCAGTCATAGGATGATCTTGACTCTCATTATTAAGTACTTATCGTTAAAAATCAACAAATATTATAATATATCTGATCTCAGCTCATATAGATAAAACTAATACAGTAAATAGTAATAAATCTCCTCCATTAATGCATATTCCGTTACTAACTTTGACTTGAAACGTGATTTTTTATATAGATATGTGCAAAATAAACGTGATATTCGACTATAACTGACGTGGTAGAGTTATCGTGTTATACACAGCTATATCCTATATCCAAGCCTCACGTTTTCTATAACGTCCATGTGGGATTCTCTAACGTTATCTCACCTTTTTTTTTTTCTTTATATAACAAAAATCTCACTTGGCGTGTGTGATCTCGTCTTCTCCGTCCTCTATAACTAACTACATTTCCCATTTCCCATTTCCCGAATCTCTCAGAAGAAAAATGGTGGTGGAGCAGCAGAAGAAGAAGAGGTTTGCTCTGTTTCTGGCGACGTTGGACTCCGATTTCGTTAAGAAGACTTACGGAGGCTACTTCCCTGTCTTCGTTTCGAATTTCGGCGACGAAGGTGAGCAATGGGATCTATTCCGAGTGATCGACGGCGAGTTTCCCGATGACAATGATCTTGACAAGTACGACGGTTTCGTCATCAGTGGTAGTTCACATGATGCTTTCGGTGAGGCTGATTGGATCGTTAAGCTCTGCTCCGTTTGTCAGAAACTTGATGAGATGAAGAAGAAGGTTCTCGGCATCTGTTTCGGCCACCAGGTTCTTTTAACTTATTTATGTTTTCTGATTTTTGGATCTGAAATATGAAAATTACATTTCTCAGATCACAATATTCTTACATTATAATTTTGATGGGTCAAAATATCAAAATAGTGAACTATTGATGTTGATGTTGCGTTCTTGATTTTTATCTGTGTGTTGGTTATGGGACAGCTAATAGCTAGAGTTAAAGGAGGGAAAATAGGAAGGGCTCGTAAAGGTTCAGACTTGGGACTTAGAAGCATAACCATAGCTAAAGAGAATGCAAAACTATGCCCTTACTTTGAAGGCGAGGTCTCGGAATCTTTAGCCATTATCAAATGCCACCGGGATGAAGTCTTGGAACTTCCTCAGTCTGCTTTACTTCTTGCCTCTTCCGAGATTTACGAGGTCGAGATGTTCTCTATTGAAGACCATTTTCTCTGCATCCAAGGCCATCCTGAGTATAACAAAGACATTTTGTTTGAGATCGTCGACCGTTGTCTCAGTTTGAAGCTTGTTGAGGTTTGTTCATGTTCTCTATGATCTCTGTTTTGGGAGTGAGTGTACATGTCCTTGATGTAATTTACTTCAATGTGATCGATCTTTTTCTGGTCTTTTTTTTGCAGCAAGAGTTTGCGGATAAGGCTAAGAGTTCGATGGAGACTGCGCAACCAGACAGTAATCTATGGCAGAAGATCTGCAAAAACTTTCTTAAAGGTTGATCCCAGCAAGTTTAGTTTGCTATCAAAATATGTTGTCTCATGATGAACCTGCAGTTTCCTTTGTATCTTCTCTTAAACACTCAACAAACAAAATGGCTAAGAATAATTTATATTACCATTTGTTTTTATAATCTTACTCTTGCAGTATAAATCAAATCAAACAACAAAATTCAATCTGAGTGATAATATTTTATAAGCGTTGATAGAGACATTTGTACTTTAATGTAAATTTGGTCAACAAGGAGGATCATCATCAGCAGAGAAATCAGGTTCTGAAGGCTTCTGATATTTCACAAGTTCTTTAGTAGACTTTGCTGCAATACGGTTCTTGTGAACTTTACGAAGTGCATTTGTAGCAAACTTTGACGCCAAGAACGTCGCTCTGATGCTAGCAACCGATCCTTCTCCTTCTTCTTCTTCTTTCTTGAGTTGCTCAAGTTTCTTCTTCTTCATGTATCGTCGCCAAGCAGCTTGTATGAAAATAGCAGCCCAAGTCCTCCATTGTTGTGAGTAAAATCTGAATGTGTGTTGAACTTGCCTGCTGTGTAGTCTCCTGAACTGGCTAGCTACGAATTTGAGCTCATCAGCTATCAATGCGAAAGCCTCTACTTCAGTTAGCGCCTTTGCAGTTCTGGTGGAGGACGGTAGGTTGGAACCGGATTTGGGATCAAGTGCCCACGTCAAGAGCTCTTCCCCGCAGAAATCTCCTTCTTTAAGCAAACTGCGGTTGAAGAAACCGCTTCTCCCGCCATCGGTGGTCACACTCTCAAGCCGACCACGGATAATGAAGAGCATCTCGTTAACGGGGTCTCCTTCCCTAACCAAATAAGAGCTCTCCGTGTACAGACACGGCTTCAACCGCTCACAGATTGCATCGAGAAGCCTCTCATCCATATTCTCAAACAATGGAACCTTTCCATAAAAAAAAAAAGAACAAGATGGTTTCATTTATGAATCAAGATGAGAAAAAAAGGCTTTTAAAATAAGATTCAACTTACCCTCCGAACCAAAGCCAGACAGAGATGGCGTTTGATATCTCTTCTCAGATCCTTTGGGAGGTTCTGAACCAAATTCTCTTCATCAACTCCGCGTGTCTCCAACCACTTGTACTGGTCATATCGTCTGACCCGTTCTCGCAGTTCCGATGGAAGCATTCGATGATGCATCCACTGTTCTGAATCGCGTCTTTTCACTCTCATTTCTTCAAGACGAATTGTAAGGGATTGAAGATAAGTCTGCATATTTCCAATGAGAAGAGCAAAGAGAAGAAGTCCAGCAATGGCAAGTGCTATGGAGAATATAACCTCTCCAGGGTATGTGCTAGTTTCAAGCCCTTGACCAAGAGTACTGCATTTGACAGCAACAAGGTTAATAATGCAACAGAGTTATTGTTATAGTGACACTACTAGAAAAGACGGATTCTTTTGAGAATTAGGTACCTGAGATTCTGAAGTCCCCACCATAAACAGAAGAAGTACTTAGAGACAAAGCTCTTAGATGAGACAATGCCAGAGGACAGGGCTCTTAAGTAGATTCCGAAATCAAAAGGAGGATTATCACCATCGGTTGTATTAACGGGACAATTTATCTGAAGAACAGAATCTTTGATGGTAGTCCAAGCAGCATAACCATTCATATCTTGATTACCACAAAACAGGAAGTTTCTGAAACAGTTCGGGGTATTACCACACGCCTTGCTCCAGCATCCATTATAGCGTTCTAAGGCCAATAAGTACCATAAAGCCCCAACAATCTAAAAAATGATCAATGCAAAAAGAGAGTTATGATTTATGAATGAATTTTCCGAGGATATAAGAGGGAAAGGTTACAAAAATAGTAAGTACTGACATGACTTGCGAGCATGTAGAGTAGCAAGTAATAAGCTGCACCAGCCCAAGCAGTTTCAGCAAAAACACCAGCGGTTCTCTTCAGCTCTGAGCTCAAAGGATATATCCTAAGAAATCTTGGAATATATTGAACTAAAATGATATATCTCAAGGCCCGCTTTGTTGCCAAAACATTTGCACCTCTAGAGGTATAAAGAAATCTCCAAATTACAATCTGAAAACAATACAAGAAATTAGTCATCAAAGTTAGATAAACAGAAAACAATGAAAATGAGAAAACTTGGGGGAAAGTTTCTGTTCTTACCTGTGGAAGTGGAAGCACAGAAAGAAAGTCAATGATAAAATACTGCATCAAGTAACGTTTAGCTATCTGCGCAGGGTCGATCACAAGTTCGCCACGCCCAAAAACCCGAGAAGAAGGTGCGACAAAAGCTGTTCTAAACCGAAGAGCCATATGAAAAAGATAAAACGCATCGATGACAGTCCGGAATGTTGTTGCAATGATAGCCAATCTCCGGTCTATGCCAATACATTTATCTTTATCATCAACAAACGGAAGATACAAGAAGAGGGGATCCACAGACACAGCGAGAATGCAAGAAGTAACAAAGAGCTTGTTGCAGAGCAAAAGAAACTTGTCTTGTGGATCAAAAATCTTCTTCTCTGATACTTTAAGATCTTCAGGAAACACTGCTCGTGAAACACCTAAACCAATTGATCTTCCTAAAGACCAAAGACCTTTAGAGCCTTTACTAAATCCTTTCTTAAAGGAACCAGAAGATACATTTTTGCCCTGAACACCACGTTTTGGTCCTTGCAAATTGAGTGTGCATCTGTTTAGAGTTGCATCAGAAGTCTGCGAGTACCTTGAATCCATACTATCTAACCTGGGAAGAACACAATAAACTAAAAAATCCTTTATTGAAATGGCCTTTTGATAAAATGTTACTATATCATCATGAATCATGATACAGAAACTGGTCTAGACCAAAGATTTCATTTTCATCAACTACGTATATACAACAATAATGAGAATACTTTAGAGATAGTTACCTGACAAACTTCTCGAGTTGGCCACTGATAACTTGTGATTTCACTGCTTTTTTGGCACAGTCGAACATGCTTTTTCCTTGTGACTCAAACTCATATATCCCAAACCTGTTTCCACACATGATTCAAAATATAAAAATAAAGAATTTATTATCAAAGACACCAGAATTCAGTTTAAAACTTAGATAATTCGAGCAGCCAAAAATGTGATCTTTGTTTAAAAAATTGTCTCTCAAGATCATTTTGGGTTAATGGATTAAGAACGTTCATCCATTTTCGTTGACCTGGGAATTCAAAATTTAAAAGGAACACACATATTTGTCCCAAAATCAAAACATCAACACAAAAAGGGTACAAATGAAAAAATACTTGAAAAGAAGAGAAGAGGTTAAATATCAAAACGGCACAGCCAAAATGTCAACAAAAAATAAAGCAATTGAGAAGTTGAAAACGAAGATCATAATAAGTAGGGAGGGAAAATGTAAGGATATACCGAAGAAGAAGAGGAAAGGAGAAAGAATCGGAAACAGGCGGAGACGAGAAGACGGTGAAGAAGAAGAAGAAGAAAGTGGAAATGGTGAGGGAGGAGACGAAGTCGTTTCTAAAGATTTTGATTAGAGAAGAGAAGAAACTGAAAGTGTCTCTCCGTGCCGTCCGGGTCGGGTCCACTCGCTCTTTCTCCTGTCACGTCTTAGTCTTATCCTCTCTTTAACGTTTGTATTTATTACATACATTGAAATTGTCATAAGTAGCAAATCAACTACTATTATTCTTAATTATTTTAAAATGTTTCACATAAGAATGTCAATCAAAACAATATTTATTTAGTTCTAACTTCTAAAGGATACTTTAGTCGTATCTAACATTTCCATTCTGGAAACATATATGCGTTGTAGCGTTTTATGTCGGTTGGCAACTTAACTAATTCGGTAATTCCTATTCAAGTGTAACAGATTTTCTTTGATTTTGTCTTTAATCGTCCGACTCAAATTGAATTTTAGCTGTATAATCGAGGATTTTTATTATTCATTTTATGGATAATGATGGATTTCTATAATGGATTGGGAAAAGATATGTGTAAGAGTAACTAAGACCAATAAGGCTTATAAGTCTATAACAAAATAAAAAAGCCTAAACATTTCATTCCATGATACAGTTTCATTTTTTATCAAGCCTCATATTTTGTTACCCACGACAAATTCAATAATTTTGTTATGGGTTAAATATATTTTGGTTTCTCTCTCAAAGCCTAGATAAATTTAATTATTATAAATCACATCAGTGATCAAACTACAAAATGAACATATAGAAGTTATAGAGGGAAAAAAATGTAACAGAAGTGTCAGACAGATAAGGTCAATATAACAAAAGAAAAACCCTAGAGATTTTCCAACTTGGAATACAAGAAAGCAAAACCCAGTAAGCCTCAGTGAAGCCATTCCAAATTCTGCACATGGAACTCTTTTAACTCTTAAACCAAAACTGACATGTTCTTTTATAATAAATCTTTAAGGGAACATCACAACTTTGACTAAAAAAAATCTCAACAAATTTTGTTCTTCCACATGTAAAAAAATTATACCTTCTCATTGTTCATCAGAGACACTGCATAAACAACGTCTGAGATCAGCTTAAGAGATCCATGGATTCTGCAATTTTGCTTCTGGCCTCGTTGCAAAGAACATCCGCTTTGCTTCCATGTATTGGCTTATGGATGATAACTCTGACATTCCCATGGTTCAGTATACCTTCACTACCCGTTGGCATGATTTTCCCTGTTCCCATTAGCGTTATTGGAACTACTGGAACTCCCGTCTTAGCAGCCACCGTAAATGCGCCTTTCTGTAATATCAGACGCTTCTTATGTTACTCCAAGCTAACAAACAGACCAATACATGATCAATAAACTTTCGATTGTGTTTACCTTGAAAGGACCTAACCGACCATCTTTACTCCGTGTTCCTTCTGGGAAGAAAAAGACAGATGCTCCCTTCTTTAAGAGTTCCATGCAGCGTTTTAAGCAATCCTATAAATGGCACTAAGAGTTAAAGAGTCCATCCGCTTGAGAAACACTTGAAAGTGTGGGAGAAACAAAGAGTGACATACCAACTGGCTTCTTGGGTCCATCCGCTTCAAGGGAACAACACCCATCATGAACATGGCCCAACCGATAATAGGAATTACGAATATCCCTGTCTTGCTGATGAACTTAAAGCTTTTCCCAAGACTTAGAAGTGTGTAGATATCCAAAAAACTTTGGTGGTTTGAAACATATACAGCAGGAGTGTCTGATGATGGCAGATTCTCCAAACCCTCAATCTCGATTTTGTAAAACGGATAAATGCTTATGGAAGCCCAAATTTTAGCAATGAAGTGATGGAATTTTCTCCTATGGCGATCAAAGAGAAGGACGAACGGATGCCCAATGATCATCAAGACAATGAGAAAAATGGCAGAAATAGCAGCAACAACACAAAAGCATATCCCTCTGAGTCTTGAGCTCAACTTAATCTCTGCACTTCAAAGTTGAAAGAACAAGAAAGAATTGTGTATAGAGACAGAAACAAAAAAACTTGTTCACAAGGGTTTTAGCCAAAAAAAAGAAACCTGGTTCCGGACAAAAAGATTCAGGGGTTGCAGCTCCTGAAAGATCTGATCTCACAGTGATAATTCTTGCTATTTTACTTAATCTATGTGATTTCTTATCATGAAATTTGTAAGGATCCCATCTTAAAGAGCGGTTACACCATTGTACTCCTGTACGCCTTGTTTCACCCATATATTTTCCATTCGGAACAGCTAAAGAAGAAACATAAAAAGCAAAGCAACAGAACCGCATCAAGAGATCAATCAAACAATTCTAGTTTCTAACTTAATCAAAAGGCCAATTTGAGCATTTATAAGAAAACATTTGATTGCCTTTACCATGAAGGGAAGTACTAAAGCTTGCCATGGTATTCGAAATACGACCAAAGCAACATACTTTATCCCTCGAAATCTGCATTTCCAATAATTTCATAAATATAAGAAACAAACTTTTACATAGAAGATAGAATAAAGAGCTTCTTCATGCTTCGAATATTTCATTTTTATCATCAAAAATCTCAACAGAAGCAGAAAGTACTAAACTTAATGTTCAGATTTGACAATGAAAATAACTAAAAAACTTGCTAAACTCACTTCATCTTTTTGGATAAACCAGATTAGCTTTCACTTTCCATAATATCCTCAGAAACTAAAGACGAATCAATCACAAAAGAGTAAAGAATCCATAAAAAAAAAAAAAAAAATAGTTTCACCCGAATAAAAGATGACTGTGATGAACAAATCGGTTTTCCAAAATCTGAGAACATAATTAAGAAAACAATTACAATCGAAGAAATTGAAATACAAAGTCATATAGAAAAAATAAAAAAGTTACAATCGAAATACAAAGTTATATAGAAAAAAAAAAAAACTAAACTAAAAGATTGATGTAGAAGAAAACAAGGAGGATGTGAACAGATGCTCCTAGCAGAAGCGACATCCATGGGGGAATCTCGAGTTAAACATGCGTGAGATTTGCTCATGTTATCTGTGTCATCTTTCAGGCTTATCTCAGGGCTCGTTGCTCTACTGTTTTCACTTTCTAAACATCAACTGTATGTCAGTTTAATGCAAAAAAAGCGGCGGATTGCATTTTTCTGTTGGTGATATAAACTGCATCCCGTTTTGTAGATAAAGTCACTAGTAAATTACAAGGCTTTTTCGAAGTAACTGAACAATAACCCATTAGGGATATTTTTTCGGTGTATAGGTAATTAAGTACTCATGGGCTATTGGTCTTCAGTGAGAATAAATAATGTTTTTGGAGTTAAACACCCATCATCAACTGTTAAAATTGTTTTTTTTTTTTTTGTTTTTTTTTTTCTCTGTTGAACTAAATATTAAATATAGATCACAAATGCCATTCATCATTAAAGTGCATTTAATATAATTTCATCAAAGACATTTATACTAAATCTGGATCAAAACCAAATTTTAAATTTTGAAAAGACAGAAATCTCTTAATAAATTTTGTTATAAATTAATTTCTCTAATTTGTACATAAGTACATAAGTACAATTCTTAGAATTTAATCTGGTACAGGAAAACGGTTGTTACTTATTAGAGTCAATGCGTGATTTAATTTGCTTCAGAACTGTGACATGAGATTTCAAAGTAATTAAAGGGGTATAAATCTTTTATTCCCTCCGATCAGAAATAATTGTCGTTTTACTGATTTTTACGTAGATTAAGAAACGTTGTAATTTGTCATCACTACCCTTCCTAATCAGATATATTTACATTTTTAATTTTGTTTTCTATTTACATATTTAATTCTGTGGAGGCTATAATTGGTATTTTTGTGTAAAAATGACATTAATAAATGTAAACGACACTTATTTAAAAAAAATAAAAAAACTCTAAAACGACAATTATTTTAGATCGGAGGGAGTAATAAATTTGAAAAGACATAAGTCTCTTAATAAATTTTGTTATAAATTAAATTCAATACATTGTACATAAGTACAATTCTTTAATCTCGTACAGGGAAACAGTTGTTACTTGGTAGAGTGACTAGAGTCGATGCGTAATTTGGTTTTGATCCAGATTTAGTATAAATGTCTTTGATGAAATTATATTAAATGCACTTTAATGATGAATGACATTTGTGATCTATATTTAATATTTAGTTCAACAAAAAAAAAAAAATATACACACAAAAAACAAAAAAACAATTCTAACAGTTGATGATGAGTGTTTAACTCTAAAAACATTATTTATTCTCACTGAAAACCAATAGCCCATGAGTACTTAATTACCTATACATCGAAAAAATATCCCTAATGGACCATTGTTCAGTTACTTCGAAAAGGCCTTGTAGTTTACTAGTGACTTTATCTACAAAACGGGATGCAGTCTATATCACCAACAGAAAAATGCAATCCGCCGCTTTTTTTGCATTAAAACGACACACAGTTGATGTTTAGAAAGTGAAAACAATAGAGCAACGAGCCCTGAGATAAGCCTGAAAGATGACACAAATAACATGAACAAATCTCACGCTTGTTTAACTCGAGATTCCGCCATGGATGTCGCTTCTGCTAGGAGCATCTCTTCACATCCTCCTTGTATTCTTCTACATCAATCTTTTAGCTTAGTTTTTTTTTTTCCTATATAACTTTGTATTTCAATTTCTTCGATTGTAACCTTTTTTTTCTTTTCTATATGACTTTGTATTTCAATTTCTTCGATTGTAACTGTTTTCTTAATTATGTTCTCAGATTTTGGAAAACCGATTTGTTCATCACAGTCATCGTTTATTCGGGTAAAACTTTTTTTTTTTTTTTATGGATTCTTTACTCTTTTGTGATTGATTCGTCTTTAGTTTCTGAGGATATTATGGAAAGTGAAATCCGGAACCATATTCCTATATAACAGGCTCTATGTAACAATCGTGATGAAACTCATTTAAAAAAAAAAAAAAGATCTTGTTTTGCCTAGACTCTAGAGTAATATTTTGTGATTAGATCATAAAGATATTTTTTGGCCAAGTATAATCTCAACTCTAAAAATGTATCATGAATACTTGTAAGAAATAATTTTTCGAGAATGAAAATCTTAACATGATTCGAAAATAATTAGAGTGATACACATTGTAATACAGAGTAAGATGAGTCGTTTAAGAATTAATCATGTAATTTAAGTTCAGTCATCTCAAGTTATAAATGTTCTTGTGCAGAAACAATAATAAGATGATTAAGGTACGCATAAGAGACAAACCTTAATAAAGACTCGGTCATTCAAAGGTTTGAGGTCTTTGATGTCCTCTGTCTCAAGAATGCCAACAATATCATCTTCCTTGAGAATGAGATGCTTCACATCATTAAACTCCACCTCAGTTCCAGCGTATTTGGAGTAAATCATTTGTGCTCCAGTCTGCATCAGGAGAAAAAAATAGGCATTTCAGATAACTTTGTTAACAGACAACCAAGCAAACAAAGAAAGAGGGATTTTGAAGGAGCAATGAGGTTATTACAGGGACAGTGATATCAATTTTGGTTTTCCCAATAGTTCTTCCTTCACCCACAGCAACGACCTCACCTCCTTGAGGTTTTGATTGAGCTGTAGATGGAAGTAAGATACCTCCCATAGTCTTTTCCTCTGCCTCCTTGATCTTCACCAACACTCGATCTCCCAGTGGCTTTATTGAAGTATACTGAAAATAACCCACACACAAGAAAAAAGCCAAATCATTACAGGAATGTCTCACAAGGCGCCATTAAGATACATACAAACCAGAATTGCAAAATCATCTAAATATTGGATTGTGCAACACAAAAAACGAATGGCCAAAACAACAAAATGAACTGGTGAGGCGTACGAACATGAATCCAGGATTCAGATAAGTTCCAAAAGATCAATCAGATGTTTTCATCCAACCAAACAAAAATGAATCGAAACAAAGAAGTGAGTCAAGCACCTTAGGAGCAACAACAGAAACAGCTTTGACAACAAAACGACGGAACTGGCTCTGCCTAAGGGTCCCTGGTTTCAAAGAAGAGAACTTGACACTCGAAGCTCTGAAACCTTCCAGCGAAGCTAAGCTCCTTGCTGACACAGTCACTGGTGATGCTGTAAGCTGCGTCGCCGCCATTTCTGATATTCATCAAAACACATAAAGCTCTCAATTAGTAAGAATTGAAAGAGATAGAAAACAAATAGGCAGAAATGAAGACATTTCCCAGATTCACAAAATTCTCCGCAAAAACAAATCACTATTGAGCAAACTTTATTGCTTTCTCCGTCCAAAGTTCAAACCTTTGAGTTCAATTCTCGTTGTAAGACTTTTCTAGAAGACTAAATACAATGAAGCGAGAGAGAGAGAGTGATGGTACCTTGAGGATAAGAAAAAAGGTTGAGACTTTCGGAAGATAAAACCCTAAAAATTGGAGTAGAGAGATAACACTAAAACACATGAGTTCCCCTTTTTATTGCTGCAAGTGTTCTAGAACGCTCTACCGGGTGGGTTTCTTAACGGTTCGGTTCGGTTCGGGTCGGGTCATTACCTAATCCTCTTGGTCTCCACTTTCTGAAATTTTCTAGATTAATCATTTTGAGATTTCTTTTGCTTTGCTTTGTTTCGAATCATGTTAAGATTTTCATTCTCGAAAAATTATTTCTTACAAGTATTCATGATACATTTTTAGAGTTGAGATTATACTTGGCCAAAAAATATCTTTATGATCTAATCACAAAATATTACTCTAGAGTCTAGGCAAAACAAGATCTTTTTTTTTTTTTAAATGAGTTTCATCACGATTGTTACATAGAGCCTGTTATATAGGAATATGGTTCTGGATTATCTTGAGATGACTGAACTTAAATTACATGATTAATTCTTAAACGACTCATCTTACTCTGTATTACATCGTTCATCACAGTCATCGTTTTGTAGATAAAGTCACTAGTAAACTACAAGGCCTTTTCGAAGTAACTAAACAATGGCCCATTAGGGATATTTTTCGGTGTATAGGTAATTAAGTACTCATGGGCTATTGGTCTTCAGTGAGAATAAATAATGTTTTTGGAGTTAAACACCCATCATCAACTGTTAGAATTGTTTTTTTGTTTTTTGTGTTTTTTTTTTTGTGTGTGTATATTTTTTTTCTCTGTTGAACTAAATATTAAATATAGATAATAAATGTCATTCATCATTAAAGTGCATTTAATATAATTTCATCAAAAACATTTATACTAAATCTGGATCAAAACTAAATTTTAAATTTTGGAAAGACATAAATCTCTTAATAAATTTTGTTATAAATTAATTTCTCTAATTTGTACATAAGTACAATTCTTAGAATTTAATCTGGTACAGGAAAACGGTTGTTACTTATTAGAGTCAATGCGTGATTTAATTTGCTTCAGAACTGTGACATGAGATTTCAAAGTAATTAAAGGGGTGTATAAATCTCTTATTCCCTCGCCGATCAGAAATAATTGTCGTTTTACTGATTTTTACGTAGATTAAGAAACGTTGTAATTTGTCATCACTACCCTTCCTAATCAGATATATTTACATTTTTAATTTTGTTTTATATTTACATTTTTAATTATGTGGAGGCTATAATTTGTATTTTTGTGTAAAAATGACATTAATAAATGTAAACGACACTTATTTAGAAAAAATAAAAAACTCTAAAACGATAATTATTTTAGATCGGAGGGAGTAATAAATTTAAAAAAACATAAGTCTCTTAATAAATTTTGTTATAAATTAAATTCAATACATTGTACATAAGTACAATTCTTTAATCTCGTACAGGGAAACGGTTGTTACTTGGTAGAGTGACTAGAGTCAATGCGTAATTTAATTTGCTTCCGAAACTGTGACATGAATTTTCAAAGTAAAAGGGGTGTATATTAGTTATCAAAATTATTTATTAGGAATGATAAATTAGGTAAAAAAAAAGTCAAAGATATGTGTGGATTTGAATTCCATAACCAACTTTTTTTTCAAAGCCGGTTCTGATCAAGATGCGATTACCAAATTTTTTAGTATAGAGAGAGAGATTTTCTCTTGGACGTCATAGATTAGCTTTGTTTTACCATTATCACAACGGTCATTTTGTATATAAAAATATATGTAATTTCTAAATTGAACCTCCATACAAAAATGGTAGTATAAATCTATCTTGTATTAATTGAGTCAACAAAAATCGTATTTATAGTTCCCTAATTGAGGATTTTAAAATGTTTTGATATCAAATTTAGATTCAACTCGCAAAAACAGACTATAGATTAAAGCCTCTAGACTTTGAGAGTCAACATCCAAAATACATAACACATAACAGAAAGATAGATATTTTATGATGAAAAAACTAGGGGGAACCAAAGAAACTTAACAACCGGAAATATAAAACTAAATATTACTATAAAATCAAAACACGATGGTTAAAACTACATTATCTCGATCGACCACTCTAAGCCATAGCCAAACCAATGATAACCAGAGTCCAGAAACCGATTCCAGGCGCTAACCCAATCGCAACGCTATGGGCTGCAGCTGGAGCTGGAGTTGGAGCCGAGGGACCAACAGGAGAAACCTTAGGAGCGTCACCGCCTCCGCTACCAGGAGAAACCTTAGGAGAGTCACCGCCACCGCCACCGCCACCACCAGATTTGCGTTCAGACAAAACAACAAGAGTTATCTTTTCTCCCTTAGCGCAATTACCAGGAGCACCACTGATGAAGAAGTAAGGGCCTGATTTGTCGAGCTCAACCTTTGTGTCTCCATCATTGTATTTCTTGAAGGGCTTTGCTGTGTTACAGCTATCGTAATCTTCTTTCGTCACTTGTAGTACCGAATCTACTTTCATGTCGTACTTCCACACTATTCCACATGCATAAATATATTAACATAATTTAACTCAAGGGTCAAATATTGTAAAAGATCCGAAATAAAAAAGAATAATTCATTTACTAAACTCGGGAAATTATTTTTAAGAAAAACAGTTGACTACACTCTACACAATTCGGTAAAACCATATTTTTGACCAAAAAGAAAAGACTATATATACAATTCGGTAACCTATTTAAAATTCTTCTAAAACTTTTTAATATGTAGAATTTAACGATAAATTCATTTGATATAACACCATTTGTCGATAATTCTGCATGATAGCTGATATATTACACAATTTGATTTTTGTGATAAAAAAACATTGGGATTGCATGAGAATAAAAGCCTATAATATATATATATATATCAGAAATGAAGAGATATACCAAGAAAGTCGCCGACTTTGAAACGATTGTTCTCGGCCCAGTGGTTAAGAGTGTTGTTGGGAGAATCTGGAATCTTCCAAGACCCCACAGATCCGCCGACCATAATCCATCTCGGATTTGAGGCACCTTGGCTCACTGAAGCAAACAAGAGGAAAACAAGGGTCAAAACTGCAACTATGATTCCCATTTTTTTTTTAATTTTTCTTACAACAAACAAATTCTCTTAGGTTTTCTGTGATGGGTTTTTTTTTTTTTTGGTTTGGGTTTGTTTTTGTTTTCTCTGTAGGTGAAGAGAATTGGAGATGGTGGATCTTGTTTATATAGCCATTGTGGTTTGGAGCTAAGTCGTGTTTTTTTTTGGGGGGGGGGGGGGGGTTCGGATAGTATTAAAGTGTAACATCTCTCTTTTATTTGCTAATTAAATGCCAGTTTTTAGTCACTTTTACAATTTTCAGAATGTACTTATGAGTTAAGAAATAAAAACAAAATCCATGGTTTGATTTTTTTAAATATATTTCCATCAGTTCTCTATATTATATTTAGATTTTTTTTGTTTGTCTGTCACAACACTATACTTTAAATCTAAGAGAATTTTGTTGTAAATTAGTGAAACAGATAAGGGGAATTCGTGTATTTCTTATTGATAATAATGAGGTTACATTCGATCCTTTATATAAGGATGAGTACATAAGAGATAAAAGAAAAACCTAATGAAAAAAGGAAATAGTACAACCGCCTTATGCTTAGTCGGAACACGGATCGGGCCAGAACCTCCATGGGCCGGTCGGACCAGAACTAGAGTGTGGCAAATCCACATATAATTTATAACACTCCCCCTTGGATGCCACAACTCTAAGAGCTCGTAATGCGCTTTGGATGTTGCCTCATTAAAACCTTTCCCGAGAAAAACCCAATGGGACAAAACCCGGGATAAGGAAAAAGAGTACAACACGCATTACTCCCCCTGTTCTGAACCTCACTGAATGTCTTTCAATCTTCGCATTCCAATCTGATGTATAAGCTTCTTGAATGTCGAGGTCGGTAGAGACTTGGTAAATAGGTCCGCGGAATTCTCACTTGAACGGACTTGTTGGACTTGCACTTCTCCATCTTTCTGTAAGTCATGCGTGAAGAAGAACTTTGGTAAAATGTGCTTCGTCCTGTCTCCTTTTATATAACCGTCCTTGAGTTGAGCAATGCATGCGGCGTTGTCCTCGTATAATATGGTCGGTTCCTCTTTGCCTTCGGTCAATCCACAATCAGTTCTAATGTGTTGGGTCATCGACCTCAACCAAACACATTCACGGCTGGCTTCATGTATTGCCAAAATCTCTGCATGATTGGACGATGTAGCAACAAGAGTTTGCTTCATTGATCGCCAAGATATAGCCGTGCCACCATGTGTAAAAACATATCCCGTTTGGGACTTAGCATTATGTGGATCCGAGAGGTAACCAACATCCGCAAATCCAACCAAACCATCTTTATGGTTAGTATAAAACAAACCCAAATCTTTCGTTCCTTGTAGGTAACGAAGTATATGTTTTATCCCGTTCCAGTGCCTTTGGGTTGGACATGAGCTAAATCTTGATAGTATGTTCACGGCAAAACATATGTCTGGTCTAGTGTGGCTCGCTAGATACATTAAAGCTCCTATGGCACTTAGATATGGCATTTCGGGACCAAGGACTTCTTCATCGTCCTTCTTTGGACCAAATGGATCTTTATCCAAATCTAATGATCTCACAACCATGGGGCTAGATAATGGGTGAGATTGGTCCATATTAAATCTCTTGAGTACCTTTCTCTGTATATGCCATTTGATGCACAAGGATTCCATTGGACATGTACTCAAGCTGTAATCCCAAACAGAATTTCGTTTGTCCTAAGTCTTTCATTTCGAATTCTTTCTTTAGATATTCAACTGTTTGGGTAATCTCTCCAGATGTTCCTAACATATTCAGGTCGTCTACATACACCGCGATGGTTACAAACCCCTTTGACCATTTCTTTATGAATACACACGGATTTATGGGGTTGTTCTTATAGCCCTCTTTGACGAGATATTCACTCAGTCTATTATACCACATACGACCTGATTGTTTCAATCCATAAAGACTTTTGTTCAACTTTATACAATGTTGTTCTCGAGAACCTTCTTTGTCTTTGAGCTCAATACCTTCTGGAATTTTCATATAAATCTCATTATCCAGTGGACCATATAAGTATGCGGTTACAACATCCATTAACCGCATATCCAAATTCTCTTTTATAGCCAGACTTATTAGGAATCTAAAAGTTGTTGCATCCACCACAGGGGAGTATGTCTCCTCATAATCTATTCCTGGTCTTTGCGTGAATCCTTGTGCTACAAGACGTGCTTTGTATCTCACGATTTCATTATGTTCATTTCTTTTCCTCACAAAGACCCATTTGTGTCCAACTGGTTTAATATCGAATGGTGTCCTTATGATCGGATCAAACACATTCCTCTTCTTTAAAGAGTTTAACTCCACGTTTATAGCTTCTTTCCATTTAAGCCAATCTTTTCTTTGAGTGCACTCATATATTGACGTGGGTTCTAGATCCTCGCATGTGTCCATTATTTTAAGTGCTACCTTATATGCAAATATTTCATTGATGTCGACATCTTTTCTGTTCCATTGTTTTCCAGACATGACATAATTCGTTGAGATCTCATTATTGTCAAGAACTTCAGGACCATGAGGCTCGGCGTCCCGAGCATCATTGTTTGGCTCCTTTGGTTCACTCATGTCTGGTACCACGGGTTCATCTAATGCACCTTTCTTTGATTTTCGAGGGTTTTTATCTTTGGAACCTAATGGTCTACCTCTCTTTAAACGCGTTTTAGATTCTGTAGCAACTTGATCGTGTCCCTCTTGAACATCGATTCTTATAGGTGCATTAGCAGCTGGTATATATGACTTAGTTACTCTTTTCGGGTCAGCAAAGGAATCTAGCAATTGATTAGCTAGCTTTTGTAAATGTATAATCTTTTGGACTTCAATATCACATTCTCTGGTCCGAGGATCTTGCCATGTTAAGGATGTTTGATTCCATATAATCTCCTTTTGGTTCCATGTACTTTCTTTTACCAGCCGGTTCTTATCTCCCCCTAATGTTGGATAGTTACATTCGTCAAAATGACAATCCGCATACCTGGCCTTAAATAGATCACCCGTGGTCGGCTCGAGGTACTTAATTATTGTGGGAGAATCATATCCAACATATATCCCCATCCTCCTTTGAGGTCCCATCTTTGTTCTCTGTGGTGGTGCAATTGGTATATAAACGGCACATCCAAATGTTTTGAGATGGGGCATGTCTGGCTCATGACCCGTTAGTAATTGTGATGGGGAATATTTGTGTTCACTAGATGGCCTGATGTGAATCAGTTCTGCTGCATGTAAGACTGCATGTCCCCAAGCTGAGATCGAGAGTTTTGATCTCATTAGTAATGGTCTAGCTATTAGCTGAATACGTTTTATAAATGATTCTGCTAGACCGTTTTGTGTATGTACATGTGCCACAAAATATTCAACACTTACCCCTATGGACATACAGTAATCATTAAAAGCTTGGGACGTGAATTCACCAGCATTATCTAGACGTATAGTCTTTAGTGGAAAATCTGGAAAGTGTGCCTTTAGACGGATTATTTGTGCAAGCAATCTTGCAAATGCTAAATTCCGAGTGGATAATAAACAAACGTGTGAACATCTCGTGGATGCATCAATTAGTACCATAAAATATCTGAATGTTCCACATGGTGGGTGAATTGGTCCACAGATGTCACCTTGTATTCTTTCCAGAAAGTTCAAAGTTTCTTTGTTTACTTTTGCTGGTGATGGCCTAACTATGAGTTTCTCTAGTGAACATGCTTCACACGTGAGATTCTTTGGGATAACTCTTATTTCTTTCAATGTGTGCCCATAAGTATTTAGCAATAATTTTCGCATCATGTTTGTACCGGGATGGCCAAGCCGGTTATGCCATAAAGTGAAATTTTCGGAAAACTCCTTGTTTACCGAGGCATTTGCTTCTATCATATTAATCTTAGCACAGTAAATGCATGTAGATATGGCCGGTATGGTTTCAAGGATTTTCTTATGGTCATTGGCGAGTTCATATATCATTAGGAATTCTCTATTCCCATCGCCCTTTGTTTCAATATGTAGACCATTCATTCGAATGTCTTTAAAACTCAATAGGCTCCTCTTTGAGCTCGGTGAGTATAGTGCATCAGAAATTTCTAGATGCGTACTCTTAGGTAATAATACATTTGCTTGACCATATCCTTCTATTAGATTTGCCACACCGGCTATGGTACATATATTGGCACTTTTGAGTGTGAGATTTAGAAAGTATTTTTTTGTCTCTTAGGATCGTGTGGCTTGATCCACTATCCACCACGAACACATCTTTGTCATCACTCATTCTTCAAAATCAATAATTATGTCTTAAAATATTCTCTTATTCAAATCGAAATAATATCAAATAAATTCAAAACATAAATCCAAAAAGAAAATAACATGCAATCCGTAAAACATAAAAAAAAAACACCAAATCAAAACATAAAACTCAAACGTCGAAATCATTCTATTCTTTGAGACAATCAGAAGTCTCGTATTCCATTAAGTCATCTTGCTCGTGATCGAAGTCATCGTCATGGTCCTGATGGACTAAGTTAGCTTCCGGATTCTTTCCTTTGAGACTCTCTTGATAGAGATCACACAAATACTTGGGCGTTCTACACGTCTTGGCCCAATGGTTCCCCATTCCACATCGATGGCATCCAGATTTATTGTTTGAATTTTGTGGCTGTGGAAAATTGCCACGGCCTCTTCCTCAGCCTCGGTTAGATTCGGGTTGATACCCACGGCCCCTACCTTGTCCTCGGCCGTATGGACTGTAGCTGCGGCCATGTCCTCCTTGCCATCTCCCACGTCCACGGCCTCGGCCTCTACCTCGGCCATTAAAACCTTGTTCGACGTGGTGTGTTTTTTTCTTATCCTCAGCGGCCACATGGGCTTCAGGTAATGGGGTTGATCCGGGAGGTCTCAATTCACTATTTCTCAGCAATAGCTCGTTGTTTTGCTCAGCTAGCAACAAACAAGCGATCAGACTTGCATATGTATCAAAGCCCTTTTCACGATATTGCTGTTGGAGCAACACGTTACTTGTGTGGAACGTGGAGTATGTCTTTTCAAGCATCTCCTCATCAGTGATTTTCTCACCACACAATTTCAATTTCGATACAATCTTAAACAGGGCCGAGTTGTATTCATCCACGGACTTAAAGTCCTGGAATCTCAAGTTCCTCCAATCATACATGGCCTTTGGAAGCATCACCGTTCTGTGATGATCATATCTCGTTTTCAATTCATTCCAACGTTCTAGAGGATTTTCGATAGTCAAGTACTGATCCTTGAGACCCTCAGCAAGATGATGGCGAATTATAGAAATTGTCTTGTATCTATTTTTCTCATTCTCATTGTTATCATCAATGATACAATCGCCAAGTCCCTCAGACTTTAGGGTTATCTTGGTATCCAACGCCCACTGTAAGTAATTATCTCCCGAAAGAGTGAGGGCAGCATATTCCAAACTTTGGATGTTCGACATCTGAAATTTATTCGTCATATTCTCTTAATAATCACAAAAACTTCAATGTTCATGCATGGTGTAAAACGATTTATGCGATCATAAAATATTTCTAGCAACTTAGCAAAATCGAGTTACATGATCAATGATAGGTTATTATGCAACCTAAATATATATATGCTGATCGGATTTTAGTTTGGTGACAATTCTCATACTATCAAATTTCAATCGGTAATATTTTCACATGCGGATTCTATCAATCTATGTGCATGCTCGGATTCAATATTTAACGATCATGCATCATAATCATCAATCAACAAAATCAAAATTTTCATGTGGAATTAGGGTTAGGGTTTATGCGCAATTTCCATATTAGGGTTTCATAATTATTTAACCAAATTCAAGATCTTATCGTGAAAACATCAAACAAATATCAATCAAATTCCAATCAAGAATATCCGGGTCTCATGACCCTCCAGCAATGAATATCCGTGTCTTGCGACACTCCAGCAAACATGCAATAATATATCGAACATATATTTAGAATTTGGTTTTATCAATAGCCGGATTATTAGGGTTTTAGGGTTTTCTAGTTTGACTAGGGTTTACCGATTTCAGAGTTTATATGTTCTAGGGTTTATACATCTTACTTTTAGAAATCGGATTGATGAATGGTATATAGTTCGCCGTAATTTTGGTAGGCTGTATGAACTTTGCTTATCTTCTTCTAGTTCGCCGTAACCTTGGTAGGCTGTATGAACTTTGCTTTGATCGGCGGTGAGATTAGGGTTTTAGGTTCGCCGGTTTCTAGCTAGGGTTTTAGAACAATCGCGCTGATAACGTGTTGTAAATTAGTGAAAGAGATAAGGGGAATTCGTGTATTTCTTATTGATAATAATGAGGTTACATTCGATCCTTTATATAAGGATGAGTACATAAGAGATAAAAGGAAAACCTAATGAGAAAAGGAAATAGTACAACCGCCTTATGCTTAGTCGGAACACGGATCGGGCCAGAACCTCCATGGGCCGATCGGACCAGAACTAGAGTGTGGCAAATCCACATATAATTTATAACAAATTTAGCAAAATATTGTTCATTTTTATAGTATACTATTTTTGTATGTGTTTAATAATTTCATAAATTATCACACGTTTTTCTGCTATAAATTTTGTTTTCTTAGATATTTTAAAAATATTCCCAATAATATAAAACGCGTTTAAAATAATGTGATTAGGGGGAACTATTAAAACTTAGAAATAAATACAAATAACAAAAATAGGAAAGGTTGAATACGAGAGGAAAAAAATAAAGACGAAAACAAGAAAATGGAACAATATGGTCAAAAAGATGGAAAGGAAACTAATATTAATTTTCTTGTTTCCTTTTCCAATTTTTTTTTTTTTTTTGTAGTCATCCAATTTTATGAAATTTACATATTTATTTATTTAATATATCTAACCCAAAAAAATCTCGCTAAATGTCTAGACTAGTCCAAAGATCTATAAAGTAATTTATTTTGAAAAAAAAACAGTAATTTATTTTGGTCATTTACAAGGATCAGCTATTTTTCACGCTGAACCTTTTAAAGTTGATTCTTTCAAATATTCCAATTGTTTCTTTTATATTTTATTAATTAAAAGATTAATATGTTTTAAAATCAAAAAATGAATCTTTATAAATTTGTCCATGAGTTAAATTATAACACAAAGAAATGTTTGAAAACTATTTAATAAAAAGAAACATATAATTTTTTTTTTTTTTTGAAATTTCAAGAAACACATAACTTGTCGGAAGAAAAAACACATAAATTTAACGTAACAAAGCATCAATTATGTAGTCTTTGACGTCGAACAATTTTATTTTAATTAACAGTATTCTAATCAAAAGAAAAAGATGTATACGGGTAACGGTATCTTCTTTACGTTAGGCATGAAAACTATCAGTCAACCGTTGAGATCAAGAACAAAACATTTTAATGGCTATTTACATTATTTCAGTTGGTTTGTAGTAAATTTGATAATTAATATGGCAAGATTTACGACTCAAAAACGTTTCATTTTAAAATCAATGCTTTTTGTATGTTTCTGAACGTACCACTTACATATTTCCTTTTTTTGCTAGCAAGTGGAAACAATACTTTTTTATTTTCAAACACACAAAACCAACACTCAAAAAAATTATATATATTTTTTTCTTTTTCCGACAATAACATAAAGTTAGATTATAATTTATTTATTTTAACTTACTTCACGTGTAGTATATCTCAAACTCAAAATCACGCTCTTCTTTCAGATAATTTTTTAACGTCTTTCATTATATCAACAGGCAAAATCAAACCATCATTGAAAAAAAGAACAACTCTTTTAAGTTGATTCAATTTGACTTGATGCTAGATTCAATTTTAATTTGGTCAATGTTTATTTGATATATATAAGAAGAAAAAAAGAAAACTAAACATCAGGACCAAGCTAGATCAAGAAAGTTGAGATGATTAGACCAAGATGCCACGATTTGATATGATTAATAGTCTTTAAATCAGAATAAAAGTTGCATAATATAAAGTCATGGGATGGGACAGTCTCCGACTCCAAGGAAATGGTCTTTTGAGTTTTAAGAAAACAACATCACATCCAAAGAGAAACCGTCTTCAAATCAAAAAACCAAAAAAAAACAGTATGATTGGATAAGACAATGATTTTTGATGGTAGAGGGTAATGTTGATGATAGTGACGACGATGATGATGATGATGAAGAGGAGCTCATTTGAGAAGCGTCTTAACTATGGATTTGACATTAAGCTTCTTCAGGTCAGTGTAAGACTGACCGCAACCCACGAACATAACTGGTGATCCTGATATGTAAACCATCGATAACGCTGCTCCAACCTACAAACCAATCCAAACACTTGCCATTACAACTCATTCACACATCAATTATACGACCAAACCAACATAAAATCCTTTTAATGTACCTTATCGTCAATGGTATCAAACTTTGTCAGTAAGATTCCATCTATCAGTCTTGGGTTCCCAGAAGTGGAGAGATCCGAAAGTTTCTGAAAATTTCATATAAACAACATTAATAAGGTTCCATTAAACATCTAACGAGCATCATATGCGAGTAAGAAACTGAACCTGATTAAACTTTGAGAGCTGGTCTACTGCATCGTTTCCAACAAGAGCTTCACCAACAAACAGGACCAAGTCTGGATTATTAAGGTTAATGAGCTTTGAGAGAGCTCTCATCAGAGGTTCATTATCCTGCATCCGACCAGCTGTGTCCACAAGAACAACATCGGATCCATTTCGAGTTGCTTCTTGAATGGCTTCTTTAGCAACTACTGCTGGATCCTTTTCATAACCCTTTTCAAATATCGGTATCTGTAGCCAAAATTTAACCATCCCATTAAAAACCAGTATTAACAACACCATTCTATATTTGAACATTAAAACACACACATGTAAATATCATTACCTGTAGCCTACGAGCATGAGTCCGTAACTGCTCAACAGCTCCAGAACGGAATGTGTCACAAGCAGCCATCATCACACTGACCTTATGCTGCAAAAGCCAATACGCCACTTTGGCCAGATTGGTGGATTTCCCAACTCCATTGACTCCAACAAACACAACCACATAAGGTTTCCTCTGTTCTTTGGCAGCATGAACATCTCTCAATATATCAATGGAGCGTCTCGGAGTCAATATACGAACCAGAGCATCCTCCATTGCTGCCTGAAATCATATGTTTTTCACCACAATTAAGCCATCTTCAGATTGCCGAGTGAAATGTTTCCTAGATTTAGTTAAACAGGTACAAGGAGAAAGCAAAAAACCTGAACAGTCGAAGAGATCCTGGTGAATGATGCCAACTTCTTTCCTTCAAGACTAGCTTCCACTGATTCACAAAGCTTCTCAGCAATCTCCTCAGCCTGTGAATGAAACGGCCAAGCTCAAGAAAGACACATAACGAATTCAAAATATAAGACATGATGCACTGTAATAGACACATACCACATTCTTGGTCATGAGCCGTTCCTTCAGAGCTTTCAATGCCGGTTCAAGGTCTGTCCTTTCAAGATTCGCCTTCCCAGTAATACTAAACACAAATCAGTAGGAAGTGTTAATAAGATTTAGGTTATATATATGTATAGCAATACATTTAAAAAGAGAAATGCTAACCTCTGGAAAACGGAAGAAAACCAGCCTTTCTTCTTAGCCTCAGGCTTCTCATCACTTCCTGGTTCGTCTTCATCATCATCTTCAATTTCACTATCACTGCTGAAAACCTCATCCTTGTCCATCATACTTTCTCCTTGGTCAGCAGCAACAATATCTATATGATCGTTGTTCCCATTTTCATCGATGGAATCCGTGAAGTCCAATTTCGATTGTTTGGGAGCCGCATCATCCCAAACCCTATTTTTCTTTGTCGCCTTTTTGGCGGGTTCCGCAGGAGCTACCTTGGAACTCTTATTACCTATACTGTCAGCTTTCCTTACACCTCCTCTACCCCTTACTCCTTTACTCCTTAGTTTCTGAAGTTTACTTAAATCAACAGCAACATTAGAACTCGTGTTTTCTTTCCCGTTAGCAAGTTCAGTCCTCTGAGAATCATCGTCTTCCGTACCATGATTATCATTGGAATGACCATTAGTAAAGTTACCAACTTTAGCTTTATTACCATCTCCATCATCTTTCTTCGAGCCACCTTCACTAGTCCTTTTGTTTCCACCTTCAAGTCCAGCTTTTGAGACCTGCCCTTGCTTCTTAACACTACCCACAGGCTTCCCCACTTGCTTAGTCTTCCTCAATTCCTCAGCTCGAGCTTCAGCTTCTATCCTAAGCTGCCTAAAAGTCTCATCAAAATCATCATAGGCCATCCGTTTAGGATCATAGATCTCAGAGAAGCTTTGCTTCACCATAGAAAGCAAATCATCCACATAAAGCAAGTGGAGAATCCGCTGATAAACAGCGACAAAGACGAGTCCAAGATCATTGTGAAACGTCCACTTGAGAGTATAGGCAGCACCAGGAGCATCATAGTTAAATGAAACATCACCAGATCGTTCCTCAAGAAGACAAGATCGGATCAAAGTATCAATAGGTGAACCTTTCAAAGCATTTCCAATCTCTTTGCATGTCCAAAGGATTAATCCTCCTCGTGTAAAGATTAAAAGCTGTTCTAACATCTTCGATCTTCAATTTCGTTACCCTGAAAAGATTTAAAAAAATTTTGATCTTTCAAATCAAATCCAAAAGATAATAATTGAAATTGAATGAATTTTGAATCAAATAAAGACGCAAGTCGTGCCAATTTAAAAAGCAACCCAAAACCATAAGCATAAATTCAGAAGAATTGGGCAGATTGAGATGGAAGAAGCAATCAAATTAACGGATCAGGAAACATAAACAACAAATCTTAAACGAGGAAGCGATTAGAATTGCCAATTGAAGATGTAGAAAGAATCGTATTGAATCCGAGAGGAAGGAAACGAAACAGAAGGCAGATCTTGGGTTTCAATCCTTAAAACATCAGGAGGATTTGACGAGAAGAGAATAATAAGAGACGAATAAAATCGAATCGTGGAGTTCGAGGGGAGGATTCAAACCTTGGTTCCTGTCGTTTTTTTGATACAATCGCCCGAATGAAAGAAAACAAATTAATAATAACTTTACGCCGGCGAGCGATAGATAGAGAGAACCAAAAAAAAACAGAAATTTATGATCCTCTATTGATTCCGGGATATATATATATATATATAGATGGGTTTAGAATACAAATTATTATTTTTTTCGATGGTAAGGGGAATTTTATTTTGGTCAAGGATCCGTAGAGATTTATTTGGTTTTCTTATATTTGGGATTTCTTTCCTTTTAGAAAATTCTAAGCAAATATGAATTTAGCATATCACAGTAGAAATTAACTAAATTTTGTAGATAGGTAAGAAAAAATAAACTTGTGCACCCAAAAAAAAATAATGAAAGAAAGTGGAACCAACTTGGAAGCTGGTGGGGGTCAGGTCATGGACGGTGAATAATGAAATAATATATATTGATATGTCCTATTGACTTATGACACGCAAAGTTAATTCCAACGCGGCAACTTTACAAAACTCTGCGTTTTATGTGTGTGAGCCTTTTAACCATGTTGTATGTATGCGACTGAATTCCCCACCACACTCGAATCGGAGACCACATCAAGAAAACTAAAGATGGAGAGGACTTTTCTCCATTTCATTTCCTTTTTAAAAGCCCATGGGCTTTACTGACTCCCAAATTTGACTATTAATATACTGTATGTTCTCTTATGAATCTTCTCAAGAGTTGAAATACTATAATCAAACACTATAGGCTGTAGCTATCATCTCATTCTTCCTTTTTACTCAGAGATAGGTTTCTTAAACTTTAACCTAACTACTCTACTACTAATTAATACTCGAATATTAATTACTCCCCGTAGTTCCCTTGGACTTAGGGGAAATATATGCTTTCCAAACTTCTTTTTTATATAAACAATATAGTGGTGATGTACTGATGATAATGATGACTATGGTTTTTTATTATCAGGTTTGGTTTGTATCCCTTACGCACAGCGGTAAAAATACATTGCTTTTATTGTTACCAATCACAAATTAACACTACTAAAAATGGTAACATTATCATTTATCTTTTATCTTTTCTAAGTTATGCGTTCTAACTATTCCGTTATCGCTTATTCTTAGAAAAAAAGAAGAAGTGTTTTTTTTTTTTTTTAAATAAAGATGTTTATACAGTTTGATGCTACTAATCAATCAGATCCATTATAACGAGGATCCAACAACCTAGCATTGGAAACTTGGGTCATATAGGCGCACAAGTTGCATCATCTATATATCTACCCGTATTATTACTCTCTAACCTATTAACCACGCATAATATAGTAATAGCATGGATTCGTAACTTTCGTTATATCCACCATGTTCATTAATTAAATTAAACATAAAAGCAATGTTTTCTAAACGTGAATCTGCTTCAAATCCCCAAAAATATATTGTGCATGTTGCATAAGATTCAACCATTAATGATCACAATTCGCCTTCGAATCTGCCGATCGCTACGCTGCCTCTTTTTATTGTTTTTTATTTTTGATTAATGCTCTTTTTTATTGTTTGACTTATATGGGGTCTACTTGTTTAGGAATACACTAGGGTCGCAATCCCCATTGTTCATAGATACTCATACACTTGCGGTTTAACTTATAACATAATCAAACTCATCTATAATTGTAATTACATATAAAAAGATTTTATAAGTTATCGGTTCCGAGTTTGAGCGTCGTTTAGAGAGAAAGAAGACTACGACCTACTTTGATCTTTAATCACAAAAAGCTAGTTAGATATCTTGTTAACATGTTTTAAAACAATCCCCTTAGCTCTAACATTTTTTAATTAGATTGAATATCGACTATCAGTTTAGATTTATTATCTGCTTTTTAATTTGATATAAAAATGCAGATAACTGGAATTTGTGGAATAAAACAAATACTAAAAATTAGCATCCATTTAAAGCCAGGTTGATTCAATCGTTACTAAAATTACATAATCAATCATTATAATTGGAAACAATCGATATCTATTCATACTTTTGTGTAATATCTCTGGATTTTTTTTTTTTTTGTTTATCTTCACTAACATCAGATTTTCACTTTTTGAAAGCATGCAGTTGTTAAACCAATTTAATGGTATTCTAAAGTCATATCATCAGTTGAATGCAAATTTTCAAGCATGACCAAACAAATAAATGTGTTTTCATTCTTCTTAAAAAATATATATATATTACTTGTATATATCCGACATGGTTTGCCAACTTTTGGGGCCCCGATTTGGACCTATCATAGTTTACGACACGACGCAATTGAAAGCCTTTGCAATGGTACCTGTTAGTAATAGTCTCTTCGTGAACTATTTAACTTTTGTATTTTGGTTCTCAAAAAGATTTGATTATCGAATAACGAAGTTTATTTGGTGTAGTGGAGAAGTGATCTTTAACAACTTGTGTTGACCATAACTCGGACTACGAAAATTGAATAAAACTCTCATAAGTCATAATACGACATGAGAAAAGCCATGAAGGTTTGACCAGTACACAATATTGAATTTACACTATTTATAATGTAAACGTCACCCTAAAATGTTAGTATTAATTAAGAAAGACAACCATTATATATATATATATATATATATATACTGTCAGCTCAATAACCATTAACCAGTACTGTAACTTCGACTGGAGACGTGCGGTACAGGATGAACTTAGATACACGAAGAATAGTATATGTGAATTTAGGTGCCTCGCACGTACATCTCTCTACTTGGAGTTTAAGATTGCCAATTGTCTTGTATACTTAATCTTTTACATATATTTCGTCTTATGGTTTTAGAATATATCACTATAGTACAGTGGTCATCACATCACGACCACCACGTTATTTGAGATACATAACGTGAATATATATGTGTGTGTTTGAATGTTGACCAAAATGGTCTGTTTGGTGTAGACATCGTATCATAAATTCACAATCTGTTACTTCAGTCGAACGATACAACAAAGCTATACTATACCATTAAGGTGCCCAACTTTAAACAAAACTAAAAATAAAGTTATATGATTCTCATTGGACTCTTACTTTAGCCTCAACAATATATAACTTATTCGATCTAGCTAGATTCATAATATATTAATTTATCGCAGTTTAAAAACTTGAATCAAATTTTATAGTACAAATGTATCTAAACAAATTGATTTTTATTTTTATTTTCAAAAACCAATGGCACGGCAAGTGTTTTTCTTTTTTTTTTTTACTTTTGTTCAAAAGAATTTATAGTCCAGAATTTATAGGCACAACATTTGTTTGTTCCACAGTAAACATTTGTCTTCTTACAATAAAATACAATTGTCATCATGATTATTCCACATCGTCCATTTTCGTTTGTTTGTTTCTTTGGTTATCTTGTGGAAAGTACACCTTTCTTTCTTTCTTTCTTTTTATTTTGTTTTATTTTATGTTGTTTTTACTTCTTCAAACTAAATAAATGCAGTTTATTTATTTTGTTCTTTTGTTTGTTGTTCATCAGGAACAAACGTGCTACAGTATTTTTGACTTTAATGTCATCTAGTTGGTCACCCAATCAGCAATTATGGATATAGTATGTCTTCATTATAATCAAGACAGTCAAATGTTTATAAAAAATTACCTAAAAGTTAATATTTGAATGAAATGTGTGACTATACGGATAAAGATTATGTATCAATTGAGCCTAATTACCATGTAATTAGATATTAAAGGACCATGACATTAACATACATGAGAGGATGAGAGAAGAAGACAAAATAATCATTGTGCAATATTGCATTTATGGCTTTATAATTTCCTTCTGATTCTAAATTATATCTTCTTCTGATCTCCAAATTTGCCTTCAAATATTAGCAATGTAGCATATGTTCTCTACATAAGCATTAAAATTTAAATAATGACACACATATATATATATATATATACTATAACAATTTTTTTATCACTTTTTAAATCTGAACAGTTCTAGGCTTCTAGCAGAGTAGACTATTAATGCAAACTGCATTAAAAAAAAAGGGGTTCAATATGCGACTAGAGCATTAACTATGTGTTTAATTTGCAAAATAAAAGTTATTTAATATTTGTCAATAACTTGTTAACTGATTCAAACCCATTAGTTACATATATAACCAAATTTTACTTTTTATTAGGTGTTCTGGGAGCCGAAATAATAATGACCTCTTCACTTTCACCGCATTTGGCGCGACACAATTCTATGTGGGAGAAGCAATACCACAGCTAATATAAGCCAACTATTTACATAAATGATATAGTATTTTGATATTTTCATCAAACTAGTATATGTGAGTGTTGTACACACAAGCTCGTGAATAGTCCCTATATATGTATTCACATTCACATATATGCCAATAAATACATTAGCATAGAGAGAGAAGGAGAAAGGTCCACTCACAGCTGGCCAACCTGCACATTGTGTAGTAACTCAGCAAAACATACATTAAATAAGAACCTCCAAAACCCCATCCATCAATCCATACATCTCTATACATTCACACACACACCTATATATATATACACATAAATACAAATATACATCTCCATATACTATATTATTACCTATAACACACACACACACACACAAAAAAACCATTGAAGAAAAAAGTGTAGTGTGAGAGGACACGAAATGGCAAGAAACCATCTCATTTTTCTTCTTCTTGTAGGTCTTTTATCTACACAATCGTCATCATCATCATCATCATATTCAGGAGAGCAAGAGAAGGACAGAATCAAAGCACTTCCAGGGCAACCAAAAGTGGCATTCTCACAATTCTCAGGCTATGTCAATGTAAACGAGTCTCATGGACGTTCTCTCTTCTATTGGCTCACTGAGTCTTCTTCTCCTTCTCCCCACACCAAACCCCTTCTTCTTTGGCTTAATGGAGGTCAGTTTTCTCCACTCCAATTACTTATACATACTCTTGTGTTATATAGCTTCGTTGTGTTTATAATTTTTTAGAACTACATATGCCTAGTTTATTTCCGCCTAAACTGCAATCATAGCGAAACTAAACAAAACAAAACTAAAAACCGCGTAGATTGACCACTTTTCTAAAATATATTAGTATAAAAATTATGGTTATGTATCAAATAGTATTCCATAAGTTCAGTCTCTTCTCTTTTGGACAAGGAGACAATTGAAAGGGTCAAAAAGAGAGAGAGAGAGAGAAGAAAAAAAAAAAAACTTAGTCCCTAATGTGTCACAAGAGAAACTATGAGACTAAACAAACAAGACACATCTAATAGAAATTACTAATTTGTATATATATATATATATATATATATGTAAGTAAAAATCGTTACTTTGGATAAAAACAAATCAATGTCCAACCAAAATAGCATATCAACCACCTCATCTGCCTCTCAATCTCATTAATGGAACATGCACTCCCTTTTTTATTTATCTCTTACAACTTTATTTAGTTTTCTTCGAATTCAAGACCATTAATATCACCACATAAGTCCTCCACGAGCTTCGGATTTCGTACTCTGTGCAATCTACTACTCCTACCCACTTCTAGTACTCGACTGGATTGTAGTAAAAGCCCTCCTTATCTTCCACTAAAGTAGTACACTTCAAACTGGAGTATATATATATCGTCATCATGCAGGCCATGCCTGATGCGCTTACAATTTTTGACTTAAACATTCGTGGCTACTATAAATAGCATACGATTATAGCCAATAAGAAATTAAAATTAAATGTAACAGTGTTAAAATTAAATAGACAGCCACATGGGACCTCGCGAATCCCTATCCCTCTGTTTATATATATATATATATATATATATTATATATATATATATATATATATATCTTATTATTTTTATAATGCATATATAAAAAGCATGATTAGTCTGATCAAGTTTAGTATATTTTGTTTTTGATTAGATGATCAAGTTTAGTTTCTTCTAAGATATCATTATATATATACGGAGAGTTCTCTTGTCACTTTCTGGCATCAACTTGTTCTTTCTTTTAGATGCCTTTGTTCTACTGTCTCTTCATTAGCTTCTGTAAGAAAGCATGACAAAAAGGTGACATTACCTTTTTGCTGCCTTTAATAATTAGATCCAAAAAAACATACATACACATTACTAGAAAGCTTACTACTTTTTCTATCTATATGAGTTTTATTTTTTGTTTCTTTGAAGTTTGTAATAGAAAAGTTGACCTTGTTATTGGGGGGAAAAAAAACGAAACGGCCCTTACTTTCAAATTGTGTGTTTGTGGGAATAATCTGTGTGGTACATAAGATCATTGTTTCAATAGACGCATGCGTATTCATGTAGGTCACAAGTTGATGGCGAAAATGATGATGGTTGTAACAGGATACAGTTTTGTAAGCGCGCACACACTCCCGCGCGTGAATTTTTTTACAGGCTATATACTTTATTTATTTATTTATTTTCACTTAACAGAGTTCAATTTTTCGGCACCAGAAAAATATGCGTCATCCAATATTCTTTTGAATTTTTTGGCTTTTAGCCATTTTATTTAGTTGAATCATTCGTAGGGAGAAAATAGGAGCAGGCACAATAGATGCCACAATTTGGGTCACATTCATATTAGACCAACAACTCGATAGTTAATTTAATTACGTACGATACTCATTTTTTAGATAATTTTGATCAAGAAACTTGTAATGGTAATATGAAAAGGAGAAATTTCATATACACATATCTGGCCGCATGTTATAACATGAGATTTGATATTCATTCGTAAAAACAAATAAATAATGTTATTGATGAAACTATTGAATGAAACAACGTTAAGTGAAAGAAATATAACATCTGATAATTTTATTACAAAACTAAATCTACAGGACCGGGCTGTTCGTCTATTGCTTATGGAGCTTCAGAAGAAATTGGACCGTTCCGTATCAACAAAACCGGTTCCACTCTCTATCTCAACAAGTTCTCATGGAACAAAGGTAACTTATTTTGTTCTATATTTCATATAAGGAAATATTTTGAGGCTTCGTATATATAGACTATATAGTATCTAAATTTCCGGAATTATGAGTTCGAATTATTTTGTTTAAACTTTGTTTTATATATGTGCAATAACAGACGCAAACCTTCTGTTTTTGGAATCACCGGCCGGAGTTGGATTTTCCTACACAAACACAAGCTCCGATCTTAAAGATTCTGGAGATGAACGAACAGGTTCATTCCATTTTCTTAATTTATGGTCTATCAGTCACTTATAAACCGGCATGATTAGCTTTTGTTCTTATTTTCTTACTAGAGAAAATTGATTTATGTTTTTGATTATATTCCGTGTGACAGCTCAAGACAATTTGATATTTCTTATCAAATGGTTATCTAAATTTCCCCAATACAAATACAGAGACTTCTACATCGCTGGTGAAAGCTACGCCGGTACGTTATTACACTAAACTGCTTCGGTTCAATGTTCAAGAATTACGTATTGATATATTTCAATGTAAATAATTATTTTGACAGGGCATTATGTTCCTCAGCTTGCCAAAAAGATCCATGACTACAACAAAGCTTTCTCCAAACCCATCATTAATCTCAAAGGATTCATGGTAAAAAAACAAAACAAAACAAAAATGGTCTATCTAGCTCAAATCAAAACTACATGTCGAATTCTTAATTAACAAAAGATTACCATCACTTATTTCAAAAGGTGGGAAACGCAGTGACGGACAATGAGTACGACAACATAGGAACCGTAACTTACTGGTGGACCCACGCAATTATCTCCGACAGAACCTACAAGTCAATTCTCAAAAACTGCAATTTCACGGCTGATAGAGTTTCCGACGGTTGCGACACCGCCGTTAACTACGCCATGAACCACGAGTTTGGTGACATTGATCAGTACAGCATTTATACTCCAACGTGCGTGGCTGCACAACAGAAGAAGAACAGTACCGGTGTTTTTTTAAGGATGAAGAACACACTCTTGCGTAGACGGTTAGTGTCTGGATACGATCCTTGTACGGAGAATTACGCAGAGAAATATTATAACCGTCGCGATGTTCAGAAAGCTATGCACGCTAATGTTACTAGCATTCGCTATAAATGGACAGCTTGCAGGTAAACACAGTTCGCTTCACCACTTAAGGACTACTAATGTGTAATGATGATTTGCTGAAAATGTTTCTGAAAGAAATGGTTTCTTGATTGGGGTGGTGCAGTGATGTTCTGATCAAGAACTGGAAAGATTCCGACAAGACGATGTTGCCGATTTACAAGGAACTTGCAGCCTCTGGTTTGAGAATCTGGATTTTCAGGTAAACTATATAGTTCAATGTAACATGAGATATTATCCCATCCTACACCATATAGCACATATTTCAATTGTGTTTAGGTCTAGTTGTAATAAACCTGAAAAGACTCAGACTCACTAATTTGGGCAACTTAACCAAACTGTGGATTGTACTGTCATATGCAGCGGTGATACAGACTCGGTAGTTCCAGTTACCGCAACACGGTTTTCCCTCAGCCATTTAAATCTCCCGGTGAAAACTCGTTGGTATCCTTGGTACTCTGGTAACCAGGTATGATATACATACATATACGTACATGCATGTGTTATATATAAGGTAGTGATGTTTACGGGCGGTGACAGGTGGGAGGATGGACAGAGGTTTACAAGGGACTGACCTTTGCAACGGTAAGAGGGGCAGGCCATGAGGTGCCTTTATTCGAACCAAAGCGTGCTTTCATTCTATTCAGATCATTCTTGGCCGGAAAAGAGCTTCCAAGATCATAGTAACCTAAACATAGACTGAGAGATAATGTCTCTCCCCGGAAGCACAATTTGGCTAACCAGATTAGGAACCTATTCCGAGTAAACTCGGAATTTTTCTACTTTTTTTTTTAATTCCCTGTTAAAAGCTCGATTCATTTCCACAGTTTGGAAACAACAAAACGATTTGAGAGCATTTGAGTAAATTGTCGATATTCGAAAAAAGTACAAGGGTTCAAATATCTCTGTCTGATTCCTTAGAGTAAAGTACAGAGCTCTAGTTTCTTTCTGCCTAATCGATATACGAAAAAAAAACAAAAACTGGACTTCTCTCATACCTGAAAGTAGAGTGAAATCAAAAAAGAAAGAAGAAGATAGTGTTGTTACTTTAAGCCATCACTGAGGCCCGGTGGCATGCCTAAGCTCTGCGCAAGATCACTCATTCTTTCTTTCATAGCCTGTGAAATCCAAAAAGTTCTATAAGCAAGAGATGAAAGAAAACGAATACTTATAGTTGTATGATAATATGGGATGTGATGTCTTTACCAGTACACTCTTCGCATGTGCATTCTTGTAGGCTTCTGTGACAAGTAGTGAAAGTTTCTGCCAAAAGGAAAACATGAAGGATGAGAAGCTTAAGGAATATAGCTTTTGATCATTCATTGGCAGAAGCAAGTGCAAGAGAAAGTAAAGTGAAAGGGTTACTCACTTCGGAACCTAATTCCATAGCTGCTTCAGTGATATCAGTACGGATTGGTTGCTGGTTACCTGATAATGTAACCTGATACAAGTTCAAAGTTTTGGGTCACCTAACTCGTAAGAGATAGGAAAAAGAAAAAAAGCAAAAACTAGCATCAAGATTGAACTGATTGTGTAATTATTGACAAAAGTCATGAATCAAACAGCACACGTCTCACATCCACGATTCATCAAGTTTTGAGTGGCTAATTGGACTCATGTATTAGGAATTTAGGAGATAAAAAAAAAAAAGAGGGTGTAATACCTTGACAAGCTCACCTTCACAATAACCATCAAATTCAGCACTGAAAAAATGAGAATAAAAGCAACATGAAACTCATAAAGATAGAAGAAAACTAAAAATATTAGTAACGGAATGGGGAACAACATACACAGCAAGCTCCTTCTGAACCCTAACAGCCTCAACTTGAACAACCATTTGAGCTTTCTTCACAGTCTCATACAAGTTGTGCATATTACCAAGAATTCCTGCCTAAAGACCAAATACAAGAAACTCATCAGTTTCCAAATTAAAGACTTCACATACAAGTCTTAAAAACATATATATATATATATATATATATATACCTTTGATTGGCCATCCTCGTTGTTGTCTTTTTTCCCGCCTCCGAATAATCCATTAACACGAAGAGACCTGTAACCATTTCCAGAATTCTTCCGATTAAACCATACCACGTTCACGTTCACGTTCTGTCTACTACTACTTCGTTGCGCCGCATTCCCTGAATTTGCAATCAGAGACTGGTTATGAAATCTGAACCCCCAAAGGACGCTGAAGATGATCAAAACTATATGAAGTGTAACTGAGACAAGCTCGCATCGTAATCACATTTGTTCTTCTTCTATTAGGATCTGATTTCGAAAGCTTATAAAACCACCCCAGATGAAAACCCAACAGTATGAGGAAGAAATATACACTTTTAACACATACAAACTCAACCACATACCTATGGAAATAACCCGATAGAGAGAGAGAGAGAGTCTCGCAGAGAATTTTAGAAACTAACCATTGGAGAAAGGAGAGAGTGAAGGTTTGAATAAATCAGTAGTTGTAGCCGTCGAAGCCATTCTTCTCCTCAGAGGACTAGTCTCGAATTCGACAAGATAAACAAAAACAAAGAAAAAAGAAAAAGAACGAATAACATAGTGCCACGTAAACCATGCTTGTAGGATCCTTTAATTGAGTTTACTGGGCCTAGATGAGAAAACCCTGTTTAGGAGAAGTATTAATAAACATAGATTTTCACAAAAATAAAGCCCATTTTAATGCATACGTTCTCATCTAACTTTTACTTAACTCTACAAGGCTGTTTTATATCTGAAGAAAATTGGCAAAACAAAAGTTGACGTTGACGTTGTTGTATGAAGGGTATAAATCAATATATGTTGACGTTGTGGCAAAACAAAAGTTGATTAGAAGGGTATAATGGTCAGTTTCTCTGGATGGGTCCAAAAGTAATATGTGCCAAGTATGTGGCATACATTTGCATCTGGCAAACAAAAACATATTTTATATACACACCACACCAATCATCTTTATCTTTTCAATCTCCATAGTTTCTTCTTCTTCTGTTTCACTGTTTGTCTCAACCCTTTTTTTTTTTTTTTTTTTTTTTCGCTGTCTCTCTCGTATCATTACAATCTCTCCCTAAATAAACTTCACATACATATTCAACAAAATTTTGAACCTTATCTCTTCAATGACCCAGGTGTGCTTTTTCATTTAAATCTCTACCAATTATCAAACCCACCTCACAAAGAGATAAATCTAATCATAAACACAATAAAGGTGGTTTAATTGGTCAGCATTTCAATGCCCTTCTGCAACTTCCAAAAGGGCACACATAGAAAAGAGAAAAAAAAGAAAGTAACAAAAAAGAAAGAAGAAACAAAAAAAAAGAAGTTTTGTTATGGTCATTTCTTTCTCTCTTCTCTTTTTTCCATCTTGATCACTAGTCCTAGTTTTCTGCTGCTTGTCTGGTCTGTCTCATAGACCTCTCACAAAAAAAAAAGAAAACAAAAAAAAAAGGAAAATCCAATTATAATTTCAAATTGAATTAGTAATGGGCAACCAAAATCAAACAATTATGAATTATGTGGTGGCTTCTTTGTGGTTTCTCAAGTCTTTGGTCAGAGAGTTTCATACAAGGAATAAGACTCCCACCATTAAACCTAATCCTTTTACCTTCTCTTCCTTCTTTCTTCTTCTCATCTTCCTCTCTCTTTCTCTTTTTTCGCTTGCTTCGTGTCTTTTCAATCTGCGATTCTTCCCTGAGCAGATCCGATGAAGGAGACTAATTTCGTCTCTCCTGTTTCCTGTGGCGATCCCAGGATCAGATTAACCCTTATGGAGGTTCTCGAGTTCCGAAAGGTAATTGATTTTTTTTTTCTAGGGTTTTTAATTGAAATTCCTGGCTTTCTTATTCGTTTCGACTTCTTCTGGATCTGATGATTATTTGGATGATGTTAATGTTCTTGTAATTGTTCGGTTGATTCTATAGGAGCAGAAGAAAGAAGAAAAGTTTAAATTTTTAACTTCTTTTTGTTGTTTCTCAGGAATTAGAGTTTAAGAGAAGTAAATTGGAGATGATTAAACAAAAACGTTTGACTCTCAAGGCAGAAGTTAGGTATAATCTCTGATCTTCATGTGTTTTAATTCTCTTGTTTGGTACATTCATTTAGCTTATTGTGTGTTTGATCAATTGATAGGTTCTTGAGACGTAGATACAATCACTTGAAGCAAGACCAAACTCTTGAAACTTCGCCGGAGATGCTGAGATTGTCAGAGTCTGGGGGTTTAGAGATCCCAAGCATACCAAGTGGCAAAAGAAAGAAGCACACTGGTGTGAGAGCATCTATGCCATGTTTTGATTTGAAACAGAAGAATACAATTTGCAATGAGAAGGAAGCACTGGCTAATTATGCAAGTTGTGACTTGGAAAAGAAGCTAAAAAGGAGCAGAGGAAATGAGGTTTTGACGAACTCCATTCCACTTCCTGACCTTAACGGAGACGGAAACACTTTGGTCGTCAACGAAGTCCCGGGCTTTGACCTAAACCAGATCTCGGTAAAACCAAACAAGTTTTGTTATTTTTAGGTCTTCCTTTTGTTTAGAGTCTTGAGAAGTTGATCAGTTGTATTTGTTGGTTTTGCTATTTGGTTGCAGAGAGAAGAAGATGAGCCCAGAGCGAATGGTGAACATGTGGTTGTGGAAACAACAAAGAACGCTATGCTTGGTAATGGAATCCATGACCTAGATGAAGAAAGAAAGTTACCGATTTACAGAGACGTGGAGAAAGAGTTAAATAGAGCAGTAAAGAGGAAAGTTTCATGGCAAGATCCAGTGGCTTTAATAGTTTAAGGTTTTTAGTATATGTAGTAGGATTGAGTTAATGATTTAGCCTAATATGCACATATGCTTATACAAGTATATAGATATAAGATTTGATTTTTAAGTCATTACTTTCTTATGTCCACCATAGAAAAACGTTTGAACAAACTCTTGTCATTGTGACAACATCATCATCTTTTTAATCCAATTTGGTGGTTACATAATCTCATGTGTTGTTGAAAAGGTTACCGACGACCACTAAAGAAAAGAAAAGCTAAAATTTGTAAAGCTCTCTGTTTTGAATCAAGTAAAGAGCATGCTTAATTAATTACAACAAAACAGAGCGATGGTTGTGTGCCCAAAACAGAGAAGGTGTGGGTGGAACCTCAGATTGCAACGGCAAGTTTAGTATTAGCTATGTCTTTAAAAACCTGAAAAGCAGCATCCCTAGTTTAGCTTCATTCCATTGACTTTAATCGTAGAGTTTTGATGGAATCAAACAAGATGAATGAAATGTTTGCTGTTACTTACATTTGAAAGGTGCCCTAAACTTGAGGTAGTTTGGATTAAGAGAGCCCAAACGTTACAGATGCATCAATAATGAAGATAGCCTCAAACTGCTCAAACCTTCAAGAACTTGATATGAGCTACTCTTATGGTATATCTCATGAGTCTCTGACAATGTTGGGGAGGAACTTCAAGATTCTTAAAAGGAATCTATATCCCCGGCTTGATCCCCACATGCCTATAATCACTGCTCCAATGGACTATCTGGTTAGATATCCTAAGTACAACAATGGGGAGGCTGAGATAATTGCGAGATACATGCCTCAGCTTCAAGCACTTGGAGTTTCGATACTCCACTATGACTGCTATAGGTCTTGCCTTGGTTTGTGAAGGATGAATGGATCTAGAGTACATGGACTTATACGGGTGTATATCCTTGAGGAGCGAGGAGATAAGTGCGTGTACCTCAAGTTTGATGAATTTGAGAGTGATCAATAAGCCTAGTAATTTCAACTTCCATATGGCTATTCTACGCATCTCAAGACGAGGTAATCCCAGAGAGGAATGAATGGTTATGGGGCTTTTGGACGCTCATTTTTGATATAAACTTTGTATAGCTTTGCTTATCTAAGCAACACCAGCATCAAGAGGAAGACGACGTTTGAACTTTGAACCATTACGCTTCTGCCCGATCTAAGTCAGGTCACGAATTTAATTGAATACAGGCCTTTCTAGGCCCACTTAGTCACATGGTACCTTTAACGGAGACTTAAAGAGGTAAGCGGAAAAAAATATCTAAAAATGATCTGGTGTGTTAAGTTGCACCATATCTTGCGTGTTCCAAATCTACATTGAAATGAAAATATCCAAAGGAGTGGGGGCATGATAAGGTAATTCAACTGATGTCGGCATGTTTCTGAAGCCGTAAGATTTAAATAACCGATAAATGAACGGTCCAGATCTCGTTATTGACTTCATAGAGCAAAATATAAAAACATGGGATTGCTTTTCATTGGTACTCTGTGCCGACTACTTCAGTGTTCTCTCTTCTCCATTAATTCATTCTAAGGCCAAATTCGAGTTTCTTCTCATCTCTGAAAAAAAAATGGCGAGCAACATGGAAGTTTTCTGCGAGATCTTAATCGCGATCCTTCTTCCACCTCTTGGAGTTTGCCTCAAGAAGGGCTGTTGCACTGTAAGTTCTCTTTCAAGATCGTCAATTTAGTTTGGAAAACCGAATCGTGGAACTTCTAAGAAACTGTCATTTAGGTTTCATGATATTGATTTGGTGATGTCTTCAAAGCTTTGATCATGATGAAGAGAACTAAAGAGTTTTGAAAGTTTCACTATGATCTGTTTTGCAGGTAGAGTTCTTGATTTGCTTGGTGCTGACTATCTTAGGATACATCCCAGGCATTATATATGCGCTTTACGTGATCGTGTTTCAGAACCGTGAAGGCTCTAACGAACTCAGAGCACCACTCAACTCTGCTTGAGATCTGTTTTGGTCCATACTCGGATCATATTTTGTCTTTGGAAAACTGTTTACTTATGTAACCAATAAGTTGCTTTGCAATGTGTGTACTTATTATTATCATGTATTGATGATTTGAAAACATTGTGTCTTGTTACATTTTTTTAATCCTTTTTGATGTGTATGCAAGATTGACAGTAAGGTTATATACTTGGTTGGCTTATTCAATCAGGTTTACGATTCCCATAGTTGTCTTGATACATCTGGTAATCTCTAAAGATCGTTGAAGTGAAGGAATCCATCTCGGCTTCTCTAGTCATACTACCAATGAGTCAATGACTTTTGTATAGATACCAGTAGATAAGATTGGGGTTGCTTTGAGAGATTGAAAACTGTCCTAAACCGATTCTATGAATAGATCAGAAACTCTTCCATATCCTCGTGATATATGCACCATGAGGTTGACGAATGTGAGTTTGTGAAATGTCAAGAGTTTAAAACCTCCCTAGTTTAAAGTTGACCCAAATTCAGAATCTCTATATCCACAACAGAGTAGAAACCCTTAAACTGACAGATCCATGTTTGTAGATTTTTAAGATGTTACATTTTAGTACAAGAAAAGATGGATCAGAGTTGCAATTGCTAAATGAAGTAGTGTGCAAGTGAATCAGATCTAGTCATGGAGGCCATGGCTTTGTTCTTCTTTCCTTTAGGTCTGATCATCTGAGAAATGCCATGAGCTCTCTTGTTATCAGTTTCTCTGAAGACTGGTCTCTCTGCAACACCAACAAAAAAAGAGAGAGTAAATGTATGTATAGAAGTGATTTAGCAAACATTAAAGAAACTAGTAGATTTATAATACCGATATTAGTATGTCACCGGGAATGCGTAGCTGGTTTAACTTCGATAATGATGGCGGTGGTAGCGGGGTCACTACGGTTTCAACGGAATAGATTCTTCTGGAACGACCCAAGGCTCTACATCTTCTGTTCCCCTGTTTATGTGTGTGTTGTAAGATATTGTTAACTTATTACTTACGTTTAGGGTTATGACCAAAAGATTTGAAGGGTTTATATCTACTGTTTAGGACATGTTACGTTATAACTTACAATTTAGGACTTTGGTAGGGTTATATCTACTGTTTTGGCTTTTAGATTTTCTTATTTAATTGTGTGTTGTAAAATCTCTAGGGTTTTATATCTCACCAACTGAAAACGAATTTGTTTTGGTTGGTATTGGTTGAAAACATGCAACCCTACCAAAAGTCCAAAACAGTAGTTAACCGATATTAGTATGTCACCGATAAACCTTTTGGTCATAACTTGTTTATTTTTACGTTTAGGGTTATGACCGAAAGATTTATAATACCCATATTAGTATAAAGAGTCTAATTGTTTATGGGCAAATATTTTGGTTTTACTTTACTTTTCCTATAAGTAAATAAGTAATCCATCTATTTTGAAATATTAGATAATCATTATTTTCCTGATAATCATTATTGTCAGGAAGTTTCGGGGCGAGACTCATAATCTCCCAGGGTCTGGGAAAAGACCATGTGAATGCCTCTGGTCAAATGAAAATGATTAATGTTTTTACGCTTGAGGGGAATCGATTCCTGTCATAGACCAACATGGCGACTTCTTTCCTCAAGTGAAAATCACTAGACCAAAACCACTTCGAGTTGGGTGAAAAACAGATGCAGTTATCAGCCAGTTTGATTTCCGAATGTATGTCCTGTAGCGTTTTTGATCGAATTACACATGTGTTCATCTTAACAAGATTCTTGAAATCAAATTGAATCCAATCAAACTGACTTATGTAATTTATAATATTTTCAGAATTATTTCGTCTATATTTATAATTTCAGCAGGTTTCAATTAAATTAGCCAATTAGATTATATATACATATATATATATATATATTAATATTTTATAAAGATTATAATCCAAAATAAAATGAGGATAACTTATTGGTATTGGCAAGAATGTTAGATCATAAAGAATTTATCTTTATATTTTGATCAAGCTACGAAATAGATAAATCAACTGAATCAAATATGAATTCCAGAATATTTTTTTTGAAATTTATGATAACCTTAATAACAAAATTTATATTATATATATAATTATGTCAACCTATGTTTAAAGCTTTAAACTGAATAACAAAGTGTAATAATAGTTATGACAGAAAAAAATAATATAATAGTTATGGGCCTATGTTTTGAATGAATAATAATAGTCCATTATTGGGACTAATGGATTGGATTCCCTAAAAGTCTGAAAATATGTTTTTGGGTATAAATTAAATTATGGAGCCCACACAAAACGCTGTACAGCTAAAAAAACCCACGCGCATCAGTTTTGCGTGGGGCGCGTATAGACAAAAAAGCGTGGATAGTAGTCCACAGATTTCCTTATTTTCACTGAACTGACGAAAAGACCAGACGTAATGTGACTAACAAAAAATTCCTTTTTTTTTGTTAACACTAGTTTTAGAAGGATATAATAGTAAAAAGGAAGATAAAATAGCAACATCACAACTATTGCATTAACAACACAACTATTGCATTATAAAAACGCAGCGTATTGTGCGAAGAAGAAGAAGACACAGTTGAGTCATTTGCAAATCCAGAAATGGAGTCATCAGTTAAACCCAATCCTTTCCTCTCCTTCTCCTCTTTCCTTCACCACCACTGTACTCGCTTCACCTCCGACCTCTCCGCCTTGAATCCATCTCACGTCGCTCAAAGATCCGAGATAAGAAGGAATTTCATTGATCTGTGTTCTTCTCTTTCCTCGATTGATCGATTTCAATGGCGGATTGAACAATTTCACTTGATTTCATTCGGTTTTGTTGATTGTCAACTGATTTCTCGAGCTTGAAGAACTATTATTACCGATCGATTCATCCATTTCGATTCGGTTCATCTGTTTTCGCCCAGAGGATCTAAGTTGAATCTAAAGTTAACTATTTGAAGGGTGTTGTTATCTCTCTTAAGAAACAGCTACAATGAAATGCAAAGATGAAAACTTGGTTGCATTATTATCATTACTCTTATTTTGCTTGGAACGTACACATTGTTTTAAGAGACTTAAATATTAATTAACAAATTATTCATAAAGATTTTAGTTATTTAAGTTGATGAAGAAATAAAAATGAAAATTTTTAACATTTAAATATATTCACTTTAACAGTTGAAAAAAGTAAGAGTGCAAGCCTTTTTCAGAACATTACAAGAGAAATCTAAAGTTTCTTAGAATTATTTATTTAATTTATTAGAATCAAACTGAAATGAAAAGAAATATAGAAAAAGAAATAGACATAAACGGAAGAAAGAAAAGAAAAAACATAAAAAGTGGACTAAAACATTGTAGAACACCAAAAAAAAAAAGAAGCCATTAGTAATATTAAATATTTACAAATCATATTTGTTACTATTTTGAAAATCCATTTAGTAATATCAAATATTCAAAGTTGTGTATTATATGACAACAGACTCGTGTAAATCACCTCCATAAAGCACCTGTTTGCTTATACACCGATTACAGGAGCAATCCGGTGTATTAAGTTGCACCATATCGTTGGTGTTCTAAATTCACGTTGAGTATGTAACTTGAAGCCGTACGATTTAAATATCTATAAATGAACGGTGCAGATTTACCAATTGACCTTGGTAGGGAAAAAAAAAACGTGGATAGCTCTTAATTGGTACTCTGTGACAGCACAACTTTCAGTGTTTTGTCTCTTCATAAGTCTTCTCCGTTAATTTCAATTACAAAGTTCAAAAACTCAACTTGAAAGCTTCTTTCTCATCTCTGAAAAAAATGCCGAGCAACTGCGAAATCCTCTGCGAGATCTTAATCGCGATCCTTCTTCCACCTCTCGGAGTTTGCCTCAGGAAGGGCTGCTGCACTGTAAGTTCTCTCATTCCTCAATTTAAAGAATCGCGGAACTTATCTGAGACTGTAACTTAGGTTTGATTATCATATAGTTTTAGTGTTCTGGTGCTTGGGGGTATGAATCTATACTCTATCGAAATGCATCAATTTGTGTCCAGTCTCTGGAAATTTGAAATTTTTTTTATATCTGATTATGTTTTGCAGGCAGAGTTCTTGATTTGCCTGTTGCTGACGATCTTAGGGTACGTCCCAGGGATAATATATGCGCTTTACGTGATTGTGTTTCAGAACCGTGAAGAGTACTTTGATGAATACAGACGCCCGCTCTACGCTGCTTGATCAAATCTCTTGTTCCTTGAAAATGTTGCTTTGACTTGTATCAATAATAAGTTGCAGCTTTTGCACTTTACTTATGTGTAAACATTGTGAGTTATTACAATTGGTTTTATCTATTCGGTGTGTCTGCAAGATTTAAGGTAACTTTTATATATACTCTGTGTTGCCTTCTGTTATCAGGTTACGAGCCCTGCTAGTGCTAAGTGTATATGCATCATGTTTAATCTAGGCATGCAAAACTTGGTTAAGGCATGTCAAGTTGGTAGGCCATTCCGGTTTTTTTAGCTGTTTTATTCTTTAGGTTGAATGCATATAGCTGTTTTGTCATCTTTAAGAGCAACAAAATCTGAGATATCCTTCTTCGGTTACTTATAATTGTATGGAAACCTTCAAAGCTGTCTTTATATTCTGAATCTTTGCACCAAAACCAGTTTGCACATAGGAGTTGGAAACCATTATACCATCAGATAGACTAGTGTTTCGAGATTTTAAGATCTTACATTTTAGTACAAGAAAAGATGGACTAGAGTTGCAATTGTTAGATGAAGTAGTGCAAGTGTAGCAGATCTGGTCATGGAGGTCATGGCTCTGTTCTTTTTTCCTTTAGGTTTGGTAATGGAATCACCTCCATAAACACCTCTTGCCCTGCTTATCTGAGAAATTCCATGAGCTCTCTTGCTATCAGTTAATCTAACGATAGGTCTCTCTGTAACAACAAGATATTGAGTTAGAATGTAAGTATAGCTTTTGAAGTTCTTTAGCAAACATGTAAGCAAGTAAATTTACCATTGTGAACCGCGTAGACTGTTTTGTCTGAGCAGCATTGAAGTTCTTCAGCAAAGGCAAAGGCGATGAAGAAGATGCTAATAATGAGCAACAAATGTAGAAAGTATCTCTTCATGGCAGATGATGATGAAAGCTTCTACAGAAGAATATTGATTTCTTTGGAAATTGTTTGAAGATGATGAGTAGTAAGTTAACCACTGAGTATTAAAATATATAGGGACTATCTCTCAGAGAAATTGCATTTTGTAGTGAGATCCTTAAGGTCGAAGATTTCAATTCAGAGACAGAACAAAGGTTGAAGAATCTGATGAAGAGAAAAAAGAAAGCAAAAGCAGCCATTGTCGGGTAACAATGATTCCTCTTCCACTCTTGTTTTCTTCTCTCGAAAGAAAACATTGTCTTAATTTTTTTACAAATAGTCAGTTATTATTCATTTTTAGAAATAAAAAAAAAGAACAATTGGAACCACAATATTAAACAACCACAGAGCAAACAACTTTCAAACATTGGAGAGTTACAAAACTCAATCGCAGATACAAACACGCAAATTCAAGTCATTTGATAACCAAAAAAAATACAAGCCGCAACCTATTAATATATATTATCTTGGAAATAGATTAAAATGCAGCGAGCATTAACACAAAGGAACTTATGACAGTAGATAAATAGGTAAATTGGTTAGAGAGAAGAGTTCGAGTAGCCGATGATTTGTTCTTCTTCTTCTTCTTCTTGCTTTTGCTTTTCCTCATGAAAACTCGAAGATGGTCATGGTGATGACCGTGAGACCCATCCGCGTTGTCTTCATGTTCAACTAGCTCCCGACCCAAAGGAATGATCTTGGCTTCATCATATTCACATGAAATTATGAGTGATTGAGAGAGCAACAAGAGGGAGATTATCAAAAACCAACCAACAAGAGAAGAAGTTCTCATCTTTTCCTTCTTCTTCTTCAAATCAAGATCTTGTGTTTTGAACTTAATGATGTGTGTATATTTATATATTTGTGAGAAAAGTAGTAGTGCATCACTCTCTACTTCGTGCACGCAACCAAAAAGAAAACAAAGGAAGATCTCTTCTTCCTTAACAACAAGGCATTGATATAATGAAAACAGCTCATGACTTTTTTTTTTTTTTTTTTTTTTTTTTTTTTTTTTTTTTGGGGAAAATCACTTTCTGTCACGATCCATAATTATAACTCTGTCAATGTATCTCACATTTTCTATGATTTATTTCGTATAGAAAAATGAGAAATACCCTATAATGTCAGTTTTTGATATAAATTGCTGCATTATGTGATTTATTTTAGCAAGCTTATTGTATGTAGAGGACAATGAGCAAAGAAATGGTCGTCTGGTTGTTCTAACAATTTACAAGGCATTGATGTAATGAAGACAGCTCATGACTTTTTAATATTTTTTTCCGGGAAAATCACTTACTGTCACGAGAGACATTTTCTAAGTTGATATTTCACCAAAATTATGTTTAATAATAATATTACATCAGCTGGACAAGGAGCAAAGAAATGGTCGTCTGGTTTTTTCTAAGTTGGTCTATGGTCGGAGTCCCATGAAGCAGAATGTTCTAACAATTTACAGCTAAAAATGACATTATTTATTTTTAAATGCACTTTTTATTTTAATTAAAGTAAACCGCATATTATATCCAACATAAACAAAACAAAAAGATGATTGTTTCGAAAGAGGATTATTAGATTAAAATTTTTCATTCCAAGAATTTATTAAGAGTACAATTCAACATATTCTCTTCTTTTTCCTCATCGTGAACTATTCCAAACCAAAAATGAATTAATGTAACAAAGAAAAAAGTACAAATCCAGAAAAACAAATTAAAGTAACAAGATTGAATCTAATCTCGAGTACAAGTATGATATTAACTCTTTAACATTTTTTAATAAATGATTTCAAGAAAGATCTCACCTTTTTTTTACGGCGAGTTTGGGTTTTAAACCGATCAAAACATGTATTGAGAAGAAACCACACAAAGCTACACCAAACTACGGCAAGCCTCAACCTCAGCTGCTTGCGTAGCCAACACAGACTCACTAACACTCCTAACCACAGCTTCCAAGACTGCTTTCTTGAACCACTCGTCCTCCATCTTCATTAGAATCTCTTTCACCATCTTAAAATCTGATGCTTTGGCCATTACCAAACTCCCAAGGATCTCCCCAAAGTTGTTTGGCGCTTTTGGCAGATCGATCCCAATGTCATCGAGCATTGACCCGTAAAGCAGACAACCATTCCCCAAGTCTTCAGGAGTTACAACATTCTTAGAGACCAGATGTTCCAAGAGATTTGCCACTGGTTCAACGCATGGTGGGTTCTTGTCCAAGCCGAGGGAGATAGCTTCCTTGACAAGCTCGGGATGGTAAGACGGGGTTTGCAGTTCCTCTACGCATTGTAATGCCTCATCCAATAGACGGACATTGAAATATTCCTCCAAAAGCGAGTTGGTTTTTCTACTGAGCACTCCTGTGTCCAAGCTAGTAGCCATAGGAGGAGCTGCTTCCTGTGGCTGTGGTTGTGGCTCTGGCTTCTCCACAGTTGGTTTGCTCGAGGCAGGAACAGGTTTAGGAGGTTCGGCACCATTACCTTGCAAAAGGGCACTTGGTCTACCGTTCATAAGACCTCCACTGCCCTGAGGTAGCAGCCTTGAATTAAGCGACAGTGACTTGTCGATGATAACCGGAGACTGAACCCGCACAGTGGGATGTGGATTCTGCCTATTGCCTCTGGGCATGGAACGAGACCGTGCCATCTCCCAACCATCATCATCTGTCACAGGCATCCCCGGCATCTTCCTACCGCCTGGCATTCCGGGCATCATTCCTCCAGTACCAGAACGTCCAAGGAAGTTTCCAGTGCCAAGAATTTCAGCTGCACTGACATCAGCACCACCACGATTATTATTATTTCTCATATTCGCCATGGCACCGGGGCGCAAACCAAGGTTCTTTTCTGCCTCGGAATGAATCTCAGTGATTTTCTTGGCTTTCATCTGCAATTTTACACGCAAAGGAAACAGAACATAAGCACAGAGAGATAACTCCTTAAGTAAATACAGATAAGAACAGGCACTATAAATTCCTACCTCCTCACGCCTTGGCACCCATTTGTTAGCTCGCAGATCAATAACATTACGGACCATAAATCTCAGCCGTGGCGCAAGCATCGGGTGCATTGCCAGTTCCTTCAAACGATTGAAATACATTTCGTTTATACCTCGTGATCTTGGGCTCTCATCAAGTTGTTTCCCGCTGGTGATGAAAAATTGACAGAGAGCCTCTACATCTTCCTCTGCTGGGCAAACTTTATTGTCCTGTCCTAAAAGCTCCTGTGACCAGACACAAAGTTACCATGAGCTCTATAGAAAAGTATTACATGCAATAAAACTACAACAGTACCAAGGCAAAGCGTGAATAATACTTGGGCAATATGATGAACTATCTTCTCGGGTACCATCTTCTGCTTCAGAAGTTCACCAATTAAACGAATATTTCCCAATGTTCGAAGCTTCACCATTCTTTCCTTGTCCCTGCGTTCCATTTCTTGCTCTGGATCAGTCATCAGTCTGATTTCTTCCTTCAATTTGCCAGCACCTTCAAATGCTTCTTGGCAGTTATTCAAAAGCACTCTTTTGAATGTTATTTCTTTCTCACCGGCTTCCTCCGACGGGAAAGAAGGAAGCTTTCCATTGATATCAAAACACAAAAGAGCATACATCTGACAAAATGTGGGCTCCAGTATAGCCTTCTCAAAAATCAGCTGTATGACTCCCTGAATATAAAGATACGAACAAATCATGGCATGAAGAGACAACTACAAACAAGCCAATGCACAGGGAACTGACAATACCTTCAGGATATCTGCAGAAGTGATCCCAGACTCAATTAATTGACCTTTAAGGAGATCGTACTTCTCAGGAGTCAGCTTGTTCAGAATACTGCAGAGAAGTAAAACAATATGAATCAGTCAACTAAAACAGCAAATAACACAAAACATTCATTATAGTCATAAAGAATACAATACCCTTTCACGGCCTTGAGGACTTGGTCCTTTTCTGAAAGAGTTCCTCTCCTAACTGACCATGGGACCTCTGCTTTCACCAGGGCAGGAGGAGGCCCAGACTGTTTCAGTAAGTTATCATGTTAGTTACAAACAACAACCCCCCAATAGCAAACTAAGGTTTTGTCACAATAAAGTGCCAAAATACTCAACACTCACCCCTTGGATTGATCCAGTACGCACATCTCTAGGTTCACGTTGGTCTTCTCTTGACCTTTCTTTACTAGGGGAAGCAATTGGTGCACGACTGTGCCAATCGCGGTTATCAGCCTCTGAGAAACGATTCTGAAGTACATTTGCAGGCTGAAAACAACAAACAAGAAGGGGATATTTTAAAAAATCTGATACTGACAAACAAAATAAACAAGTCAAGTTTCCTTGGTTTTTAGACAGCAAGATACAAAAAATGGGAGAAAAAAGAAAACACTCACCACACTTTCTGAACGGCCCCAGCTCTGCTCTTCACCGAAAAGATCAGATGCAATTTCCCGATTGAGCTTCAGGATTTCATCAGAGACTTGGATTGCCTGCACAAAAAAAATGGTGGAGGACTAAGTTCATGGGAATATTGACCTATATCAGGAATCATCTGCGGGCCTCAAGGATGCTAACCAGTAAGAGACATTTAAATCAGAGCATACCAATTAATTAATACATCTTTGAGCAAAATAAAGAAACCAAAGCAAAGTGACGAGTTTATGCATAGGAAGTACCTCTCTAAGCTGAAGCAGCTGCTCTCGGGTGAACCGCAAAAGCTCACGACCTTCAAATCGCGAGTTTCCTCTCTAAAAAACACAACCAAGTCATTAAATTTCAACCTCAGAATTGAAAAGTTTGAGATGAAAAACATGGTTAGTTTAATACGCATGAGCTCAAATAAAGAAAATGCATCAGCTATATATGTAGGTCCTTTATGAGCATCAAAAACTGATAAGTGCCCACCTAAAAGCCTGCAAGTATTGATCTTTGTCCATATTTACAGCAAGGTCGCATTGCTTAAGCGCCCCACCAAGAATTAGGACATTGCATAATGTTCAACATAAAAAACATAAAACTCTAGCACATAAAGAATCAGCAAAATATCCAAACTTTATCCACAATCCAATTCAATGCCACAAGAACGAATATAACCCTCAAATTTACAGCTCAACTAACTCATAAAAACGTGATATACAGAAAAACCCAAGAACGAGACAAAAAGAAGACTAACACAAAAAAAACAGAGGATTTGGGTACCTTAACGGCAAAAGAAGGAGCGTCTGCGCCATTGGTAAGGTCGGAGGAAGAAGATAAGGTGGAGCGTGATGCAAAGAGTCTGTTTCCTCCACGACCACCTCCAGGCCTCAAGCTCAACACTGAGTCACCTTGCTGCATCACTCGAATCTTTCTTAAATACGGAAGAACGGAAACAAGACCAACGGAATAAAGGTATCTGCGTCACAGAGAGATACGATTAAATCACAGACTTAAGTATTTTAGAGGGTAAAGTTTCTACAATGGACGCAGGAACAATTAGATTCTATGAAAAGAGACAAACTTTGGAAAAAGGAAGAACAGAAACGTCAAGAAACGAAACCACAGGAGCGTAATGCGAAAGCAGTGTTGATCTAAGATGATAACTGAAGAAGATTGATTACCTGAGAGTTTGAGTTTGAGAGAAGAGAGAAGAGAGAAGAGAAAAGAGAACGCGGCGCAGAGCGATGGCGCTGTTTTATTTATTCTGTTTTAGCTTGCCCGACGTATTTTTAGGGTTTGGCCAAAAGCTAACCATTTTGTAAAATATTATTAAAAATAAAAACATTATGCTCGATATGTAAAATCAACACTATAATAACACAAGTGTTTCTCCTTGTGTTGACACATCAGATTTTTTAATGATTTTGGTGTTGACATGTCAATAAATGAAAAAACTTTATAATCCAATAAGAACATTTTAATTAAACACATCATATTTAATTAGACACATCATATTTAATTCTTTATTTTATAAAACACAAAGTCATTTGACCAATAAAAACATGACACATGAAATTTGTGTTATATTTAAAAAAAAAATTAATAAAAAGTTAAAAAAAAAATGCAACTTACTCATATTTTATATTTTTCGACAAAGTTAAAAATAAAAAATTAAGCAACAAAAAATCGGGAAAACAAACAACCAACTAATCCTAAATTTTCTTACACACGACACACCACTCCATGATTATATGATATTTAAAAATTTGACACTCTATCAAGATTTTTCAAGTCTTTTTATCTTTCTCTAAAAATTTAATTCACGTTAAATTCAAATCCATCTCTCATTCTCTTCCGCTTTCTAGCATGTTTTCTAATATTTCTCAGATCCATAATAAACATAAATCTGAAATTATAAAAAAAATAATTGTAGTCGATCCAAGCACACGTCACTTTTCTTTACTTTAGACTCATATTTTTTTATTTCATGTTCATTATCTCTTTATCACAGAAAAACACCAAGTTTAATCTCTACGGATTCGAAGAACAAGATGTGAGTTTCACTCATCTAATCTATACTAAACATGAAGCTCAAAGTTTGAAGCTGGTGCAATGAATAAAAAATCAAATGCAGAAAAAATCGAACTGCACATTCTATTGTTGAAAGCTTCTTATCAGAACCATAAAACTAAAATGTCCCACTTATAATCTCTTCTACATAATAATGTATGTTTATCTATCTTGCTTTAAGTTCTAAGCATGCAATACAAATGTTCGTAAAATCCATTTGATGGTTCAAGAACTTCAATGCAATATAAGAGAACCACACAATATCACTATTCAGAGATTTATTTATTTTCTTTCGGTATACGTTCATTTGTGTATATCTACATGATCTTATGGTGAGATATTCATCAGAACTATTTGTTTTCTTTTTATATTCTTTTATTATAATTATTTTGGTATAAATATCATCATTGTGTTATCACTAATATACTAATTTCATGAATTAATTTAATTTATTATTATCTCAAACATAGAATAATTTAATATTTTTTATATTGTTACTAAAATTATTATAATTTAAATTTTTTAATAGGTCATAATATTTTAATTTTACCAAAAAAACTTACTTTAAATATAAAAAAAACATTTTTATGTTGTTTTAACAAATTTTAACAAGTAGTGATAGTTCACTTGATTTCAAGAATTCTCTTGGGAGGGAGATTGAATATTTGTTACCAAATTTTTTTTTTTCCAAAATAATGCCCATAAAAAATAATTTACTAATTATAATAAAAACCAAAATTATTGAAGAAAAACCCCGCGACGTAGTGCGGGTATTTACCTAGTATTATTAAAAAAGATTAGAGTGCTTGCATTAGTTTAGTGCATTTTTATTTGATTCGATTTTGAACAAAACTATGTTTAACTAAAATTAGTATTACTTTTTTTTTTTTTTTTTACGGCATTAGTATTACTTTTCATTTCTATAAAATATGAACAAACCTATTATCAAAATATGATTTGAACAAACCTTGTTCGCGCGAAGCAGAACAAAAGTATATAATCATTCCAAATGTCACAATCAATAAGCTAATTCACAATTTCTTTGTTTCATTATTAAATAATGAAAAATTATAGAGTATATTTCCAATCTGGTGTATGTATATTTCTGGATAAGATGATTTTTTTTCTTTTTCTTTTGTTTTTTTTTCTTTTTTTTTGTTTTTTTATTAATCTGATCACTCCAATTGGTCGAGAGGCTCTGAACTCTGAAGCGCCATGGCTGGGATCACCAACACCCTCGGGTTCAACGCCATTCTCGCCGGAGCCACTAAAACGGTGTCGCATCCTTCATCCTCTGTTAAATCTAAGCTCTTTGGTCTTCGACTCTATATACCCGAACTGTCTATTGTCTCTCCCTCGCCTTATCATCGCCGTTGTCCCGCCATCACCTGCCGTTACGGAGGTGGCGGAGGCTCTCGATTTCCCGGCGATAGGCGAGGTAATCAGAAAGTATCCGAGGATGATGATGCACTTGATATCTCAGCTATTAGGTAATTCTGGAAACTTTGATTGAATATTCTCAAAGCTCAAGTTTGATTGATTTGGATGTATTTGGTATATTTTCTCCGGTTGAGTAGGTCAGCCACTGTTAGGCTTATTGATGGTCAGCAGAACATGGTAATTGAATTGCCTCACAGTGTTTACTTTCTGATTTCAACAAAAATGAAACCAATAAAATTTCCAGTTTTTGTTTGTTCTGTAGATTGGTATAGTTTCCAAAGAGGAAGCAGTTCGAAGAGCTGAAGAAGCTGAGCTTGATCTGGTTTGTGAACTTCAAAGCTTATACATTTTCTTGAAAAGCATTGTCACTAAGTATTTCGGAATTGGTTTTCAGGTGATTCTTTCGCCGGATGCTGATCCTCCAGTTGTCAGAATGATGGATTACAGGTAAATTATCTAAAGATGGCTTCTTTTTCTTGTGTTATATTGATTGTGTTTATGAAAGTTTCAAGGAGAATGATTCTTTTTTCCTTTTTGGTTCATTATCAGTAAATACAGATACGAACAGCAAAAGAGGAAAAAGGAACAGCAGAAGAAAAGTATTTGATCATTCTTCTCTGCTTAACTGGAGACAATGTTAAAACTTTAAGCTCACTTACTGTGTCGTATTTTACATGATTGAATGGATTGTAACTGAAGCTTGTTTCTATCTCAGCTACTCGCATGGACTTGAAGGAGCTTAAAATGGGGTAATATGAGCCATTTTACTCTCTTTTGTTTGTGGTGTTGCCATGACTTGTTTAGAACTGCTTCTTCTCAAACGGTTCCTGCTTTTTTTTTTCTCAATAGTTATAACATCGATCAGCATGATTATTCTGTACGCATGAGAGCAGCGCGGAAGTTCTTGCAAGACGGTGACAAGGTTCTCCCCATTTACTTTTTGTGTTGGTACCGGAACTTAAATCGTCGAGTTATGTCTCTCCTTACTACATTTTGCTGCTGCTTGACTTGTTATACACTCAGGTTAAAGTGATTGTGAACATGAAAGGCCGGGAAAATGAGTTCAGAAATATTGCTATTGAGCTCCTTAGACGTTTTCAGACTGAAATAGGAGAGGTCCGTATTGTTCTCTACTCTCTTTCCGAATAGAAGTTTGGTATTGAATGTGAATTGCGCCTTAATGGGTCTTGTTTGCTGAGTCACTGTAACTTGTCAACATCTGCAGCTTGCTACTGAGGAGAGCAAAAACTTCCGAGACAGAAATTTGTTTATTGTCTTGGTGCCAAACAAGGAAGTTGTTCGGAAGGTGCAAGAACCAGCTCCAAAAAAGAAGAAAAAGCCAGCAGACGATGAAGTTTCAGCGGCAGGCATAACAGCAACGTAAGATATATGATGAGCAAATGTCTGATATCAAAAATCGTTGGGTAAGGATGGGGAGAGCTGGGCACAATTGTCTGAAGATACATTATCTAGTGATGATGGGAAGTTTGATAAATTTCTGTATAGTTACTTTTCTACTATGCTTTTTTTGTAATTCCATGTATCTGTAACCATAGAAATAGATTATTTGAATGAAGATCTTACTCAACCATTGTGTATACCATAAGTTTTCAACGTTTAAGCTTAGTCATATACAATAAGATTGTAACAAGAAATCAAGACTTTTTGAGTCAGTAAAGAATTATAAATTATGAGTGATGCAATGTTACACGATGAGTACAATATGATTTGTGTTGAGAACAAAACAAGTCACTACCAGTAATCTCCGCAAGAACAGACACCATCTTTAAAGTGATGGAAGCGGTTGGCGTCTCTTACAACAATCACTCTCTCTGTAATCTTTGAGATGAGTTTGGTTACGGTGTGACAGTCTAAACAGACCCGAAGATTCTTTATGATCCGGATTTCGGTTCCTGGTTCAGTGGCTATGAGCCCAAAGGCAATGGCTAGCCTCTCACTGTGAAACTTCACCATCAGCTCCCTTTCTTCTTCCTCCACATCGTGCAAGGCCAACTCGGTCTCGGGTTGATACCCAGCTTCTCTCATCTTCCCTTCGAGCTTCTCCAGTTTCTCATAGATTGATTTTGCCTGTGGATGTGACTGATCACTGCAGGTAAAGACATGGGGCGTCTCACCTATTTCTATTAAGGTATAACCAGGAGCCTTGGCTAGTTTCCTCTTCTTTGCGGTCTGTCTGACCGTAGCAGCCTGTGGATAGTTTCTATCAGCTGAGTGAATATTCGACAGCAAAACATGGTATCCTACATTGTCTGGATCTAGCTCAAACAGCTTCTCAGAGACTGTTCGAGCAAGGTTTGTGTCTTTGTGAATCCTACAAGCTCCTAGCAGTGTTTCCCAAACAGAAGGACCAGGCTCAATCGGCATTGCCTCTATAAACTGCAATGCTCTCTGCAAGTGTCCTGCTCGCCCCAGAATATCAACCACACAGGCGTAATGCTTGATTGATGGTTCAAAACCATACCGGTGGATCATTGAATTGAAAATCTCATTACCTTCTTTGACCAGGCCAGCATGACTACAAGCGTATAGAATGCAGAGGAAAGTGACTGGAGTTGGCGCAATGCCGGAATTCAACATCTCAGAGAAGATAGTCAGAGCTTCTTGTCCATGTCCATGAAGTCCATAACCGGAAATCATTGTGTTCCACGTAACTTCATTCTTCTTCGGCATCAAGTCAAACAACCGGCGTGCTTCTACAATGCTTCCGCACTTTGCATACATAGCAATCAAAGCAGTCGACACATATATGCTAGACTCAAAATCTGTGCTCCTTACTAAACCATGTACCCATTTCCCCAAACTCAACGCTCCTAACTGTGCACAAGCCGATAGAATACAAGTTATTGTGATCGGGTTTGGACTGAATTCAGACTTCTGCATTTCTCTGAAGAGAGATATCGCGTCCTCCGTCAATCCGTTTTGGGTGTAGCCCGAGATCATTGCATTCCAAGATGGCAAGCTTTTGTCCGGAGACTCATCAAAAAGCTTCCGGGCAGATTTTATCTCATTCAATTTACTGTAAACTGTGGTTAACGCAGTTGAGACAGATGGCTGAGACAGGAAACCCGATTTGAAGCTGTAACCATGAATGGCATATATAAGCATAAGATGACCAGAGACAGGGATCAGACTCACCAGCGTGCATGAGTTCAACCTTGCTCTTGATAACACCAGCTCTTTAAACAGGCTTAAGGAGAGCTCCGTATCTCCATTGGATGTGTAACCATGAATCATTGCGTTATAAGCTACTATATCTGGTCTACAAAACTCTCGAAACAGAGTAGTTGCCATTTCAATCTTTCCACACTTTGAATATAGTGAGATGAAACCAGTAAGAACAAAATCGTGGTAGTAGCAACCAGTTTTTGTCGCAAGACTATGGATTTGCATCCCGAGTCTCAGCTCCTGCAACTCTGCAACAGCGGGAAGAATACCAAGCAGAGTTGTTGAGTCAAAACGAGTACAGCTCTCGTTCATCATATCCCTCAAAACCTGAATAGATTCCACATACATTTCATTCTTTTGGTACCCAGAGATCATCGTGTTCCACAAAACTGTGTCTTTCTCAGGCATTTTGTCGAACACCTTCCTAGCATCTTCGACTCTCCAAAACTTGAAGTACATCTTGACAATGTTCGACCCAAGCAACAATTCTGAGTCACACCCATCAATGATCGCTTGACCATGAATAACACAGCCAGCTCTCTCGTCACGAAACCCAGAAGCAGCCGAGATAGCGAAGGCGTAAGTGGAGCTATTGGGCTTCAGATCAGTGGATTTCCTTAGATGAGCGAACACAGAGAGCGAAGACTGAGGTGAGTCGTTATTGGAGAAGCCGCGGATGAGGACATTGAAGAGGAAAACGTCAGGTTTTCGAACGGAGAAGAAAACGTCGCGTGCGTAGTAAATGCCGCGGAGGTCGGAGAGTCGCTGGGTAAGCTTGGTGACCAATGAGATGTCGTGTTGAAAACCATGAAGAGTGATCTGAGCATGGGTTTGGGCAAGGTGTGAGATAGAAGTTGATCTTTTAAAGAGATCGAGGAAGCTGTTCTTGTTTATCACTGCGGCGGTTGTCTCGGCGGTGGCGGCCGATACGGTCCGTAGTAGCATTTGGCTTTTGCCTTTCAGAGAAAACGAAACAACTCATTTTGATTTATCATTTATACATTTTTTCGTTGAATTATATGAGATTCAATTAAGAAATAAATGTCAAAGGATAATATACGATTATGTATTGTTAGTGTACAATTTTTTGAAAAATGAATTAAAAGAAAAGCCACCAAATAATCCTAAAATTAATTTTTGTTATGATTTCTAAACTAATCGAACTAACTTTCGAGCTTACATGGATCTTTCACTTCCATTTTTCCTATGCTAATGTTTCATTACCAAAAAATACAAAAGGAAACTTCAACAAGTAAAGATCAAAAAAGGATCTCGACAAGAGAAATGTGGGCATCAAAGAGCAATTTACAGGTGATCCAGTGTTGAGCGTGTGGGAGCTGTAAGGTTGTTATTTATGGCCATGGAAGTTTTCTTAATGGCAACAATGGAGGAGTCTCCTCTGCATCTTCTCTTTCTTCTCGACTACTTTGTATCAGATGAGTCCTCAGGCTACACTCTTCTATCTGTTCCATGCGACCATAACTCTGTTTCAATTCATTTTACAAAAATCATTTTTCATTCGATTATTGGATTGTTTTTTGTTACCTGCATGATCGCAGTTGAGGCCATAAGATCTTCACATTTTTCTTGCATGGAACTCTCTTTTGTAACTACAACAGCGAGTTCCGAGACCATTTTATTCATCTCCTCCACCTGCAAATACAAACCATAAGAAGCAGTGCACCCAATTGAGAGTTTTGTCAAGAGGATGATAGAATTGGAATATATATAATAATTAAAGAGGTCTCACCTTTGAGAGTAAAGACCAAATAGACGATCCCATTGCCTGCATTACATCGAGGGCCGAGGACATAGCTGCTTTCAAAGATTCAACGTCCGCCTGTTATAACAGAAGTTTTAAATGATAACTATATTCTTCATCTTCTGAAATTTAATTTCCATGAATATTCGCAGAAGTAACAATATATACCTTTGTTCCTCCAGTAGCTGGAAGGCGGAGAGTATTTGCTTCTAAATCTGCAATGGCTCCAACTAAAGAACTAACATGGTCTCTTTCAAGTGTGGCCCAATCTTCAAGGCTCACCATCTGTGCACATATTTATACATAAGCATGGAATAATCTGATGACTGCAAATCAGTATACAACAGAGAGAGAACCTACCTGATCGTTTAATAGTGTAGTGAGTTTGATCTCTAGCTTTAGCTGTTGTAGGCCAATCCTTTGCCTAGTCACATGATCCTGTACTTCTGATATCGCATGCCACACATTGAATAGGGTTTCCTGAAAGTCAAAGCTTGGATTTTCAGATGTCTTTAGATCAATCAGTTGAAGCAACGATCATGTTGTAGAGAACATAAGTTTTATATACCTCGGAAGTTAATCTTTGAATATACATTACAGATTCTGCTCGTGCAATCGCAAACCGCCACTGTAGATATCTATTGTGGAGCAGGCGCAGTTGATGAACATCTTCGATGTAGCTTGCTTTTTTTCCTTTCTTGACATCTGAGATAAAGCTGAGAACTGAACTTGTGGTACTGGATTGTGTGGAAGTGCTGGTTTGTCTTATCCTTGAAGGACTTACTCCTCTTGAAGGTGGAGTTGATGGTCTAGCAAAACAGGAGGAATTTGTGACACGTGAAGGACTTAACCCTCTTGAAGGACTTAAACCTCTTGTAGGACTCAATCCTCTTGAAGGGCTTAGTCCTCTTGCTGGACTCACTCCTCTTGAAGTACTCATGCCTCGGGAAATAGACGATGAAGACGAAAACGATGTTTTACTTGGTGAAGCAGGGCGAGATCCAGGAGCAGACAAAGGATGCATCCTAGCTACAGCCGTTGCTAAGGTTGCTCTATCTAACGAGCTTGCAGACAAAAGTCTTTGAGCCCCAGAAGTTCGAGCTATGTTATTATCTTCCGACTTTGTTGGAGACACTAATCCACCATTACTAGATGAGTTACTAGAAGTTTTATGCAAAGGTCTCGAACTGCTGGACAAAGGTAGTGACATTCTCCTAAGAGACGGCCCCATTCCAGACCCTGGAGTTGATAGACCCCTTGAAGCCTTGTCGCCAAGATCCAAGCTTCTGTTTAAAGAATTCAGAGTGATTTTTCCACCAATTCGACTAGGCCACCGATGCTGTTCTATTAACCGACTATGAGGACCATCTACAGGTTTGGAATTCTCTGAAAGATCAGACACATTATTCTTCCCTTTCAACGGACTTCTTTTCCTTTCTGGCGTAGGTTTCCTTGATATAGAGGTAGTTTCAGCCTTCTGTTTTTGAGCTATATTCGAAGAAGGTCTCAGTGTTCGATCAACTGAAGAACTACTAACCGGTTTCTCCTTCTTACTAGCAGGGACTGAGACTGAATCCGACTGAAACGAAACGCTGAGGCTTCTCATAGTGGAAGGCCATAAGCTTTCAGGCAAACGACCTGTAGATAGCCTCCTAGATGAAGGTGGTAAGTCTATGGATGCATCACGTATTGGCGTGGAGGGACTAGTCGGAGAAGACGGTGTCGAAGGACGCTTCCTCTCTGCTGAAACTGCTCTTTTTGCAGCCACGGATTGAGAGCTCGAAGACACTGTTGGCCTTGTGACGCTTGGGGAAGGGCATCGCCCAGTTTTGGTTGGTGTCGGTGATCTGTATCTTGAACTGACCTCTGTTGTTCGAGGACGGCGAGTGACAGGGACTGCATTGTTTTTATCGGATGGAACAAGACGCCGTCTTGTAGTATCTGTTGCTACATCCATTCAAGCTAGCGAAATAAAGTTGCATTGATTGGATTCAGCAGTTCACGCCTCTTGTTTCATTCGAGCTAAACAATAAAAACAGCTCCAGTTGCTGTAAATAAAGTGAAAGTCCCTTTATTCTGCAAGAAACTCAGGAGAAAAAAAGTAAGATACCTCACAGATAGGCCATTTGAAAAAAGAGTAAAGAATATTGAACAGCACAGACAAAGAAAAGTATAAAAGATTCTACCTTTACAACATAGACCCAGATCAAGAAGCCCCCAAAGACTAACCAATTCAAAAGGGAAACAAACTAATGAAGATTTCATCATGAAAAAACAGAACCCCGAATGCAAACTATAAAATCAAGAAAGGGATGACAAGTAGCAGTGGAAGGGGATAAGAAAGTTGAGAAGAAGTAGAAAAACAATGGTCAAACAAGAGAGACAGACAAAAAGAGAGAAAGACAAAAAAAAAAAAAAAAAAAAAGAGAAAGGTGGGTTGAGTTCTAACTAGTTAGTTGCAGTTTCACAATATCATGGATATTTTTTTAATCGAAAGTTTTCTAAAGAAGAATCTTTTCCAGCGTCCTTATCACGGAACGGAAGTGCTGGAAAATTAAATAGAAATATAGACCAATCTTCATCATCATCTTCTTTCCATCAAAATCACAACACCTCAACGATAACAAAAGAGACTTGCTAACTTAGCAGCTCAAAGATTTTTAATAATTCGTGTCACAACTCACAATGTGTGAATTTGTACTAGTCTTTATAAGCCTATAAGGAACTTATTTAGAAAATAGCAAAAATGGACATCTGACAGATTTTTGGTGTTTTCTCCAAATAAGGGACCACGTGGATTGATGAATCAAGAATCGGTGCCCACTCTCCGACTGAAAAATCACCAGCTGATAAAGAAAGAAATGATCAAGTGCGGTGTTTCAAATTTTAAATCATTTGACCAAAAAAGGCTTAAAATTTTCTCGAGAAAGTGAATGATGAGGGGAGAAAATCATAGAAGCAACAAAATTTCGGATTGAAAAAACACAAAAACTTTTTTCTGTTTCAGAGTGAATGAGATGGTTCTGACGAAGAATCCAAAAGGCAAATTTGTCAGTTACTAACCGACTTGTGTCTCTCATGACACAGACTCGTTTAATCCATCAAATTTAGTAAAAAAATTTCTATCAAAATTTTTTTCTCTGTAAATCCTCACATAACCACAAACTGAGATTCTTATAGCTTCTTCTATTCAATGATCAAACAATACAACCGTTCATTTCCTTTTTTTTTTTTCCTATCTCATAGATCACAGTTATAAACAAATGAAATACCCAGAAACTCTAGGGTTCTTCTGATTTTCAATAAAAAAAAAATCAAAATTGGGATTGATGACACCAAATGCGAAGCTAAAACCATAGAGATCTGAGGAATTTTACATTGGAAAATAGAAATCTTACCAGGAAATAATCGAATAGACTGATGGGAACAAACAAAAAATCCTTAAGATTCCCAAAGTTAGCAAGTCCCGTGATTCTCCCCTCGAGATCGGAAAATTGGGAGTACGTAACGCGATCGGAGTTTAATTAACCAAGCTGGAAACCGTAAAAAATGTTTCGCCGGTAATTAAGAGAAGGAAAAATAAACGCCGGAGATTGAAATTGATCGGGCGATTTAAGGGATGGGCTCGAGAGATCAAAGAGAGAGAGAGAGGGCGTTATTTTCGCGCCACCTAATTTTGATATTAAAGAGTCTTCTTCTCTTCTCTCAAAACTTTCTTTAGCCTTTTTTGCTCGTAGAGGTCACTACTACGAACAAACTAAACTAAATTGTATAGTATTTTATATTTTATATAAATTTGATTTTTGTATTCCTAAAAACCTTTGTTTTTTATTCCTTAAACCCAATTAAATTTTGGTTGGAACTATTGATCTTCTTACTGTTGATGGAGTTGTTTAACTATCTTAAACGAAATATAAATATGAAATTGCAATGGATCGAGACAAAACGTGACAATGTTATCCAACTGATGATTGCTCTGGATCCTTTTTTTTTTTTTTTTGTTATATTTATACAAATTGGTATTTTACGCCGAAAGCTTAATTTACACATTCGGTTACTTTTCCCACCCAACCTTAACTAAAATCATAAGATTTATGAGGAAAAGCTCTCACACAAAGGAATATATATTTTAAAAATACATATATATATTTAGTAGAAATGGAAGTATGATGGTTACCCATGATATGTGTTTGGTCATTATTCTCTTCTTTCTATTTTGTCTTTTCTTCTACTTGTGAAAATAAAATTTACCAAACACTTGCGATGGCTAGTCCCCAACTTAATTTCTTATTTGATAATTATGTTTGCCCTCAAAATCGTCTGCAAGGTTTTTTTTTTTTTTTTTCTAAATCATGATCCACAAATAAGTATATAAAAAAGCTAGATATCTTATTTTCTAATCAATTCATTTCACTATTTTGGTAGATGATTTGGTCGAGTTTAGTCATCGATAAGGACTCTAAACTCCGTAATTAGTAAGAGCATTATTAGTACATAAAACCTAATAAGGACAATTCTCAAAAATAGCACAAAATGAAGTTTTTGTGACATTTTTAGCTTATATTTTCATTTAAGACACAATTAGCATTTTTATTAAAAGGCCTCATATTTTAAAGGTTTAGGATTTAGGGTTTAGGGTTTTCTAAACCCTAAACCCTAAGCCCTAAACCCTAAATTGTACCCCCTACTCCTAAAAACTATACCCTAAATTCTAATATAGTCAACCCAAACCCAAAAAAATAAATTATGAACTTCATAAAATGCTATTTTTGTACTAAATAAAAATGTGAGCTATTTGTGGAACAAAAACTTATTTTGGTGCTATTTGAGGGAATTTCTCATCAAATAATCCGTTTTTATTTTTTAATAGAAACAAATAATTAACTCAATCTATTATATAAAGACTGAGTTAGTCTCACAAGAGGTTGACACCTCAGCACCCCTCTCCATGACACATCATCATGATTTTTTATTATTTTAATAATTTATGTTTTATAAGAGATTAATACATTATCACTCTTTTCCATGACACATTTAATCATTTATTTATTATTTTAAAATTTTCAAAATTTAATTTGTTAAGTATTTCAAGAGTTAAAGTAAAAAAATTTTTTTTTTAAAATAATATATATACTCTGCCATTCTAAATTTATGTGCTTTATAATTATCGGTTAATAAAAACATATGTACATTTTTCTAAATACTCTAATCTACTATCGGTTCTCATCTATTAACGATAATTATAATATTTTTTTCGACAAGATTCACATGGAAATGAGAAAGCATACGTAGACTGGGTTATTAGAGTTTTGAAAAAAAAATTTATTATTTTTCATGGTTTGTGTCATTTTCTAAAGACATTGTGAATTATGATATTTTTACAATAAAATAACAAAAATCTAGATATTCATTATATCATGTTTTAAGTCCTTTGTGAATTATTATATTTTTATAATGATGTTAGAGGATAAATTGATTAATTCACAAGGACCCTATCTTCTAAAGAAACAAAATCAGACATGTATCATATCTATAATAAAAAAAAAAACACTATAACAAAGAGATCATTTAAAAAAATATTACAGTTTATTTCTATTTTCAGGACAAACATGTTAGGATATTTTTTTTAAAATTTTTTTATTTTTTTCTAAACTTAAGTTATTTGAATTTTTTTTAAATAACATATTAAAATACAACAAAAAAACTATAAAACTTATAATCAAAATAATATACATGTTATTTAAATCATTATATTAATTATAATTTAAAAATATATAATAAAATGCATCTGCATGTCCACGCGGGTATCACCTAATTTATAATTAAAAGAAAGGTTTGCTCCCACATGAGATGATTAGGACATATCATATGATCTTAAGCTTTCGATAGACCTTTGTCTCACTTTCTATTGTGTGTCCCTTGCCTTGTGGAGTCTTGCCCCCAACTTTACGTCCACTTGGAGTCCTATTATTTTAATATTGATATTATAAATTCCTCTTTCCTTCTCACTTTTTTCATTGTTAGATATATCATATATGTTGTTTTTATTTTCTTTTATATTGGCTACACATGTACGTATTGCCAAAATTTTCAGAATCATTGAACCTAGCACACATTTATGATGACATATCTACCGTCTAGACTAGTCTCCCGTGGTCTATTCGTGGATTCAATTTCACTAGATATCTTAATATTAACGTCTAATACTTTTACTGAATTACATGATCATATATTTCCAATGCAATCAAAGTTGATAAATCCAGTATAGTGTAAAAAAAAAACGATACACATTTGTTTATATTGCTATTAAACTGAACAATTCTCTATACTTGCGGCTTGCGCTGTGCCTGTGTCCACCTAAGATTTTTACCATCTTTAAAACAGGGTAAAAGAAGACCAGTCTATGAGTTATGTCTACGTTATTGTCCTAAGGAAACAAACTTGTTAAAAGTGGAATTAAATTGCCGGAAAGAGATAACTATTAACTACCAATAGAAGCAAAAGTAATTGATTCTAACGTGTTTACTTATCTTGTTTACCGAATTATTACTTTCTTTTTTTTTATGTTTCAGAACAATAGTATTTGTTCAAATGAAATCTGCTAACTAGATACATATCTACCAACGATTCAAAGCCGAATGACATAAAAATGATATTTCATGGTATTTTTCTTTCGATATACTTGTTGTCTAACTCTACCTAAAACACACCTAACTGTAAATGTGGAGTACTCGAGAACAAAGTAAGCCAGTTATACTTTTTTTGTATAAAAGTACTAAATAACAATGATTTGATGAAGATTCATATTTTATATCATCATTACTGGTACGAAGCTACTATTATAATCCTCGTATATTAACTATGCAGAAATATATATAAGATAAATATTTGCTTCTTGGTGTGATTAAGTATAATAAGCAAGAGCCAAATGATGGATATTCACGTGCTTAGCACAATTATATTGACCACACTATGGACTTAATGTATTTGTCATGTCTTCGCAATGTTCCTTCGCTTGTCTAAAGCTTGTCGTTTTCTTGTTTTCTCATAAATAAATATACTTCTCTTTTCGCCATTTTCTCATTTTATAGGCGTTTACTTACCATTTTGTTTTAATTTTCTCGTATAGATTTTCTTCTTTACCATTTGTGGGAAATATGAATATGAACAAGAGTCACTGCCCTGAATGTAATTTGGAACTTCTTAGATTGGATGATTATGGTTATTCAAGCAAAAACTTCAGAGTTATCATTTTCTTTGCCTCTGTAAATGAGATTGAAAATTGTCTGACTGAGGTGAAAAAATAAAAAATATCAGTTTCTGAAAAATCCCAAACAAAAGATGAAGGTACATGACTTGACCCAGAAGCCACACTTAGTTCCACTAGTAAACAATGATGAAGTAAAATATCACAATAGTTGATTGAAAGAAATCAAAAGAATTAAGAAAAAAATAACTGGAAATAACACTAGCTACTTTCTTAATTACTAATGTTTGGGTTACTTACAAGTTACAAAACTAAGGCAAAATTGCTGCTTCTGATTTGAGCATTTTTTTGTATTAAAAGTTCTTAAGCTTTGGTACAGCAAAACCGGATTCGGAGGAAGAAGCAGTCTCCATTGATGTTCTTTTACCTGGACAAGAGCAGAAAAAGCAGAGAGACAGAGAAAAGTTTCGACTGTCTTCATCATCATCAGTACTTTACAAGTCCAGCGCCTTGAGCCTTTCCAATAACTGACTCTATGGTTCCATCAAAGAGATCAAAGCTTTTCGCAACAGCAAAACCCGAAAACATACCATCCACTGCAGCACTTACAATTCCACCAGCATAACCAGCTCCTTCACCCACTGGGTATAGACCCTTTAAGCTCGTGCTCTCGTAAGTCTCATTGCTTCGAGGTATTCGAACAGGAGAGCTTGTTCTTGTCTGCTTAAAATGAAGTTGAAACATTATTAGTTCTCTCTTATCTGAAGAGTACACTGATTCAGGAAAAGGAAAAAAATAGGATATACCTCAACACCGTGGAGCAGTGCTTCCTCTGAGATGAATCCCGGTAACTGAAAGTTCAAGAATTTAGAGAGAAAAAACGGAAGCTACTGGTTTGCTTACAATATATAATGATGAGGAAATAATCTAACTAACCTCTTTTTCAAACATAGAGATAGATTGTCGCAGAGAATCTGTTATATGAGCAGGAAACAATTCATGCAGATTTGCAGACTTCACTCCTAATCTGTAGCTTGAGGAAGGTAAAGGTGTTTCTGTTTAACAGCACAAGAATATCCAAAATCATCAAAAACGAACAGTTAGAATAAAAAATATGAGAACTGAGTATTATTAAGCAAATGTTATATATCTACCAGATAACTTGTTTTGCAGAAAATCAGTAACCCTTTGTACAGGAACTGTGAAATCACCACCACCCATTATAGCCGCTCTTCTCTCAAATTCTCTCTAGAGAAAAAAAACAAAAATTCAAAGAAGTTACATCATATATAACTAAAGAGTAGTAATAGCAATCTACTTTCAGATTTTGATACCTGAAACTCAATTCCAGCTAAGGGTCCATTAAGATTGAGAAGATCAAAGTCTTTTGCTGAGACTGTGACGACAAGTGCAGCATTGGCCCATTTGGATGAACGGCGAGAAAATGACATACCATTGATGCAGAGTTCTGTTGGATTTGTGCTGGTGAGAACAACCTGAACATACATACATGGAAACAGGCTACTTCATGATAAATCTAAAAGGAAAAAAAAACCAGCAAGACACTCTTTAAGGAAACTGTACCTGACCACCAGGACACATGCAGAAGGAGTAGCAACTACGTTTTGATGAAGACTGTGAGAGATCCTCGTCCTTGTCATTCACATATTGAACAACCTTATAATCCGCCACTGGCACTTTACCTCGTCCTTTAAGAACTTCACTAGCCAAATCCGAGTACTGGAAAGATCGACCATCACAAGAATATAGGTGTTTTATATACAAGTCAAGACTTGAATAACGATAAGGTACAACAAATTCATGGGCACAATTTACTGAAGATATATGAACCGACCTGTATACTGTTAATTAGCTCCTGAGGATGCTCAATCCGTAAACCAACCTGGTCCACACAAACCAAAAGAAATCAAAGGATAATACCAAGCCAGGGAAGATAAAAGTATCCAGATATGTATATTGATTCAAAATGAACATTTTTAAAACAGCACACTCAACAACATATGTGTATAAGGAACTTACAGCAAAATCTTTTGGGGTCAATTCGACATTACGAGAATGAAGCATCTCATATGTGTCACGTGCTGAGTGACCAACTGCAAGAACAACTGCATCAAACTTTAAATTCTGGGAGCTACTCTGCAATTGGTCTGTTGAATCCGAAACTCTGACTCCAACAACACGAGAATCCTCTACCAAGAGATCGTCTACCCGAGTCCCAAACTTGATAGTCACCTAATTAAGCATATGTAATTAAAGAGGAGTTCAGAGGACAAAAAGGCCTAAAAGTATCTTAAACTAAAAGAGACTTAAATCAATCTCTCGTTTAAACTTACTCCCGCGCTTTGAAGATAATGTCTGAAATTACGGAGTAATGGAACTAGCTTATCTGTTCCTAAATGAGGCTTTCCATTGACCAATATATTATCAGGAGCCCCAAAGCGAACCAATGTTTTCAATACCTGTAACAATTAGAGCAATGGTCACAATTTTTTCTTTTGTACTCAAACATGAAGTGCTATTATTTAACAATCCGCAGTCTCAAAATACTAACCGCTAAAACGGTGGCACTGTTCTTCCCTATTCGAGTAACAAGCTTTCCATCACTCCAAGTACCTGCACCACCCTGCGATGCATAAGTGCTAAGATATGACTTTGACAATAACAAACACGACGAGAAGTACTTATGATAGTTTGTTTAAGAAAAGGTTATCAAACCTCGCCAAAGCAGAAATTACTCTCCATATCCAAAATCTTACGAACTACCAAAGCGCCTATATCACGTCCCCTTTCTTCTACTGCTTGTCCTCTTTCAATCAATGTAACATCAGCACCAAACTCTGCAAGAACTAGAGCTGCAAACAAACCAGATGGACCACCACCAACAACTGCGATTTTCGGTTTGCTTCCTCCTCCTCCATGCTTGTGTAGATCTCCAGAGCCATTGATAGTCTGAGGTTCATATTCTCCGGATGATGTCTCACTATTGATCTTTTTACAATCATTCACCACACTGATTAAGTCACCCGAAACACTCTTCTCGGTAGACAGATGTTCAATAAGCCCAATCTTGGGCTCTAAACGGAAAATGAAGTCATGAGCACGAGGCTCTAACTCAAGAAGCGTCTTCACATCCAAGTCAACAGTATAGACAAACTTGGCTTCTTTCAGAATCTGAACAAAAGATGAAAAATTTACTCACTTGAAACTATAAGACATAATAATATATGTAATCAAAATTGAAACCTACCTTCCTAGCATCAAAAGATTTCCTAGTCACTGAAAATGCTTCTTTTGGCAGCATTGAAGCAACCTGAAACCCCACAACGAATTTTAAAAAATTTCAATCCAATTTATCAAATCACAGATAAGCATCATCAAAAAACTCCCAAAAACTCCAATTTGATACCCATATGATAAAGTTTCGAACTTTTTACCGGAAACTCGATAACTTTAGCAATGGCTTGAAGCAAACCATCTGAAATTCCGAGAAAATCTTTTCCAGGGTCATCTGTAACAGGAACTCCGAGCTTAGAGAGACGCCAAACTCCTTCGAGCTTGTTCTTAACCTTAGCCACAGCTTCCTTCTGCTCTGTCCTCAGCTTCTTCCTCTCAGAAGGATATCTTCGCTTCCCGGTTCGCTTCGCAGCACAGACAATCCGGTGTGTTTGGGGACGAGGATAAGAGAGTACTGCTCTCGAATAAGGAACTCGCAGTTCATGGCTCGATAAGAGAAATGAACAAGTGAGGAAACTCGAATTCGTTTGCGAGAGAGACATAGAGTTAGCTCAAACTTTAAAAAAGAGCTCGTCTCTGTTCTGAAGGTTATCTTATCATATCAATTTGAATCGACTCGAATCCGGTTCTACCATTGATGTCTAATCCGGTTTCGGTTCGATTTTGATTTGGTTTTAGTTTCTGAACTTATCTAGTAAATATATAAAATTATGAACAAAATTTCGATCTTATGTCTTCCAGCACTATTCAAAATATATGTATGGGACTGAAAACATTTTACGTATTTTATTTTATACTTTAAAGGTTCATAATGCAAGATTACTCAAGCGTTAGTAAAACTTTTATCAATTTAAAAAGTAAACTTGCAAAAAAAAAAAAAAAAAAAAAAAAGGTTCGAGGATGTTACTCTTCTGAATAATCTTCGTATTCAAACATTGAACACATCGAAATGTTTCTCCGAATGAAACACTATCCAAATCAGTTATAGCATAAATAAAATTTAAAAACAAATCTTCTCCCATGACTTGTAGACATTGTCTGAGTTCAAACTCCAAGAGTTTCCTTTTGTATCAATCAGTTATCAGTAAAGAAAATGAAAGCGACTATTTTGGTTTCACCATCAACCACATCGTTGTGTAAACTAGTGAAGTGACCCATTTGCAGATGCTAGCATCTCGAACTCAACAATCCGATTACTTGGCTTGTTTGTCAAGTTAATGAACCACCTTAAAATCAAAGGCTTCATAGCAAAATTATATTACCAAACTAGTTATAATATATACAAAGAATTACATAAATTTCATGAATCTTAGATGTTGTTCTACCCTATAAAATCCGTCTAACACAATTAAGTACCACGCCAAAAACATCTCAAACTATATACCCCTTTGTATCAAACATCCTCAACTGAAAAACCATGTCGACTCTTTTGGGGTTTGGGTTTGAGGAAAAAACTTTGGTAGTGCGTGGTAAATGGTGTAAACTTATTTTCTTTGTTGAATCTACAAATCTATATCTGTATAAGATACAAAATAAAAACAGCAAAAAAATCTCCATCTTTTCAAGAGGCTAAGAATCTGGTTAGCATCTCCCCGCCCTGATGCTATCTATGGCAAAATCCTTTCATGTGTCAAAACATATATGATCATGAGCCCATGGAAATGGCTAGTGGCATCTCACTTTCATGCGAACCGACAGTAGAATTGCTGGAGGTTGACATTCGTTTCTTCGATTGATTCCCTTCAATGGAGACTAGAACTTGGCTTTGAGGGTTAGGTATTGTATCTGGATCATCATCAGGAGACTCTAAAGATTGATCAGGAGGGTCAACATCACGCGGCATAGAGTCTCCACTCGCGTTGTTGTTATTACCACCGGATCCAACAACCATCCTAAATCCAAAAGTGCGTGAAACAATGCGGTATGCAAAGGTGAGGAACCAAAAGAACCAAGGGAGACAAACAAAGAAAATGCCGAGGTAAGAGAGCCAAACTGGAGGATAAGGCAGGACTGTGTATGCAATAAGACAACCGCCTCCAACCGCGATTGATAGGAAAAGAAATAAGGTAATGAGACAGATGAACGCCTGCCCCGCCCGTGGATCTGGCACAGGCATTATATATGATTCTCTAAGCAAGGATCGATCTCTAAGATGAAGAAGGATCTCACGGAACGCTTAAGGGTACTACTATATCATCCTCCATTTACAAATTGCTCTTTCTTCTTCTTCTTCCTCCAATTTTTTTTTGTTTTTGTTTTTGTTACAATGATGTTGATAGGTTGAGGATCAGGTTGAAACAAGAATAAACAGAATAAATCCCACACACACACACAAAAAAAAAAAAAAAGAAGAGCGATATTGAGGAAAAAGAAAACACAAGAGGGTATTTTCTGTTTTGTTTTTAATTTGTTTTGTTTGTGTGTGACTTATAATTTGACAAGAATAGCCAATAGTCATTTTGTTTTTCCTCCATTTGCCATTCCATAGGAGAGGGACGTCCGTAGATACAGGACCTATAAGATTGAATATTGTTAGATCAAAATCATTTTCGAGCTCTTGCAATCTTAATTAGATAGTTGATATATGCTCTCATGTGTACGGTTATAAAATTCAAAAAAACGTATTTATGTTTTAAAATAATTATTGTCAAAGAAGTTGCATTTAAATATAAACTTCGAAGACATATCCAACTAATATGATTGGAACAAATTTGCTGGTATGTAATGTAGACGTCATCGTTTTCTGTACTCTAATGAAGGCGTGTGTACCAAGTTACTCTCACAATAAAAACATGCGTAGTTAGAAGTATTTCAAATGTAAACAAGAACATCAATTTTTTTCCTTAAAAAACTTGAAATTGGCATGAAAAAATGGTTCCGTTAACTCTTTAGATGTCGGTAACCCAAAATTTGGGACATCAAAGTACAAAAAGCAAACAAATATTTTAATACCATCATTTTCATTTAAAATATTAGGCGTGGCGAATACGAGAATTCTCTAAAACGAAATCATATAAAATGTGGTTTTTAGTTAACTACTATGTCGATATGTATGTTTTGAACGCAAATACACGAAAATGAAAAGAAAAGAAAAATAGTATTTGATTATGAAGATTTTTTCCTATATTATAAATATTAAATATTGGACGTGGCAAAGACTATAGTCTTGCAATTAAAACCATGCTAAAATATGTTTCAAATTCAGATAAAACACGTGTTCTATTTCATTCCATTTCTGTTTGTTTGTAAAGGAAAATTGAAGCCTTGTTTGTTGTTCCATTCTCAACCACAATTAGTATAGAAATTCAAAATCCATCCGAACGAAGACATTTGTTCATTATATATATACTGCAATAATCATATTAGGATATATTTTCCCTTTTATCTTGTTCAACCTTTTGGAATTTTTTTGTTTACAAAAAAGCTGATTTCCATTTGTGTAGGATTAAGATAAGGTTGAATTAAATTTATGTTTGATTACCATAAGTGGCTTAAGAAAACATAGCTGACTAGTGACTACACAGTACACAAACAAAAAAAGGAAAAAAGTATAATTAATTAAGCAAGAAAGGACGAGTAACACGTGGCAAATCCTCTATCTATAGCCGTCATAAGAAAAAGCAAACGTGGGACCCACCCAATATATCAAGAACTACTGGTTGTTCGCCAGCGAATTAACTAAATATTTAATTGGAAACAATGAAATGACAGTATTACCCCTTCTTCAAAAGGCATAACGTCGGGGCTAATTTGGGAGTTTCATACTACTTTGAGTTAAAAATTACGATGGCGCGTGGCGGTAAATCGCGGGAGACTCGCGTCGATAGCCGCCAGGAGAATCCATCTTTTACAATCGAATATAGAGAGAGATAGATCCCCTAAATGTTTTAACTCTAATTTCTAGGGTTTTCTGATTCTCTTACGCGTCCAGATTAAATCCTTGTGAAAAATTCCGACTTTAAAACAAAAATAAAAAAAAATTCGTGATTTGGTTGGCGATTATCCGAAAATTATCTGAATTTGGGATTATTCCGGGAGAAAAGGTTCGTTTTTGAATGGTGGAAATGAGGAAATCTGGAGGCTTGAGACCGGAGTCTGAATTGGCGGCCAAGTGCCGAGATGAGCTGCCGGTGAAATTGGAGATCGCGGAGGATGATTTAGAAGAAGAGCATGGTCCTCTCAACAAACGATCTCGGGTTTGTTCTTTCTCTTATTTCAGATCAGCTGATCTATCTAGTTTCTATCAGAATTTGATATCAATTCGTAGTTTCCAAGCTGCATGATACTTTTTTCTTAAGCGAATTGCTTTTAGCGATTCTATGACAATTTTATTTTATCTATGATGATAGCTCGTTTAGCTCGTTATACAATGTTCTTGTGCTTTTCTTGTTGTGTGTTTTTGGTGATGTATCTTTTTTTTTTTTTTTTTTTCTGCAATTCCTGTATTGAATTAGTTGTGGAGCTCTGGGACTAGCTCATCGCCAGTGGCACCGGCTAAGTATAACCCACTTGATGAGCCGAGTCCTCTTGGATTGAGTCTTAGGAAGAGTCCATCTTTGTTAGAGTTGATTCAGATGACTCTAACGCAAAGTGGTGGCCCTAATGCCAATACGCTGCATGCTGGTGCACTTGGCTCTGGTGTTAAGAAAGAAAGTAAAGGTATGACTGCTGCATCAGTTGGAGCGACGTTGGCGCCAGGAAGTATTGAGAAGCTGAAAGCTTCTAACTTTCCTGCTTCGCTTTTGAAGATCGGGCAGTGGGAGGTGAGCCCTGAGCAATGTTTCGTTTTATTCATGGTGCTTTCGAATTCTGACTTGACATGGTTTTTTTTTCCCTCCTTGTAGTATAAATCGAGGTATGAAGGTGATTTGGTGGCAAAGTGTTACTTTGCAAAACATAAACTTGTTTGGGAAGTGTTGGAACAAGGTCTTAAGAGTAAGATCGAGATCCAATGGTCAGATATTATGGCTTTGAAAGCAAACTGTCCTGAAGATGGACCTGGAACATTGACTCTCGTGGTACAAGATTCATTCGTATTCTTTTCTTTTGTGCAACCGTTGCTCTTGTTCAACTTTAATATCTGGTCTCTTGATGTTTCAGCTTGCTCGGCAGCCCTTATTTTTCCGGGAAACAAACCCACAGCCTAGAAAACATACTTTGTGGCAGGCGACATCCGATTTTACCGATGGCCAAGCTACCATGAACAGGTACTGACAGTTCTTGTGTCCTCTGCACTTAGGAGGAAAGGATTTCAGAAATAGCATTTTTGTTACTGAATAATTATTTATTTCTTAGCTTCAGCTAACGATAGTCTCCCTTGTGATCTGTCAGGCAGCATTTTCTGCAATGTGCTCAAGGGATAATGAACAAGCATTTTGAGAAGCTCGTTCAATGTGATCATCGCCTGTTCCATCTAAGCCGACAGCCGGAGATAGTTATGGACTCTCCCTACTTTGATGTACGGCAATCTATTTTTGAGGATCCAAGTGAAACAAAAGGCCATCCTTTTGGGAATTTGAATCTTAGCACTGGTCCTTCAATCTCTGGGACTCATAATTTACCATCTCCTGTTGGGGCTCAGTCATCATCTGAACATATGTATCTGTCTCATGAAGCACCATCACCCAGCTCAGGTATTGTGATAGCTGCCCATTGCTGTGTCTCTCATAACTCCTTATTTGAAATTATTTTCCCTTTTCACTTATATGGAGTCAAATTAAGATTGTGGATGTTTTGTTCTGTTTGTTTGCTTAATTCATCTCCAGTGATAGATGCTCGTGCAAATGAAGGAATTGGGGGTGCTGAAGCAGTCAGTTCAAGAAACAGAACGAATTGTGGTCAGATCGAAGCACCTGGACTACACCAATCTATGTCACTGAGCGATTTCCTTGCACTTCTCTGTGATACAAAAAACACAACGGATTCAAGTCAGGTTGAAGAAGGAGCTGGACTACACCAATCTATGTCAGTGAATGATTTTGTTGCACTATTATCGGATTCAAAAAACATAAGCGAATCGAGCCAGATAAAAGTACCTGGGCTACAGCAATCTATGTCAGTGAGCGATTTCGTTGGATTTCTCTCTGATTCTGCTGGTGGAAATCATCCGGAACATATGGAGAAATTTGAGATCATGAAACAGCAATTGTTAAGTGATAATATCCAGTTCGATACACCAGATGAAAAGTCTCTCATGCCAAGGGTTAATTCTTTATTCAACCTCTTGTACAAGGATCCCAACGTCGTTGGAAACTCACAGCTCAACACCGGAAGCTCAGTTGGATTGAAGTCTGAACCCAATCATGTGAAGGGAATTGTGTCTGACAACAACAACAGCAACAGTAACAGAGTTCTTGATCCAGCTTCCAGCAGCAAACCACCGGGTATGTTAAGGAGAGACTCATTCAGCGATTTGCTATTACACCTGCCCCGGATCACATCCTTGCCAAAGTTCTTGTCCAACATTTCAGAAGAAGATGGTGATGCATATAATAGATAATTTATAGATTCCCCCCTTTCTTTTCCGGATTTGGCAAAGTATAGGAACCTGAACTAGTAGCTTTTCTGTTTTTTTTTTTCATGTAAATCAAAATGATCTCTTGGTTACTAAAACCCCCCACAGGGATTTGAAGAAACATGGTTTGATAATTAATTTCTGTAGATCATCCCCATTATAAAACATAGTTTGCAGAGGCGCAAGTGTTTCATTTCTCTTAATATTTATCTTGTTCTTTTATTACAGCATTTAAAAACAGAGCAGAGTATGTACAAGGATAAAAGATTAAACTAACATCAGTGATCATCAGCTGTACAGAAAGAAGAAAGATATGAAATAAAATATATAAAAAAAAAAAGGACAAATGAAACCCAACACCCACAAATCATATAAGGGGGCTGTCTGGTTTTAGATTGTTACTTGAATTAAAAGTATTTACATTTTTCTTTTTCTTTTCTTTTCTTTTTTTTGGGGGGGGGGGGGGAGGGGGGAGCGGTTTCTTCCATCACATCTATCTGCCTTACGAACAAGCAAAAGGATCAGGAAGCTTGTTGATGAATAGCAGTGTCAGGAAGCATTGCTATTGTCACTATGAAGTATTCACATCCTGAAGAGAGACCATAAGGGTTTGATGTTGTTATTGCTGAAGATGATGTTGAGATTGAACTTGATGCCAGAGTTCTCGAGCCTTGGTCTGAGCCGAGATGATCTGTCTTACCCGCCTCGGGAGATGCAGAAGCTGAAAGTGGTGTTGGCAGTTTCACTATTTGGCGCTCAATGTGGACAATCTGTCCAACAATGTATGTAGGTCTGTTTGGGAGGTGATCTGTGAACAATGCCTCGGATTCGGAGGACAAGTAGTAATTTGGGCAGTTCCTGTTGATTGCCTCGTAATGCCCTGCTTGGTTTAGCACAAATGCTGCTATCTCATGGACTTCAAGACGACCAAATGATATCTTTTCCTTATTTGCCTGTCGCCACAAGAAGTTCACCAACTTTCTCATTCAGTACCGAGGACACTCCAAATTATATGTCTAGCAAAAACAGAACAACATACGCATTTGCTGCAAGGATAATGACTGTTACTAGAGATAACAGGTCTACCTGCTTGCCAAGTTGGTGCTTCGTGTACAATGTTTTCACCAGCTCTTTCTTTTCCTCCAGGTCCTTTCTTGTCTGTTCACTTGTAGCTTCAAGATTTCGGCACTTCTCCAGTAATTCCTCCCGGTGTTTGGAGAGGAAGCTAACTTTGTCTGCTAGGACTCGGATGCATTTCCGGAACTCAGCAGTACCATCATCTTCATTGTCATTATTGGAGCTGTGAAGGAAAAGCGCAAGTCCAAAGAAACATTTTTAGAACAAGATCTTTAAAAGTCGATAAGTACTGCCATATACACAGAGAAAAGGACTCAGTTTATCTTTCTGGGAAGCAACTGTACAGGCAGGAACTTACTTGGCTAAAGCTTGAGCCAAAGTTCGCAAGGAGTCAGCAAAACCAGCAACCCCAACACCAGCACAGACAGAGCTCCGGAATCTTTCAAAGAGACCTCGCATCTTCACAGCTGATGCACGAAGTGCATTATACTGAGAAGCTCTACTATCAGCAGCACACAGATGGGTCTGGGCTTCTTCTCTTGCTTCATGTAAGCAGTTCTCCAAATGCGCACAATTCATCTACAACCAAGAAAGTATCAAAGGTTCATTTAGGGGGAAAAGGTTCCTACAATGTGCAAGGTACACAAGCAAGCTATTTGGGGACACAGAAATAGCAAAACCATAGTTATAGTGTCTCTAGATATTTTCTAGGTGAATTGTCTGCCAAATCACAAACATAAAAACTGTAATAGCCGTCTTGTTAGACTGTATTAGTTAGTAACTAACTCAAAGAAATGAAAAACTCCCTTAATTTGAATGATTGGTCAACCAGGTGTAAACCAAGATCTCACAAAAGCCTTGATCTATGGCTCCTGGAATTGATTAGCTTCAACTGGTTTAGGCATTTTGAAACCATCCAAATCAAGATGATTGACATCATTACTGTTAAAGAGCACAAAACATAGACCTGATACTAGCAACTTGAATACTAAAACTTAGACGTCTAGGACAAAGCTAATACCAGCACCCAAATTAGTGCAGGAAATGGTGTAAAGATAACACACCAAAAAGTACAGACTAGCACCGAGACTAACAATGCATTGAATAGATATCAGAGTCAGAAAGATTAGAGAAACCAAAAAATCTGAAATCTGCCAAACCTGGGATTCTTCGAGAAGCTTCTGATTCATTTCCAACTCTCTGCTCAAATTGGATACCTCTTCCATAGCACCATTTAGCTTGGACTCAGTTTCACTCAGTTTATTGGACTTTTCCATCAGCTCATTTTTAAGTTCCAAGATAATCTCATCACTGTGTTTGGCATCTAAACCTCTGCCAGTTGCCACATTATCATCCAAAGATTTTGGCGGGCTCTCGGCTGTCGAACTGTTACTTAGAAACACACCCATTTGCTCCACCACATTATCCTTTCCACCTTTCTCGTTGTTTTGCAGGCTTTCCAGCATCGAAGAGTCAAGCGGAGGACTGAGCACCTGAGAGGAATCCACCATATTCTCATCCATACCTTCCCGAGCTTTACATGGCTGCTTGCTAGAAAGATTCGAAACACAAGAGACCTCATCCATGGGCTCTGAACCAGATATATGAGTTTTGTTGCCTTCCACGTCACCTGAAGCTTCTGTTTTGTATTGACTAACTTTTGTGTGCATAAGGTTTAAGCCAGATGCATCCTTATTATTATGTCTCTGTCCCTGTAGATACTCATCAGAGAGACGTTGTTCCAGTTCACGGATGCGCTTCTCATATGAATCGCAGTGCATTTGTTTTTCCTTGAGCATAATTAGGAGATGTTTCCCATAGTCATCTTTGGCCTGCAACGCCTCTTCTGTCTTCTCTGCAGCATTTTTCAACAAACTTTCTACTTCACTTTCATCCAGTATCTCATATTCAACTTGTGGGCCTAATGAACAGATCCGAGAGATTGCAGAAGCAAGGTCAGCTTTTAGTTTTGCATTCTCAACTTCCATCTTGCTGGTTCCAGCTATCTCTAGTAATTCAGAGGCTGCTAGGATATCATCAAAATTGTCTTTGTCAAAAGTGTCTGTACCTATCTCCTCAGGCTCAGCGGAAAGCGAGCTATCACTAGACATGGTCAGCGAGCTCCTTGAGGATACAGCCTTCGAATGTAACCCAAATAGATACTCAGGAGCATATCGATCAATGTCACTGATTTCAATATTGAGCAAACTAGTATCATAAGGAGCGATATTGACATCACACTGAGTGGGAGTATCATATAAACCCATTGAAGCCAACACATCACGAGGCACAAAGGGACCATGTGTTTTAAGAAACTCCTCACGTTTCCTGACCTCTATTTCCCTCTTCATAGCAAGCTTCTCTGCCAATTGCCCAGCCATCCCCATGTAAAGCTTCATAGAGGCTTTTCTTCTCACCACCTCTGCGAGACAGGCCCTATAAGCGGGGCCAACACCACGGACTAACTTCAAGTCTGCAAATAAGTCATCCTGGCGCACCATTGCCTCTCTAAAAACAGGAAACTGTAACTTAGCATCTTTGATGATATATGTGACGTATGTTATCTTTTGCATGTAACCGTGTACAAAATTGTTCATCTCATTCTTCTTGTTCTTGCAGAAATCCAGCAATTCTGAAATCGAGTTATAGCAAGCTTGCATTTTGGGAAGGTGATTCTTGTCATGCACTTCGTACATAGGACCCAGGGCTGAAACAGCATCGTGGGGACGGAGAGATGAGGACAATTGGCTAGACATGCAATCATCCACAAGTTTCTTAACCGTATTGACATCTTTGCTGTTTCAAGATTCATAAAACACCGTCAGATAACAGAAATTTCCGTTGTGTAAAAAGGGAAAAAACTCATCAATTGAATTAACCACTAAACAACATAAAATTCCAAACGGAGAAAACTGAAAAGGTGTTCTCAGTTAACGAAAACAAACCTGAGAGATTGCATTATGCTCTTTTGCTCATCAATGAACCGTTCGTGATCCTTGACAGCCACTTCTAAGTTCTTCATTGATAAGGAAGCCCTGCAAGCAAACAACTCCTCTACCTTGCGCTTGACCTCGACAAACATCTGCTGGAACTGGGCAATCTTATTCTCAAATTGCCTGTGAGAGCTTGCACAATTCTCCACAGCCTTTTTGAGGTTATCTTCCTTGACAAAGTCCAATAAGCATTTCCTTGAATCAGTTTGCAGATAAGGGTGAATCTTAGCTGACCTCAATTTGTCAATATCCCTTGCAAAATTCATCAGCAAATCAGAATGGAGGCGGTGTTGATGCTTATAACGCTTCATAAATTCAAGAAAGTTCTGGTAGATCACCCGGTAATACTGTTCCAGGTTACGGGTAGCAACTTCAACAGCCCGCTGTTGCACATTTTGCTCTTTAGTTAACCTCTCGCAGTTGTCATGCTTCACAACAGTACAATTGTAGATGGTGCGGCCTTTATGGAAATGGTACCGAAATTGCCTTTCATACAAAGGTAAAGCCTTTAAAGCTGGATCTGATGCATCGTCCAAAGGATGATGATCCTGTAATGAAGCCGGTGGTAAAGCGTCAGAAACTTCTTGTAAATCAACATCTTCCGGTGATGGCGGATGAGAATTGCTTTGCAGCATAGCCTTGTTGAAAATAAACACTTCCCTGTCAGTTGCAGGAAGTCCAAAAGCAGAAAGAAGCTTTTGTGGCTCAAGCTTCATGTCCAGGGAGAGAAGAAGCTGATCAGAGAAGCCAATACCAGAAACAGATTCAACGAAACGCATCACAGATTCAACTGGAGTAGTCTCGCTGCATTCAAATTCAAAGGAATGGCCATTCTCAGCCACACAAAGAAGAAGCTTGCCATCATCGGCAAAACTCTCAGTGAAGCTTCCGCTCATCGTATCCAACAAAGGACCCAAAAATCCTCTACCACAGAATCCTTAGCCCAGCTAAAATTAAGCCTAATCAAATTAGGAACAGAAATAGGCAAGGCTACCAAATCAAAAGCTCTCCAACACAAATCCTAACAACAAGGCTTTCTATATCGTCGATCCTTGACCAAAATCGAGATTCATCAAAAAACCCTCCGAGCTTTTGATATATTTCAGAAAAGACCTTTAAAACCCAGAGAGCATCAAGACCTGATTACGATCAGAATCGAGCGTGAGCTCAAAAATCGAGAATATTATCCCCAAGTAAACCAACCCACCACGAAATATCCTCAAAATTCTCCAAATTTAAGCCAAAGCAATATTCAACCAAATCAAATCCCCCTTCTTTCGCCTTCGTACCCAGAAGAATTGGTTTTTTTTTTTTTTAACTATTTAAAAGGAACAGCAAAATTAAGCTAACCCTAGAAGACGCAAAAGCAGACGTGATACGACAAAGGAACTCGATTGCGTGAAGAGACGAGTGTCAAAGTCGAAGAATTGATCCAAAGACACAACAAAAGGATCAAACTTCTCTTCACGAAAACCCCTTTCACCACTATTCTTAAACAATTATTATTCTCATTTTTCTTCTTCTTCTTCTTCTTCCTCTTCCGCTTCGTTTCTACAACGAATTTTCTATTTTTTTTTTCTATATAAGTTTTCACCTTTTTTAATAAATGGAAAGTTACGAAGAAACTTCTGATGTAAGTTTACTCTCTCACGCAACACCAGATACGAAGAACCCTTTCCCCAGCCCTCCTCCCTCTGCACAAGAGAGAATAGATAAAGCCTAATTTTTTTTTGTTTTTATTTTTATAAAGGTAAATCATTATTTTTTAATCTTAATATTTTTCATTGGGGCGCAGTAACTCTATAAGTATTTAGGTTTCACCCTAATGGTTTACGTAAAGTTGATATATAGACCTGCTACATCGACGACGTCAAGTCATGTTGACCTTAGGCCATTATCCCCTACCAGCTTTATTAGAATCTAATAAACCTGTCACCATTGGGTTCGGTTGGTTTTATTTGGTTCTATCTAAATCTATGTTCAGTTTGGTTTTAAACTCTTTTAACAAACTAAACCGAATCAGTTTGGTTTGGTTTAATTTAATAAAGTCTACATTCGGAAACAAAAAAAGTATATAATGGTGTGCTGCTGATACAGAAAGTATCGATATGATTATATAAACACTAAAAAACATAAGTATAGAGGAGAGGATAGAACCTTGTTACTTCAAAATTTGGAATCTTGGACATAGTCAATCCAACATTTTCATTAATATGGTATTTAATTACGCTCAAACTCTTCCTACAAAACCTAAGGTTCTTTACACAAACCTTTACAAATAGAACCAACAAATTCGATTTCATTTCTTTTGATACCAAAAACTCATACCAACCTCCAAACAAAAAAAAACAAATAATCTTGGTTTAATCTTTGATTAGATGCATTGTGGCCACTGGCCATAACCGAAACCTGAATTCGTTGTCTACTTAAGATATGATGATAATATTATTATATTATATATGTGTAAATTGGTGGAAACATAGATGTAAATGAAGTAACTTTAGCATTCCCTATATCATATGATAAGCTTGATTGGCATGTGATGTGAATTGGACCACATACACACACACACACAATCCCCTTAGGCCATAGGCGGTCCATACATCATTATTGGAAAGAAAAAATGATTAAATTAAGTATATATGCAAACAACTTGACATTGAAAATGATCTTCTGAAAGTGATATTTCAATGTTTCTACACAATTTTGGCCGTAACTGGATGCATTCAAAGAAAATGTTTTAGATGAAAATTGAGTTGCATTTAATTGTTACTAAATAGAACCAAAAAAAATTAACTAATTTGTTTTCATTTACTATATGTTTTCCCAATCCACCCAGATACGTTTATCACTCTCTATTCCGTGGATTGTTCTCAATGCTACCAATTGGACCTCTGTTTTTGTAAATAGCTCTGCATATTGCTTTACTCTAATCTTCTCAGGTTACAAAATCATCTGTCGCACAGATGTGTTCAAAGTTTTCCATACCAATTGTGTAAATGGACCCACCGTTCGACTCTAATTAATTATACATATAAATATCTGTGGACAAATAGGTAACACTTCATATAATTCCAAAGGCTACTTAACATCAGATTGGTTGAGCTTCCACATGGGAATTTTTCATATTTGTAATCTTCTATATAAGCCATATACTGTATGTAAGTCTTAGACATACATTTATATGAAACCATATTTTACAAATATCAAATTTTCTGTTTTTTTTTTTTTTTTCTGTCTGTAAAGAACATAAAACTAAGAAAGTTAGCAACTACTAGCGAGTCTACCATAAACGTTTATACGTAGAAGTAAGAAAGGTTTTTTTTTTTTTTTTCCCTTATCTTGAAATATAATCACTATTCACTAACTCAAGATGCTTTCACCAGAAGGTCCAAAAAACATTCTTTGAAACTAAGTTATCAGTCTAAATATCCTAACCAGATTACTGTTTTTATATAATACATTCGAAGAGATGCATAATTACGTTTTCTTTATTTAAAATTTCATTTTTAAGTTAAACTAATTTAAAAGGGTGTTTCGAAACCTTAAAATTTATTAATCAACAAAAGAAACGTTACTTACAAACTAGCATAAACAAATATATTTATATTCAAAAAATTTATATAGCGATTTAACATTTTCGGTATAAATCAGACATAGTCAATACTCAACCATAGCACTTAATTAGTTTCATCTATTTGGGTTATAGCAGTTGTAAATGGTCCTCGCACCTCGCTCAAAACCTACATCTCCTTGAGCAATGTTTTATTAATTGTTCATGTTTTTCTTAGACAATTATGTTGAAGATTTTATTATATACTATATAAAAACAAAAGAACAACCAACGACCTATGCACCAAATTCCAAGATCGTTACTTCGTTAGTATAGTATATAAATATACTTGTAATTTCTAAACAATCGGAAACCAGATGTGCTATACCACCTGAAACAAACATAATATACGGTTAAGTTGACAGTTGGCATGAGAGAATCTCGTGAGATTCGTATTTGACAAGTTAGCTTTGGATTCGGAATCAAACAGAGCCCTCTTGACCCCACACAAATGATGATCATGATAACATAACATGGGTTCCACAAACTCTTCACATTTCTTTCTTTCTTTTTTGTCTTTGATATATTCCTTATAAACGAGCATGTTATTATGCTAATGTAAAGAAGAAGAGAAAAACTATTATGCTTGTGTATGGTAATTAATTATTATGGGCTTTTAAAATATGTATGTTTTCACGTCATCTAACTTTTGAGAGGTCCTTAAGAAGATGATGAATAAAGTGGTTGAATTCTAATGGATATGGTAAAGTATATAAGCTCCCATCATGTTGGACCTACTAGCTTATCTAATAAATTGTCATGTCGTCACCTAAGGTAGCATTTTCGAATTTGTTGTACGTGCCACATCAATGATTTGAGTTTAATAAAAACAAAACACTCCAATAATTAAGTTTAAGTGCCTCAATTGTGTAAGTGGATAAATAATTACTAAATGCAAATGAGCTTTAATTAATCAATCAAATTAAATGAAGCATTTTGGTGCTAAGTTAACCGAACCTATTGATTGCGCAGATCCGGTTCAAGGGTCGGATTTATTCATTTTCAGTGAAGTATATAAACTTTTTGAAGTTCTCATTTAAGCCCAAGCCCAAAAGGAAGATTGGTTACAGGCCCATATATATATGTTAACGAAGCCATGTCGCGTTATTAGGGTTTATAGTATTCGTCAGGAGATTTCACAGTTAGGGTTTCTGCAATTCAACCATGGCGGAGCAGGTTTCGATCTAACATTGTCTTTAGTATCTCTACTAAATTGGGGATTATGCTTATTAGATTCTCGTTTTCTGGTTCATTTGAGCTCGACTTTAATTAATGTGTTGCAGACGGAGAAGGCGTTTCTGAAGCAACCAAAAGTTTTCTTAAGGTAAAGTGACAAAAATCAGTTGGTGTGTATGTATGTATTTGGGTATGGTCTCTTATGCTTATGATCAATTTTGTTTTATCAGCTCGAAGAAATCTGGTAAGGGAAAGAGGCCTGGCAAAGGAGGGAATCGTTTCTGGAAGAACATTGGTCTTGGTTTCAAGACCCCTAGAGATGCTATTGAAGGTACAATTTTGATTTCTCAGCTTTGAATTTCGCTATCACATTGTCTGAAAGCTTCATTTTATGATTATGTTCTAAAAAGGTGGATTCTTTTAGAACTTGTTTATGTCAGAAGCTCATAGGGTTTGTGTCTAGTATCCCTGATTTTCTTCTTTAGACATTTTCTGAGTAATCTGGTTTCCAAGTAATGCCCTTTTGTTAGGATTGTGATTGATCTAAGGTTTGGCTTAGTAGATAGATAGTATTTGCCAGATTTTATGGGTTTCACATATCTATGTCTTTCTTGATTGTATTTGCAGGAGCATACATTGACAAGAAGTGTCCTTTTACTGGTACGGTTTCAATCAGAGGCCGTATCTTGGCAGGCACTTGTCACAGTGCAAAGATGCAGAGGACAATAATTGTTCGTAGGAACTACCTTCACTTTGTCAAGAAGTATCAAAGGTGAAACGATCGACTTGTTACTACTGTGTTCAAATTCCCTCAACTAATAGTGTTTTGTAATCTTCCATGGAATGCTTAATCTTACCACTGGACTTATTCTCCAGATATGAGAAAAGACACTCAAACATTCCTGCTCATGTTTCACCATGCTTCCGTGTCAAAGAAGGAGATCATGTTATCATTGGGCAATGCAGGTTAGGAACAGCAATATCTATAACTTGGTTTTTTTAAAACCCTTATGTGTTTAGTATCTTCGAGATGGGATTCATGGTATTGTATGCCTTAACTTTGATGCCATCCTTATTTATCACACAACTCTCTAAAATATTCAAGTTAATGATTCAGGCCGTTGTCAAAGACTGTGAGGTTCAATGTCCTGAAGGTCATTCCAGCTGGAAGCTCTGCTATTGGGAAGAAAGCATTCACTGGAATGTAAAGAGTCTCAGGTGCAATCTCCTAGTCTTTTTCTAAGCAGAGAGTTTGACTTGGTTTAATGGATTTGTTTCCTATGTTCTATCATAAAGAGAAACCAGATTTTCCCTGTTTCATTTTTGTTTTAGCTGCAAGAGTTGTGTCTCAAAGCCTCATCTTTTTCTATCTTAGGACAAGTCTTTGTGATGGAATCTTTGTCTAGTGACAAGTCATGTCTACCCATCTTTCTATCTATAGACTTTTTTACTTTTTTTCTTTTATTAAAGACAAGTGATTCACGTATCAAAGACAACTTTATTAGTGGTGGTTATAGTTTTGCTTTCGAGTGTTGACCACAATAGGTATGTAAATGAAATAAAAATTTCAGATAGATATTAAGTTATCTGAATCTCCTTAAGTATATAGTACTAGTTTAGAGTTACAACTTACGGTAGTCATCATGGTTTTGCGCAAATTTGTTTTGCTCATAACCGTGCCAAATTTGAATTCGTTTTATTTAGCGCTTTTCTTATTATTATCCCCAAAAAAACATAGATGAACTGAAGAAACAAACAAGAACAAAATCTTATTCTGAATCGATAAACTTGAAAATTAATTATAGTGTGATTCGTCTTTTGCTATCATCTTTATATTAAGTATTAACCTTTGTCTAATCCATAGCTCTTGATCCAATCATGTTATTGTTTAACTCTGGGGAATGCTACGAACGTGTGGAGCCTCGATGGCTTGATTTACGCGATTTTTTATATATAAGCTCCAATCATGTTGGACCCCTAAAGCTTTATCAAGTAATTGTCACAATCAGAGAGGTGCTTAAATAAAGCCAAAAAACCAGTCAAATTAATATGATACGCAAGATTCTTCATTTATATTTATAGTTTACTATAAAAAAACATGACCGGGTATTTCACATGGCATATTATTTATATAATACGTTACTTTCCCAAACGTAAAGTAATTTATAAATTATAGTATTTTATAAGGAAGAAAATAATATTATCGTTGAGAAATGTGATGTTGCTGGGAAGCAGCTCAGTAGCCGAAAACACGTGAAACCATTTGGCACTTGCTTCTGTTGTACATCTTATATACAGTTTCTGCCGCCCACACGCAACCATCTCAAAACGCAGGACCGCGTTTATCTGCGTTTGTGTTATCAAAACAGCAATTGACTAACGAACAACACACAGACTCTAATGGATAAGGTCTTCGTAATCATTGAATCTTGTAGATAAAATGTTGGGATTTTCTACAATTTTTTGGCAAATAATTCGCATCAAATAGAAATCTAACAATCAAACGTATGGCGGTTTGACCAATCGCGATGGACGCCAAATTCTATCGAGATCATGGATTAGGTTGTTGTTAGTTGAGGTCCTTAAGACCACGCACGATGAGTGAAATATAAAAAAAGTGCGAATCTTTTGGGTTCGTTGATTAGCTTATGACGTCATCACCCCCACATGCTTCTAATCTCTTTAGTCTTTAAATGGACAAATGATGATCTTTTTACATTGAGCTGTGTGAAGTTAGTCTTACCAACAATGGCTAAAACCAGAGGGTCTTGTCTCGTCAACGCGCTCTTGGCTATCGCTCTTTTAGCCACTGCTCATTTCTGTAACTGTGAAGCTGTCTTGTCTCAGAAAGAACAGGACAAGGTCTCGAACTTGCCTGGTCAGGATTTCAATGTTAGCTTTGCTCACTACGCTGGTTTCGTTACTACTAATGAGAAACTGGGAAGAGCTCTCTTTTACTGGTTCTTTGAAGCCGTTGAAGATGCTAAGTCTAAGCCTCTTGTTCTCTGGCTCAACGGAGGTTTGTTACGATTTCTCCAATTTTTTTAATTGCGTTCGAAAGCCATCTCCTTTTACAGCTTAATCAATAGTAACTTATTGGATTCAAATCATTAAAGCTGTTTCGATCACTATATACGTTACTGTTATATGATATGGATCTTGATTTTTACTTTTGGCTACTTTGAATTGGATTTGATTACATATTGGTTATTTCTGATTTTGTTGTTGCTTTTTAGCATATGATAAGCGTGATTTCCCTTTTTTGGATTTATCTTGATTGTTATGTCACACTATGTTGTTTGATTCCTAAAATGGAATCTTTTCTAGGATTTTATACAATCCTTTGATTCTTAAAGAATGAGTCTGCGTCTGAGATGGAGTTTTTTTTATTTTATCTCTCTATAGGACCAGGATGTTCATCTGTTGCATTTGGTGAAGCAGAAGAGATAGGACCGTTTCACATTAAGGCAGATGGGAAGACTCTTTACCTTAATCAATATTCTTGGAACCAAGGTAATGAACTGAGTATGTTTGCCAGAGACCTATGATTCATTAAAGATTAAAACTTTCGTCTTACTTGTTATTTTTTGCAGCTGCGAATATTTTGTTCCTTGATGCACCTGTTGGAGTTGGTTATTCATACTCAAACACTTCATCTGATTTGCAGAGCAATGGTGATAAGAGAACTGGTAATGGTTTAGATGCTTAAGCTCATTGTCTTTTTAGATCCTCTTGTTGAAGGGTGGGTTTATAGTTTCAGTGTTATGATTTGCACAGCCCAAGACTCGCTGAAGTTTCTGTTGAAATGGGTTGAGCGTTTTCCAGAGTACAAAGGAAGGGACTTTTATATAGTTGGGGAGAGCTATGCAGGTAAAAAGATCAAAAGCTCATCTCACTTTTTAATCCATTCATTTGACCATAACCGCTCATGTTTGATTTTCTGGTTTGTTTTAGGGCATTACATTCCTCAGCTGAGTGAAGCCATTGTAAGACATAACCAAGGTTCTGACCAAAACAGTATTAATCTGAAGGGTTACATGGTGAGCCTGCTCTCTTATCGATCCCTGTGTGATTTTTTTCTTTCTAAAAGGTCATTAAACTCTTAAAAATTTACGATGAATGTGTGGTTTCAGGTAGGAAATGGGCTGATGGACGATTTCCATGACAGGCTCGGTCTTTTCCAATATATTTGGTCATTGGGTTTTATCTCTGACCAAACGTACGCCTTACTGAAACTTCAATGTGGTTTTGAATCGTTTATTCACTCCTCCAAAGCGTGTAATAAGATTCAGGAGATAGCGGACAAGGAAATCGGTAACATAGACCAATACAGTGTCTTCACTCCGGCTTGTGTTGCTACTGCTTCCCAGTCAAAAATGTTGCTAAACAAAAGACCAGTAAGTGGCCTTAAATTCTCTCAATTTTTGACCAAGATTATAGCGGGTTCAAAGTTTTGAATGTCATCATTTTTTTTTACTTAGATGGCTAGCCGTGTGAGTGAACAGTATGATCCTTGCACAGAGAAACACTCTAAAGTGTATTTCAATCTTCCAGAGGTTCAAAAAGCCCTCCATGTCCCACCAGGACTTGCACCATCCAAATGGGATACTTGCAGGTACATTTCACATTCTGATTATCTTAGAACTCGGTTTTGGAGGAAGTGAGCCTATAAAAGCTTAAGGCTTTGTAACAACTCTGATCTGGGCAGATTTGGTATTGCAGTGATGTCGTAAATGAACACTGGAATGACTCTCCTTCCTCGGTTCTAAACATTTACCACGAGCTTATAGCTGCTGGACTTCGTATCTGGGTTTTCAGGTTTCTTTCCTGAACACATTGCGATATCGTTTCTTCAAAGTTTTGTAGTGTTTTGGTGGTTAAAAAGTTTTGTTCTATGGTAACAGTGGAGACGCAGATGCTGTTGTACCAGTCACATCAACCCGGTACAGCATAGATGCACTAAACCTTCGTCCCTTGAGTCCCTATGGTCCTTGGTACATAGACGGACAGGTAAAAAGCAAACTCAGTTGAGAAAGTGGAACTCTTTGTTATGTTATAATAAAACCTTTTTCCAACGGTCATGATTTGAAACAGGTGGGAGGCTGGACTCAGCAGTATGCTGGTCTGAACTTTGTGACAGTGAGAGGTGCAGGCCATGAAGTTCCATTGCACAGACCAAGGCAGGCTCTTGCGCTCTTCAAGGCTTTTATATCTGGAGCTCCATTGTCCACATCACCTGAGAACAATATCAGCCACGACATGTCTGAACTCGTTAGTGACTCATAATGAGTTCTGATTTGATAGAAATATGTAATTTGGGGATCTCAGTCAGAAACTTTCCACAGAGGTCATTGTAAGAAGAAGAAGAGGAGGGAGAGAATAAAATCAGAGTTTTAAAGTGTTTTCGTTCGTTGTTTCTTCGTCTTCTTCATGTTGTTTGTATGTTTGATGAAACATTTGATGTTTGGAATCTAATAAAATAAGTTTCTACCATTTGTCAGCTATACGATCCATAGATAAGCTTAATTCGGATACTTAATTCTTTTTTTTTTTTATTACTATAATCACATAATGATAATAAAACCAACATCACATTAATTTATTGTCCAGGTTGGAGTTGTACTTATCGTCTTATCTTTTTTGTTAAACTTAAACTCGACACAGTATTGCCTTAGAATATCGCTGACAAGATTCAATCCAGAGAAAGGATTAGTCATGGATTTAAAGAGTAAATTCCAGCGCTTGGTGGCTCTTGTCATACACCATAGATCCCTGGGTTTTCGTATCTTCCTCAAAATTTCTTCTCTCAAAATTTCATCAGGTAGATCCATAATTGTTGTAGTCTTCTCAAGAACCATATCTTCTTCTTCTTCTTCTACCCCAAACATCTTTTTCATCTTCTTCTTCTCTTTCTTCATCTTCATCTTCATCTTTTTCTCCATATTCTTCCTCTTCTCATTCTTCTTCTTAGTCACTTTTATCTTCCACTTCTCATTCACTTTCTTCATATCCTCGTCTTCTTGACCAGTTGACCTTCACCTTCTTTCTTCTTATATTGAGCACTCACGAAACTCTCTTTATATTTTTCCTGTTCAATTTCTAAATTAAATTAAAGTATTAGGTACATATTTCCTTTTTCGACTTCTTCTCCTTTTTTTTTTTTTAAGTTGATTTGCCAAATTAGATCAGATATTTCTAATTATAATGAAAATAAAATTAACAAAATAGCCAAATTAAAGGTAGACCTCGGACTTCCTTTTTAATTGCTACTTACTCCTTCTAAATAACTTTCCAATTTTATTTTAATTACAGTATTGTTTTCCTTCTATGAAGGATGAAACTTGTGGTACAAGAATTCTCCAATTCTATGACAGATGTTTTGAATCTAATAAACTAGTACTAGTAGTATTTGGGTCCAAACGAATTTAAATAGAACCGTTGGGCTCAACTTGACCCATAAGCCCTGAGCCCAAAATATCAAGAATTAGGGGTTCTTATTTCCACTACTTTCTTCTCGTCCCTTTCTCTCAGAAGCCAATTTTTTTTCTTTCTAGAAGTGAATTGACTGATTTGCACATTGAACTTCATGTTCGCTATTTCTGAATTGGTCGGAATTCACAATTTTTGAGGTAAAGTTTTCATTTTTAAACCTGGATTTTTTTTTGCTTACAGTGAGATCCACGACGTTTTGATTGAGGATTCTAAATGTTTGGGGTCGTTCAGGTTTAGTTCTAAGTTGAGATTTCTCAGTGTCTTCTCTTGTCGCATTGCTTCCGGTGAGTCGTACTTTCCTCGATTGTATTGTAGGCCTAGTTGTAGCTTTCTGTTCACATTTTAGGTCGATCAAAATTAAAAATTTCCTCCTTTTATGTTTGCTTCTTTGTTCCTTAGATATCTTCCTGGGCTCTGCACTGTTTCTTCTCTGTTGCAAATCCACATATAATCTATCTGGAGTTATTTTCTTGGTAGGTTGCTTCTCCATAGTATCAATAAAATATGATATGTTTTTAGCCACTGAAAGCAAATTGGCTATCCAGAGCTCTCTTGTGTCTCCTTGTTCCTGTGTTTTTCCTTATTGGGATAGCCCAAAGAAAAAGAAGACTTAGTCATGTAATATTTTCTGTAGCTTTATTTGTCAAGAGCGGCTTTAACATATGAGATTGTGTGGTGAAAAGAGTATTTTGAAACTTTTGGTTCTGTTTAGATTTGCTCAACTCATGTCTCTTAACCTCGTAGGTTAAAGACAGGACAATAAGCCTACTAGGCAGCAGCAATCATGGTGATGGTATCTAATGCTACACATCACAACAAGGAAATAAATGTCAGAAGGAGAATTTCTGATATGTACTCTTCGTTCCTATATTTTTTTCTCTCCTTGCATTTCCTGCTTGCCTGTGCATATGGTGTGATGTTAATACCCCTTGATGAATCTATAGTGCTAAATTTCACATCCAATCATCTTATTTAGAAACTTAGGAAATACATGAAATATTTTGTTCACTGCATACACTTGATGAAGCAATTCACCCGTCTATGGCACAAGTGACAGGCTCCATGGGTTATATTCTGTGGCCTCAAATGGAGATCTTTAGTCACATGAATAAACAGATTTATCATAAAGTATCATCTTTGTAATAGAAGAGTATGTTCAGCCTTTTTGAGTATCATGGTGATGCAGATACAATAGACGGGAAGAGGATTTTCCATCACTTAAAGACTACAATGACTACTTAGAAGAAGTGGAGTGCATGGGTTAGTTTCACTTGTTCTCCTTTTTTTTTTTTTTTTTTTTTTATTCATGAGAGACAAGACCAGTGTATATATATCTTCTATTCCTCCAGTATTCGACTTGATAGATGGAATAAATGTTGAGGCGATTGAAGAGAAAATAAAGAGATACTCTCAGGAGAATGCTGAACAGATAATGATAAATCGAGCTCGCAAGGTGTAGTGCCTTACAATAGCCTTTCTTTTTCTTGTCTTGGTTAGTTGAAAAGGTTGAGGGAAAGAAATGAAGATTAGAAAGCATATCTTGTTATATTTCACTCTATCATCCTGATTTTTCGAATCTAAGCTCATTTTGTCATTATAAACTTACCAGGCCTCAAGAAAAGTTGTACATATAAAGATAGTCTTGTTTCATTTTCTATTCGACAATCTCAGCTTAACTCTGCAGTTTGCTTTTTGGTGTATTTACAATTGCTCCAACAGGCTGAAGAATTAACTGCAGCCTTGGCAGCTTGCAAGGCCCAACCCCCACAGACCGATGCTGATGCGGTAAAAAAATGTTTTTGGGGTTGTCATATAGATAAGAAGCTGAAGTTTCCTGACAAAGCTGAAACTTTTTTGCTTGTTTATGAATTTGTAGTCGTCAAACCATGGGGTTACAGCTGGAACTGCATACGGTCAGGCTGCCCGACCAACGGGGATGGGCCCACAACCTGTACCTATAGGAGGAGGAGGAGCAGAGCATCAACGTTACTCTGTGGAAGACGAAGCAATAATGAGACTCAAAGCAGAGAGAGCTCCATGGGCTGGAGGATTTTGTATAGAGATAAGCAAGAGGAGAGCTTTGGAAGAAGCATTTGCAAGCATTTGGGTTTGATTCCTCCGAGAGATTTTTAGTTATATCTTTAAGACAGTGACGAAGAGATCATCATTGATTGGTTTCCCATTGTTATCTCAAGTTCATTGTCTGTTGTTATTCTTGTATTTGTGTTTTCTTGTATAGTTTTGAGAAAAGACTCAATCACAGAAATCAAGAAATAAAAATATTTCATCTCCAAATTTTATTTTCCTACTAAAGTTGCTCCGACCGAATTTGAACCATAAACCGATCTGATCTCCGGTTTACTAAAAATAGAGAGAGGAAAAAAGAAGCTATCTTGCTGCAGAAATTAAGCTCTGCTTCTATCCTCTCATTATCCTCCAATGGAATAGAATCGTTCCAACTTGAATCTTCTTCACCAGTGTCCGTCCAGAGATACTGGAACCTCGTTTGACTTCATCTGGTGTGCGCAGATGTTTCCATAGGAGCCTTCATGGGTTCGTTAAGATTGTCCATTCCATTGGACTCATTCGACTCAAAAAGGTTTCATTTTTCTGCCAACCCATTTCAGTTTCCTGATCAATTCCCAGTTTTTTCAGTTACCAGTACTATTCACGCCACCAGAGCTTTCACAATTGGTTCTCCGATTAGGATTACTAAAATTCGAGTCGCTCGTCTCGATACTGAAGCAAACGAGACTGAGAGTGCTTTTAATTCGTCTAGCGAAAATGATTCTGTGAGTGGAGCTAATGTGGAGAGAAGCTTGAGTTCTAAATTGAAACATAGAAATGCGGTCACGAGTGGTAATAGGAGAGGGACAAAGAAAGATGTGGCTCGAAAGTACAGTTTCCGAAGAGAAAGCAATGAGCTTCAGCTTGAGGATTTGTTTGTGAGCAATGGTGAAATGGATGTTAACTATTCTGCTATTAAGCCTGGTTTGAGTTTGGAGCATTGCAATGTTATATTGAAACGGCTTGAGAGTTGTAGTGACACTAATGCCATCAAGTTCTTTGATTGGATGAGATGTAAAGGAAAATTGGAAGGTAACTTTGGTGCTTACAGTTTGATTCTTAGAGTTTTAGGAAGGAGAGAAGAATGGGACAGAGCTGAGGATCTGATCAAAGAGTTGTGTGGATTTCAGGGCTTTCAGAAGAGTTTTCAGGTCTTCAACACGGTTATATATGCTTGTTCCAAAAAGGGGAATGTTAAATTAGGTTCAAAGTGGTTTCAGATGATGTTGGAGCTTGGTGTTCGACCAAATGTGGCTACAATAGGTATGCTCATGGGTCTCTATCAGAAGAATTGGAATGTTGATGAAGCAGAATTTGCATTTTCTCATATGAGAAAATTCGGGATTGTGTGTGAATCTGCTTACTCTGCAATGATAACGATTTATACTCGTTTGAGATTATATGGTAAAGCAGAAGAAGTTATAGACTTGATGAAACAAGATAAAGTCAGGCTGAATCTAGAGAATTGGTTAGTGATGCTTAATGCCTATTGTCAGCAAGGCAAGATGGAGCAAGCTGAGTCTGTATTGATCTCTATGGAAGCTGCGGGTTTTGGTCCGAATATTATTGCATACAATACTCTAATCACTGGTTATGGTAAGGTTTCTAAAATGGAGGCTGCGCAGAGTTTATTCCAACGTCTCTGTCATATTGGGCTGGGACCAGATGAAACAACTTACAGGTCGATGATCGAAGGTTGGGGGCGTGCTGATAATTACGAAGAGACAAAACGTTACTATCACGAGCTGAAGCGGCTGGGATATAAACCCAATTCATCCAATCTTTTTACTTTAATCAATTTGCAGGCTAAATATGGAGACAGAGACGGTGCTATTAAGACGATCGAAGAAATGGTTAATGTTGGATGCCAATACTCCTCGATCCTTGGCATTATTCTGCAGGCTTATGAGAAGGTTGGAAAGATTGATGTAGTGCCTTATGTTCTCAAAGGTTCTTTTCAAAACCATATCCGTTTAAACCAGACTTCTTTCTCGATTCTAGTGATGGCTTATATCAAACATGGTATGGTTGATGGCTGCTTGGCACTGTTGCGAGAAAAAAAGTGGAGAGACTCAGCATTTGAGTCCCACTTGTATCATCTGTTGATTTGCTCTTGCAAAGAATCTGGTCAAGTTACTGATGCTGTGAAAATATACAACCATACACTGGAATCTACTGAAGAGATAAATCTGCACATTACATCCACAATGATTGACATTTACACTGTGATGGGCGAATTTGGTGAAGCAGAGAAGCTTTATTCAAAGTTGAGATTTTCTGGAGTTTTATTGGACAGGATTGGATTCAGCATCGTGGTGCGGATGTACGTGAAAGCCGGATCCTTGGAAGAAGCCTGTTCTGTCCTAGAAATCATGGATGAGCAGAAAGACATTGTTCCGGATGTGTACTTGTTTCGCGATATGCTACGGTTATACCAGAAGTGTGGTCTTCAGGAGAGACTCCAGCATTTGTACTACAGGATTCGAAAGAGTGGGATCCATTGGGATCAGGAGATGTATAATTGCGTTATAAACTGTTGTGCACGTGCTCTTCCGCTTGATGAACTCTCAAGAACTTTTGAGGAGATGATTCGTAATGGATTTACTCCTAATACAGTCACATTCAATGTCCTCCTTGATGTTTATGGTAAAGCCAAGCTTTTCAAAAAGGTTAACGAGCTTTTCTTGTTGGCGAAAAGGCATGGGGTTGTGGATGTAATATCTTACAACACCATTATAGCCGCCTATGGACAGAACAAGGACTTCATAAAAATGTCATCAGCGATTCAGAATATGCAATTTGACGGGTTTTCTGTGTCACTTGAAGCTTATAACTCTATGCTGGATGCATATGGGAAAGATAAACAAATGGAGAAATTTAAAAGCATCTTAGAGAGAATGAAGAAGTCTGCTTGTGGAACGGATCATTATACATATAACATCATGATCAATATTTATGGAGAGCAAGGATGGATCGATGAAGTCGCAGATGTGCTGAAAGAATTGAAAGAATCTGGACTTGGTCCTGACTTGTGTAGCTATAACACACTGATAAAGGCGTATGGTATAGGTGGAATGGTGGAAGAAGCTGTTGGGTTGGTGAAGGAGATGAGAGGAAAAAAGATAACACCTGATAAAGTAACTTACACCAATTTGGTCACAGCTTTGCGCAGGAACGATGAATTTCTTGAGGCTATTAAATGGTCTTTGTGGATGAAGCAAATGGGTATATAAAATGGATAATTCTTTGTCTATAGTGGCTGCTTCTTTTAATAAGAACCCAAATGAGGCATGCGTGTAAATTCTTATCATAATGTATAAGTCTCAATCTTTCAGAGAGTAGATTTGCTCAAAGTTGTCTGCAAGACTATTACGAATAAATAAAAGATGACTGTAGTTCCTCCCTCAAATTATTTGATACTCAAAAATCACAGAAGGCAAGAATTGGTTACTTGCATTCCAAATCAATCTCTAGTTGTCGTCTCGATATCTTGTGGACCAAGAAAACAGTCTGATCAACTGTGAGTATTTTGCATTTCTCTTCCATAGATATGTTACACACAAACATACAAAAAAGGAATACACAAGATAATGTTTTTGCTAAAGTGTCACTCAAAAGGCAATCTACAGAGTAAAGTAGTGAGCTTTATACAAAGTTACAGATTTCGACTTTAGGCAAACAAAAACATAACAGAATCATTGATATACAAAACAAAACAAAAACTCTTCTTCTACCCTTCTTTCCTTTGTCTCATAGCCAGAAGTAAAGCATTGCCTGTTTCAATATATATACATGCCAGATATTTGTTAGTTCTAATGAAATACTGACTAAATTTATACAGTCACAAATCCAAATGCATATATACCTCTTGAACAGAAAAAAGGGCTGGGTCGATCCAAGATTCTAAATTCTCCATTGGATCCAAACTCTTTACTTCAGTTGATTGCACAGAACTTAGTTCCTCCTTCACTTCCTTCAGTAGACTAATCTCTTCTTGCTTAATCACTCCACTAGTTTCAGGCTCTTTGTTAGTTTTTTCTCGTTCGAGCCTCTCTACTCTCTGTCTCAACCGCTGCAATTCAGCTTGATACTCTGCACGGTTTCTCTTTCCGCTTTTGTCTTTTGTCTTAGATAGTTTCTTTTCCATCTTTGTCTGCTTTGAGACCTTTATCACCATTGTGTCATCAGTTTTACACAAACTCTTTTTTCTTTCTTGTGTATCTTCTTGAAAGTTTGATGAGCTTGCAAAATCTTCTTCTCCCTTGTTTAATCCAGACAATGAAGTCTTGAACTGATCACGCATCGAATCTCTAAAACCTGTAAGCTCTTTCACTTGCTCATCCAGTTTCTTGATCTGCTCCCAATACATATCTAGTGAATTCCTTTGTGAATCCAAACTCTGCTCGATAACTTCCTTCTCCACAGGAATCGAACTATCGGTATCCAATTCTGGAGAGGGTGTTTGAGATCTATCACTCAACATATTCTCATCTTGATCATCAATCTCTTGTAGCTTAACATTTAAGGTATTCAAATCACTAAACCCAAAGCTCAAAAGCTGGCTTCTATAAGATTCCACTTGATACTCAAGTGCAGCGATTTCAATCTCTTTCTGGTAAATAAAATCCTCCAAGAGTGCAAATGACATCTCAGCGTGAGACATTCGCTCTTCGACCATTCTCTTGTACTGACCAGCTTCCATTGCCAGCTCAGCTTTCTCTCCTTGCAGCCTAAGAATCATTGACATGGCCTCGCTCGCTGACGTTGCAGATGCTTCTCTTTCTGCAGTCAACTCATCTTGGAGCCTCTCAATTACTTCTTTGCGTTCATAAAGAGCGATTCTTAGATCAGTTGTCTCAGTTCCTGGTATTTTAAAGCTGCGGCTTCGTTCAACCATGTTTCTGCAAACACACATAGAAAATATATATTTATAGATACCTAATGTTCTGTAACTGTTATGAATAAGAAAAGATGGCAAACAATAAAGTTTTCTTCACCAAAAGATGCAGCAGAATCTTAAAATAAGAAAAGAAAGAATCTCATTGTACCAGTAAAGTTGCAGGAGAAGAAGAGGAGTTTAATTGATGGACTTGCAGAATTTATGATGAGAGTGATGACTAATTTAATCTCTTGAACAGGGGAATTGCTTCAGATAGTGGAGATGAGAAATGTTTTTGGTGAATAGAACACATAAATATTTGTATAGTCAAAGGGGAAATTATCTTAAAGGGGAATATAATCAATCACTCACAAAAGCCACGCCTGACCAAAAATCATTATGGTATCAAAAAATATCTCAGATCATAAACAGGACAAAGTTCTTCATTCAACTTTCCTCAGCATAGAAGGAATCAATTTCGGAGTTCGAATGAAAACCTCTCATTAACAAAAAAAAACAGAAAAAAAAAAAAAAAACTCTAACAAGAAAGAAAAGAAAGGGTCCTAATCAAAAACAGTAGAAAATCCAGTAAAATAATAATGAAATGCTGGAATATCTTAAGAAAAGAGCTGGAACGTATTGGTGAAATAATCTTGAATGATTAAAGCTTAATGTGACCTTTAATTTTGCGTGGGACATGTCTTTCTTTTGCCTGTGGTTTGAAAAGTTCTTGTTACCAAATTCTAATATCTTAAAGAAAACAAAAAGAGAATTTCAAGGTTTCAACGGCTCATTACAGGGCCAAGTATTTGCTCCCGTGGGACCTACTGTGGCCGACTTCCTTTCTTCCACGTGTCAGATTCGGGTTTGAGGTTTGATTTGTGTCGGTATACACACGAATACCGCGACCGAAGGATTCAGAAACATGTAGTAAACTTACAGCCAGAATTGCAAATCTTTAAGATCACTAATTTAAGAGATGAATACAAACTGTTTGTGCAGAATGTATTAAGATCTTGTTATAATGAAACTATAAACACACAAATTTTGATTCCGTCTTCTTCTTCCTTAAATTCTCACCATCTACCACACCACCTTTCTTAATTGCTTTGTTGTGGCTCACAGAAGAAAACCAAAACATATCGTGTACCGTTCCATATTGATACACGGGAATTTGATTACTTTCTTAACTAAGGCCTCGAGAAGACTGCAATTGATTCCCACTCTAAGCTACATATCACATCCTACAGAATCCAATGTAACCCGCTTGAGAAACACACACTTCATCGAAGTAAACTAGTGTTGAAACAGAGTTAGATTATGTTTTCACCTGTGGATTTTGCCTGTCGATGTCAAAACTGTTTATGGCACAAGGTTCAGCCAGAAGCTCGATCGGTTCTTCCCCTGAGCAAAATAAAAAAAAAGGGAGAGGAAAAATCAGTTTGGTAAATCATACAAGAAAGGAGACATAATAATGTGGTAGAAAGTCTTAGCACCTTGCTCGATGACACCAAGGATTCCATCTTCAGAGCAGGTCATAACAGGGAGAATCCTCGATGATGAGATGTTGGATTTTGTGTATGAGTCATATTGAACTTCCCATACCTCACTTTCAGACAGAGGATTGTTTATATTCTCACTTGCTCCAGCACCAGAAAGAACGATGGGTTGCAGTGGCCAACGAAGATCCCAAGCAAATACAGTACCTGAAGAACCTCCCGCCTAAACACACAACAGCACCAAGATAAAGTTATTAAATCATGCTTATAACTTGTGGGTATACTAACAGCTACACTGAACTTATGTTTGTGTGTTTGTAAGCAATACAAGAAAATGTTCATGATATAGTGAAGGACTAAGTATAAGAGGTCTCAAGGGGATATCCCTCTGTCACAAGGTGGCTTAATATTTTAACACAGAAACAAAATGATTAACTCTCATCTCAGAAGAAAGAAATGTAAGACTACTTTTCCGGACCCAAGTAACAAGGACAAAATGAAAGAATATTACCAAAGCTATATACCCGAAGATCGAGGATATTCTCATATTCAGCAATTTATGGTGAAGAGGTTGTTCAAACTTCTGACAGATAAGAGAATTGGAAAAAAACTTACAATGCAAGTGTGCTTTCGAGATGGATGAATGTCAATGGAGTGGATAATTGCAGAAGTTTTGCCTTGAAACCTGCAATGATACCATCAAATGAAACACAATATGCTTTTTAAATAACACTATTAAATCAAAGGGTTCACCTTTTCCATCATTCTCAGTTTTACTTGCTAAAAAGCTCACAAAATCAAATCATGAGAGTGTGCTCTAATTTATAACCCCAAATGATCAAACTATCAAATTCCACATCGTTGAAGAGCAAACATGCCAAGAACTCAAAATCAGATTGACCTAGCATTTATTCAACCACTAATCTCAAACACTTAAACAGAGCTGAGAAACTCACCAGTTCCCTTTGAGCTGAGAGACAGCTTCACCAGACTTCCTCTGATCCCACAATTGCAAACCAAAACCATATCCTCCAGTGACAAACTCAGTCGGAGACGCCCATTTCACAGCTCTATAAGCCACAAGCCCATTCCCATCAAAGACCTTTCTGTATCTTAAACCTTCACCATTCCCAATCTTCACTACATTCACTCTCCCATCTTCCCCAACGGTCACACATTCTCCTGCTTCCCTCCAATCCACACCCTCCACGCGTCCCACGTGGAACCTCTCTCCTTCCGCCACGTAAACCTCCTCAATCGCAGCTCCTTCCACCAAATCAACCATCAGAACATGAAAGGAACCAGAAGACGTAGCTGCCGAAACCATAGGTTTGAATGAACCACCACCACCGCCATTTCCGGCGACTTCTAGGGACGAAACGCGAGAAGGTGATGTCCATGAAGATAAAGAATCGATTGATGGGCTCGTGTTTTGATTCCCCCTAGGGTTCGGATCGAGCGATTGGATCTCGATTGAGGAAGAGTCACAGTCCGGGTCATAGAAAGCTGTTGCGAAGAAACGATTCAAAGCGGAAGCTTGTGGAAGCCATCTAACTCCGTCTACATACTTCGATTGTGGTATCCTATGGACCTGGAACGAATCCTGCATCTCCATAGCTACTGAGGTTTCTAGGGTTTTAGGAGCTAAACAAAAACTATGGTGGGAAAATTAGAAGCTTCGGAAATGTCAATTTAAAATTACCTAATTACCCTCAGTTCTTTGCTGTTATCACAAAAACAGCATTGCCCTTATCACTAACCTTGGTCTGAGAAAACTCTCTCTCTCTCTATCGTTGGTTTCCGGCAAAGAGAAAATGCTGACGTTACAACACATTAGCTTCATCTCTCCCAACTATAATCGAAGTTTAGCTAATGGCTTCACGATAATGTCTAAAAGGAGAGACTTTCCAGAGAAATCAAATGAAAAAGGAACCGCCTTGCGAATCAGAGTTCCAAACACAACCCTTGCTCGATCTGCGATCGTTGTTCTTGGTTTGGGATTCATCGATGCTGGGTAAGCTTATTTAACCCTCAAAGCACGAAAATTGCAGAGTATATAATGGTTATCATAGTGTTCTTAAACCATTCTGCAGGTATAGTGGTGATTGGTCAAGAATAGGTGTGATCTCTAAAGAAACAGAGGAATTGTTGAAGATTGCTGCTTTTCTTGTTATACCTCTCTGTATCTTTCTTGCTCTTTCATTTTCCAATGAATCAACTGATTAAAAGTTTGTTGACTCCTTCTATATATAATACACCCTCTGCTTAATTCATCACAAGAATCAACTAGATTATATTCTTATTTAATGTCATGAATTTGATTATGGAATCGAGAAGTTTGAACAATACTTGAAACAGAAAATGACTGTTTGTTTACTTTTTGAATATTTTGGGTAGTAGTACAATGTGTCTACTATGGGGACACAGATACATTGATACATTGAATGGAATATCGCTAAAATGTTTTACAATGTGTTTTCTTGGGGTCAAAAGGCACAAGAAGGTGAAGCTCGTCGAAAATCCATGATGAGAAGACTGGCAACACTATGAGCAAGAGCTCCTAAGACTACGAACACATGGAATATCTGATGGCTATGTCCTGCAATGTCGAAAGCCCCGGGCTTCCATCTCTCGGGTATGCGGCTAACATAAAACCCTGCTCCTGTTGCATACAACACAGCCATTGCAAGTTCATAGACGAGCGCGATAAGCACGTTAGGGTGATCTTTATGAAGGTAAAGCACATGTGAGGCTGGTATGACACCAGAGAATCCCATTGTTAGGAAAACAGCTGCTCTGAAAGATCTGAAACGTGGAGCTGAAAGGGCTGGAGAGAGGAGAGTGATGATGGCGAGGAGACCGAGGATTGAGATGGAGGAAAGGTAGAAGAGACGCCAGTAAGTGTGACAGGAGAATGCGTAGTAGATAGGTGCGAAGAAAGAGCAGATGATCATGAGGGAGATTCCAGCGTAGTCTAGGCGCCAGAAGAAGAGGTTGAATCGTCTGGAGTGGCAAGCGAAGAGGTGTGACATGGAACTGCAGATCAAACAACCCATTGCACCAGATAAGAAGACGAGCCATGGCCATTTTGGAACGGCTTCGAAGTTAACTTCTCCTTGAGAATTTAGGAGCGAGCTAGTTTGTGTCACGTTCAGTACCTGCCAAGAGACACCAATGAATCATAAGTTACAAAAGACCAGGTTGAAAAAACACGTGATTTCAAAAGTTAGGTGGGCACAAAGAATGTGTACTACTAGTAAGAGAAAATCAAAGAAACATCAAATGGTGGGGGCAGGTGACAACGAATCATCAGTCCATTGTATCCTTAAAAATGTCCGTATAAAATCATGTGATTTCAAAGTAGATTATAGAAAACAAGTCTACAGAAACTGAAGCATACATTAAGTAAGGTCCTAAGGTAGAAAACAAAAGATAAAAAAGAATCCAAAGAAGAACAGAAACATCACACGGTTTGGTAGGTGCAAGTTACCACTAAGCACTAAATCAGCATAATCATAATATATTATGAGCACAAAGGTGTGACATTTGTTATAGGAAAATGACTAACATGTCTTACATATTAGAATAGAATAATAAATGTTGTCACAGAATATTAAGGAAAGACAGAGAGAATCTTACGTGATGCAGAGTTTGATCGGTGGAGATGTAAACATCTTTTGCCATTGCCATTGACGGCCATGGCCAGCGAATTGTTGCTCTGTCATTAGGACCCACACAAACAGCCCAAAAAGGTTGAATTGTTTATTTTTATTTTTAAAAAAGAGAGCTACGAAAAATGACGATTTTGACCTCAAGATTTTTCTTACCCGGAGAAGGCGGTGACGAAGCCGGCAAGGCCAAGCTCCGTCGTTTCCATGGAACTCACATACATCATCCAAGCGAATATTGCAAACCCACCCAGGTGCCTGCCAATATCAAAACCCCCCGAAGATATTCAAATTTAAAAAAAAAACAAAAAAAAACCCAAAGCAACCGAAGAAATTCATAAAAAAACATACGTCCAGATGTTGAGAGTCTCATTGTGCCATGAGAAAGCGCTGAGGAAGGTTTCTTTGATAGACCACTCACATCGATAATGATTGTGAATGAACTCGTTGTCCTTGAGATACCTTGGCAACTCCTCGAACTTCATCAATCTCTTCTTAGATCTTCTCTTCTCGCCGGAATCCAAACCCTTCCCAGTTCTCACCGTTATCTTCGGATAATATTCCTTCACCGTTCTCCGTTTCTGCATGATTCCCCCCCCCCTCCCTCTCGAAGCTCGTCGGGAAAAAAATAACGGGAAGAGGAATCAAGAATTTGACCCCGGCGAAATTGAGCTCCGGCGAATCAAACAACCACCGTCAATTTCTCTCTCCGTTTTGATTTATTTTATTTTTTGTTATTCTTGAATTTTTCGAAATCTGTTTAATTTCCGATGTTTGTGGTCCGCTTCGTCTCCTACTTATACGGAGATGAAACATCTGCGAATTTTAAAACGAGAAAGCTTCGTGACTTTCGTCGGGAGTCTTGAAGATTTTTAACCTACGTGGCGGCTTTGACCGGTCTTTGTTTACACGTGTTGTTTTCCCATTGGTTTTATTAGTTTTTCCTTAATGTGAGGTGAGATACAGCTGATTATTTTTACCCGCCGTGTCAGTTTGAATCAAAATATTAAAGTTACAGTTGGAAGGTGAGAAATGCACAAATTGTGGTGTCTTAAACTATATAGTATTTTCAAAGTTACACAAGTGGAGTGACGTAATAATTAAATCGAAACCTTGTTTTTTACCCCCAAGGTTTTCTTTATTTCATACATTCTCGAAACCTAACATGTGATTTACCCTAAATATTTTGTCGTATTTGGTTTTTATCGAATTGTGGTTTCCAACGTTCATAGCCTTTAGAGTTTACGTTCGGCGGACCAATTACTGAAATATAATATACACTTCGTATTCCTACTTTTTTACATGTGAAGTACTTATCGGCTAGATGAACCATTATTGAGTAATTAAACCTATGTTTTTCGTTTCATTTATACGTTTTCTAAATGATTTGATAACATGGGGAGTGTTGATCAAAACAATTAAACGCTGGGCCACAACCAGGTAAATTGAAAGATTAGGTAACGTTTAATTGGGTTATATTGCATAAGATTCTCCAAGGAGAGTTGATTCATACGACAAGACAAACACGTACATCTCTCTATATTTTAATTGGATATTACTTATTAGTTTAAAGCGATGCGTCAAACATGTAAAATATAAAATTTTAAACTGGATGAGTGGTTCGCTTACCAAAGAAATATAGTTGGCCCAGAATTCGATGTTGTCATGTTACCACATTGCTTGCTATATTACATAGTTATCATCAAGTGTACAAATTATTTTTAAATGGTTATATCATGAGTCTTTATCGCGTAACAATCGAATTCGAATCAGAGGACACAAGCATAATAAGTTTGATTAGTAAACGGTATCATATCACCAAAAACAATCTTTGTGTTTTGCAAGAGTGTAGTATATTCAGAATATTTCTATATCACACCATTTCAATGTATATTGCTTTGTTAATTTATGTGTATATATATATATACGAAATTAGATTGTGTATATTATATTACCAAGTTGTCGTGAAGTGAACATATCTTCTAGTTTGCTTTGTTGGTCCGTTTTTCATCTAAATCGATTCTTAGACGCCATAATTTCTTGCGACGAGGATTACGAATAAAATATACATCGATGCGTAATTTCTTTTTAATATTTAACGATTACTCATTGTCTTTGTAAAGTGTAAAACCGTGGGAACCCTAAAATAAATATCGATTACTAAATTGTGTTTCTGAATGTAGTTTAACAAATCAATACACATACAAATGGTGTCAAGACGTGGACAATGATTTATTTGGATCCAAAAAATGTACATATAGTGCAATATGTTATTAGCTACTTTTGTCAAGACGTGGTTCAATAATTGATTAATTGGTAATCGTAAATGCCGCAAATGGATATAACATTCAATTTGTTGTTATAGGGTCCAGAAATTAGTTTGTGTTTTTATTAAAAGTAAACAAGTTTTGGCAAGCCGTATGCCGGTTTTAACAACTGGTTTAGTGTTATTGTTTCTTACATCGATTTTGGCTTGTTTATTTCTGGCCTATTCAGGTTTTGTTTGAGTAAATTAAAACTGAATTCTGTATGGTTTATTTTCATTCAGTTGTTTTTCTTTAATTAATTTTGCATGTGATCATATCCAAATTTAGACAATAAAAACTATATGTTATAGAAACTCGACTTTTGAACTATTCTTTTTTTTTTTTTTCCTTCTTTCGGCAATTTTCTTAAAGTCATCTTGTTGTTACAGCAAGAAAATCTGAACTTGTACAAAAACTATTAAATACACCGTTACAATTTTATTGGATGTACCCTAATGGACACAAACTTTAAACTTGCTTGGAAACAAAAAAAATAGATAAACTTGCAAAAGCAAATACACAGTTTTTTTTTGTTTCTTTCTCTATTCACACGAACTTGTACTCTTGTATTTAAGATCACATAAGCTACATTAGATTGTATAAAAGAATGAACCAATTTTTTAAAAATATTTTAACTAACAAACCGAACACTGAATCAGATATACCTCCAAATCATGGTATGGTTAATTTAAGGGATTTGTTCAGTTACGGTTTTAACAACATTGATAATTGCGTGTAGCACTGTTATGGGTAGATATGAATCATATTGATGTGGGGGCTTTTAGGTTGGTAAAGAAATTTGACAAGTAGAAGAAAAAGTTTGGGGCAATTACGAAAATATTTAAAAATGCAAGACCTATTTTCTATAAATATCATGGACAAATCTCCCGCCTTAAATTCCCTCCATATTTTTCATTTTTCTCTTAGCTTTTCGCTTACCCACAAAAACAAAAGTAACTGTCTTCTTCTTTCTCTTGTCCTAACGAGTTAATATGTTAGATCTGGGAAACATGTCTATGTCGGCATCTGTGGCTCTCACTTGTTGCCCTGCTTTTCTTCCGGCGGCTTCAGGGCCGGAATTAGCCAAATCGATCGATTCCCCGGAAAACCTAGCCGGAGACTGCAATCGGAATCACCTACCGATGCTTCCACCAGATGAAGAGGTCAGAGACATTAAGAATGCTAATGGAAACCATGCTTTTACCGGGAAACAGGAACCGTCTGATCGAGTCAAGAAAGGATCGATTCTGGAAGATCATGTGAGGGATTGGGTCAAGAGAAGAGTGGATTCTGGACTTTCGGAGTCGAGATGTTTCCTCCCTTTTCTTGTTGGAGCCAAGAAAATGGTATTTTCTGTGTTTCTATTTATTTAGTTATCAGTTAGATTGCCTTTTTCCACCTTTTCTGTGGATTTTTTTCTGATATATATATATATATATATATATAGGTTTTTGAGTTATGCCAAGTTTTTGTGAAGAAATAGAATAGTATTGGTGTAATATTTCACAATCATTCATCGAATCTTGAATTCAATAAGTGACTTGTGAAGTTTTCAGATTATTGACACAAATGACTTAATGGGATTTGGTGTCAGGTTGATTGTCTTGTTTGCCATAAGATGGTATACCCGGGAGAAGAATTTATGTGTTCTGTTCGCGGCTGTCAAGGCGTTTTTCACTTGCGCTGCGCAAAAGAGAGTCTCGGTTTTTCTAATTCCGGCAAATTTAGGTGTCCTCAACATGTAAGATCCTCATTCATTGTCTAGAAATAAGGAAGATTACTTCGTTTTTATTGGCTTGCTTTATATTCAACCAAGCATATCATAGATGTCAGGGGATATATCAACCTTTTGCCAATTCCATGGATGTTATTTGGTAGAAATGCATAAAGTAAAGATAGGCCAGTGAATAAGATACTCAATCGTTAGTAAGTAAAAGTGATTAGGTAGGGAAGTGAAGTGGATTAGTTTGATTGTGTGGTATCGTTTTAGTTCATCTGATACAATTGGAGTATGCAGGAGTGCTTTGTCTGCAAGCAAAGAACACAATGGCGATGTGTAAAGTGTCCAATGGCTGCTCATGATAAGCATGCTCCATGGTCAAAAGAAATACTTCACCTGAAAGACCAACCAGGAAGAGCAGTTTGTTGGAGGCATCCAACTGATTGGCGGCTAGACACAAAGGTCGATTTTCCAGTTTAACGCTTTCATCAGATCCTACTTTAAGCTTCTTACGATTTGCATTTTCATACAGACTCACTCACAAGACTGATACTGTATCTATTGGTTGAGCAGCATGCAGTTGCACAGAGGGAGATGGAGGTCAGTGTTTTTTTTTTTGCCATGTGCTACCAATGTGGCTATTGACTCTTGGGAGTGTGAAATTAGGTAGTCTAATGAAGGAAATTATAATTATCATTTACTTTCAATTTCAGGAGGTTTTTTGCCAGTTACCTTTGCCATATGTTGAAGAGGAGTTTAAAATTGACTTGGCATGGAAAGATTTTGTTGTAAAAGATGACCCGCCTCCTTATGTACACATCAAACGCAGTATCCTTCATAGTTTTAGACAACTTTCTTTCAATTCAATATTACAGTTTTAGAAGTACTTGTTCTCATTTCTCACTTCATAGGTTTTTTTCTTTCCTTGACTGGGTTAAGATATTTACCTTGTGAAGAAGAAGCGTGATAATGCTAATGATGGCATTGGGTGCACAAACTGTGGCCCTACTTGTTGTAGAAGCTGTGTTTGCAGGTATTCTTGTTGATTAACCAACAAATCTTCTTCATCAACAAGAAATGAAAATTTGTTTGAATTGTTATGTTTTCATTCCAAGAAATGAAATCTTCTTTGAAATTTTGTTTGAATTGTCTCAGGGTTCAATGTATAAGCTGTTCGAAGGGATGCCGATGCCCTGAAACTTGTGGAAACAGACCATTCCGCAAAGAGAAAAAGATCAAAATTGTTAAGGTAACATTAGTCTCTATTTTGTGATTCCTGCATCACACACTCTTATTTGTCTTGACATGTTATGTTATTGTTTTTTATAGACTGAACATTGCGGTTGGGGAGTAGAGGCAGCAGAATCTATCAACAAAGAGGACTTCATTGTTGAATACATTGGTGAAGGTAAACAATATTGTTTTTTTGTATTTAAGCCTTATGGTTGTGGTGGAAAGGGATAGTGTTTTTAGTGACTGGTCTCCCTCTATCCACAGTGATTAGTGATGCTCAATGTGAGCAAAGGCTTTGGGATATGAAACACAAAGGCATGAAAGACTTTTATATGTGTGAGATTCAGAAAGACTTCACGATTGATGCCACATTCAAAGGGAATGCCTCTCGCTTTCTGAATCACAGTTGCAACCCAAACTGTGTACTGGAGAAGTGGTAAACCATAGATTATATGATATGAATATGTGGATGATGCTCGAAAAAGAGAGAATGAGTCTGAGTAGTTCTTGTAACATATGTGGTTGTTTAAACAGGCAAGTTGAAGGTGAGATCCGTGTAGGTGTCTTTGCAGCTCGTCAAATAGAAGCAGGAGAGCCACTTACATATGACTACAGGTCAACTTCTGGATCATTGATTTCTTATTCTTCTTAACTTTTCTGTGCTTATTATTAGCTTAAGGAATCTGGGATCCTGATATATTAGTTTCTCTATGTATAATGCAGATTTGTGCAGTTTGGTCCTGAAGTAATGTGTAATTGTGGGTCTGAAAAGTGTCAAGGTTATCTTGGGACAAAGAGGAAAGAACCTAACTGCTTGGTTGTGTCTTGGGGAGCAAAACGCAGAAGAGTCTTTCACCGACCTTTAGCTCATAAGTTGCAGCAAGATTAGCTTCAACAATCTCCGGAAATATATGTAAACAATGTGCTTTGAAAATTTGTTCGTTGTGATTCTGTAGTAATTATACTGTAACCTCAATTCTTACGCAACACTAATGAGAAAACCTGATTCTTTATGCTCTGATATATTGGTGGTTGTCTTTTGCGTATTCTAGATGGCGGCAAAGCCCGATTTGGGACTGCTGTAAGAATATTTTTATATTCTATATGTACTATGTGTCTTTCCGGTTTTATATAAGATTCAAGTTCATATTGAAAGTTAAGGATTCAAGTTCATATTGCAAGTTAAGGATTTCAGTAAAGATTTTAGTATAAAAACGATGTTTTGATGGATCGGTTTCGATTAAAGGAATAGTTGGTGCAAATATATAGTGGTTAATAAATGGAATATATATTAAAGATACAAGTATATATTTACATATATTAGGGTGATGGTTACAAGTGTGAAAAGGTGTAAACAGTTACATGTGTTGTTGGACGTTACGTTCATTATAAGTTTATAACAATAACAACACAACACCACCAACCATTGATTAAGAAAGATATAAGGATATAAAGGATTGATTCCTTATCCATAAAAAGGTCAAAAGGAGGAGAAATCAGAAATCAGCTTAGTATTTTCTTCTTCTAATATAAATCAGCTTCTCTAGCGGCCAAGGCAAGAATATCTGAGCATGATACAACTCCAGGACATACGGTCTCTAGCTGGTACTTGATATACAGAAAATTTTAGTCTATTTTTAGCATCCAACAAAAGGTAAAGAGAAGAACTGAGAAGGTCAGTTTCTGGGCAAGACTTTAGAACAGTTTGTTCTGACTTGACCCAGAGGACCAGTCAACACTAGATAACTCGATAGTTTGATCATCGAGTCGGCAAAATCCTGGCGGAACAGCTCTGGATCAGAGGCGTACTCTCTCACCCATCTCTTAGTCTCTTCTCTGCTGGTGAGTTGCTGGTCAGCAAACATCAACCCTTTCTTGTGCAAAAGTCTTTTAAAGTAACGTGTTCCGAAATCTTTGTTACCTCCTTCATTGTTATAGCTCAAGTCGATCACTCCATCAGGCCTGTTCCCTGAGCTCGTGTGATTGTTCTTGGAGCAATTTGATGCAGGTATTAAGGGTTGAGATGGAGATGAAAGCGAGGCAGAGAAGGGGCATTTGGTTTTCAGCTCATGAAGTAACCCATGATTGAGTTCAGGGTCAGGCTTCCCTGTTCCTGAGAAGTTGTAGAGGCGATCCTGGAAAAATGTGCAGTGCGTAATGCCTATGCTGTGTGCTCCTGCATTAGGTACAGGAAAATACTTAATTACACAAAGATTTAAGCAGCAGTCCGAAGAAGTGAGCAATTAGGAAAGGAAAGAGATGTTAGACAGACGAGATGAGACTTACCTAATAGACTGACCATCTCCCTTACACGAAAGCCTCTTGAACCGAATCGTGCAATGATTTCTGATATACCAGCGCTTGGTGGAATAAGCTGTCTGTTGGCGATGTCTTTAAAGGACATATCACTATCCCTCCTTCCCGTTTTGAGAAGGTAAAGTGGACCTCCAGCCTGAGTGTTCCAAAGACAGTGATTAATGGCTTTGCATGGAAAAACTGAAAGAGAAAGAGACATTATTATGGCCAAGGAAAGAATATCCGAGAGAGGTTTCACTTACCATTAGAACGGCTTCTCTAGTCGCCAATGCAAGAATATCAGCACATGATACCACTCCGGGACAAACCTTCTCTAGTTTGAGCTTGATGATGGCAATTACATCAAAACCTTTCAAAGACAAATTTGGGAGTGCTTCTTTTTCTGAAGTGAAAGATTCATGTGCGTCTAAAAGGACGGATGCATCACACCCCTTCACATAACACAATAAACACAATTACAACATAGAAACTCCAAGAATTTATAAAGAAAACAATGAATTTTATACTAACAATGTCAAATCAAACATGTACACAAGATTAAGTAAATCAGGAAAGCAATAGACGAAGCAGTATTACGATGAACTATAACTCTGAAGAATCAAATCAATGAGTTTTACTCTTAACAATATCAAATGAATGAATTTTGTTCTAACAACATCAAAATCAAACGTATCAAACATAAATGCGTACGCAAGATTAAGTAAATCAGGTAAACTATAGACCAAAGCAGGATTCCGATCAACTTTAACTCTGAAAAAAGCAACAGAATCCGAAAATCTGACCTCAATGAAGCAATCGTGAAAGAGGAGGCGGATTAGAGACGGAGCTATGCTAGGTTTGGCATCGTAGATATCTCTGATAGCTTTCCCGATGATATTTTCGGCGGAAGGGCAAGAATCGTGGTAGAAATCTTCGTGAAGCAGCGAGAAAGGCGGATTGCTATCTTCCTCTTCGAAATTGGGGATAGACATGTACAGGGAATCGTCGAACGGAGATTTCATGGAAAGCGTCGGAGAATCTTTTGTGAAACGGTGAAACTGGATACGCGCGACATAGATGCTGAGACCTATAATGAAGCAGCTAACCAGAGGTATCAACTTCATCCTCTCTCTCTCTCTCTCTTCGTCTTCGATTGAGCTCGGGAAGTGAAAGCCGAGATGGTGAGCAAAGAAAGAGGAGGGAAAGAACGCTACACCACATTATCAAGTTGCACTTTAAACCGGTTTATTTTAGTTAGTTAGATTTGGTTTAGTTAAATCCGGTGTTGATTTGATTGAAATTTACCGGTTTTAGCGTTTGGTTTATATTACATACAATAAACGTCATTTCTTTTTCGAACGTCGTATAAATCTGACTCAAAGAAATACAACAAAGCTTTTGTTTAAATGCAATTAATTGAAACACTGTAAAGAGATAATTCGTTTGCATTTTGATAATGAATTATTATTATATGGGTTGTATTTAAAAGCTTTAGCAACTCTTTTGAATTATTATATGGTTGGGAATTTATTACCAAAAGTCAAAAGAGTTGCTAAAACTGTGTATATGAGCTTATCAGCATTACCCACCTGAGGATAAGTCACTTGGAAAACACGTAGAACATCAAAACATGACAACATAAAAAGATACAAAGAAAGAATATGGTAGCCATAGACACCTAGATCAATCGCTGTTGTAATTTACTTGCAGTCACATGGGTGAAATTAATATGCATCTAGTACAAACAGCAGAAGAAGATTGACTCTCATTTAGAGCTTATTAAGATCAAGAGCTGAAATCTACTATACGAAAACCATTTCATTTTGCATTTTATCAAACCACTCATTTTCACTATCTTCACCCATGTGCTTTGTCCACCCAACATTAATGTTCCATATTTCTAATACAATTTTCTAGTCCCTGATGAGATCTGAATTTTGTTAGATATAAAATATGGAATATACAGATGGGATTTTTTCTTACTTGTGAGCTGAATGTGCGAGATTGCAGCTAATGAACAACATAGCAATAGCAAATACATTGCTCCTAAGGAGACCATAAAATGAAAGAATCCATAGTTGTAACTTGTACGGTATAATATAATCCTCTTCTTGCTTCGTCTATATATAGATTCAGTGTACAATGTGAAAAGTATATATAAAGACCTACCATCTTGAGATCAATGTTTTTTTGGCTTTAAGGCATCAACATATTTCCATGTGATTGACGTGTTGAACAAGTAAAGTGTGAGACCCTTGTTCCCTTTTTTATTAATTGAGAAAAAAAAAAGTTTTATATTTTTATTATTGGGAAGTTTACTTAAACAGCACAAAATTTAAGTAAAATGACTAGAATGCATGAAATCTTTTTTTTTATTACTTAAATATTCGCGCTACCAAAACTACTTTTTTAATCATTTAATAACAAAAACGCTATTACAAAAATGACATTACTATTTATTTCCACATCAGCCAAAAAGCAGGCGTCCCGCCTACGTGGCACAGAAACTGTCTACGTGTATTATGAAAGTCTGCCGAAATTTTTTTTCGCCTTAATGACGGCTGACTTACGAGAAAATTGGCCGATTTAAGTGAACGGCTGATTTATTAGTCTGTCGACTGATTTATGTACTTTAGTCAGCCTGAAGTCACAGCATACTTATAAAATTTTACCTGATTTATGAGATATCGGCTGATTTATTTATACACGACACGGCTGATTTAATAGAATTTTGACTGACTTATGAGATATTGGCTGATTTATGATTTGCGACACGACTGATTTTTATTAATATGACCGACTTATGAAAATTTTGGCTGACTTATTGATCTGACATGGCGACTTATTTTTTGGCTGACTGATTTATCGATAATCCAGCTGACTTATTTGGCTGATTTATTTTTAAATGGCTGACTTATACGGTCTTATTGTGGCCGACTTTCTTTAAATCTGCCATTATTAGGCAGATTAAGTTAAAAGTCAGGTTAATTACGGCTGACTAAGTAATTAACAAATAATTACTATAATATCGGGCTTTTGACGATAGATTTACTTGATGTAGTAGCCGACTTAACTTTTTCACCTGATTTATGTGTATTAAGTGGCTGATTTATATAAACTTTTATTATTACTTAAATAGTATTTCAGTGACGACATACTTATCGTTTATCTGATGGCTAACTTATTATGACTGATTTAAGTGTTCTTTTGGTGGCATGTTTCCATGTCATCAATTACTTAAATAGTATTTCAGTGACAACATACTTATCGTTTATGTAATGGCTGACTTTTTGTGGCTGATTTATGTGTTCTTTTGGTGGCATGTTTCCATGTCATCAATTACTTAAATAGTATTTCAGTGACGACATACTTATCGTTTATGTAATGGCTGACTTTTTGTGGCTGATTTATGTGTTCTTTTGGTGGCATGTTTCCATTTCATCAATTATATTTCAATGTCAGCAATTACATCAACTCTAAAATTAGGTTTAGTCTATCCTAATTAGGTTTAACCGCCGTTGTTGTTCATCTCTATTCTTCGTCATAATTATGGTGTCGGGTTTTTGGGATCGAGGATACTGCGACGAAATGCGACTGTGGAGAGGCGGAGGAGCAGAGACGGGACCGTAAAAGACGAGCAGACGACACCGGAGTTATTTTTCGATTTTCGCAGATGAGAGGATGTTGAACAATAAATTAGCCTTTGTTGAATAATCATAAATCGGCCATAACTAAATCATAAATCGGCCATAACTGAATAATAAATCAGCCATAACTAAATCATAAATCGGCCATAACTGAATAATAAATCGGCCATAACAGTTCTCGCTGGGTGCTTGAAGTTCCGCTAGAAACTTCAGAGATATTGTTCATCCTCAATTTTTAAGCTTCTGGAAAGTGAAATCGAGCTTATAATTATGAAATATAAAAAAGAAGAATGATAAATTTCAAATAAGACGAGAGAATTACACTCGCTTTTTGAATTTGCAGATTTAGAGTTCTTCAATTGGAAGAAAAATATCGATTTGGGGATTTTATATGGTGTTGGGTTTTTAGGATCAAAGTTACTGTGACGAAATGCAACTGTGGAGAGGCGAATGAGCAGAGGCGCGACCGTAAAAGACGAACAGACGACACTAGAGTTCGATTTTCTCAGATGAGAGATGATGAACAGTATTTTTCGCAGATGGAAGACGATGAACAGTTTTGTTTTTTTTTTTTTTTTTTTTTTTTTTTTTTTTTAAATAAATCAAAATGACATAATCGTAAATTAGAGTAATAAATTTTCTTTAATAGACATTTCCTTAATGTTTAAGTAAATAACTCTTTATTATTAAACAGAAGTGGAAAATCAAAAAGAAAAGTAAAGATCTTATAATTACACTCGTGAAAATAAATGGAAATACCTTTTCCTAATAAGAAAAGGTGTTTTCTCCTCCTCTATATCTTATATATATAGGTTCGCACAAACTCTCTAATTTCACAAACAAATCGTCCAACAAATATTTCGATCTGTTTCAGGAGAAACCCTAACAACTCTCTCTCTGGTCTCTTTCGATTCACAAAGTATGGCTAAAGCTTCAGCAACGATTATCATAGTTTTGCTCTTGATCAGTTCACTGTGTTGTGCCGCACGTGTTATCAAAGACAAGAAGCAGCCACAAGAAAATCGTCTCCGGAGATCTGATCCTCACACAATTGAAGCACATATCGATTTCAAGGAGTATCGTCAGTCCTTGCCGTATCCCATGATGATCGGTAATTCGGGCTTGGCTCAGATTCAGTATAGAAATTTTATGCGGTTAAAGTAAACTTAGTTGGGTGTTTTACTCACCCCTAGTATTTTTTTTTTTATTTGAGATTGTAATAAAGCATTTTTTTTTTTATCTGAGATCGTAATAAAGCATCTTGTTTAGGTTATTGAATATTGTCTTTTAATGGAACCAAAGAATGTAGTTACATATCTTTAAAGTATATATATAACCCTCAGCTACAAGCACAAGTGGTTCTATATATAAACCACTTTCAAACACATCGCTTTGATATAAAAAGGGTAAAAAAGCTTAATGGAACATTGGAACCCTAATTTACAATCGCTATTGTTTTTCTCAAAATTGAGAATTGCCCAATTTGTTTTGGTGTTTTTAATCCTACTTGACGATGTTTTGTCTCGTGAGATTAGGTTAATTTACTTCCTGTGCAAGTGAGTTCAACAAAACAAAAACACGAAGGCTCAGGTTTTACTTTGAAATTTAGGTTTTCTAATTAATTTGGAGAATTATTAACTTAACAAACTGAATTTACGAGATAAATAAAGAGGAAAAAAAAAAAAGAAAGAGGACAAAAAAGTCTGTCCCTCAATTAAAAAACAAAAAAGAAGGAAATAAGGTCGGTTAATTAATTAATTACCTCTAATTTCTAACGATGTCGAATATTGTATGATCCCACGATAATGCATAATGTCGAATTTTCTGTGAATACAAATGATTTAAATTTTTAAATACTCGTCTCTCTGCTAAAAGATAATAAAAATAAATAAATTGTATCTCCTTTTCCTTCAATTTAATTATAGTTATAGATTTAAATAAGGTAAATATATTTTAAATAAACATTGTAGTCTTTAAAAAAATTATTAAAAATTTCTATACCATTCAAGCAGGCATGCATGACCTTAGACAGGCATGCATTCAAGTCATTTTAAAACTAGGTTCGGTTCTTGAATCTGAATGTTGGTGTTATTAAATGTTGTATTTGAGTGAAACTAGATGGATTGTATTAGTTAACATATCTTTAAAGCATCTATAACCCTTCAACCTTGTGGCTTAAGCAATTATACATACAGTTGTAAGCCTAAGCTTCAGTTAAAACTAGATCGCTTATAGTTATCGTAGATATGCACTTGATCAGTTTGTTTCAGATCTCTCTTATACTTAAAGATAACAGAAAGGTCAAAAGAAACAACTAGAGTAGAAGTCATTCACCCCAAACTAACTTGAATATATTGTTACTAGCTGATGCACATATTACATTGTTGCTTCCATTCCTCAACATCTTTTCTTGCGCCAACACATTCCAAACAATGGAGAGATTGATGTTGTAGTTCAAGACAGACTAGAAATCATCTGTGTTTTAAAGATTACAAGATTTTGAGATCTTAGGCACATGCAACTAAATGAGAATAGGTAGAAACAAGAGATAAAAACCGTTGGCAATTTCCTGCGTTACATGGAACAAGAAGTTTAGGAAAAGTTGAAAAGAGAATCCCCAATACTTATAAATGGAAATTGAATTCAAAAAACCAATCACATTATAAGAAACCGAATAAGGCTTAGCAAGACTCGGTATCTTCATAAGCTAAATATGGCAAATACATTGCTGACTGTCATTTTATCAAGGTCTTGAGTCTCTTGACACGAGGCCGCGACTTTGCTCTCTGCCCACCGACTTGTGGTATTGGTATATTGATTTAGTGAGATAGCCGTTTTTTTTTTTGTGAGATCTGGAACCAAATTTATTTTCATCTACATATATGCTTCAAGTTGTTTCACGACGGAGATTCTGGTGGGAATTGATGTACTGAGGACAAACAGGCTTCTAGAAGCATGTTCGTGCTCTATTTTTCTAGTATATTACCAAACGTGCATAAGAACATGTTATAACTTTTTAACATTAAAAAAAAAAAAGAAGAAGAAGAAGAACATGTTATATTATAAGGGTTGTAAAATTGAGTCACCATGAAGGGAAACAAATTTGTCGGCACAGACTTTCAAAGGTTCCGAAAACTCGACATAAGCCCACGACACATTTGATAAACTTGTTCTCATTTCCAACCGGTAAAATTAAAACAAATATTATAATAATAATTAAAAAAAAAAAAACAGATGGCTTATAATTCCAGAAACATTAATGAACCGACTCTAGCAAGGATATTCACATTGGCACATATTTATGTTACCAAACATTTGACAACCTCCACTTCCCCCTCTATACTTCTTAATGCAGTGCGCCTCACAACATACGTCCGGACATTGTGGAGTGCATAGACCAGCTCCACCTTCACAAAGTTTGTTCGTGTTTATTGCAGTCGTCTGATGCACAACTGTAACGATACATATATACAGTTAAATATAAACCAAAGAAAAAACAAATAAAAATCAATTATTACACTATGACTGTAAAATTGATCGCTACTATCACAATTATGTCAAAATTTGCTAATTAAGATCATATATTGCAGAACATTTGAAACTATACGTAAAAATAAATAAAACATTTTTAAGCTACAAGATAATATACCTGAGGCACACATGATGAGAAAGCTAACGAAGAATACTAGCGAAGTTTTCCTCTCCATGTTTTAACGTGTTTTTATCTTTTTTCTTTTTCTTTTAAGCTTGCTTTTGAGATAATTCTTAATATGTTATTGGGACAGTTTAGTTTATCTATTTATAGTCAAACCGAAGATCCAAATTTTTAAATTGAAAAAAAAATGGAAGATCTGATTTCTTAAGTTGGAAATAAAGAGCACACATTATGGATGTTATTAAGATCCCTTTTCATGAAATTGATATGAAAAATCAAATCTTAATAACACATTTATGGACCCATAATTAGTGCTCTTGTTTTCAAACTTTCGAAATCATATACTTCCCTTTGATGGGAATAATATCCTTTTTTCACGGAAGCATTATTATGGCCAATTAAAACATTCTGAAACGGTAAATTAAAACATTACCTACAGGATGTTCCTTATTTAAATTTTTTAATTATTAGAATTATCTGTCACAAATTTTATCGTTAAGTGTGTGATACGTCATGTAAACTCTCAAGTCTTAACCATACATATATTTTGCTCTAAACTCCCAAGTCCTAACCATACATGTTCAATGTTTGAGTAATGTGAAGAAACTTATACAATATAATGGCTTATATATATCGTAGATATCATATGCACTTGATCAGTTTGTTTCAGATCTCTCTTATACTTAAAGACAACAGAAAGGTAAAAAAAAAACAACTAGAGTTATAAGTCATTCACCCCAAACTAACTTGAATATATTTTTACTAGCTGATGCACATATTACATTGTTGCTTTCATTCCTCAACATCTCTTCTTGCGCCGACACATTCCCTTCCTTCAAAACAAAATGAGATTTGTTGTAATTCATCGGTGTTTTAAACAAGTACAAGACTTTTGACATCTTATATAAGGCTTACTAGATGAGAATAGGCAGAAGCAAGTGATAAAAGTGTTGGGTACATATCAAGAACCGCTATGGCAATTTCCTCTGTTACCTGTGGGACCTGCACCAAAAAGTTTTTGAAAGTTGCAGAGAGAAATCCTTTGTTACTTAACACTCAAATTGGATTTTCACATAACCAATCCCATATACAAACCGGAAAAAGGCTTAGTACCTGCATAAGCTGAATGGCAAATACATCACTGATTGTCATTTTCTCAAGGTCTTCACACCTTTTGACAAAACCATCATAAGAAGGACAAGAGGCCGCCACTTTCCTCTGTTCTTTATCATTCACCCCTGACTTGTAGTATTGGTATATTGATTTAGTGAGATGTCCGTATTTTCTTAAAGTCTCACCCAGCCCGTTTGTCCTCAGCACATCAAATCCTTCCAGAATCTCCGTTGTGAAACAACTAAAGCATGTATATAGAATGAAAACATATTTGGTTTCAAAACTCAAAAGAAAATTGCACAACAAATCAAAATCCTCTCTTAAAAGATAATCTTACGCAGTCTTAATGCTTTCTGCTGCATCACAATGATTTGGGTCCCCTTCAAGAATGTATATCAGCTTCTTCAATCCCGATCTCTATTTATAATTGCAGTTTAAGAAGACAATGAGAAACAACCTTCATCGAAACATAGAGCAAGTCAAAAACTGCGTAGTTGAGAGAGTACACACACCTGGAGTCTAAGTTTTTGGTCCCTGTAGCGATTATCTCTAATTGACGAGCGCATATCATCAACCTTCTTCCTCTCAGCAACAAAGTCCAGAACATATTCAGTCTCAAGGTACTTATGCCGAGCAATCCAGAGACAGTCCCCAACTGGTAATCGTCTAACCTATGGATTCAACACCATTTTTCCAGTTAACTTGTGTAATTTGGAATCTGTTGACATCTATCCAAGAAATCAAATGCAAACCTCAATCTTCATCTTGAACTCAGAGCATATGTTATCAACTATATTCCTGGGATTTGATCTGTGAATTAGAAGGTATAGGTTAGTATTATCAACAATAACGTAGATAGGCTATTATCACACATTCATAACCAACCATAAGAAACCACAAATAAATAAATGAGTAAATGTTCCACAAACCCCTTAGTGGCAAACTTTTCTCGATCATCCAGTATCAAGATCACATCATATGCTTCCTCAAACGTTTCTCCAAATGTAAGAGGAGGAAGACGTGAAATATTTGTTACTCCTTTTGTTCCAGCTGATGCCGACTTTGGACAGAATAAAGAAGAACTAACGGTGATTAGCAATCAAGTTGCTGCTGATCATAATAAACGTATTGCTAATAATCTACTGAATTCAAATGGTTACATACAGAAGATGAGCAGGCTTTCACAGCATGACTCGAACCGGACGAACATGGATTTAAAGTGGATCCATCATTGCAAGAGCGGAACTTCTTAGCACGAGATCCCTCAAGATCAACTTGACCTGTATTTGTAGCTAAGACTTCATAAAAAGAAAACATGCAACTTTTAAGAAACACAGCAATTAGGATATTATATCATATGCTTTCTAAAGACCGTACGAGTTTGTGCTCTAGAAGGTCCTGCTGAATCTTTTCTTTTATTTCGAGAGTCCGGACTGGAATAATAGACTTCTTGTTGACGAAGATGGCACATAACAGAGAGCCAGAGAGTTGATGGATCTTTGTCCCCAGATCCATCTGAAACCTCTCTGAATGCAGCAACTACTTGTTCCTTAGAATAACCAAATGGTGTAAACTATAGAAGAAAACCAAAAATTGAAACAAAACATAACAATGAAGTAGAATATTGTCACCCACCATCAACCAACACTGTATAAGTAAGAAAATTTAAAGCTCCAAATATCGTTATGAAGGAGTACCTTTTCAAGAATATCACTTGGAATGGCTGATTGAGCCATATATCTTGGATCAACATATGATTGTTCTCCTCTCATGGTAAAAGAGGAGGTGGAATTTTGATTAGGTATTTTCTTTGCTTGCTGTGCAGGATCCATTTCATCATCGGATAAGATGTCAACTGAGCCGGGTAATCCAGATCGCGTGATGCATTCATTTGCTACATCCCGACCTTTAACTGTCAGCATGTACCTAGGGAAAAAATATTAAAATGTTATCCTATGTCTCAGGGTAAGGTCTACTTCTCTACACATAATACAAGTCATAAGGCACAAAATACACAAGGCAAAGTTGTAGAAATGAGTTTTTACTTTGCTGGGTTGCTAGATTTCACCACTAATCCCTTTTGTATAAGTGTCGTCATGCAGCTCCATCCACTATACCACTCCCTCTTAGAGTTTCCAAGTCCTGCTTTCCCTTTTCCTTTCTCTGGCCTATCACAAGAATGGAGGAATAAAACATACAGCAACGGTTGGGTACAAAACCAACAGATTAGAGAATGGGAACATGATTGATTCGTACCCAACAGGAGCGTGTGAGAGCCCACTCGCGTCAGCAGCATCAATAAGCTCTTGTTTACGCATGAATTCTTTCCCATTTTTTGTCACTCTGGTAAAAAAAACATAACGGTCCTGAAGAAGGGTTTACAGAGGAGAAATAAAGACATACATTGTGAATAATACAAACATGCAAGTAACCTGTGCAGCGTTATTAGTAATGCATAAGCCACAGAATTTCTTTGCGGACGGTACGGTTTTGTTACCTTGGCCATTTTCCCTGAACAGAATTAGAAGCACCTTACATTAAAACATGACACTGATATATCATGTGAACAGTGTGATATTAGATAGAGCAGACATCATTACCACCACGATTTATAGGTAAATCTTCTTGCTCAGAACTTTCAGCACCAGTATCAAAATATCCTTTCATGAGCTTAACCATCAACTTGCCAAAGCCCCTATTCAACAAATCCAGCCAAAATCAAGAAACTGCAGACACTTGGTTGAACACACACAAAGTCACCCAAAGCTAAAACCACTCACAATCAGATCTGCTTTGCATTTAAAAAGGCCAAAGAAACAAAAATGGATATAAACAAACACTTTCCCTTGAAACAAAGAAACATCTTGATAAGAAACAAAAGATTCTATGAGTTTTTGAACAGTCTCAATCTACAACGTCAGATCAAACAAACACGTAGCTAAAACCTAAGTTAACAAAAACCAACAACATATGTGAAGTCAATAAAAATATACAAAAACAAATGATCTCTTACCACTCACTCAAAAGTGAAAATTGGGAGAAATTCGAACCATAAACACAAAAAGGTCACATCTTTTCCATAAAAATGAACAAAGGCATCTCAAGCAAGAAATGACAGACCCATTAGACCATAACCCATCAAGAACAGTAATCGACAGTTCCCCAAAAGACCAAAAATCCATGGAGGCAAAGAGAAGAAAAAAGAAAGCAAGAAACATACTTGATCTGCGACAAATCTTTGAGAGTGTTAATGGGCTCCTTGGCGTCGCATACATTTCTATACGCCTTAACAAATGTCCTCTCCATATTTTCAGACAAACCCTTAGGCTTATCAGCGTGTTCTTGCTTCTTCTCAAACACATAATCCGCTAAACCTTGATTCGCTGGACACAGTACCCTTCTCTTGTCATTCATCACTACCCACTCCAAAGAGTTTCAATCTATCAGAAGATCATCTAATTCCTCGCAAAGGTTTGATTTTTTGTTCTCCGGGGAAGTGGAATCAGCAGTATTTAGGCGTTTTGTTGGGAATTTCAAAAATTGGGGATTTCGCTAAACTACGCCGGGTAAGGTTCCCGTCAATGACGTCATGATGTGACAAGACCCTCTCCCTGGTGCAGAGACTTTCGGCGATTTACAGATTAGTATTGAATTGTCCCATCATATATAATTAGACTTGATCACTTGAATAAGATGCGACCATTTTTTACTTTTGTATCATATAAATGTGATCTTTTTATTCCCGGTTATTTCGTGATATGTAAATTTAGTGATACAAATAGAGTATTGTGGCAGTCCTGCAAAATTTAAGCTCAAAATAAAATATATATGGTTATCAAATTTGGTCATTCAGTTTCGAATGTTGTTTTCATTACAAGCACTCGTCCCTTTGACAGCTTTGGTTAATTAATTGTTTTTTTTTTGTTTGGTTTCTCTCTCTCTCTCTCTCCATCTCTTTGTAATTAGTGAAAAATATATTTTCATAGACAAATATAAAAGATCTTTTAAACTAGTTTCAATTTCGTTTGATACAAATACAATACATGGTTTTATTTGGGTTCAACTTTAATACTATTTTGTCATTTACTTATGAATCACTACATTTCCTCAGGTTATAAGTTTCATGCATTGGCTGGCATGAAGTTGTAGTTACGAGGAAACTCATCAGAATCTCACAGAAAATTTCAAGTGTTTTGTCACATGAAACCAATAGGAAAAGATAAAACATAAACTTTACAGTCTCAACATAAATTTCACATGCAACACAAACCCTATAAACCCCATATAAACCACTATATAAACCACTATATAAACCCCAAGCCCCTAAACAATTTCTCTCTAACCAAAAAAACTGAAAGCCACACTTGCAGATTCAAACTACAATGGTGGTAGATTCTCGAGTTTTCATTGGTCTAACAATGATCCTTGTAATCTCAGGAACTCTACTAGTTCCAGGGCAAGGAACGTGCCAAGGAGACATCGAGGGTCTGATGAAAGAATGTGCGGTCTACGTGCAGCGTCCAGGCCCAAAGGTAAATCCGTCCACAGCCTGCTGCAGCGTCATTAAGAGATCGGACATCCCTTGCGCATGTGGCCGTGTCACAGCCTCAGTCCAGAAAATGATAGATATGGATAAGGTTGTTCATGTCACTGCCTTTTGTGGGAGGCCTCTCGCTCATGGTACCAAGTGTGGCAGTAAGTCTATTATTTCAACCATTCTTTTATGCTTTTAGTATTGTGTAAATTGAAGGTATCACTTGAACTCGAAAGTAGTTCCTAATGTGTTGATGTTCCTTATGTTGCAGGTTACGTAGTGCCATAAGATTTGGGACGAGAACTTAAGAAGCTAATGGTTTGTGGAATGTATTGTTTGTGCTTTGGAGCTACACTATTCCCATTTCCACTAAAATCTAATATATTGTTATCTATAAAATATTGAATGAAATAAATATATTTTCCTCTCTAAATGCTGTTTAAATGGATAACCGGATCTCAAAAGCTCAGAACCATGATCATGAAATAAATATATTGGAAGCTCAATGCTGTTTAAATAAAATTATCATTTCATGGCCACAACTTAATTGATTTGGTTCCTCCATGAATAAAATTAGTTCCAAGGACCAGAAGCGAGGTACGATAATGTAGAAACTTCCGAATAATAAGTGTGTGAAGTAATAAAAGTTTGAATCAGATTAAAACACTTCCATCTCAAGGAATTAAAACAAAACTTTCAGTGTAAACCAGGCACTCTAAAAGCTATTTACCTATTGAGATTCCATCCTTCGAAGTTCTAATATGAGACCCAGAGTATACCATCGTGACTGAAACTCAAACGAGAAAGATTTTACTCTCTTTTCTCCCATCTTCGAAATTTGCTGCCTTTGATTCTCTTACACTTGTTTGTAGAATAGGACATAGGCTTGGTCGTGCAAAACCTGTTTTGTCCCTATGGCGGTCACAGAGGCATCATCAAACCTTAGCCATTGACCATTCTTGCGTCGAGCATCCGTGGTGTAGTGCCCTTTTGAGGGTTCCCTTCCATGGTGGGTAATAGTCGCCACCAGTTCATACTTTAAACTCTACAAGAAGAAATTTGAGTAACAAAAAGCTCAACAGAGGGAGATCACATAGAGAGAGAGATGTGAAGCCTAGGCCAATTTGTTTTATTGTTTGTACCTCGCTGGATGGAGAAGCAAGAAGGTGGCGACCTATGTTGAGTTCGAGGGGAAAGCGAATGGATTTATGCAGCTTCGTACTCCCTTGGCTTCCATAGCTAAAACGCATTAGGTGCAGTATCATTATCTTTGAGAGATTCTGTATCTTTATCGACTTTCTAGCACTCACAACATCAGCCTGAAATGAAAGAACCCAAACAACCAAATAAACCAATTATTAAGAAACACTTCATGCAAAATCTTCTTCGAACAGTATTATAGTATGAGAAGCTCATGATCCTAACATCCTACAGCTCCCAAAAAACGAGAAGAGAAATAGTTTGTTACCTTCCCAGTAACTGAGGCTCGATACCCTTCGAGATCTTCAGCAGCACAAAACAAATGCAATGCATTTTCTATCGTACCCACAGCTTCAGGGTGAATATCAAGGTGAAGCAAGAGATATGGTTGTACAGTAGCAGAAGCTTTGTTCCCTGTTCCATAAATGACATGTAAGTACTGCCTGATGAAACAAAGCTACATCTTGATTTTATTGTGGCTTTGTGAATGAAAATTTAAAATCACTAAATAGATTTCAAATACCTTTTGCCTTCACTACGCTTTTTAGTTGCCCACCAAATATATCACTGAGCTCAGAAGGAACAAAGCTTTGTGTCCTTGTCACAGCTGATTTGTTTTTGGGTCCAACTGTTTCCCATTCATCATCATCGGTGGCAGAAGAAATAACCGATGACTTAGAAGCAGAAACTCTGGGGGACTGTTCCCTGAGTTTTAACAATTCATCATGCATTTGGTCCATTATAAAACTCAAAAACTCCTGAGCATCTTCCTGCCTGCCAATACAAGCACACAATATTTAGAGTTGGGGCAAATAGGTTAACTATTTACAACAGAGGAAACATCAAAATTTCAGACTGTGTAAGTAAGTCGCAAACCTTGGCCTGCCAGACATGTTGTTGAGTACATCTGGGGTAAAATTTCTAAGGACCCCCTCAAACATGGCAGGTGTAAAAGGTCTACCAGACTCAACAACAGCAACATTATTTCTGAAGCTTGAAGTGCTTGGCGCATCTAATTCAGAGATGAATTCAGAGAATGCAGCTAAGGTTGGAGACTCGGCCTGAAAACGCAGAACATAAACAACCACAATACGACAACAAAGATAGGAAATAAAATTATGGCACAGAGAGCAAGTTAAAAACCTTTGGAATATCTTGGAGTTGTATTCCTTGGAGGAGTTGCACAAAAGGAGAACAGGAAAGCAAAGCTTGCAGAGTTGCATTGAGGAAGCACAAGTTTCCGGCGTTTATTAATCCTCTTGGTGTAAAGTCTTTGGCAGGTGGAAGAGATTCAGCAGGAACCATCTGGTTCTTCTTTCTTGGTATGCTGCCAGAAGAAGAGTCACTTGACAAATTTTCACTGTCCAGAGCTTGGAATTTCGAGCTCGAAGCATTATACACAGTATCGCTTTCATCATCTGACACACACAACTCATCCAAACCAATAGGACCTGGTTTCACGGCCACACCGTTGTTGAGAGGTTTTCTTTCAGAAACCTCTTTCATAACTCCATTTTCTCCCACATGCACTGGAACTCCTGAAGAGTATTTGCTAGGGAGTTTTGCATCAGTGTCATTGACCTTATCAAAGCTGGAAGGTCTGGAAGCATCAAGTCTCTTTTGAGACTCAGAGGACTGAACAAATTGATTTTCCTTGTGAGAGCTGGAGGGTCGAGATTTAACAGACCCATCGGTCACACCTTTCTTCAACTGGCCATTAGTATTTACTGAAGAATTTTCGGGAACAAGATTCAAGGAGCCGAATTGTATACTTCCCACACACTTGTCTTTATGATTCTGAGGAACATTGATGGGTTTCGGCTCAAGTAATAATCTTGTTTCATGTTCTGTGAAGGATCCAAACACAATTACCTGCCATGAAACAAAACAAAGATAGCAAGTGTCAGTAAAAGGTGAATAACGTACTAAATGATTAGGGGAATATAACTAAAGTCTCTCCGATATACATTGGCCTCAGAGAACAACTAAAAATGATCGAAACGAAGCTGTAGAAAGATACTAGATTTTGCCAGTTTAAAGTTGACAGCTCATTTCGGAAACAAAACAAGAGCAAAAACTTAATAAAACGACAATAAACACCATCTCCATGGAACAAAATCACCTAATAGCACTTAACACAAGGTAATGGGAAATCAACAAAAGGGAAGAAAGTGAGAAAGTTACCTTCTTTTCACTCATATTTGGCACATACAAGGCAACGGAGAAGAAATAGAAGAAGAGCAGCAGAAAATCCCAAAAGACGAAGTAATCTGATTCAGAGAGAGATCCGGAGCATGAGAAATTTCAAAATCGAAATGAAAATCTAGGGTTTGAAGCACCAACAACCCTGGATGAGAGTCGTCGACTTGAGAAGACATGAAAGGGGAAGAGGCCACGAAGAATACGAGGATTTAGACAGCGAAACCCTTTCTCGGTTCTTCTCTTCAAATTCGAAATGGGGAATCATCCGAATTTGGAGGAGCTAAGTAAGAGAGAGAGATAGAGATAGAGATAGAGATAGAGACGGACCTTTTGGGATTTGAGAAAAAAGATTAGGGTTAGGTTTTTGCTTTTTTTTTTTATTTCTGCTTGCTCTCCTCTCTTTGTCGGATAGTTTTGGGAGGAGGAGTCGAGGACGGAGCTTAGCGCCGTGTTTGGATCTTCGTCTCTTTTTTTTTCGTCAAACGCGTCGTTGCGTCTTTACAATTTACATCTCGGTTCGATTGTTTGGTTTTATTCGGTTTTTATCAAATATCAGATTGAATTTTAATAGTTACTCTCCGGTTTGCTGTGAAGGCTCCTCCTACTCATAATTGTGTGCAAACTGCAAAGGACTAATCAAATATCAAACCTAAGCTGTCACAACTACATTTTCGGTTTGGTACGGTTAGTGTGACTTCTAAGAATTCAATTCACTGTAGTGGTTTCTTTTCAACTATCCGATGTCTCGGGTTCGAAAGTGTTGAAGGTAAGTGTTCATTTTTTTTCCTTTCTTTTCTGAAACTGATTTATTCTATCAAAAGTCAAAACCCTTGAAATCATAATAGTGCAAAGACTAACCAATATCAAAACCAAAATTATTCGGTTCTGCTACGGTTTGGTATCTCTTGTAATAATTCACATTAGTGTAGTGGTCAAATGTTTCTATACAACTAACTATCCTCTGACTCGGGTTCGAAGCTTACCTGTTTGGGAATAATTTTTTTATTTTTTTCCTGAAACTAAATACTGTATTTACCCTATATTTTATCAAAACCCTTAAAAACTAAAAAAAGAAAGTTAGAGACAGACCAAAATAAAAAAGAAAAAAAAAATCACCGACGAGTCCACCGTGAGTTCACCGGTCCGTCCTTCTCCTCCGACTATTAATTACTTTTTTTTTTCTTTCTTTTATTAACGATTAGATACTCTTCTTCTCTCGCTTTCGAATTATCTGCTGATTTTACATGTTGATGAAGCTTATAGAAATGTTTACAATATTTTTCAGGAAAATGACAGTAACAAAATTGAGCTTATTTATATAAATCAAAGGCCATGACTTTACCAGATTTTCCGGCAAAAAGTCGTCAAAATGTCCAATACCTTATTTTCTCCACAGTCTTCGCTGTTGATACGAGTCTCAAAGAAGAAGGTTGGTATTTGATTCGCGTTGGAGTCCCAACAAATATTATATTATTAATTAATATGTTGAGATATATATTTCTTGGATTCCTGAGCTGTTTTTCACATAAAATTGATCGTTTTTGACTAATTGTTGAAAATCATGTAGGTCACGACGATTAGCTGCTGGTGATGTGAGAGACCTTTGTTTTTATTCGTCTACAGAAAAAAAAAAAAAAAAAACCAAAAAAAAAAGAGAGATAAAGGAGACAAAACAATGAGCGTGTCTTTGAGTGTGATGACATTCAATCTTCACGATGATCAACCTGAAGATAGCCCTAATTCATGGCACAAAAGGAAAGATTTGTGTCTCAGTGTCATTACCAGCTACTCCCCTATTGTTCTCTGCACCCAGCAAGGTTCTATTCTTTCTTCCTTAGCCTCATGGATCAAATGCTTTGTTTAGATCTTGATTCCTTTTTCATTTTGAAGATCTGTGTATGTTTTTTTTTGTCTTCTCCAGCAATGGGTTTCTTGTTTTCTTATATTGTTCCAAGTTTTTTCTTTGTGCCAATGAATGCTGGAAGATTGATTGGTTCTTGTGCTTTTTGCCGTATGTAGTATTGAACAGAGATGTGATTTTCTTTGTGATCTTCTGTTATTTTTATTTAGGTGTGAAGTCGCAGTTGGATTATCTTCAGCAGGGCTTGCCAGGTTATATATACTTTCTCTTTGATTCATGGTTGTATCTATTGTGTTTTGAGTATTGATGAGACTAGGTGTTTATGAACTCTATTTGTATGCAGTATTTGCACAACCATTGTGAATCTAGATATCAATCATATATCACTCTTCTTGTTCTTAACTTACAATGTGAATCCGTTGAGATCTAGATTTTGATTCTATTTTTAGTATAGGTTGGTATTCCTTAAATCTGACAGTCAATTTGTCCATCCGTTGCTTCTTTACATAAGTTCAAGTTAGTGTTTTTAGCTACAAAAACCAGATTCTAGTGCACTTGACATGTCTGTTTTATGGTATTATATTCTCACATTACCGCTTGCCTTAACTGCGAACCAAGGAGCTAGCTTCTAGTTCCACATGCCTTAATAATAACTTCACTTTGCATGTTTTCTTGAACTTAATGAATGTTAGTGCTCTTCGCTTGCAGCCTATGAGCAATTTGGCATATCAAGAAAAGGGCCTCAGGATACTAATGATGAACACTGCACCATCTTCTACAACAAGGAAAAGGTATTTATCGGTTGATAAAATCAAAACTGTAACACCTGCTTGATAATTAATTCCCCCGCGTGATACTATACTTTATGCTAATTAAAGGTAGAGGTACTAGAGGGTGGAACTTTTTGGTTGTCGGAGTCTCCCTCAGTCCCTGGAAGCACGGCATGGGGTTCTGTGGTTCCTTGTATAGCGACATGGGCCATATCCTTATTACTATTCGGGTTGCTTTTAGCTAAACTGTATTTAGATTAGTGTCAGGTTTTGGTTCTCTTGTCCTATATATATATAAGAATTTTGTGTTTTCTTTGACAAGCTGCCTACACATTCCAACTGAAACGAGTGGAGCCACCAGGTTTTTCGTTTCAGATAGTGAACACAAACTTGGATGAAATTAGCCCTCGTGCCCGTAGGCGAAGTGCTTTGCTCACATGGCAACACATAGCATCATTACCTCCCACTTTGCCTGTTGTTTACTGTGGAGGATTCAACACACAGAAAGAATCAACCACTGGGAGATTTCTATTGGGCAGATCTAGGTACCTTAATGAATTTTTTGCTCTTTACAAGTTTTTTGATCTAGGATTCATCACCTTCACAAATTTTTTGCTCTTTACGAATCGCCTAGAACTTTCCTTTTTGGTCTCCTAGGTAATGCAATAATAGCTAAACTATTCTACAGACTGCGGTCAAAAACTGTAGTTTCAAATCATAGTGTATTCTCTCATTTGACTGCTGATTAATGGTATTTCGGGGCATTCAACTTGCAGAGAGCACGGCGTGGTGGGAGACATGAGAGATGCATGGCATAGTGCGCGAGTAAGAAAAAATGTGGCTCTCATAAGAACATATCATGATTTCAAAGGTATATGAAACAAAACAGTTAACCCTCTCATGAGCAGTTAGAATCAATATCGTCTCCCTAACATCTAGGGGACTTTGTTCAGGTGACAAGCAGGGGACGGCCGAGTTCTTGAAGCTGGTATTCAGAGCATTATGCCTCTGCTGGGACCGACAGACACAAGATCTACACGTGGATTGGATACTTTACAGAGGTAGATCTGTAGTTCCTGTAATGTGTGAGGTGGTAAATGATAAGATCGACGACTTGTATCCTTCGTCTCACTACCCTGTGTTTGCTGAGTTTATGCTTCCTCGTTCTGTAAGAATGCTTGAACCTACTCCTCCTGTTCCTGTTCCTGTTCCTGTTCCTGTTCCTGTTCCTGCTCCTGCTCAAGAGGAAAGCTAGAACACATGTCCTGTCTTACTTAAGCTTTGGACAAAGCTGATTGTTGTTTGTGCACATTGAGCTCTGTTTTTTCTCAGAGCCTTATTGGTTTGAGCTAAAACGTATTCAAAAGAAAATATTTTGTTCTGTTTTATTTTGTCTATATGGTTTTCAGAAGGTAGAGAGATAGGGAGAGAGCTCCAAGAAGAAGTGAGGCGATTATGACGACGATCAACAAGAAGCTAAAATAATTCAAATTTGTTATATAACGTTTAAATTAGGTCACTGATGATTTTATCTAATCTCAGAGCACAAGTGAGTGGTCTCTTGTATTTAATCTAAAATTACACATATATGTCTATAGTTAACTTGTAAATTATACGAATTCACTACAGAACTAGCTATACAAATTCGTAGTTTTGTCACTCAGATCTATTATCTAAATTTCTCACCCATTTCAATAACTTTTTCACCTCAAAATATAGATTAACTAATCAGACCTTTTGATTAATTGAACTCGAGCGTCACAATTCACACCAAGCAAAAGAAAAAAAAAACCTTTATTAAAACCTCTGACATGGTAAAACTTTTATTTTATTTTCATGGACGAGAAACAAAGAACATCCATCGATTTTAAAGCAAGTAAAATAACTCAGAGCACAATGAGCGTCACTTGTAACCAGGTTTCATCTTAAGAAGAAGAATTGTTCTGTACCCACTCAACGAGTGTCGCAACTCCAAAACCAGTTGCAGCTTTCTTCTTCTCGCTCCACACCGGTCCAGCCATATCTATGTGCATCCACTCAACCTTGTCGCTCACAAACTGTAACCATTCACCAAACCCGGATCTTCGTTAGAGAATAATAATGCAAGTATTGAAATGTGTTCTTTTGTTTCTACTCTTATTATATTCTCACCTGTTTCAAAAACAGAGCCGCGGTGATCGATCCACCTGCACGGCCTCCCGTGTTAACCATGTCTGCGCAACTTGATTTCATCATCTCCCAGTAACTCTCTTCCAAAGGCATTCTCCATAGCTTCTCTCCACTCCTCTCTGATGCAGCAATTACCTCCTTTGCAAGCTCATCATTAGGCGTGTATATGCCTGCAGTCAAAATAATCAAACCAATTTTTCACTCATCCTGAGTCAATGTTATCATGTTTACTTTTAACACGATTTGATGTACCTGCCACTGATGTTCCAAGAGCAACAACACAAGCCCCAGTTAACGTTGCAAGGTCAACAATCTGCACAATTTAAGGGAAAAGCCAACAGAAAAAATGTTTGAATTAGCCTCCTCTTGCTTCTATAAATAGACTAGTGGAAAGATCTTTCATACAATACCTTATCTACGCCTTGGTTGCAAGCATAAACTAGAGCATCTGCAAGTGTTAGTCGACCTTCAGCATCAGTGTTGTTGACCTGCACAATACCGCCAACGATTAGTTCGGCGTAAGAAAAAAACAACCGAAAACTCTGGACTTTATAATGCTGAAATTTTATGGGAAATAATGTTATTATACCTCAATTGTCTTGCCGTTTGAGGCTGTGATGACATCTCCAGGTCTCATTCCAGTACCACTAATCATATTCTCACAAGCTGCGACAATGAAGTGCACCTGATTGTGCAAAGAAGCATTTGTTTAGGTACACTCACTTAACTCAGAAACTCAGCTTCGCATGATCAACTTACCTCAACACCTGGAGGCTTAATTTGACCAATGGCTTTTGCAGCGCCAAGAACAGCAGCTGAACCTCCCATATCGAATTTCATGAGCTCAATTGAGCAGCCAGGTCCAGTCTTAATGTTGTAGCCACCGCTGTGAACAAAAACCATACGGTCAATAACCAATAAATTTAAAAGAAAGAGATTGATGCGCAAACACAAAACAACTGCTCAGGTGATTTACCTGTCAAATGTCAATCCCTTTCCAACAAGAGCAAGCTTGGTCTTGACAGAGCCACTAGAAGGTTTGTAGACAAGGTGGATGAAATGTGGTGGATTAGCTGAAGCAGCAGCGACAGCAAGATATGAACCCATCTTCAACTCTTTGCATTGCTCCTCGTTCAAGATGTTTGCAGTCATGACATCACTGTACATGGAAGCTAGCTTTGAGGCCTCCTCAGCTAGTACAGCTGTAAAATACAACGTCGCAGTAGGTCAAAGACCAACGGTTTGTTATAAACTTCAATACACATCAATGCTCACATTACATAAACATGAAATATCTAAGGCCAGGATGCTCAAGAAACAATCCATACCAGGGGTTAGAACATTGGCAGGAGAATTAACAAGTTCTTTCCCGAAAATTACACCATAAGAAACATCTTCAGCATACTTAAGCTTCTTCTCTAGCTCAGGTCCAGTTCCAAAGCCAATGATATCCACAGATTTGAGAGATGGTTTCTTTGACTCAGACTTATATCTGCTGTCTTCAAACAATCCAAGCACTGTGCCTGTGCCACAAGTAAACAATGACTCCACACAAAGATCAGTTCCAAAACGGTAATGAAACAAGAACCCTTGTCAAGTTTTAGTAGAAGAAAAAAACAAAGACCTGAAGCTATAGCTGAAGCAGAACTGAGCTTGGACTCATTAGAAACACTCTCAGAAGAGGCGAGAACAACTGCAACACTGCTAGCTTGAGAAGCTTTAGCAGCAGCAGCAACAGCCTCGCCGAGACTCTGAAAAGCCGAAGGAGTTGAAGCAGATTTTCCAAGACCAATCAAACCGACCCGCTTCGACCCGAGACCCGGAAGTCTAAGAACAGTCGACTGACCAGGTTTACCGGAGAAATCTTCCTCAGAGGAGACATCAGCAAGAAGTCCACCCAAGAGAGCATCAAGCTTCTTCAGTATCGGATTCTCAAACTTGGAGTTCACGTCCTTAGCCATATCTTTCTCCGTCACTCCAACCGCGAGTATGTCACCTTTCCATTCCGTTACGTCGATCTCCTTGGCGGCGAATGAGATCTGATATACAGAAGAAAAAAGGTCAAACTCGAACTATACTATCACCATAATCGATTACGAAAATCTGATTAAACAACGCTATGAATTAAGCAAATCATCGGATCTTCAAATTCGGAAACAGTAAAGCGGCGAATAAGCAATCAAATCAACACTACAATCGAGTCAGGAAACGAACGATCACATAAGAAATGAGAAATTAAAACCTTAGGATGATCGACGGAGTTAGGATGAGTGAGGCCGAGAGTAGCTTGAGCAACAGTATGAGCCATGGCTCTAGAAGAACAGTAGAGAGGCGTAACGGCGAAAGCGAGCCTAAAGCGAGGCGGCAACCGGAATCGGGAGAAACACGATGAGTAAGGGGAAGGAGAAGAAGAGAAGGAGCGTAAATGGAAACGAGAAGAAGAAGAAGAAGCAAAAGAGGTAACCAAAGTGACGGCCATTTGAGAAAGGCACTGAGCTTCTTATATTTATAAGGAGAAGAAGCTGCCGTGTGCTATCTCTTGTTCACGATGATTATTCCTTTACTTGACTCACTATTTCGTATCATCCGACCCGGCCCACCCGTTTCGAGTCCCTCCAATCTTTACATGTAGTCATGTGCTATGAAGTATGAACGTATGTACTTTTGTTTAATGTTTAATGTGATCAAAATTCATAAATACGAACTTATCTTGATAACCACCACATTTGAAATATTATATGCTTTACATTAAGAAAACTGCGGTAAAATGTAGTTTTTAAATGTACTGTATCAGAAACTTTTTTACAAAATAAAATATAGAGTCATGTACAAAAGTTCTTAAGAATTACAAATTATATATTGTTTCGCCGCATAGATAATAAACTAGGGATTAAACCGGGGAATTGAATAGAGGTCAAGCAGAGTATATTATTTTCTTTATGCATTACAAAGAATAAATAGTGTAGATACTATTTTTACATTACACTATAATTTTTACATAATCTTGCGAACTGAAAAAAAAACAAATTTAAAAACAGTTCAAGATTTGACCCCCAAAAAAAAAAACAGTTCAAGAAAGTAGGTGAAATGAGAATCACGTGCATATAAAAGAATGCAACAGAAATTTTGAATATAAAATCTCGCAGATTTTACAATTATTTAATTATTATCACCCCAGTTTTTAATTCTACGAGACTTGCATAGAGATTAGAGAAGAAGCAAACACAAGGTAAAAGAGAGAAGCTCGTGAAAACAAAACAAAATCGCTCAAGGTAAAAAGTAAAAACGAATAGAGAAGAAGCTAATGGAGAAGACAAGAAGAGACATGTTTCCGCAAATCTTTATTTTCTGAAACAAAAACAAACAGTACCCAAAAGCCTGAGCCAGTTTAAATACAAATGAAGAGCAAAATCAAAGAGAGGAGAAACAAGATAGCGAAAGGCAATCACATATCATATCTCAGGAGCCTAGTAATTACCACTAACTACCAACAAGGCCTTTTCATCCTTTTAGCGACTTTGGATTCTAGTTCTTAGTGAACATCAAGTGATAGATCAACTTTCAAATGTATCGGCATCAGTAAAAAAAAAAAAAAGAAGAAGCAAATCTTCTCTCTAAGCAACTAGCTCAGCCTTTGATTGTTCTGTAACAGCTTCCTTGGAAGGCTTATGGAAAATCTTTGGTTCTGGTTTTTCAATTCCTTGTATATCGGTTATTCTCAACTTGGTCAATTCCTGGACATAAGTGTTGAATGGTCAGAAACAACAATCACAAATACAGAGGAAAGAACTCGAAGAAGACAAAGATGATAGAAACATACTGTCTAAACAAGAGTGTTATCAAAGTATACCTGTCGATGACCTCTGGTTCTTCTATAATTCTTTCTTCGTTTCTTCTTGAAAATAAGCACCTTTTCATCCAATGCCTGTCACTCACCAAGGAAAAACTACTTAGGTGCCAAAAACAAAAAAAAACTGGAATTATATATTTCAACACTCCACACCATTCTAAATCAAGACACTGAGATGATGTGGCAATAGATGAACACTAATCTAATAACTTGTTGTCCATACATATTCTGCAACTCTTATCAGCAGATGGTTTCTCTCAGTCATCGGATTCAAATGGTTTGATCAAGTGTTTCTCAGTCACCGGATTCAGCAAGCAAATTCACATCTATCCTATTTTTCTTATGAACAGGTTCTTAAGTATTATTATAAAACAGCAAAGCAAGAAAATGAGAGACTTACATGCTCTTCAACTACAGCATGAACAGTAGCATCTGGCAAGATAGGCCTACCAATAATCGTCTGGCTTGCCGAGCCCAATAGAAGAACCTTGGTCAGTACCAACTGCAAAGGAGCAGAAAGAGACAAGATTTAGTAACAATTTACAAATCCTAAGAAAGCAAATGCAAATGTTCTGAGGGATATAATAGCAAAGATTCATGAAGATGAGCAGAAGGTAGCATCATACCTTGTCGTTTATGTCACAGAATTTCAATTTCTCTGTGAAAATGGAGTCGCCGTTGCTTACTTTGAACTGATGCGAACCAATCTATAGGATAGCAACAAACAATCACCAACAGAGAAAGTGTGAAATGAAAGTTAAAAGGATTTATAGAGAGAGCAGAGACTACACCTGAACAATGGCAAACACTGGTTCATAGGGTTTGAACAATCTCTCGGAGAGTTTGAGAGGACCCATCACCTTGTAACCTATCTCCGCCGCTTCCTCCACTTTCTCCGCTGGTGAATATTCCCTTTCTACTTCCATTTTCGCCGAATCCTCGAAATCCTCCTCCTCATCATCATCATCATCCTCATCCTCTCCTTCGCTGCTTTCTTCACCTTTATCACTATCGTTTGTGTTGGAAGAGAAATGACGACCTTGGGAGCGATACCAAAGACTGTACCATGGTAAATCCCTAATGAGAGATCGATTTGGAATCACGGTCCCATGAGTACTGCTGCTCTCGGATAATTCGATTCGATGAAGTGAAGAGATCGAGCGCGTCTGGTTGATAGAGAGAACCGTCGTAGCGCGGCGGCTCAGCTCGCGAATGCATCGAAGGCTCGCCATCGGAGAGCAACTAACAGACTAGGGTTTACACAGACTCCAGGGAGGGTTTTTGTTCTCCCCGTTTTGTCTGCTTTAAAGTTTCAGAAGACCTTCTATACGAGCCAGAGGCATTATACACTAAAATTAGGCTTCATCAAATTTGCTTATTAGAATTAACAAAGTGATTAGTACAGATACATGTTTTATTTACTAGATGGAACACTTAAGATTTAACAACAATATACACATGTAAACCCGATTCTCTAAAAATAATTATTCTAGTGGTTTTTTTTCTTTATTATGTAACAAGAACAACGAGGGGAAAATCGAGTAGATGAACTCAAAAGCTAATAATAAATACATATATAATTCAGCATTGCTTGATTTCGAATCCAATGCTCAACAAAGTCCGAGCTGATTCCATCACTTTCTCGCCACCAACATCCAATGTTTCACTGCTCTGCTTCTCACTTTCTCGTCCCACCGAGCACTGGCTCGAGGTCGGAATGTTCAACTTATCGTCTGGCCTTGTTCTCATCGACGTTGGAGCAGTTGCAGCCACAAGCATGGAGCTAGGAGGACCATGGCGTTTCTTTGGCACCGGCATGTCGTGGTTGTGTACTCCTTTGTATGTGATTATTACAGCTGTTGTGTTCTCTACCGCTGTTTCAATGTGTTTACGGACAGGACATCCCGCAGAAGTACATCGGTAGTAGTTTCTGAATGTTTGGAACACAACACACATCAATCATCACGGCTATTGAAAAAACTCATCCATGTTATATAGAAATGGGGAATTCGTTTAAGTTTTTAGACCTTGGATTAGGATTTCCTTTCACCATTTTCTGCCCGTATTTACGCCATCTGTATCCATCACCACAGATCCCAACATCACCAGCTGCGTGTACAACAAATTTATTTTTCTTTCCAGGTTTGGAGACAGAATCTGAACTTTGAGAATTATCCTTTTTCAGTCTGAAACACACACATAAAAGAAGAAGAAAGTCTATTAATTTCATCTTTTGAAGTGAAGGGTAAGCACGAAAATCCAAAAATTCTATAAAGCTTGCCTTCGTTTTGGCTCTGGTTCCTCCACAGCTTCGTTCTCACAATGCCTCTTTCGTTCAACAACTGTTTGCGACTCAAAGATGTTTTTTTTGGTAGAAGCGGATGGATCTAAACTGCTAGGGACTATTGCTAGTTTTTCTACTACTGTATTGTCCTCTGAACAAGGTTGGATAGCTGATACAGTTCTAATCTCTCTCGGGGAGAAGCTATTCTTCCTGGGAGGTTCATGACTATGCAAACCTTTGTTAACAATCTCTACCACGTTGCCTGAATCATTGGAACATTCAATTTTTTTAGCACAACATTCAGAATACGTACACCTGTAGTAGCTCCGTGATCCCTTGGGACTCTTAACCTGCTTCTGTCCATATTTTCTCCAATTGTAACCATCACGAGCTGGTGTCCTCGGAACGGGAGAAACTGACAATCTGTTAAGCATCCGAGAATCAGATCTTTGCTCTTGTTTAGTTGGGACTGAAACCAGTGATAGACCTTGTGCAGCTGAAGGATCCGAAGATAGAGATGGCTTCACCATTGATGAATCTGACAATGCAGTAAGACATGGAGATGTCTCTACTTCACAGTTTTCTTCCACTTCATCCAACGGCACAATTGCACTTACGACAGCTTCCTTGACGCTATCAGTCTCCTGCCAATGTGATACAAAAAGCAGTTAAATGTCATGCAATGATTCTCCTAATAAATCAGACACTTGGGTGTAAAAATATCAAACTGATATAATATTATAAATCCTCTTCCCATGCACTTGTTAACAGAATATCTTGGCCAAAGGTTAAACCATAATAATTACTCCTCTTCCCATGTAATTGTATATTCACTAACCGGGCAAATCAATCTGATCCCTTCTTTACAAGGCATAGGCAATAACATCGACCACACTGAAGTGAATTTGTGATTTCATAGCTTCAAATTTTACGATTCCTAGTACAATCGATGTCGATGAGCGCGAATATAAGTTCTTAGCACTACAAATCAGCTTAAAAAAGAAGGAAATTTACAGTCAACAGTCTCCAGCAACTCACCTTCATTTCTCCTACATCTTCACCATTTGGTTCCACAGACGAATTTTCTCGAACACCTGGTAATCACAAACATCATTTCATCAAAACTAAACCTTCCAAATAAAATCAACAAAGAATTTTCGCAAATTAAACCGTTACCTTCAACTTGATCCTTGGCTAGGGTTTCTCCCACAGCCTCATCATGTAAATCTTCCACATCCGTATCGGTAGTCTCAAGTGATTCATCGTCTCTGAGTTGACTCAGTCCGTTACCCAGCTCCTTCTCCGGTTCCACTTTCTCGCTCTTCTCTGTCTCCGGCGTGCTCTTCTCCGCCGTGAACACCTCAGTTTCGTCGCTCCGCGTCTCCTCCATGGAAGATTCTCTGTCTCGTGGGTTTGTCGGAAGAGGGTAAAAGAAACGAACAAATTATGTAGGCAACAAAGGTAGCCGCTTTCCGACCGACTGATCTCCGGACTAAAACGCTGCGTTTTGGTCCCTTATGCTTTCTGCTTTAAAAAGCAAAAGAAAAAAAAAAATACCGAAAGAGAAAGAGAGAAAGAAGGGGCATAAATGTCTTAAGAGTCTTTGACTGCAGATAGTCTCTTTTTAACTAATTCCGTCTATTTCTCCGTTTATCACCCCATGTGTCACGTCACTCATTGACGTATTCCGTTTATTCTTTTCTTTTTTTCCTTTTTTTGTGCAAATTGGATTCTTCTCTCTATGTGTTCATTTGTTTGGTTAGTAGCTAAATTCGTATTATTTTTTATTAGACTAATAGATATTGATCATTGTATAATTAGATTCGAATGAATTTCTTAATGTATAAATTTAAACAAATTAATTTTCTGCTGTGTTGATTGATCTAGACATCATGACTGACCCCAAAAAGATTAAAATGAGTACGGTTGAGTGAAATATATACTTTTATAAAAAAGGAAAGAACTGTAAGAAAAGTAGAGTTTGTTCCGCATTGTTCCAAAAAGTGTCTGAAAGAGGAAAAATATCATATAACCCATGTGATAAGTGAAATCATTCAGCACGAAATATCAACTCGAAGGGAAGACGAAGTTGTATTCTTCATTTTCTTCAGGGCTTTTATGGTCCAAATACTCTTATTCCAGGAAGAAATCAAAGGCTTGGTTAATGGGCTAATATACCGATGGGCTTGAAATTTTCAAATATAAATATGACAGACAATACGAGACGCCTCTGCTGTGAACGATCTCACGGACCACGGTATAGCTTTGAATTACACGAAACATTCACCGTTGGATTAGTCGAGAATATCTAATTGAATAATAGCATCTGACGGTTGTGACATGAGCATTCCCCCAGTAGGTCCCACCATGTTCCAGTTGGGACTTTCTTGTATTTAAATGCCGAGCAACGGAATGCAAGACAAATAAGTAAAATACAGTTCGCTTCTTTTTCTTTTTTTCCCTGCGAATCTCAGTTTTTTTCTTTATATCATCGAATTGAATTGATTGATCAATCATTAATTTCAGTTTCATATCTTTTCTCAGAATTCAAATTTCTCGATCCTGATCGAATTTCGAATATCTCCATCCGAGTTTGAACGTTCATGGCTTCCGGAAAGTTAGATTCTTACTAATTCTCCAGCTTTCCCGGGAAAAAAATATTGCTAAATTTGTTTCCTTTCCAAAATCCAATCACCTTGTCTGCTTTTGGTTCAAATCCCCAAAAAATCATCAATTTCACCTAATTTTCAGAAATCGGAATAAAAATTCCGATCACTTTCCTCATTAATGGGTTTATCAAATGACAGGATCAGATTCAACGTTGGTGGTAGAATCTTTCAAACTACGGCAACGACGCTCGCAAACGCAGGTCGCGATTCCTTCTTCGGAGCATTGTTCGACGAAAATTGGAGTCTTTCTCAACCCGAAGAGGACGATGATAATATCTTCATCGATAGGAATCCAGATTGCTTCGCCGTTCTTCTCGATCTCCTCCGAACAGGAGACCTCAACATCCCAGCTAATATCCCAGAGCGTCTCCTTCACAAAGAAGCAATGTTCTACGGCTTAATCGACCACTTACGAACCGCCAAGTGGGGCCCTTTCGACGGTAACAGACTCCACCTCTCTCATTCCGTCACAGGTATCGCTCCGGGAGATGGAACGGCGATAAGAGCTGGTCCAGATGGTGGATGCTGCGTCGCTCACGGTAGCGTTGTTCACGTGTTTGATTGGATGCTTGAGGAGCATCCTACGATTAATCTTGATTACCAGAGAGTGAACGATGTTGGTTGGATTGATTCTGGTAACATTGTACTCTCTGCTTGTGAGAGATTAGGAAGAGGAGATGGAGGAATGGGATTGTTTAGCTCATCTTCTGGAGAGCTTAGGTATAAGTTTCCGGTTAGCCATGATAATCAGATTAAGAGTTATAGTGCAGGAGCTTTGAGTTTTAGTCCTGATTCTAAGATCTTTACTAGCTGTAAAGGAAGAAGCAATGAGTATGGAATTGGAGTTTGGGATCAGATTACTGGAAAGCAAATAGATTTCTTTTACGAGAGTCCTGGTTGGTCTTTAGGAGATGCTGATAAGCTGCAATGGTTGAATGGTAAGAACTGTCTTCTTGTAGCAACTTTGTTTCCAAGGAAAGATAACTGTTACATTAGCTTGTTGGATTTCCGGGATAAGAACATGGTCTGGTCTTGGTCTGATATTGGGTCCCCTGCAACAGTCGATGAGAAGAGAGTGAGAGATGCGATAGCCATGGAAGAGAGTAATTCGATATGTGTGGTGAATGAGTTTGAGGATTTAGGGTTTATTGATCTAAGGATGTGTGGAGGAGGGAGTAGTGTAAGGTGGAGTTCTAGAAGCAGGTTGATGAAAAGCAAAATGCCTGATGAGCCGTGTTACCCTAAACTCGCTTTGCACGAAGGCCAGCTCTTCTCGTCCATGAATGATTCCATCTCTGTGTTTTGTGGATCAGACTGGGTTTTGACTTCTAGGTTAAAAAGAAGCTATGGTGGCTCCATCTGTGATTTCTCCATTGGTGGGGATAGGTTGTTTGCGTTGCATAGTGAGGAGAATGTGTTTGATGTGTGGGAGACTCTGCCTCCTCCAATCATTTGATTTCACAGTTTGACAATCTTGCTTTAGTCTGGTTTGTTTGTGCTACCTCTTGGTTTGCCTTTTTTTTGTTTTGTTTTAGGGTTGTTAGAAAACTACAGGATGAGGGAATAGAGAAAATAGCAATTTGTCAATAGAATATAAACATAGAGAAGAAAATGATCATAGTTTTGTTAGAACTGATATTCATATGATTTCAAGTTTCCAGTTTCAGATTGTGCTTTGTTTTGTCCTTACATGACTCTTTTCTCAATGTGATTTCTACGGCTTTGGGATTCGCTCCCTCGGTTTGAAACATGTGAGTGGTTGCGGCCACTGTTGTCTTTTGTTGAACTGTGTATAACTTTGTCTTTCCACTTTCCGTAAAGATGTCTCAAGAATTTTGCTTTTGGAGAGAATTTGAGCTTTCTATTCTCTTCCTCACTTTTCCTTTAGGCTTTTTCCATTACTTTCCCGGAAACATTGCAGGCATAACAAATATGCTCTAACTCAGTAAGTAAATGATGTTTATCTCTTCAAAGATTATCATATACTAAGTTTCCACCACATTTGCAAATTATATAGACTGTTTAATCTCCATTCTTATAGCTAAAAATTTGATAAAAGAATTGCAATTTCTGGGATCATTTGGGCAGTTTCTCTCTTCTGATAAGATAGGAAAGAAGATACAGTATAAAGTGCTGGAAAAAAAGGTTAGAGAAGCTTATCGCTTGAAAGGCTTACATATAACATTGGACTGCAAAAAAGATATTGAGATTTCAAAAGACCAAATAGAGGCCACAGGTGAATCAGGCGTAGTCAGGCATTGCTTTCTTGAGGAAGGTTATTGGCTGAGATTCTTCAGGGGCTAACCGGTCAAAAGGAATGTAGTTCTCCTCTTTGTCATAGACATGACACACAGTCATTATCGTCTTCATCAAGCGCCAGTTCCATGTAGCCAAGTTTGTATACTGCAACAACACCACGCAATAAGAAACCTGGGAGTATTTTTAGTGTCTAGTATCTACTAACTTCTCAAGTGAACACTCTTTCTATTGTGGATCAAACTACTGTCATTTTTCACTACAAATTTACGGGATAAGAAAGTGGTTATTACCTTTCCCCAGTTCTCTTGTATAGACTCGTGAGCTGCACGGAGATTGTAGCTCGGTATTCTTGGACTAATATGATGCGGGATGTGAACGTTGATATCATGGCAAAGAATTTCAATCCTGTCACAACAATGAAACATTAGTTCATATGAAACAAAGCAAGAGCTCTCAGACAACTTAACCACCTGAGCAGATAAAATGCATTACCAACTAGGATAATCACAATGAACAGTTCCATTAAGCTGGGCCTGAGCCACGTTCCACTCATCCGCAGGCTTGAAAGGAATGTGTGGAGCCGTATGATGAACCATTGTGAATGTGCTCATCTACAGATAAGAAATAATGTGCAACCATTTTAGCTTCTGATGCTGTATCGAAAGATAAGTGTTAAGAAAAAACATAAGAGAGAAGCATATTTACCCAGAAGTGATATCCTAACCACGGCATCAACCAGAATTTTACCCATCCCATGATACCAACTTTGTATATGATCAGTGGCCATCCAACAGCCATGAAGGCGAAAACACAAGCCAAACTTATCTTCACCCTATCCACCTCGCTTGCTCTGAACTTTTTCAGATTGAAGTGCCAGTTCACCCTATTAGAACGCTTATTATCATTGAGTAAACAGGTATATATAGAAAAAATTGATCACTGCGTAAGAGTAAAAGTTGATTCTATATATACCAATGAGCTATCGACAACCACGGCCTAATCGGTCCATATCCAAAAATGATTGCCTTTCTTAGCACAGGTGATGAATCAAACTCCTCTGGTGGAACTGGTTGCCAAGCTGTGTCATGAACTAACCTACAGAGAGCAAAACGGAATCATGACTTTGTACCTCTCATTCTATTGTGAATATATCTAACAGTCTAAGTAAGTGAGACTTACATGTTGGTTTTGGCATGATGACGGTCGTGCTTAAACCGCCATGGCTCATACGGGTAGACAAGTGGTAGGAAGGCTAGAGTACCCACAATATCTTCCACCAACTTGTTCTTTGAAAATGACTTATGAGCACAATCATGACCTATCACAAAGAACTAAGGAAACAAAATCCAGTTAGACACCACTAACAAGTCGACACAGAGAAGAGAGAGTGGAGGAGAGCTAACCCCGGTGATTGCAGTTCCTGTCCATGCCCAAGCCAAGGGAAGCAGATACCACGGCGATTTAGCAATCATGAAGAGTCCCAAAGCGTAGGAAGTCACAGATATCAACACAGACTTCCAAGCTTTCACATCATCAATCTCAAACACCTGAAGAGAATAGTATCCCAAAAGAATGAGTAAGAAGAAGAAAAAAGAAACTCCATCACAAGGCTAATTGAAAAAGCTAAACCTCTTTGGGAAGTGTATCCATGATATCTTTTAAGGTGACATTATCAGGAAGATCTTCTCCAATTTGTTTGAACCCATAGCTATCAGCTAGTTGCTCTCTCTCTTCTGCATTGTCAGCTGAAGGCGGTGCGACTGGAACCGCTACAGCTTTTATACATCCAATCCTCCTTTTCACAGGAGCTACGAATCTTCTTCTTTGATGTGTACTTCCTTTTAACAGAAGATCAATCGGCCTCACAGCATAGACACCTTGTAAGCATCCACCAACACAATCATCAATACAATGATTCACTTTCAGCATTCATCCTAATTGCAATGCAAAGAACACAAGCAAACCCCTATAGCAAAGACAAGAACTTTGCAGAGCAAAAAACATGTATAACTCAAAATTCACTTCTTTTTATTCGTATCATTGATTCATTCTATTGAAACTGCATAAGCATTCCAATTTATGTGAAGAAACTTGAGAATTTTTATAAAAAAAAAAAAAAAAAAAAAAAAAAAAAAAAAAAGAGTGGGTTTTGAGGAGGGATAAGAGTACCAGGAGAAACACGAGCAGAAGCAAGCTTAGGAACTCTAGGAAGACATTGTTGTGGGCCCTGAGAAACCAATAGCAAAAAAAAAACAAATTCATCATGGGAAACTCAGATAGAAGAGATGGGAGTGTTGAAGATGAAAGCTTTAAAAAAAAAAAAGGAAATAGAACCGTGAAGGCGAAGAGAGAATCAGCGATTCTGGAAGCCATGGAAGCACAAATTGTAGAAGAAGCCACTCTGAGTTTCTCTCTGCAAATGTTTATGAGATTGAATGGCTGTCAAGAGCCCTCACCTCTTCAAGTTCATTGAGAATTATACTTCCACAATTTAAGTTGGGTTTTAGTTTTTCCTTTTTCTTTTTTCTTTTTTCTTTTTCCTTTTTTTCTAATTACTCAAGTTGGGTTTTAGTTTTTTTTTTTTTTTTAATAACTATCCAAACAGAAATCATATAAATAGTTATCATCAGTTATGTACAATTTGACATTGGTAAAAAGGTACTACTTGACGCTGAGGACGACGACGATTATCAATTTCAAACGTCAATTCCGAAATCCAAATGAAGTTTGAAACAAAATATTTATAGAAAATTATCCTCGTATATAACCTAAATTACTTTTATCAAAAAAAAAAAAAAAAAGGATAGAGAATAGTATACGTTACAAGTGACGTGTAATTATTTTATGTCATCAAATTGACGTGTTTTTAGTCACTAATTTGTTTTGAGTTTTATAGAAAACATGCCTTACGAGTGATGCGTGCATAATATTCATAAAACAACTTCTTGTCGACAAAACAAAAATTATACAACGAATTATTTTTCTATCAAATGTTATCATTATACTTATTAAGTTAAGTATATGATAAAAGAGTATAAAGTAAAAAGTATAATCTAACCATGATGCTTAGTTTTTGAAGATTCAAGATGTCATCAAAAAGCAAAGTTCGACATTTTTATTATGATTTCAATCATAATTACCACATTTTCAATTATAAAAAAGTACACATCATTTTCCATAAACTCTAAAAATCTGAATAGGTTCCGATAAAACAAGATAATATCTAAAACAAGATGATTCCAGTTCAGCAAAGGCACTAAAAGTCCATAAAATTGTGTGTGCTAAATTGTCTTACATACACTAACTCAATGATAATTCGTATTAATTGGATCCTATTGGGAATCCTTTACCAATGTGGTGATTTAGAGAGAAAAAAAATACATGAGTTTATTTGATAAATTTATAAACAAAAACTTGTAAAAGAAAGTTAGAAAAAAAAAAAAAAGATCTAATCCAGTTGAAGAATGGGTCTTTTAAATCATTATGGGCTGAGCCCAAATAAATATAGAAAATATCGATTCCGATAATTAACCGAGTGTTGCAAATTTGCAAAACATAAAGGTGAGTGATCCACATGTAACAACATGACCCGGCCGTGATACACTAACGCACAAAAAGTCCATTAAGATGTATGATCCAAGTTGATAGCAAATTAGCTTGACACGAAGTCGTTTCATGTCTTGAAATCATGTTTTACCCCTGATTCGATTGATTTGTTTCCCGTTTAGTCTACCCAAAACAAGGTCTAACCAAATGTAAAATAATATGATTCTCCACTAAGCCTTAATTCTAATCACTCCAAATGCTCAGTTTTAGTTCATCCTCTAAGTTTCATATTGCAATATATTTTATGTGACTATTTATATTCTTTTTTTTCATTGATTGAATTTTTTTTACTTATACAATTACAAAATGACACATAATTGTTTTTACTTATACAATTAAAAATACATAGATTAAACAATGTTTCTTAATCTATGTATTTTTAACCGAAACATTGTCTAAAGTCAAACAAAGGGAATATATACTACTTGTTGGAAATACACACCAATTATTGATTTTATCGCAGAGCTTCCATGTGAAACTTTCTTGTCCGCTAGCTACCGATGTTATTGCCATTACAATCAATCAATTTCCCACCAATTTAATTCATCCACGAAAAAATAAATAAGTTTTTTTTTTTTTTACTTTGCCACGTGCCACCACACGACGAAACTCTTTCATCCATGAATGTGCATATGCTTTCCATAATCAGTAAGATAACTAAAAGAAGTAAAGAACGAAAAACATTCAAACCAAAATTGAATGAATGAATGACATGCATGATTCATATTACATATATGTACATATTAATATGAATGTTTTGTCATTAATATGTATATATCCTGTAAACTCACACATTGATATATGAGTTTCAAATTTGCAATGTTCAAATATAATGATTTAGACCATAATTTGTAACTTAATAATTTGTGTTGGTGTCATTGCTATTTTATATATAAACCAGAAGTAAATGTATATATGAGTTGGAGACAGCAAAAAAGAAATAATGTGTTTAATCCTCAAATAATTACGAGTAAAGCGATGATATACTGTAAAAATTCAAATTAAAACTTTTAAACTCACACTGACGATACACACACACACACAACTTTAAACTCACACCTATTGTTCTTGTACACATACATTTATTTGCATTAGAACTGTTTTCCTTTTTAGCATTTTGGTCAGAAAATCTCTCTCTCTATATATATATAAACTTACAATTATGTCAGTAATTTTTTTAAAAAAATTAAAATTTGACATCATTGAAATATTATGTTAGTCTTTGCATATATCAAGATTTAAGTAAAGGACAGAGAATACGCGCATGTGTTTTTATTCTACGATTTAAAGACATGAGGACCGAAATTATTTCCACAGTTTGTTACCCTTTATTAAACAAGTAAATCAATAGAAAAAACCATACACTGAGGCTCCACAAAGAATTAAGACATAAATCAAAATCGCAGTTACATGTCATATTCTATCGAGATTTTGACGCGCGATTAGGTAAATACATGTTTCAATCAATTTGTGCATGTCATCAATCTTTGTATCATTACTTGTGAATACCATGACTAATTTACTAACTAATCACATAATTGTTATATTTTTATATCTTATTTTTCTAAAATGATGAGCTGTTGTAAACAGTGACGGATCAGGGGCAGTTGTCCCGGGTAAATTTTTAAAATTTTATGTAAATTTTCTATATTTTCACTAATATCTCCTTTGTTATTTGCAATTATAGTCTTAAAAGTTTAGACAATTTCAATTATGCCCCTTCTAAAACCAATTTCTAGATCCGTCCTTGGAACTTGTAAATGTTTTGTTTTCGGGATAGAAAGAAATGTAGATAATTATTCAATTTGTGCATGTCATGATCAACCTTTAAGTTGTTTCATGTTAAGTCCCTCGTAAGGGCAGTTGAAATCTTTCTGTAGACCATCGTTCTTAGGCTGTTGTACAAAAAAAAACTTCTAAAGCTCTATCCTCACTTCATTTTTAACCAATTTTCCTTTAACCGCCAAAGATTTTCTTACTATTGTACCTTGAGAAAACTACCAGTGGAATTTAATGTAATCACTAATACAAGCAAGATGACATTTAATCCAACGATATTGAAGGAAACGATCCTAATCTAATGGAGTATTAAAAGACACATGCAAGATGACATTTAGTTTCTACCAAGAACAAGAAGTACCTTTTACTTCAGATAAATATGTTATCAACATTATAAAAAATGTATGCACACTATTAAAATTTTCTGACAATGATCAATATGGTCAACTAACAAACCCGTTGACCGTCAATATTTAAATATCAACCGTGGTTTTTTATAAAGCTAGTAGATGTAGAAATTTGGGTATTTTATGGTTCTGTGTATTTTCCGTAATTAAAAACTCGATGAGGATTTTAATTTTTTTTAGATATCGCCTTTTGACTTCCTATAGTGGCCAAAATAAAAATGAAAAAATAAACTTTTTTCAACAAAAGAAAAATTTCCATTAAGCTTTCAAGATACGGTTTTCCTCAAAGAAGAATCAATCTGGAGAGTGAGAGCTTACATGGAAAAAAATCACACCTCGAGCTCGAGCCTTCTTAGCAAGAAGGTCGGCTTGGATATTTGAAGAACGAGGAATAAACAATAACAAGAAAGAGGAAAATAGATATTTAAGAGAAAAAAAAATCTTCCAACTCTGAAGCAAACAAGGGCCAAACTTCCGGTAAATCCGTGATATTAAGAAGATTTTTGCACTTTGGCAATTGTACTTGTACTTTAAACCATGTAATTGTACTTTGGCAATTAATTCAGTATATTATAAACCAAAGCAATGGTAAAAATAATAATAGATTAAAACGAGATATTATTCTGAAAGTGTCATTATTCGAATTCAAACCCATATTTTAGATGTTGGTGACAAATAAAAAAAAAGGATTAATTATGAAATAATAATGAATTTGATCACTGTCTTTCTGGCTAATTAAATACTAAACTTATAAAAGTAATACTATTAAATTTCGACGGGTTTGTCGTTGTCTAGTGACAGTCGGAATGTCTTTGTTCGTCATAAGAGAAAAAAAAATGAAATTATAGCACAGACAAGGTGGTATGTTGGTGTTGATAATGGATTGAAAATTAAAAAATATCAATCTTATTTTGTATAAAACTATTGATAATTCATACGGCAAGTGATGATGCCTGCATGCAGATTGCAGAGTACATGTTATTGAATATGGCCTTGACGTGCATAATGTCACACGTGTTCACTTTTTGCTGGCTTTCCACGAACAAAGGATTTGATTCCCAATATCCTAATGGCAATGATGATGATATAAATGAATTCTTACAATAATACTAACTATATATTCGATTCCGATCAATGTGAAATGTTAAATCCTAAAGAAGTTTGTGATATATTTGTATTTCTTTATTTTGGTTGGACAATCGTATTAAGAACATAGGATATGACAATCGTATTAAGAACATAGTAGTAAATATAGTTTATTCTTTTAACAGTATCCTTTTATTTCATTTTTTTTTTCTCCCCTAAAAAAAAAGTATATGACACTGTAACTGTGACATAAAAACGTAAATGTCCACAGTCACCATACACGTGGGTCTCACGTGCACCATGCGATGGGATCAATCAGTGTAAATGTTTTTTAGTGAGACCGGAGAGTCCGAGTCGGGATTCCATAAAACATTAATTAAATTAAAATATTTTAAATTTTCAATAGTCAAGTGCAGGGATATTTACTACTAATTCGTAGTATAGAAGAAACGTCGTCGTTCATAGTTTAAATTCGAGGAAAGTTCTCAATTCATTTTATTAACGAATTAATATTATAGTTCCATGTGAATTATCCCATGTGTGAAAAAATTATCGGCAATCATCTCAAAACGGAGAAGCTGCTAAATACGACGGGAAATTCTGATGATTAGGGTTGAATCTTTGATTAGTGCTCAAATGTATCTTAATTTCTTAATGATCATAATAATGTTTATACACGAATATTGGTTAATTAGCGACGGGAATGGCCCCACGATGGGGAGATAAGACAAAACACCGCCTACCAAAGTGTGAGAGAGAGAATATACTTTATGGGGTCCCACCCTTGCTTACGTCATCATGGAATAGAACCTGAACCAGAAATCGCCTGTCCATCCTTTGTTTCTTTGTGATTGTTTTTGTTTTTGTTTTTGTTTCCCCGTTAAACTACCACACTGGAGAGAACATGCAATTATTTCAAGAAATTATATAGGGTTACTTACTCCACCTGCTTTATAAAGTATAACCGCATTAAAAATTGATAGATCCATTTATTTTTACATTAATACAATAACAACTAGACATATACTTGCACAGCAAGATAATATGATTACAAACTCGATTGATATATATCGTTTCATTTCCTTCTGTTATTTGTTTTATGTGCTTTTCTCTGGTATTCAAAAACTAAATTATAGCTCGTAAAGAATACTTACAAAAGAAGCATTGGTATGATGTGAGGGAAAAAAAAAAAACATTGCTATGATGCATTTATGAAACATAATCACAAGGTTATTTATTTTTCAGAAAATTTTACTCGAGTAGCAGTAATATTCATCGGGAGTTGTTTATGTACCTTCCTTCTCTCTCGTTTATAGTATACGTTTGAACAGCTAATTATAATGCAGAAAGCCAAACTAATAATGTTCAATTATAGTCTTGCAATTCAACATCAGTAAATGATCATTTTATCGCAAGAAGAAAAATTGAAAGAAAAAAAAAGACAATATACAAAATTGCATCAATAGATATATTCGCAATGAACCGGTTCATAAAAGACTTGAAATTTTATACAGTATACAGGGGAATTGGAGATGATGCTCATACGGCCATACCTGTTGGTCGATCGAATATACATACTTATTAACTAGTTTGTTGCTGAATTTAACTACACAGGACCAATACTGAAAAACTACTACATAGGTTTATAGTCTATCACTAATTGGTATAAAGATTCATATTACAACTCAATATATGTTGTTAACTCATAAGTGTTGAATCATCTTTGCTAATTAATATGTATAAATTTTATTTCAAATCGGAAAAAAAACATTTGTCCTGAACCTAAACTTTGTCCGGAAAAAAAACAGTATCAATGATAATTCAAAGGATTGATCTCATAAAATTAGGACAAATGTAAACTCATAAGTGTTGAATCATCCTTTGCTAACTAATTATTAGGACTTCACATCGACGGTGCAATGAAATGAAATGATAATTTTTCCCCTTCAAACTGCTCGCTTTATTCTTACTTGATTTATTCGGCTCCATATGTAATTTGGATGCTTTTGATAAATATTTATTCGAATGATCGTTTATATTATACAAAAACTTCTGTTGTTGCCATAATTATACGTATATGCATATTTGTATATGTCACATTTTATCATTTGACTATGAACTAATAATGACACAAGGAATTATTAAACAAACCAAATTGACATCACTGAAAGAGCGCTATTGTCCATTCAACGACATCAACTTATTCGAAGGAATATAAAATTGGGGAAATTATAGTACAGATAGTTTTTTCGCATGCATGTAAGCAATAATAGTATAATTTTTTATATATTTCCTCTTTTCGTGTGTTTTGTGCAAGTGTATGTGTATCTCAGATGAATTATTAACGAGAAGACAGAGAGAAGGCAGAACAGAAAGCAATAAAGGAATCTCGTGAATGCGAATACATATGCACAAGCAAATTCCCCATTATTAATGAATTCTATGGGTGTTTTATGGACCTTTCAAACTGCTCTTGACGCACACTGTTTTGTGGTGAATGTGAAATGAAGTTATAGAAAAGTTTAACCATTCAAAACATAAAATAAATAACAGTAAATGACGTTAGTCAGTGAAACTGCTTGATGTAATCTTTGTTTTATTATTTAGAAAAACCTAATTTATATTTCCAGCCACATGAGGAAAGGTAGGAATCGCTGACGCTGAGAGCCGCCCAAACGTTTCTGGTGGCTGAGGAAGTGAAGAGGAAAGAGCATTGTGTTGGTCAATTGGGTCTTTGAAAGCAGTTTCCTTCTTTACTTTATTCAGATATTATTTTCTTTAGCAAATTTCTTATGAATCTATTAAACCAAAATTTTAGTTAATCTAATTATGTGGTTGACAAAATAATACAGAGTATAATAAAAGTAATGACGATATAAAAAAAAGTTAGATAAGACTCTACGCATTTTCTTTTATGGATAATGATTTCTATATAGGATATGTGTATACATTTCGTACGCTGTGTAACTATTAAAAACAAAAAAACTAGTACAAATCAAACGCACAGCGCCACACGTGTCAAATCCAGTGAGTTGGAAAAGGATTTAGAGGAGAATTATCTTTGTCATTAGTTGTTTTACATAAAAATGGTGTTATATTTATTTTTGTTCCATTTAAGACGTAACATATTAATTTTGCTTTCAAATGCAAAAAAAATACTAATGGGTTTATAACATTTTCATATGTGTTAGTAGTTGCAATTCACATTCTAACTATGAATTTCAGTAATCACATAATCTGCACTTGAGACTGGACGTCTCTTCTAATTTATGTGTAAGTCAAATGTTTAATTAAGATAGTAGAAAACCAGATTTGAATCATTTCTTTTAACAGTTGGATGTAAATCTTGTCATAAACTATTTCTGTAGTTTTTTATTAGACCCTACTTGTTAGAATTGAGAAGGATGGAAAGCCTCTACATATTATATTTTATTAAGTTATTCAGTAATGCTCTTTAGTCTTTACCAATCACGTCATTTTAGCGGATAACTTCTGTTTAAAATAAATTTTATTTAGCCTTAGTAAACTCATCGGCTAATTGATTGGTTGTAATAATATATAGAGTCTTCACTTGCTCATGAAACCACATGATAATGTCTTATGTATTTTTTGTCATTTCTTTTTTTCTTTAACACATGTTCAAAAACTAGTTTCGAAGTAAGTAGAAAAGAACTTTGCAATTTACCTTATATCTTCGTGTACAAAAGACAGATGAAGTAGAGAGCCCTAGAATCAACACATGATGGTCCACAAGGACCACAACAAATGAAAACCATTCAACAAAAAAATAAAAGAAAATTTTGAAGGAATCTATGGAAAATTATTAGGTCCTACATTAAGATACAATTTTTTTCTTATAAAATTTTAATTTTCGTAGATACAGTCATACATAAACTTGATTCATTGAATATAATTATAATGATATATATTGCCCTCAATTATCATATGCAAATGGTAGTAAGTAAGGCTGTCAACAAGAGAGTTAATAACTTTCCAATGAATCCTTATCTATGTACCAAAGAACACACTCACTATAGAGGTAGAAGAATAGTAGTAAAATCCTATCCTAACCGGTCACTTAATGACACGTGTCGACATCATTATCCCATAATGGACAAACTCGAAACCGCCACAAGGATTTCCCTCGACACCTGTCAGTCAGTGAAAGGAGGTTAAACCCATGTGTAATTATCACTCTCTAATAAGGGTACTTCCGTAATTCTACAATCGTTAAGATCTATATAAAGACTACTCTTTTCGAGCTCTTATCCGACGGAAAGAAAGAAAGAAAATTAAGATTTGATTTCGTGTTTTAGCTCAAAATTTGTTTGTAAAATCTCTCTCTCTCTGAATTTTGAGAAGGAAATAAAGAGATAAAAATCCTTTGAAGGGAATGCAGAGAGATGGTCGGAGCAACGCCGGTGAAGACTAAGCTGTGTGATCGGTTTAACCGATCTGTCGGCGGCAGGAATTGCCACCGGAAACACGTCGAGGACGGGTGATCCAATTTCAAAACTCTCGAATTCTCCGTAAAACTTTTTTTTCTTTTTTCTTTTTTCTCTATTTTCAAAATTTTCAAATCATCGTTGTAAAAAAATTATGGTCGGAGCAAAACCGGTGAAAATGGTGGAGAGTGGACCTGACGGTGGTGTAAGCAACAGCACAGGGCTGCTTCACGGCCGTTACGAGCTAGGTCGACTTCTAGGTCACGGAACGTTCGCGAAGGTGTACCACGCGCGTAACGTACAAACCGGAAAAAGCGTGGCGATGAAGGTCGTTGGTAAAGAGAAGGTGGTGAAAGTTGGGATGGTGGATCAGATCAAACGAGAGATCTCAGTGATGAGGATGGTGAAACATCCAAACATCGTCGAGCTTCACGAAGTCATGGCTAGCAAATCTAAGATCTATTTCGCCATGGAGCTCGTACGAGGCGGTGAGCTATTCGCTAAGGTAAGTAAAGGAAGATTACGCGAAGACGTAGCGCGCGTGTATTTCCAACAATTGATCTCAGCCGTTGATTTCTGCCATAGCCGTGGAGTTTATCACCGAGATCTGAAGCCGGAGAATCTGTTGTTAGATGAAGAAGGGAATCTTAAGGTGACTGATTTTGGTCTCTCTGCTTTTACTGAGCATTTGAAACAAGACGGGCTTCTTCATACAACTTGTGGAACTCCGGCGTATGTTGCGCCGGAGGTTATACTGAAGAAAGGATACGACGGAGCAAAGGCGGATCTGTGGTCTTGTGGCGTTATACTATTTGTGCTTCTTGCTGGTTATTTGCCTTTTCAAGATGATAATCTTGTGAATATGTATAGGAAGATTTACAGAGGAGATTTCAAATGTCCTGGTTGGCTTTCTTCTGATGCGAGAAGACTTGTCACGAAGCTTCTTGATCCGAATCCGAATACAAGAATCACTATTGAGAAGGTTATGGATTCTTCCTGGTTCAAGAAATCATCAGCAACGAGATCAAGAAACGAGCCAATCGTCCCCACAACAACCAGTGAAGAGGATCTTGATATCTCTGTGCACAAGTCGAAAGAAGAGACGGAGACGCTAAACGCGTTTCATATAATCGCGTTATCTGAAGGGTTCGATCTGTCCCCGTTGTTTGAAGAGAAGAAGAAAGAAGAGAAGAGAGAGATGAGATTCGCGACTTCTCGTCCGGCGAGCAGTGTGATATCGAGTTTGGAAGAAGCAGCGAGAGTTGGGAATAAGTTTGACGTAAGGAAGAGTGAGAGTAGGGTGAGGATCGAAGGGAAACAGAATGGCCGGAAAGGGAAATTAGCGGTGGAGGCGGAGATATTCGCGGTGGCTCCGTCGTTCGTCATGGTGGAAGTGAAGAAAGATCATGGAGATACTCTTGAGTACAACAACTTTTGCAGTACAGCTCTCAGACCAGCTCTCAAAGACATTTTCTGGACCTCTACACCTGCTTGAATATGAGTTCTTGTGAGTGTGTTTTTAATTCATGTGTTGTGTGATATACTATTGTTGTAATCTAGATTCGATTCGTGATTCTTGTTCTTGATTCTTAATGTGGGATCGTGGACGTTATGTTGCGTCACGAAGCAGAGAGTGTTGTTTGTTGTGTGGTGTAGAATGGTTGTCTTAAAGATTCCATTATCAATTAATGATATTTATGACTCTTTTAAGAATGTTCAATAGTCAATTTTTATACATACTCTCTATCAATGTCTTTTATTTTTATTTTGCACGTCTCTTACATTGGAATGATTAAGACATCAACTCTTTTAACTCTCTCTAATTTGGGTCCAATATGACGAGTGTCGTATTGATTCATATACTACTCTCTAAGATTCATGTGCATATTGAATTATTGATTTTTGTTGAGTGTGGACATAAGTCCTTTAATTTATTATACGTTTTAGCTTTATTGAAAGCCTATTGTGCCCCATTAGAACTCTCAAACAACATTCATAACAATTTGTAAGATTAGTAAAATCATCAAATTACTTCAGTCACTTAACAATAGCAATTTGAACAATTGGTGGTGATTGTATGATTACTGATAAGATTTGTTTTTTTTTCATAAAACAATTGATTAAAGTGATGAGTATTAATTGATCTGTTGAGAACCAAAAAAAAAAATAGTGGAGTAGAAAAGTAGATGGGTTCAGATGAGTATGAAATGAAAAAGGAGGATTAGGTGGGCAGCAAAACAAAAGTGGAAGTTGCGTGATTGGGATGGATGTTTCATGAACCCGATTAATATATATTATCTCTTTTACATTATATTAATAGAATTTCATCATCATATTAAACATGTGATCTATAATCTGTCACCTAAAAAATAAAATAACGCTCTTTCACTGCTACTCGTGAAGGATTCTTTCGTTTCAGTGCCACTCGAGTTTCATCGGCCTCGGCCTATAATTTGACGGCTATCAACCAAACCTTTGATACTCTCGGGATTGTTTCCGTATGTAGCTCTCATCGAATTAATATTCTTCAGTCATCGTGTGTGTATAGAATTCTATTATAACCTTCAAACATTATTAAATTTTGAAAACATAACCACCTGTATTGAGTATTTTTAACTTTTTCGAGCAAAAACCTGAATTGTCGGCCACCCAGATTAAATATATAAAACTTTACAGATTTAAAGGTTTGGTTTATCTAAGTTTTTGTTATACAAATCTATTACTGCCAAGTTACAAGCACTAGAATTTGCAGACACTGAAAATAGTAATAATCTTAGAAGAACCTTTTGCCATTTAACTATATATATATATCCAATTTTTAAAAAAGACATCAAAGAAGTGATAACTGAAACACATTAATCTCTGGTCTAACCATATATAAAATATATCGAGGCTTATCACATAATTCATCAACTGCAAGTTGGATTTATGATTTACCTTTTCAACAGTAAATGGAACTGGTGGATTTACTCGGTAGGAGGGGTCAGGACCGTATGGTTTACTTTTTGAACTTTAAGGGACAAATCATATATTATAAAGTCGAATAGGGTGAGACTGATCGATTGGCATTCACATCCACATGTGTTTTAATTTTATGTTTTTTATACTTTTTAGTTATTTTTAATCAGACGAGACATGATGAATATGATCCCCCAAGATATTGGCTTTTGTTCTGTCCACAGAACTCGAAAAGCTACGACATGTGAGGACCGTTGAAACGTTCTCCATGTGGTTTCTTATCCATTCTTCTTGGAATCGAGACGATCCATGTTCCAAATAGTGACAACTATACTAATGACTTTGATGCAGAACAAACAGATCTACCGAACAAATAGATTAAGTATAGTTATTAGTTAGTGTTGAATAGTTAAAGCATAATAGATAAAAGTCCGTGCAAAACAAATATAATTAGTGAAGAAATATATTAATCCGACGGAACAAGTAGTGCAGTAGAACAAACAAATTGAACAAAAGTTGAATGGTGATTACAAAGTGCAGTCATATAACTATTTTTATTACTTGAAACCAAGTAAAATATATGCTGGTCGATAAAACAAAGTTATACATCTTTTGAAACTTTCATGAGCCTTTCATTTAGAATTGAAAAGAAAAATATAGAAGAACTTGATGTAATTTAGGTTGCTGGTGTACGGTTCAATCGGGATTATAAAACATGAGAAAGTAAAACATTCGCACTATACGGACAGCACCAGAAAGAAAACGATGTTTGTGAATGATGAAAATGTGAATAACGCAGTTAGACCATACCGCACTGCACTTTTTCATGTTACTTACTCATAACCAAATGTAATTAGTGACATGTATTTCTTATACATATATAAAATAAGTATTGGCATAAACTATATTCGCAACATAAATTTAGTCTTAAAATTACGTATGGGGTGATCTAGCTAAATTAATTTTCAGTTTGAAAAATTGATCTCATGCATTATGTCATACTTGGATTAAAAAATAATTATAACCTTCGTCGTATAGATCAATGAGCCTGATATGTCACATATGTGTTAATATATTGTTGTTCATTGGCGGATTGACACAATTCAAGTTGCATGTGGGTGAGGCCTAAGGGGTAGAAAATAAAAATCGAGGGTTAATTAGATCAGATCTTATAATAGAGATAAAAAACATAAATGGAGTTCTCTGTTCTGTCATTGTGCTTCGGTGTAACACGTCCTCATATTGCCAATAAATTAAAGTTCCAACAAAAATATCTTCGGAACTATTATAAGGAAAATAATAGAGAGGGAATTTTCTTTAAATAGTTTTTTAGTGGTTGAATAATCTCTTAAATTTTATTTTCATAATTTGCATTGGTTGGGCTGTTAAACATATGCATGTGGAATCTGTGGGACTAACAGAACTATGTCACAAACTTGCCACTGATATGATTTCAATTAGTGATAGCAATTAACTAAAAACAAGAATAATCAATGTACATACATATATGATAAATCCAAAATGTTAATAATACTTTATTTCTTCTAAAATATTAAACACAAGCACAAAGCATATCGCTTCTCTTTTCTCTTTTCTCTTTTTTTTTTTTGATACGATTTGCTCATATCTTACTTTCTCCGGTATCAATTATCAGATACCAAAACGTTTAAAGAAAAAATGGAATACAGCTTATATAAACTGTTTATGAGTGTATATATGAGTGCTTTTTTGTATTTGGGGACTGGGGTTCAAGGATGGATATTGGATAGTCCAACCAAGTATTTTAGTCCACCATTTAACATGTAAATAATTGAAAGTTTAAACCACGGCCATGTGCAAAACTATTAGAGTCGAAAGAAAAGAAGAAAACTATTAGAAAAGGTTGGATAAAATTTTATGTTCAAATAAAATATTCCAGACTAATTCGAATATGTGCAAAATTAATTTTGTATCCAATTCAAGTCTCTAAATCATGGTCTATCCCCGGTTCAGGTTTTAATTAAATATTTAAAACTATATTTGAAACTAGCAATTTAGGTTTGACAATAAATAACTAGAACCAAACAAACGATACATCTAAAATAATCAATTCATCGCAATTTTAAATTAATACTGAACACAATCAACGACAGGGAAAAATGAGAATACTAAAAAACACTAATAGGATCACACTAACAAAAACTATGGAAAACATACTGGGCAAAGCATTTTTCCTTATATATATATGAAACAACTTTTTTATTCCGTGGTATAAAGGAAAACTTCAATTAATTTGTTAGGTGATAGATATTTATGAGTATAGATGTTCTGTTGTTAAGTTTTATTTAATGAGTACTTAGAATAATCGAGTACTGGTTCGGTGAGGCTTAGGGACATTGGGGTCAGGTCAACGTCCAATAATTGATGTTTATTTAATTTTCCGCAGATACAAAAAAAAATAACTTTAATTTTGGATTCAACAATGTGTAAACTATAAAATTCTGAACTTAGGGTTTTATAGTTCAAAAAGTAACAACTTGGGGTAGTAAAAGAAATAAACGCAATTTTTTTTCAATTATGAAAATATTAAAGTAATATAATAAAATTGAAATTCCTAAATTTTTAAAAGATTCGTCTAAATGAACTTATGTTAGGTTGACTGTTAAAATCGTTTTGTTAACTATTAAAAATGTGTACTCCCTTATCAAATTTGCCGAAACCCTCAAGTCGACTTAACAGATCATTGTGTGAAAATTGTGAGTGTTTGAGGGGAAATTTGCAAAAATTACTCAAAAGAAAAGGTCAGTTTCAATTATAAAAGGCGGGACTTGAGAGATTGGTGTCATAACTCATAACTACTAATCAGGCCTCTTGAAGATTTGTTGACTATTGACAATTTATATGAGAGCCCAAACAGTGTGCTAGAATCTGATTGAGTAAAATTGGGCCTAGATTGATAAACTTGGGCCAGCTTCAGATTTTAAATTGTATAATTCATGGTTCTAATGTCAGTTGATACGCAATAAGGACACACCAAACAAAAATAAATATGGAGTCAATCGACCGAGTTAGTCATGCGTATATTCTTTGTTTTTTGTTTTTTTTTTTTTCTTCGGCATATTGTTTGCGTATCTTTCAATTATCACTAAACGGCACAAAATTCAGCACTTCTCAAATTTTGAGATAATCTTCTAGAGGTTGGTTCTTGGACTTACCGGTTTTGGAAAAACTGACACGATTTAAGAAAAACCAAACCGGGCCACGTTCCTGCTCGTCAAGTAAGTTTGACTTTCGGTCCTTACAACATATACTGGCACTGTACAAAGAAGCATGTTTGGAGACACCCATGTGATACAGTTTGCTTAGTCCACTCGAATATCTCTCTACTCACACATTACAAAGTATATATAGAGGGGAGTGAGACATACCAAGATACTAGTGGTACAACATGTTTGTGAAATAACAAATATAAATGGAAATAAAACGTGGACAAATGAGATGTAGATAACTGCCAAGTCTAAAGTTACTAAAAATAAAAAAGTGATATAGCTTTTGAGTTTTCATAGCTAGTTTTCTTCTTTCCCATCATCATCATCCCTCAAATTTGAGTTCCTTTTTTTTTTTTTTCTTTTTTTCTTCTTATAATTACTTTTATTTGAGCTTCTAGCTCCCCTATATGTATGTGTACAACGCCATTAATATTTCCCTAAGCGAAGACAAATTTTTTCACGTGCGAAAGAATCCAAGGAGTACTTATAGAAGCATCCTAGCTAATCCTGTGAATATCACGAGATTAATGTCTTTACATTAGATTTCATGAATGATATTCACAAGTTTTTTTTCTTCAATATATGATAAGTAATGAACTAATGATTTATTTGTTAGTGTGTCGGTGTATATATATGTATATGTTGGTGATCTCTCATAATATGTATTGAGCCTATGGGGTAGGACAGTAGGGGAAGATAAGATTGTACAATTTTAAATATAAAGTTAACTATTTTAGATGATAAATATATGTTTATTGATTTTATATGGTTTATGAGTCGATCAATCAAATTAGTTAATTAGAAAGTTTGCATAGTTAACCACACGTCGTGCAGTGTGCTAGTATCAGTAATTAAATGTGTACCATGGTCTCGTTATATCTATTATTGTTTCAATTCGACAAAATGATTAAAAGCTTCGATAATCGAAACTTATATTTTAAGCAGAGGATAGTACAAGAATTTTGTCACTTGATTTTATGGTGCAATCTTAGATTTCCAACATTTTAAAAAGTTCTAATACTTTATAGTTTTTACTCATCTATACATTTAGATAATGTTGGTGACATAATCACTGAATGTAATCACAATTGTGTCTAAATTTTGTATTCTAAAACTGAATTGAATCGCATAATCATGTCACTGTTCCAAAATTCTATGATTTACTATTCAAACCAATGATTTTTATAATTGTTATCATAGTTTAAAAATTACAAGGAAGATAACCAAATGGGTATGTAAAACCTGAAAGAGGAAATATAATTTGATCAGATAAAGATTGAGAACTCATACTAATTAGTGGAAGTGTACAATGTACCAACGCCATTAATAATTTCAATTTTCAGTATAAATAATATACGGAGTTAGTGGAAGTGTTTTCACTGGCATTAATTTAACTGACGTGACTAATTAATTAAGATAAGAGATGTACTAACAGACAATAAAAAAGACTCATCATGATTAGTGTCCAAAAAGGAAATTCGAAATCTGACCCAATTAAGAAAGAACAACACTTTAAAATTTCTATTAACCTAACTAATTGAGCCTTTGACCCCCCCCAAAAAAAAAAAAAAATTCATCAGTTTTTAATTATTTAGCAACTGATTTTTCGCCATTACTTGATCTTTTAATCGTCGATTAATTTCCATACTTAGTAAAATATCGAACTCATTTTTCATTTGCTTGGTTGTTTCTGGACAACGCATCAAACTTTTTTGGTTATAGAATGAATGTTGTTAACTCAAATTAATAGGAAAGAAAAGTAGGTCTGAATTCATTGGACATAATATAGTCAGTCTTCACAGATTAGTAGTATTTTTCGTCGGCTGTGTGACACACGCGCCACCATTTGGGAAAGTTAAAGACCCAATTTGTTACAGATTTGACCCACCAGGTGTGTCTTTTGTCCACTCACTACAGGACACGTGTCTGAAGTCCTCTAACCCTCTTAACAAAACATCATTAAAAAGAAAAAAAACCAAAAAATTAAAGGAAAGTAAAAGAAAAACCACAATCTCCGTAATCTTGGAACCCTTCCTCGCTACACAATCTCTCTCTTTATAAACCGATGGCTTCGCCATTACAGGTCCATATGCAAAGAAGACGAAAGCAATACTCACTAAACAACGAGATCTTGTATAAGTGAATTGAGGGTTCTCGAGTATTTTTGTTAGGGTTTCGGAGAGATCTGTGAGAAGGGTTCCAGAGGGAGAAGAAAGTTGAGTCCTTGCAGAGAGAAATCCATAATCCATATATATATATATATATATATTAGGTTTTTATTTGAAATAGTTGTAAGAAGACAGAGAAGGTGATTGAAGAAACACAACAGAGAAAACTGACAGAAGAGAGTGAGCACATGCAGGCACTGTTATGTGTCTATAACTTTGCGTGTGCGTGCTCACCTCTCTTCCTGTCAGTTGCCTACTCTCTATTTCTCTCTCTCTTGCCTTCTCTCTCTTCTCTATCTCAAAATTGTTTACACATTTTCTTCTTATCTTCTTATCATCTCTTTTGTTGTGCACTTGGCTGGTGATGTGGATGAGATATCATATAAGTTTGTGTTTTCATTATCATAAGCTTATGTGTTTTTTTTTCTTTCTATATATTTGTGTTTAAGTGGGTGGTTGCTTACGCGTAAGAATGTTTGTTTTAAAGCAGTTTGGTGGAGAAAAGCTCGGATTTTTATATTTGGATTTTTCTATAATAATAAATGTAAATTGTTGAATGTGCTTTATGGTTGTTTTCTTCTAGTGGATCTAGGGAAAGCTCGAGTTTTGATGATCATGAGAACCCCAACCGGTACACATTCTTCTCAAAGATTAATTAACTATTATTGATTATCTCTTTGTCTTCTTTTTTTGGATGTAATCTGAACAGCTACATGCAAGTGAACCTCTGATTATGTTTTTTTATTTTTATTTTCAGAAAGTAGAAGTGGATCTCAGGTTTTGCCAGAAGACATAATGATGGATGATCTTTGTTGATTCTATTTCATGTACAACCCTCGTTGTGTACCGTTTTAATGGAAACATTAAAATTTTCTCTGAGCAAGTTGGTAATGAAGAACTGAATCCAGCTGTTTGTTCTTAAAAAGGTCTTTGATCTATAATTTCCTTTTTTTGTGTTAGGTTTGTACGGATTAATGCGAGTTGGCATTGAAGTCTATCTTGGAATTAATGCGAGTAGGTAGAGAGATTCGCTTAATTACTTGATTTCTTTGCAAGTTGAGATCCAAAAGAAAAAAAGTTGAACCCTATACCTAATGCTTTCTATTGTCCTTTTTCCTTGCAAAGTTTCTTAGTTTTCTTTTTTTTGCTACTGAATTTGCTGCGAAATTTCTTTTGCTACTTCGTGTTGTGTATCTTATGGTGCCAAAGGCAAATGTTACTTATTTTTTATTAATCTAGTTTATCTTATATGGTGCCAAAGGAGGTTTTAAATGATATTTCCTGCCAAAGGAGATAAAATCTGTTATTTTCTACAGAAGTGATTGATTTAGTTAAGTTTCAGGATTGAGATATTTCATCTGGTTGGTTTGATAATATTGTGTGCTGGGCAAGCTTATTTTTTCAATGTTTTGATGAGTTTTTTCAAAATCCAATTAAGTGCTTTGAAATTAGATGCCTAGTTTTACTTACTAAATGCATTATAATGGGTTGTATATTTTCTTCAGAATGTGCTTTATGTTGTTTCCATTGCTTAACAAAATTAATTAGCTTTTTCTAACTAATCTTGCTTTAACCATTTAATTAAGAACAGTCTTTGTGTTGTGTTTGTGTTTGATGAAATCACATTGTGAATTGATTTACTGCTACTGGTGTTAAATGTGCTTTACTCTGAAATCCATAAATGAAGTCGTGACATAGATAACAATGGATACATATAAAGAAATGCTAATAAAAATCTTGTGTTGTTTTACTGAAATGGTTGATCTTAAGTTGCCTAATTGACAATATCTCATCTGATGTTATTCTTGGTTGGTTTGATCTCTTGCTTTGTTGCCTCGGTTTATTCTTAATGTTCTTCGAATAAGGTTTTATTCAGATATTCATTCTTGAAATAATTTAATGGGCGAGTTCAAATGTACATTTCAGTTCAGATTCTGTGAGAGAGAGAGATAATTATGTTCATATATAAACCGTCTCAAAGATTCTTAATTAGATCTTGTTTTGATTTAGAGTATCATGTTCTCATAACCAGGGATTGAATGCCAGAGGCAGGTTTAGTCATAACGTTGATGCACCATCTAAGGTGTTAGATTACTATGTTGCCTTCCTTTCGTTTCATGTCCAATTATTAGCTGATAGGTAAACTACCACAAAAAAAAAGAAGAAGTGTAAGACCACTATGTTGTCTTCATTTGTAGGCTTTTCTGTAGCTCTAGAGACAATACCATGTTAAAAAATGTTTAGTTCATTGCCTTGTTTGATCCTTATGTTGCAAGCGAGTTTATTATAGTTGATATTGCTTTTGTGGATTTGCATACTTTCTTCACCAGAAGACTTATGCAAGAGAACATGGTGATAAAGCAATAATAATTAACAACTTGATTTTGTGTGTTTCTTGCTTTTGCAGGAGGATGAGATCAGAATCAAGTGGGAAGAAAATTCAAGGTTGAAAGTGTAGCAATCAGGAAAATCGATTATGTATGCATAGAAACATACTTTCCAATATAACAAGAGATTTCTAGCTCAAAGATTGTGGAGAAACATTTATTTCTATAGCACAGGTTGCTTCCACTTTGCACCTTGTGTATTTCATTGTTCAATTGTTTGATCATATATAGCATTTCGCAACTGTAGACCTTACGTTTGTTAGTAATATATAGAGACTTACACGTTTCTGAAGCATGGTGGATTCAGTGGGGGTTTGTTGACTGAAGCTAAAGATTGGCAGAACTGGTTGGTTAATCTGCTATATGATCACAAATGGACTTCCTTTGTATAATATAAATAGAAGTCAGTTTTTAGGTATTTGATTTCTTCTTTTACTTTCTGTAGTCAGCAACGTGATTCATGTCGATGGTGTCAATTCTTCTTCTGTAGTCAACAACGTGATTCTTCTTCATAACACCTTCCAAAGGAGTAGATAAATTTTTATCTTAATCTATGTTCTTGTGGGTCAGTCATGTACTAGAGATATCCTTAATTTGGCCAGTCTTCTCAACTCATATATATATGCTCATTTTTCTTGATGTTAATGTGTTGAGTTGATGTAATACAGAAACAAAGCAAGACGGTGTCTGGAGAAGCATTTCTCAACATAATCAAGTCTACTATTTTAATATGTTTTCTTAAGATTAAATATAGTAGGTATGATCAACTATTGTGAATCAGAAAACATGAATTTGTTTTGAATCACCAATATTGGTTTAGCCGCTAGCTTAATATACTATGTTCTTTTCACCTAGAGTTTAAAACTTTTGCCCCTTTTTCAGAAAGTTACTCCTCTGAAAATGTTGAACTGAACAAATAGATAATCACCAAAAGCTAGATGTTAGTCAACCAACATATGTGGCATAGCGATTTGTTGATTCATCAATTTTAAAATTCGATATAATGCGGACTAGTAGAACAATTTGGGTAGTTGGCCAATTAGTAGAAGGGGGGTTTTTATAATTTCTGCAACAATTTAAGATCATTGAGAAAATGGATCAAAACCTTACCTAAGAGCCGAGTAGTTTAATATTGATGTTCTGGTTACAGTCATCACAAAAATGAATGGGTGTGGTGTGGAGTTAGTAGCCACCCACTCATCGAGTCAAACTGTGTCCCACACTTTTTTTCTTTGTCAGCCTAATACTTCCAAACCTCGCCGTAATTTCTATTCCCATTAATGCCTTTTGGCATTCTATTAAACTTGAAGTCAAGACTCAAATCTCCTACCAAAACAATAAAAGAACGAGTATAACAAACTTTCCTAAATTCAATTCAGACTAATTTGTTTCCGAGCAAATACTAACTAATTGACTCCTACTATACAGAAGGTACTAATTTTTGCTATTTGGCCGATATCAGTGTTAAGAAAGTGACTTAGGCAGAGTTATACTATCTGGTATTTTTTGATCATTCCGAGGATTGATAGGATCAAAGTGAGATCTTATACCAATTTAATGTAATTATATAATGTTTAGACAACATAGCCCGGTGACCATAAACTTCGGTGATTTGGAAAAAAATCGTCAATATTGTGAGTATTATAGACTGGTGAAATCAAACCTGCTCAGATGTTCATTCATCTGGTCCGATCACTATATAAAAGTCCAGGTTCACATTTAGCCTACCTTTTCAATCTTGTGGTCCGATCACTATATATGTATCTCGACCTCTTTGGCCTAAATGATCATCATTAGCATATTTGTTAGACCGGACTGAATATGTGATACAAAACAAAATACCCATACAAAATTAAACCCAATAAAACATTGCAAATTAGATTAATACAAAAAAAGAAAGGAGACAAAACATGAGTGTGCCATTAGGGTGGTTTGTAGTTGGTTAACCAAAGTGTACGCAAAGACGGTTTCGTATCCTTATTCATTCTAGACTTTGACCAAAACCTATCTATCCCACTTGTCCTTGTCTTCGCTTTTTGTTTCCACCCAAAAAAGGGAAAATGAAACGGCCGTTATCACGGCTTGGAAACGGAGGGAGCATCTTTAACGGTGACCAAAGACGAACCGTTACAGTTAGCATTGGTGGTAGTGGAGAGGTTAGGAGACAAAGGAACGCCGGCTTCTCCAACGAAGTGGTTACGAGGAGGACACGTGGCCGTGGAGATGGTGGTGGCTAAGGAGATGGGCATGAGGCAAAGGCCTTTGCCTTGTAGATACTGCATGGCCGAGCCCATGTCCTCTTCCATTAGCTTTGCCACTTGGTGCTCCGTCATCTTCGTCGCCGTCTGATTCTCGCCGGAGGAGGATGTGTTTTCGTGGGACCCACCGGCATCCTGAAAATTAATTAAATCAAATTAAACCCAAAAAAAGAAAAAAAAACAAAACCCTAAAGCTATATGATGTAATTGAAGGTTTTGGAGAGAAGGTCGGCACGCGTGCTCTGCCCTTTTCTTCTTTTAATTTGTAGTTTTGTTTTTTTTTTACTCTTTTTGGAAATCTTTTGATCGTGTTAGAAAGTCGAAACTACTTTTGATTTGTCTTTGACCAACACTTTTTCCATAATTAAAATCCATTTTAATTAGTTTTTGCCTATGTTGGTATTTTATCATTAAAAAGTATCGAAAGTAATTAATTGATAAAATAAGAAAAAATGTGAACCTGGACCTTTTTCTATCTAAATCTTAATCTATACTATTTAACTTTGAAAATAATTAGAATTAAGAAAAAGAAGAAGGGAAATAGTTGAGGTTACCTCAGAGATTTGAGAAGAAGCAGAGGCGGCACCTCCCAGCCTACTCATGCTGAGTACCTGCATACATAATTTACAATTTTACTCCATTATTATTATATAGTAACTTAACTGTACATTTATGAGGTGATTAAATGTTTTAACAACCCAAAAGATAAATAATTACAAGATAATAGGGAGAGGGAGCATAAGGAATTTTAGTTGCAGAGGGCCAACATATTGTAATGTCAACTCAAAGGTAAGAAGAAGCTTCCAAATATAACAAAAATAAACTTTAAATACTCATATTTAAAAAAAAAAAAACAAAAATTAGAGAGAGATTCACCTTGACTTGGAGCTGTAAGAACTTGACATAATCGATAATCTCATCGAGCATTGATGCTTTGTCTGTCTGTTAATTATTATTTTTAAGAATAAAAAAACCTTGTTAGCAGTTCTGCATATGTTAGTACTACTATTTAAATCTTAGAATTAATTAGCTAATCAGTGTTTAATCATTTGACTGTGTAAAAGTCCAAAGCTCTAGTTAACCTACTAAACTAGTAGCAATTTGTGGATTGTGGTCCACATTATCAACTCCAAGAGTAAAACAAATCAATGTAATTCATATGGTTAACACATTATTTAATTTGTGAGATATAAACTGGAACTTTAGTCTATTCTTTTAATCGAATCTTACTAACCATGGACATGCATGGATGATCGAAAATTCAGATTAATGACGATTCAACAAATTAATATCAGTTGTAATGAAATTTACCTTGTTGCCATTAGGGACAAGTTCTTGAAGAGATTTCATTCTTTCCGCTATTCTCTCTCTCCGTAACTGGCCCATAAATTTCAAAAATATTTCAATAATGTATATATAATGTTATCAAAAAAAAAAAAAATGTATATATAACTTTATACTATATTCTCGGTAACTGAAAGCGGATAATGAGGAAAAAAGAAAAATGATCGAACCCGTTCGGCGATACTGTGAGGATCAGTGGCTTGACCTCTCCTAGCTCGGACTTTAGGCTTAGTCTGAGGCTGCGGCGTCGTACCAGCGGTGGTGGTTGACGCCGTCGCCTGCGACTGCGATTGCGTTTGACCTCCGGATCCCTAATGTTTTGATCACAAATGAGATTTAATTAATATTTGCTCTTTTGTAGTATTCGGAAATGAGAAGATAAAGTGAAGTATGAATAATGCCTGAGGGAGGTGGAAAGGAAGAGATCCGGCGGACAAGCCATTGAAGAGAGAGTCATTTGGATGGTGATGAGACGACAAAGGCATCATAGTGATCTGGTTTCTTAAATCGGCGTCGTGGTGGTGAAATCCAGCGATGGCGGCGCAATCGGAGGTGGGAGGTGGAGCATCGTCAAGGACGGAAGGCCAAGGAGTAGAGGAGAAGATGTGGTGGAGGAAGTCATCGTGGTCGAATGTTGCAGGAGGAGACTGGAGATGCGGAGAAGATGTTGAAGATGGAGTTATAAGAGAGGAGGAGTTCATGGCTTCTCTGATTTGTTTGTTTGTTTAAGTGATAATGAAAATGCTATTGAAATGTGAAGAGTTTGATAAGGCTTTATATTATTCGTGTTTTAAAGAGGGATGTGGAATTATAATATTTTAAATTTGTAGGATTCGATATGTTAATGTATATTTAGCAAATTATTTAAATCGTAACCATCATCGTCCTTACTTTCCGGATATTTGCCTTATTTAGTGTTCTTTTCATTTTAAAATTTTTTAATCACCAAAAGAATTCGATCATTGATTGAAGTCACGATTTCTTCTATTTTAAAATCCTCTGTTGATAATACTTATCACAATTTTTTTGCAGTAAGTACACCATTTTTCTATAAAATTATTTCGTAGTCGAATTGAAAGCTGAAAGGAATCAAAATAATTAGTTGAACTAACTTCACTCACATTATTATGACTTTTTAGTTATCTTTGTAAAACATGTATTTTGATAATTGGTCTATAATGTATCTACCAACGATGGTTTTATCCTTAAGTATATATATTGTACGATAGATATTAGGATAAACGATTCCGGAAGTTGTACGACTGCTATATATATCTATCATGGTACCAATGATAGTAGTTTCACTTATTTAGTGTTTAACAAATTTGCTAACTGAAAAAAACACACAGTGAAACTTAGGGGTGGGCATAATCGCAATGACAACTATTTAAATATTATATAAAATTTAGACATGTAGTATAAATGCATAAAAAGTATATAATTATATATATCCATTTGGGTAGATTCATCAATGATGCTCTCTGGTTCATGATCGATATTCTACTGTTTATAAATTGTCCCCAAGATCACAAACATGTTATCCCCTTAGACGATACTCGTGTTTAAGAATATAATTAGAAAACAATAATCAAATTAATAGGATGCTTCTTTTTGATTTAATCAAATATGACATTTTATCACAGGAAATGGTTGTTTTCCCTTGCTCTAAGTAACTTTTGAGAAACTCGGAATCCATTAAAACCAACAATAATAGTATATATAACAGAATATCATCATCATGTCATAACTGAGTTCTCTACTTTTTAAAATGTCAACTTTTAAGAAATCTTACAGTATTCATGTTTTTCTTTTTATAGTAACATAAAAATGTAAACATTGTATTCCCATTTTTGTCAGTTTATCCTTCTTGCAATCTTTCGTTACACTTTTTATAATTGGTATCCTTTAAAAGGAGTATTTTGGATATAGTTTACCAATGAAAATAGCATAGTACAAAAGATAGAAAAGGAAGATGAAAATTTGCAGTATATAAAAATTGATATATGTTTAATGAAAAAAGCAATTGTTTATGTTAATGTTTAAGAAAATATTAAGAGTATAATATTCCACATGTAAGCAAAATGAATTCAAACACGTTATATGCGGATTTACTTATGTGTGACCTTAAACATTTGAGGCTTGTTTTTCTTTTTTTTTTTTTTTTTTTTTTGGGTAACACTTTTTATGTATGGGAAGTTATCACATTGATTTTCATTTACGACATATAAGTGTGCTATCTATTGTTTCAAGGCTCTACGTTATATCACTTTAACATCTTATCATCGCTATAACTCATCTAAAACGGAGTATTAAATTAATTTTTTTATAAAATAAAATGTTTAATAAGTTTCGTCTATACATATTTAATTTAGTATAAAGATATACTACTTGTCAAAGCTAAGTAAATAATAGTATTGTGCAATAATATATGCATGATTAAGCACATGGGACATTCTGAGTTTTGCACAAACTCACAAGAGGTAGAGATCGGCTTTAATACATTTCCTTGCTATTTTATTAATTGCAAATGTTGGTGAGCATTGATGTACTACACAACACAGAAAGATCTACCATCTCATGTATCAGTACTACTAAGACAATGCATGTACACAAAATTAATGCAATAATTATTTTTGTTTGTGCTTAATAATGATGACTACCAAAATACGTATCAACTAAGGGGGGTGTAAACTATTTGGGCTATCTAATCTTATCCACTCTTATTTGGGCTTAAGGTTAGCCCATTCTCACATGTCTTTTAAATAGGTTCAATTTGAAAAAAAAAAAAAAAAAGATAACCAGAATAAACCTAACCGACTCGTTAAACCCAACCGCTTCTTTGATTGAGAACAAAAAGAAGCTTAAACCCTTCTTCTTCCGCCGCGTTCTCAAACTCTTTCCAAGCTCAAATTCAAGCTCAAGCCAAGCCTTTTCGATTGTTTCTCTTGTTAAGAACCAATCTTTTTGCTTTTGCATCCCTCTCCGTGATTTCGTTTCGAAAACGTAAGCTTACTTTTTTTTGCTGTTTCATTCTACAGTGCAGATTTTTTTTAACAGGAATTAAGTAATTAGATTGATAAACATAATTGCTACGGTTGGTAGTAGATGCTTTACCTTGTTTATTCTGGATTCAATTGTAAAAATTTGGAATTTTTGGAATCGAAATTTACTGTTTTGGAGATTGATTCTTTAGGAAACGCGGAACTTTGCACACTCTCTGAATCATGGCGACTTCAGCTGATGCTCGGGCGGTAAAGTCGCTCAACACTTCCGAGGGGCGTAAGAGATTTGTGGTACGTCTTCTCCTTCAGCTTTCTTGTATTTCCTGCTTCAGTTTCAATCAACCCTGAACCTTTTGCCTGTAAGGGAAGAGAGTTACTGAAGAATTTGGTCATAATTCGATAAACCGTGGTGATGGATGAGTTGATACATTCAGATAAACTTGGTTGTAGCTCCATGGAACTGAACACCTGTTAACTTAATGTTTCTTTGTGGGGTAAAGAGAGTGAGGACTTGTTTAATGTCAATGTTTTTGGGAATAGATTGTTTCTTTCAGACTTTTATTCTGGGGTTCTTTATTTTTGATACTTGGGCGTATATGTTAGCACATGTCTTTTCTTTTCCCTTCTAAAACTTCCTCCACAACTATCATGTTGATATTTATTTTCCTTTCGATTACCTGTCATAGTGTCCACCACATTAGTAAGCTCAATTATCGGTTTTCGTTGTGCCCTCTAATATGGCCGTTTGTGGTTTATTACTTCTGGATGCAGTTCAAGACTTTCTCTCAAAGAATCAATGACATTGACATCAACGTGTTTAGGAGCTTGGATAAGGTGAAGGCTGAGCCTTCAGAGGGATCTTCATTTTTCAGAGATTGCCTTGTAGAATGGAGGGTATGTTTGATTTTTTTGCCTTGGACCTCTACCTGAAGTTTCAATATTTTTCTTCTGGTCTTGGACTGTTGTATCCTAAGGTTAAGAATATAAGTAAATCAGTTATAGTCTTTAGTAATGCGTTACTAGTTTTGATTTTGCTTTATTAGCTGCTAGAAGTTTCAGTGGTTGAAACGATAACTAATGGCATTAATGCATATGATAGTTTGTTGGCACTGTGTCTTCTCGTTAGTTTGTTCTATAGGCATCTAGGGTGACCAGAGAAGCATTATCTCCTAATATATTGTTATGTCTGACTCAGAAGCTGCAATGCATATGATATACTATCGGGGTTGTTGCTGCTTTTTCTTTGTATATATCTAAGTCGTCTTGGTGCTCGATCACACTAACACTGACATTTCACTGAGATTAAATTTGGTTCATTTGGCTGGTTGAATGCAGGAACTGAATACCGCAGAAGATTTCATTTTATTTTATGAAGAAATGTTACCATTTGTTCAGACTTTGCCGTTGGTTATTTTGCAAAAAGAATTAATCTTCTCAAAACTTGTCTCTCGATTACAAATGAAAGCAAGATTGTCTCTGGAACCCATTCTCAGGTTTGCTAATTTCTGCTCATTCTTTTAGCCTGAAACCATCTTCCAGTGGATCATATTTTTTACATTTATGGACTTGTACTTCAGTTGTCATTTTTATCTGTATGCCACCGAATCTTCACTGTCAGGCGGTGTAGTTAATATACACTTCGAAACTACAGTTCTAATTCCATGCAAAATGTTTGTTTTTTTCTGACATCTTTGATAAAGAATAATGTTATAATGGTCGCTACATTTCTTCTCTTTTTCTACTTCTGAGAGCATGCACTTTTGTAATCTTCTTCTGTATAGAAGTATAAGCAATTTGTTTTTTGCAGGTTGATTGCTGCTCTATCAAGAGATCTCTTGGAGGACTTTCTTCCGTGAGTATTCTCGAACTCTTTATTGTGCTAGTATACTCTGAAAACGTAGTAACCCTTAATATGGCTTAGTGGAAGTAAATGCTTTGGAAAAGCTGATGAATTGCTTTAAGGTGCCTACAGAGTACTTCTTAATGTTTTGGAACTCTGGGTTATCTAGTTTTTAAATCCGTTTCCTTGCCATCTGAAGACAGATTTAGTTTTTTTTTTATCGATGTTAACACAAACTTTACCTTCCTTTCCTTCGATACAGTGGCCAAAAAGAGTTGCTACCTTATGAGTTATGACTTGATTACTGTCGCCTCAATATTATAAATGACAGTGCTAGACCACTAGGAAGTAGTTTTTCGTCTCGTCCTATATTTGACAGATTTTTTACTTTGTTTAAAGGGTCAAGTGTTTGACTGTTTGAGTTTTACTTGCGATTTCTTCGATAAAATCTTGTCCACATGATTGAAAATTTCTATCCAATTTCTTTTGTATTTTTCTTGGCTAGCTTCATTCCACGACTTGTGAACTCCTTGGTGACTTTCCTAAAAATTGGTGCTCATAAAGATCCGGAGATTATTGAGCAGGTTGTTGTTGTTCTATAACATATTATACACTCAGAACAATACTTAATTTATGTTCTTTTTGCTGAATACTGGCCTTTTTTTTTGTGTAGATATTCTCATCATGGTCTTCCATAATAGAGTTCTTGCGGAAGTATCTCATACGCGACATTGAAGGCATTCTCAGGTAAGTAAAGTAAAGAATTTCAATCTTATCTAGAATGTCTGTTTACTGTGATCGATCTGATGATTGCACATGGTCTTTCTTTTACTTAATGGATTAAGGGAGGCTGCCATAAAAATTGATAAAATTGTTGTTATCATCCTTGAAAGACAGTTCATGGCTATCACATGCTGTAAATGTTGTTAATCTAATTATTTAGGGTTTCTTCATCTTATAGATTTCATTTTTGATTTATTTTAATTTGCTATGCTGAAGGGATACATTGGAATTGAGGTATTACCCCAAAGAATATATCAATGAATTTATGTCAGAGTCCATGTCATTTTTGTTGAGGAATGCACCAGATGAGCAACTTGAAAAAGGTGATAATTTGGTTGTCATTTGTTTTTCCATATCTCTGTTAGGGACATTCCACTTTGTTCACAGTCCCGCTGATTCTTCTCTCTCAAACATTACAGGGATTAAGATGATCCTTTCTGAAGTTTCACATCCACCCAAAAAAGCTGGAGGAGTTGGTTTACTATATTATGTTATGAGGGGTACCTGTGGAAGTCGTCTCCATTCAAAAGCTGAGAGAGTTTTGAGGTTCTTGCTGGAAGATTCAACTTTATCTTTTTGTGATAATTTTCCTCAAGGCAAGTTTTCTTTCTATAGAGTTGTTAATATTATTTCATTTAGAAGTGTATTTTATTTAGAGGCCAGTGTGGTTGAATTTAGCTTCCTATTGGTTTTAATTCTTAGTGGAGAGGGGTAAAATTTAAAGAATGTAAAGTAGTATCATAGAGTTTTCTTATATTTGCGTATCCCTTTGCAGTAAGGTCTTCTGTGGTGAATTTAGGAATTAATGGTATAAGACGTGTTTTCTATTCTTTGGTGTATGGTTAAGAGACAATGCTTATCAACTTCTGCCTTTTCTTTATAAAATGATGAGAATCTTTGTTATTAACTACTTCAAAGAGGCTGTTAATCATTTATATCACAATTCTTCAATATAATACCCTGAACCTGATTTTCACGATTTATAATCTTTTTTTCCTTCTTAATTTTTTATCATGGTTGGATGTTGTATTTTGTTGCAGGCCCTGGTACAGTTGTGGAAGTTGTGAGTTCGGCTTTGCAGAGAATATGCGAGGATTTGGAAGCAGAAAAGATAGTTGTTATGTGGAAGTACTTGTATAAGAAAATAAACAAATCAATCTTAAACAGAAAATCAGTTTATTTAAGCCAATTGTTGAGTGTGCTTACTGCAGTTGTTAGGATTGAGAAAGGTCGCAAGGTTCATGGTGAGTAATTCAGTTGCTGATTTGCTTCTCGCTCTCACCCTCTCGTCCTATTGTATTCTCTTTTGGCTCACAAGGCAATATACATTTTTATGACTGTATTGCTGATTTTAGTTACTGTCACTGTGTTACAGATTACCCATCGTTGATTGGAATTGTGAGCCTCATTGTGTCAACTTTTTTGGCTTCCTCTGAGACCGTTGTAGAAGGGGATAACTTATCTGCTGTCCTTGATGAAGTTCTGCAACTGATATTATGTACAATCAACGGAGTCAATGAAATGGAAACTATTGCTTCGCAATGGGCACCAATTTTTTCCATGAAGAGTTCAAGGTATTATCTACTATTTTGCCTGTTTATATATTTAAACCTTTTTTTTTCTTTTTCTTTCTGTCTTGACAATGATCGTGTTTATTTTCAGTTTTCTGACTTTTTTACGGGAGTTCCTAGAGAAGGATCAATCTGTGGTGAAAACCTTTACAAATAATATATTAAGGCAAGACTCACATTATAGTTTTTTTTCATTAAATCTTCTTTGATTATCCTATATTTTTGTCTTAGCAACTAAATTATATTTTGCAGTGCAATTAACAATATGATTTGGGAGTCTTCTGAGGAAGTTATTCCTCTGTTACTAACATTGTGTGAGAAACAAGAAGCAAGTCACGACAGGGTGACCATAAATCAAACATTTGAGAGTAGATATGAGAGAATTCATGCGTTCTTGGAAGAAAATATTAAAAAGGTTCAACAGAATATCGAGAATACTGGATTAGGACAAATTGATGTGGCTGAGTTGGCTGCCATTTGGGGAGTTGTCAACTGTTATCCTTATTTTAAAGTGGATCCATCATTATTGATTTGCTTTAAGAAAACCCTCAGACAACGTTTGACAGTGTCGGATGGTAAGTATCACTGCATGATCAGTGTCATCTGATGAATTTTTTGGTGTCTTTGCTGTGATATTTCTTTCATTGAAGTGTTGTTCAGTTGAAATTGAGTTGTTCTCGAATGTGATTTCATGTCCTGGGATTTATCGTAACATCTTATGCAAGCGATGTTCTTTTCAGCAGACACTTTAAGTGCCCCAGATTTGATGTGGCAGAGCTTACTTGGTGCTGCTTTGAGGTCATGTTACAAACTGCCGGGAAGAATCAACCACAATGATCTAGAGGAATCTCTGTCTTTTGCTAGAGATTACAAGTCATGTGTAGAAGTGTTAACCCCTGTGGCTGATTTTTTGGATTTTATGCACAGGTGAGTTTAACTGTTTTTGGTTGTTATTCAGTGATTTCTCCATGTTTGATAACTCTGTGATGGTAGTCTGACCTATTTCCCTGTAAAAAATTGTAGGCCCGCATTAGCTCACGATGACTGGTCAGAGGTATATCCAGAACTTCAAGCAAAGAAGGCTAGAGATGCTTTTGACATTTTTTCTGGAAATTTGCGTCACCCAAACAAAGCCATCCGTCTAATGACTCTGAGGATTTTGTGCCATTTTGAAACTCTGTCGTGTGACCCTTCTTTTGAAGAGCATCCTCCTAAGTCGAAAATGAAAACCGAAGAGATTAAAAAATCTCTTCCTAAAGGGAATGTAAGTATATATCCTTTGTCTGTATTTTAAAAGCGTTTGTCTTCAAGCTAATTGCTTACTAGCATTGGTGACTGTATAACCATTGCCTCTGCACTCTATCATGCTATCGCTATTTTCTTAAAATTTTCCTTCATAATAATACCAGGTTCTTCAGTTATTACGCTCAGTCGAAGAGACTGCTCCCACATTGGATACTGGTCGGATGTTGGTCAATTTGATCTCTAATATACAAACGGATCTCTCCGCTGGCAGGATACATGCGGCATATTTTCAGCTTGTATTGAATGGGATGTTGGGACTGTTTCATAATAGATATTTGGATTTGGGGGGTCCAGCATCTGAGTGTCTTGCAGTTCTTTTGAGGAATCACACAAGAGCGGTGTGGAGTGATTTTGTTGGTTATTTGGGCCACTGCCAACTAAAATTTGAAACACTCCACAATCATAGTGAGAATGCGAACCACAGCATGGCAGAGAGGCATACTGGTAAATACCTATCTATTTCATCCCCTCATATAGTGAGTTGGTTCTTTCCATAAATTTCAAATATCATTTTTCACTTTTTGTTGCTCCTGTTTTAATATATTAGATGAAATATATGTATGTGCTATCTTATTCTTTCATCTAATCTCTTCGCGTTCTCATACTCTGATGCATGTTGTTATTCCTTTTAATCTACAGATCTGATTGGCCGTTTTAACTTGGTTGTCTTTCCGACGTCTGATAGCACACCTAATGCAACAGTGGTATCTCAGTTGCTCCAGACCTTACAAAAAGTTTCCTCTGTTGCTCAGTGTCGGGCATCTGAAATTCTCCCTTTGTTCTTGAAATTTTTGGGATATAACAGCGAAAATCCTGTGAGGTAATCATGTCTCTATATTTGTTCTTCAGTGTAATTTATTCAACTTTTGTCATCAGTTCTTTTTTCTATGTAGCAGTGTCGGATTATTTAATGGTCGAGTTTGTAAGGGAGAGGATTGGAAGAGTATTTTTATACAATGGTTGACTCTGCTGAAATTGATGAAGAATCCTAGGTCATTTCCTTTGAGTCAATTCTTAAACGACGTTCTGCAGAATAGGTTGGCTTGACTACTCAATTTGATAATCCAATGTTATTTTGAATCTCTTGGAGTAAGAACTTTCCTTTCTGATAGAATTAAATAATTTGATTGACCTTTGCATGTGGTTTGTGCTTTTTTATTTTTTGGGATATTTTTCCAGGTTCCTGGACGATAATGATGCTGAAATACAAACTAATGTGCTAGAGTGCCTTCTGTTGTCGAATGACTTCTTACTCCCACACCGCCAGCATTTGTTGAATTTGATCAAATCAGAAGAATTGAGAGAAGAACTCACAACCTGGAACTTGTCCGAAGACATTGAAGAAGCTCACAGATCCCATATTTTTTCTCTTGTAATTCGCATCCTTATGCCAAAAGTTAGGACACTAAAGAATTCGGCTTCGCGTAAGGTACATATTACTTCTTTTAGTTTACTTCACTATGCCAATGCAGTTTTCATTTAGGTCCTAACAAGTTCTCTTTGTTTTTCTTCTCAGCATACAAGTATCCGTCATCGGAAGGCAGTTCTTTGCTTTATATCTCATTTGGATGTTAATGAACTTACCCTGTTCTTTGCATTGTTGATAAAGCCTTTGAACATTATATCAGAGGAAACAATGGACTTGTTCTGGAGTTCAGGCAAAAGTTCTCTGGAATATTTCCAAAAGTCGAATTTTTTGAAACATTTCACTGTTGATACTTTTCCGACATTATCTAGGAATCAGAAATCTGGGTTTCTTCATGTCATCCAACATATCCTTGAAGTCTTTGATGAACTCCGTGTTCGACCTTTTCTAGACTTTTTGATGGGATGTGTTGTACGGCTATTGGTAAATTATGCTCCAAATATGGATGAAGAAAGGAACGTCGATTCTTTGGCACTAAGGAATGCCACTGCCACCCCATTAACTTCAGATGATAAAGAAAGTGCTTCAATAAGTCACAACCAGGTAAATTGGTTATTGGTGTTGTTTGCTCTCTTTACCTTAAATCTTGTGTAGGTTATTCATGCAAACAGATCATTATTTTTTCTCCCATTTCCTTTATTGGAATTCCTGTCTTGGCTGACACTTTTTTCCGGGTTGTGTAGGCTGTTACTGGTATGAAGCAGTTTAAAGAGTTGAGATCCTTATGTCTTAAAATTATTGCTCATGTTCTTGATAAATACGAGGATTGTGACCTTGGCTCCGAGTTCTGGGACCTCTTCTTTTCGGCAGTGAGTCCGTTAATTAAGAGTTTCAAGCAGGAGGGTTCCAGTAGTGAGAAACCAAGTTCCTTGTTTTCATGCTTTTTGTCGATGAGTAAAAGCGAAAATCTCGTGACCCTCTTATGTCGGGAAGAGTCTCTTGTTCCAGACATTTTTTCAATTCTGACAGTCACCACAGCTTCAGATGCTATAAAGTCTTCTGCCTTGAAGTTCATAGAGAATCTGATTTGTCTTGACAATGTGTTAGATGATAATATGATCAGTGGTTTCTTAGATCCGTATGTAGAGCCACTGATTAACGGCTTGCACTCTCTTTTAATTGGGGATATTTTGAAAAGGTCAGGACTCTTGTTAATTGATCGACTCAGGTTATTTTCTCTTGTTTCTATGTTTTCTTAAAGTTTTTTTTTTATGCCCAGGAAATCAGTCAAGTATCATGGGGAAAGAGAGATTAAAATTCTTAAATTATTGTCAAAGCGTATGCAAGATCGCTCTCATGTTATGAAGTATTTGGATGTGTTGCTGTCTTTCTTGGATAAAAGTGTAAAAGATTCTGGTATGGTTACTCTCATTGCTTTTATTGGTAAAACTTAAAATATCACGTCTTTGTATGCGACTCTTTCATTGCTTTTACAGGTATCCGTCGTGAGGCTTTGCTAGCCATTCAGGACATCATATCGTATGTTGGGATTGAGAGTACCAGCAAAATATTAAATACAGTCTCTCCTCTTCTTGTTGATGCTGAACTTGACGTTAGATTATGCATTTGTGATCTTCTTGAATCTCTTGCAAAAATCGACTTTTCTCTGGATGATGTGGTAAGTATCATATCTCTTTTTTATGCCGAGTTATTCCTTTCTCTTGTTTTAATTTTGCAAATTGTAACAAACAATTGGTTTCCAACCTGCAGGCAAAGCGCATCCGCGATATGAATGCCATTTCACCTATGGAAGTTGATGAGCTTGACTATGAAAAGATAGTTAATGCTTATGTGGATGTTACTGCGGATTACTTTATTAAATCCTCAGAGCAGCATACGATGATCATACTCTCACAGAGTATATTCAACGTATCCTCAGAATCCTTTATGTTAAGGGGTAGCGCTCAGAAGCTTTTGTCTTCTTTCATTGATTTTTCGGCCTCAATACTTTGCCAAGAGGCTTCAGCGCACTCTGACTTTGGCAAAGAGATCAAGATAGCTGATGTAAGCTGGACAGGAGATCGTATACTGCGCATTTTGAGAAATTTTATTTTGAAGCACATTGGAGATGCAATAAACAGAGGAGGCATTATAATAAAGGTACAGTAACCCTTCTTAATTATGCGGAAAGAAATGCTCGAAAGAAAGAAATTGAAAAAATCTCATTGGACACGAGCTGTAGGGCAGATTCAATAACTTGACAATTTTATGACGTTTCATATGGTTAGCTTACTGTCATGCTTATGCTTTAGAGATAAGTCCCGTGATCAGGAATATTGGATTGTATCTCTTATCTCGTGATCAGGAATATTGGATTGTATCTCTTGCCGTAATATGAATCTCCGTGGCTCTCTTTTCTCTGAAATTTTTTCTGCAACAGGAGTGGATTCTTCTGATACGAGAAATGGTGACCAAACTTCCAGATGCCGGAAATCTTTCTGCTTTCAGACCTTTATGCTCTGAAGACGAGAATGTAGATTTTTTCAAAGCCATTGTTCACATTCAGGTAGGTCATTTTATCATATGATTCTTCAAGTCCACAATTTTTATTCGGGCTATGGTGAGAATCAAAGTCGATATGATACCTCACAGTAACCAATATCACTTCTGATTTTGTTTTATTCTTCCTTTTCCCTCCAATACAAGTTGATAGGTTTGTTGAGACTTTATTATACCATATAGGATGAAGCAGCGTATAGCTCATGAAGATCGGAGAAACCTATGATGATTGATTTCCTTTCAATGTCTTGCAGGCACACCGTAGAGCAAGGGCAATTTCACGTTTCGCAAATGTGGTCAAAGATAGCAGTCTGCCTGAGGTGATCTCTTGAGTTTCTTACATTTTTAAATGCAGCTGCTGTTCTGTGATTGACTTATGACCAAAATGTTGGTTCTGCAGGGAGTAGTGAGAAAACTTTTGGTCTCGGTCTTTTTCAACTTGTTGCTTGATGGACAAGATGGAAAAGATAATAATGTCCGAAATGCATGCACAGAAGCCCTTGCATCTGTATCTGCACATATGAGTTGGAAGGCGTACTATGCTCTATTGAATCGGTGTTTCCGTGAGATGAACAAGCATACCAAAAAGGGAAAACTTCTGCTGCGGCTTATCTGCTTGATTTTGGATAAATTTCATTTTGCAAAAGATGGTTACACTCAGGAGGTTGAGGAAATTAGGACTTGCCTTCAGAAAACTGTGTTTCCCAAGATGCAGAAGCTGATGAATTCTGATTCTGATAATGTTAATGTTTACAGCAGTGTGGCTGCGCTAAAGGTTCTAAAGCTACTCCCAGAAGATGTAATGGACTCAAACCTATCCTCTATCATTCATAAAATTGCCAGTTTTTTGAAGAACCGTCTGGAGAGTACACGTGATGAAGCCAGATTGGCTCTGGCTGCTTGTTTGAAAGAACTTGGGCTTGAGTACTTGCAAATCGTAGTCAACATTTTACGTGCTATCTTAAAACGAGGATCTGAGGTGCATGTGCTGGGGTACACACTCAATTTTATATTATCAAAGTGCCTGTCCAATCCTACGCTTGGGAGTTTAGATCATTGTTTGGTTGATCTCCTTGCTGTGGTGGAAATCGATATCCTTGGAGAGGTTGCTGAACAGAAAGAGGTTGAAAAATTCGCATCCAAAATGAAAGAAACAAGAAAACGCAAGTCATTTGAGAGTCTGAAATTGATTGCTCAAAATGTAACTTTCAGAACCCATGGATTGAAGTTACTCTCTCCGGTCACTTCGCAGCTGCAGAGGCATCTAACTCCAAAGATAAAATCAAATCTGGAGAAAATGTTAAAACAAATTGCAGCTGGTATTGAAGGCAATCAATCTGTTGACCAAGGAGATCTTTTTGTTTTTATATATGGCCGTGTTGATGATGGTATTAACAACAGGAGTGGCCTTGGAAATCAAGTGTCTTCTCCACCATCTAAAAAGAAAAGGAAATCAAGAGATCTGCAAGAGACTACAGGGTTGATTTCTGGTGCTAAGTCATGTCCCCATCTTTTAACCGTGTTTGCTCTGGAGTTGTTGCATAACCGGATGAAAAAATTGAAAGTCGACGACACTAATAAAGAGCTGCTGTCGAAGTTAGATCCATTTATCAAACTTCTTGCTGAATGCTTGAGTTCGAAGTATGAAGATATTGTATCTTCATCTCTTAGATGTTTCACTTCACTTATAAGGTTTCCACTACCTTCCCTCATGTCTGAAGCAGAGGAAGTGATAACAGCGTTGTTGACCATTGCTCAGTCTGCAGTGAGTTCCAGTAGTTCTCTTGTGCAGTCATGCCTTAAGCTGTTAACAACGCTTCTAGGCAATAAATATATAACGTTATCATCTGAGCAGTTAAAAATGTTGATTCAATTTCCCATGTTTGTTGATCTGGAGTCTGCATCCTTTGTTGCTCTTTCACTCCTCAAGGCCATTGTGAAACGGAAGCTTGTAGTTCCGGAGATATATGACATTGCAATTCAGGTTTCGGAGTTGATGGTAAAAAGTCAGGTGGAATCAATTCGCAAGAAATGTAAACAGATACTGTTTCTGTTTATGGTCCACTATACACTTTCTAAGAAACGTTTAGAGCAGCATGTGAACTTTCTGCTGAATAGTCTGAGGTATGTATGTGCACTAGCTATGAATACAATTTGGCTCTTATTTTTCTTATCGTAATTGAACTGTTCTTCAGGTACGAACATCCAACTGGAAGAGTAGCAGTTCTTGACATGCTTCATGCCCTAATCTTGAAATTCTCAGAACCTAATTTCGGCAAGCAGTCGATTCTTGACCAGCAGTTGCAAACAATGTTCCTTCAACTTACTGCGTGTTTGGCCACTGATGATGATAAAGATGTGCTACCTCAGATTGGCGCTGTGATAGAATTGTTGATAGGTCGCATGAGTAAAGATCAAGTTGCCTTCAGTCTCTCGTACTGTTTGTGCTGGTATAAGCAGCAGAACTTACAGGCTGCTGCGGCACAGGTAAATGCTGAGGGTGTATATTCTTATTGAACTCGTTCCGTGACAATAGTTAGATGGCAGACAGTAGGAAGTAAGAACTTATATTTTTTAAATATGGTAGAAACAAAAGTAACAAGTGGTGTTACCTGAAAGCTTTTTTCTTACGAGTGTATGGCTTGTAACATCTTCATAAAGCCTGATTACGTTCATTTTGCGTGTAGGCACCTTTTGTATTATGTTTGTTGCTACTTGCTGAATTATAACTCATTCATTTGTTGGATGCTGTGCAGGTGTTGGGATTTTTCATTGACGCCATGAAGGAAACATCTCAGAAGCCTAACGTTAATTCAGTGAAGAAAACATTTCAGGAGCATGTATACAGTACAGTGAAGGATGCAAAAACGATTTTGGAGTCTGCTCTTAGTGCTTCCAGCTTTCAGTTGCAAGATACTGTTGAGGAAGCCCCTTTCTGGAAGGAAGCCTACTACTCACTGGTTATGATAGAGAAGATGCTTGAGCAATTTCCTGATTTAAGTTTTGGGAAAGATTTTGAGGTATGCATTCAGTCATATGATTCTAAATGTAGTTTATTGTTGTAGTAGACTTCTGAAAAGTGCTTGCCTGGCATCTTGAAGCTCTGATATATTAGCTTTTGATAGTTGAAATTTTTGTCCGGTTGTCAACAATACAGGACCATTGATCTTGGTTTGTTGTCGAATCTTGAAATAGAGGTCCCCAGCTAGAAAATTACTACTTTAGCTCTATCAGCATCAGTCACTACCTTGGACTTAGTTGGGAACTTTTCTTTCAGAGACTGTCATTCGCTTTTCCTTCTTTGGTGATTTGATGCTTTGATTTTTTCCTTTTTTCTCATTTGAAAGAATTATTACAATTTCATTCTTATCTGACCTCATATTTTCCTGATGTGTTTTACAGGATATTTGGAAATTGGTTTTTAAGTTGTTGTTGCACCCACACGAATGGTTGCGAAATATCTCCTGCCGGCTCCTGAATTATTATTTCAAGGCATTAGATGGGAGGAAAAGAGCAGAATCTCAGACATTAGTAGCCAATTCTCTTCTAGAGAAACCAAGTAGCCTGTTCATGGTGGCTGTTTCTCTTTGCTTCCAGTTAAAGGAGCAACCCAAGAAGGGCAACGTTGATGTTGAACTCCTCACAGCAAATATTGTTTATGCAGTCTCTAGTCTTCATTCTCTGATTGGACAATCTGATCAAGCAACCCAGAGTGGGTTTTGGTCCAGTCTTGGCGAGGATGAGCAAGTGGTGTTCCTTAAAGCCTTTGAAGTGCTTGATTCAGGGAAAGGAAGGTCTACTTTTCTGGCTCTTACCTCAGGCAGACGTACTGAGAATGGGGAGGAGGATGCAAATGATGTAAGAAATGTATTGATCGGAAGTTTGCTCAAAAGAATGGGGAAGCTTGCTCTTGATATGGAGTCTGTTCAGGTTTGCTTCATTACCTTTTCTGATCAGACATTAGCTTTTGCTGGCTCTAGTAACTAAACCTATTTTATGTATGCGTATGATATGCAGATGAGAGTTGTGTTCAACGTCTATAAAGCTTTTGCCTCAAAAATGAATCAAGAAGAATGTCGATTATATGCCTACAAAATTCTGCTTCCATTGTACAAAGTGTGCGAAGGATTTACGGGAAAAATCATGACAGGTATTATAAGTTATTAGAGTGTTTCCCTCTGCATACTCGGTTTGTGTGTGACAGATGTAACAAAACATTATGGTTTTTTTATCAGATGAGTTGAAACAGCTAGCAGAAGAGGTACGAGACAGTATAAGGGACAAGACTTTAGGGAACCAAGTGTTTGTGGAAATTTACAGTGAGATAAGAAAAAGTTTGAAAACAAAAAGGGAGAAGAGAAAGGGAGAAGAGAAGCTAATGGCAGTGGTAAATCCAGAGAGAAACGCCAAGAGGAAACTGAGGTTAGCTTCAAAGAATAAAGCAAACAAGAAAAGGAGAATGACGAGCTTGAAATTGTCTAGATGGGCTAGCTCTTAGAAGTTAGCTATATAACCCTTCTTTTATGGAAATTTTGTTAAGCTTTATAGATAATAACATTGATAATCACATTTTTGACTCTTATGTTTCAATTTGAATAGTTTAGTGAAAATTTCCCAAGCAGATTTGATTTGTGAGTTTTGAAGTGTTATGGTCCAAGTATGGAATTTTTTCATCTATATATTTAAATATAGTTTTAACAAGGGAACGTTTATTTTGATGACCCCTTAAAAAAAAGAATTTTATAGAAAAGCGAAAGCAACAGCAAACTTATCGTGACAAGTTTGGGAATTGAGTCATGTTCATCAACGAATCTTTCGTGTCTGATGTGATCCCATCTTAATTATTCCTTCCATTAAGTAATAATTTTTGGGTTGGGGACATGACATGTTCATCATCATGCTTAGGTTACAGTCTCTTACTACCACAAAAAAAAAGGAAGAAGAAAACCTTCTTAATCTTTTGAGTTTCTTCAATCTCTCTCTCTCTCTCTCTGAGAGTTATCATAACTCATAAAAGAAAAAAGAAGGCATGAAGCAATCGTCATGGGGTTGTACAATCTTCATCCAATTATCTCTTTGTCTCATCGTCTATGTGTCTCTGCATTTGGGTCATCCATTCTTCTTCTCTAGTAATGAAAGTGACAATGCCACACCTCTAGATCTTCATTTCATCTCCGTCACCGGAGGTTTCAGGCCTCTTCACAGCCAAACTCGCCTTCTCCGATTGGTTTGTTTTACATCTTCTTTCGTTTTTGGTTGCAGTTTCTCTGGTTATCGAATCCATTGGTTTTTAGGATCAAAGTTTGATTATTTATAGAATTTCTAGCCTCCTCTGATTAAAAAAGTTTTGAGTTTTAAGAACAGAACATTATATTTTCCTTTGGTAGATAAGAGACTTTTTTTACTTATTTTTGTTACTGTTTGATCGATGAAGATGGAGAGAGTTGCAGAAACTTACAAGGCAATATTTGTGGTGAGCACAAGTGAATATGGAGAAAAAGATCCACTCCTGCAAAATGTGAGCTTTTTAAGCTTAATCTTAGATTTTGGTCCTTGAATTGTAGTAGATCTATATTCAGACAGTTAGTACGAGTAATGACTGTATTGATCTTTTTGCAGGCTACTCGAGTGTCTTCTTCACTGAAACTTCCATGGTAACTTGATCCTGTGGAATAGATCCTTTTAGTTAACTTAACTTGTGTTGCTGTAACAAGAAGACTGATCAATCTGATGCGTTTTTAGGTACACTAGAAAGAAAGGATCTGGATATTTCAGAGAGCGTATCAAACTGCCTTTTGGTGGATCCTTGGATGTTGTTTTCGTAGATTCTGGCTCATTACAGCAGGTAGAATCAGTTTGTTTCTGTAAAATTTGAAAGTTAGGCTTTTCTTCTGATTTCATCGACCGTTCCCTTTCTCTGATTGATTCCACCCTCAGGAAGTGACCCGTGGAGCATCCAATGGCTCGATGACCAAGCAACTGAAAGGGCTGACAAGGATTCTAAAAGCAGCAGATGGAGACTGGTAAGTTTGGCTATTCAGCTCATAGACTCTCTTGATCTCTCTCAAGAACTTGTAGAAAATACCCCAACAAGTTCTCTGTATTCCAATTTGTCAGTTCATATAATCGGTCCCATATGCTGGATACAGGCGTATGGTGGTTGGATCAGACCCGTTACTCGCCTATCCTCTAGACAAGGAACCAGAGGAAGCCAAGGGTGTCTCAAGCACATTTCATCAAATCATGACCAAATATGGAGTGGTAAGACAATGAATTATCCCATAACCTTTCCCTAGAAATATTATCTAGTCAGATGAGATGGAAAGAATCAAGTATATGATTGATCTGAGAGGAATAACTTTGATGAAACAAGAACTTATACATAAGCGAGAAAGGATGCACCAAAGGAGCCAGCAATGATAGCTTCACTTGCATTACGGTTCCTAATCAATCAGAGAATCGAGGTTCAACGAATGATAGTAAGAGGTAACAAGATCTCTTATGACATGATAATCATAAACTATGAAAGCTCAATCTCAATAATCTGAGAAAAATGCATACTTTAATGTCAGAGAAATGGAAGATGGGTTTCTTCTTCACAGAGTTAGCTTCTCAGAGTTTGTAAGTATAGTTTCTTATACAAAATTCTTTCTTTTACTAAATAATGTGAAATAAGCATAACAAAAAGTGAAATAATGTGTTCATTGTTTATTACAAACAGGTTACATATACTATCAACTTATCAGGACAAGTCATAGACACAAGATTAGCTAAGCAGAAAGGCAAAGAGGCCATCTAAAGTTCCATTTTTTGTTTTGTTTTACAGTTCACTCCATTGTTGTAAAGCATAAACATTTTGTATTTATCCTATAATGACCGAAATACCCTTTAACCAGTACCAGTCTCACTTGAATCGTTGGAGGGTGAAACTGGAAATTGGGTACTATATAAATCCTCAAAGGAGTGTGACCTTTAGGGTTTTGCTTTGGATTCACTCTCATTAGTTTAAGTATGAGGCTCTGCTCCCGGAGGGGTTTTTCTTCCGGTGGAAGCGGACCCGATGATTTCAAATGTTTTTGGATGAACCACTTTTACAAGTGGTGATGAATCATTCAGTAATCTCCTCCGTAGCCATTACCACCACCACCATTCAGTACTCTGATCTTCCTCGCTTATTATAAATTACTACCTCGCTTGGATCTCGTCCTTCTTCTTCTTCTTTTCCTTCTTTTTTTGGTTGGCTTTAACTCTCTTCCGGGGACTATGATGATTCTTAAGAAGTCAATAGACCAGACATTGTGGTAACACTCTCTTTCATGGCGGGGCTATAAGAAACAAAAGGCTCTCTTTTTATCTGTCAGCAGCCATGAAGGAAGAGTTTTATCCTTTAATTTGTCTGAGAAAAGGCGAATCTGAGTCCTCCCTTGTCACATGCAAATTTTTTATCAAAAACCTTTATTTGCTACTGTTTAAGCTTTAGATATGTTATTTTGTAGAATCGTAGTTATGACTTTTGACCGGACAAAGACTATGGTCTATGGACAGAGCTTATTTGAATGTTGTCTTCAAGAGATGTTATTCAACTATTGTTGTTTTCAGATGAGTGTTGGCCAGAGAGTGTTTTCATATTCTTAATTCCAAAACTCATGAAGATACAATCAAAAAGCTCATAGAACTGTGAAAGCTCGTAGAACTGTGAAAGCTGTCACCGCATTATTGGTTGCTTAAAACATTAGTTGTGGACCTGAATCCTCACTTTGAACTGAGAGACTGAATGAAACAACAAAGGGAAGAACTTAATTGTGTCCAATGTATGCAACTATAACTTTGTGACAGCTCAACGCACTGATTTGATTGGATCTGTTTTGATCAAGAATATGACATTGTGGGCAATCATTTTCAAACTTACCAGTTTAGGTTATAATCCGTTGTGTTTATTACCAATTGTGTAAATGTGTTTATTAGTCTTGTTTTCAGACTAATCTACAGAAAAAGAAAACGGTCAAATAGTTTTGTAATTTGGTGATAAAGTTGCTTAGATCCATGTGCTTTTTTTATGGTGCATCCTGGAAAATCTATGGTCCCATAACCATTTTAATAATCTCAGTTGAAACGTCGTATTCTTCTCTTGACACTGTTGTTCTTGAAAACACACTTGCAACAATCGAGTTTTTCAGAACTCAATCTAAATGTATATAATAATACTGGATTTTAGAAAGAAAAAGTATAAATATTTCTGTAATCAGGTGTATATGGAGATGGAAAATTCAATCTGTTTGAATCATACATCTAATAACTGTATGAGGTCTCAATTTATTAGTATTCTTTTTGTGTTAGCATCATCCGTGAGAGAGAAAATCATGATAAGTTACAGAAAAAAAGACAAAACGTTTTCCTTATATATCTATCTCTCTTTTTTTCCTCCTCAAGCTCCAAAAGAGTTTACTAGTACTGAAACCAAAAGCTGACGTAGACGAAAGAATCAAGACACATCTTATATATTGCAGTACCTGTATGTGTTTGAGTTGTTCTTCTGCTTAAAAAGACAGAAAGAGAGAGATGGAGAGAATGTCAGCTTGTTTATGTCTTGTGTTTCTGTTCTTCACTGTTGTAGCAGATGCAACGTATCTTCCACGAGGTTCCTACCATCTTTCATCTTTGAGACAAAACATGAGGACCTCTAAGTCAAAGGCAGAGTTACCATTTCACTTTCAAACACGTTACTTCCCTCAGAATCTTGACCACTTTAGTTTCCAACCAGAGAGCTACAAAATTTTCCAGCAGAAGTACCTCATTAGCAGCCACTTCTGGCGCAATGGTGGCCCCATCTTTGTCTACACAGGCAATGAAGGTGACATTGAATGGTTTGCTTCCAACACAGGCTTCATGTTGGACATTGCTCCCAAGTTCCAGGCTCTTCTTGTCTTCATCGAAGTATAAGCTTTTGAAAAAATCGCCTAATGCATCTCTCGTCTCAAAAATCTAACTTACAAAATACTAATGCTGCTTTGTTTGTCTGTTCTTTTTTGTTATCCTTGCAGCATAGATTCTATGGAGAGTCGAAGCCACGCAGGTACGCCAAGACATTGGGATACCTGAACTCACAGCAAGCGTTGGCTGATTATGCAATCTTGATAAGAAGCTTGAAGCAGAATCTATCGTCCGAAGCATCTCCTGTTGTAGTCTTTGGTGGCTCATATGGTGGAAGTAAGCTCACAAAATTCTAATGAATTCTGCACTTGTAATTATTATTACACAGCATTCTTATAAACTCTCTTGTGTTTGAGACAGTGCTTGCAGCGTGGTTCAGGCTGAAGTATCCGCATATAGCAATTGGTGCATTAGCATCCTCTGCTCCGATTCTGAATTTTGATAAGATCGTTCCATCTTCAAGCTTCTATGACACCGTTTCTCAGGACTTTAAGGTCTGTATATTTCTAACACGGTTGGTACAGAAGGTATATATAATGATAAGCTTCTCATGCCTCTTCTTACGAGCAGGAAGCGAGTGTTAACTGTTTTGAAGTCATCAAGAGAATCTGGGGAGAACTAGAGGCTTTTAACACCATGAAAGATGGCTTACAAGAACTCAGCAGAAAGTTCAGAACTTGCAAGTAAAAATCTGATTTCCCTCATTGTTTCACAAATCTAATCTTCGAGCTCTCTGTCTTGTGATGATTTATTGTCTAATCTTTTGCAATCAAAGGGATCTTAGCTCAGTCTATTCAGCCTCAAACTGGCTAGAGTCGGCCTTTACTGTTACAGCAATGGTAAATTACCCAACAGCAGCAAATTTCATGGCTCCACTGCCTGCTTATCCGGTGGAGGAGGTAAGACATGTTACTATGTTAAGAGAGTATAAAGTGATTTATTTCTTGTACTGGTTTATTCACAACGAGACATCTTATTAATTACATCAGATGTGCAAGATCATCGACGGGTTTCCTGTAGAAGCCAGCAATCTTGATCGTGCGTTTGCAGCTGCAAGCTTATACTACAACTATTCAGGTTCAGAGAATTGCTTCGATATGGAAAACCAAACTGATCCTCATGGACTCGATGGTTGGCAATGGCAGGTATTCATGAGTCTTTCTGTTTTTTATTTTTTAATATTAATTGAACAGTTCACAAAAAGGAACCTATTCTGTTATTCAACTTACAAATGTGGACTTGCGGATGAAAAAATAAGACATGCACAGAGATGGTGATGCCACTGAGCTGCTCGAACCAGACTATGTTTCCACCATTCGAAAATGACGACGATGATCTAGGATACCTAGAATTCTGTCTGGAGGAATACGGAGTCAAGTCTAGACCACACTGGATCACCACAGAATATGGCGGACAGGTTTGTTTCATTTTTTTTTTTATCTCTTTTGTTTACAAGATAACAGACCTAAATTGATAAGAGCCTGTTTATTGCAGAGAATAGAGATGGTGTTGAAGAGGTTTGGTAGCAACATCATATTCTCCAATGGGATGCAGGATCCATGGAGCCGAGGAGGGTAAGTCACTCATTCCTCATTCCATATGAATTCCATGTGGATTGATGTTAGTGCAAATTTCAGGGTTCTGAAGAACATATCGAACAGCATCATTGCGCTTGTGGCCAAGAAAGGTTAACATTTGTGAAATTTTAAAAGCAAATACAGTTTGATATAAACTAGGAAACTAAACATTGTTCGTTAAAAGCAGGAGCTCACCATACGGATCTCAGGGGTGCTACAAAAGAGGACCCTGAGTGGCTGAAAGAACAGAGGAGGCAAGAAGTTGCAGAGATGGAGAAATGGATTAGTGAGTATTACAGTGATCTGAGACAAGAGGAGCTAGCCAAGTAATTATAAACATTGTCTCTCTGATGTAATTCGTCCAAGAGTAAAAAATAATCGATTATATATTATTTGTTCAACCAACATAAATTTTTTTGTTTTGTTTTTTTTTTTTGTTTTTTGTTTTTTTTTTACGGCAAGGAAACATAAACTAAGGGAACAAAGAGAGGTAGAAATAAAGAAATTAAAAGGTGTCAAATTGTAAATTTTATATATTATAAAAGATGAGTTTTATGGGTTGTATGATCGACACGTGTTCTCTTGCGAAAAGATATGTCTTTTAGGTTTAGACAATGATTTGGTTCAATGTATACACAAATGTTAGAGATATTGAATGCACCGTATATTTGGTTCAATGTATACACAAACCTTAGAGATATTCAATGTATCATATATTTGGTTCAATGTATATACGGTTATATAAACTCCAAAAAGTCGCAACTTCTCAATTTCCAAATGTATGATAGCAAAAGATACTCTTTATTTATTAAAATATATATGGATATTTTCTATTTAATAATAATTTTATATTCTAATATAAACATATGAAGTTTTCTTAAAAGAAAAAAAAAATTGATTTCTTCTCACAATTTTTTTTTCTTTTCTCAAAAACAAATTTTCTAAATAAAATGTTCTCCATCGTTCATCTGCCGGCGTCGACTCCGGCGTTGACCATATTCTTTTTAATTATAGGTTACTTAGATTTCATTTAAATAAAAACTTCAATATTTGGAGATGTAAAATTGAAAAGACACGAATCTCGCGACTGTATTTTCATATGTTCTTGATGAATTTCATTAATTTCCATAATCATTGTTAAGCGCCAGTACTTTAGCTATGATTATATGTTTCCACAAATTTTAACTTTATTGTATGATTGACATGTGTTGTCCTTTTTTGTAAGAAAATAAAACCAAATGTTGCAATTTTGTATCAGTGCTTTGTCACTTTTGACAAGAAATTGTGTATTTTTCCAAACGATGCATATGTTCTAGGGTTTAAAAGGATTCCTCCACTTTGTCAATTGCAGTTAAGCCATTTCAAAAAAATTTATGGTATATCAATCATAGTGATCGTACTTTCTTCATCTCAGATTACACCAGTTGTTATAGTGATGAGATACCAGTGAAATTGTGATACTAACAAAAGCGAGGGCATGCAAAGACAAATAGACAAGCCAATGATGAGGAGGAAAATGAGGGATCATTCAATCATGAAGTAGATTTTGGTTAATTAGCAAATTCTATGAAATATTAGAATAAAAATGTTAGACAATGACAAATTTGAACAAATAGAAAATCCATAAATACAAAATACTTGCTGTCATAGTTCATATTCGCATTGACGTACGTCTAAACTGTATTTTTCATGGGTATAAATAAGTCTTAACAACCATGGTCGCTTTTGGAACATACTGTTCTGAATTGGTGAAAATAGTGTCAACTCCAGTTTTGTGATGAGTGTTATATTGTTGTGTGATATACACGTGTCCTCTCTTTTTTTTGTAGAAAAAAAAATCAAAAGTTACGTTTATTGGGCTTACACAATGTTTTGGTTTAGTGTATAAAATCCACATAACTTTAGAGATATTCAATGCACCATCAACATTTGGTTCATTGTATATACAATTATATAAACTCCAAAACATCACAACTTCTCAATTTCCAAATTTATGGTATCAAAAGATACACTCTATTTCTCAAAAAAACAAAAAAAAATTGGGTGGATAATTTCTATCAAATAATAATATTTTACTATAATAGAAACATTTGGAGTTTTCTGAAAAAAAAAAAAAATGTTTATTCTTACAACCAATTTTTTTCAATCCAAAGGCAATATTCCAAATCAATTTTTTTCTTACGTTTTTTTTTCAACGTTCACCGGCCGTCATCAACTCCATCATTGACGATATTCTTTCTAATTATCTTTTACTTAATTTAGGTTTCATTTAAATAAAAACTTCAATATTTGGGAATGTAAAATTGAAAAGGCACGAATCTCGCGACTGTATTTTCTTCTTCTCTAGAAGAATCATCTTTATAATTATTGTTATGTATCAGCACTTTAACGGTGATTTTGGATTTTCGAAAATTTTTTACTCTATTGTGTGACTGACCGCATTCAATGATTTTGAAATCGTGAAAATTCTTAAAAACTAATAAAAATTTACTGCCCGCGCGTATGCGCGGGTATTGCTCTAGTTATTAAAAAAAGACCTGTGAGTAACAAATGAAAGTATAGCGCCTTTTCGGAAAGATTATGGAATTTAAAAAGGTCAAACCGTAATAAATTACGTGGGAAAAATGCACCACCGACATCTGAACCGGACCCATTAAAACGTCGTCGTTTTTCTTGTAGTTTCACCGCGTTTGGCACATCAACACTTAGCTGTGCTTCTTTCTAATTCTTCTTGACAGTGTCTGTCTTACACACTAATCGCCATTGTTGCTAACACTTGCGACTCTGATTCGTTGGATTCAGCATTATTTTTCTTCTTCTTCTCCCACAACGATGGCTCGTCGATCTGGAGATTGCATGAGATGTCTAGTGATATTCGCGGTTGTATCAGCTTTAGTAGTGTGTGGACCTGCTCTTTATTGGAAATTCAACAAGGGTTTCGTTGGATCCACTCATACCAACTCTCTTTGTCCTCCTTGCGTGTGTGATTGCCCACCTCCTTTGTCTCTCCTCCAGATTGCTCCTGGTACTACTACCTTCTTCTTCTTTTTGTTTCTGATCGGATCTAGATAGACTGGATTCGTGATGCCAAGTTTCTCTTAAGAAATTTAGTTCCTTTTAGAGTTATGATCATAATTTTGAGGTGCCCTTTTCCCCAGAATTTCGATTTGCTGAAATTTTAATTGGATCTTACTCTGAAACATCTGATTTTGTATGGTTGCAATATGGGATCTTTTTATCAAGCTGTCTCTTTTAGCTTTAATTTTTGTTGTTGTCTAAGCAGTTAGCAAGAATCTCGACTTGCATATTGTTTTAACAAGTTTCATTTTTTTCATTTTTCTTTGCAGGGCTTGCAAATCTCACTATTACAGGTTAGATCTCGATTCTGAGCTTGGTTTTGTTTAACTGCTATGCCTGTGTTCTTTCCTTTTGTTCTGTCGAGTTAGATATATGGTTTGATAGTTATTGAGGAGCTTTCATTTATGTCTAGGGAAGTAATTTGAAAGATTGTTCTTTTTTGTGCTTAAAATGGTCCTCTTAATTTCTTACTGTTTTCCAAATTCTTTATCTTCCTTCTGATTCTAGCCGTTTTGATGATACATTAGCCGTTTTCAATTCCAGTAGAAGCTTGATGGCAGAACAGGATTATCATTGTTACTTTGATTTGCTATCTGTGATCAGACACGATAACTTTACCATGCCCTTTTCGCATCATGATCCATTTCTTGTTTTCCCTGATATATAACAAATAATTGCTCTTGTATTCTCATGTCAAGAGTTCCCTTCTGATACCGGAAAATAAATTCTGACTTGTGTTGTGAACAGATTGTGGAAGCGACGATCCAGAGCTCAAGCAAGAGATGGAGAAGCAATTTGTTGACCTTCTGACCGAGGAGCTGAAGCTGCAAGAAGCAGTTGCAGATGAGCATAGCCATCATATGAATGTTACCCTCGCAGAAGCTAAAAGGGTTGCATCTCAGTACCAAAAGGAGGCTGAAAAGTGCAATGCCGCCACTGAGATTTGTGAATCAGCTAGAGAGAGAGCTGAAGCTTTGTTGATCAAGGAGAGGAAAATCACTTCTTTATGGGAGAAGAGAGCTCGGCAATCAGGTTGGGAAGGTGAGTAAACTGATTGCATTTCTCAGTCTACCCTGAAGAGTTTCTCTCTGAGAAACCGAATTTTCACAACTCTACTCAAGTAAAGGAAATTGTTTTATTGTCAAGGCAAAGTCCTTTCTTCCACGTTTCTCCATATATGTATTTTTTTGTTTGTTTTGCCTTTGGATCAGAATGTAGCTAAGGAAAGGCTTAGCCTTGTATTGACTTTTCTTCATATATATATATATAATTGTTCATTTCACGACCACTAAGTTTTACTTGCTTCTCCTGTTATAAGAATTCAGTTCTGTATTTTGTTGTTCATGTTTTCTGCAAACCCAAACATTCTCGGTAGTCAAGAGCCAAAGTAAAGAGAGAGCTTGGTACCTCATATCAAGGCTAAACAAACCTTACATCTCAGTGAGACAGAAACGTTTTTGGATTGATTCGATTGTATTGCAGCTAGATTTGATGCTTGTCTGTGATATATCATGGCTTAAGCTAAGCACAAGCGGATCAAGAGTCATTTGGACTCTGTTTTTTCCGTTGTTAAAAAAACTAACAATGACTTCTTATGACGTCAAGAAACATGAACAGAGGGAAGAGTTGAGAAGAGACAAAAGTGGAGAAGTCAAATGCACTTAGGTTGACACAATTATGATCGCACCAGGTATCACGCGGTTTCAGTTCTCAAGATTCCTTCATTCATTCACAAAAACAGCTGTATTTATTTCTATTATTTTTAGCGTGAGCCATTAAAGTACTCTGTTTGCATTATTCTAATATTCAGAGGGACATAATCCATAAAAGCCTTAGATCTACCATTAAAAGCAACAGATCTTGGTTCAGAGACTCCTGCAAACCGTCCACTCCATGTGGCTTGTAGAAAAAGATCCATTAAGAAAAGATAGCTTTTAGACTTTGGTTCTAGGTTCAACTAATCTCTGTTTCTATTTCTTCTGTGTTCTTCTCTGAAGCTTCCACAGTGTAGGACTTGTGCTCTTTTCTCCAACTTAAGAAAGTGCATTAAATTTGTATCCCTCTAGGCACAAAGATTGATAGGTTACTTTACTTCAAATGGAAAGTTCAATGAACAAGAGAGGACATGGACACAATCAGGAGTATACTGACAACTTGCCAGGATCAAAGAGACAGAAGCTTCCTGCTTTGTCAAGGTAAATCATATTTAACATGTGTTGTTTTGTTGTAAATTTCTGAACTTCTTTTGGACTAGAGCGTAGCCTTGTTGAGAGATATTCATTAGTTACACTGCCCCCAAAAACCATAGTACTGTGAAAATATCTTGCTATTCAAATTCTCAATAGTTTTTCTTAGCCTTGCAAGGTCATCAAATATTCTCACACAACGTTGCATCAAATATTTTACAGTGTCATCGTGGAAGCTGTCAAGGTAGATGGTCTTCAGAGGCTATGCTCGTCTTTGGAACCATTATTTCGAAGGATTGTGAGTTTGATATCATATTTCTAAGTTTAAGTTCCAAGTAGAGCAAATCTTGAGTAGTCTGTGGGAGTTGTAAACTTGGTAATGGTGTTGATAATTGGACAGGTCAGTGAAGAGGTGGAACGTGCCTTATCGAAGTTGGAGAGCTCGAAATCAACTACAAGGTATTTTCTCTAGTCATATACTACTATTTACTTTGCTGGACTGGTTCCATGATCTTTACAGCAATTTGAGTTTTCAGATTTCCAGAACCAAAGAAGATTCAAGGCCTCGATGGAAAAAACCTGCAAATACGCTTTCGTACACGAATGCCTCCCCATTTATTCACAGGTGGGAAAGTCGAGGGAGAGAAAGGCTCAGCCATTCACGTGGTTCTTATAGATGCAAACACCGGAAATGTTATCCAAACGGGAGAAGAATCAATGGCAAAGCTGAATATTGTCGTGCTAGATGGAGACTTCAATGATGAAGATGAGGAAGATTGGACTAGAGAACATTTTGAGAGCTTTGAAGTGAAAGAACGTGAAGGGAAACGTCCCATCTTGACTGGAGACAGACATGTGATACTTAAAGAAGGTGTAGGAACTCTTGGACAACTTACTTTCACCGACAATTCGAGCTGGATTAGGAGCAGAAAGTTTAGGCTTGGTGTTAAGGCAGCATCAGGGTTTCGCATACGTGAAGCTAAAACTGAGCCATTTGCTGTTAAAGACCATAGAGGAGAACGTGAGTTTCTTAATACTTTAGATTGACTTGAGAAGCAGAGAGAAAAAAGAGTTTCAAGGATTGTTTATCTGAATCTTATATTATCTTTTGGCAGTATACAAGAAACATTATCCTCCGGCTATACGTGATGAAGTCTGGAGATTGGATAAAATAGCAAAAGATGGAGCACTACACAAGAAGCTACTAAAGTCTAACATCGTGACTGTTGAAGACTTCCTTAGGATACTCGTGAAGGATCCGCAGAAACTAAGAAGTGTATGCATCTTCTAAATATGTGAACATTTATCTACACAAGAAATTACTGTTTACGTACTTATGTTCTTGGTATGTGTTTGCAGTTACTTGGGAGTGGAATGTCAAATAGAATGTGGGAAAACACGGTGGAGCACGCAAAGACTTGTGTGTTAGGTGGGAAACTTTTCGTCTATTACGCAGAGCAAACGCACGCGACAGGCGTTGTCTTTAATCATATATATGAATTCCAAGGCCTCATTTCCAATGGCCATTTCTTATCTCTGGAATCACTTAACCATGACCAAAAGGTAAAGACACTTCTCTATGGAGCTAGTTCCGTAATCTATAGTCTTTGCGTTGAAAGATTATATTTACGTCAAGATTTAAGCTATTTTGCAATTCAACAGATTTCTGCAGACATTTTGGTGAAGACAGCTTACGAGAACTGGCATAAAGTGGTTGAGTATGACGGTAAGGTGTTGAATTGCTTACCAGTTGCTAAAAAGGAAGTAAAAAGCTTACCGGCCCCAAAAATGGCTCAGAACCATCAAATACAGCAGACGACTCTGCAGTGTCATCAGAATGTGAATAGCTACTCATCGGTTCCTCAGCGTCCAACAGATTATCCTTTGGTTCAACAACCTTACAATCAAGTACGAGGCTACACACCGATGGTAAAGGATTCTTCTGTTTCGGGCTCATACAATGGAGGACTTGAAGAAATTTTCACAGAGGAAATCCGGGCGAGGAGTTCAGAGATGCTTGAGACAAATGATATGCAGAGATTGCTGAAAACATTTGGAATATCAGGCGGGTTTGGTCATACTGATGAGTCCTGTTACAATTTCAACGATCATTATGAAGCTCAGCTCGATAAGGGTTATGGAAGAGAACGAGGTGGAGGCTCAGGGAAAGCTGTGGTGGGATGGCTTAAGCTTAAAGCTGCATTGAGATGGGGTATCTTTATACGCAAGAAAGCTGCAGAGAGGAGACCTCAAATTGTGGAAATGGAGTAAGTAAGCTACTTGTTGTATAAACTTGAAATGGTTCAATCTCGGTATAGCTAGCAACTACTACATAAACTCAAGAATTCCTTTTCTGGATGAGCAAGGGAGAAAGAATAAATTCAATTAGGGACTTTGCATTGTAATTATGCTTAATCACACTTTGTTGCATATTTTTCTTTAACTAATTGATATAAATTTTATCTAAGTAACTTGTGTGCACTTCTCAGTCTACCCTGAAGAGTTTCTCATTGAGAAACCAAATTTTCACAACTCAACTCAAGTAAAGGAATTGTTTAATTGACTAGGCAAAGTACTATCTTCCACGTTTCTCCATGTAGTCTTTTTGTTTTGCCCTTGGCTCCGAGTGTAGCAAAAGAAAGGCTTCGCCTTGTATTGACTTTTCTTCATGTTCAGTTCACGACCACTAAGTTCACTGGCTTCTCCAGTTAGATAAGAAGTCGGTTCTGTATTTTTGTCGTTCATGTTCTTCGGCTACCCCAAACCATCGGACTCTCAGTAGTGAAGAGCCAAAGCAAAGAGTGAGCTTGGTAACTCATATGAAAGGCTAAACAAACTCTATATCTCAGTGAGACAGAAAAATTTGTGAATTGATTTGATTGTATTGCAGCTAGATTTGATGCTTGTCTAAAAGAAAAAAAAGAAAAAAGAAAAAAGAAATAATTTTATTGGGTGACGTTAAAACCGGTGGTAACCCTTTGTCTTAATCAGATGTGTTCGCCTGCTATACTAAAATTTGGCTATCATCACAATACGCTGCGTTTTTATAATGCAATAGTGTTGTTGTTGCTATTTTACCTCATTGTTTACTATTATAGCCTTGTAAAACTAGTGTTGAAAAAAAAAAAATTATTTGGTCGCCTGGTTTTTCTGTCAGTTCAGTGAAAATATAGAAATCTGTGTACTATAGTCCATGATTTTTGGGCGCGTGCTGTTAACTCTCGCGGTATTATGGGATTTTTTTCTTTTCTTTTCTTTTTCTTAATAGATTATTTGTGACAGGATAAACCGATTAATAATCCGGTTGAGCTCTCTGATTTGATTTCTAATCCAATTGTTTTGGTTTAGCTATTTGATATTTGTCGCGACAGCAATCGAAAACAAATTATCTTCTTGGATCTCTTTCTCTAAATTCAGCATCATCATCATCATCTACCATCGTCGAGATCATAATCCTAGGTCTGTATCTCCCTGATCTTCGAATCCTTGGTGGCTGTGTCTGTTTCTAATAGAACATCAAATTAGGTCTTCTTCTGTAATTTTATGCTTTAAAAGTCTCTAATTCTTGGTACGGGATCAATATGCAATGGTAATGGGAGAAAGATTACGACTTGAATTTTGGCAATGATTTTTATTGTCCACTTGAGTTGACCCATCTAATCAATCTTTGCAACTTATCCAAAGTTTTGATTTTTACCATCTATAACAAAATCAAATCTCAGATTGTTTCTTTTGTTAATTTAGCATCTTTCTTCCTGATTTGATCATTTCATTAAGCTTGAGAATTGACAACATCATAACTCTGCCTGTTTCATAGGACAAAAAAAGCTTGAGACTTGAGAAATGAGCTCCCAAAATTATTATTATTGCCCCCCAATGCTTTCCCATAACCAGCGTTCAACTCCACCCAATTCTGTTATTGCATACTGAAGTAGGTCTGTAAACTCAAGGTCCACAAAACTCTGCATCACTATGTATTGCATACTGAAGTAGGTCTGTGAACTTATATGTCTCCAATTTGCCCGGAAATGTGTTCAACATTTCAAGCTTCTGAGACTGCTTATTGGAATTCTTGGAGAAAATACTGAGGTCAGTAATGCATCTTAAACCTAATTGGAGGTGCAACTGTTTGGTTACCTAATCTTAAACCTCACTGGTTGATTGCAAGGTTGTTGAACCAAAGGATACTCTATTGGACGCTGAGGAACTGACGAGTAGCTATTCACATTCCTGTAAGCTTTTTTACTTTCTTTTTAGCAACTAGTAAGCAATTCAACACCTTGCAATGATGAATGCAACCTCCAGAGACTGAGAAGCGTTGACCCTTGGGTCACAGTGAGTGTGGTAACGTGAGCTTAGATCGCTGTAAGTGATGGTGCGTGACCCTCCTACGCATTCTGTCCCGTCGTTTCCAAATTAACCCCACCAGAGAAACTCCCTTCTTGATCGTGCACATCAAAGAACGCTCTCAATTCCGCCTGATGCATAATTCATCTAGTCACTGATTTGAGTTATATAGTTATTCATGTTTGTTGTTCGTTGGACCTTTTTTGAAAGGCTTTGTTACCCTGATTGCATTGAAAGAACGAGTTTTTAGCCCACTTGGAGACATGATGGTGTTTCCATGCATTGGATCACAATCTGACCGGCTTCACTAACTGCTCTGATCAAATAAGGAAGCTTGACCCGCATATTCTCAGCTCCCATTCTCACTATAACCGTAATCCTTCCAGACTTGTTTTTGAGGGTTTAGAATCTCTATCAGCTTCACCAGTTCACTAGGGACCATTTTATCACTCACCTGCATCAAAGTACACCAATCACACCATCTGTCAATTTCTCATTCAAAAATCCATTGTACATTCTTTGTTAGGGGTTTTCCAATTCATTAATATTAGGCAACTGAGAATAGAGATATTTTCACAGAGATGCTTGAGACAAATGATATGCAGAGATTGCTGAAAACATTTGGAATATCAGGCGGGTTTGGTCATACTGATGAGTCCTGTTATAGATTCAACGATCATTATGAAGCTCAGCTCGGTAAGGGTTATGGAAGAGAACGAGGTAGATGCTCAGGGAAAGCTGTGGTGGGATGGCTTAAGCTTAAAGCTGCATTGAGATGGGGTATATTTATACGCAAGAAAGCTGCAGAGAGGAGACCTCAAATTGTGGAAATGGACTAAGTAGCTATAAAGCTACTTCTTGTATAAACTTGAAATGGTTCAATCTCGGTATAGCTAGCAACTACTACCATAAACTCAAGAATTCGTTTTCTGGATGAGCAAGGGAGAAAAAATAAATTCAATTAGGGACTTTGCATTGTAATTATGCTTTTATCTGTTTGTATTATCTTAATCACACTTTGTTGCATATTTTCTTTAACTAATTGATATAAATATATCTAAGTAACTTATGTGCTGTCGTAGGGAACACTGGATAATAACTCGAGGAAAATGCTGATTACATTACATCTTTTCTCTGTTGCTTCTCCTACAAGTAACGATGTGTTACAGAAACCCCCAAACTTGGTGCTACATTTTTATAGGAGACTGAACATCGAGCAAATACCCAAGAACAGGGCTACATTCTACAGTGAAAACCTCCTAAGATGATCTCTGTTTCGCCATTATCTGTGACCCTGTGTTCAGCTTTGGTTTTGATTGATCACATTGAGGAAATGACTCTGCACAAGCCTTCTGAGTGTTCTGAGTTGAAAGCACATGCGAGATGCAAAGTAAGGAATCTACCAAATTTGTCTGCCTACTAGCTCAGAAACACAGCCTACTTTTTCCCAAATCTCAAGCACCGATTGTGCTTAGTCTCGGTGATACTTGGCTCATTGGTTAGTTGTTTGGGTGGTGGATTGGTTAGAGAGAGTTTCTCCATTGCGTTTATGAACTTGCGCAGGTGCTTGATGTACTCAGGGTAAGTCTCGAGGTTGCAGTGTCCTCCTCCTTTCACCCATAATGGATCATACTTCTCTTTCGCCAGTTCCCACAATCTCTTCCCGTGAGACAAATCCACAATCTCATCGCTTGTGCCCTGCACAGGTCATCACACAAATCAATCAGCACGAATCCATAGACAAACTCACAAGATGTCTCCAGCTGTAAAGTAAAGCTTACATACATGTATGACAAGAACTTGGGAGTTGACATGGCGAATCTTGTCTATGTTCTGCAGTAAGACATTCAAACACAAAGAGATGAGACAGAACCAGAGTATATATATATATATAGACCTAAAACAGACACAACTTTTGTGTGTTTCTACTTACTTTGAATATATCAAACCAGAGTGTCATTTTGACAGGATACAGGACTCTGAGTCCGGAGAGAATGGCGCTGTGAAGAACAACTCCTCTTAGCCTTTTCAACCGAGAAGCCATGTGCAAAGTTGGTCCGCTCCCTACAGATTGTCCGTACAGAATCAGCTCCTCTTGCTTGATCCCATAATCGCTCCTCAAGCAATTGTACACTGCCTCTATGTCATAATATGTGTTGAACTCTGACGGCTTTACCAAAAGAACCAGAAAAAAAAAGAAAAAAAAAAAAAAAAAAAAAGTCAAAGAACCAACAAACATCTATAAATCACATTAAGGTTTTGAATTTCTTTTGTGTTATACCCCACCTTTCCTGTTGAAGCTCCATAGCCTGAATAATCATAACTGTTCCAATGACATCAGAAAAAAGGAAAAAAAAAAACAGTTTAAATGTAAGAATCTAACAATAAACCATAAAAGCTTGTTTGGTGTGTAATTTGATGTAATTATCTACCTCATGATGTTGACGCGGAGATGAGCACGGAGCTCGATGAAGAGCTCGACCATTTGGCCAAGATCAGCGGCATTGCCATGAGAATAGAGAAGCGTGAATCTCGCAAAAGGGTGTCTCCAGAACGTGGCCACAACTTTGTTACCGGACTTTGTGCTGAGCTGGTGGACTTCCACGTTCTTGTCCGGCGACACTCCGGTGAAGACCAGCTTCCCGGTCTCGTCATCCTTCGTTATGCCGTATGTTGCTGGATCCGGCGGGAAGAAGGCGAACTTGGCCGCCACATTTGACGTCACATTACCCATTTAATCAAGGAAAAAAAGAGAACTTTCAATGAAGAGAAGGAGAAACACACAAACCCAAAATCTCCCTCTCTCTCTCTTTTGTCTAAGAAAAGAATTAAAAATTTGTTTTTTTTGGTTTTTTGTATTTTTGGTGTTAACTTCTTGAGAGGTAAAATTGGAGGCAAGAAAATGGAGAGAAGGTGGTGGAGGAGAGACGAAATGATCCGAATTTGGCGGGGGGAAGAAGAAGATGAGCTGTATCGTGAAACAAACCTCTATATCTCTTCTTTCTTTTTATTTAAAGGGTTTTTATAAAATTTAATGAAACACTATGCATTCATCTTAGAATCTTAGGATTTAATAAAGTTGCAATAGTTATGAGTCTTAGCTAATGACACACAATTTTTGAACCTCGTGCATAGTTTGGTAATTCTAATGGCGTAATACAAAAAAAAAAGAAATTCTTTTTCTTAGTCAAAATGAAATTCTATTTCATGTAACTTAATTTATTGCGTAAGCTTTTTTAAACTTGTGTTCATCTTTAGGTGCAAGGTGTATAATGTTGAACGTTAGTTTGTGGCAATTTTTATTTATTTATTATTCTTGTTAAAGATGTTCATTTCTGACATTAGAAAACAATTTTACGTTTTGATCGTAGGCAGTAAATCATACTATTTAAGAATACATCAGAAGTTTTATAATGCTTAAAACCCAAGTTTTTTTTTTTTTTAAACAATCATAAAATTATATTCGAAGTGAACAAAACTAAAAAAAAGGAGAATAATTTCACTCGTGCTCTAAAAATCTACGATTAATAAATATAATTTTAAATTAACTGTTTGCTTAATTAATTTGTACTTCTATTTGATTTTTGTTGACTAGTGCAACCAAAAGATATGAACGAACCGACTAGAAAAAAAATAAAATAAAATAAAATAAAAAATAAAAAAAGACTAGATTTAAATCAAACTTAAAAAGAAAAAGAAAAAAAACACTAATCTAGGATTAAAATGCGCGTCGCTAATGATATCACTGGATGATTTCCATTTGCCACATTTAGTTTACAACTCTTTTCGCATTGAAGTTTTAGTCAAATAAATTGGACTTAAACAAAATTTTACATGTTTATATACTGTTATTTTATTTTATTTTTGCTTGTGTTTGGGAAGTAGATTTACCCTTTAGAATGATCTTTTTTTTTGTTTTCCTTCTTAAAATAAAACATGTTTATATTCTTATGTTATTGTGCTTGCGTCTTGAAATTAGAGTTAGACATAAGAACGAAGGGCTAGGATTTGGTCAAAGGCTGCCAGTGATGCCTTTTAATGGAATTGCTGTCAGAGAGTCAGACATTCCTCTATGTATGTCTATTTTTCTCTTCCCCTATTCTTTTATTTTTCACGTAAATGATTTTTAATACCATTTCTACTGCCATTTTTTTTTTAATCTATTAGTCACGTTTTCACTTTACAATTTTTTGTTTAAAGAAAGTACATTAGAAAAAAAAAACAAAGGAGACATTTTCAGTTTGGACAAGTAAGCTTTGTTGATCACAAAAAAAAAAAAAGACAAGTAAGCTTTTAATTTCTGACATTATTCTGTGTGCTTTGGACTTTGTCAGCTTCAGATTTTGACCAAAATTATTAGCAAAATGGTGTAAACTAGTGATACAATTGATATTTACATAAAACTAATGCTGATTATTTAAGGTTTTAAGTTTTTTTTATCTGGGCAATGGGCCGTGAAATCCGCCATATTAAATGGGGCAATGACAGGTTATATTCATTAATTTTTCTGTTGCAGACCGTTCGTTGTAGATAATTTTTTTCTGCAAAGGAATCTAACTGTCTTCTTAAGGCTCAAGAGGTCTAGTAGATGACTAGATGGTGTAATATTGTTTTAGTAAAAGGATTTACAATTATATCTATATGTACATGACTCAGTCCAGAATGGTGTAAATCTGTTGTTTGGTTGGTATTTGGTAACTATATTTTGATGAGATCTATAAATATATATACAATAGTCAGTTAGTCACATTGCATCATTTGTATTATATTATGTTTTTTTTTTTGGAATAAAGGAGTTAATTTATAGACCTGCAACTCGAGTTCCGAAACTAACTCTTTTGATCTAAATTTTAAAGACGTTGTGACCTTCAACAACATATTTGTTTTTTCAAAGATTTAAACTTATGAACTTTGGAGAAGTGAAAGATGCCATTTTATCTTTCTTTATTAATCAAAACCTTGTTACATTTGCATGGTCAGCTTTTAAGACATTGAGGTTGGTCCAAAAGAGACAAAAGTGTCTTGAGTCAATAAGAGTTTTGTATGGAAATTTGAGCTCTTAAATCTTTGTCATCAAATCAACCATCAAAATATATAAAGCCAAAGGCAAATAAAAAAGTTACGAGACTTATAATTCATTCACTACCTTTTGCTTTTCAGTTTTCATATTTGAAGTCTCTGAACACTAGGATAAAGATAAGCATAACATATGTAACTTACCACATTAAAGACAACAACTTCACAAGTACCCATAAACCCAAGGCCCAAAGGGCTTCTCTTGTAGGTTTGGTTATTGTATACATGACAAAGTACTGTTGAGAGAGCCAAAAGATTATGTAATCTCTTAGTTCTTTCACCCAAAAAAAATCAAGATAAAGGACAAAAAATAGCCTACGTTCCTCTTATGTGTATATATGAAAGCAAATACTGCTGAAGAATGGTGTGTGTGATAGAAAGACAGAACTCAGTGAAGGGTTTCAATGGTGGATACAACTCAGTGACGTTTCATCTCCTGGAAAATGTTGGAAACTCGTGGAGACAGTCTTGGAAGGAACTTAAACAGCTGCATAATAGAAAAAAAAACATTTGAAAATGCAGAAGAGATAATGAGAAAAGAAGAAGAAACAAAGGAGAGACTCAAAAATCAAAGAGGAAAAGAAGATTACCCAGAGCTTAACACATGCGTCGATAATAACAGGAACTAGGCAGATGAAAATGGTAATAGTAGATTGCTCAACTTCAAGACCATAATGTTCCATAATTATCTCTAACAATGTCTCCCATCCAGATTCAGAATGGTACCTATAATGAGAAGCATTAAGTTGTATACCTTCTTTGCACAAACGGACTACCGATAGAGCCAATCTATTGCTATATAATGTTATTGGGACAGTAACAGCTTTGATTTTAAAGTTTGTTATGAGATTCATTTCATTTACCCCAAGAAAATGTCAGTGATTAGGATGATGAGAAATGCCTTTCCCGTGTCTGAAATGTTGTTTATGATTTTATTTCCTGTAAATTTCAACAAGGCTACCTGAAAAAAGTTCATAAAGTTACCCAAAAAGACACATGTTAGCTTGAAAAGAAACTTAAAATCACATTTGAAGTCTGTTAATTTCCTAGATGGACACAGAAACTTACTCTACCCTGATTGGCGTACAAAAGAACGAACAACGAGATCCCAAACACCATATCAGACCATATGTTGGCAAATGCTCTCCGGTTCTCTAATCTCCAATCATCTCGCAGCTCCAAGCTGTTGAAGAAACCAATGGGAGGAACAAAAAAAACACAGTGAGTTTATCAGTAGAAAATAACTATCTGGGATGAGATCAAGAGAACTAAAATTGTGGGGTTGAGTCTTACGCTTTACCCCGCAACTCCCACCATAACTCATCGTCAGAAAGAGGTGGAGATTTCCCAATCTCCACTTCAAGACGGTATCTAGCTTTTTCTCTATTCAGTTCCTTTACCATTTCTAACTTCTGACTTCGTCTCACATCAAGTGTCTGGGCAGCAAGTGGTACAGTCTTCACATATCTATAAGTAAAGGTATAGACTAGACAATCAAATTTAGCTGGGGACTAACACAATGTATGTAGAGACATAATCAGGGGTAAAAATGAAGAAATCACCTGTCTAAGAAGGGCATAAGTACATAATCATGAGCCAAAAAGTCTAATGCCCATGGAATGAGGATTAATACCGCCAAAAACTTTGCCTGTAAAGAGTTACAATGTCAATGAGCATTGATCAGTCATCCGGAAGACATTACAATCAGTAACACATAAACTAAGAATCAGCATAGTGCTACCATCTCATAACTCACCGATTTTGAAGATGCATAACGAAAAACACGGTCTTCGTATAAAATATCTTCATCTTCTACTCCTAAAACCATATCCCTCACCGATTTAACCAACCCTCCTCCATCTGGAATCGTAAATTCATTGAGCTCTGATTTCTCGTCACTTCCCTCACCACCAGCAGAGTCTCGGCTCCAAGACTCAACAAAACTATCATCTGAATCCACAATCCAGTCCTCCCACTTCTTGCTCACATTCTTGCTCACATCATGATCATGATCATTATCCACAATCTCCTCCTGACCTTCCCGTAGCTCCACAATCGCCTCAGCTCGTCTCTTCCAAGTCTCGAATTTCTCTTCATCAGACATCTCATCATCATTTGCAAGCTCAGATGTCTCAGCAACAATGTTGTCGTCCCTCAAACCAAGCCAATTCCCATCATCATCAAAGAAAAACCTCTGCCACCAGCTTCTTCTGCTCTTATTACTACCCGTACGACTGTTATTCTTCTCCGCACTTGGAACAAATCTCCAAAGCCCCTTTCTTCTCGTACCTCGCAACGAAATCGATTCACAGGGCTTATAACGAAGAGAAGATGACGACGACGATTCAGGAGTTTGGCTACTGAATGATAAGCAGTGGCATAAGACCATTGACGAGCTCATCAAGGACATGAATCAAACCCAACATTGTTTGGACTGTAATTCAAGGCAACAAGACAGATTCTTCAACGAAACCCAGACAAACCAGCATATTTTTCTTTGTAAATTCAACAACTTTACAAGCCCTAAACACAGAATTCAGTGAAGACGAAGCTCCGAATGGATAAGTAATGGGTTCTGCCCAGAAAGTTACCGAGAGAGAGAGAGAAGCAGACCCCAGATGCGAGAGGGAGTGGATGATGATGGACCAGATGATATATAAAGTCACTCTCTTTTTTGTTATCTTCTCCAAACTGTAAATATCTGTTATCCTTAAGAATATAAAGATTGCTTTTTCGTTTCAAATATTTACAATAAAAAAAAATTAATTTTTTGTTGGTTCACTCGTTTTTAATTGGCTAAAATTGAAATTATTGTACATTTTTTAAAGATAAATATATAAGGTATAATATCCAACTTGTTATTCTAAAGATCCCATGTAATGGAGTCGTTGCATAGAGTAGAAACTCTAATTTCGGGGATCCATCATCAGTATCGTACTACCACCAACAGAAACAGAGTATCCAGATCTGTCAAGATTTTAAACTCTGCGACTTATGAAAACTCCAGAAAGTAAAGTTTCGCTCTTCGTTACTTACATGTTTAGCTCTATTCTTTTTTTTTCTCAGGCATTTTAACGAACACCTTCTGTGCAATTACCATCAATTTGCAGGTGCCAGTGTTTTGATCTTTACGACCAATTGGTTCCATACAAGGAAGCTTGGTCATGGCAGAAAAGCATTGTCCAGGAGAAAAGGGCATTGATTGATAAAAACCAAGACTGCCCAGATACAGTGATTTTGTTGCAACATTCTCCTGTCTACACAATGGGAACTGGTAGTACAGAGGATTATCTTAATTTCGACATAAAGAATGCTCCTTTTGATGTGTATCGAACTGAACGTGGTGGCGAAGTCACTTACCATGGTCCTGGTCAGGTAATATTGTCAACAATTCATTGAAACTTTCTTTGATTTTCTTATGAGTTCTTCAAGCTAATAGTAAATGGTCAGTGAATGTGATTTTTTGGATATGTAGTTAGTTATGTATCCTATAATCAATCTTCGCAATCACGAGATGGATCTTCATTGGTACCTCAGGATGCTTGAAGAGTTAGTCATTCGTGTGCTTTCCTCAAGTTTCTCCATCAAAGCTTACCGCCTTGATGGTTTAACTGGAGTTTGGGTTGGTATGTCTCAGATCTTAACATTGTTTTTAAGATTCTTAGTGTGTTTTGATCTCTTTTGGATGATTTTATCAGTGAACTGAGATTGATCTCTTTTTGTCTGCAAATGGTATATAGGCAACCAAAAAGTGGCAGCGATAGGCATTCGTGTGTCGAAATGGATAACATATCATGGTCTAGCTCTTAATGTCACAACAGATCTAACACCATTTAACTGGATAGTTCCATGTGGGATTAGAGACCGACAAGTTGGAACCATAAAAGACTTGCTTGAAGACGGAGAACATGGAAAGATCGATGACTTGAGGTTGATTGATATAGCTCATGAGGCTTTACTAAAAGAATTCTCCCAAGTTTTCCAGCTTCAGATCGAAAAGCAAACAGTTCCAGGTCCTAATATTCTGAAAGCTGATCCTTTTAAACTATTTGATGGCTAAAAGGAAGATTTTATTGGTAGAACAAAATCCTTGCAATCTCTATACCATTCTTGTTAAGTCTTGAACCTAAAGCTCTTGTCTATATGAAAGGTTTTATTGGCTGTTTGTGACATTGCCTGCTTCCTGTAGATGTTTGTTTGAGATTATTCTCTCTACTTCTCTTTTGCAATGTAAAGAATTGTGAGACTGCTTGAAAAAGAAGAATGTTTGAGTGGAAGATGCAGGAAACCCAAGGCAAGGAAACTGCTAACAAAAGTGTCTGATAGAAACTCAGATAAATGGAAGATGACAAGAGCTTACAAAAGAGATAGTTCAGAAGGCTGAAGAACCAAAACCAAGTTTACAAAAGGTTAAAGAGCCAGCCAAAATACCCAGAAGCCAGATATTTTGGAAGAGGGGTTTATGACGTCGCTAGTTGCTGAACATATTCTTCCCACTTCTGAGTCTCTTTGGCACTCGCATAGGATTCCATCCTTGGAGCCCTTTAAGAAAAGACATAAACATTGGTTTATCCGAAATTTTCCAATAAGCATTCTTGTGCGTGCTGCATTAAGTTATTTGCTGTAACTTAAGGCAAGCCTATGCGTTAAAGAGAGAAAGGTACCAATTATAAAAGTCCAGTGATGGTGAATTCAAATCTGGATATATTTGAACTAAATGAGTTTATCCAGTAGAGAAATTTCCTTAACTAGCTGATATTTACTTTGATGTGTACCTGTCCTTTTGCAGTTTCCATTGTTACCAGTTTGCTGATGGAGACATGTGCTGTATGGCAATCATCAACAATCCCTTTGCTGTCCTTTTAGGTGATAATAGAAGATTCTCCAACTGCCTTGTGCAATTTAAGTATATAATTGCGTAATTAAGATCATATGATCTTAGTTATTGTTTCTGATATTAGAAGATTTACAAGCCATTTTACTTTTTTTTCTCGCTCTTTCCCTTTTCTCCAGCTTGGTTTCTAGGATCACACAGAATACGACAAGCATCCTTGTTCCAGGAAAAGCTTTCACTTGAAGCATCTTCTTACTGCTCACAGGAATTGGATGGAATGTTATCATTGGTTGTCAACTTAACTTAATGGTTTCACTGATTTTCTGGCTAATACATGGAAGAAAAACTGGAACTTTAGCTAGCTTTGGATTGATCGAATAGTATCTTCAGAATCTGCGGTGGTTCTTACGCGTGTCTCAACATGGAAAAAGAAACGGACATCTTACTTGTAAGAAACCGTAGGTTCTTCCTCTCCTTTTCACTTTATTCTTGTGGTGTCTATCCTTTAAGAAACGTATGCTTGAGAAATAAATTGGCCTTTACCTTGTCAGTCGATTCCCGGGGGTGGAACTCTCGAGGACTCTACTGCTACGCTGGCACAACCGCAGTTTCTTCATTGCCACGTGCTGTTGATAAACATCGCGTGCCTCTCCATTTCATCTCCACCTGCTCCATAGGTCAACACAAATGTTCTCTCTGCCTTTAATACCCTCACTTTTCAGTTTCAACAGTCCCTTTACTTGTGCATAAAACTGTCAAATACTAATCTGAAATTTTTGCTTGTGTCATGGATGTAATGCCACCCTCTACTCCTAAAACTCCTTTTCTTAGCTCTTCACTTGAAGAAGCTCATGAAAATCGAAGATTGAAATGCTATAGGGGTGTCCGAAAGAGGTCATGGGGCAAGTGGGTGTCTGAAATCAGAGTTCCAAAGTCTGGAAGACGAATATGGCTAGGTTCATATGATACTCCAGAGAAAGCAGCTCGAGCCTATGATGCTGCTTTGTTCTGCATTAGGGGTGAGAAGGGAGTTTTCAATTTTCCAACTGATAAAAAGCCGCAACTGCCAGAAGGTTCTGTCCGGCCTCTGTCCAAGCAGGACATACAGACTATAGCAACAAACTATGCTTCATCAGTTGTGCATGCACCTTCCCGTGCCACCAGACTCCCGGTAACAGCCCAGGTTCCCTCCGAAGTTCCTGCTTCCCCTGATCTATCTGCCTTTGAAGTTCCTGCTCCCCCTGATCAATCTGTTTCTACTAAGATTACAGAGAAGGTTGACGAATATTATCTCCCAACCATCGCAACTGAAGAACCAACATTCTCAGTAGAAGACTTACAACTGGATAATTTCCTCATGATGGACATTGACTGGTTAAACAATCTAGTCTGATCGTAACGCCACTAGCAGTTACTTTTAGCTTTAATATGGTTTAACTACCAGTTACTTGTGTCTCTCTTTAGCTGCTGTTTGTAAGGGTATACCCATCCTTGTCTTTGAACTTATTTCATTTAGCATGCACTTTGTTGTTCTTGCTTTGCATGTGTATTCTCTTTTCTTTTTCTTTTCTCTCTGCTGGATTACATGAGATGTTGAACATGAATGAAATTATTAGGAGTTTGCGTCCAACCTAAATCTTCTGTTGCATGTTTGAGGCTTTTTTATTTTATTTTTCTATATCGTTCACACATGATCTGCCTGGTTTTCTATAATTCACCAATTACTAACTTCTGCATAGACCATGTATTATCAGCCAAAGACTCGAAATCAACTTGTGGATATGTTGCAACATTATGTCAGCGTATGCTTGTGCTTGGCTACATTGGTTGTTTTCTTATGGCCTCAAAGACATCTTCTATCTATCCCAGGCTCGTAATGAGTTTCTTTGATATCTACTAAGTTATGTACGGGTACTTACAAATTACACGAAGGCGAGCTAATAAAAACCTCAAAACAAATTTCCTTCCACTTCCCTTGAAAGGTCCAAGCTCTCCTCGGTAAATCCTCAACCAAGCCTCTGTAAGCTCTTTGGATTCCGATTTTGCATTACGTTTTCTTTGTAAGTTGCTCAAATCTCATTATCACCAATTCTGATGGAGGTAAACAGCAAGAAAGATTACTTAGTAGTGAGTGCTAGTCCCCCTGCAAGTAAGAGATTAAACGCACTGATAAGCTCAAGGTTCTTATGAAACCACAAACAGACATTACATTACCTTCAGGCTTCATAAATTGCAGGCTTCATTTAAGGTCTCTCTTTCAGATCCATATTTGTTCCGTTCTCTTGTTTTTTTTCATAAGATATCCCCTCCTCTGGTAAGTGGAGCATAAATGTCATTTCCGGGAACCTTAGCAAACATCACTTAACAAACATCTGCTTTTGAATTGCAGAAAGAGAACAGTACTTATATAGAACCTCATACAGGATGGCAAGATTTTCCTTGGCAATCTACAATCTGTAGTTCAGACTTCAATTTTACTGAATCCATAGCATTTTTTCAGTCGCCGTCTTTGCATAACCCTCCTCACTTCTTCTGCAGCATGACAATTACCAGATTCTGTGTGAATCTTGCTCAGCAACACATAATTGGCTGGATTGTCAGGTTCAGATTTCATTAGCTCGTTTGCAATGATTTTTTCTGCAACATCCAGCCTGCCATGAATCTCGCAGGCCGATAGCAGAGAACTCCATATTCTTCCACTTGGATTCATGGGCATATGAATTATGACCTCAAAGGCATCATCAATCTTCCCAAACCTGCCAAGAAGATTAATATAACAAGCATAATGCTCCAATGTGACTGGCATGTGGTATTTCCCAGCTCGCGTGAATATGGTTTGAGCTTCTTCTACCAGGCCAGAATGGTTGCAAGCCGATAAAACTGCAAGAAATGCCACTCCATCTACTTCCTCTCCATCCTTTATCATCCCTTGAAAGATTTCTAAAGCTTCTGAACCATGTCCATGAAGACCGTATGCATTAATCATTGAGCTCCATGAGACAAGATCTTTCTCATTAAGTTCACAAAATACTTTATGCGCTGCAAGAAGACTACCGCACTTAGCATACATATCTATGAGGGCGTTGCCCAATAGGATATGTGACATGAAGCCACATTTCAGGATGTGGGAATGAATTGTAGATGCAAAACTCAACGATGCCGAATGGCTGCAAGCTGAGACAACAGCCAACAGAGTAACTGAGTTGGGTTCACTTTTTTCTTTTCTCATTTGACTAAACAGATACACAGCTTCAGAGCAATCTCCAGTCTCAGCATAGCCGCTAATCATTGAACTCCACATTACAACATCTTTCGCTTTTGATGTTTCGAAAAGTAACCTAGAGACACTTACATTACCACATCTGCAATACATGGTCATAAGAGCAGCTGTTAATCGATCATCTGAATGGAGTCCATGACGAAAAGAAAATCCATGAATCTCCTTCACCAGCCTTAAGCCAGAACCCAGTCCTACACATGCAGGTAAAATAGACAACAGTGTGACACGATTGGGCCTCAAATTTTCTCTCTGCATTGCTAGAAGCATGTTAATGCCCATTTCATATTTATGATTTGCAACACAACCCGAGATAATGGCGGTCCATGAGACCTCACTCTTCACCTCTATTTGATCAAACACATGGAAGGACGCTGCAGGATCATCAAATTTTAAGTACATATCAACCAATGCCGTTGATAAAAGAACTGATTCATGCATCCTATCATCAACAAGAGCAAGAGCATGAAGCATTCTTGCTACCTTACTGCTGCTTCTCATGCGAGTGCAGAGAGCTAATAGAGATGCAACCAGCTCGGACTTTGGAACAAGACCATAAAAATACATCTCCTTGAGTAAATCTAGCGCCTGATACAACAACCCATCCTGGCAATAACAATGAACGATGGAGCAATAGCTAATGGTGTCTCTTTGAAGCATTTCATCGAATACCTTACGTGCAAAGTATGTGTTAGATAATTTCGCATACATAGAGATGAGAGAATTGGAAACAACGGTATAACAATCAGCGCCGGACTTGAGACAAAGGGAATGGAGTTGTGCACCAAGTAATAAAGGCTCCTGTTGAAAAGAGCAGGCTTTGATGACAGAAGGAAGAATCGCTGTGAAGCCATAAGTCCCCAAAGGATGAATATTTTGCTTGTAGAGTCTCAATGCTTCATCGTGGAGTTGTTCTGAGACCAATCCCTTGAGCTTATTGCCGAGCTCCAAGTTTAGGCGGGAGGAGAAAGATCTTGCCATTTTTTTTATTTTTTATTTTTTTGTGTGCAAAGACGGGTTATAAGACGGTTGGCCAATTAGAACTGTATATGACTAATATTATAATTAAATTCTTTTGTAAAATGGTAAACAACAAGCACCCATGGCCTAATGGATAAGGCGCTTGACTTCTAATCAAGCGATTGTGGGTTCGAGTCCCACTGGGTGTGTATAGTTGAATATTTTTGGATTACCGATTAAAGATTCGCAAATACGTAGAAATGGGCCCGATCCTAGAAATTTAAAATATAGCTGTAAAAAAGATGGTGGGCTAGTAATGGGCCCAATCATTGAAAATTTTGAGACAGAAGCACGTGCGTTGACGTCTGAGGTGGGCTGTACCCGGTGGATCTCGAATTCCTCCTCCCTCCCCTTCTCTTTTTGGCTTCTCGAAGGAGAAGAAAACTGTCGGAGACAGAGAGAGAGAGGAAGCCAATCATCATCGCCACTTGTTCTGCTCTTCGATATATTCAAATCCTCATTCTCTAGAGAATTTCAGATCAAGATAATCAGGCAAGTTGCCGATTCTCAGATCCCTGAGTCAAACTAATTCTGCTTTCTTTTAAGTTTCCCCGTTCTGATTGATAATCGATTGTTTGATTTTTTTTTGTTTTCAGTGGTTTCGATAGAATTTTTTCCGTGGTGGTGGTGGGAAGGTGATTGTATATGGCGCAGGAGCAGGAAGGAGCGGTGGTTGAGAGCGGCGAGCAGATTGATTCCGCCGCTGCTGCCGTGGACGCAACCTCCTCCGATGACGTGAAGAAGAAGCAAAAGGGTTTCTTCTCGCGTTTATGGAATGGGATATTTAGAGTTAGAGGTGATGATTTTGAGAAGAGACTTCAATACATTTCAAGGGAAGAAGCGACTGTTTTATCCAGGATGAAGCATAGATCGATTACATGGAGAAAGCTCACCAGAAATCTCATTGTTTCCTCCGTATTGTTCGAGGTCTAGCCATTTTTTTTTTTACTTTCAGTGGATTGTTAAATTTGATGTTATATAAGTTAGTGTGTGTGGTGAATAGATTGCGATGATATGGTAAATATGGCAACTTTCAGATTATTGCTGTGGGTTATGCGATCATGACAACCAGAACTGAAGATTTGGATTGGAAAATGAGGAGTTTCCGGATCTTGCCAATGTTTCTCTTACCTGCTTTGTCTGCTCTTGCTTATTCCTCAATCGTCAGCTTCGCAAAGATATGTGAGTATTCTGTTTTTTCTATCTTGGTGTTTTCTCGTGGCTTCAGTGTTTCTAATCGTTTTTTCTTGTGAAATGGTTGTATAGTTGACCGCAGAGATCAAAAGACCTTGGAAAAGCTTCGAGCTGAAAGGTTGGCTAAAATCAATGAGCTTAAGGAAAGGACCAATTATTACACCACACAACAACTTATTCAGGTCAGATACTAGTCTTGATCAAAGAGAATTTGTTTAGTGGTTGCTTCACACATCATCATCTTGATTTTTATTAGGTTTCTGTTTTTTTCATCAATGCCTTGAATTCCAATTTTCGCAGCCGTTTCTTTCTTGCTCGTATTACTTTGACCAATTTCTGAAGCTTTCAAAGGTTTATCATTTATAGTTAGTTGAATAGTTAGTGGATAGTAACTATGGGTTCAAAAATTGTTCTCTATACTTTTCGGATATGGCGATTATGTATAGAAAGTTGGAATCTTAGTGTGGCAGTTATAACTTATAAGTTTTGTTCTCCATACTTTGGGGATTTTATGAATAGAAAGTTGGAACGTAAGTGTGACAGTTAGAATTTATTGTATTTATTGCCACGGTAACAAGCTGGAATCTTAGTGATTATGAATAGAAAGTTGGAATCTTAGAGTGGCAGTTAGAAGTTTTGTTATCCGTACTTTGGGGGTATGGCGATTATGAATAGAAAGTTGGAATCTTAGTGTGACAGTTAGAATTTATTGTATTTATTGCCACGGTAACAAGCATCTATGCCTCATATAGAAAGAGAAAGACATAAACTAGTTTCTTTTAAGTACTTCTTGTAGGCTTGCAATATGTTCAATAAGTTGAAAGAAAGGAATCGGTGCTTGTCATTGTGGCTTAAAAAGAGCTTAACTACTGAAAGTAGAGCTGGTGCTAACATAAGCCTTTTGATGCAGAGATATGACCCTGACCCAGCTGCAAAGGCAGCTGCTGCAACTGTCCTGGCATCCAAATTGGGTGCTGATTCAGGCTTGAAAGTATATTTAGGAGATGAATCCCAACTAGATCCATCCTCGGGCAAGAGCAATGACATGGAGGTTAACCAATCACAGGGGTTGAGAAATCGAAGACAACCAAATACTAGACCCCACACTTCTGGGATCACTTCAGCACTTCATTCTGATGATGAGTCTCACCATTCTGGAACAAGCGAGAGATTTCCAGGCACCACAGAGCAAAACCAGCAGATGTTGGTTGAGCACTACAATCCTCAGGGATATGCAGCTCCTGATGGCAGTTGGATCTCACGGATTGCGGCTCTACTCGTGGGCGAAGATCCCACACAGTCATTTGCACTCATTTGTGGAAATTGTCATATGCATAACGGTGAATAAATCTCTAAGCATCATCCTTTACCTGTCTCTTCTGCTATATTCTGGTTTCTAACATGATGTGAAATGTGTTTGTTTATCATTGGCTCAGGACTTGCTCGGAAAGAGGATTTTGCTTACATTACATACTATTGCCCCCACTGTAACGCTCTAAACAAACCGAAGCATTCAGATGAGAACACACTTATTCCTTCTGTTTCCGGTTCGCTGATCACAGACTCTCCAACATTGATTGAAAGCAGTGAAGTGGTAAATAGCAGCAGCTTGGCTAGTGAACGTGGGGATAGCCCCATTCTAGAGATGGAGAAGGAAGCTGTGGCTACTGAGACCGAAGATCATGCTGAGGAAGATCCAGTGAGCTAAAGAAGATGGCGTTCTTGAGTTTGTGCTTCAGAGAGAGGTTGTGTGTGTGTGTGTGCGTGTGTGGGTGCAAGTACTCGTTCAGGTAAATTTATGCTATGATTTGCTAATATCTGAAGCTGCTTACAGTTTTGATTCTGGTCTGTTTCCATACAGAGACAATAGGATTTTGGTGGGTAAATATACGATCCTGATGTCTAAACTGTATTTGTTACACGATTTTGAGGATTGGATTTCTTAATCCTCTACACCTTTACAGATTGTTTTTTTTGGTAATGTATTTGCTTTTGAATTTGGATCATTTTCGATTTTAGTACTATGAGCTACTACAGTTTTTATAGTTTATTGACGGTGTTGAATGTTTTTGGTATTTTGCTAGTTCCTAATATGAATGTGACTTTTTAAAGAAGCTGCATGTGCAAAACGAGTCTTTTTTTTTTCCACTATAATTTATTTCGTAAATAATTACCAAATTTCTTTGCAAGAAGTGATGATCTCCACTTTAAAGTTTTTTAAAATTTTCCACCATATTAAAACCAAAAAAGGGAAGCTTTCTGCTGTATTATTGATCTGATCGAGAAAAAGAAAGAGAGAGGGCAATAAAAAAAAGGTTCATCCTTACAAAGATGAAGACCATTGGTGGAAGGAGGCTTATCATCTGTCTACACTGACAAAGGCTGTCTACTTTAGCAAGGAACGACAGCTCAGGAAGAACAAATTTGCTGCGAGTAGAGACTAGAGAGAAACATGAGCTACAAGAATAAAAATGGTTCCCTCTTCTTGATTCTCTTGAAGCTGTTAGTTTTGCTTATCCTTGATTCTGCAGATCTGGCTGCTACAAGCTCTTGTCCAAGTGACTGTGGAGGAATCAAGATCAAATATCCTTTTGGAATTGGAAGTCGTTGCTATCTCGAAAAGTCTTACGAAATTGAATGTCGTAATACCACTACTTCAAGAAAGGTCGTCCCTTTCCTCTCCGTTATGAGCAAAGAAGTTGTGAGTATCTCTTATCCTAATGTAGAAAGTTTTGGTAGCTCTCCATCATTCGGCTATATTCGTGTCAGAATCCCGATCACATCCGCAGGATGTTCCAGCGATGGAAAAGATTCGGGGATCAATAATGAACTTGACGAGTAGCCCTTATTTCATTGATGGAATGAACAGCCTCGTAGCAGTTGGTTGCAACAGCTCAGTGTCATTGACAAATATAAAGCCGAACAAGGTGGGATGCGAGTTGAATTGCAGTACAAGCAAAGAGTATAACAGCAATAGCATTCCTTTTTTCGACGAAACGGGCTGCTCTAGCAACGCTTTGTCTTATACGAACAACCATGTTTGTACAGAAAACAAACCAGAAGAAACAGGATGCAATGGTAACGGATGTTGTCAGGCAAGTCTACCTAGTGAGCCTCAACAAGTTATTGGTATCAGAATAGATATAGATGATGGAAACTCAACGACAAGAGAACATTGTAGAGTCGCCTTCTTAACAGATGAACTCTACACTTTGTCCAATGCGACCAAACCAGACAAGTTATTTGCTAAGAGATATGCTACAGTTAGTCTAGGATGGATCATCCAGACGAAAAATCTTTCGTTCGTAACCTCATTGGCTTGCAAAAGCAGACAAGAGTATGATGATAGCTCTTTGTCTAGTCAGCGCAAAACTAAGTGTTATTGCGACAGTAGCATCATTTCTGACATCAACTATGCACACTGTCGATGCAACTTTGGTTACACGGGTAATCCATATATCTTCGACGAATGCAAGGGTCAGTATATATTCATTCCTTATGCTCTCCCTTTATTTTTTTTATATTTTTTTTTTGTGTCTAGGGACATCTTGTGAGCTTCTATTATAATCTCATGATCTTTCAAATCTAGATATCAATGAATGTGAAAGAAATCCCCCATGTGGAGAAGATGAGACTTGCGTGAATTCTCAGGGGGACTATCGTTGCGTTGGCAATAAGACTAGATCAATACTGATAGGTAAATCACTGAGTTTTCCTTTACACTGAGTCGCAAATTTAAAGGCTTTTTATAAGCAATCGAATAAGTTTCTTGTGCGGTTTGTAGGGGTGGGTGCAGGTTTTGGGGTTTTGGTCCTAGTTGGTGGAGTTTGGTGGCTGAGAAAGTTTCTGATAAAGAGAAGAATAGCAAAGAGGAAGAAGAAGTTCTTCAAACGTAACGGGGGACTACTGTTGCAACAAGAGCTAAACACTCAACAAGGCAATGTCGAAAAGACAATAATCTTCTCCTCAAAGGAGTTGGAGAAAGCCACCGAAAACTTCAGCGAGAACAGAGTTCTTGGACAAGGTGGTCAAGGAACTGTGTACAAAGGTATGCTCGTAGATGGTAGAACTGTTGCAGTGAAGAAATCCAAAGTTATAGATGAAGACAAACTCCAAGAGTTCATCAACGAGGTCGTGATTCTCTCTCAGATCAACCATAGACACGTTGTCAAACTCCTGGGATGTTGTCTTGAGACCGAAGTTCCTATTCTGGTTTACGAGTTTATCATCAATGGAAACCTATTCCAGCATATCCATGAAGAATCTGATGATTACACTATGATATGGGGAATGCGTCTACGCATTGCTGTGGATATGGCAGGAGCTCTTTCTTATCTTCATTCTTCTGCATCTTCTCCAATTTATCATAGAGATATCAAGTCAACAAACATATTACTAGACGAAAAGTACCGAGCCAAGGTGTCTGATTTCGGAACATCAAGGTCAGTAACCATAGATCAAACTCACTGGACAACGGTTATCTCAGGTACAGTTGGGTATGTGGATCCAGAGTATTACCGCTCCAGCCAATATACTGAAAAGAGTGATGTTTATAGCTTTGGAGTCGTTCTAGCGGAACTTATCACTGGAGATAAGCCTGTCATAACTGTGCAAAACACTCGAGAAATAATAGCCTTAGCAGAGCATTTCAGACTTGCCATGAAAGAGAGGAGACTTTCTGATATCATGGATGCTCGAATAAGAGATGATTGCAAACCAGAACAAGTAATGGCAGTGGCAAATGTGGCGATGAAGTGTTTGAGTTCTAAAGGAAAGAAACGTCCGAATATGAGAGAAGTTTTTACGGAGTTGGAGAGGATATGTACTTCTCCAGAGGATTCAAATGTGCAGATTCAGAATGATGATGAAGAAGAAGGAGACGACGAAGTAGAAGAAGAAGAAGAAGTTGTGAAGATAATAAACAGAGGTGATACTTGGAGCATTGGGGTTACTGCTCCAGCCTCTAGTATTGTGGCTTCACCTCCTTCTTCAGATGTTGAACCATTGTTTCCTCGTCCCACATGGTGACTCAATAAGCAAATTGAAGTCATGATAAATTAGTCTGATGTGTCTTCATAAAACGTTTGTGTAATAAAAAGTTTGATGTTTTGTGTAATAATTTTGTAAGGTTTATGTTATACATGTCTGAATTTAAGCTTTTGGAACAAGTTTGTGTCTGTAAATGAGATTATGTTTCTGTAATTACTGTGTGTTCACCTTTCTTTTCTTTTTCTTTTTGTTTGATGACACAATTTTTTTTGACTATTGAGTGAAGAAACACACGTGGAAGAGGATCAACGTTATGTCATCTTCGGAGCATATCCATAGATTTATGGGTCACTGACAGAGAAGAGAACACACCTCGTCGTCACTAATCCTTCTGAGTTCTGACCGCTGTCAACGAAGATGGTCGCAGAAGTGCAAAGCGATAAGGCTCTTGCTGTAAAACGATTCCATTTTTGAGAATTTGGGTTTCTTCATTTTCTTTGTGGTTCCTTAATTCTCCGAGAGTAACGTTCATAGAGAAATGGAAATTGGGATTAGCAATGGATGGAGAACATGGATATCTTCAGAAAGCTCTGGATCTTTCATGGGTTTGTCTAGATCCTACCCTAACACGATCCTCAGGTCTTTATACTTTCTTAGTTTTTTTTTCTTTGGTTTTGGTTTATTGATTTGATAGGCTAAGAGCTCTGTTTCAGGAAGAGAATCCATGTTGGTAATTTTCATAGTGGCAAAAGAGCAATGGTGATTTCTGGTTCAAAGAAAGCAAATCTCTCTGCTTCAAGGAAACAGAGAATTAAGATATCAATTGTTCATCTTCAAGATGATAATGGAGAAAAGAAGCTCACTTTCAGTGAGTTCCTGAAACACCCATCAGGAATGGAGGCTGTAATCAACGCTAAGGCTTTGCAGAGTTATCATTTAGTTGATGACAATGATAATACCTACAGGTTCTTTCTTTTAACCCTTTTGTATCATTGTATCAATGTTCTTAGGACACTCAGAAGTTCTATCATACTTGTCCGGCTTAAAGGTCTTTGCATATGTTTTAGGATCTTCATCGCTTTTATTGTTTATAGATAGCCCTCTTAGTTTGCTCGGTAGCTACAGAAATTTTGATGTCTCTGAACTGTAAGAGAGGACATGTTATTCAAAAGTTTAAGTATCTAAAGAGTGTATCTCTAAACATAAACATAGATCTTTTCTAATCTATCACAAGCTTGTGAGATGTTTCCTAATTATTTAACACAACTGTATGGAAATATCTAATCTGGAAAGGGAGATAGTAAATATTTGTCTTACAGTGCAGATGTACATTGCCAAAAATTCAGTTAATGAGCTTTGAAGTGATTCCAGTACTGGTTTTGAGGGTCACTCCCACACAGGAAGATTGTACAGTCGAGCTGCTTTCCTGCAAGGTTCAATGAAGAAGACCCACTTCCCGGTTTATCAAACATTTCTGTTGTTTTCTATATTTACTGACGAATGTTTTGAACTGCTGTCTTGCAGTTGGAGGGGTCAGAGTTGTTGGAGAACCAAAGTGAAAGGTTTTCAGGTAACTTTGGTCTCTTAACAAAGCACTTGAACGTATCACTGCAAATCCAAGGTTCCTAAAGCTGATATAAATGTTTTTTCCCATTTCTGGTTCGCAGCGATTATGACAAATTGCATGACTTGGAACATGGAAGTTCCAGAGCCATTTTTGGAGGTTGACGTGAGATTGAATGTCACTCTAGAGGTTGTACATGCAGTTCAGTTGCTTTCGTTCATTCGTGGCTTCGTTCTTCTGCAATATATTGTTGTGTTGATAGGTCCATTGACTTATGACTCATGTAGTTGTTCATGAATAACCTTTAATTCAGCTGTTCATAAAAACCTCCATTGTCCATTGCAGATCTCAACGCGGCCATTCACAATGCTTCCAGTATCAGCTGTTGAGGCTCCTGGGAATCTGTAAGTAGACAGTATTGTTCACTTTACCTCTGCTGCTTTTTCACTTGAAGTGTTGAGCAATGTTATATTTTGATTCAATGATTGCAATGCAGAGTAATGCAGACACTGGTAGATACACTGGTCCCTCTTCTGCTTCAGCAATTACTTAAAGATTACAATGAATGGATTCAAAAACAGCAACGAAACTCCTTGCAAGCATAGTGGAAACTCCTTGTACTTGTTTTATATTAGAGACAGCTCTGTATTAAAAGTGCAGAGGTAATGCTATTGCTATAAGAGTACAAGCATTAACAAGGTCAAAAGAGATTGGATTCAAACTTTGGTCTTTCTTGTAACATAAAATACAGCACAATGAGATTACATAACTTTTTCATCATCAATCCAAGTCTCTCTAATCCTAAAGGCCGACCCAGTAGGAACGGCCATTGGTGTTGTGTATCGGAGATGGAGTAGGTGAAGAAACCGACCATTCATACCAAACCTGAACCCGAACAAACATCAGAGGATCAATAATAGTTCTTTAGACAAAGAGAATTAGTTGTGTAGAATCATTGCGGATTTAACATTTTTTTACCTTTGAGGAACCACAACACCTCCAAAAGTGTACTTCTAATGGAGTATCAGGGTGCACCTCCACTGGCTTCCTCAATGGGAAAAAGATTGGGAACCTGCCAAAAGGAACGAAATATTATATCGGTTGAAGCAAGAGGTTCAATAGGAGAGAGCGATTTAACACCATTTATAACATTAAGCCATTACCAGCTGAACATGTTTGGTGTTGCTGTTGTAGGCTCGATCCCAAGATGGACATCTTTGTAAAGGACAGAATCAAAATAGCCAGCGAATCCTGTTTTTGTTAAGTATGATCACAGTAGATTCAGTTTCAAATTGCGAAAAATGGAGCTGAAATTTCCCTTTATATAACAAACAAAAAGCTACAAAAAAGTGTGTACCATGCACCAAGGCTGGGCCAGCATCGCTTGGTAGACTGAAATGAAGTTTCTTGTAGCGTTGGTTGTTAGCTTTTGTTGAGAAGTTTGGATGAGTAAATGTGAAAACCTAATTAAGACCAAAGCAAAAGTCATGAGATCGATAAGACTTGCATAAGCTATTAGGCAATCCTGAAGACAGAGAGAGAGAGTGACTCACAGATTGGGAAGGAGCAAGTTTTGCTACACTATGCAATTTGACAACATAAGCCGTTTCAAAATGCGCAAGATCTTTATGAGCCTTAACCTGTCAAATATATGAAAAAGACGAGTTGATCTGAAAATTCTTGTGAGTAAGAGCACACAGCAAAAAGCAGAAGAACCTACATCATTGTAAAGCTTTGAAGCTGTTACAGGCTGTATGAAACTTGTATACCTGAAAAAGTGATGATGAATTCCTCCTCCAGTTAGAGAAACAGAAAAAATGATGAGTTTCTTATGGAAATTCAACTAAGCTAAGGAGTACACATACGAGGATGGTATTGAGATTCCATCTGGCTTCAAAAACCTTTGGGCTCCATCAAGACACTCAGGAGAGAGTTCATTGTCTCCAAAAGAACCCAGCAGTTCGCTAACCTGCATAGCAGAGGCAAACGAGAATTAGATGAACTGTATAATGTCAGCATTAGTAATAGCAACCAAAATCTGTACACACTGACCAGTATATCAGCTTGCTCAGGAGCATTCCAAAAACGCATGTCACAGGATATTATTGTAACCATGTTTTCCCATCCTTCCATCTTAACCAAATTCTGTCAGAAAGGATAACAATGCTCTATGAGTTAATGAAAAACTATACCGCACATCCGAAATAAATCACAATAAAACTTGGCCAGATTTAAATTGACTCGGTTGTTGACAACTCACATGGAGTGTTACAACTGCATTAGGATTCTTTTCCACAGCATAAATTTTCAACTTCCGATCAGTTTCTTCAGCTGCCTGGGAAACGAAACCAATGAACACAATAGATTAAGAAAAAAATGAATTTCAAAGTCTCCTTTTGATCAGTATGGAATTGCATCAGAACTTTACCTGTAACGATGCCCTTACAAGGGGTCCTCTTCCTGCCCCCACAACCATCAAGACCTACAAACTAAAACTTTAGTCCTATTGAAGTATCTCATTAGAGTACCAAAAACAAAATTTCTAAATGAAAATGTAACTTTATAAACTATGGAAGTAAAACATTGACATGTGACATACAGTAGTTAACTCGGATGCTTTGTCATCAGGGACCCTGTCCACCAAGGCTTTGGCAACTGCCCTTTGATACTAGCAACACAAAGATAGACGAAAGTTAGGCATGATTTAAAAAAACTAAGCATGCTACATATTGGTATAATATTGGATTGTTCAACACGATTTATCCATCAGTCATCTCTCCACTGCTAACCAAAGCATAGAAAAGGGGATGTACAGAAACCAGAGGTGTTATAATTTAAGATGTTGAGGAAAAAACTAGCAGACGGTAACATACTTGAATGTATTTAACAGAGTCTCTCTCAAACGTCTCATAGGTTTGGGCTTCGAGGTTGTCCATCAGAGGCTGTATTTACAAGGAAAAAAAAAACAGAGGCTCTTAACAGTAAGAATAGAGTATTTTCATGACAGGGTATATTATAATGATGAACGGACGGAAAGAAATCAGTATTACTTATGATAAGAGCCTAACCTGCAGGGGTGCCTGCAAAAAGTCCCTGTATCCCAGCTGTAAAAAGATAAAGTTAGCTGTCAGAACTGAGTTTGTATCTTCCTGCTTGCATCTAATGAAAAGAAAGAAAGAGGGAACTGAGACAAAAAGATCCAACAAACAACCTCGATGCGTTCCTGTTCAGGAAGTGATTCCATCTTTTGGAACATATAAGCAACATAGTCCAAATATGTTCGCAAAGGATGCTTCTGTGTACCTGATAACCAAAACATAGACAGTGTTATATACAAACTATTTAGCTCAAAACTTGAAGTCGATTATGCTTATAACCAACACCCATAATAAATTGAGCTACGGAAAACAAGCCCAGAGTATAAAAGCTAACTGTCAGCGGGCAAAAGAAAATACAGAAAAATTACCCTCTGTGTTAGCTTTTGGAAGATTATGAACAGGCTTTCCAGAAATTACAACCTGCATTAACAAGATTGGTGATAATGACCCAAAGTTGAGTGAGATAAATTTATATTCAGAATCAAAAGAGGGTTTGAAATTAGTGTTCTCTATCACAAATAGAGGGATGTTTATTACCTGGACAGCATGATCAAAAAATCCTGCTATTAGCTTCTGGTGGCGTTTTGACAAGCAAGGATAACCCCGAGCATTTGTTAAGAAAGACTGCAAACCCCAAATTAGAAGAATTTTGTTATTCATAGGACTTTTAAGTTGAGTTTTCAACAATGTGGTAAAAAGGTGGGGCACTTACATCAGTGCTTACTATGGCTGCTCTCACAGACTCTCCCATCCAGCGTCCTAGTGAAGTTTCAGAGGGTAGCGTACTCCTATATAAAGGAATAGTGTTATGTTAGCGGAGGGAAAAAACAAATTTAGGTCCATATTAACAAAAACCAATCAAGAGTTTCTCTCAACTTACAGAACATCAAGAGCAACAGACAGCTTACTGTCATGCTCACAAAGAAGACGAAACGAATTCCACAGCTCCCAGGAATCATTCTGCATAGATCAGAGTAAATATTAAAGCCATCCTGACAAAAAGCCTATAAAACATGAACAGACAGGAATATTCATTTGTATCCATAATTTAAAAGGCCTATAAACAACACAGGCAACATCAAGTGATCCCAAGGGCTCCGCATTAGAGAGTCCCTCATAAATCTGAAAAGGCACAAAAAGTACGAACAATCTCAAATATCAACTTTGATCCTACGCCTTACCAGTCCCTCTGAGGTAGCATCCATTGAATCACCATCAGACTTCACCAGTGGAACCCTCAGCCACAACTTCAGCGCAGAATGACATATAAACAAAACAAAGAAGAAGCAATAAAATGTTAGAGCTTGATTGAAGGTGCTCTTGTAAAGAAAAGGCTCATCTTAAATAAAGCTAAACCGGTAGCAAGAAACTCGTAAACCACCTGCAAGGTAGTCAGCCCTTGTAAGATCTGGTTCACACATCTGGCATAATTGGCACATGATGTCCCTTTCGGAGTAGGAAGAAGGCATGCCTGCAACATATAACAAAGATTAACAAGACAATTTCTTCTCAAGCATAACTTTGCAGCCAAAAAACAGAGAGACAACCGAGAGTGACTTAAATCTAGGGATACACAAGGACCTGTAAGGAGAGATGTGTAGCCCAAGCTACTTCTTGTTTCAATGTGGTTTCTGAATCCATTCGCAAGACCTCATCTTCAGAATCCAAATCAATCCAAGAACTAATTTTTCCTATACAATGAAGATTTACCACTAATCAAAACCCATCATTCCCAACCAATACAAAAGCACAAAGTGAGAAGAAGCAAAGAGAATCATACCAACAACATGACTGCTCCATTGAGAAGGTGCCAAGACTAAGTCAGAGCCAGATACTGGAAGAACCTGAGTATCCGCACCATTTCCTTCCAGCAAGCTCGGCCTATACGAAGGATTCATCTGCGTAACAACATATCACAAGAGCAACAAGTAAATACATTAAAATTTCGAAGCATCACTGCCACAGCAAGGGCGTGAGAGTCGAGGAGGAAGAAAGAAAGAAACCAGAGGAGCGAGGACATAGTCGAAACCGCCGGTGGAGATGTGGAAGTTGAGTAGAGAAGGAACATCGTCGGAGAAATCAGTCTCCACGCCACAGTACCTTGACTCACTCCTCTCCCATCCTCCTCTCTCTCCTAGTGGCATCTCTTCTCACTTCTCTCTATTGAGCTCACAAGGTCTCAAGGAACTGAAAAGATGGAAATTAATGTTTTCCCTCGAGCCGACGACGAGGAAGACGAAAAAGGGTTTTGACAGGGTTTTAATTTTACCAAGTGTAGTTCATATCGGGCTTTTTCTAATGGGCTTTCTGATTTGCTACACCTAGGCCCATTTCAAAATAGGGTTGATCAGATTTTGTGGATTTCATGGTTATTGTTGCTCCTCACTGAGTCATTGTCTCGAATCTGTGCAAGTTGGTTTTGATTTGCGGAGGATTCGTATGAAACTATGTCAGCAGATACGTTTGCGCAAAATACAATATAAAAACAGTAATAGATAAAACCAAACCAAAAGATCTTTTAATCGAGCATCTTAGTAATATATACAACTTAAAGAGTCAGAGTGTGCATCAAGGATTCAATGTGCTAAAGATTCAGTTCATAAACATTTTGACCAATCATAATTATTTTTAATAAGTAGAAGAAAACAAGAAGAATAACGTTTATTACACCCAATAGCAATAAAGCATATCATCGTCTCAAGCATCGATCTTGAGATTAACATCCCTGGAGGAAATGTTCCCATCGACGTTCCTGTTTTCAACTTCATCAAAATGATCTTCACGGGCGTTATCAGCGAGCATCAGAGCAACCAACCAGAAAAGGCACGAGTCCAACGACACAAAGGCACCTCCACCAAGCAGACCGGTCTTAGCCGTGGGGCAAGTGGTCTCTAAGTTACGGTGAACATTACGGGTCAAGTGAAGCTGCTCTGTAATGGTTGGCCATAGCAACAGAGACAATGCCAGTCCAGATGTTATCCTACAAGACAAAACCAGAGATATGTATTGGTATTCGAAAGATGTATTGCTGAGATAAAAATGAGTATTGAAAAGGAGAGGGTAGTGCTTACAAGGCAATGTTGAAGAAGACAGAGAAGCTGGTGCTTTTGAACAAGACAGAGTTGGGAACAGACTTCCCCTTGTAAGAAATGAACAAGGCTTTGTATCCAGCTACAGTGCAGGCAAGGAGAAAGGCAGCAGAAAGGTATCCCAAGGCAACAGATGGATCAGATGGATATTTGCAGATAACTATCCCCTTTCCACTTATTGGAGTCCCAGACGCAGGCTAAGATATCATTTACGCAAAGAAAATAAACCAAATCACACAATCAATAACAATTATATGAATAAGAAAACCGAACCGAGTAATTTATGCACTTGTAATCATATTATGAAAAGCTCCTGACATACAATCTACTAGAGAGATCAGTGACAACTGCAGTTACTGATGAGGTCAAACAATTGTGTATACAGAGTCAGATTTAGCTATGGGTTACCTGAACAATCAAAGTTAAGATCAAACAATCGGTATAATTATGAAGCTGTAACAAGATCACTTCTTTCATACAGCTCTAACAATTTCGAAGTAAAATATCACTGTGCTGTTAACTACTAAAACAGATCTAACATAATCCATCAAACAACATGAACAAAAGCCAAAAGCATCCCTAAACAAACAAGAAATCAAGAGGCTGTAACACACAAACTTAGAACAATAGGTCTCCTCATGAAGATCACTGTTTGATACTCATAGTGATTGTTCTGTGATAAGAACAAATCTTAATAACATGAACAAAGGGATGAGCACAAATAACAACCAAAATGATCCTACGAGGAAATCAAATATACTGTGAACATGAAATTAAAAAGATTAAATTAATATGAATACCTTCTTGTTCTCTGCAATCACTCCAAAAAGAAACGACAAGACGCCAAACGCAGAGACGATCAACGACATATGTTTCATAGTAAGCGCCATCTTCTTCTCCGTTGTACCCTGTATCCAATCACAGAGATATTCAAAACGAAAATCGAGTCAACGAACAGCAATTGGGAAGATTGAAAGAAGTCACTGACCGAGACGATGAATATGAAGAGTGGGAGATTCTAGGGTTGAGAGAGAGAGGGTAAATCAAGAGGATAAGCTTTGGTTGTTTGATTTTGATTTTTGGTAATAATGCTAACTGTCTCCAGTTGCACTGATAATTCGGATTTTTGCCCTTAAAAGTCTCCGCGTTCACGATTCCCCTTCTTGTTTTGGGCTCTTTCAATATTCTGTTGACCTTTTATTTTTTTATTTGAAAGATTCCTTTTTTTTTTTTTTTAACACATATAAACTTATATTACTCAAACAGTCGATACAATGTCAATATGAAAAGCATGGAAAATACATTGTGGGATAGTTTCAAAGGTTTTGTAGCTATCGAAATTTTCTATATTGGATTTGGCTAAAATATCGGCGGGGATGTTTGACTGTCGTGAACTCCATACAAATTTGATATCTTCAAAAAAAGGAATCCAACTCTGAATATCCTCTAGCCAATTAAACATGGAGAATGATGATCGACCACCCGTTAGAAGTTCATAGACGACTTTATTGTCACCCTCAAAGATCACCTTTCAATGTCCCCGAATCCATACATTCTTCATAGCAATAAGCAAGCTTTGTAATTCAGATTCTAGTGGAGTGCTAATAAATCGAGTTTTAGCTTGGCCCGCACCTTTGAACTCACCATCTTCATTTCTAATTATCCATCCTGCAGTGGCTGGTAGAGTATTACTCCTGAAGCTACCATCATAGTTACATTTAACTCAACCCATAGGTGGTTTGTCCCAAGTTGCTCTGTGCCGTCGTCGGACATGACTTTCCCTTCTTTCATATATCCCGGTACCAGTTGTATCATGTGGTGTATTTATCCATTCTTCAGTATCTTGAGTTCCTTCTCTTAAAACCCTCCGCCAATGTTGCCGCTTATGTTGAAAAATGAGTAAATTTTGACTTTTCCATAGCCGCCATAACAACCATAATGGTAACTGTGCTTCTTTCAAGGTAGTCTCATGACTTCTGTGATGATGAAAGATCCGAGTAAGTTTTCCTTCAAAAGTGAGGTTACTGTCTTCAATATTCAACCTTGGAAGATTAATCTCATGCCATAAATTTTCCGCGAAGGGACACGTAAAGAAAAGATGATTCGATGTTTCTGGTGCCTTGCCACATCGCTGACAGGTTGAGTCATTAATGATATGCCTCCTTACCAGTTCAGAACTTGTAGCCATAGATTGTGCTAGAGCACGCCAGAGGAAGTGCTTTATTTTCGGAGCAGTATCAAGCCTCCATATTTCACCCCGGAGGGGGACATTACCTGGAGCTGGTTGTAAAGCATCATTATCTTCTAGATGAGATCGCAACCAATAACCTGATTTAACCGTATATAGTCCAGTGTCTGTTCCATTCCACCCTAGGTAGTCACATGATTGTGCTTGACTAAGTTTCAAGGAGAGAACATGATTCACATCCTGATGATGAACATAATCACGAACCTTGGAAACATCCCATATTTTCTGATGGCGTTCAAACAGATCTTGGACTTTGAGATGGTTCGGCAGTGTGTTATCCCTTAGCCTTGGTGGTCTTGGTGGTTGAGTGTCTAACCATGGATCTGCCCATGTTTGAATCATACTCCCATCTCCAATAATATACCTTAAACCTTTTTTTAGGAGATCTCGTCCTTGAAGTATTGATTGCCATGCAAATGATGGTTGGGTTCCACGCTTAGCATTTAAAATGTTTGTTCTTGAGAAGTACCTTCCACGGAGCGTTCTTGACAATAGACACTCCGGGTGTTGCATAATTCTCCAAGCTTGTTTGGCAAGCAAAGCATCATTGAACATTCCAATGTCCTTAAAGCCTAGGCCACCTTCCTTCTTAGGTAAACACAACTTATTCCAAGCGATCCAATGCATTGATTTTCTGTCCTCCGAGTTATTCCACCAATAGTCAGCCAACACGCTTTCAATTTCAACACAAATAGCCTTAGGGATCTTAAAAATATTCATGGCGTAGACTGGCATGACAATGGCTATAGCTTTTAGTAAAACTTCCTTTCCACCTTGGGAGAGGAACTTTTGACTCCAACCCTTTGTTCGCTCTCTAACTTTCTCAACAATAAACTGAAACATCTCAACTTTCTTTTTACCAAACTGTTCCGGCAAACCCAAATATTTACCACATCCGCCATCATTGTGGATTTGTAGTACATGTCGAAGGCGTGTTTTAGTATGGCCTTGAACCCGTTTCCCAAAAGTGATCGCTGATTTACACTTGTTAACCATCTGACCTGAGGCTCTTTCATATTGTAACAGGATGTTTGAGACGGCTTTACACGATTTTTCATTTGCTTGACAAAAGAATAACGAATCGTCTGCAAACAATAGATGGGTTATCGGAGGACTCCCATTACTTATATTAATTCCTCTAATCTCACCTGACGCTTCAGCTCGCTTCATCATATGGCTAAGAACTTTAGCACATATGATAAATAAGTAAGGTGATAAAGGATCTCCTTGACGCAAACCGCGCTCTGGTTGAATCCATCCTTTGGGTTCACCATTAATAATGGTTGAGTATGTTACAGTTCGTACGCAAGTCATAAGCCACTCAATAAATCGCGGAGCGAAGCCTATCTTGTGAAGAGTTTGATGGAGGAAATCCCATTCGATTCTATCGTACGCTTTTGTCATATCTGTCTTGATGGCCAGGTATGAACTTGAGCATCTTCTCTTTACTTTAAGAGCGTGAATGACTTCATGCGCAATGATAACATTATCCGAGATTACGCGTCCAGGAATAAACGCTGCTTGTTCCTCTGAGATGATTGATGAAAGATGTTTTTTTAATCGTGACACCAAAATTTTTGCGATGATTTTGTAGCTTACATTACAAAGAGCAATCGGGCGGAAGTCGGTCATAGATCTTGCTGGTTGTGTCTTTGGGATCAAACAAATATTTGTGTGATTAATTTCTTTATCAAAGCTTCCTTGATCAAAGAATTTCCTTACTTCGTCTACTAATGTTGGCTTTATATCATCCCAAAATTTCTGGTAAAAATCACCTGTGAATCCATCCGGGCCTGGGGCTTTTGTGGCCCCGATTGAGAAAACCGCGTTCTTTATTTCCTCTTCAGTAACTTCTCGAATAAGATCAGAGTTGATCTCCGGCGAGACTCTTGGTTGAAACCCATTAAATACATGGTAGTGGTTATTTTGTCGAGTGAGTTCTGATTTATACAACCGTGTATAAAATTGTTGAGCTACCTCAGCTATTTTTGAGTCACCTCTCTGTTCTCTGCCTTGTTCATCCAGTATCGAATAAATCCTATTTCGAGCCACTCTGCTCTTAGCTTTGGCAAAGAAGAACTTTGTATTTCGGTCACCATTAGCTAACCAAGACCGCCGACTTTTAATTCGCCAGAACTCTTCCTCTTCAACGTATGCTCGTTGTAATTGTGAGCGTAAATCATGGACTCTTTGTAGTGAATCACCACTAGACATCGCTACATCCAAGGACTGTTTTAGTCTAGCAATTTCCACCTGTGAGTTTGGCTTATTTAACCGCTTCCACTGTGTGATTGCCCCTCGGCATTTAATAAGACGTTGATGAAGTTGTCCATTGTTAACATTTCTCTGGCCCCTCAAACCATTTAAAACAGCATCTCTAAACCCCTCTCTTTCCATAAGACGTCCATCAAAACGGAACTGACCTTTTCTTTGAGCAAACTCACTTGAAATGGTTGTGACGACGGGTCGGTGGTCAGATTCAATGAGTTCCAAAAACTCTGAGTGTGACGCTGGAAATTGCGTTATCCATTCAGCATTCACCATAGTCTTATCAAGACAACACTTCACATCGTGATTATGTCTCTTACCCACCCACGAGAAAGGGTCACCAACATATTTCAATTCTTGAAAGTCACAGACTTGGATCATACGTCTGTAATTTCGAAACGATCGTTCAGGTCGGAGATTGCCGCCAATCTTCTGATTATTTCCGTGAATTTCATTGAAATCTCCCATCGCCATCCAAGGGCCTGTTCTGTTATCTGCAATCTGTTCCAATCTTTCCCAAAGGATATGTCTAAGTAATGGATTCGGGTAACCATATATGCAAGATAAATAAAAACCAAATCCATTACTTTGAACATAGGTGTCTACAAGATTAGGGGATTGATAAATAACAGAAACAGATAAAGAACTATGCCATAATAAAGTCACACCGCCACTTAGACCCTCAGGCGGGACTGTTACAAACTTGTCATATCCTAACTCTTTACACACTTCAGTGATCCGATCATTTCCTTGCTTAGTCTCCAAGAGGCAGATGATGTCTGGAGAAAACTTTCGTTTGATCTCCTTTAGACGTCGAACTGCGAGGTCATTGCCTAGTCCTCTACAGTTCCAACAGGTTGTCCTCATGGTGGCAGTGGTGGTTCAGGGCCCACCGCGCCTCTATCCATTACCGTCATTGAATCTTCGTCAATGTGTCCACTACCTTCTCCCACTTCAAACTTTGACCCTGTGCGCTGTTCTTTGTTGCAGACTTCAACGTTGTCCCTATCTTCAATGCCTTTCCTCTTCCGACCACTTAACTTATCATCACCATCAAATTCCCCATGCCGGACTTGAGATCCCTGATTACTCACCTCAACATTTGTCGGCTCCACTACAGGGTGCATTGCCAGTAATCTTTCTCTGTTCCGGTCTTCAGCAGCTACCGGATCAAGAATATCATTTGAGTCCCATTCGCCAGCCCACATACCAAGTCTCGCATCGGCTACTTCGTCATCATACAATTCATCATCTACCGCGTTACCTTGCTCTGCGTTCCGGGGTGAGTAAGCTTCATTGGCATCTTCATTGTGGTCCTCGTCAACAGCAGGTTGGCGACGTAGAATCTGGAACTGATTTTCCCCATTATCATCATCGTCGCTACTTTCATCATCCACATGATTGACGCCTGGACGACCATGCTGTAAGAAGCAGGCACCCGAATCATGCGTCATCAAGCCACACTCCTCACAAAAGCCTCTCAAACGTTCATAGGTAAAACGCAGAATTGTGTTTACACCAGGTATAAACTGGAAATTACGACGGAACCTTAGAGGCTCATCCACATTCCAATTTATACGAACACGAACATAAGCCATTCGAACAGCAGCTTCTTGGTTGTAGTCGACCTCCATATATTGTCCGATGCTTCGCCCAATATGGATGATAACTTCTTCATTAAGAAATTGGAATGGAATTCCCCGTATTTGGATCCAGAAGGGGATAAAGCGCAATAGGGGGGGATTCATCGCTGGATACCATCGTTGGATAATTAGCATCCGATCAGCAAAGGACCATGGTCCTCGACGAAGAACCAATTCCATTTCCTCTTCCGTGGGGAAGACAAATTGAAACCGGCGCCCTTCAATAATGCGACCGTGGACGATCCCTGCTTGTCCCCAAATTCTGGGCATTACAGCAACAATTGAACGCAGATTTTGACGTCTTGGCATAACTGGAGACCCAATAATGACAAAACGATTCTCTGCTGCAGCCTGATTGAGTATTTCTGGTGGAAGTTGGACAGGTTCATCCTCCACGCCCAAATCGATGTCTTGCAAAGCTCTGTGGATATTATCAGCCATTTTAAGTAACTGTTTGAGAAATCGAAGGGGATAAAAGCCCGAAGAAACAAGAAGGAGACGAAAGGCTTGAATAAAAAACAAGAACCACTTCTGGGTTTTATAGCGCAGCAGTTCCGCTGAATTCGTTGAATAACCGTCATAAAAACCGTCATTGAAACCGCCATCACTCCAGAACGTGGGTTCCGGGGTGGGATAAACCTTGAGGAAATGAGAGAGGTTGGGTAATTCAATCACCTCGATTCCGAATACATCGCAAATCTTCACCACTAGTATGGGAAACCGTCGGAAAAGTAACTGTATTTCTTTCGCCAAATAAATCGCCATTTTTCCAATTAATCCTTGTTCCTTGTTTTTTTCTTTTTTTTGAAAGATTCCTTTTTTTTTTTTTGGTTTAAATATGATTCCGATATATTTTTATTTTTTTTACTACATAATCGAATTTATCGTTTCTTTTTTTTACGCGCATATTTTTTTATCCACACATTTATCCGGTCGGTGAACGATCATGAATCACACACAAATGATCACTCGGGCAAAACTTGCCATAGTTGTTGGAGGCTATCTCTCTTCTCTTCTACTCCTCAAGCTTTACTTGTCCTTATCACGCTTTTTCTAAGCTCTAATCCAACACATATAAATAAAAATCAAACCGACCCATCACTTTCTCTTTTCACTCTTATCATTCCAAATATATATTTGATTATAATACGGGCTTTTGTTGTCTCTCGAAAAAGATGATATGTCTTTTTACTTTCTTCTTAAATTATACGACTACGACTACGACTACGAGTGGATAAAATGAGTTTGGTTTGACTTATTTGTTTCTGGCTTCGCTTAAGTGAATCGAATGGGAGAAAAAAAAAAACTTATGAAACCATAGTCAAGTGAAAATATTATCTCGTTTTTTAATTTCGAATTCCACTCAGAAATATAATGTATAGTTAGTTTATGTATGGATGACATATAAACGGGCCGAGAATGGGCTCTAAAATACTAAAAAGAAGAAAAACGAAAGCCTCTTGAGTCTTGATGGAGAATAAATGTTTCTTCACCAACCGTACCTGCCGACCTCTTTCAGCCTCTGTTTCACTATTTTCTTCACAAATAAAATTATTTTTATTTATTCATATTTCATTCAACTTTAATTCCAAGTGCATCACGTAACACTGCTCCTCAAATCTTTCAAAGATTCTTCCTTTTTCTGTGTTCTCTTTTATTTTTCCCGTACACCTCTGCTTGACATCATCCACATGCTATGCCTTACATCAAACAATCTTATTTAGCAGTAGCTAATCTCACATCAAATAATATATAATAAATTTTAGAAATTACTATTCAAATTTTAAATTATCATGTACTACTTGTTAATTAAAATAACTCTAGTAAACTCTAATAAAAATGGTAAACCCATATCTAAAGGTATCGTATACTTAATACATTGATTGATAATGTGAAGAGCTACAGCTACACGTAGACCAACACCTAAAAAACATTAATATTTCTCTTTTAGTCCTTTCTTAATTAAATTTCTTATTTGTACTTTATTATAATATTCTGCTAATTTAAATTTGATTGGGGTAGCCATCAAAGCATACACCACCTTTCAGACATTGGGACAGACAATTAAAAAGTCATTTTCGTTTATGTTCGATTTCTGCAAAAAAGAAAGAAAAAAAAAACATTCTCAAGTCTCGTGTATTCCATAGATTTTCATTCTTAATTCTTGAAACCTCTTCGTTCTTCTCCTTCCCCATATCCACCCCACCCTAAAGAATAAAAATAGCAATAATATAGTATGTATAGTACTGTATTGATGTTTTCGATACTCAGGTGATTAAAGTAGCCAAAACCCAGCTCTGTTCTTCTTCAAACCGAACTTTCCCACTTCACTAATTCTCCTGAGCTCGTTTTTACCACAAAGTTGAGATTTTTAGCTGTTTTGTTCTTGGGTTTTTGGGTATACGCTGTTTACGATTTACCTCTAGATTCCGATGTTGACCAAAGGTGTTTTTGTTGTCTCTTTCGTAATCACTTTATTGTATGGAAACTTAATAACTGAAGTTGAAGGGATTGGTGTGAACTGGGGCTCACAGGCGAGTCATCCGCTGCCTCCGGCTACGGTGGTGAGGCTTCTCCGGGAAAACGGTATCCAAAAGGTGAAACTTTTCGAGGCCGACTCGGAGATTCTCAGCGCTTTAAGTCGGTCGGGGATTCAGGTTATGGTCGGAATCCCTAACGACTTACTTGCTCCTATAGCCGGAAGTGTTGCAGCCGCCGAGAGATGGGTCTCTCAGAATGTCTCTGCTCATGTCTCCTCCAATGGCGTCGATATCAGGTTTGTGCTTATATCTCATTAAAACAACATATTCTCTTTGTTTGTTTTGTTTAATCAAGAGCTTTGTAGAACCTAAAGTTTCAGTCTTTAGATTTTGATTACAGTTGATGAGAAACAAATATAAACTTGAAGATAATCTTGATCCTTTTGCAAAGAGATTGAAAGTCACAAAGTGTGTTGATTTGTGTTATTTAGGTATGTGGCAGTTGGGAATGAGCCTTTCTTAAAGGCATTCAACGGAACATTTGAGGGCATAACTCTTCCTGCTCTTCAGAATATACAATCAGCTCTCATCAAAGCAGGTTTAGCAACTCAGGTGAAAGTAACAGTGCCGCTTAACGCGGATGTGTACCAAAGTGCGTCTAATCTCCCTTCGGATGGAGATTTCAGGCCTGAAATCCGCGATCTCATGTTAGAGATTGTCAAGTTTCTGAGTGATAACCAAGCACCATTCACTATCAACATTTACCCTTTCATCAGTCTCTACAATGATCCGAACTTCCCTGTAGAGTTTGCTTTCTTTGATGGAACAGGTAGTCCTATAAACGACAATGGAAGAATCTATGACAATGTTCTTGATGCAAACTACGATACACTCGCTTGGTCATTGCAGAAGAATGGGTTCGGGAATTTGAGTATTATTGTTGGGGAAGTTGGGTGGCCAACAGATGGAGATAAAAACGCAAACATGCAGTACGCGAGGCGGTACAATCAAGGGTTTATGAACCGTCAAAAGGCTGGTAAAGGAACACCTATGAGACCTGGGCCAATGGATGCTTACTTGTTTGGTCTTCTAGATGAAGATGCCAAAAGCATTCAGCCCGGAAACTTTGAAAGACATTGGGGGATATTTTACGTTGATGGACAGCCTAAGTATCAGCTCAGTCTTGGCAACGGTAACGGGCTAATCCCGGCAAAGGATGTGCATTATATGGCCAAGAAATGGTGTATCCTTGCACCTACAGCTAATCTTCAAGATCCTCAATTGGGACCGAGTGTGAGCTATGCTTGTGATCATGCTGATTGCACCAGTCTTGGGTATGGCTCCTCTTGTGGTAACCTGAATTTAGCTCAGAATGTTTCGTATGCATTCAATAGCTATTACCAGGTAAGTAATCAGCTCGACACTGCGTGTAAGTTCCCAGGTCTCTCTATAGTCACTAACCGGGATCCTTCTGTTGGGAGCTGCAAATTCAAGATAATGATAAAAGATTCTGATGCTAGTGAAGCAAGTGTCATGAGGCCTTTAACACGATCAATGGCATTGATGCTACTCTTCTCTATGTGTCTGTATATTGTTCTGTGAATACTGAAGAAAATTTGATGGGTTTGATTATTTCGTTTTTTTTCCTTTTTCTTTTGCAAAACTTTGGTGTTTATGGAGAAACAGAAAGAAACAGTGAGATTTATCTATTACTTACCTGTTTGATCTCTTATTTCTCGAGAGCAGTTTAGTGTTCACTTTCTTTTGCCTCTCTTGTTTGTTGTAATCAGAGCTCATAATGACCAAAAATCTCATCTTTCACTATGCGAATGAGCAGTTAAAGCCAAACCCGAATGCTCAGATATCTGCAAATAAAACAACCTTATTAGTCAAGCAGATTTGCTGCAAAAAAGGACTCCAGGAGGCTTCACTGCTATGAATATGTCCACCATTAACAATCTGTTAAGACTAAGAAACATCTCTGCTTTATTATTGAATGAGAAACGATTACACACGCTGGCTGAACCAAGAGAAAAACCAAACCAAATAACCAACAGGTTTGTCTTAAGAACCCCAACTCTCCCAAAATCAAAAAGAGTCTCCGAGGCCCGAACAACCAAAATACTAAGACCATAGACCAGTTTCCTACTCTTTCTATTTACACTTTGTTTACAGTGTGTATAGCAAATTCCAAAGTATTGGATACAACATGATTCCTCAGTTGGTTGATTATCTTAATTTGTCTTGAAATCTTCGAGTCAGTGAGATAAATAAAGGAGCAAATTGAGCCCGATCTTCAGTGCGGTGAATCTTTCCATTGAACAATTTTTGTGTGGATAGTGTTCAATGCCTTCTTTGGTTAATGAGTGATTAATGTTCAGTCTGCTCGACAAAAAAAGGAAGCAAATGGACATGTGAGCTACTTATCAGTTCTTTTAATGTGGTAAGGGTTTAGAAAATAAAGGAAACATCAGAAGTTACCTGATCCGTTCATAGCAGTCCCGGTTCTTTTAAAAGAATCAGTTTGATGCTTCTGGAGATATGCTCTTGATCTTATATCTGCCTGCATATTGTAGACTGTATACTTTTCACTTTTCACATATATATAGGATAACTTTCTGTTTGTTGGCTAAATGTAGCACTTACCTGTCTAATAGGTTCCGGAACTCGGTACTTGCAGGTCATCTTGACAATCTTAACGGCAGAGTCAAGAGATATGCGATGGCCAACTGAAACGTATATGGGCTTCAAAGAACTCAGAGTTGGCCTAAATCCCTGTTGAAAGTTATTTGTGAAACTTCACCATTAAATTCACTTTCTTACAAAAAAGATTATCAAAACCACACCTAAGGAGAAGTTATGTTGCTCAAACTGATTAATCACTACCAATAGAAAAGAGATACAACAGCTAATTGAAAGGAGATGTTCAAGTGCAGTCACTTACTACTCCCCATGTAAATCCAGAGTTCCCGACCAAAGTGATAACTTGCTCATGCTCGTTTTCTTTGAGCTGAAGCGACTGTCTAACCTCAGATTGATTTAGACCATCCACATGATGCAGCTAAAATGTTAGAAAACCATACATTCCACATTAACGATCAAATGAAAATGTAGGCAAAACAAAAATCATCATAAATTACAGAGCTTTGAGATTCTACCAAGACCGTACGTTCTTTCCGACCCCAATGGTAGGAAGGTTAGCAAGAACACCTAAATGACAAGCCAAGCCAAATCCTAGAACACAATACCATAAATTACAGAGCTTGAGATTCAGCAGAAAAAAAAACCAAGGTAAAAAAAAGAAGAAAGTTTGTGTGTTTATTATATATACCTCGTGGATGAAGTATTCCATTACCATCCACCATCAGTACCTTTGTAAGAGCAAAGCAAAAAGTAAAGAATGGTTGAAGAGTAAGCCAATTTGCAAAGTTCAGCAATTTTATAACAAAGTCAAAACCTGAGGATAGAAAGGATGCTCATCATCCCTCATCTTTTGCAGAATCTGCAAGAGAACCGGAGCCTGTAACATGAAGAAAATATATCCAATTTTGATACTTTAGTGAAGCAAATGAAATCAGCAGAGCATTGCTCGATGACACCAAGAAGGAGACAGGAACCTCACGAAAGGCAAGAAATCCAGGGACGTAAGGAACATGAAGGCGGATAAGAGAGAACTCATGGTGGACTACAAGTAGAGAAGGTAACTCGAGAACGACGAGACAAGCACAGGCGACGGAAGAATCTTCCTTGGAAAAGCTCATATCTACACCTCCAACGTACTTAAGCATCTCTGATCCCTGAGGTAATTCCATTGATGAAGATAACTTCCATGTGAAGTCATCGTACGCGATCAGCTTCTTCTTCAGCTGATCCTGTTCTCTGAAACAAATCAAACAAATCACTAATTCGATTTGATTGCCTATAATCAAGTCAAAATCAAATGCGAACATACTCTATCCAGTTCTCTTGCTGATTTCCAGACGTATACTCGCTTGAAGCTCCTTCTCTATCCATTTCCAGAAAAAGTTCAGTCGCCGGCGACGAAGATCCTAATCGGGTGGAGCTCCGATTCCTAAGCGGATCTCGTAATAATAACGGTCCAATTATGGGCCTAATATAGGCCCATTTAAAAAACTATGGGTTAGGGTTTATTTAGTGAAAAACGGGTCGGGTTACATTTTAAGTATTAGTCGGTTCAGGTTTGTCGTCTCCATCTACCACCTCCTCCTTCTGCTGCGTTTCTTACTCTAACTAAAAAGCTTTTCGTTTTCGCTTCAATATTTTCTTCTTTTTCTTTTCCGTGAGCTACTAATTTCTGCGATCCAAACGTCTTAATTGATCGCCGTATCTGGGTTTTTCCTTGGAAAGAGAGGTAATTATGGACGGGCAAGGACACGCCGAGGTCCCTAATCCGACGGTTGAGGATGAACAATCGGTTGTTGTGGCGGAGGCTATGGCGGAGTTAGCTAATTCAGCCGGCGGAGCTAACCCTGGAGAAGGAGGAGAACATGAAGGAGAAGAACGGAGCGTTGATGACGAACTTATAGAGAAGGCGCAGAAGCATATGGATAATATTACCTCCGTTGCTAATAACCCTAAACCTAATGATCTCCACGCTCTTAGCGATCTTCTTGAATCTCAGGAGTCTCTGTATGTCCCCCCTTCCTCGCTCAAGTTTCACTCTTTCTCTCTTCATTTGTTCATTCGTAGTTGCCTTTTAGCTTGACGCTTACTTTGTATTCCCAGGTTCTTAAAGGAGAATGGGTATTACTCCAATGCTCGCGGTAGTCATAACAGTGGCAAGCTGTGTAATCTCGTCCGAGTAAGTTGTTTTAGAGATTGTTCATTTTTTCCTCTTTGGGTGGGTTCTTTATTCTTATTTTGGTTACTTAATTTTGCAGGAAAATGATGAGTTCTTTGAATTGATATCTTCAACTTATCTATCTGAGAATGCTTACTCAACCGCGGTAAAGGCAGCCTCTGCAAGGTTGCTAATGAACTGTTCGCTTACTTGGATGGTAAAAAATTTACGACCTTCTTGCTCCTTTCCCTTACATTTAGCTTGTTGATTTTTTCATGACGCAATTCTGTTTTTTTTTTTTTTTTTCAGTATCCTCATGTTTTCGACGATGCTGTTACGGAAAATTTTAAAAATTGGGTCATGGAAGAGGCAGTCAAGTTTCCTGGTGAAGACTCTGGCAGGAAGGAAGCCTCAGATTCTGAAATGTTAAAGACTTATTCTACAGGACTTCTTGCTCTCTCTCTGGTGAGGTACTGATTAAACACTTTCAACTTGTTGTCTCTTTTCTTTTTCCGATTTTTTGCTAATTTTTTTTGTTTTTATAAATATATTTTTTGTTTTTGTCTGATTCATGTTAGTCGTGGGCAATTAGTTGAAGATGTCTTGACTTCAGGATTATCTGCTAAGCTTATGCATTATCTTCGAGTACGAGTTATTGGAGAGCCAAGCACAAGCCGTAGAGATGCCCTTCACACAACTGAGGCCAAGCATGTGGCCTTAAAAGCAAAAGAAGAAGGTCGGAGTAGGGTGCGGAAGGTTGTAGATACAGTTGAAGGTGACCATGTTCTTGAGACTGACTCTGGCAGAGAGATGGGGCAATCTGATGTACGGTCTGAAGGGGAATTCGAAATTGATGGCAGAGAAAGACGTAATGTTTCAGGTGTTGTTGATTGTAAAATGAAACCTGTAGATGACAATAGTGGAAGAGATGACCCTTCAAGACACAGACTGAACCGATCAAAATCGAGGGGGAGAGGAAGGGTTAACGAAGGTGCAACTGATACAGAAGTTCTCTTGGCATCTCCTAGATCAGGTCGTCTGGTTGTCAGAGATAGGGATCTATTAAAATTTTCAGATGACAGAAATGCAGAAGATGTGACCTTATGTTCGGGGAAAATGAAGTCTGGTATTATCGAGATGGAAAGAGAGGAGAATGATGAGTGCTTTGAAGGTTGCATAATAGGAACCAAAAACATAACTGATGTAGTAAAGAGAGCAGTTAGAGCTGCTGAAACTGAAGCTAGAGCTGCCCATGCTCCTGATGACGCAGCTAAAGCAGCTGGTGATGCTGCAGCAGAACTTGTTAAAACTGCTGCTTTAGAGGCATGCTTTTATTTTGATTTGGTGTTAGTGATTTTATTTCCTTAATGAAACCCCTGGTATAGGGTGACCTGATATTTATATTGACTGTCTTTCTTTTAAATTTCCAGGAATTCAAGTCTTCTGGCAGTGAAGAAGCTGCTGTGTCTGCTGCTACTCGAGCAGCTACTACAGTCATAGATGCCGCTGAGGTATCAAGGTCAGTCATACCATGTCTTCTTGGATAATATCATTGCTGTTTATCAATTATGGTAGCTTCTGTTTATCTCTGGCTTGTGTAGGGCTTTAACTCTCCTATTTGGTTGGTTGCAGAAATCGCACTTGTGTTACATCTGATCAGACTAATGATTTGAATAGTGTGGAAACCCAAGATGTTGGAGAAGTTTCACTTCCAGATCTTGAATCATTGGCTCAGTTACAGGAAAAATATTGCATCCAGTGCCTTGAGATACTGGGAGAATATGTAGAGGTTCTCGGGCCTGTACTCCATGAAAAAGGTGTTGATGTATGCCTTATGCTGTTGGAACGTACATCCCAAGTTGATGATAGTTCTACAGTGTCTCCTTTGCTACCTGATGTCATGAAGTTAATTTGCGCTTTGGCTGCGCACCGGAAGTTTGCTGCGATGTTTGTTGACCGGGGTGGCATACAAAAATTACTTGCTGTTCCAAGGGTTTCTGAGACTTTTTATGGTCTCTCATCGTGCTTATACACCATAGGTTCTCTCCAGGTAATAATAACAGCAAAGTTGTCATCTCTTTGATCAGAATTTTGAATATCGTTGCATTAGTACAAATCTGGCTTCTTATTACCTTCAAAAACTTTTCTCAGGGTATAATGGAGCGTGTCTGTGCACTTCCATCCGATCTCATACATCAAGTGGTTAAATTAGCTATCGAACTTCTCGACTGTTCCCAAGATCAAGCGAGAAAAAATTCAGCTTTATTCTTTGCTGCTGCTTTTGTCTTTAGAGCCATTTTAGATGCATTTGATGCTCATGATAGTTTGCAGAAACTCCTTGCAATTCTTAAAGATGCAGCCTCAGTTAGAACTGGTGCTAATTCTGACCGATCAGCTCCTGAAGTCATGACGTCCTCAGAGAAACAGATGGCTTTTCACACCTGTTTTGCTTTGCGCCAATATTTTAGAGCTCATCTTCTTTTGCTTGTTGATTCAATCCGTCCTAGCAGAAGTAGCCGAGGTGGTGTGCGAAATGTTCCCAATATAAGGGCAGCCTATAAGCCCCTTGACATCAGCAATGAAGCTGTTGATGCCGTCTTCCTTCAGTTACAGAAGGATCGGAAGTTGGGTCCGACCTTTGTGAGAACTCAGTGGCCTGCTGTCAATAACTTTTTGGCCTCTTCTGGACATGTTACCTTGTTGGAACTATGCCAGGTAATGTAGTATTTTACTCTCCAATGGTACTTTATTTTGTCTACCATGTATTTACATTATGGTCACATGCGCAGACTCCACCAGTAGACCGTTATCTGCATGATCTACTTCAGTATGCTTTTGGTGTTCTTCACATAGTTACATCAATACCTGATGGCCGCAAAGCAATAGCAACTACCACTCTCAGCAATAATCGTGCTGGCATTGCTGTAATTCTGGATGCAGCAAATATTTCCAACAGTATAGTGGACCCTGAGGTCAGCAGTCCGCATCTATCCATTATTCACTTGAGTTTTGTCTTTTTTCTTCTGCTTCTCATTGATACTTGCCCTCTTGATGTTTTCTTTGTTATTGTAGATCATACAGCCTGCACTAAATGTCCTAATCAATCTGGTGTGCCCACCACCATCATTAAGCAATAAGCCACCTCTTGCACAAAGTCATCAACCTGTTCCCAGTCAAGCCACTGCACGTCCCTCTACTGATGTTGCTGTAGGTACTCAGTCCACTGGTAATGCTTCGCAAACTCCTGTTGCACCAGCGTCTTCAGGTTTGGTTGGGGATCGAAGAATTTTCTTAGGAGCAGGAACTGGTTCCGCTGGCCTTGCTGCTAAGTTGGAGCAGGTTTATCGTCAAGCACGTGAAGCTGTTCGTTGGAATGATGGTATAAAAATTCTCTTAAAACTTCTTCAGCCCAGAATATATGTGAATCCCCCTGCTACCCCAGATTGTCTTCGAGCTCTGGCTTGCAGGGTACTTCTTGGTCTTGCTAGAGATGATACAATTGCACAAATACTGACTAAACTTGAGGTAGAATAGCAGTTTTCTTTACCTGGTTATCTGCATCCTCTTTTTTATATCTGAGATACATCTGAGAAGTTGAACAGGCGTCATAGGTGATACATACTGACTTTCCAAGCATTGTTTCTAGGTTGGTAAGAGTTTATCAGAACTAATTCGGGATTCAGGTGGTCAGTCAAGTGGAACAGATCAGGTCAGATGGCAGGCTGAACTTGCTCAGGTGGCGCTTGAGCTAATAGGGGTAATCATCTGAATTGATTTATATGTCTCTATGGAATTCTTTTTTTGTGTGCTTCATAAGTAATTAGTGTTTACTTCATTCCTTGTTTCTCTGTTGAAGTTTTGCAGACATTTTCAATTGTGTTTTAATGTGTTTGCAGGTTGTGACAAATTCAGGGCATACGACTACCCTAACAGCCAGTGATGCTGCTACTCCAACACTGCGGCGCATTGAAAGAGCTGCCATTGCAGCAGCAACGCCTATAACTTATGATTCTAAGGAGCTTTTGCTCCTTATCCATGAGCACCTCCAGGCATCAGGTCTTGGTGAAACCGCTTCAGCACTGTTAAAAGAGGCTCAGTTAACTCCTCTACCTTCATTGGCTCCCCCTTCTTCAATTGCGTATTCCTCTACACAGGAGATCTCTACGCCGCTGGCTCAGGAACAATGGCCCTCTGGCCGTGCTAACAGTGGCTTTTTCACCAGCAGACCCAATATCTGTGCACATGACGAAGATCCTAATTCTATATGTTATGCGGCTGTATCTGCCAAGAAGAAGCATTTGGCTTCCTCGACACAGGAGACGTCCATGGCAGTAGCACAGCAACAATGGCCCTCTGGCCGTGCTAACGGTGGTTTTCTCTCCAGCAAACCCAGAGTGAATGCGCCTGATGAAGATCCTAGTTCGAGAGGTAATGCAACTCCATCCGCAAAGAAGAAACAGTTGACTTTCTCACCCAGCTTTAGTTTGCTGTCACGAAAGCAATCTTTCTCCCATGATGCTCAGCCTCAGTCTACGCAGAGGATAAATAGTAGTTCAAATTCGGATCCTACTTCTGCAGATACATCAGAAACTGCTGCAGAATTAGTTCTGAAGAACGACCTTGATGCCGATGCTCAATTTAAGACCCCGATTTCCTTTCCGAGAAAACGGAAATTGTCTGAGCTTAGAGACCCAGAGTTATCAGTTTCGGGTAAAAGAATCAATTTGGGCGAGGTAGGACCACGATCTCCAGCTTGTCCAACCACGGCTTCCTTACATAGGAATTCAACCATTGGGGATGGTTCAGGTTTCCAAACACCAGCTTCAGCTTTAGATGCCAATCAATCTGGGAGATCCAGACTGGGCCAGATGACACCTGCTTCTCAGCTAAGGCTTCCAACCGATCCACAGCCTTCAAATCCGGAACGGTTATCACTAGACTCCCTTGTGGTTCAGTATTTGAAGCACCAACACAGGCAGTGCCTGGCTCCAATCACTACTCTTCCCCCTGTGTCTCTCCTACATCCGCATGTCTGTCCTGAACCTAAACGGTTACTTGAAGCTCCACTAAACATCACTGGCCGGCTTGGCACCCGCGAACTTCAAAGTTTCTACAGTGGAGTCCATGGGAATCGCAGGGACCGCCAATTTGTTTTCAGCAGATTCAAATCTTTGAGATCTTGCCGGGATGAGACTGCTCTCTTGACGTGCATTTCACTTCTTGGAGGTACTAATCATATAGCAGTTGGCAGTCATGCTGGAGAACTCAAGATATTCGAAGCTAACAGCGGTAGCTTGCTTGAGAGTTTCTCAGGTCACCAGGCTCCGGTAACACTTGTTCAGTCATATGTCTCTGGTGATACTCAGTTGTTGCTTTCTTCGAGCTCCAGTGATGTGCTGTTGTGGGACGCGTCTTCTATAACCGGTGGGCCTAGACACTCCTTTGATGGATGCAAGGCTGCAAAATTCAGCAACTCTGGGCTAAATTTTGCAGCGCTCTCTTGTGAATCATCAACAAAAGATGTTCTTGTATATGACGTACAGACCTGCCGTCCTTCCAATAAACTCACTGACACAGTCTCATCTTCTCGGAGTAATCCCTATTCTCTTGTACACTTCAGCCCTGACGACAATATGATATTGTGGAATGGTGTTCTCTGGGACCGCCGTACCCCAGAGCTTGTTCGTCGGTTTGATCAATTTACTGATTATGGTGGCGGCGGTTTTCATCCTTCTAGGGACGAGGTAAAGGATAAATCATATTACTCTTTAATCTGAACTATATGTGATAATACCAAAGCTACTCGGCTATAGTATAGTTAAGGTTTGAGCATCTGAACTTCTACAAGTCGACTCACTGTTTCTTGGCTTATCAACATGTTGTTGCTTATTACAGGTGATCATAAACTCAGAGGTCTGGGATATGAGGAACACACTCAGGCTTCTTCGAAGTGTACCATCACTGGACCAGACAGCTATTACGTTCAACTCCAGGGGAGATGTTATATACGCAATGCTGAGGCGAAACATCGAGGATGTTATGTCTGCTGTTCACACACGCCGTGCGAAACATCCCTTGTTTGCTGCTTTCCGCACTCTTGATGCGATTAACTACTCAGACATTGCCACTATACCCGTCGACCGATGTCTTCTTGACTTTGCGACAGAACCAACAGATTCTTTCCTTGGTTTGATCACAATGGAAGATCAAGAAGATATGTTTTCCTCAGCCAGGATGTATGAGATTGGTAGGCGGAGACCAACAGATGATGACTCTGATCCCGATGATGATGAGTCAGAGGATGAAGACGAAGATGATGAAGATGAGGATGATGACCTGGACCGGATTCTGGGACTAGGTGGGGACGATAGCGATAGCGGAGATGATGACTTTAGCAGCGATGACAATGGAGATGATCCAAGCGATTTGGATGATGATGACGTCCTTGGGGCTGGTGCAGACCTTATTGAGATTTTCAGTGGTGATGAGGATGAAGACGTTGATGACGATGACAGTGATATGCATGATTCCATGAGCAGTGGAGAAGAGGATTATGTAGACAACATTCATTCTTTCTAAGGTTTTGTTACTTTTGATCTCTCCAAAATTTTGATGATAAATTACTTTGTATTTTTCTTCTTCTGTTTTAGAGGCGTACTTGATCAGTAATTATGAAAAAATAAGATTCGTATCCATCACTTTTTTTTCACACAACAAAAAGGAACACATGAATTTAGAAGAGAGCATCTGATAAAGATGAAGGAGAAGAAAAAAAAAAAAAAAAAGGCAAGCATCATAAAATGACACATCAAAAGCTCCTCTACCACAGGGAGGAACAATCAATTTAGGAAAACTAAACCAAAGACTTCAGAGACAGTCACAGTGTCTCACGTACATCTACTTTTTTCTTTCTTAATACAAAAATCTAGAAAATCAGTAGTCTAAAATGGTTGGGTTACTTCTCCTATCTTGGGAAAAGAGAGACAATCGGATAATATATATATATATAGAAATATAGATACACACACAAACTTACATATATCTAAAGCCCTTCTTACTTCCTTTCTTCCTCTGTTTTCTCCATCTAGCTTTTTCCTTGTTTCTTTCCCGTTTTATGTTCTCTTTTCCTCTCCCTCTCTTTCTTCACAACAGATTCAATCCATTGTCATTGGTTGTGTCATGCAACATCTGAAACGGGCTTTTCTCACAGTCGTCATTATCTCAGTTTCAGCCGCCTCGAGAAGATTGACAATCTCTGCAAAACAAGGACGGACTTCAGGGTCTGCATCCCAGCAACGTGTCATTATCTCCCCCAGCACAGGAAGACAATCCGCTGGCACTGTTGGACGGACTCCTCTGTTCACCACCGCAAATGCAGCTTGAACCGCTGTCATGTTCTGGAATGGTAACAGACCCGTAATCAACTCCCACAGCACAATTCCAAAACTATACACGTCCACTTTCTGAGTGTAGGGTCTGTGCTGGATCATCTCTCTGCATCAATCAACAGAGAAGAGTATCTATAAATAACTTGCAGAGATTCAAGGTAGTTATAAAGGACAAGAAAAGGATGAAAAATGGTTCATATTGCCAAAAAAAAACTAATTAACTTACGGAGCCATCCATCTGTAAGTTCCAGTCTCTGGAGTCATCCCTTCGGTTTGAACTTCAATTCTTGCAACGCCAAAATCAGCAATCTTAATGGACCGATCAGCTGATATGAGGAGGTTATCTGATTTTAGATCACGATGTATGAAGTTGCGCTCGTGAACATAAGCCATACCCCTGGCAACATCCAGTGCCTGCATAACAGCCAACTTCAAAGGCACAGCTCGGTTTTGTCTCTTAGTCAAAAACTGTCTGACCGAACCTCCTTTTGCATATTCAGTCACGATGCACCACACCATCGGTTTAATACACGCGCCGATAAACCTAACGATGTTGGGATGCTTCAAATATGCAAGCATAGAAACCTCCTGCTGAAACTGCTGTTCGAGGGCTTGCGCCTTTTCCGGACTGCTCTCTGGCCTCTCGAGTAGCTTAATCGCTACATCCTCTCCTTTGTAAGTCCCTCTGTATAACTTTCCAAAAGCCCCTTGAGCAAAAGCAGGACCCATGTGAAGTTTCCTCAGATCAATCGTCCACTCTTCATAGTTCGCCAGTCCCTGGGTTGGATACCTACTATCCATCAACGCTTGTGCTAAGGCATCATCGTTAAGTGCATGTGTAACTTTTCCTGGGCGAAATACGCTTTGCCCAACAGAGAGAGAGTAGGGATGTCGCAAAGGCTTCAAACCGGGATGGCCAATAAGAGCATCACTAGAACCAACACTACTGTTATCCACAGACATTGACACAGACCCTCCAGCATTACTTGTCTGCATACTGTCAACGGACATGTTTGTACCTTCTTCACCGAGCTTTTGATAAAAGTCTTGGGTGAAAGCATAGTAATTGTTGTCATTGTTGTGATTGCCAACAGCGAGCACATCGAATTTGGGATTCTCAAGCATCCTCTCCAATCTCGTGCTACTTAATATGTATGAGGTCTGACCGAAGTGCAAGTCACATATAGATATCTTTTAATCACTTGAAGATGCACCTAAAGCAAAGAGATACCATTAGTAATGGAGACATATAGGAAACACAAAATAAGATTTCTGTATTGATAACTAAAAACAAATGGCTAATCCGTGCATTCAGCACAGATCAAGCAATCATTATCATTACAAATGAAGGTTTATCAAAACTCGTGATGCTCTACACCATCTACACCCTATAAATAGAAATATGTATATTAGAAAAGAATAAAAATTTCCTGAATTAAGCTGAAATCAGATCCTTTGAATACTCAGCTCAGCTTCATCTTTCTAAAGGAAGAAAGCAAGTACTCCAGCTATGTAAAAATAGTATCTTCACCGTTAAATTTCAAATTTTGTTTCAAAGAAAACACAAGTTTAGAACAAATGAGAGGTCCTGGTCGATAAAAAAAAATACAAAATCCTCATTTCCCACAAACCCCAAAAAAGTAGATACAGATCCAATGATTACATGATGAGAGAAGCTAAAAATAAGAAACCATGGATTACCTAGAGCTTCATAGGCCCCAAAACCAGTGGATATGACATGAAATAAACACGAAACCGTTGCCTTCGGGTATAAAAGGATCCAAGTAGAGCTGCAAAAAATCTCCGATCGAGGAATCAAAACCCCCCCCCCCCAAAGTAATCAGATCGCAATAAAAAAGAGCTCACTTCCGATCAAATAAAGAGCTGAGAACCCAGAAACCTAAAGAAGAGGTGGAGGAGGAAGATGAGTCAGTCGTCGCTTCCCATTTACTTTTCCAGACTCCGATTTTCCCTTCTTTTTTCTTTTTTCTTTTTGGATTTTTATTTAATTTTGGTCCGTCCTTTGCTGGCAAATTCGTTCTTTTTTATTTATTGGGACAGCTTCCGAGCCATACTCTCTCCAATGGAATGTGTTTAGCACGCGCTGTATCATATTGACACGTGTTCACTTGCCGAGTCATTTCCGCAGTCGCTGATTGGTTGTCGTATAAGGCGGCGCGTTGTAGCTTTAAAGCTACGGGGCAACAGTCTTTTCTTGTTCACGCTTTGTCTTCTGTAACATTACTTTTTGGCCTAATTATAAATTTTGATTTGATCCTTATTTTAAACAATTTATTCGTAATTCCAGATTAATTAGCAATTTGATTTCGTTACATCCCATCTTCTATTTTTATTTTCTGTCCTAGACAAATGATTCTTATACAGGACAGGACCAGCCAGTAATATGGACGTATGGTATGGGTTTCACTTGATGCTTAATAGACACCATACCTTTGATCAGAGAAACCTGAAAACACACTATTTAACTCATTTAGAGAGGTTTTAGATGTTTTTAAAAAAGAAAAATCTCAATTGTTTCTTTAGTCGGTTTAGATTGATTGCTCTGTATTTCCATCAAGTGTAAACTTTATATCATGTCCATTTTATTTACATAGTTTTGATTTTGTTATCTCAAATGTTGAAAAAATCTCCAACTACATAACACTGCACATGAAAGATGTTGCTGATGATTTATTTCTTTGTAATATTAGTAAGTGACTATAACAACATCACTCTTCAACTTTTGAAAACAAAAATGGAATATTTTTTGTCTAGAAGATATGTGAGGAAAAGGGAAAACAAAAAAAACGCTATGTATAAGTACAGTCCAAAGATGATGAATAAATATCAACCCAAAAGCAAGTTATGAAATGTTTAATGCTTTCAAAAACATTGACTGTAACAGCCATGTCGTGAACATGTTGCCATAGTAAGTATCTGATTCTTTCGACGCTTTATTTGCTTTGGATTCTCCTTCGCTTAATCGTCAGATTCAATGGTTTGTCTGAATTCTGAAGAACCCATGGAATATCTGAATCTTTCGATCCCAAGATCATTTGGCTTATTATGGAATGGGCAAATATGAAAATTCGAAAATTCTTTGTATCGTAATTGAAATATTGGGTCTTATTATAAAACTAAATATAAAGTTTTGGGCCCAACACCAATAGTATAAAACATTAACGGGGGCCTTTTCGGGTTTTTCAAGTTTCGAAAACCTAGATACATAACATAAAACGTAGGGTTTCGTTTCAGTGGGCTATTATTGATTTGTTTCATTTGAAGGAGCTAAGCTAAAATGTCGTCGGACCCTGAAATTCTGCCGTCGGAATCATCCACCGCCGCGACGGAGGAATCTGGAGAGAAGATCAGCAAGAAAGCGGCAAAGAAGGAAGCCGCGAAGCTAGAGAAATTGCGCCGTAAGCAAGAACAAGAAGAAGCCGCGCGTAAGACAGCTTCGATCTCCCTCGAAGATGACGAGTATTCCAATAACTACGGTGACGTGACACTTAGCGAGTTGCAATCTACGGCGGATCCAAAAGCTGGAAAGTGGATAGAGGCTGTTGAAGGAAAGGAGTGGACCGATGTGAGCGACTTGGTTGAAGAAATGGTGGGATCAGAGGTTCTGATCAGAGGCCGTGTGCACACGGATCGTCCAGTCTCTAGCAAATTGGGTTTCGTGGTCTTGAGGGAAAGTGGATCCACTGTTCAGTGCGTGGTTAGCCAATCGGAGAAGACCAAAGTTGGCGCCAACATGGTTAAATACCTGAGGCAGCTAAGTCGCGAATCCTTTGTTGATGTTATCGGTCTCGTCGTTCTCCCTAAAGAGCCTCTGAAGGGAACTACGCAGCAGGTTTTGTTTCGTTTTTCTTCTTCTACTCCCAATTCGTTTGATATTATTAACTCATGTGTGTGTGTGTGTGGATCGATAATGTTATTGCAGGTGGAGATTCAAGTGAGAAAAATCTACTGCGTAAACAAAGCCATGGCAATGTTACCACTTAGTGTGGAGGATGCTGCCAGAAGTGAATTAGATATTGAAAAATCCCTTCAGGTATAGTTTACTGTTATAAGAATTGGAGATTTAGTTTGAGCTGGTTCAGTTGTGATGTGAATTCTGATTATTTGTGTTCTTATGATGCTTCTATGTTGGTCAACCTGTTCATAAGAGCTGCTGTTTTCATGATTGTTGTAGGCTGGAACGCCAGCTGCTCGTGTCAACCAGGATACACGTCTGAATAACAGGGTGCTTGACCTCAGAACACCGGCTAATCAAGCCATCTTCCGCATTCAGTGCCAAGTTGAAAATGTAAGGCCTTGATCTTTTAAAGAATTTCCTATGCAACATGTAGAAATTAGGACCTTATCATTTATGTTCCTTCTTTTTTCTCATATCTGTGTTAATGATAGATATTAGCCTAATTTGGTAAAGTATTAGTGTATGCATCATGACTGGGATAGGGCAGACACTATTGAAATGTGTTATCAGTAGTATGTTTTGATCTTTTGGTTAATTTCTTCTATCTTACTTGACTGAATTAGATTACAATTGTGTAGGCATTCAGAGAGTTCTTACTATCCAAGGGTTTTGTTGGAATCCACACACCGAAATTGATGGCTGGTAGTAGTGAAGGAGGCTCTGCTGTATTTCGGTTGGAATACAAAGGGCAACCTGCTTGTCTGGCTCAATCTCCTCAGCTTCATAAGCAGATGGCTATATGTGGTGACTTGCGACGCGTCTTTGAGATAGGTCCTGTTTTCAGGGCTGAAGACTCGTTCACTCATAGACACCTGTGTGAATTTGTTGGTCTTGATGCCGAGATGGAGATTCGAAAACACTATTCTGAGGTGAGATTGTGCTGTTAAAATATGATTTCAACTCACATACGTCTATTCTTCAATTGCTGCTTTAATTTATTTTTCGTGTAGGTAATGGACCTTGTGGACAAGCTATTTGTGTTTATATTCACAAGTTTGAATGAAAAGTGCAAAAAGGAACTGGAAGCTGTCGGAAAGCAATACCCATTTGAGCCTTTGAAGGTATGAGCTAGTAATATTAGAAACTGAGTTTTTTTATCTTATTGGACTCTGACAATTGGCTCTAATATGCAGTTTCTTCCAGTAACATTGAGGTTAACCTTTGCAGAAGGGGTTCAAATGCTCAAGGTATGACTTGTTTTTCTGCATTTTACCTTAGTTATTCCAATGAACTACCAATAATAATTGTAGTCTTGATGTGTTGGCAGGAAGCTGGTGTGGAGGTCGATCCTCTTGGAGATCTAAACACTGAATCTGAGAGAAAACTTGGGCAACTTGTTCTTGAAAAGTAATCCACCACTTTTGATATCATTTTTATTTTCATAATACTTTACCTCTGTATCTTACAGCTTGTTATCGATTTCCATAATGAAAACAGGTACAACACTGAATTCTACATTTTGCATCGGTATCCTAAGGCAGTTAGGCCTTTCTACACCATGACTTGTGCAGATGATCCTCTTTACAGCAACTCCTTTGATGTCTTCATTAGAGGTACATCTTTGAGTTATTCTTTTTTACCTTTTGTGCCTTCTCACCGCATATGTTACTACACATTTGAAACTAAATTTTCTGGTTCTGTCCTAGGTGAGGAGATCATATCAGGAGCTCAACGTGTCCATATCCCAGAAGTCTTGGAGCAACGAGCCGGGGAATGCGGCATTGATGTCAAGACAATATCCACATACATCGATTCATTCAGGTAAATTACAAACTTGACAAGCTTGGTTCCTACTAATTGTTTATGTGAGTTGTGCTCTAAGCGGATGGTGGCTTACAGGTATGGTGCGCCTCCGCATGGTGGTTTTGGAGTGGGGCTAGAACGTGTGGTCATGCTCTTCTGTGCATTGAACAACATCCGGAAAACATCGCTCTTCCCACGTGACCCTCAAAGACTTGCACCTTAAAATCTTTCCAACTTTGCTAAACCGTGAATCATGTCAGACTCGGCATATCTTTCTGATGAAGCTTTTTGAGAATTAAGATAGACTTTTATGGTTGTTCCCTCATTCTTGTCCTTTTGTATAACTGAATTTTGTTGTATGATGCTTATGTTACATTCACATTGCCGAGTAAACTAAGCTTATCTCTCGAGATTTTAGTGTTTAACCAAGTTTCGTCGTGGGTTTTTGTGGTTGATAAGGACTTTCCAAAATTAGTTATTAATGAAAATATGTGAGTTATGTTTTATACACGAGCTTTCTCCTTTCGCCAGAGATGCCCACACATCTTATAACAAGTGATAGTTTGGTGGATGCGGGATACACTAGTGCCATCTCACTTGGAGTTTGGATTTCTACAAAAGATTTTGCTGATTGAAAAGAGGGAATATGTTTAGAAAAACTTTGGTTTAGTTCCAAAAATTTAAGAGAATAAATGGATGTGTTGATAAGTCTATTTCAAAGCTTCGAAGATCACATTTGCCACAGTAACAACTACTAGACAAGAAGGCTCAACTTTTGTTACTCTAAAAAGACTGACCTAGCCATTCGAAGATGACAAGTGGAACTAAATCTCATCTGGTTGTAGATCTTGCACTCATGGTTGTGTGATAATTCGTACTTCTGTGTTTCCTGTAAGATGTATAAACATCATCGTACTGAGTCGGTTCGTTGGGATCAGCTGTTGCCCCAAGTCCCAGTCTCCCAGAGCTACTCTTTTTGTCAGTGCTTCCATCAGCATATGTTCCTGTCTCGGGGTCCATCTGCAGATTGGGAGGTGGAGGAATGCAAGCACCTCCTTTCCGCTGTGGACTGACCCGCTCATAATCCTCATAGTCATCTTGTGATTCAGATCCCATGGGACCTTCACTTGGGTTGACCTCACCTATCTCTTTGAAGAACTTAGATACTCTCTCGAGTACATCAGATTGAGGTGTATCAGATGGTGGTATGACAGTTGGGATATCAAGAGGGCTCAATGGAGAATAAGGTACACCACTACCTATCTGCATCTTTCTGACCATCCCAGGGATCAGACCAGGAGGAAAGAGAGGATAAGGAGGCGGTTTCTCACCAGCAAGTGGTTGAGCTGGTGGTGGAACAGAAGCGTTAAGCGGTATGGAACCAGGAAATGCACCAGGAGGCATCACATTTGGGATAAACTGTTGGGTTCCGACCGGATTCGTCAGATGCTCTAAATTCATTGTGCTAGGGATATTATTGTTTGGTGGCTGTTGCAGCATTCCTGCAAATGCATAAAGATAAAGACTTGTTGGTATATGGTCAAATCTAAACCAAAATTAGTCTTATACAAAGGTTGATTTATAATTTTTTTCTCTCTCACGGAAGAGTAGGAGTACCTGTACGTTGCAAGGAGTTTGCTGCTATACTGGGCGAATGAGAAAAGGTATTCGCAGGTGGTCCACTTTTCATCTCTTTCTCAAGGGAGGAGATGGTGTCTTTATCAAAAACCTCATTAGAAGCCCAGAACTGCAAAATCTTCTCCAGACGTGACTGGTTTTCTTCCTTGTTCTGTGGAAAGTGGTAAATTCTCCCCAGCATGGAACCCAAAACAGGTCTGAAAGCAAGCGCTTCATTGTCAAACTCGTGCAAGTTTGTCCTTCGTTTCAAACTGTGTTTAAGGAAGCAAAACGTTAGTGAAAGACATATCAAATGAACCACTATTTGAAAGCATAGATTCCTAATAAGATAAAACAACCAAAAAACTAAGTCTACGAAGAAGACCCCTTGAATTATATAAACAGCGATCAGGGATAAAGTTTAGAAACCTGTCGAAGAGAATGTCATTAGCTAGATAAACTATGTGCATCTGTCTATCAGAATCATCCATTGCAAAGACCCTGTCTCTAAGTGCCTCTGCTAAAGCTGGTGCAAAGGGAGATCTCTGCGTGAACCAAATCTTAGCACTTTTAATAGACTCTTTTGTGCCATTAAGGTTGCCCAAGACACTATTCAGTTCCATTGCAACATCAGCAGGGAGTGGACCAGAAAGACCTCGGAATGCATGAGTTGAATGATCAAAATCAGGACGAGCATGGGGCGCAAAAGGATGAGGTTGCGGAAGATGCTGTTGAAGCTGGTGGTGATCCTGGAATGGTGGGAAAGGAGGTTGGCGGATTGGTGGAATTGCCAATGCACCGGGCACATTGTTCATAGAAGGACTCATCATGGGATTTGGAGGATGATGTATAGGGATAGAAGATGAAGGAAATGGAGGAAATGGAGGATCAAAGGGTCTTCCAGGGGGATGCATGGAGAGAAACTGCTTATAGCGGTAATAACCATGCCCTTCACCCCCAAACAAAAACGCATAATCAGGATTATCCTTCTGTCTATCTCGCATCATAGCCTCAAACTCAGGACCATTCTTAACGGAATACTCAACAAGCTTATCGATTCGCTTCTGCAGCTCTGGATCAGCTGGAGGAGGAGGAGGAGGAGCTGAATCATACGGTCCAGGGAATGGCGGAGGAAGGTGATGTGGAGGTAGATGAGGAAGGAAAGGCTGAGGTTGCTGTTGACCAAACATCTGTGGGTGAGGAGGATGAGGAAGAAGCTGCTGCTGCTGTTGCTGCGGATGCATAGGATGCTGGTAAGGGAATTGCTGCATAGAAGGATGAGGAGGCATGAAACCAGAAGTGTTCATTGGTGATGGATATTGTTGATGTTGCGGATGAAATCCGAACTGCGGTTGCGGTTGCTGTTGCTGTTGAAAGTTAGGGCCTTGTTGTTGCTGAGCATAAGGCAACCCAGAAGAAGCAGCATAATCATGCTGCCTTCGATCCATTGATAAAACGGTGAATTCACTTGTTGCTCTACAGATTCAGCTAGTCTTCCTGAGAAGAATGAAAAAAAAAGCATAAGAGTTCGAAACTGAGTCATATGAATCAATTCAACCAAGTTCTCGAAAAATTCAAAAAAACGAAAGACGTGATTCCCATTAGAGAATCCGTATAAACAGGTTTATCATCGGAAAAAAGTTCAATTGAATGCAGAGTCTAGCAACGAAGCGACATTGATTAAGAATCTGACAACAGCTGAAATCAAGAACCTATCAGGAAGAAACTTGGAGAAATTGTAACTCAAACTGGAGAGAGCGAGATACAATACTTAATTCTATCACTTACAAACAAAAAAAAGAAAGCAACTTTCTGAGAATAAAGTTGAATTCGATGGAGCAAGAAACTAAACTACCTGAAGAAGATGGAGAAGAAGACGAGAGAAAGCACCGAGAAGACCTTACTCTGCTTGCTAGGATCCGGATAGGCCCCAAATACCCGACCGTTTATCAGTTTATTGACCCGTTAATGGGCCGGATTTTAGTTATCTAGACCCGACCCGACCCGATCTGACCCGAGTTATAAGAAACTAAGCAGATAAACCCCAGAGAGTAAACCCTTAAGAAGAAGAGAATATGGGTTAGCAGACATCTCCGTCATTAACAAAATATTTCTTCTTCTGCTCGATTGATATATGAATAGCAACAACGGAAGCACTCGTGGGACGATTTGAAACTTTCTGAATCAGACAGAGTTTTCTCAATGCAGAGAACCATCTCTTTTGTGGCTGCTAAGTCTTCTACTTCGACTTCAACTTCAGTTCTATCTCTTCGTCCTCTCATGGCTAAGGTTTGTGTTTCGACTCTTTCGATGGACAGATACTGAAACGTTAGATTCTCGATTTTAATTTTGGTTTTTTTATGGCCAAATTTTAATACTTTCGTCGTTCTAGTATTGCTGGAAATGGAGTTGAAATTTGTTTCATTGAGCTTCAGTTTTTCGTTTATGCTATGTTGTTCGTAACTTTTTAAAAATTCATCACTAGAACTCATGAAGAATCGGGCGATTACTTGTTTCTGTCGTTGCAGTTGCAGTGCAGGGCGATTCAGAATTTCCCAGCTTCCTCTTCTTCTTCACTTGTTCGGGTCGATAAAGTATATAGAAATGTGTCCCAGCTTCACTTTAAAAGAGAAAATGCAAGTTGTTTTAAGTTAGCTTGCGCACTTCCTTCGCATCTAAGGCTTCTCGGTTCCGTTAGTTATGCAGCACCTTGGAGCAGTTCGATTGGAAATAGTTTCAGACCGTTTATGAAGAGATACTTTTCTCAAGTCCCCAATACTGGAAATAAGAATGGCATTGTTGGTGGTGATGAGAAGGCTGGTGGGAATAAATTAGGTTACAAGAAATTTAATAAGAAGTGGAAGAAACATAAGGTTTTGGCTTCCACAAAAGCTGAAGTGGCGGCTTCTACTGAACCAGTTATTGGGGATGCTAGCAGTGGCATCAAGGTGGAACTATCAACTGCACCTTCACCTGCTACCAATGGTAAGCAAGTCTCTACTGTCAAAACAAAACGGCGTCCAAAGAGCAAGAAAGTCGAAGATAAATCTTCTTCAACGGTATCCGTTTTGGAGGCTGTCTCTGTAGAAGAGAGTTTGAAAAGCGTTCCCAAGCCAAAACATTCTGGTTCCGGAAATAGGATGTCTTCATCTGCTGAGGTATTAAACTTGTAAATTTTTGGGAACATAGTAGTCTTGCCCTTGCTTTTTTCACCTAACAGTGCAGTTCTCAGAAGGAGGTTGCAAAAAATCCAACTGTGGAGGGGTCCAAAATTTCTACTCCATCAAATTCCAAGTCGGAACAACAGCATTTGAAGTCAACAAAAGCAAGCAATGCACCAAAACTTGATCAGGCTGGGAAGCCAGCTGGGAATTGTTCTTCTCAAGTCCCTAATACGGGAAATAAGGATAACATTGCTGGTGGTGATGAAAAGGCTGGTGGGAATAAATCAGGTTTCAAGAAATTAAATAAGAACTGGAAGAAGCATAAGGTCTTGGCTTCCCCAGAAGCTGAAGTGGTGACTTCTACTGAACCAGTTATTGGAGATGTTAGCAGTGGCATCAAGGTGGAATCAACTGCAGCATCACCTGCAAGCAATGGTAAGCAAGCCTCTACTGTCAAAACAAAACGGCGCCCAAAGAGCAAGAAAGTCGAGGATAAATCTTCTTCAGCGGTAGCAGTTTCGGAGGGGCTCTCTCTAGAAGAGAGTTCGATAAGTGTTCCCAAGCTAAAAAAATCTGGTTCTCGAAATCAGAAGTCTTCATCTGCTAAGGTATTAGATTTTTAAATTCTTAGGAACATAATAGTCTTACCTTGTTTATATTTTTACTTAACAGTACAGTTCTCAGGAGGATGTCGCAAAAAATCCCACTGTGGAGGAGCCCAAAAGTCCTGCTCCATCAAATCCCAAGTCAGGACAACAGCATTTGAAGTCAACAAAAGCAAGCAATTCACCAAAACAGAGGCAGGTTCCTCAACACATGAAAAACAGTATAGAGCATCGAGGTCAAAATGCATCTAAACCACTTTACCCGCCAAGTGGAAAATCTGTTATTGTCGTTGAGTCAATGACAAAAGCAAAGATTATTCAGGGTTATCTTGGTGACATGTATGAGGTTTTGCCAAGTTATGGTCATATCAGGGACCTTGCCTCAAGGTCTGGGTCAGTGAGGCCAGATGACGATTTTAGCATGGTTTGGGAGGTTCCATCTTCCGCCTGGACTCATATTAAGAGCATAAAGGTGGCACTAAATGGGTACAGTTTCTTATCTGTTTAGCTACTTTTAAAATTCCACTGTTACTGTTATCATCTATTCCCTAATTATAGAATAATTTCCGGGTGTATCACTGTGATTTGTAGCTATTGAGATATGTGACTACTTCAAGTATCATATGATATGAACTGCTTCTTTCCTATGGTTTTTCTTTTTGTACTTCTCTATCTCATTCTGTTTACCTTATTCCTCAGAGCTGAAAATCTGATTCTTGCGTCGGATCCAGATCGTGAAGGAGAGGCTATTGCCTGGCACATCATAGAGATGTTGCAGCAGCAGGGTGCCTTACATGAAAGTATGACAGTAGCAAGGGTTGTTTTCCATGAGATAACTGAGTCAGCAATAAAAAGTGCACTTCAATCCCCACGAGAAATTGACGGGGACTTGGTACATGCTTATCTTGCACGGCGTGCTCTTGATTATCTAATCGGATTTAATATTTCGCCACTACTTTGGAGGAAACTTCCAGGTTGCCCGTCAGCTGGGCGAGTCCAGTCTGCTGCTTTGGCTCTTATTTGTGATAGAGAAAGTGAAATTGACGGATTTAAGCCTCAGGAGTACTGGAGTGTAGGAATCAAAGTACAAGGGAAAGATAATTCAGCCACTTTTTCAGCTCATTTGACCAGTTTAGATTCAAAAAGGTTAAATCAGCTTTCTATCAGCTCTGAAGCAAAGGCACAGGACATTGAGCAAAGGATCAGATCAGAAGGTTTTCTAGTGAAGGGCACTAAAAAAAGCACTACACGGAAAAATCCACCAACTCCATACATAACGTCAACCCTTCAGCAGGATGCTGCTAACAAATTGCATTTTTCAACTGCACATACCATGAAGGTTGAGAAACTGAAACCTTCTTCTTTTTCATTCACTTTTCATTGAGTGCATATTTCTGATAATAAGTAGTTTGCAGCTTGCTCAAAAACTGTATGAGGGTGTCCAACTGTCCGGTGGTAAATCAGCTGGTCTTATAACATACATGAGGACGGATGGTTTACATGTGGGTGATTTCTTTAATTATGTATTTTTTGCTATAGGCATTCATTTTTGTTGACTTTCAAAAACATTACTTTCTGGCTGATTCATCTTGCTATCTCTTACAACTTCACTTTGCTTTTCATTGATTTATTTGTTTCATTTTTCTTTTTTTTTCTGTTCCTATCAGATAGCTGATGAAGCTATCAAAGATATACAGTCCTTGGTGGCAGAAAGGTAAGACATATAAATGCATCTGTGAAATTATTCTACGTTAGTCCGTTTGACTCGAGAAAATTATAGCAGCTATTTACTTATTATCTGCAGGTATGGGAAGAATTTTACATCAGATAGTCCTCGTAAATATTTTAAAAAGGTTAAGAACGCTCAGGAGGCCCATGAGGCTATTAGACCTACCGATATACGTAGATTACCGTGTAAGTAAATAATTTACTATGCTTCCCTAAGATTAGTGGATTTATCTTAGTCGTCTTCAATAATTTACCATACGATTTTTTGTCGTAACTATAAACATCTTTTGTATGCAATTCCAGCAACAATTGCTAGCCTGCTTGATGCGGATTCTCTAAAATTATACACCTTGATATGGTCACGAGCTGTGGCATGTCAGATGGAGCCTGCTTCAATTGCGCAGGTAATATCTGTGCTATTTTTCACTTTAAATCATGCATATAGTGTCAAGTAGGCTCTTGTTTTTCAGCGAGAGAAAAGAAGGGAAAAAAGAAAGTATGTAACCGAATATTCCCATCAACCGATATTGAATGGTTCAAGGTTTAATATTTTGAAATCTTACAGATTTTTTTCTTGACTCTTTTCTTTCTCAGATACAACTTGATATTGGAAATGCCTCTGAATCTATTATCTTCAGATCATCATGCTCAAAAGTTGAATTCCTTGGATACCAGGCAGTTTACGAGGTACAACCTATTTCATATTATCATTGTTTACCTGGCAGTTATATTATTAGGTGGGATTTTAATGCCTCTCATGTGCTGATGATTCCCTAGATTTGGCTTTAGGAGCAATTCTTTGTAAAAAAAATTTTTGCACTATGCTGTGATTGTCGTCTGCATGTTTACTTTGATGTCTTTTGCCTTGATTTTGTTTGTTATCAGCTAACGTGTGATCCTTCTTCTCTTTGGACATGTGCTAAAGCTGTTTTTGTTGTTTCTCGTGGTAATATTGTAGGATCCTGAAGCTAAGGCAATAAAGAATAAAGACGATGACCAGAGTAGTGAGCGTAGTGAGCGGGAGGAAACTTTTGAAACTCTCAGTTCGTTGAAGGTCCCATTTCTAATATCACAACCATTTTTTCAGTTGTGCTTTGTATTGTGGTTTCATTACTTTCTGTCTTCAATTTTTTCTTCCATGCGAAGTACTAGACCTTTACTCGGTGGTCCTCCCCTTTTCAGGATGGGGATCTGCTACATATTGGTGAAGTGGAGCTCAAGCAGCACCATACTCAGCACCCACCCCGCTATTCTGAGGGGTCACTGGTATAGCACTTTCATTTCCTTTGTGTCAAAACTGTCTAAGATCCAGATCCATAATATGTTAATCATCAGTGTAGGTTCTTTTTGGATTTAGTGGTCACCTGAATTAGTTTTCTATAGGTGAAGAGGAAGAAATATGATTAGGAAGATGAAAGAGGACACTGGCACAAATTTTTTTTCCAAAAAATATTCATTCTTTTGCCTTCTTGATTCTCTTATACAAATCTAACTTACTTTCCTTGAGTCCAAGACTCAATTAGTTAGGAGACGGAATATGTCAGATGTGTAGTGAAATCTGACACTTCACATTTTAGTCCCCACTAGCTCATGGCTCCCGTTCAGCTAGATAATGCTTTCACTGAAGCTTCCACACAATGCTTTCATTATTTTTTAAGTTAAGCAATGACCTTAAACAGGTCTTCTCATCAACGATAATTCATCTCTGTTTCAGTAAGGTGGTAGCTAAGAATGAAATGATAAGGAGTTTCTTTTTTATATGTTTGCTGAATCTGGTGGCCGTACAGAAATTAGTCATGAGATTTTTTACTACTACCAGGTTTAACAATACATAATCTGTTAAACATGTTTTAATGTGTTTCAGATTAAAAAACTCGAGGAGCTCGGGATAGGTAGACCCTCGACATATGCATCTATATTTAGGGTTTTACAGGTATGTACTCGTACTAGGAAACTATTGGCATTTTTCTTTTGTTTTTGTTATTTTGCTGAAAGGTTAAGAGGCTCGACCGTCCCCTGAAATTAGCGATACCCCTCCCTTCAAGTGAGGCATAGACCGACAGCATTTTGACACCTTCTATTTTTTTTTTTACAGGATAGAAAGTATGTGACAATAAAGAGCCGAGTCCTGTATCCGGAATTTCGTGGGAGGATGGTATTTTCCTCATTAATCTAATTGATGATTTAGTAAACCAACCATCGCAACATATCTTTCTAACCTCTGTACTATCTTTCCAGGTTTCAGCTTTTCTTACTAACTACTTCACTGAGGTCACAGACTATAGTTTTACTGCTGATATGGAGACTGAGGTGGATATTTAGTTTGTTCTTCACTTGTCTCTCAATTAATTATAACAATGTCTACATATTCCTTAGTTATTTTACAATCTTGCAAGATGAGATACTCAATTTTTTCCTTATTATTGATTTTTGTTTCAGCTTGATAACGTTTCCGGTGGTGTAACTGAATGGAAAGGTCTCCTAAGAGACTACTGGACACGATTCAGCGCGTATTGTAAACGTGTTGAAAATGTCCAACGCCAACAGGTACTTTCTTACAAGAATGAACTCTGCAAGTCTACTTTCTTTCTACAATTTATTTTTTTAGTTTCTTACATTATCATACATTTACAGGTGGAGAAAATGTTGGAAAAAAAATATGAGGACTTTCTGTTTTCTTCCCTTCCTGATCCCAGTAGGACATGTCCAAGGTCTGCATACCATTGTCCCTCTCACTTAATCAAAGTTTGAAATGCTTATCATATGTGGCAGCCCATGCTAAAGATACTTTCACGTTTAGTCTCAGTACACTAGTCTGCTAGATTCAAATTGTGCAGTGATATACAAAGGAGGCCTAAATAAGAAATAAGTTTCTGTATAGTTTGAATGAGTGTATAATTGACCTTATTGGGGTTCTTTCCATGTTTCAGCTGTATGGAAGGCACTTTAAGTTTCAAAGTAAGTAAGTTTGGTACGGGGTATTTCATCGGTTGTGATCAGTACCCTTCTTGCAAGTAAGTTGCAGGCTGTTGAATCTCTAAATTACTCACGTATTTTCTCCATCAGATTTTACCTATAAATTTTTGAGTATTTAATCTATCCATGTTGTCAACACACTGATATAATTGGAGCTATGTGGTTCATATACAGGTTCGTTGCTAAAACACTTTATGGAGAGGATGAAGATGAAGATGATCCTCCAAAGAATACCGGCGTAGAAGAGCCCAAATTGTTGGGTCTTCATCCCAATACCAGTGAGAAGGTCTCACTGTTCTGACCCTTTTCTGTTGACAATTTCTCGTAAGACTGTAATTAGATAAATCTACTTCCTTCTTCAGGTTATTCTGAAGTGTGGTCCCTATGGGCATTATGTACAGCTCGGTGATGATAAAAAAGGGCACTTACCAAAACGAGCAAATGCATCCCATGTATGTTGAAGTTTTATCAATTAAAAAATAATATCTCTAAGTTTCTATTCTCACATAAATGGACGTGTACTGAATAAACGTTCAGTGTGCATATGTGTGCAAGTAATGTCTAGGTGATAAAATGCTTGCCTTTTCTTACGGAGAAATCTCTTGCAACCTTGTTTTTTCAGATAAAGGATATGAACTCTATTACGCTTGAAGGTGCTCTTGAATTATTACGCTATCCTATTACACTGGTAAGACTGATATAAAGGTTAAAGTTATTGCATTTATGGCTGGGCTGTTTCCATATATTGGAGTGCTGACGACTTGGTATACTGATTTCGGACCAGGGAACCCACCCTGAAGACGGACAGCCTGTGCTCTTGAAGCTTAGTAAATCTGGATTTACGGTTCGACATCGCCGCACTATGGCTACTGTTCCAAAGGTATTATTATGTACTGTTATATGATACCTCCTTGGAATATGATATAGTTAAAATAAGAGGAGCACTTAATAGGAGATGTTGGTGCTAAATTTGATATGGAAATGAGGTGTGGATCTGCAGTCATCGTATGCTAGGATTTATTGTTTTCTATGTTATGCATGAGTTCAGAGCATTGTTGTTCCACTTAAGATAACTTGGTACTTGGCAGAACATTGAACCAGGTGAGGTTACTTTAGAGAAAGCAATGAAGCTCTTATCTGGCAAAAATGTGAGACTGTGTGGCAGACCTAAGAGGACCCAGCCAACAGTAGATGAGGAAGAGGAAGGAGATGAAGAAGTTGCGGAAGCAATATAATCTAATCCACAGCGGGACGCCATTGGGCTAATTCACAATTGGTTCCTGAGCTTACATGGATGGAGAAGAACATTAGCTTTGATGGGGACTATTTGAATATTCTTTTTGGTAATCAAGAGTAATAACCGTTGGATACTGTTGTAAAATCACACAACACATTTGTTAATGATATGATAATATTCATTAGTTTTATGCTTTATGGAAGTGTGGTATTCTCTGTTCTGAGAGACCGCATCATCTTCGAATTTTCATGTTAGAGAAGTTGCAGGACAAAAAGGTTTTCATCTTTAATTGTTCTTTATCCTGAGCTAGATGGTAAGTTAACTATAATCATCTGTACAATTTAAACACTTTCTACAAGGGAAAGACACACTACTCCATTATACATTGAGCATTTCAAATTCAGTTGCTTTTACATGAGAATATACACTTTTTCAGGTTAAGTGTAGCTTCCAGTGGAACATGGATTTCTGATTACATTTGAATCCTCTTTGTCTCTACTTTATGTGCAGATCAATTTATGCACGGTGATAGAAGCACCATTCATCTGTTCCTGCAAAGGGATTTTGAAGAAGAAGACATTAGTTGAGTAAATGGATTCGAGTTTGGAATGCATATCTTGGTATTGGTTTATCAGTTCTCACAATTTGGGGGAGGAGTTTTGACTTTCTGTGGGGGTTGGTCCGGGGCTGTTAATGACTACAGCATACTGAGTTGATTCTTCAGCAAATGTTCTTAATCTGTTGAGCTCTGGCAAGATAACCTTGGAGAGATCAGGTCTATCTTTTCGCCTTATCTCTGCACACTTAAGAGCTAACTTGGCAAACTTCATGGTGTCTTCAACAGGCCAATCAGACACAGCTGGATCAAGCAAATCTTTCAAATTCCCCTTCTCGAGGGCTCTTTCGATATAATGAGTTAGACCCATAGGTGGTTTTCCTGTTATTAACTGCAGAAACATAATACCAAGCGAATAAATGTCAGATTTCACACCCAGCATACCCGTCTGCTGATACTCTGGGTCGATGTAGCAAAACGTGCCAGCAGTTGATGTCATGTGGTATTGCGTCACAGTGTTTGCAACAGATGGAGGGACCAGCCTAGCCAAGCCAACATCAGCAACCTTGCTGACGAAGTTGCGATCTAGTAAGATATTTGCTGGTTTGAGATCACGGTGAACCAGTGGTTCTGGTTTAGTCTGGTGGAGGAATAGCAGTACAGTGCCAATCTCTGCAGCAATTCTGAATCTTGTTTGCCAAGAGAGGGCTGGGCTGTCTCCTTTTCTGAAAAGACGGTCTTCTAAGCTCCCATTAGCCATGAACTCATACACTAAGCACCCACATTCTGGGCATGCTCCAAGCAGAAGAACCATGTTAGGGTGCCTCATGCTGCTTAACACTTCAACCTGTGTTTAATTGTTGAATAACAGTTAATTAAAGTCAGATGCCTAGAAAGAGCCTGAGGGGTTAAAAGTGTTTCAGAGAATTTGTTACAAGTATTCACCTCTTGCTGAAATTGCGACCTGCCTTGAGCTGCATCTGGGCGCAAAGCTTTCACAGCCACAGGTGTGTGATCCAGATAACACTTGTAGACAGGTCCATAACTGCCTTCTCCGATCTTGTATTTCTCATCAAAGAAGTCTGTTGCATCTTCAATCTCCTCAATGGAGTACTTCCTGTATCGGATATCTGAATGTGTTAAAGCATTCACAGCTTTTTTTTTCTCCTCATATTCCTTCAGAGCTTTCATTTCTGCATTGATTCTCTTACGGGACTCCATTTCAGCAATCCTTTGAGCTGCTTCAGCTGCTTCCACTGCTGCTTTGGACTTTGCTTTCTCCTTCTCTACAATTGCTAAAGCAGCTTCCTCTGCAAGCTTTGCCTCTTCCAATTTCCGTTCTTCTTCTAACTTCCAGCGTTGAAGCTCTGTTGCCTGCAGGTTCAACAATTCGCTTTTGAGTTCGTATAGTAGAAACTGGTAAACAAAAATGAAGCCACACTACTCATTTCGTGGGAATTATACCTTATGTTTTGCCGTGAGAGCTTCCTTGCAAGCTGTACTGTACATTTCCATTGTTTGTTTCAGCTCCAGTTTAAGCCTCCTCATCTCAGCCTCTACATCATCCTGGTTTTCCCGAAATTAAAATTCTCAAATGTCAGCCATAAAAGCTCTTGCGTATAGCAGTTCCAAGTATTGCAACCCGCAAAAATATTCACAGAACAAGCTTACCACTCCTTGGGAAGCAGATGAAAACCTTTCATTCTCAAATGATCCTGTTGGTGAGCTTAGATCCATTGACCTCCGTCCATAGGTCATTGATTCGAAGCTGTCCATGTCTGAGAAATTTGATAGCCTTGGAGGAATGTCTCCGAAATTTGATAGCCTTGGAGGAGTTCGGTTTGGATCAGAATTGTCATATAAGGAAGGAGAGTTACGCTCAATGCTTGGTCTTCCAGAGCTGATGAATGATATGTCAGACTCCGGCATCGATAGTTCTCCACATGATCTCCTATTTAAGCCTCTTCTAGTGTGGGCTGACGACCTGTTTCAAACATGAAATTTCATCGTCTATATTATATGGTCATGATTCCCCGAGCGTGTCAAATGAAAAAAACAAGACTGATATACACCTGAGGGGATCTGATTGATCGTCAAGGGACCTGCGATTCTGAGACTCAAATGACTGTCTCTCAGCTACTGGAAACCAAAACCAATACGAAAACAAAACTCAGAAAAGTTTCAGTAGAGATTGACATGTGAAGCAGCACTAAGAAAAGCCATTTTGTTTTTTTAAACCTCGTGTGTTACTAGTTAAAGGAGGAGAAGGCAAAGGTGGAAATGGCTTTATGCTAGCCTGTTGAAGCTGGATGCGCAATGGAGAAACAGAGGGCGCAGTACGAGAGGCTATTCTCTTTGTTGAAAGCTTTCCTTTGGTTATGACATAAACCGTGCAGAAATCAGGTGCGGTTTTCGTGACGGTTCCTGGAATATCTGTTGGTCTGTTGAACCTGCAGAGAGTTTTAACACACCCAATTTTGACATATGATCCACCATTTCAAGAACAACTGAAAGAGAAAGATAAACACACACCTGAGAAAGCCACCTTTTGAGGAGGAACCAACCACCAATACCTCAATGATGACCTGATTTACATACTCAACTAAAGCTTTCCCCACATCTGACTCCTCCAATAACACATCTTTGCATTGTATCTGAACAAGTTCCATTTCAAGAAAGCACATAATAAGCAGTAGGAAGAGACACAGCGCAGGTAAAATTGTTTTGTTTTTACTTGATAGTATATAAGATAGGAGACTCACATCTTTGCGTGAACAGAGGCAACGAAAGGGAAGGAACAACTGTTTGTAAGAGCCTTCTGGCTCCACACAGACCAATGAAGAATCACCATTTATTTGTCCCATCTCTGAAAGAGACGAACCCATACATCAGCTACCGAGTAAGGGAACACAAAACACATAAAACATAGCAGAAGGACGTAGAAACAGAGAAGAAAGGACAATACTAGCAGAGTTTGAGTTAATAGAAGGGTTTGTTGACAAAGAGCGAGGCTTGACATGGATGAGGACGACGGTTTGGCCTTTCAACAACAAATTATCAACAGCCCATTTGAGAGCAGTTTGGCTGTTTTTGTCTCTGTCTATCGCCACAGCAACCAATCCATCCGTGCCAACTCCTCCTCCGTCTCTGTCCCTCCTGATCTTCGCCATCCAACTTGAAGAGTTCTACACAGAGAGATGTTTTGAGCTTCAATGAACAAGTTTCTGGGATTGTCTCCTTTTTCTAAGATCCGTTTGATTGTTCTTGGTCTGAAATTTTGTAGGAGGAGAAAAGGGAATGAAGAGGCGAGAGAGAGGTTTCTATAAAAATCCATCGACTCTGCTTCTCTCTCTCTGTTTTGAGCGCCTCTCCTTCTTCCCCGCCTCTCTTTACTTACATTTCCCATCAATCGTGTGTTACATATTTATCGACATGCAGCTTCTTTTCTTTGCACTCAAGAAATCTCGAAAATATTATTGGTTATATGCTAATGAAGACTTTAAAGATTTCAAAACAGCCAAATTTCTTAAGTATATGTAATATCTGACCTTTTCCACAAAATATTGAATATAACCGAACATACAACTACAATCATGATCCTAATTTCTAGGTCCACTGACTTCGAGTTTTAATCTCCTTTCAGAACATAACATATTTTTCTTTTTTTTTTTACATATCTTCTTTGTTTACTAATCTTACAAAATCTTTCAGACAAATCAAGACGACTGTCTCTTTTGCTAAACCAGCAATGCTTCTTGTTCTTGTACACATGTAGGATGAAGATCATAATCGCAAGCATCGCAAGTAAACGCCCAAAACCTACCTTGCTTCTTACAGAAATCACACACATAAGCTTTCGCCATATCCAGCTTTAGCTCATGCTCATGCTTCTTATCTTTCATTTTCCTTGGATACGAATCTCCTTCTTTCTTCAAACAAGCTTTTAATTCAACAATCCTTGATTCCATGAAAGGAAAACTTCTCGATCCATACAACGATACCATCTCCCGAGCGTTTGTGTTCACTGTTTTCCCTTCGGGTCCTATGATGACCAATGCAGGTATAAGTTTGATGTTGAAGATTCTACAGAGATCTTGTCTTGTTCGGTCCTCATATGGTATTGCAAGCCATGGCATGTTGGTCATGTTGATGTTGAACTCTCTTAAGTCTCTGTCTGTTGAAACTAAGATGACTTCGAAGGAGCCTTTTTCTGTGGTCGCAAGCTCATTGTACACCTCTATCAGCTGAGAAGTGAAAGATCGAAAAGGCGGACACCAATGTGCACCAAAATATAACCCTATGGTCTTGCCCACAAGTTCAGAAACTAGCACCTGCATAATGTTCGTTAACAACATAAGGATCATTTGATCCAACCATATGTAAATCAGTTCTTTTCTTTACCTTACTTCCAGTTCTGGAAACAACATATTTCCGGGATTCATGTGTAAGGAGTTTCTCCAACTGTCCTCCAATGCGCTTGGAGTCATCGATGTCTTTGAGCTCTTCTTTTCTCTTTTTAGTGAAAGGAAATGCTTCAGGGCCATAGTCTTCTATTAGACCAATTACATCTTCAGCCACCGCGATTTCATCTGGATATAGAGGAACCAGTGACGGGATACGAGCAATTTTGTACTTGTCCCTTAGTTTGTTGCATACGCTCAAACTGAAGGGAACTGCGAGCCATGGCATGCACCAGAAGTGTTCATAGAATAAAGTAATATCATGATCAAATGAGACAAAGATGATCTCGAGCTCTTCTCCTCGGTTCTGAAGATTTTCGTAGAGTTTTACCAGCTCTGGAATGAAATCCTTGCAAGGCCTGCACCAGTTTGCAGAAAAGAAGAGACAAATTGTCTTCCCGTGAATATATTCCAGTGGCACCTGATTGAGGTGAGCTAATAGTTTAGTAAAGGGGACTAGACGAATACATCAAAACACATTGCAAAACAAAAATGAGAGAGTATAATCGGTACCTCTCCACTATGCGACAAAAGGAACTCAATCCCTTCTGCTGCTAGTATAGAGAAAAGATCACCACTTTCAGGAAACTGAACTTGGTAATCTGCTGATACTGCCATAAGAACTACAACACCACTATGCTCTTAATGCTTCTTCTTCTCTAAAACCCTAACACAATTTGAGAGGACATACTTCATCAAGAACAGGTGCCTTAGCCATATTGTAGGAGTACATGCTCTTACATGTTATCCAAAATGGCTCAATCGAATCCAAACTCGAAAGGCTTCTAAAGAAAAGAGCACATGCGTTGTGATTAGGAAAGCTCATGAAAACTGAGATGTTAAATACAGCTCTACAGTTAAACCTTGTATATTTCTTCTGGTGATCAAGAAACCCTAAGTTCCATCTCCATGAACATACGAGATGATCAAATATACAGAATAATCAAACCAGTTTCAAAACAACAGAAACCCAAAACAAAACATGAAGGTACGTACAACTGAAAAAACTGAAACACAGACCATACACATAACAGGTTCTACAGACGATGAATTGTATCAGAAAACCTGTTTAGAATAGTAGCTCAACATACCTGATACCAGAGAGATGGTGGTACAACCTTTATTATGAGGATACTACTCAGAAATAATTTCAATACAGAGTAGATTGTAACAAGATTTCTACACAGGTTTAGTTCGGATTGATTTTTTCTTTCGGTTGATCAAGCTTGTAAATTCCAAGAAAAGGGGATAAAGGAAAATAACATGGGGACAAGGAAATATATTATAAAAAAAAGATATAAACTTTATTAAAGTCTCTATCAAACGAACAAGTAAATCAAAATATCCTCAAAGAATATCCCATCTGCAAGGTTACCCGATAGCTAAAGCAACAAGCTTGTGAATACCATAAATTTATATTCTTGCTTATCTTAACACTGCATCATAAAGTGGGCAACTTGAAGAAGAAATGGACATAAAAAGACATACTTTTGCGTCTAGATAATACCAAACGAGGGCACGAATATTAACATTCACAAAATGGAAAAAAAAAAACTGAAAGGTGAAAAAAACCAAATAAAAGAACAAAAGCTTGAAGCTTTACTCATCAATCATATCTGTTAAAACTATGGGAAAAAAAAAAGAATTGAATGCGAATAACCCTGGCAATTAAAAAAAAGAAAAGAAAAAAGTATTTGTCTTTACCTACAAACAAAGACACGAACTTGATGAACAAATATCAAGGAAACGGGAATTAGATGAAAACTAGTGGAGACCAGAGGAGGAGACAGGCCTTTCAATGGAAGCTATTACATGAGCGAGAAATCTTCAGTCATGGCTCTTGAAGAACGATGATCACCTTCACTAGCAGTCACGTATGAAGATCGAACACTCTCTTGACCTCCACCTGCATCTCTATCAACCTCTTCTATTCGATCAACAGCCTCATGAAGCTCAATTCTCCTCTCCATGTCCCAATCACAACATCTCAACCCAATCTTTAGAAGCTTCAACATTTGTGCTTCGTGTTCTTTCCCTGCTTTCATCTCCTTATCAAACACATCAGCTGTCCACTCTGTTCTCGCTACAGACTCAACCCAAGCAGCTAACTCATCATCAGCTCCTTTCCCTTGCCGGAGATAATTCGCCGGGAACTTCCCTGTCAGAATCTCAAGTATTAAGATACCAAGGCTCCACACATCAGACTTTCTCGAAGTCCGATCCTGCTGAGTGAACTCTGGTGCCTTGTAAGCCACCATGAACTGCTGTGATTGATCTCTATTCACCACCGGGACAAGAGCATAGTCCGTTAGGAGAGGCTCGTAGTTGTGGTCAAGCAACACATTTGAAGATTTGAGATGGCCATGAGGAAGATTCAAATCTGGGAACACTCTATAGAGATAAGCTAAACCTCTCGTAACTCCTTTCACAATCTTCAATCGAATAGGCCAATCCAAAACCACTTGACCTGGTGTTCGATTTGCTGCAAAATTAATCAGAACAAATTTCATCAAATTACTATAAAAAAAAATCATAAGAAGAAGATGAAGAACACTGGAGAGTTCCTCAATATTACCATGGAGGAGATTCGCGAGGCTTCCATTGGAAATGTAATTAGTAACGAGAAGCTTCTCTTCTTTCCTGTAATAGAAAGCGATCAACGGAAGGAGATTAGGGTGAGACAATCGTCCGATCTTCTTCATATGATCGTAAAACTCTTCTCTCCCGATGCTACTCATAAACCTAAATCGCTTCACAACCACCGCGCGACCACTCGATAAAGCCGCTTTATACGAAGATCCGAATCCTCCGCTCCCGAGAACCTCCGCCGACGCACGGAGCATATCCTGGAGTGTGAATCTCTCCTGATCATTCCTAACGAAATGCAATTTCCGCTGATCTCCTCGCTTGTCTTCTTCTGGAGACTGACCTCCCTCGGATAACGCTGCTGATGCATCTCGCTGAACACCTTCGTTAGCTAGTTTCCTGTAGACTTTCGAGTCCTGTGAGCTCTTCTCACTGTGTTGCTCGGTTTGTCCGTATACTTGGCCGTGGCCGTGGCTTTGGTCTTGGCCTTTGCCTCGAAGGCGGCTGAGGATGCAAACGGAACAGAAGACGGTAATGAGGACTATCACGGCGAGGATGGTGAGGGCAAGGAGAAACACCGTGAAGAACGGCGGACGAGTGTATCTGCACGGAGGCAAAGGCGCTCCACATAACCCCTTGTTACCTGTTTTTGACCCAAACCAAATTATTGAGTTTACTTCTTATATGGCCCATTTCTCTATAGGCCCACTAAGACTTTAACATTCCAAAGCACATGAAAAAACTTTTAACGTGCTCACTACTCACGAAAAGTCTGACCAATACGTTCAAATTTTCGCATGGATAGTAATACTTTCATTCTTTGCAGCTAAATTCTCAAGACTAGATGGATAAAGACTCATGAGTTCCGATTGTATGTGTAAAATAAAATCGAAAATGTTTCTTTAATTATATGTTACATATATCGAATAATCATGTTATGGTGATAATTAGCCCCAAAGAAAGAAAGAGATGATCTCACCTGAGAAGAAGGTGGAGTTCATGAGGCCGAGACTTAACGGAATCCGACCCTCTAATCGATTATTAGCAACGTTAACGGTAACGAGATTCTTCTGTTTAAACGCCGGTAGTTTCCCGGTGAACATATTGTCCTCAAGATTGAGCTCAGTCAGCTTCGGCAATTTCGCCAACGACTTTGGAATCTCACCGGAAAACTGGTTTCCTTCAAGATGAACCTTCACCAGAGCCTTCATTCCGGCGAAAAAATCACCATCTATCACGCCGGAAAACCGGTTATGCGCCAGGTAAAGATGCACCAGCGAGACAAGCCCGTTGAGTCCATGTGGCATCGACCCCTCCAAATCGTTACGCATAAAGCTTACACTTTTAAGACCGCGCATTGACCCGAGCGCTTGCACGTCAAGCGCGCCGGAGAGGCTCATGTTCTCGAGACGGAGAGCAAAAACGACGCCGTTCGAGCACATCACTCCTTTCCATTTCGAGTCGCTTCCTTTTTCCCCGGAACAAGGAGGATCGCCGGAGTCCCATCCGCTGAGCGCGGTGGCGTTCGCGAGAGATGACTTGAACTTCAAAAGTGCATCCGCGTCACCTTGGGCGGAGATAGGAACAATGAAGCAAACGGCGATCAATAACAGAGAGTATACGATCGGTAACTTTTCATCACGGATCATTTCGTAGAAAAAAAAAAAATAGAAATTTTGGGATTTGAGAGGAAGAAGAGAGATTTATATGTCGGAAGTCGTATTTTTTGGACGGTTTCTTGTAGATTAATCAAATGAGATGAGGCTTGCCGGAAGAAGAATGAAAGGACGGCTGATGGCAAGACGACAGCAAAGGTCAAGCACAATCGTTTTCGCCAAGAACGTGGAACCAAGTACTGTGTAAGCTTTTCCATGGTTTAGTCACATTTTTATATTATACACCTTGACTACGTGTGCTTTTTATGTCTATATTTGTACTAGATTATAAATCTAAATTGTTATTTCTAACAATTGCAGTACTTGCTTACTTGGATTCAACTTTTTTTGTAATATAAATGTTTTAATAAATTACATGAAAGTCAGTCTTGTCAAAACACACGAATTGTACTTGTACAAATTTTGATCGATTTTTTATATGTATTGAGTATGATTAAGAAATTTAAGTATATATATTGCATTCCACGTTATTTATTGAGCTAATATCACTAGTTGATATTTGTTAATTAATCTCAAATATATACTCAATCCCAAAATAGTGTACTTTAATGGGTATTTAAAAAAAAAAAAAAAAAATATACTCATACATAATCTAAAAACATTGGATTTATTATGCATGGCCTAAAGTTCAAACCTGAGAAGGGTGAAACACGATACAAGATACATTTCTAAATCTTGAGCATCAAAGACTCCATGGCCCAATGGATAAGGCGCTGGTCTACGAAACCAGAGATTCTGGGTTCGATCCCCAGTGGAGTCGTCGACAAATATTTTTTGCTAAATCACATCGCCAAGGTTTTTTTATTATTAGATAAACTCCAAAGAAGCAAACTGCCTTAAAGATTTACAGCTACAAGTTATCCACCTTAGAAATAACTAGATTTCTTGTGGAACTTCACGGAGCCTATTAAGGGTACTAACAATTTCACTAAGACAAACAATTAGCTCGTCTCCTTGTTGTCTCACAAACTTCAATTTGTTGTCAATACCAATACCATCCCCTGTTTCATTATCCTTTGCTAGATTCCTCCCGACTATCGCATGTATCAAGTCAATTTTATAACTTAGCTTCGCTTCCATCGCTTCTACCTCCTCTTCTATGTTCATCCTTTCCTCCTCTTCTTTCTCTTCCATGGTTTTATTCTTATGGGTTGCTTTTGCTGATTTCTCTTGAATGTTTTCCTGAATTCGGTTTCTCCGTGGATCTTCTTCTTTCTTTGTCTTCTGTGGAGGATTCTCTCTCGTGACCATTGTTCGCTGTCTTGTTCTTTTTGATCCTGCAAAAGCTGAGTTTCACAACAAGAGTGATTCGAGGGATTAGCATATAAGAGTGTCAGTGATTCTGGACTGATACGGGCAACTCCAAATGGAGCAGTTCACATTAATGCACCTTCTATTTAACTAAAGGTCGTGACTAAGAAAAGAGCAATATGTGCAAAAAACCATATTGTAGCTCACTATAGAGCTTACGGTTGCACGAGAAGCATTAAAGCAGAGTGCTATACAGATATTTCAACTATGCCTAATAAACTAATACCGACCATTTTCATCATTCTGTGTCTAGAAGTCCTGAATAAGCCTAAAGGAAACCAAAGAAGAGTAGAGTAATGTACCTAATTCAGCAGTGACATCAACAAAGTCTTGTGCTTCCGGGTCACTATCAGGTTCAGTCCCAGCTTTATCTTCTTGGATAGTCACAACAGGATCGATGACTATGAAAAGCTCGTTATCGAAATTCCCAGGGAGTTTCAGTTTCTTCCTCATCTCAGTACTCAGGGACCAATACGAACGTCGGTACTGAGATTCCCACTGCTTGATCTGATTGTAATCAGACACCAGTGAATCCCATTTCCTCCTACACTGGTTAAGATTTCTATGCACATCTAAAGCGTTACAGTTCTCTGAGATCATTGTCCATTTCTGGAAACTAGAAAACGCATTGGAACAATCCGCTTCAACAGCAGCGATCTCATTGACGAGAATGTGACAGTCTTTGACAGTCCAGTCTGGAGCAACTTGAGACCGTGTTCTCCGTGAACCCGTAGTTCCTTCCTCCATCTATAAAGCTCACTGCATTTTGGTTTTATGAACTTTGTGAGTATAATCATCATCTACTCGTTACAACATAACTGTGATTTGAAACATAAACTCTATGATTGTCAATTGAGTAATGACCAAGAAGATTTATACATCAAAATCTTTAACATCCGTGATTTTGAGCTGTTTCGATACATAGTTTTGAATGAATTTGAGAATTCAAAACTTTAAAATGAGTAAAGAAATTCAATTTCGGAACTAAACGGAGACAAAATCCCCAAAATGCAGCTAATTTTTTTTATTTGAACACTGAAGAATGATAAACTCGGTACCACACAAATCTGACATGAAATTCAAACAAGGATCCAGATGCATACGAGAATTCAAAACTGGGGAAAGAAGAGAACTTTGAGCTTCACAATCACAAATCCAGCAGAGATGAGCATTACCAGATCGTCGTCGAGAACTACTGCTGGGAAACGACACGTCGACGCAAGATAGAAGACGACGAGGAAGCCAGTAAGAGAGATCTTTCTTAGTGAAGCCGAACGAAGCCCATATAATGCTGTATCCACCCACAGGCCCAAACTATATTTTTTAAAAGAAATATTGTAGTAATACTGTAAATAATGTAGGATGGATTCGTGTGAAAGAGATTTGGTTTCAGCCTTCTCGGAATCTGTTGGCCTAAATTAGGGGTGGGCATAAAACCGAATATCCAAAAACCGATCCGAAACCGATCCGAAAAATCCGAATCCGAAACCGAATTAAATAGTCTTAAAATCCGAACGGATAATGAATTTTCCTATCCGAATTATCCGAACCGAATCCGATCCGAACCGAAAACCGAATGGTATATCCGAAAACCCGAAATAAAATTAAATATCCAAAAATTAGTTATATTTAGTCATAATTTTATACCCAAAAACTACCAAATAACAAAAATATTTGAAATAACCTAGATATCCTGAAAATTTTAAGTTATATTTGTTAAAATTATACAATTTTTGTAAAATGTAACCAATTTTTATTAAAATTAAACTATTTTTTTTATTAAAATTGAACAAATTTTTATTTATTTTTTCCTTCAAAAATAATCCGAAACCGATCCGAACCCGATACCTATTCGAACCGAATCCGAACCGAATAGTTGTAAAACCCGAACGGATAATAAACTCTTCTACCCGAATTATCCGAATCCGAAAAAATCCGAACCGAATCCGATCCGAAATCCGAATGCCCAGCCCTAGCCTAAATTCTCTTTTTTTTCAACAACTGTTGGCGTAATTCGAGAACAAGCAAATTGTCATGGGAAATGTGTAATAAATTAGTCTTATTTTACCATAAGCTAAGCCCATAGAATATTGTTGGTTAATGTAACAGTGACGTTGATAATGTATGTATATGCGTTTGTGTAACAAATACATTCTGACTCTTGTGCTTTGTGTTTTTTTTTTTTTTATTGTGTCTTTGTTTGCCTCAAAGATCAAGCTTTTATAAAAAAATACTTTTTAATTTAGGGGAAAACGCCTTTTGTCTTCACAATTGACAATAGAAAAATGATTTAAAATTTCGTCATTTTATAACATTTCTTTTTTTGTTTCAAAAAAACTGCATCGATTAATAGGTAAATTAAATGTTTTTAGATTCTGGATCAATTATACTTATGGGAAGATTTATTATGTTGAGGAAAAAGATATTTTGGAAAGGGCAGAGAAACAAGCGTCTTCAGCGGTCAGTCACGTGACGGATGGAAAACGGAACAGACAAAAAATCAGCTGAACTCTTTAACAACATGCGTGGCATGAACACAAGGTTCTGTCTCCATCTCTCTCTATAAATGCTCTTCGTCCCTCACATCGCCTCCTTCCCTTTTATAAACAGCCTTTAAGCATAGAGAAAGAAGAGAGAGAAAGAGATTCAGAGAGGGAGAAGGAGGGAGAAGAGCTGAGTGGTCTCATTACCATTACCAGCTCCATCCGAACATAAACGACGACGTTCCCTCTACCTTTTCTCTGGAATCTCTCCTCCCACGATTTTCTCAGTTTTTCTCGCCTTAATCCATTTAAGAGAGGAGATCTTGTCTCAACGGTGGGATTCAATTTTCTCTTCACGAACATCGTACCTGACGGTAAAGTTTTGATTTTTTCTCCTTCCACATTTCGGTTTCGGTTTAGGTAGCTTCTATTGCGTCATTTCAGCATTTTTTCTGTCTGGTGAAAGTTTTATTGTAAGAATTAATCGGAGTAAATGTTCTTACTGTTCTGTTTGAATATGATTATTGCACCAAATCTGGATAGATAAAGTAAATTCCTTTTTCCCCCGTTTTCTAATATCTAACTGGGTTTTGTCTTTGTTTCCAAGAAGGTTTGGTGATTTTTCATGTCCTTTACGTGCACCACTGCTATGGAAACTCATAATAAGCTACCTATAAATGTTTCTAATTTTTCAAATTGTAAACAAAAAAAACAAAGAAGATTAGGGTATTTATCTTTTCTGGAATGCTGGTCCATCGTGATTTGTCTTAATTGTTCACTGCACATGTGCTTTTTAGCTCTTGTCTTGTCTTTACATGTTGTACCTTTTTCTCCCGGCTTTTACCCTCCAAGCAACTATTGATTTGTGTCATAATGTTAAGTTTTGTCCTTTTTGGGGGTTTTACAGCAATATACTGCAGAAAATGGTGATGTGGGTCTTTGGCTATGGCTCTCTTGTGTGGAACCCAGGATTTCACTACGATGAGAAAGTGTTAGGTTTCATCAAGGGATATAAACGTGTCTTTGATCTTGGTAACCCTCTTTTTTTTATTGTGAATATAACGATTTTGTTCCTTTGCTTGTTTGATTGATTTATTGATTCTTTTTTTTTTGTGTGTTTTGATATGACTTGTTAGCTTGCATTGATCATAGAGGTACACCAGAACACCCTGCAAGAACTTGCACCCTCGAGAAAGCCGAAGAAGCCATATGCGTGAGTCGACACTCTAACTTATCTTAATGATTGATTTCGAGTCTGTTCATGACGCCTGCTTTGCTTAGTTACTCATACAGTCTTCTTTTCTTACTAACAATCCAACTCTTTCTTGACAGTGGGGTGCTGCATTCTGTGTCCGTGGAGGACCAGAAGAAGAACGTCGGGCTATGGAGGTATGTCCTTGCATCTAAAAACTAGATTAATCTGTCATGCTCAAGCCTTTGTGTTGATCATTCTATTTGTGCACAGTACTTGGAACGTAGAGAGTGTGAATATGATCTCAAGACATGTGTAGACTTCTACAAGGTGAAACACGATATGCCTGATTCTATTGTATAATCTTATTCTCTAATACTCCTAGATATTGACCACAATAGTTTCTTCTCATTAACTTATACAGGAAGATGATCCCCTGAAGCCAGCTGTTACTGGAGTGATAGTGTAAGTTGTCTTCTGTTATATGGGTCCTTTAGAGGCTCTTCTCACGTCGATAAGGCTGGATATTTTTCTTTTCTTCTACAAGTTTTTGGTGTTGTGATTTCTTATGGATGCATTTTTTTACATTCTTCAGATTCACTTCTACTCCAGACAAGGTCTCCAACAAGTATTACCTTGGACCGGCACCATTAGAAGACATGGCAAGGTAAGCACTTTAGCCTCCAGACCAACTTTTTCTGTTCCTTCAGTTTATATGCCAGATTATTGTCCTCACATTAGTTTGTTGTTCTGTGTATTCATAGACAAATTGCGACAGCCAATGGACCATGTGGTAACAACAGAGATTATCTCTTCCTGCTAGAGAAGGCAATGCACGACATCGGTTAGTCCAAGTCCCTTTGTCTGTAAACCAATGCTATCAAATAATAGAAATTACAGGTCCCGGGTTTGAGTTTGAACAAGCTTTGAAGTCTTACGCTAATAGAACATTAATAATCACTCTTCAAAAACAACATAGACTTTTTTTTTTATGCGTGGAGGCTTTTTGTTGTTGTTGTTTCACACAGGGCATGAGGAGGATTATGTTATAGAGCTGGCAAACGAGGTAAGGAAAGTTCTTGCTGAGTCCTCGACAAAGAAGGTGACACCGGTAAAGGAATCAAGAGCAAGCCGTGTGGCTAACAAAGCCAAGAGCAATGTACCTACGGCTCATCAGATACTTGCTCATCATCCAGAAGCTGTTGCCACTACAATATAACTCTTGAAGTTGTCTTCTTATTGGCTTTAGAGACAAAGTGATTTGTGAAAGCAGATTGCTTTTGCTAATCATTTAACAAAGTTTGTTTGTTGCTGAGTAGAAAAGTGTAATCTTTTTTGTGTGTTTGAACTCTGTGGTCTCTTGTGTGTTGTCTTAGCAATGAACTAGTAGTACTGGTAGTAGTGTTATGTTTCTGGCTTTGCAACATCTTTTCAAGAAAATAAAATAACGAGATTTAGAGATTAGTCAGAAGTCAGATAAAAAGGCGTTATTGATCACATAATCCATGAGTAACATTACATAAATTAGCACTTTTCTCATAGTTAACAAAATTCTAAACATCGTTTCTTCAACACTGTGAGTAGGTCTGGCAACATATCCGAACCCGAGTACCTGACCCAAACCCGAGAGATAATAACTTCTTGAACATGTTGGAGGAAAAGTGATGTTCTTTGGTAAGTTAACGACAAGGGTCGATCCCAGAAAATAATCTCCAACTCTAACTATGCTTTCTTTCGTGATCGGTGATTGAGAATTGAGAGGTAGTAAAGACGAGAGAATGTTGATTTCTCTCGTTAAAATCCCGATAAGTGTTTTTGATCTTTTTGTACCGAAACGACAGTGTTTTAGAAAACCTAGGATCCGAATCCGATAAATCGAAATTGGTTCTGTCCTGAATGTAATATGTTTAACATATGTCCATTAGAATTTTACAGGGCCCAGTAAATATATGAGCCGAATCATTTTACACGTGGCATTATATGGAATTAAACAGAAAGAAAAGCTTTTCTTTTTTTTTTTTTTTGTTCAACGCGCAGAAAGAAAAGCTATGATTGGTTTACTCTAGAAAACAAGGAAAAATCGAATTAGAATATGAGATGTTAATAGTAGCAATAGAGCTACTGCTCCGTTATTTTAATAAAAACACCTAGTCGCACAGGAGGGCGTGAACCTCACGTCACAAGGGATTAAAGCGATTATGTAGCACTTTAAAAGAAAAACGCGTCAGAAAAAAAACGAAAAACAAAAACAAAGCGCATATATTGCGCGTAAACCCCACGGCGTCAGAAACTGTGGACTAGTAACCATTGATTTTGGGCATTTTTTGGTTTTCGAGTTTTTTCTTAAAAAATTGAGCGCGTTATTATTATTAATATGTTTTCTATGATTATCTGTCTGTGAGGGAAATTAGATCTTGGGCTTGTATTTGGCAGGTCCAGGAGGACAATAAGGTCCTGTGCTTGTATTTGGAAGGTCCAGGAAGACAATAAGATATTGGGCTTTTACGTAAATAACGTTTGCACAAACCAAAAAAAAAAAAAAAAAAAAACCCGAAAAACGAAAAGTAAAGGAAACAAAAAAAAGGAGAGAAAGGAGAAGCCGACTTGGGGTATAAGCCAGTTCTTCTTCTTTTTCAAGCTTCTCATCAGTCGTCACCGTAATCTGATTTCTTCTCGCAAAAAACTTTCACTTGGGGATTCTCTTCGTGTCGCAGAACTTCGAATTCTACAGCAATGGATCTCAATCTCGATGCGCCGCACTCCATGGGAACGACCATCATCGGCGTCACTTACAATGGAGGTGTCGTCCTCGGAGCTGACTCACGTACCAGCACCGGTCAGATTTCCCCCTTCTCTACTCCTATAGGGTTTTTTTACTCGTTCGTTGGGTTTTTCTTTGAGCTTTGTCTTCGATTTCAATCGGAACGAAGAATAAGCGTAATCGATTGTTCTCTATTTGGGAAATTTCGAGAAAGCTGATGAAATTGGGATCTATTGTAAATTACTCGCGCAGGGATGTACGTAGCGAACCGAGCTTCTGATAAGATCACACAACTCACTGACAATGTCTACGTCTGCCGCTCTGGATCGGTACTAATCTCTCCTTTCTTGGATCTCTCTTATGGATTTTGTTTGACCCATTCTGTATAAACTCTTTCGTTTACTAGGTTTCTTACTTAGATGCTAATGGGTTATTGTGGATGCATTTTACTGATTAACACAAGCTCTCTTCGTGTTCCTTTTGCAGGCTGCTGATTCTCAGGTTGTCTCTGACTATGTCCGCTACTTCCTTCACCAGCACACGTGAGTGTTTCATTCTTGTTCCCTTGATTCGACTAAACTACATGACTTGATACATATGCTTTATTTTAGATATATCTGAAGATTAAGTTATTCGTTTGCTAATGGTTTGCAGGATTCAGCTGGGCCAGCCTGCAACTGTAAAGGTTTCTGCTAACCTTATTAGGATGCTCGCATATAATAATAAGGTAAACATTTGCTTTAAATCTTGAAGTTTGGTTTGGTTGTTTACCAGCAACTTAAATTCAGAGTTGTGGGGGAATGTGTAGGTCCTTTCTGTAGAGAAAACATGCTCTAAAGAATCACTGATAACCTTTGTTTCGGATTTTGACCTTGGAAAACATGACTACTTGCTTATGTTTCATTGCACTATGACTGAAGCTGAAAATTTTGGCCATCGAGTTTGATGTTACATGTCAAACCTAGCGTGCTAGTATATATGAATCTCCTGTTGTTGTAATGGTTGTCCTCTAGATCTCGGGACAGTTTTCTATTTTTTGGTCTTCTCTGTCACTATCCTGTCTGAAGAATGATATTTTTTTAATGGAAATGTAGAAAGTTGTACTCTAAAAACTATGTATGCAGTGCTCAGGAAGTATGTGTTCTATTGTGTATAGATATGCTACTATCTCAGTTTTCTGTTCTCTGAATCAAAGTCTATTTATGTTGATTAACAAAGATTCATTTACAGTTTGTTATTGTATGGTTATTCCTTGTCTTGATTAGATGGATTGTTAACTGAAGCATTGTATGTCTTTGTTGAGCAGAACATGCTGCAAACTGGCCTAATTGTCGGTGGCTGGGATAAGTATGAGGGCGGGAAGATTTACGGGATTCCACTTGGTGGAACTGTAGTGGAGCAACCATTTGCTATTGGAGGTAAAAACTCAAATGTTCTGTGTCTTATTATCTTTGGGTTTTAACATAGCTGTATACTATTCAATTAAGTGATCTTTGCTATTTAATAACATGATACTTGGCTTTCATGCTAATAACTAGAGGTATCGTGTGTGTTTGTGTAGGCTCTGGGTCGAGCTACCTCTATGGTTTCTTCGATCAGGCCTGGAAAGAAGGCATGACCAAAGAAGAAGCTGAGGTAAGGCCATCCAGATATTTGTATTTCTGCATATACAAAATGTCACGAACACCTTTTGTTGTAACTGGTCCTTGCTATTGTATTTACGCTGTGTATCTTGTAGCAACTTGTGGTGAAGGCGGTTTCACTTGCCATCGCCCGTGATGGAGCCAGTGGAGGCGTTGTACGGACTGTCATAGTAAGATACCTCTCTGGCCAAGACTATCTTAAGCGAGACTTATAACCCTCTTTAACGGAAACTTAGTTAACAAACTGCTTTTGATGTTTTTGAACAGATCAACTCAGATGGAGTGACGAGAAACTTCTACCCTGGGGATAAGTTGCAGCTTTGGCACGAGGAATTAGAACCCCAAAACTCCTTATTGGATATTCTGAACGCCGCTGGACCTGAACCGATGGCAATGTGATCAGCAAACAACGATCATTATCTTACTCTGTTGGGCAGACATTTTAGATATTTCATTACATTTTCCAGTGTCTTTAATACTTTAAACTCTGCTTGAGGTTCGTTTGGAATGACCAGATATGTCTTTTTTAAATGGATGTCGTGTTTGTTATGGCTATGGTTTTACTTCATCTGGTCTCGAATTGATATAGTAGAAACTTCACCATCACCAACTCCGAATCTGATTTTTCATTTTTTTTTTTTAAATTACAAAACAAGACCAAGAAAGGGGTATGGTGAAAAAAAGAAACATATTAATAAAAATAGTAATCACAAAGCTTTCTATATGCTTGACACGTTGGCCGGACAAATGGACACTTGAACTTGTAGGAAGTAGACGGCGTTGGAGAGACAAGGAACGATGAGTATGTTCTCAGGGAAAGCTGGTCATGATCTCTTTGTCTATGGCAGTCTCCAGGAACCCCAAGTCGTTTACGTGCTCCTTAATCGCGTCCCTGACCATGTCTCCGCTGTACTCTTCGGCTTGTGCGTTTCTCTCTATCCCTCTCTCACTCTCAATCTGTCTTAATTTCGTTCGTTTTTATTGGATCCAATTGATGTTGAGTAACGGAAATTTTGGGATTTTCAGTCACAGGTTCAGAATCAAAGGCCGTGTCTATCCAACAATTCTAACGGACGGTACCGGAGAAGTCACCGGAAAGGTTTATTTTTTAGCCCTGATTCCCTTTTTAACATATGGAAAACTAGGACAAGAGTTTAAATCCATAGAGGAAACGTTAAGGCCATTGCTCTTTGTGGGGAATTTATGTTGTGTCATTTTGTAGAGATGATTCTGTTTCCCTCCTTTGTCTTGTGTATACTCTTCTTGATTTTGAGGTTTCTCAAAAAATTTAAAACTTTGTTGTTATTGCAGCTGCTAAAGGGCATAACAGACGATGAACTGAAGATATTAGATGATTTTGAGGATGTTGAATATGACAGAAAGGCTGTTGAAGTAGTGCTAACGGTAACTTAAGTTTTCATCGGAACAACATATTCGATTGGGTTTTGTTAAGAGTACTAGATTCTGATGTCTCTTGATGCTTTTTCATCTGCAGGATACTTCAGAGAAGCTGCAAGTCGAAACATATGTATGGAAGAACAAAGATGATCCAGATCTTTATGGAGAATGGGATTTCGAGGTTTGAAATTTTTACAATTATATATCTTTCTTAGTTCTTTTAGAATGTGAAAGCTTCAATCTTTATGAATTCTTCAATTCTGTTAGGAATGGAAACGACATGACAAGGAAGATTTCATAACAGCAACCAAGAAATTTCTGGAAGAAAGGAAATTACCTGAAGCAAAGACGAGGATCGACACATTTAAAACATTCTTTAAGCAGGATTTTGAGAATGGGAAACCTCTGGATTCTTGATGCTCTCTCTAGTCTAGCTGTGACTTTGGTTCTCTCACAAGGCCATTGCTTCACCTGAAATAAGACTATGGAACAATGCTCTTGAGAAATTAAAGAAACTGAACATAAATGTTCATGAATCATGACTCTTATTTGATTGATTGATTTGTAAGTTTGGTTTGGTATTAAGCAGTTTTATTCTTGGTCTAAATCTATTGCTTCTTGTCTCTGTACTGATGCCTGGTCTGTATTTCATTTGAAATGCATGGCTGGCTTTTGCTCAAATGGGTAACTGTCTATATTGATTAATGTCTTAGAAAATAAGCATTTCCTTTGTTTCTCTAATTGTCTTTTAGCTCATAACTTTGAAAAAAACAATCTTTAATGCAGTAGTAGTAAACTATGAGTCATGGTTATGGACGTACAGTCAGAAACAGCTTTTAAGTTCCCGAGGCCAATGGTTTGTTCATGTTAAATTTCCTGCTGGATCTTGCTGTCTATTACAGAACCTGCAATTTCCTCTACTTGCTCATACATAAATCACTATTCAGTAATATCCTCGAGATCAGGTTCAGGAGATGATTACACATGTATTGTTTATTAAGTGATTGCTTTAGATAGTGTTAACTGTTAAGTCTCAGGGTGTATAAATCATGTGGCATTTCCGGTTTATCAGATCTCGATGCTTAACCTTTGACTTTGACCTCCCCTCCCCTGTTAACCATAATAACATATCAATCCATGAACACCTCCTTTGTCTCTCTCTTGAATCTTGATTGATTTTGGGAGGATACCAAGATCATTCCTTTTTGATTTTGCCGTACTCATGTTGAGAACGAATCGTTACTTGCATGTGAGTTCAATAATGAGGAGGTACTTAGTTTAGAGAAAATGTGCCTGTGACTCTGTTATTATATTTAACTAATTGAGATTCTTATTATAAGCATTAGTTTGGGTTGTAAAAGCATAGGATACTACTGTACGTTGTTAATGATCTAAATTGTTATAACAACCACAGTCTCCAACTTGATGATTAAAAAGTACAATGCCGTAGGTACTCGTCTTTTTACACATATTTTAAATTGATGTTAGTTACTCTAATAGTTTATGTTAAGTCTCTGATTACTTGGCATAACTGCAACATCAATACATACACATGGGTAGCTCCCGGAAAGAACGTAGGATGCATAGTTAGAAGAAACATGAACTTTTTGCTTCTTCTTTTTTTTTTGTAACAAGATCTCCTAAGCCTAACCCCAGGACCTATAACTGTCATATGAGTAGCACAATACGACTCTACAAACTAGAACATGGAAACTTGGGCTGTTGTGGGAATGATTTCTTCTTAAGAAGGACAAATGCAGATGTTGGAAAAGGTTATCAAAACCCTGTAATTAAATGCTTTTGTTTAGATGTTTGTCATGTTTCATTCTTACACTAGTCATGCAACACATTTTCTTACGTGTTTATGAAGGATTGACTTTTATGATATTCCATAATAATAGACATTTAGAAAAGGGGGAAATTGTATTGTAGATTTGGCTAGCTTCTAGCAATTATATGTTTCAACTTTCAACCAAAGAAGATTGTGGATCTATTGATGAACAAGAAGTTTGAATCTTTGGTTCCTTCCTTGAGAGCTTTTCATTGTTTGGTCTGTTTCAATGATCCGTTTGTACATTCCATTATTCAAAAATCTCTATATCTCTCACTCTTTTTTCTCATTAGTGTTGCAGAGTACACAAGTTCAAATCCCCAAGGGAAAAAGTGGGAACATGGGGAAGAGGAAGAAGAATGTTTCAAAGCAACAAGCAAAACAAAACTATCTGCACATTGGACTGTGAGGTTGATGAGATGGAGTCCTAGGGCAATCAGAAGGATGACGGTAACTCATTACTTCCTCACTAGTCGCATTGAACCTGCACTCTTGAGTGGTCTGGTATGCATCATTCTTGTTGTCTTCCATTATCTTCAAAATGGTCTCGAACACAGCAACTTCACAAGGAATCCTCAACACCCCAGCTTGCTGAAACCCAAACTCTTCTTCTGCTTCACGCAACAGCACGTGGAATGCTTGGTGGCTAAGGTACTCCGTTGGTATCTTGTATCTCTTCTCCTCCTTCCCCACCGAGACAGCTAAGTAGCCTTTGGGAATAGCTGTTGCGTCTGTGAAGGACAGTGTCCTCTTCAGAAATTTGATGCTCTTGCTTCCACTTCCACTTCCATTGTTGTTGTCTTCTTCGTTGTCGATCTTGTTGTTATTGGCTTGTTTTGATGCGTGTGCGACTTTTCGCCATTTCTTGAGGATCTGTTGAAGCTTTACGATCTCTCTGATTTTGTTTGACTTCTTGGCTTCCATGTCGGAAACTGAAGAAGAAGAAGAAATGGCTTCAGTTCTTTGCGTGTTTGTCTATCTATCTCTGTGTGTTGTGTAATGGTGGAGGAGACATGATGAGTTCTTGAGACTAGCTAGGGAGATATATAGAGGTGTTGATGACATTTGGGAATCTTGTTTTAATAATCTTATAGATTAGTTTTGAGATTAAAATGTATAAAGTATTCGACTAATCATATGCTTTTAGTTTTCTTAATACCCAACTTGAGAACCTCTAGTTGTGGTATTACTATAAGCTCTTGTTTGACTTTCTCTTAACTTAAGTCGTTATTAAGGCCATGTTTGTTTATGCTTATGGGATTGCGTTTCAAATCCGCAATAAGTAAACTCTTTTGTTATCGATAACACCTCAATAAATTTATACACATAAGATTAGTTTATGTCATTTATACATGTTAGACTTGTTAGTGTTGGTCTTTTCAAACTTAGAATATGAGATCATACCATAATAGACTTTAAAAGAGTTACTTAGAAAAGAAATAGAAAGAGTAGTTTAATACTCTTAGATCGATCGTACTGCATGCATGATATTATATACCCAAAAAGAAATAACTTCGAATGTAAGAAACTGAAGTTAGTCTGCCCATTATCAAAAGAAGAAGAAAAAAAAAAAAGTGAAAGTGGTAGTGTTGTGGTGAGAAAGAGAGAGGACAAAAAATGGGGAAGGCTTCAGTTTCCAAAGCAAACGGCTTCACAGTTTAAAAGTTCAGTTCCGAGAATCTAAGAGCATGTGCAGTGGGAGTCTGTCATTGAGTCTCTCATCCACAAAAAATTATAAAAAATTAAAAAAGTAAGAAAGAGAAAAAAGTGAGTCTCTCAAATGAGAGACTCTAATAACCTGATGAGAGACTCCTTTGCCACATGTCCTATCATGATTGGTTTTAAATTTTATTTACAATTTAAATTTTAAATAAAAAATTAAATTATTGAAAAGCTATTAAAATAATATTTTTGAGAGACTAAGAGAGGTTCTCTCCACTGCACATGCTCTAATAAGGATTGATCTCTTCACTTTTTTTCTTTTTTTCCAAAATTAGAGATATACTCCCTTTGTATTAAAAAGATTGATTTTTTTGAACATTTTACATATTTTAAGAAACAATAAATATTCAGTAATAAATACATTTAATTTTACTATACTTTAACCATTTTCCAAAATCTATAAACAAATAAAAATTCAATAATTTAAATATATTTAATTAATATTTTTTGAAGTTTACAATTTACTAACATTAAATAATAAAAATATATTTAAAAATTTAACAAAATCAATCTTTTTGAAACAAGAAAAAACGATAGAAAATTAATATTTGTAATACTGAGGAATACTTCTTTCGGCTTTTCCTAATAATAATTTATTTATTTTACCGACGCATCTCAGAAGTCCATTCGAAACATGGAGGACCGTGCCACGGTAAAGGCCTCCAATTTCCACGTAACTGTTTTGTGCGGTTTCGGGTTTTAATTGAACCACCACCCCATGTGAACTTTTAATTTTACTTTTCAGATTTTATAGAGTTCTCCAGAGTCCATATCCGATCTTTTTTTTTTTTTTTTTTTTTTTTGAAATCAGAACAGCTTTGATCCATTGAGATATAGATATATTATAAGTTGGCATGTGGTTTTGTTTTCAGAGATAAAATGTTCTAAATTTTATATTATTAACAAAAATATGTCACAATTTGTTACACGAATATACAATTAACATATCTGAATTTCTTAATTTAACTTGTATATCTAAATGTGTGTGGACATGGCTTCATAAATCAATGATTTTATTATTCTAAGATGAGATGTCTCGATAATAGAATAAAATGTTCGATTCCTCTTTCTATAGAGGCTCAAGTAAATCAACAACATACCAAATAAATAATTTTTTAAAATGGTTGTATAATGCAAATAATGATTGGCTATCGTTTGGCTTCAACGACTAAACCATATGTTTTGTACAACACTCGAATTTGTTTAATTTCTTATGATAGCAACAACAAACTTCGGCTTAATATTACTTATAAATTTAACTAAAAAGTTGACGCCGATTTGATAAAATAAGAAACCTATTTTTAATGTCATACTATATTCAATATTATATAACATTAATGTTTTCAGACTGGCGATCGTTGCATGCATGTGCTGGTGATGAACTAGCGGCGAAGCAATGAATATTTCAGCAACGATTACGCAAAAAGCATAGAACATTTCATAAACGTAAATAATACTATATTTTTATTTAAAACTTTTATCATTTTTTTTAATTATAAAATTAGATCCTTGATTTTTAATAATGAGTTTGATTAGGCTAGTTTATATAATTGGAGACCCAATATAATAATTCTAAATTTGTGGTTCCACGACCAACACTATAAGAGCATGTGCAGTGGGGAGAACCTCTCTTATAGTCTCTCAAAAATATTATTTTAATAACTTTTCAATAATTTAATTTTTTATTTAAAATTTAAATTGTAAATAAAATTTAAAACTAACCAAGATAGGACATGTGGCAAAGGAGTCTCTCACCAGGTTATTAAAGTCTCTCATTTGAGAGACTCACTTTTTTCTCTTTCTTACTTTTTTTAATTTTTTATAATTTTTTGTAGGTGAGAGACTCAGTGAAAGACTCCCACTGCTGATGCTCTAATACACCATAACAAAATTATTGAAGATTTTCTATTTATCAGTAATATGGTTATTGTCATCCGGTCTTACGTTGTGTTAATTGATATCATATATATTATTTCAACATTTTACTAAGGACAGAGATTTATCGTTTACAGAATTTGATTATTATTTAGAAAATAACATACGTCATAGCACATATTATAAGACGACATATATTTTAGTGTAGTAAAGTTTTAAGTGTAGGTGTCTTCAGTGTGGTTGGGTTACTTGGGTATAGTAGTATATAGCAACAAGTATTTTAATACTCCGTAAAGATATTAATTTTTGCTGTGTATTACTTTTACTTTTTGTCTTCGACAACTTACACACAACATTTTCGAGTTTTAACTTGGATTATAAACAACAACTACACTTATCATATATTTATTTTTATAATGAGATATAAATATAAAAATGAATGTATAAGTGTATTAAACCGGTGGGTCAACTGCTAGAGAAAGCATTGTCCACCGATTATTGTCTACCAAGTCCGTAACTGCTATCCACGAGACCAATTAGGCCACCAATCCACCATTTTTTTTTACTTTTATATTAAACAAATCTCTAAATGATTCAAACGTAGTGGCCCGTACAACATGGCCTATATCACAATACACGTTCCCTCTTTTTTTTTTTTCTGTACGCATTGGGAAATTAAATTTCAAATATTTTATGCTAAAAATTTAGTTGCTCCAAATTCAAATGATTCAAAAATTACTTCGTCCTTCGAGAATAATAACTACAGTTCTGGCCTTTTTGTGGGGATAGGGTGGGGGGTAGTAGATTTATAATTCCGTACATTATTTAAAAATAAATAAAAAATTATTTAATGGAAATTTCAGTTTTAGGTTGTAAAATGAGACTACCCACCATGAAGAAACAAAAATATAAATGATTGAGCCCCTATGAATAATTGAGAAAATGTACTTAATTAAAATTGGAAAAAAACTAGCTGGCTTTTTATTCCCTGATCTTCTACGTGCCACATATCAATAATGATTTTCATGATTACTATTGGTTTAAGATGATTATTTGAAAATAGTATAGAAAATCTTGTTATTATATGATACACATTCCAATTTCGTTTTTATTTAACCTGATCCTGCATTTGATTATGATTGATCTGATTTACAATGTCAACAAGATTTTATTTGCTGTTTTCAAAATTGGATAGATGTAGAATAAGATAGCAAAAAAAAAAACGATGAATAATAAGTTAATAGCATCTATCGATTGGCATAGCCTTTAAAAAAAATATATATAGTCTAATTCGAATTGCAAGGTTATAGAAATGCGGCAAATGCCGTGGATATTTTGTATCTTCTGAAAAATATCAAACCAGGATATTCCATTATTGTATTATATCATCTAAGTAATTGAAATCAATAGTGGATGGAGTGGACATTTTTCTTTTTAGCATTATCATTATGTGATTGTCTTTACTTAGTAGGTTTTGCTTGTTTCAAACCTTTTTTCTTATATGTTAATGAAAACCCATATACTTTATCAACTCTGAAGCCCAACCCATATTGTAATATATGATTGGGCTAAAGTTATTTTTATTGGAGGTCGGTAGCTCAAAATGGTACTACTACTAAACAAATAGTCTGCAAGTATATGAAGTATATATGTACATAGGTGTATCAAGTCTTCACAAGAAATGATGAAAATACGTCACTATGATGACACCAAATATGATCTAAAGACCATACCCGAATTACCTTTTTATTAGAAAAAAGTGTCTTTATTCTCAGTGAGATTTATCTCCAAGTTTCCCTCTCCTTCATCTTTTCTTACAGTGACGTTGTTTGTTTTCACTTTTCTGTGATCAAAAGCTTCTTCTTTTTTCTTTTTTTTTTAACGCCAATCAATTATATTAATATCATAAAGAGTTTACAAGATACAAAAAACAATTTCAATACAACCGTTCTAGCAAATAAAGGAAATTGAAACAATTTCGATGAAAGAGTGGAGAGCAACCTTGCTAACCATACGAAAGCCTTACGGGCTAACAGATAAAATCTGTTATTTCCCCCTTTCATATACTTTTCACTGGCTATCATCTTTTCGATGAAACTCCAAAATGCACTTGGCATTACATTAACAAGTAGATTTAATTCAAATGTTGTTGGTGATGAATATGAACCTTGTATTCTCCTTGAAATCAAAATACTTGATGATTCGGGCAAGAACTCTTTGCGTCGAGAATGGTATACGACAGAGACAATCGATATATTGGTCGCATAGAGAGTCATACCTTTTATTAAACTTTGAATGAAAGATGCATCTCTAGACATTCGCTTGTACCATGGCGGTTTCCATGGTGGTTTTTTCCAAAGCAAAGCCGTTAGAATTCTTTCAAATCCTAAGACCATTAAATACGAATCACTAGGAATTATTTTCAGCGGACAAAACACGCAATGATCCGATAATCTAAAACCACCGTAAATCATTTGAAGAACAATGCCATGAGTTTTCCAAGAGAAACCATTTCCATGAACATCACATTGAATCGTGAGGAACAACGTGGAGATAACGGTCGGCGATTGGGAGAGTTGAAACAAACGACCCTCATTTCTGTCAACACAAACCACCAAAAGGATGGTTTTCTTCCATTGAGTGTGAAACATAGGGGCATCACGTGGGATTAAAGGATCCAACATGGAGATAACTGTCGATGAATGGGGCAATAGAAGGAACTGCTCCACATCGCCGACAAAAATTACTAAAACCGTCATCAAAACGGTTAGAAATATATAGAGAAAACTGTAATAGATCTTCTTTCTTATCACCACAACCATCATTGATGACAAGAAAAAGAGAGAGATAACCATTTTAGAAATCTCCATTCTCATCGCATGAGAGAGAGCAGAGAGGCAGTTTTTAGTAGCTTCTTCTTTTTTCTTTTTTCGGTTTTAATGTTAAAGGTATTAATAATAATTAAAACTAAAAAGAAAAAAGAATAATAATAATTTAGAATACAAAAAAAAAGGTAATTTAATTACCTCATTTCTAATGAGACAGCAACAACAACAACAACATCAGCACAGGGCAGAGAGAGATTAGAGGGTACCAAGCACAGTTCGAACTCTGGATAACAAGTGTCTGTGGAATCTTAGCGTTAGACTCCAACCACTTGGACCAGAGTCGACTTGGTACTTCGTTTTTCATATACTCTAATTTTAACCTTGGGTGACCAATGTTTAACTTCGTACATCTGATGTTGGTGTGTCTTTATGACTCAAAATATGAAGAAATTTTATGTAGAACGATTTGTTTGATTTTTCGTTCCAGACCGAATTATTTTTATGAAATTGCGCCTGTACTCGACTCAGTTTTGGGTGTGTTTTTTAAATTGTTTGCAATACATACATTTAAAAAAAAAAAAAACCGTCTTTTGTTGTACGTTATTTATGTTTTATTTTTGTTTATTTGTTTATCTTTATTTATGCGAAATTGAAAGAAAGTTCAGTGAATGTTTTATGTTGCCCAAAAAATCATATTGTGATACTGAGAAAGCATTAAATTTTAGAGAATTGGGTTCCACAAATGAGAGCATATATGGGAAACAGGATATCAACGGCTAATACAGATGATGTCGGATCTATGGCGAATGACTAAGCCAAGAAAAGTGACAATCAAAGTCACAATACACATTCTCATTAAGTCGATGTCCAAGCCACACACGCACGCACACACACCAACTAAAAAAAAAAACGATGCAGTAAATAAAGCCAATGTTTCATGGGACTATAAAGTGTTGAATCGATAATGATCATTAGGGTAGACATACAAAATTTTATGTATAATTTTTGGAACTGTATGTATTATTTGTTACGCTGGATCAAATTTTAATTATAGTTTAATATTATTTGTTACAAGCGGGCTTGTATAAAACTAAACCAAAATTAGAATTTAGTTATAGTTTAATATTGGTACTATACTATTTAAGAAAAGTTTTCTCACTCATTAAAGCCAAGAGTTCCGGTGTGATTGTGTACCAAATTAATATATCTTTGCAACTATTTCTTTCTTTGGATAACTTTGTACCAATCATATTTGTTGTCACTAGAATCCATGTTTTAGGATCAACTAAAATGGATTTAGCAACCTCTCCCTTGAATCCAAAGCTAGTAGTGATTCATACCATCCAAGAATGTTTATATTTATATTAAAATTAGCAATCGACGCTAAAACAAACAATTTTGGGATCAAAATTTTGTATCCGGTTTTTTCTTTTTTTCTTTTTTTGGTGAACTAGTATAACATTTGGTGATCATTAAGAGTATTAAGCACATTCATATAAAGAAAACGAAAATCATAAGTCCTCTCAGATTAGAAAGGAACCGAACGATGTAGAAACCAATAACTTTGTTGGGATAAAGTTGATATTTAGGTGCACATTGCTTATGGGACGAGGCAGCATAAGAATTTGTCTAGTGAAGGACAAGTATTTTAAAAAGTATACAACCACACATCTTTAAGTTAACAAATCTTCACATTATCTATTAATTCACCATCTTATTCTGCACATCTTCAAATCTACGCGCATCAAAAATATACTATATATATATATATATATTCTTATATATATGTGGTACAGCCTACAAAGTAGTATAAATTATAGAAATGTGCTATAATCCTTTTTGAAAAACTACGTTCAATTAATAACTAAAGAACGAGAACAACCAACTTGGTTATTCAAAATTCACCAACAAGAAAACTTGGAGATTCAAATAATTGTAATGTGCATTAATAATTAATGCATTTTGATCATATTAAAGAACTCAATATTTTGCTTGATGATTGATCCAGCTTTTTTGTTTTGATAAAAACAAAAACTATTTTAAAATCTTTTAATTGATCCAGCTTTTTAGATTTCCTTTAATTCTAACTAATAGGAATATAAAGCAGGATCACTATATACTAGTATAAAGTTTGACTTACAAAGGACTCAAAATACGAACCAAACCGCACTTCCCGTCTAAGAACGTCGCGACCAAAGCTTGACCCTCTTAAAGAATTATTGTCTATCTATTTTACTTTATTTTCACTTTGATTCGTCAAATATAGCAACGAAATATTCAAAAAATCAGTCTTATACAACATAAATACCTTATAATAGAATTCAAATCATAAGCACATGGATGGATGAAATAGAACTAGTTCAATCGAGTCTTCAAATAGATTGAACTGACCTCCTTTTCAATTTTAGCTAGAACAAAACCTTGTTATTTCATTTTCTTCTTTAGAATATGTACTCTCGAATAAACTGCACAATGTTTTGTAGAGTTGGACATAGATAGATATACGTAACGTTTAACGTGTCATGTCGATCAGTAGGCGTTAACGTCTTAATTATAATCACACAAAATGAAAATTAGGCGGGGAATTGAACAATCAAGCAAAAAAAAAAAAAAAAAAAAAAAATCTTTGGAGATTTATTTATTGTTATTAACCTACATCGAGTTTATATTTTTTTAATGATTAAGGCTGGTCGAATGGTTCAGAGGCTATTTCTTACCCTTGGAGTTGTGAATTCGAGCTGAGATAATTCGGAATAATTTGCTCGATCTGATATAAGATAATAAAAAAAAAAAGAAAAAAAAAGTTGAACTTGATATCTGACATTTCCAAAATATCCGACTATATCCGTACATGTCCCCTTCTAGTTTGGTCTCTGAACTAACATATAGATGAGGTGACACCAAGTCACCAGCATTCATGCTATGGGGTAATTTATAGTCTTAGTACACGTGATCCTTCCTCCATAAGAAATTGCAATATTAGGAGGACCAAAAAAAAAAAAAAAAAAAAAAAAAAAAAAAAAAAAAAAGTAGACAAGTGGAAGTAATAAGCTAGAAGATTCCAACGTGTTGGAAGATAAGGGAGTGAAATACACAAAACCAAATCAACCAAGTAATGAGGAAAGCATGAAACTAGTCGGCAATGGTTAAACGTCGGCCTCATGTCTTGTCTTAATCTCATGTGACTAATTAGTACTCACAATATCTGGATATGGTCCTCGTCAGGTTTCACTCATTTTATTTTTGAGATATATTACAGGTTCTAGTTCTAGTCACTGGCAATTGGCAATTATCACTGTTTTTTATTGGTCATTTCCGCTGAATATTATGAATTATAAGATATGGTGTTGTATTTATCAAAACTAGTATGTATCATATATGTTGTACGAAAACAATATTGTTTCTTAAGGGCTTTTATGAATATTATTTTCAATGTGTTCTTAAACGTTTATGTTAATGTATTCCAGTTTTTTTTCTCAAATCTTTTCCATTTTCGTCCGAAACCGATTAAAGAAAAGGTTTTGGTTTCCTTGTTAATACGTAGTATGAAAATTTTTCCAAAAAAATGAACATTCGGTTAAACCAACTTTATATTCTCCGATTCACCAGGTAATTAGGAATGGATATCCAACTTTTATTAATTTCAAGGCTTTACTGTAGATAAATTGTACGTGTCACCGTGCATGTATGAATGTATACATACATACATCATACTATATTATCTCAAAAATCAAGGTCATATCTCCCAATATAAAACCTCATATATACTTGGATGTCATAAATTTTACTTGACGGCTACATATACCTGATACGTGATCAATAATATGTCATTATTCAAACTAGATGACTATAAGAGCACCATTAGTCGGAGTTGTGAAAAGTCTCTCAAAAAATAATAAATTAATATATAGTATTCTCTCTGTATCAGAAAGATTAATTTTATGAGGATTTCACCAAGATTAAGAAAAATAATAAATGTTAATCTCAATTTGTTTTTTTTAATTTTATTTATCTTTTTTAAATAACTATAACTACACTAAATATTAAAAATATTAAGTAATTAATTGATTTTGAAAATATAAATACATTAAATTTATTACATGAAATCAATCTTTTTGATACAAGAATAATACCTTAAAAATCAATTTTTATGATACAGAAGAAGTATTATTTAATTGTAAAAGTATCTGACTCTTGTGAGAAACTCCCATTAATGATGTTCTAAATAAAAAAGAAATAAAAAAACGTGCAAGAATTACAAATATTATGATGGGCTACAACTAGAGATCACTTGTTGACAAAGAAAAAAAAAGAAAAAAGATAGAGATCACTTTCGGAACTTACAATGGCGAACAAAAGGACAAAGTATGCCACATCACCCCTCTCGGCTCTCTCCACCCCCACGTGCTTTATGTCTTTTCCTCTTTTTTTTTTTTTTTTCCTCTAATTTTCTTTTCAATTTTTTTTTTGTATTCATTATTATTATATTTTTTTAAACTATCATTTTTCCTATAAATATGGTCTTTTTCTTTTCCAAACTTTCCAATAAGTCATACATAAAACTGCACACAAAAAGATTGAACTTTGATAAGTTTTGAATTGTAGAAATGGAATGGAGAGAATGTTATTTAGACGTGATCTTGGTGCCGCTAGGGCTAATGGCATATGCAGCTTACCATGTTTACTTGTGGTACAAGTTACGTACACAGCCTCTCACCACCATCATCGGCACTAACGCAAGAGCTCGCCGTTTCTGGGTCGCTTCCATCATCAAGGTAATCTTCAACTTCTTATATATACACATTATCAACACACACACACACATGTATATATATACACATAAATATATGATTTTAATCAGTATTTTGATTAATTAGGACAACGAGAAGAAGAACATCTTGGCCGTTCAAACGCTGAGAAACTGCATAATGGGATCGACTCTAATGGCAACAACATCGATCCTCCTGTGCGCGGGTCTAGCTGCGGTGTTAAGCAGCACTTATGCCGTGAAGAAGCCTTTAAACGACGCTGTTTTTGGTGCTCGAGGAGAGTTCATGGTGGCTCTGAAATATGTGACTATCCTCACCATCTTCCTTTTCTCCTTCTTCTGTCACTCTCTCTCAATTCGATTCATCAACCAAGTAAACATCCTCATCAACACTCCTTTTCCTCCGGAGGATTTGGAGGATGAGATGATGATGACGGCGGAGGAGTACGTGTCGGAGCTGCTAGAAAGAGGGTTTGTTTTGAATACGGTGGGGAATCGGTTATTCTACGCGGCGTTGCCTCTGATGCTTTGGATATTTGGACCGGTGCTTGTGTTTTTGTGCTCGGTCGTGATGGTTCCTCTTCTTTATAACCTTGATTTCTTCTTTTTCGGTAAAGAAAGAAGAAAACTCGATAAAAAATCTAGTTTTGGATCGGTTTAGAATCGAGATTTAATTAGTGATCAGTAGAACAAGTTGAATGATGTTATCGTCCTACTCCTATATGGTTGAAGCCAGGACTACTGGACCCCATGATGAGTTTACATGGCAGTTGCAAATTTCGAAGATTGGTTTAGGTTTCGATTGAAGAAATTTCAAACTATATTACGCGTGCGTAGTATAGTGTAATTATCATACCTGATATTGAGTATGGTTTGTTGATCGTTTGATGATGAAAGTGTATGAGTATGTGTACATGACATTTTGAAATAATATTATAAGATTGGAATATGTGTGGTGTGTGCTCTATTATGTCACGATTTGGTTTGTTGAGCGTTATTACTGGCATTTCCATGTGGGTGACTTTATAACGTATACGCGTCTGAATATATTATATGTGTACGTTATTTTCTGATATTGAGTTTATAATCCATGTGACATACGTCAAGTAAGAAATGGGCCAAAAAATGTTATGTTCACATTTATTCCGTGCACTAGTATCTCTCTCTTTGTTGTTAGCGTTAGGCATCAGTCGTCATACATAGGACAATGTAGAAATATCTACACGTACGGCTGTGTCTTCTCCGTTTACGTAGATATGATGGTGCCATGAAGGAAACAATTGCACTAGAGCTTAAAGAAGAGCCCGCAAAAAAAAAAGAACAAGATGTGAGAACTGTTAAAAAAGAACCCTCTCAACCTTTAGCTTCAGAAACTCTCTTAAGACTCACTGTCTTGTAATTACTGACGGAAAAAAAAAAAAAAAAAAAAAAAAAGGTATTGGATACAATGGGATAAAAAAACACAGGGTTGAGAAAGTGGAAACAAGGGTATTCTCGGGGAAAAGGGGCTTATTTGACATTTGTCCTTGTTCACTATAGAAGCCCTAGCTAATAATCATCATAAACCCATCTTCTCTTCCCTGATGAATTGGGCTTCGCTGCAAATGGCCCAATTTTTTAGTTTCATATTATAAAATTAATGTTTTTAATTAATATACACGAAAATATATATTATTAATTACGATTTATTACAATTTGTATTAAAAATATTCCAAACAAAATTCAAAACTGCAAAGCAATTCGGCAAAAAACCTAGCTCCGCCGCTCGTTTCTACTGCCGGCTATGGAGCAAATTCTAGCCACAGCTGAGAAAGAAGTAAGTCTCTTTTCTTTACTACAATTTCTGTATTTGAGGGTCTATTTCGTTCCAATTTTTTTTTTTTTTTTTTTTTTTGGTTGGGGGAGTTAGGTGCTGGTAAAGCTGGTGAAACTAGTGCAGAAGCTACGTTTAGAAGGAGAAAACGGAGGATGGAAAGAATTTCTAAATTTATACGACAAACAAGCAGGATCCAGCTTGAGTGATCCTTGGAGGCGCTCCAAAGATGTCTTGGTCTCTTTCCTTACAACACTCAAGAAGAAAGAAGATTTGCAGGTCTTATTAAACGACACAATTCTTTGCTTATTATTTTAAAAGAATCTTTGTTTAATATATTTATTTGGCCATCTCCAGCTATTGGCTAAGGTTCTGAAACCCAACCTTTATCTGGCTGAAGAATCTCCAGATGAGACTGCTGAGCAGGTCAGAAGAATTAACATTTTGTGGATTTAACTTAAGTTTTGGTTGTGTAATTCAAGTTCATTGATAAACATAAAATGTTACTGCCACTACAGAGGCTAGTTCGAATGACTATTACGCATGATGAGTACGCTTTGGACTATTTGTTCCCATCTGATACTGAGGTTTGTGTTTTTTCATCCTATTTGATGAGTTTATCCTTAAAGACTATAGTAATAAAAAGTTAACTAAGCTTTTGAATTACAAAAGCAGGACTGGTTGGTAACGAAAATTGGATTCGGAATGAATGAGTCTGAAGCCATGAAATCAACCGAAATCAAAATGGTTGCTATTGATTGTGAGATGGTGCTTTGTGAAGATGGGAGTGAAGCGGTTGTTAGAGTTGCTGCTGTTGACCGTCATTTAAAGGTTTCTTAATCTTTATTTGCAGTGAACATATTGTTAAACAGAACCGTGTTGTTTGTTAATCATGATAGTTCATGAATCAGGTGATTCTTGACGAATTTGTGAAACCGAACCAACCAGTTATTGACTATAGAACCACTATTACTGGACTTACTGCTGAGGATCTACAAAATGCTACTACTCTATCTGTGGTAGATATACAGGTACATTGCATATATATGTAGTTTTTTTTTTTATGGTTTCAACAACACATTGCTCTGATGCCATTTAAATGAATCATTTTGCAGGAAAAATTGCAGATGTTTCTTTCTGAGGATACTATATTGGTAGGTCAAAGTTTGAACCACGATATGAAAGGTAGTTAAAATGTGGTTTAGTTGCTCCTAAACTCTCTTAACCCTGCTTTCTTATGGTTTACTTTGATTGCTCTCAGTATTAAAGATAGATCATGCAAGAGTAATCGATACTTCGCTCGTGTTTAAGTATAAGTATCCCGGTGCAAGAAAGCCTGGAAAACGCCAAAGACCTTCTTTGAATAATTTGTGCAAGGTAGGCAACTAAGCATGTAGAAACTTAATTTCTCTTCTCTCGAGCCATTATATGTAATGAGTGATATATTGTGATGTTTTTTCTTCTTCTTTTTTCCTAGTTTGTATTGGGATATGCGGTGCAGAAAGATGGTGTTCCGCACAATTGTGTTCATGACGCAGCAGCTGCTATGAGACTTGTACTTGCTATTGTAGAGAAAGGAGTAGAAACCTCCATTCCAATAACTAAAGAGGTAAGGTGGATTTTTACAGTACTTTAATAGTTCGATATGAAATTGTTAAAGCAAATACTTTTGTCTGCAAATCAACATAGATGTTGGAAACCGAGAAGTCAAGACTCTTGCTTCATAGAATTCCTCCCAATGTTCCATCTGAAGAGTTAATTGAAGTTATTTCCAAAGATTTCACTCACGAATTTAAGGTATGAATCCCCACCAACATGCATGTACATATTTCAGAATCCTAATCTCTATTCTCGTGTTTATATCCACGACGATTTGGTTGTTTTTTCTTATGTGATTTTCTTTGGTAAGTTATTGAAAAGACAAGGAGGTTGCTACCATAGTGCGATTGTTCATTTTAATAGTTCAGCAGAGGCTAATCAAGCTTTTGAAAACATTGCTGGAGACTTGGGAATGGTATTTTGAATCACCTCTCTAGTAATTTTCATACTATGAAACAGATGAGTGATATATATATAAGTTTCTGTGCATTTTCTTAACAGGATTCAGCGGGTTTGCCCCAAAAGCAGATTTTTCTAAAGCCAAGTTCACCTCCTGGACCTGGATTATACTTTCACGTTCGTAAAATGGTTGAAGATGAGTCTATTGAGGAAACCTCTGCAACAAAGAGAAGTTACCCAGAGGAGCAGAAGGAGAGATGTAAGAAACAGAAGAGAGAGTATGATTCTGAGAAAACCAGAGAAGCAGATGTCAACAACCATTGCAGAGAAGAGAAAACAGAGAAACTAGGTGAAAATGATATGATAAAGGAAATTGAAGAACTCAAGCAGAAACTCAAAGACAAGGATAAGATTATAGATAACCTCAAAAAGCAACTAAAGAAGAAGAAGAAACAGTGTCGGTAATAATGGTTTAACAAAACTCAACCATGGCATCGAGTTTGGAAGGTCAATGCACTGTTTCATCATCTTATACCTTAGCTACCTAGAAATTTGTTTTACTAATTTAAAAGTTATTAGAGACTATAATGTTCTTCCTAGTTTCTGTTTTAGGGAAGAAATAAGAATTGTGGGGCTGGTGAGTGATGAGAGACCGCAACTTGGGAGTAGAGTATACAGATATATGAATGAAAGATTAAGTATCGTAGCTGGGCTGAGATGAGTTGGCATTGTCCACGTATTTATTTAACTACATTATTGATTAGCTTTGGTTAATGTCAAGTGAACGATAAGTCACCAGACGCATCTCTGACGATCCAGCGGTACTTATTGTCGTGTTTCTGTGATCTTAATCAATACTAAAGATATAGCTATCGTGAATCGTGATTCCAGCCTTACATTAATTCTTTAAAAAAAAAGATTAGGGTAAAATTGTGTTGGATCAAGCATACATTATTCATGAACGTGCGTGTTGCTTAGAGAGAAAAGAAAACAAAGATTGCTAGCTCTTAGGTAATTGGAATTACGCTGGATAATCAAAAATGAGTATTGAAAATGTAGAATAGAAGTTGCTTAGTTAGACAAGAAATTAAATGGCACAACTGGACCATACTGTACATATCCCACGGTCACGAAGCATGGCGTGCATTGATCTCTATACTATTATTTAAGCAATGTTAAAAGCACTATAACCTTCTTTTACGTGTTATATTACACCAAATGTCATTGGACTTACATTATTAATCCTATTATATAATTAAATTAGATTTAAATTTAAATTTAGTTTAACTAATTATTCTCTCTGCTCCTATTTTCTCTCCAATTAAATCATAATAATTATTTGTTAATATTCTTTTTTCTTTTTATTTTTATTAGATCATGTGTTAAATAAATAATTAAACAATCATATAATTTTTATAATATACATTTTTTTCCACATAGGTTATGATTTGATTTTTTTTTAAACGGACATGAATTGTTTCATATATTATTATATCATTGAAATAATATTTTTGGTTTACCAATAATAGTTTAACATTTAAAATATGATAATTTTAATTCACTAAATATATTAGATATAATTTATATTTAACTCATTAATTCTATCAGTTGACTCTTTCTAAATCATATAGTATATCTATTAGTTAATGAGATGCTAAAAACATAAAATAAATCTAATATAAAACACTAATAATAATCTATGACTATATAAACTAACAAAATATGAAACATACATTTATTCGCGCTGCACAATATAATTTACAATGGATCAGGACTAATCAAGACGGGTCAATGGATCATAACGGGTCAAGACGGGTCAGAGCAGATAAAGATGGGTGATAATGAATCTCGGATCAAATTTCTAATCATTGATAATAATCAATATTGAACTAAATCAAACTGTTATAAAATTTTTGAATAATGTGAAAATATATAACACCACTTAACTTTACAACTAAATTATGTTATAATCTAAATGATCAAATAAATATTTTTACAAACATAACAGTAATACTGCACATATGTAATTATATATTAGTAATTTTAATTAACACAACACAAACTATATATAATAATAATAAATAAGATGTTAAAAACATTAAATAAATCTAATGTAAAAATTAATAATAATTTATAATTATATGAACTAACAAAATATGAATCAAATATTTTCTCGCGATGCATATCGCGGGTTATTATCTAGTTATAGATGATAATACACATCTCATACATTCAGAATTATAGAGTAGAATGAAATAGTATAGTTTAGTCTAAAGATTTTATCTTACAGAGTATTCTTCATTTTTCATAAAATAAAAAACAGAGTATTGAAAGGTAAAATAGATGAATTAATATCATCATTTGAGATCTGATGACTTACTTTAAAAACGACAATATCGACTGGTTTTTTACTCAAAAAATAAATTAAAAAATATGTGAGCCATTAGATATTCGCCACGTCATCAATGAGAGATCGTAGAAGTGGATCCAATGATGCCGCGTGTCGTCGTCGGTCACGACATCCCCACGAAGCACATAACCTCACGTTGTCAACACACGAAAAAAAAAAAAACCTTCTTCTTCTCTCTCTCTTACGTCTTTGTTCTCCTTTGCACGCTGTTTCTATTTTTTCTAACACAAAGAGGTGAAGAAATTTCTACGGTCCATGGTCAAAAATATCCAACCGCTTCATTAAATATATAACAGAGAGAAAGAGAGAAAAATCGTGACAGTCGAGAGAGAGACAGAGGAAACGTTTCTCTTGTTTGTTGGAATCTCCGAAGATCGACGGTGGTGAATCTAAGACATGGCTGCCGCGAAGCTCGTGGCTTTCTTACTTCTTGCTTTGGTTTTCACCATCTCCGTCTTTGCTGACGCTGGAATCGGCAGTGATGAGCCGCAGGTTGGTGAGGCTGCTGGATCCGATGGATCCTTGAAGATCCAACTGGATCAGCTTAATGCTAAGATCCATGCCCTAGGTTAGTTGGTTAGTTGCATTGTTCAGATTCTTCCCTCCGATCGAGTTTTTGCAAGTTTTAAACTTTGATTTGACTTGAATTCGTATTGAAATTGGATTATGCAGAGTTCGCATGTCTTATGGTTGGAATTACTATTTCAGCTACTTTATGTGTTTCCCTTCTTATAGCATTGACTTAAGTTGGTAGCTTTTGTATCGATTTCAGATTTGAAATCGTATAAACTTGTTTCCAATGTCGAAATGCTTGCTATGGTTTTGTGGCATTTGTGAAATCCTGTATTCGTTACCTTGATTATTTGGTGAATGAGCTTTTTTTGTTGTTGTTGTGAAGAATCCCAAATCGATGAGAAAACCCGTGAAGTTAAGGGCAAAGATGAGTTAGTAGCAGAGAAGGAGAAACTGCTCCAAGAAAAAGAAGGCAAGATTGCTTCCTTGCAGACTCAAGTCTCATCACTACAAGTATGGATCTAATATGGTTTTAGTTTCATCTACTTGTTTGGAACGTTTTGTAATTTGTCTTCATCTTTTGACATGTTTGGCTTATACCTGAGCTGTATGTTTTTTTCACTCTTCTCCAGGAAAAGGGATCATCAGATTCTGCAAACCAGTTGGGAAAAGCTCAAGCACGAGCTACTGAATTAGAGAAGCAGGTGAGACTTTAAGTTCAAGACTTCAATCTATATATATGGCTAGAATATGCAAGCAGTAAATCTGATTTTTGTGATGCTACTTCCGCCATTCAGGTAGAGGTACTCAAGAACTTCTTGGAGCAAAAAAACAAGGAGAAAGATTCCACAGAAGCTCGGACTAAGGAAGCTGAGAAAAAACTAAGTGAACTAAACTCGAGCCTTGACAAAGTATGTCTCTTTGCATCCCTGTTTCAGTTTTGCTCTACACACAATCATTTGTATTTCTCTGAATTGCTTAGCTGGTAGTGCTAAGGAACGTTGTGAGTGCTTATTTACTTCGTTTCAGCTTTAGCTAGACTTTTTTTATGGTGAGGTCACAATATCTTCATGCTTTTTGCCTCACCATTTAGGTTACAGTCTTTCTTTTTGCAGTTTCCACTCTCAGCTATTTTAGATCCCTATAGGACAGCTCCTTGCATGATTTATTACTTGTGTTTGTTCGAAATTTGAATTGAAGTTGTATGGAAATTCTGTATAAAAGGTTTCATGATGCAATCTAAATATACCATCAGGAGTTGAGGACCTTTTTGCCTCTCTGCTTCTGACTATACCATCAACCGTGCTTGTATGGATATGTACTTTTCGTTTTAGCCAATTTTTATAGTAATGTCCTGAAGATGTTTAAGTATTGTATCTGATGTCTCACAGCTTCAGAAGACAAATGAAGAGCAGAAGAACAAAATAGGAAAACTTGAACGTGCCATTAAGATAGCTGAGGTATAGTAAAGTACCCTTTTATTAAATAAGATTCCCTACGCATTTGGTTTCTGTCTTAAATTTTGCTTTATCAAAATTAAATTTTCAGGAAGAAATGTTGCGGACAAAGCTTGAAGCAACCTCGAAGGCTAAGGAACTTCTGGAGGTAATGGTTTGACACAGTTTTCCATTTTGTCATCACTGCAGCTATTATAGTATTATACATTCATCGTCTGTGAAATGCGGATCCTGGAAGCCCGGATTGAACAGAAAGTTAACATCAATTATTTTCTTGATCAGGCTCATGGTTCGTGGCTTCCCCCTTGGCTTGCTGCTCACTGGTTTAAATTTCAGGTAAGGTTTATAGTGGCCTTTTTACTGTTTTGAAACATAGCAGCTTTTTCCCCGATTAACTTTTTGTATTTCGTGTACCCATAGACTTATACCGAGACACATTGGGAAGCCCACGGGAAACCTGCTGTGGAGATAGTAATCGTAAAGGTGCTGTTTTGGATTTGGTCCTATTGAGATTTATGCCTCTAAACTGCATAGGAGCATCTGACTAATGAGATTTACTTATTATTTATTAGGTGACAGAAGCAAAGGCTCAAGCTGCGAAGTGGGCTGAACCACATGTGGAAAACATTAAAACTGTAAGCATCTTGTTGGCAATTTATTTTGTAGTAATTTTCTCTGGCATAAGTTAAATGCCTCATCTCTGATGAATCATCAATCTCTAGAGTTATAACTGGCTCAAATGAAATATATTTTATGACACTACTTGCAGAAATATATTCCAGCCATCAAGGAAACTGTTACTACACATGTTGAGCCACACGTCCGAACACTATCCATCAAAGCTAAAGATGCTTACCATGCATCCAAGACTGCTGTTTCCCCTCACATTGCCACGGTTCAAGAATTTGTAGACCCCTATTATCAGGTATAGTGTCTTTATCAGTTTGTTCTTTCACTGATAGGTCTGATGATACACATTAATTAGCAAATATTTACGGACGCTAACTTAATGTTTGTTGCAATCTCTAGGAGGCCAAAAAGTTTAGCAAGCCATACGTTGGCCAAGTGGCCACGACTACGAAACCACATGTTGATAAATTGAAGGTTGCCATGAAACCTTACACAACGAAGGTAATCATCGTCTATAAAGAGTTCCTTGAATCTGCAACGACTTATCACCAGCAGGTACAAAATTCAGAACCATCTTCATTGGCATTATAGATATGAATTTAAGTTATTGAAATTTCTTGAATGAATAAATGTGTATTTTTGCTTTTAATACTAAGAATTCACATGTTATCTGTGAAGGTACAAACCCATGTAGAACAAAAACTGAAGAGCCATGAGCTGACAGAGCCTTTTGCTACAAATGAGTTTGTTTGGTTTGCGGTATTTGCCTTGCCTTCATCTAGAATCTATTCTGAGACTCCATACTCTTTTTCCTCTCTAACTTCAAATCTAAAATCGATCCATTGTAGGCCTCTTCATTGTTGGTATTTCCCATCTTCATTGCTTACCGAGTGCTCTGTTCTCTCTTCTGGTAAATCTCCTAATTAATCCATTCAAAAATTTTAATGTAAAATTCATCTCTAAATCATAAAAATATCTGATATAATTGTTTATCGCAGCACAAAGACAAAGAAACCTGTTAAACACCCTCATCACCATGGTCGTCGTAAGGCCAAAAAGAGTCACACTGATAAGTGAAATTCATTGTTCCACGCACTCAAAATAATTGAGGTACCCACTCATTTTCTGACCAAGAATGAACATTTTTGTTTAAGTTTGCACATAACATGTATAACTGAGTAGGCTATTCAAGGAACATTCTGAGAAGTATTGCTGTTTTGAGTTTTCTAGCTTCCAGCCTCGAGGAAATCATGTAGTCTAGTCGGTTTAAAGATGTAGAAATACGTAGTTAGAGTAACAGAACCAATTTTGTGTTATCGATTGTCGCTTATCTGGCTGGAATGTGGTTTTAAGTATGTGAACTTCTATAGGTGTTTATGTGTCGCGTATGTTCATTGTTTCATATGTTAATCCGTTGCTTATTAATCCCGCCAGGTGATGAGGTCAATCACCTTTTCCGTGGACTCTTCTTAGGTCATGAGCTCACCAGACGGGTTGCTTGTTGGATGGTGGAAAATGCCTCGAGCTTGTGTCTGATGGGTTTTAAGAAGAGGCTCTGCTCTTTGTGCAAAAGTGTCGACTTCTTTCCTTAATTATTTTGAGTTGTTTTGGACAATTTTTCAGTCTTTTACACAGAAGATTAGACATTACTAGAGAAAATCTAGCAAAGTATGGTGTATTTTAGTGTATTTTTTCCATTTCACGTGGATATATTGGGATATCTATATATTTCTTTTCAGCTGCTCTTTTTTACTTGGCAATCTATAAGATTTCTTCTCTGATTACATATGATCCCTTTAAACTCGAAACTGTTCCTTCCTCTTCCTCAAAATTAATTGATCTGACAGCTAAATTTATAAATTCAACAAAAAGTTTAGCCTACATTGGAAGAAAATACAAGAGAAGAGATAAATAATGTAAAGATGTGAATGGTAAGAAAAAACAGAGGGAGAAAAGTAAAAGAAACATGAGGGAGAAATAAAATGAGAGGGCTAATTCATCCTAGTTTTCTTAATCTTCTTCATCGGACTAAGCATTTTCAAGCACGCGCCACCATATCTCATCTAGGTTGTTAGTCATATGCCTACCTCCAAGGAACTCCTCAAACTTAATCTGCCGAGCAACAGCAGTGAGCAATGGGAAGTTAGAACTGTCAAGCATAGAGTAGCTCTCAGGATTCTCCAAGATCCTGTAATACTTGGGCATATCAGCGTTCCGGACTACTTTAAATGCCCTACGAAAATCCTTCACTTCGGCTGCTAAAATAGGGGTTTTGATAACAGGGGAATTCAAAAAAATAAATTCAGAAGTAAAACAAAACTCTGCCATGTCTGTCCAAGAGAGACATAGGGATCCAAATGAACAAACAAAACCAAAAAAATCTCCGTCGTTGGTGTGATTGAGAATTCCTTTCAGGACAGCCTTCCGGATCTGATGGTTCTGACCATAGGTGTTCCGAAAGTAGGTCGAATGATCCTCATCATTGAACACTAACACATCTTCTCCTTTTATCGGAGCATATTCAGCTACACAGAACAACGTTTCCATATGTTGATCAGAACTGTCTTCGGTAGCATTCTTGTAAAGCATGGTCACTAAATAACTAAAGAGAGCGATTGACTTTTTAGGTTCGACCATCTTTGGTGGGACGATTAAACCGTTTCTTTTGGCAGCTGAAGGGAAACTTATCGTTGGCAGTCTTCGACCCATAGCACGAACAGCTTCTTGCACATCATCTGACGTTACTTCCGGGAGAAAGCAACAGATCCCTCCAAGGTAATACGTCGGTCTCTGGTCCCTATCCTCCAGATATTCATTCTTAGCACAGGCAAGACTCAACTGAAACGCCGCGTAGTTACGATTTACCTCTGTTGCAGCAGATGGATCACCAAGAATCATATCTACTTCCATGCCCATATTTTCATCAGTCAGCATCTCGGTGAAGTTTGACATCGTGACAGAAACTTGTCTTAAACTACGGTTTTGTTGGCTTTAGATCTCTGTGGCTTTCCTGTTTCAGTTGGAACGTTGAGTAAAGACGTGGTGGCTCTTCGTTATTAGTTTTGGTTAGAGTAAATGGACTCAGGTCCCAATTTTGTATTTTGGTCTTTACAGTAGTTTCCCACTGCGCCTTGCTGTTTATATCTCTCCGGTGGGGTTAATGAAAAACTTGAAAACGGCGTGCAGTGTACGTGGTATAAAAAAATAATACGACGTCGTTCTCTTACTGGTGGTATTTTAAAAACCCTGCAGTGCACATTTGTTGTGTTTCGGTCTCAACAAAGGGGTATTAGAACTTCCTATAAATAATAAAGCATTTAATTAAAGAAATCAAATAACTAATGCTAATTTACACAAAATCTAATAAAAGAAATAATATAGGGGATGATTAATTACCAAAAGAAACATATGATAAGTATTGGATTAAAAAATGAATAATATACATAATTGAAAAAAGAGAAGGCCGTTCGTTCCTCATTTGGAGCTACAGTGACCGTTTCTTAGTGCTGAGAAAGAGAGAGGCGCTTTGGATTTGTGGGGGAGATTAAGGGAGCACACATATTATTTCGTTCTCAGTCTCAGTGACGGAATCTTTCTTCCGATCTTTAGATTCTCCTCAACGGATTCTCTTTCCGTTTTAGCTTAATCGCTCACCTGAAGTTGTTCGTAATCTCCGCTTATCCCGCCGAGGGCCGTTGCCACCGGCGATTTTAATGGTTCGCTCTTTTTGAAGTTCGATCTCTCTTACGCTCTGAAACTCTTTTCTGTCTTCTTTTTACGTTTCTATCTTTATCTTCTGACGATGACAGTGATGATTGATCTTTATGGAATATTGAATTCTATTTTCTGGTTTCTTCATATCCGTTTGTTAAAGGGTTGAATCTGTTGATTTGGGGAATTGACTGTCTTTGAATCGCTGGATAGGTTTTGAATTATTGGCTCGTCTTTTTCATTGCTTGATTTGAGTTATTGGTTTGTGGATTATATTTGTACGTTGTTCACAACTCGTCTCTAACGAGCTTTTTTTATATGTTCAGGGATTGTGAAGAGTGGAGATGTTAAGAATAGTATTAAGATGAATTTGATGCAAAAAACAGTAGCTTAAGAGAGAGATAGAGAGATATTGTGGATATGTCAGAGTCTCGCCAAAGGCCTCCTTTTAAAGGCCCGAGATGGATTATCACTTTGGTTGTTCTGGTTACTGTCGTTGTCATCACCGCATTCTTATATCCTCCCCGCAATTCTGTTGCTTGCTATATGTTTTCTGGTCCTGGATGTCCCTTATACCAACAGTTTCTCTTTGTACCTACAAGGGAATTGACTGACAGTGAAGCTGCTGCTCATGTTGTCATGAATGAAATTATGAACCTTCCTCAATCTAAGATTCCCAATCCCAAGATTGCCTTCATGTTCTTGACTCCCGGGACCCTTCCTTTTGAGCCTCTCTGGGAGATGTTCCTCCGTGTAAGATCTTCTTTTATATTTCTCATCAAAATCTTCTTTTATCAGTTGGAGTTTCTTAGAGATATAACTTTGTCTAATGTATTTCCTATCCTAATTGATGAAATGGTTCAGGGTCATGAGAACAAATATTCCATTTATGTGCACGCGTCAAAGAAAAGTCCTGTACATACTAGCAGCTATTTTGTTGGTCGAGATATTCACAGTCACAAGGTATATGAGACTGATTTCACCATTCTGTCAGCTTTATGAATTTTTTTGATTACGAGTGATTCTTCTCTGTAACTTTAATGTATTATCTCGTGTAGGTTGCTTGGGGTCAGATATCGATGGTTGATGCAGAAAGAAGGCTATTAGCTCATGCTCTTGTTGATCCTGATAATCAACACTTTGTTTTGCTTTCAGATAGGTGACTGAATCATTCTTTCTTTGATTTTAAGTATCCTAAGGTCTTGATGTAATACTTAACTAATTGTACTCTTATTATCTTCTTCATTGTTATCTGGCAGTTGTGTACCTCTGTTCGACTTTAATTATGTCTATAATCACTTGATCTTTGCGAATCTTAGCTTCATTGATTGGTAAGTTGTATCTTTTATGTCTCGATGTCATCTCGTTTCCTCAGGTATCAAGTATCTTTATCTTGCATGTTTTTTTTTCTTCAGTTTTGAGGATCCTGGGCCACATGGAAGTGGTCGGTATTCACAACATATGCTGCCTGAGGTTGAAAAGAAGGATTTCCGGAAGGGTTCACAGGTATGCGTTAATGTGTTATGAAATAAGATAACATATTTCCCCCTTTTTCCTCCTGCAAGATGTTTATCTAAGAAGTTTTGACAGCATAAAATGGTCGAGTTTTCGTTTCCTTCTCGTTCCTTATAATGATGGTTGCATTTCTTTTCCAGTTAATTCTATTTAAGCTTGATATTTTTTTGTGCGTCTCTATAATCATATGTTCCAGTGGTTTTCAATGAAGAGGAGACATGCTATAGTCGTCATGGCAGACAGCCTTTATTACACAAAATTCAAGCTTTATTGTAGGGTAAGAAAGCCTTCAATTTCATGTGTTCTCATATTCACATGTTAGTTGAAAGAAACAACTAGCCATACCATATCTTGCTATTATTTCTCCAAATCTCTCATGATAACTCTAAGTTATCAAGTCAGACAGAAACTGCCCATTTAGATTGTAGCTTATTGGCATAGTGGTCATGCCGTGTGATGTTCAAACAAAACCTGTCTGTTTTCCTTTCTTTGTAGCATATAATCGATATGGTGGGATACTGAGACATGTTGTAGGCGTCATGGAAATTTAGTATGTGTAATCAGCGGCATTTTCCCTAACAGCTTATGTTTTGTCACAGCCGAATATGGAAGGACGCAACTGCTATGCGGACGAGCATTATTTCCCAACTCTTTTCAATGTCAGTGTACTCCTTGCTTGCACCGTCTTCCTTGTTACCCTTAAGCCTTAACATAGTCATTTGCCACTACTTCTCATAATCTCTCTGTGCATGATCTTTCTTTCAGATGATTGATCCAGATGGAATAGCAAACTGGTCAGTGACACATGTCGATTGGTCAGAGGGCAAATGGCATCCGAAAATGTACAATGCAAGGGACATCACTCCTTACCTCATCAGGAAAATCAAGGTTCCTCTTGTTCTTCTCTTTCTCTTTGCTCAGTTAGATTTTTTTCTGCGATCTAAGTTTGCGGTTTTAATCTGATATGCAGTCCATCCAACTTGCGTACCATGTCACAAGCGATTTAAAGGTAGAAAACCCGATTCTTCTTCTTCTTCTTCTTCATCTTGAAATTTCTGTCACTGATCCATAACCATTTTCTATGCAGAAAGTAACTACGGTAAAGCCGTGTCTATGGAAAGGAGAACAACGCCCATGTTATCTATTTGCTCGGAAGTTTAATCCTGAAACTCTGGACCGGTTGATGTATCTCTTCCCTAACTACACCTCATTGGTTTGAAAGGCTTTATCGGATTCTCTATTGTGAGGTGTGGTCTTGATTAAGCTCTAACCAAAGCATCCGCCTTGGGATGAATATTGGGAGCATTCATATTGCTGTGATTCAAAGTTGGGTTTGAGCCTGGCACAGACAAGAACAAGAACTGCTTTGGTATTTTTGATTTTGTTATTGGTTAACAAACATTAGCGTGGTTAGCATGTTACTTATTAACAACTTTGTATTGCGATTCATATATTATTATTCTTCTGCAAATTTAGATTGATGGGCTATATATATTCATTAAAAACTATGCAAGGATTGGAGAATATTTAAAGTTCATCATGGAGAAAAGTTTGTAGTGACCAGAAAGCTAGTGAAATAAAAGGTTATAAAGAGTAAAGTTACTTATACACACTTTTTCTTACTTTGTATTACAACTCAAAGTTATAAAAGCTGGTAGATTTTAATTCAATAAAATGTTTCTAACTTTCAATTTATTTTGAGATAAGAGAAGGCCAAATGAAGTGGAATAAAATAAAATAAAAAGTTAATTCTATTATACCGAAGAAAACTCTTCTGGATCTACAACGGCAAGTAGGTGTGCCCTTGAGAACCAAAACGTCATAGCTGTTTGGAACGATCCAACATTTTAATCCTTAATAGAGTAAATCTATACCGTTTATTTACTTTTCCAAGGTGAAAAAACATAAGGGATAAATCTACACCGTCCGTCCAAATGAATCGACAATAAGTAAGAAAGAGCGGTAAGAGAAAGAAAGCATATTCAGAAGCTTTAAGGTCGCTCTAAACGGAGAAGATTGTTTCGACGAAACCCTGTTGTTGTCCGTACAATGGCGCCTAGGAAGAGTAATGCAGATGGAGAAGAGAAGGCAAAACCTGTAACAACGGCGTCGTCGAGAGTGACTCGGAGCATGGATCGTCGAACTCGAAGTGAGACTCAACAAAACGGTGCTAAGGCGTCTGGATCCACCACCAAACAGGTCAAGCTTCAATCTCCGAAGAAGACGAAGAGAAAGAAGTCACCGACTGAGACTGGGAGAGCTAAGAAGGCAAAGAAGGAAGACGAAGCATCTGAGGAAGACGGACAGCCAGAGGTTGAGGACCCCACCAAAGCCAAGATTGTTATAGAGCACTGGTATAAATTTTGTACCTTTTAGGTTTCCTGAGAAAATGGAGAGATTCGTAAGAGCAAAAATTTAGGTCTCCTCCTCAAAATTGAAGCCAAAAAGCTTAAAACTTTGGTGTTGTTAAGCAGTCTTGTTGAGACTTTTGTGTCTTTGTGGCAACTAGGGGTTCTTCTTGATTTTGCACAAGTTTTGTCTTTTAATCAGTGATTACTGGTTTGGCGATGTTAGCTGGGGAAATGAAGTTTGTCACGCTCATTTATCTTTTATGTTTCACCTTTCTGAAGTGGAATTGAATATCTGTTTTCTGTTTATTTTCTTGTCTTGCTTAAGCTGAAAGGGAGAAATAGGATTTGCTTCTGCTACTTATGTCTTGTTTTCTCATGGAGTTTTTTTTTTTTTTTTTTTTTTTTTGGTGAATGTTATTGAAGTAAACAATGCAATGCATTCAAGACAAGGGCAATTCAGGTGAAGGAAGGTCTGGAGGGAGCTGTTCCTGGCGTCATGGTGACTTTGAATCCTGAAAAAGTAATTCTTTTACTTCAGATGAAAGTATTGTTCATGAATGCTAGCTATTGACGATTGTGTTAGATCATATTTGTCACATTATGCTTGATAAGATTTTCTTCTCCATTGCTAATTCTTTCTTTTGATGTGCTTGAATAGCCAAGGCGTGGTTGCTTTGAGATCCGGGAGGAAGGTGGCGAAACATTCATCAGTCTTTTGGTAAAACTTCCATTCTAATAAAAACAAATCTCATTTTGTCTATCTTCTGCTTACAGTTTGTTAGTACTAATTCTCTTAACACAGCTTGTTTTATATGCATATGAGAATAAAAATCAACTCTGGATTCTTGTTCATTACTATTTACAATGAAACAAGTAATCAGGAATGAAATTTGCGAACATCAATGCAGTTTACTATTTTAAATTAAAATGTTCAATTTCAATGTGTTTCAAGCGATTATTTATGTTATTATTATGAATATACAGTATGAAATATGTTTTTGGCTTTCGATCTAAATTTAGAAAAAGTTAAAGATTATGTTTATCTCATTATGTAGGAGATGAAACGTCCATTTGCACCAATGAAGGCACTTGATATGGAAGAAGTCATTGAGGACATCATAAAGAAAATTAAATGAGAGACAGCTACAGACTACAAATAGGCTCTTCTTGTGCTGAATCTGTTGTTTGTTTCTTTCTCGGCCTCAATTAATCAGTTTAATCAAGTAGTATTCTATTGACGACTTTCTAGAGCAATGCCAGATTTGTTAGGTGCACTTTTGCTGTTTCGGTATGAGCACTGTAAGTGCAGTCTCGTCGTTTTGCAATGATGATTGGTTTGGTTGATAAAGGATCTATGTAGTTTGTGGGATTAACTCGTATTTGCAAGACTAGTTTGATTCATCTCGTTGCTTGAAGTAAACCGATGCAGAAGTGTTTTTTGTTGCTGGAATCAGGCATGGTTTAACATTCTTGATTAAAGTATGCTCTAACACACTTTGGTCTGTGTTACAAAATCAATGGGGTGAACATCACATTTGCATTCAGGTCAGCTGATAAAGACAATGCATGCTGAGTAGAAAGTTCATTACATTTGTGTTTCACTTCCAATGGTCATGTCTCTTCCTGTTAAAAAGCTACAGAAGAAATGTTTTGAGTCTCACTTACCCCAACCCATTATTGTTTCAACCCACATCACCTGAATCCTTTAGAACGCAGCAAAGCTTGCGAAAAATGCTAGAAAGAATACAACATAAAAGCTCAAACTAGTCTTATAAGCAGTAGAGGATGGTCCAGCCTTATCAGCTTCTATCTTCTCATTATCGGCGCTTGGAGAAGGAGAGGGAGAATCGTCCTCTGGTGTTTCTGTTGCAGGTGTAGTATTTGGTACAGGCGTATCTGAGGAATTGTCTTCATCTGGTCCAGGAGCTGTTGCAGCATTCATGGGAGATGGAGATGGAGCTGGAGCCAATGAAGCATCCATGGGAGATGGAGCCGGAGCTATAGGAACAGGTGGTGGTGGAGGTGGGAAAATTGCAAGGCTGAGTCCAGGAGCCACAATAGGCATGCTAATCTGGATTATAGAGAGGTTATATGGATTGTGGTAGAGCGTCTTGACATACTCAGCATTTAAAGGTGAGTTCTTCACAGCTGATCCAAAGTAAACTCTTCCTTTCAATTTGGTAACGTTGAGGAAACCATTCATCTCTTCACCCAAACCAGTGGTCTGGTATAAGGTAGTGAGCATTATGCTCTTCTCCTTCATCCCCTGAAGCTTGAGCTCATCGTAGTAGTCAAGAATAACATGAGTCATGAGGATGTTCCTGAGCTCAACCTCGGATCTGTTAGTGATGGGGCTGATGGCGTCGTTGCTAACAGCGAGCACGGTTATGGTTTGGTATTTGTTGATGAGGAAAGTGAGCTTGGTCTTGATGAAGAGGTTGCTCATTGTGCTGAATTTGGAGTATTTCCCAAACGCCCGTGTGATGTTATCGGCTGTAACAACCGTAGAAAAGAGGAGTAAGACGGTGAGGAAGAGGAGAGAAAGGGAGGCATTGAGACCCATCTTGTGTGTTCTTTTCGCTAAACCTCAATGGCTTCACTCGTTTGGTATTTATGCAGAAGAAGTAAGGGAGTTGTAGAAGAGTGGTAAAATGGAGATATTTTCTCTGTTTTTGGTACTAAATCTGAACTAGTCCTTCAGGTGAGCTAAGTCTACTCTTCTATTTTTAGAGTGTAATAATAAGACTTGGCCATTGAGAATTTAATTATTTGACGGCTAATTTGGTATATAATTTTGTCTTTAACATATTTTTAAATTTTGAAGAATACTTTTCATTTGTTGTGAAAGAGAATGATTTAACTTGTATGTTTAATAGACGAATTTAATCTTTATAATTAATTAAGTTTCGTTTACAATCTGAAGAAGTTTTACAATAAATATCAACATTTGATGGGAAACATAACCTAACGACTTTCGACATGGATGATTAATTTAACACTTTTAGTTGCTAGAAAATTACAACTCATCCACTTAGGAGGGTGTATTCAATCGGGCACTTGGAGAGATTTAAGTTAAATGGACAAATCATGTGTTATTTAAAATTGGATTTTAAAATATCTTATAAAATTTTGTGTTATTGAATTAATGATTTTAAAATATACAATCAAATACACTGTTATTAAAAACAGTACTAGAATTTTATTTAAAAGTTTCAGGTCAGATTTAATAGGATTTCTTACTTAAAATACAGAGACCAAAATTTCATTGTTTTAGGTGAGATTTCAGAGAATTTAATAACAAAATTCCAAATTCACCAAAAATTTAACCGTATCATCTAAAAACTTATTAAAACTCAAATCACACCAAATATTTAATTTAATACACCCCTCTTAGTATCATCAAAATTTTAGATACATTTTGGATATTGATAATCATGTGCATAAAACAATTACCTAATTACTAAAGTAAATTATAAATAATAATGATAAATTACAAATTAGAAGTTTACAAATAAAAACTAAAGTATTCAGAAAAAACTAAAATATTTCGAGTAAAACAAATTTAGAATTTAAAACAATCTAAAACCCCGTGAAAACGCTAAGTAATAAATAAATATCAATTATTATGTTCACAAAATATTTCGTTTCAAAACATTTAATTGATGAATTACATCAAAGAGGATTTCACAGTTAATGCCGTATGCATAATTAGCTATTTAGGTACTATCATTGTAATAAAATTGGTTGTTTCGTTTACAATCCAAATAAGTTTTAATCCTTCATTTCTAAAATAGATTTCAACATATGATGGAAAAGATAGCCAAACGCCTTTTTTTTGCTAGAAGATTACTCAATTTATTATGATACTTTAGATGTTGATATTCGTGTTTATAAATAATTGCTTAAATTAAAAATGATAATTTATAAATTAGAAAAAATTCATGAATAAAAGATAAGTATCCTTGAAAAGGTAAAATAGTTCCGATAAAAATTGAAACTAGAATTATAATTAGTTAAAAAAAATCATGAAAACTCCAACTAACAAAGGAACGTCCATTGATATGGTTACATTATATTTTCATTTATAAATAATTTAATCGATGGATTAGCTGCTTAGGTATCAATTATCTTCCAAAAATTTAGAATATATATTCTTACTATTCTATCTAAGATTCTAAGATTGTATAACACGTTTTCATGTATCGATCCTATTATATAATTAGATGGTCTTTTAAGCACACACATATAGTATATAGAAACACACGAATAATAAAAAGCTTCAGCTTTATACCAATTATTCGAATTGGCAACTTGGAGTTTATATTCTCTTTGTTAACCTACGAATACAACATCTCATAATTGAGAAGCTAATTATTTTTTGCACGGTGTCCTACAATATGTTGTATTCATTTAAAATATTTTAAGAAGTTGGGGCTCATTAATTTAGGCTTTGTTACAAATGTGATGCATATGTCAATAATAGTCGTCGTGGAACTCGAACTCATCGCAGTGTTGATTTTTTTTACTTTCATATGACCTGTTTAATATCGTGCACATGTAAATATATCACATTATAACTATATTGATATCGCAGCGGAACAACCTCTTGCATAACCATATTGATATACCACCAAATATCGAAATCGATAGGATTATGTGTAATACTATTTCTGCCAGAAGAACTCGAAAGAAGTTTAAGGATCTAATAATCTTATGGATAAGATAATAGTTGATTGACACTCAACTCTCTATTTAGTTCTTTTGTTTTTTCCAATTTTGTTTGGCAAGAGTACATAATTAAGCTTAACTTTCTGTAAAATCTCAACTTTCATTTTAAATGATATTCACAATCCTATAAAAAATATATATATATATATCCTGATATAGTGATTCATTAGTTTAGAATCAAATTCGTTGTACAGTCAAACAAAAATAATAAAATATAAATACCAATACTAGTAATGTCAGGTGTCTAAAATTAGAACGAGATGTCATTTTCTTGACAGAATAATTCTAAGTTGTAGAAGATAAGGGTCACAACATGGCGCCAGCTGGCACCAATCGATCCTTCATTGGCCACTCGAGCATATCTTTCGTAATAAGAATACCACTAAACCAATATAATTTTCCTCAGATAAGTTTGAAAGAATGAACTACTTACGAAAAATAGATCTAACTTTCGATTTTACCAAACTAATCCTTGTCTTGAAGTTTTATCGAAAAAAACTTAACAATATAAACATGTTATCTAGAATAACTCGAAAATAAATGACTCGTAAAGTAATATAATTAACACATGTTCGAGTGAAGCAAAAGCACTAGAAAATTATGTGGTTCGTACAGACAGAATCAATCAATCTTTTTCAAATAATTAACCAACTATTGGACGAGGATATAAGCAACATACCAAAATATATGAAGTCCAAAATTAAAGATAGCTGAAATGTTACCCATTGTCATGACACAGACGAGCCACTGGATTACAAAAATAGAATGAGTCAACCCCAAAGACTAAGCGATTCCTGACGGCTAGCGATGGTGTAAATATTATCAGCACATGCATGAAAAAAATTGTGATGGAAAATTTATGGTTGAATAAGGAACGTGAACACATGGATGGATCGATGAGAATAATCTTTGGAAAGTGTATCTCGGAAGCCTCTAGAAACAATATATTAATTGTTTCTATTGATTTTGTACATGTTGCCTTTGTGATGTTGACACTACAAGAACAGATGATGTGCTAACATAATGCATGAGAACAATTATTATCGTTTGTATTGACCATGACAGTGAGTTTTTTTTTATGTGGAATGGGTCATGGATATGGTTTTTGAGATTTCGTGCTTCCGTACCGCAAAACACGTAACTTGTTGATATCGTAACAATTAACATATATTCTCTCCGTTTTATATTAGTTGTCGTTCTAAATTGTTTTACGTAGATTAAAAAAATAATTGATTTTTCTTTTTTACCCTTAATTAATATTTACTTGATTTAATTTTATTGATCAAACATTAAAACAAGAGGAACAAAAGTGGAAAATTCTACCAAGCATCCGCATTGAAAACCTAAAACGACAACTAATTTGAAACAAAATTTAACTCCTAAAACGATAATTAATTTGAAACGGAGGGAGTATTTTTTTGCAACAGAACAATTAACATATATTACTACAAAATATTGTTAAACCAAAGTGGATTTTCTCTATGACCAAAGATTGCTCATAATTTTGTTGCTATTTCTTCTATAATCTAGGACAAAAAACTATTTTTCAACACAATTACTTAAAACCATAAATATTTGTCGACAATTTTTTTTCATAAATTTTGCAAATTTTTCGATTAATATGAAATTCTGCAAAACGTATAATGTTACTAGTTTCACACAAAAAAAAATCATTTTCCTAAATTTATATAACTTTTAAGTATTGAAGTATACATTTTATAAACAACTATAAACTGCACGAGCAAATCATGTAGTATAAATTAGTTGATATTAATATAGATGGCAACGTAGGATGGACCTAAAACGGTAAGTTAAAAGAGGAACAAAAAGGACTAAAACCTTGTGGTTTGTGTTGTGTGTTGAGCGTTGAAGAGAATGAGGGCTTGGCATCATCTCCCACGAGGGCCTTCGCTCCCACTTACCTTATTTCCTCATCATGTCTCTCTTTTCACTATCATTGTGCTTTGTGTGCCACTTTTTGTCCATACATATTTTCGTAATTAAAAAAAAAATTGATATATACATATATATATATATATATATATATATATAGTATTGCATTATTACAAAATTATTGCTCGAAGCAGAATATGATGATGTTGAAGCTAGTCATTATCACGTTGCATATGTAAACGAGGACCAAAGGGATCTATAAAGATAAATGAAAGAATTGAATACGGAAAATGATATAGAGGGGAAATAAATTAATTTAAAGAAGTGATCAATTAATCTCTGATGGTTAAAGGATTATAAAAATATTCAAATTCTATACTTCGAAAACTTTAACCGAACATTAATTCCGGCTGCAACTGAAGTTGCTCATATTTGTTTTTGTTATTGTGTGAGTTTTGCAGATACAAAAGAAGAAAGAAAAAAGGCATTCAAACCTTGTTTGTATGATTTGCATCTCTCATTAACCCCATTATTCTTAGAACTAACCTACCACAAAATCAATTCTACCGTACCATATTTTAACGTGAGACATATATAACATTTTCATAGGTTTTAATGTGTGATAACGATTGAATATATATATATTACAAAATTCACATGAAAATACAGATGAAAAATCTATAAACTATACTTTCTTTATTACCATTATATTTTGTTTTATGTTTGGCCAGTGGTCACTATACAAGTAAAACTAAAGAAAAAGAGAGAACAAAAAAAAAAAGGCATAGATCGAGAAGCAAGGTAAAAAGAATTTCGCAAGACATGGCCTTAATTTTGTCTTGACTAAAGAATAGTAAGGAGGACCATTAAAGTATTAATATCCACGTGACTCCACGTGACAGTAACGCCTTCTGCTGATATGTCTACAGAAATGATATAAAAGAGAAGAATAATAAAAACGTAAATATAACTGAAACAATTTTAAAGGCACTTTTAATTTTGTCAAAACTTAAAGTATATAACTGAATCAAACTAAACAAATAAAACTCATAAGTATATTATATAGAAAAACAAAATAAATGTTTAAATCATGCACGGTTTTGGTGTCTGCATGGATACACATACCCAAAATCACGGTTTAAAACCAGTTGGTGTCTGCAATCAATTAAATGTTTTAACTCTCTCACACACACTAGAACCTTTATAAATTAATAACCTCTCTAAATTAATAAATTATTCCGGTCCCGAGTTGGGTCGGTGTAATAATTGACATATTTTGATAAGATAATAAGATAATAATTTTTTTGAAATCTCTATGTAAATATATGGTCTCATTAATAACATAAATTAATAATCATATAAATTTATTATATATATAAGATATTTTAGTGAAATATGATTCTAATGTTTTTTATTTATTAGTAAATTTATAATTTTGTTGAACTTTATCTCTATTTTTCTTAAAATATCAAAATATATTATATTATTTTCTCAAATTGCACCAAAAATTATTTAAATTTTTTTATATATGCAATTATTATTTTCTAATGTGTAAATGCGTTAAAACACATCGAATTATTGTCTTCATTTTTATATTTTTTATATAACATTTTTTGAAATTCGGAAAACTCTCTACAAATTAATAATTATTAATTTATCGATAAATTAATAACTTTTATAAATTAATAAAATTCTTCTGTCCCAACATTATTAATTTATAGAGGTTTTACTGTATATCCAAAAATTAATTTTGCATATACAATACTAAAAGTACACAATTCTTCTTGGGATATTTCCATTTCGTCACTAACAAAAAAAATATATATTCATTTCGTTATAAATTAGAATATTAAAATTCTGTAATTTTAAAAACTATAACTCGCAACAGCAAAGATTTTCTATATAGACCTTTATTGATATCTGAAACCAACATTATAATACTTGTAATAATCCTATCATATCCCTACCTTAGACACCGACATCCATCGCATTTTCTTAATACATCGATCAGTTATTTATTTTTATTTTTTTGGGGTTAATTATTGTTTTAGTTCATATTTTCATCTCTTTCTTCCTATAATCTTAAAATTTATAGAAAGTATTATAACTGCCATGAGCATAACTGATTACGTAATTAAATGTTGGATTTAACTAACCAGTGTTACATTATTACGTCAGGTTTTGAGCTCTTGCAAAGTAAAAGTCTTGCCGTATTTGAATTCCATATAAGATCATATATGCATATTAATTAAATTTACGATAGGAATCTAAATTTTGTGAAATCTTACCAAAGATTCTTCAACATAAAGACAAGAAAAACAAGAATTTAACCACATATAAATAATAGAGAACTTTATAAAAAAACAATAAAAAATAATAGAAATGGAAAAAAAAAAAAAAGAAAAAAAAAGAAGAGATTCCAAAATGAAAACTATCTCTCATCCCTAGCTAGTATGTGGACCCATTATTTTTAATATCCTAACACTCAAACTAAATAATTTCCCCCATACTAATTTTTATTTACTTTTCTTCTTGCATATCGGAATAAGTGCAACATTCTTTCAATTAATTTACGTAGAAAAGATACGGCATTTCTTACGTCGCATATATGACGAACAAAATAACATTTTATAACTCAAATTTTATTAGTCTCGAATCAGAACAATAGCATTGGTTTTATGGAAATTTGAGTTATTCGTTTGTGTCCAAATATGATAAATAAAATGGGGAAAGATTGATAGATAAGATTCTTCCTTTTGGAGAATTCTGGAATTCTACATTTAATATATATAAATATAATCATAATATACTTGACAGTATCTATGCACCCCTTTACTGACGTATATATATAGTCCTCTACACAGTTTTCTTCTCCTCACCAAAATTAACAAACTCATTTTTGAAGAGAAATCACACACCCAAAAAAAAAACCCTAGCTAGCTCGTAAAACCATAAATATAAAAACCTCAACAATGTCTGGTGTGTGGGTGTTCAACAAGAATGGAGTGATGAGGCTGGTTGAGAATCCTTACAACCAATCCTCCGGAGAGTCGTACGAATCTTCCTCTTCCGGCGGTAGCCAGCAGCAGAGGATGAGGAGGAAGATTCTCGTCCATCTTCCGACCAGTGAGGTTGTCTCTTCGTATGGATCACTTGAGAAGATCTTGAGGAGTCTTGGGTGGGAGAGGTACTACAGTGGAGACAACACTGATCATCTCATTCAGTTCCACAAGAGAACTTCGATCGATCTTATCTCTCTCCCTCGTGACTTTTCCAAGTTTAACTCTATTCATATGTATGATATCGTCGTCAAGAACCCTAACGTCTTCCATGTCCGAGACATGTAGTAGTCGATCATCAAAACCTGGATCAATTTGATTCCCCAATCATCCTCGTTGCTATATCTACCATGTATATATTTATATTTATGAAGGTCTTTGCTTTGTTTTTTTTTTCCTATGCATTTAATGTGTTTTGTGTTGGTCGATTTGGGGTGGTGGGTTCAAGCTAGAGCCATTTTAATAACTTGTATCATTTTATCATTTTAATGAACATGTATCCTATCAATATCAATTTATCTTATCAAAATGGAATGGTAAAGAATATTATGTAATGTTAATATATGATGCGATATATTCAAATAATTAATATGATGCGTGGAATATAAGTAAATAAATCAAATATACTCATGGAATGCAAATAAATCTAAAATTTGATCCGTAAAAAAAAGAAATTGATATCAATTACATATATAGAGATTAGTTATTATTATTATTATTTTTTCATAAAACAAACTTAAACTATTTATACACTATATATAAATATAAGCATATAAGATTAATCCTTTTCCATGAAAGCATATTTTGGTTTAAAAACCATTGGGTTGATTGGCAAAGCGATTTTGTGGACCGTAACAAAATTAAAATTGTACAGTTTTTTCAGCAAAAAATGACAATCAAATTAAACTTTCTAATATTATTTACAGTCCCTAATTTTACTATACTTTCATTTTTTTTTCTTTCTAAAACAAATAATAAGTATGGATCTTTTTTACCACACTCCGAGTTTCCGAAGAAAAACTGTAATTTTTTTTTTTTGACAACAGTCTAACATCAGCCATCCAATCTCCCTTGCATGGCTCTACGAATATCTGTGTATATATATAATTTTTTTTGTTGCTGTTAAAATTTAAAGTCATAAACATATTTATATAACAATTTAACTTTATTTTATCTATATATAAGTTTCTAATATACTATACAGATTAAAAACATTTAATAGAGATACTGAAATACAATAATAATCTCAAGTACGACCAAAACCTAAAGAAGGAAAGTCAAAAGGTGTCCATATAGAGAAGGGCCCCCAAAGGTTTGGGAGGACAACGGATAAAATGATGGGGGCACGTGACCTTTCATATTTATCTACCCAACTTGGGCACGTGTCGATTCCCCATTGCCCATTTTGCCACTTTGTCACAAACTAATATGATGGGCGCACGTGATATCTAGCCTTTACAAGGAATCCGAGCACGTGTCGATTCCCCATTGCCCATTTCCCCACTTTGTCACTTCCTTTTCAGTGTCGAACAAACTTTCTCTCCTAAATAAATTCGCACATATCCTTTTCTTCTCACACGGTTAGATTCGATCGGGACCTTTTTTTTTTTTTTTTTTTTTTTGGAAATTTATCATAGTTTGTATGATTTTGGTCTACGTTCTCTTACTCGAGATACTAATATAATGTTTGCCGACAAAAAAAAAGAAAGAATTATAGTGTTTTGGTAACTCTGAATCAAGAAGACATTAGTGATCCTAAGAAAATTAATGCAGATGAGAATAAACATAAAACAGTCTAAGACGGAAGCAGAAACAATGGAACAAACTACAAATACATAGAAAAACAGATATAGATAACCAAGTGGTGGTGGTCTAGTGACTTCCACACTTGAGGAAAAAATCGTCCTGTTGGTCTAGGGTATGGATGAATTCCCTTCAAACGTATATCTTAATTATGGCAAGAAATTAAACAAATTATGCTTCCTCCTGGTTGTGATGGCATGTTGGCTCGCTCAGAAAATGCTGATGTATCATGCTCCTTGTTTTTTTATCTTTAATTTTTTGGCAAAGAGCAATCTTATTAGGCGTTATTTGTAACACCTAAAATTTTCATTTAATGATATTTACTCTCTTAGCAAAAAAAGAAATTAAACTAATTTGTATGATCATCATATGTGTACTATGACTTTCTACATCATTTTATAGTAAAAGTTGGAGACAACTACATAAGATCGTAATGGATCAAAGACCGGCGCCAGTTGGATGGACTTGGGTCTAGATGTTTAACATAATATATTAGTACTAGGGATGTTAAAAATGGGTTTTTACCCGTCGGGTACCCGAAACCCGCATAAAATATTGAGCCCGTAGGCCTGCTTGTTTTGTTAAAAAAATCTGGGCTTAAAACGGGCGGGTTTTATTTACCCCGGGTTTTATTCGGGTTTACCCCATCGGGTAATGGGTACCCGTCGGGTTTTTGTTTTAGAAAAAAAAATTGTCTTTCATCCCTAAATTAATGCTAATTCCTACAATTTTCTTTTGTAATTTGTTATTAGGAATTGTGTTATTGATGAATAAAAGACTAATAACAAAACTATGTGAAATTAAATAAATGATAACTTCATGATATATTGATATAGATGATAATTTACATATATATAGTTTATCTTTGGGCAAAACTAGATGTAATAGTTTAATAAATATTTAAAAATATATTTATTTTATATTTTGATTTTTGATGAATAAAAATAAGTATTTAATGTAACAATTGAATTCAATATAAGGAAAAAAACAAATCATCAATTAAACTATACAAAAAGTCAAAAAAATAAAGAAAAATAAAATAAAATTCGGGTACCCGTGGGTACACCCGAAACCTACAGGTTTTTTTCGGGTTGTCCTATTCGGGTTTCGAGTGTTTCTGGGTTTTTCGAAAACGGGCTCAAAACAGACGGGCTCAAATCGGGCTCGGGTCGGGCTGGGTTTTTTTACCCACGGCAACATCCCTAATTAGTACCCATCAATTCAAATATGCACACTCCAAAATTAGTCGGTCCTTTAGACCTGAATCATCCGATTAAAAAAAAAAAAAAAAAAATTTATGGATCAAAGACTACCAAGGTACCATGCATGAAGTGATAAATGTTAACTGAGTATCAGTTTTGCCCTAAGCTCAACAAGCTAGCTAGTGTGTTAAGTCTCGATTTATAATTTTTTTTATGGTGTAGTGGTTGAGCTCTACACAACATTTAGCTTCATGATCTCAACTTTCAAGGTTTAGTCCTAATTTTACATATATTTATAAATTCTACAATTGTATTTATTAAACAATAAACAATATATGGAATATCATTAGACCTGATATCTCATGACCGGATTGAGATGCTTGGCGTATTTGCTTTCACATCATTGGGACGCGATCCTAAACTTCAAAATTAATAATGCATCTAATTAAAATATTTCAGATGCCACACTTTTTAAGATATATCACGGATATACTTTATAACCTTTATTGAATCAACCAAAAGAATGTAACAACGTTTGTCATAGAGTGTACATCAAAAGAGTTAGCTATTAAGAAAAAAACTCACGAATGGAATCAAAGAAGTCCTGCAAAGCAATCGTTGACTTTTTTTGAGGACGAGACATTCTTGGGACCGTACGTCTAGACTATTGGAGGAAATGGCGCCACACTTTGTAATTGTAATGGGAGGATTATTATGGGATGGTATGACAAACAGAATATGAACTTGGATTCATCTTAAATTACAAAATATTTTCATTAGTTTAATGATAAACCGATAAATATATAAATATATATATATATATATATGAATATTTTTGTTTTCATGTTTGTTTTGGGGTCACCTTTTAATATCCCTTGGTGTAAATATAATCATTCATTTCATACCATACGAATATGTATTGTTAGTTACCAAAACGTGGCAGCTTTCGTGGCCACACAAGAATTTCCTAATCAACTCCAAATACTCTCACATACCACCAAAAGATATATTGGATGTACAAAGTAACAAAAAAGGTTTTGGGGTCGTTTTGTTAAAGATGACATTTGTTGTGGGCTTTTTTGAAACGTGAGGTAATGGAAATCTAGTTTCCGGGAAATAAAAAGAGAAAAAATTAAATGCTATCTTTTGTGGTTGGAAGTGGATTATTCCATTTTCGGTAATTACAGTAATTACAGTAATACTATTTAATTTTAGTTTTGGTCCAACGGAAACATATCCACTATTGCTTCTTCTTCTTCCGATCGTCCTCCTCCCTACATTTCTGCTGATCCATGGAGTCGATTCACTGGAATAGTGTGGTAAACCCTAATTTCTCCTTAAATCAGCGTCTTCGGAGCAAAAACCGTGCTGTTCTTGATCGGAGAGATGCTCTTTTGCGGAGTCCACCCTCTCTCAACGCCGTGGAGTTGCGGCGGCGGGGCAGGACGTTCTCCGCTGTACGGATTTCTAAATTTTCCGTTACTGCGGCGGCGACGGATGTTGGTAGAAATTCTACGGACGCTGCGATAATGAAAACGGCGATGAACGAGGTGGAGAGAGGTCTCCGAGTAGGGAAATCGAGCACTGCGCTGGAGCAGCTAGATATTGAGCGAGGCGTTTGTGTGCCGTTCCGAAAGTATTCTCCGGAGACTGTATGATTGCCTCTGTAATTTTTTTTTTTTTTTTTTTTTTTTTTTTTTTTTTTTTTTTGTTTCTAGTTCGATTCACGAGTTAGTTTCAATCAATTTCATTTTTGTTTAGCTCTGTTAGAATTTGTTGAGTCACGTATTGAGCTGGTTAGACTTGTTCGTCTTCTTGGATTTGCTTAGTAGTGTCTTAGAAGGAATCGATGTGCTTGTAGATTGTTTGAATTGGAATTTACTGGTGTTTCTTTCTCAGGTGAGGAGTAAAGTGCTGGAATCAAGAGGATCAGTCGTCTCTCTTGTTTCAAGGGGTGTGGAGATTGTTTGGAATCTGGGCTTGTATTGGTCTACCTTAGTGTATGACTTTTTGGTTGGAAGAGATGAGGAAGTCGTCCCTTTTCGTGCTCGTCAGCTTAGGAACCTGTTGTGCAACTTGGGGCCTTCATTTATCAAAGCTGGACAAGTATGTGGATCCATATTTTTGTTATCAAATTTGTTAAACAATGGAATTAACCGGGTTCTCGAAGATTTCTTCTCTAATATCTATACATGGTGGGCAGGTTCTGGCAAATAGGCCTGATATCATCCGTGAAGACTACATGAACGAGCTCTGTATACTCCAAGATGATGTTCCTCCATTCCCTAACGAGGTAAAAATCTAATCATTTTGGTGGACGAAGATATTTTTCTTGTTATCATGTGCCATTTGTGTGGTGAAGCTAAGTGGTGAAAGACTTTGTAGGTTGCTTTCCAGATCATCGAGGAAGAATTAGGCCAACCTCTTGAGGCCCTATTTAGCAAGATTTCTTCACAAACAATAGCGGCTGCAAGCTTGGGCCAAGTTTATCGAGCTACTCTACGTGCCACTGGAGAAGATGTTGCTATCAAGGTTCTTCTAAATGGAATTTTTTATTATGGCTACAGAGTTTATCTTCTTCGAAAATTGTGATATTGATTACAGGCTTATCAAACTGAAACTGTTTTTAAGTTTGGGTTTGACATTTATTATTATTATGTATTTACAGGTTCAGAGACCACAGATAGAGCCCATAATTTACCGGGATCTCTTTCTATTCCGAACCCTTGCCTCATTTTTAAATGGCTTCAGTCTACAGAAACTGGGTTGCAACGCAGAGCTAATAGTTGATGAATTTGGAGAAAAGCTTTTGGAGGAGCTTGACTACACCTTGGTATCTCATATATGATATTACTGTCAATTTGACTCTTATGCGTTCTTTTTCTTTTGATAAGCTGAAATAATGAGTCTTTCTATAATCCCAGTTAACCTTAAGTTCTTGCTTACAGGAAGCCAGGAACATTGAAGACTTTCTGGAGAACTTCGAAGATGACCCCACTGTCAAAATTCCTCGAGTATACAAGAATCTCTGTGGTCCACGGGTTCTGGTAATGGAGTGGATTGATGGTATTCGGTGCACTGACCCACAGGTATGACTTTCAAATAGGGGCCAACTCAGTATAAATTCCTTTATACCCTCCCAAAAAGTCAAAAAGAAAATACACTCTGAGTGCTGACTCTTACTAATTGTACTCAGGCCATCAAGGATGCGGGAATTGATTTAAATGGATTCTTGACTGTTGGTGTGAGTGCTGCTCTAAGGCAGCTGTTGGAATTTGGATTGTTTCATGGAGATCCACATCCTGGAAATATCTTTGCAATGCAGGATGGGCGTATTGCTTATGTGGACTTTGGTAACGTTGCTGTATTGAGTCAGGTAATTTGAGTTTAATGGTTCTCACATCTTTATATTTAGACTTTGTCATTCATAGCCTAACTAAATCTTCTTTTTCTCAGCAAAACAAGCAAATTTTGATTGATGCTGTTGTTCATGCGGTTAATGAGGACTATGGGGAGATGGCAAATGATTTCACTAGGCTTGGATTCTTGGCCAAGGGTACCGACGTTTCTCCTATCGTTCCAGCTTTAGAAGCCATCTGGCAGAATTCTGCGGGGAAAGGACTCGCAGATTTCAATTTCCGAAGTGTTACAGGTACTTGATAAGTTGCTTTCCTCAAGCAATTTTGTTTTATTTACTGAGCACCCTTGGCACATCTGAAGAAATGGTGTCACGTTTTTGTTGCAGGCCAGTTCAACAAGCTTGTGTATGACTTTCCCATCCGTATCCCCGAGCGGTTTTCTCTTGTTATTCGTTCTCTGCTTACGCAGGAGGGTATATGTTTCACGCTGAAGCCTGATTTTAAATTTCTAGAGGTAAAGTCACGTTTATTCGTATGATTCTTCTTTTCAAATTTAGGATTAGCTGACACATAAATGTTGAGGTGAGCAGATACGAGCTATCAGTTCACTCTTATCCCCCTTCCCACACTAAATGCTGGCTTTTTTCTTTTCTAGGTTGCTTATCCATATGTAGCAAAACGGCTCCTAACAGATCCAAATCCTGCACTTCGGGAACGCCTGATACAGGTTACTTGATAATTCTGATTTAGTTTCATGAATGCCATGTTGAGTTGTTTTCCATATCAGCTAAAATCAGAGCTCTTGTTGCCACCGCCGTGTCAGGTTCTATTCAAAGATGGTGTGTTCCAATGGAAAAGGCTGGAAAACCTCTTATCACTTGCAAAGGAAAATGTCGCCAAAATGAGTAACAACCCTGCTCTACGAGTAAAGCGTGTGTAAGTAACTTAGTTTAATATAAGCATTGCTCCCAAACCTCACTGGATCCGGAAGCTTGAATTCTAAATCCTGTGTTTTGCTCTGAAAATTTTCAGAGAGAGTAAGCTTGACTTGACAGATACCATTAAGGACGGAGCTCGTCTTTTCCTCCTTGACGAAGGCATCCGCAGGAAACTTATTCTTGCACTCACAGAGGACTCGAAGCTTCACGTAGAAGAGGTTCATAGATCAAACCTCACCACAGTTACATCTGTATCACTTATTGGCCCGAATGACACTCTAAAGCAGTAAAATTACTTTTGTTCTTTCAGCTTGTGGACGTATACAGATTGGTTGAAGACGAATTAGATATTCCCACACTGGCCATGGAAGTAGTGCAAGGTAATAAAAAGAAAAAAACGCATTTGTTTTTTTTTTTCTTTTTCTTTCTTCCGCTTCATCTATCATTTAAATAACGAGGCTTTTGCACCAATAAAGTCATATGGAGAGATGAGACTATCGCTGATATGCAATTTTAACATAACAAGACTTGAAAGCAACTGTTTTTCTCTTGAAAGGCTTTAGAGATTTACAACTCTTTTTCGGTAATCTGATCTGTTAGAATTTCTTCAGTATCCCAAGTGTGCATCGATAACTGAACATGGGATTCTCGTATGATCCTGTAAAGATGAGAATCTTGTGCAATTGATTTAGTATGATTTTGAAAATCCCGTTCCTTTTGTTTTGAATGCAGATCTACCGAATGTTTTTCGAGATTTCGTGCTGTCATGGAGTAACTCAGTTTTATCGGACAGATGATGAATCAATCGGCTTTCACCTTTTTAGGGATCTTTAAAAGAGGAAAGAGGTAATATTGAGGGAGTAGATGAGAGAAAAGCGTAGATTAAAACAGTTTTAATCTTCGGTGAATATATGTTGTTAATTAACACCATAATACATGCATACATACATGTAATTATATAAAAAGCACACACAAACTTCACTTGTTGCTCTTTTAACGTTGTCTAATGTAGTTGGATATCTAACATTAATCGACATCATCAAATCAAAGCTGTTAGTGTTAGCACAATACTGATTTACAATCTGACTCGAAATAATTGTTATGTGTCTTGCATGCCGTATTTTCTCACTTTATGGCAGGGAACTATAAATTGGACCCATGAGCTTGATTTATGCATTGGCCCCTCAATTCTGCTCCTTTGTGTGTGTGTGTGTGTGTATGTGTATGATTCCAGTATCCACTACCCCAATGTCATTTTCTTGTTTGGATATATGTAAAATTCTTAAACTCTTTGGTTCTAGTAAAGTATATGAATCACATAAGAATGAATCTTATTCCGGGATACAATATTCTCACCAAAGTATCTTCAGTGCCATCTGGTTCAATGAATGGAATATTATATGTTTTTTTTTTCTACAGAATATAAGTATAAGTTACAAAATATCATAATTTACGACGTGATGTAAAAAAAAAAAAAAAAAAAAAAAACTATATTCTACGTTATTTAATTTCTTATCTATTCAACTTTTCTAGATGGTTTGACCCCGTGTCAAATTTTTTCCTTTCCGATTATATAAATGGTTTAGGTTACAATTTTCTTTTGACAAAAATTTCAATTGGCGCCAAAATCGCAGAATACGAGGGAGAGACTACACAGTACACACAGTAAAGGGCGAAAAGAAACCTTTAGAGAGCGATTCCATTTCCTAAGCTATGCAAGCCAAAATCAATTCTTTCTTCAAACCCTCTTCTTCTTCCTCTTTTATCGTCGCCGACACAGACGATGGTTTAGCCGCCTGGGAGAAAAATCGGAACGTCATCGTCAACACCTACGAGCGTCGATCTGCGATACCCCATAGGTATATCTATCAATCGACTGTTTTCTACATTTATTTGTCTTCTTCAGAGTAAGCGTCTAGAGATTTCATTAGGTTCATAAAAGAATCGAAATGGGCAACTCTTAAATTTGGATGTTTTCTTAAAGCAAGCCCTGTGTTAAGTGTTTCTCTTGATTTTTGGGTATTTCAGAAGTGAAGTGCTTAAGGATAATCCTCTGAAGAAAGGATCTTCTTCTGCTTCTAAAAATCTGAACAAGAAGCGCAATTATACCCAGTTCTACTTAGAGTTGGGCCAATCTGATTTTCTTCTCAGACATTGCACAGAATGTGGAGTAAAGTATGCTCCTGGAGATGAATCAGATGAGAAGAATCATCAAAGTTTTCACAAATACTATATGAATGGAATCCCTTTTAAGGTTAGGATGCTTATCACTGTATGCTCAAGGTAGATATATGTTTCTTTGATTATTGTTTAAGTGTTGTTTTTTTTAAATGGTCTCAGGGTTGGCAGAACGAGAGAGCCTTTACTGCGCCTTCTTTCAACAAGAGCCGCATTGTTATGGTATTGGAAACTGATCCTCCTCCACACAGAAACAAGGTTCGTTTTTTTCACTATTTAACTTGAGCTGTTTATGGTCCTGGTTCTTCATTTAGAGAATCTAAACGAGGTGTCTTTTGCAATTGCAGGTGCAAGAGGTTGTGAAAATGATGGAGGCTGAGTTTGGTGAGGATTGGATACTTCACCAACATTGTAAGGTATGAGCCTGTGTTCACCTCTTAACATACATTTTCGGATAAATTCCATAGCTCATGAGTGATTTTAAGTATTTGTTCATTTGTATCTGATACAACTTGTTGGGAAGCATGGCGAATACTTGCTCTACTTTAGTCGACTTAAGAAGAGGAAAACTTCGACTTAGTGTGATAACCTCCATGTCTATGACTAGCATTGAAATCACTTAACAAAGTTGATTGTGCGAAAATAAGAGTTTCATTTCTTTGATATCTTCAGATGACATTATTCAGTTAATTCACAAGAAAGATGATATAACCTCTAATTACTTTCTCAGCTGTTTCAAGAACTACCTTGTTTTGTGTAGGTTTATCTATTCGTTTCCTCTCAGAGGATCTCCGGATGTCTAGTTGCAGAACCAATTAAGGAAGCTTTTAAGCTCATAGCTCCTCCTGATGATGAAAGACAGTTGAAGAAAGAGAGCTCCTCCTCGCCTTCAACCTCTATTCAGTTTGGAAACATTGTGTTACATAGAGAAGTATCAAAAAGATGTCGAGCATCAGATGAAAGAGTAGATCATGGACCAATTGTATGTGAAAAAGAATCCAAACCATCTGTTTGTGGAATTAGAGCGATTTGGGTCTCACCTTCTAACAGAAGGAAAGGCATAGCAACACTGTTACTCGATACTGCAAGGTAAAGAACTCGAACAACCAACTTAAAAACCATTGTCATGGTGAACATTCATACATTATGGTGACATTTTTGTTTGTATAAAACGCAGGGGAAGCTTTTGCAACGATGGATGCAGGTTGGAGAAATCTCAGTTAGCATTTTCACAACCAAGCTCCATTGGAAGATCCTTTGGATCTAATTATTTTGGAACTTCTTCATTCTTAGTATACAAAGCACAGCTAGCTGATACACACTTTTCTAACACAGCATAGATTTCATCACAACCATCATCTTCATTGTTACTCTTTTTGTCTGTCTTTACATAATAGAAGTCTTGTGTAGAATTTGAAGTTGTTTTGAGAAATGAATATTCAGTATTTTATATCATTCAAATTTCAAGTGGCTAAGGTATGAGATCATATGTTGTATGGTTCCACAATAAAAGTGATCTCATAAAGAGTAAAGTTACAACCAGTATAGAACATATTTATGTATCTATGGATAACAGATAGAAAAACAATATGTTCCATGGACAGGATCTAAAGAGACGAGGTCCAATAATATGTAGGTAGAACCAAATGAGAATGATTAATATGGCCTTAAGTTGGCCCAATTAGAGCCGAAGAGTAAATAATATGAAGCAGCCCAACTCCAAAGAAGCAAGCAATGATCACCTTTTCTTTTTTATTCTTTGCAAAAAGTCAAATATACAAAACTTGTATTTTTTAATCCTTAACAAAAATTTCCATACTTGGATTCTTTAACCCAAACAAAGCCAAGAAAATCAAAATAAAAACGATTCAAATTAGTCAAAGCTTTTTTTCCAATATTAAATGCAAATCATATTCCTATGGAGAGTAATGGGAAAACTTGATATATATATATATATATATATATTTTTTTTTTGGTTCAACATGGGAAAACTAGTATTAGTCTACTATATTTCATTATTATTACTTTATTACCTAAAAGTAAAAGTCGTCAGAATTTATAATAATATGAAAATGGATAATAATGTATTGAAAAGGTAAAAATAGTTATTGGGGATAGAGAGAGAGGAGAGATAAAAGAGGAGGTTTTCCCTACCAACTGCGAAACACTATCCCCACAAGCAAACCCCATCATCTCCTTCTTCAACATCCTTGTTCCTACTTTCAATCTCAGGTCTGCTTCCATTTCCTTCTCTCTTCGATTCTCTTTCTTCAACCTTTTTATTCTTCGATTTGCTTGCTTTACTGAGTTTCCAATTCCGTTATTCTGGATCCGTTTATAACTTTGCTAGGGTTCTGCTGCGATCGCTTTTCTCTCTCTCTTTTTTTTTTTGAATTATTTGATTGTTAAATCCGATTCGATTCTCATTTCTTTCACTCGCTTTTGTGTTTTCTTCGTGTTTTCACCAGCGGCTGATCAATTTTGGTTTTTAAGTTTTATGAGTCTCCATCGAATTGTATTGCATTCTTATTTACAGATTTGAGTTTTTGTAGATGCTTTATCAATCTCTTTTAAATGCATGTTCAGCTACATCAAAGGAACCTTATCCACTAAAAATGATCTCTTCTTCCACAAGGGGTTTTTGATTATACAAACTGAGAGTTCCTGATAAGTTGGAAATAATTCATTTGCGAGAATCTATTAGATGGCGCTGGAACGTGTTTGTGAAAACCGGCTTCAAGCAAAGTCCTTTTGTAGCCAAGAGTTTCAGTTGACGATCAATTGGGATGATTTAAACTGTCCCATTTGTTTAGACTTCCCTCACAATGGTGTGCTTCTTCAGTGTTCATCTTACGAAAATGGTTGCCGTGCTTTTGTCTGCAATACAGATCATCTTCATTCTAACTGTTTGGACCGTTTCATTAGCGCCTGTGGTACAGAATCACCTCCTGCTCCTGATGAACCTCCTTCTAAGGTTTTAGAAGAGAGTTGCAAACCGGTGTGTCCACTGTGTAGAGGAGAAGTTTCTGGCTGGCTTGTTGTTGATGAAGCTCGTGTTCGTCTTGATGAGAAAAAACGTTGCTGTGAGGAAGATACTTGTAGATTTATGGGTACTTATATGGAGCTTCGCCAACATGCTCAGTCAGAACATCCAGATTCTCGTCCTTCAGAGATTGATCCTGCGCGGAAGCTTGATTGGGAAAATTTCCAGCAGTCGTCTGAAATCATCGACGTGTTGAGCACAATTCACTCGGAAGTTCCAAGAGGAGTGGTTTTAGGGGACTATGTGATCGAATATGGAGATGATGACACAGGAGATGAATTTGAGGATGTTCCTAGCAATGAAGGAAACTGGTGGACCTCTTGTATTCTCTATAAAATGTTTGATAATATAAGGAATGCTAGGAATCGAAGAAGATCAAGAATGGGCCAGAGCAGGAGAGGTAGTCGCCGCTCTAGCTATGATAACTCCAACTCTGATGACAGCTCAGTAGCATCCATAGAGTTCCCAGAGTACAGAGTAGATGATATCGATGATGAGTTCATCAGCACAAGTGGAACTAACAGAAGTAGCGCTATGCATCAAAGGTCAGAATCATCTTCACACCACTATTTTGGTATTTTTGCGGTCTGTATAGATATATACATTCTTACCTTCCATAGTTTGTAATTATTCTGCATTGATATTAGAGGCTTAGTGGTGAGCCAGGTTAATTGCACCTTATGGAATGAATGATGAATTAGCTTATCATGTCTCATTGTTTTGTGATATATCTGGCATAGTGCCTCGGGGTCTTGACCTGGTTTAGTAGCTTTCTATATATGATGGTTACATTATAGACACTGCTTGATGCCATATTCTATCGGTTTTACAGTTCAAGAAGGCGTCGATCTCGCTTCTATGAAAATTAGGTAACTTGCTTTTTCTACGCTTTCGGTTGTATCCTCTTAAAGGTTTGCTCTTACATGGTTTCTCTTCGTATTTCTTGTTTTCTATCTTTCTCAGTCAGTTGGAAATTGAAGCGAATCAAATGAAGCAGACCAGCCTATTCGTAGCCAGTGTTCTTGGTTTTGGACCTCTCTCTTATTTTTCTTTTTGTCCACATATAAATTTTATTTTTAGGTTTGTCCTTGTACAAAAACAGCTAAACAAAAAAGGTTTTTTTTTTTTTTGATATTGTACCCTTTGTCGTTGTCTCTTCTTAATTTTACATGCATCTCTGAACAATGTAGATATTGAGAGACGTAAATCAGAAGTCAACGTTCGTGCAGTTATTTTAACTTTACTATTCCAGTGAACGTGTAACCGAAATATTATGTTTAAAAGCTTATTCTTATTACCAAGTACCAACATAACCTGGTCAAAGTAGAATCATCATCATACAATCAAACACTGAGCATAAGTAGAACAAACTCAGAAACTAATATGGGACGTTATTGGGCAAGTTTCTTATGACATTACTCTTCATTCCGATCTTGGTGCGCATCGTCTCGCCTCTCTTGTTCATCTCCTTAAGAGCTTTCATCTTCACTGTGTCCTCTTTTGACGGCACCGTCTTCAGACCCATGCTTTTGTACCTTCATTTACCATTTGTGGGAATAGCCTTCGTTAAGATTAACTTGATGATTCTCTAGTTAAATTAGGTTCGAGACAAACCTTGAAGATAGAGAGGCAACAATGTGGCTGCTGTCTTGAGAAGTTGGGCGTGGCTTCTGTCTGTAGTAACGCATGAATTCACGGGACCCAAGAGTTCTAGACGTTGTTGTGTTCTCAGATCTCCCGGTGATCACGAGCTCAGAACCCCCAACGAGTTCTACAGTGTTGTCAGTTTCACCGGATACAACTACCTGCGTTCCAGCTTCATCAACATAGCTGCTCCATATAAACATTCCCAATGAAGGTGCATTAAGATTTGGCATAATAAAAGTAACAGAGGTGTGACCAATAATAACTACAGGATTAGAAGATAGTTGAAACCTGCTGCTGTAGTCATAGAACTCTTCTAGTTCAGCATCTTCATCATCATCACAATCACCATAATGCAATTTGCAATGACTCTTTGCTTCCATATGCTTTCTTACAGCTTCTAAGCTGCTGAATGGACGGCAAAGCTCATTGCAGTACAGACACAGGAAGTCTCTCTTGACCTGAATGATGAGCCATGTATAAGTAAACGGGAGTAAAAAAACTAAAAGCTATACAACAATGAATGCTAAATTGATAAGTCCGAACCTTAAGACCAAGGTAGGTGAGAAGCCCTTCAGGATCCTTCAGATACTCAATATCAGGAATGAAGAAACCATGATGCTTATGCATGTGAACCATACAGCTCTCCAAGGTCTTATGTTTTTTGTCACACATCAAGCAGCAGGTTGGATCCAGCTCAAACTTGTCTGCATCATCTTCATCCATATCTTCAACAGATACTGACTCATTTACATTCAACTTGGACAAAGAATCCGAGGCTTCAGCATCCAATTCCTCGTCTGAATCAACCTCCACCCATTCACCATCACTATCTTCATCAATCGAACCCCTGTGTTGAACACGGCGAGGAAGCGGCCTGATTATGGCTTTATCCTCCTCTCCGTTGTTTGCTGTCCCTTGTGAAACCCGCAAAACATGGCTCCGGGACTGAAGATGCTGCTCATGAGCTTTAGAACTCCTGTAACCCTTACCACAGATTCCACAAGTATAAAGCATGGGAGCTTCATTTGATTTACTTTTCTCCTGATCAAGAGCAGACTGTCTAGCCTCAAACAACGCTTCCGTAACTCCAGGAACTCCAGCCACCTAACAGTTCCAATGTATTCATAAATTCAAAGCTTCAAATGCGTACAAGCAACCAAAATCTATAAACTCTATAATCAAAAAATCTATGAACTCTATATCAAGGATTCAAAAACCATATCAACTCTATAGATGATCTTATCTAGCAAGGTAGGCGAAGCAAGAACGATTCTACAACCTTAGAACATATCATTTCTGATAGAAAATGAAAAAGTTTGTTTCTCAGATATTTTTCATCTCAAATAATTTCTAATTCGATTGAGAAAATGAAGAGAAAAAAACCTTGCGCTTGAGATTGTAGCGGTGCCAATCGGACTTGTAATGAAGCTTTCGCTCTGCTTCGTCTTCGAACTCCATGTTACAGGCGTTACATGTTAAACCCGGCATCTCTACCTCAATCTCAATCTCGATCACGATCACGATCACGATCCAATTCAAGAAATGGAGAAATCAGAGAAGGATTTGTTATTATTATTATATGTGCTCGTAGGTGGATAGACGAAAGGGCGAAATGAATGATTGTGTTTGTCTATAAAGCGTCCATTGTTTACCATCAAGGCGCCGATTTTAGAACCGATCGGGTCTGTTTTTGACCCGATTTAAATATAGCTCATTTGTAATTTCAGTGGCCCAATAGTTTCTTTTTTACTTTTGTCGCGAGTGGCCCATTATTTAAGCTTGTTACTTGATTAACTGACCACAGTGGAAAAAAACTAAGTACAAGTAGGTGCAAAAAAACTGATGATTTAAATAAAACTAACTCTACGTAGAAGAACTGATTAATATCTTCGTTAAATTTTACTTTTGAAATTCAGATCTCTTTGATTTTCGAATTTTTTTATTTTTTCAAATCTATGTATACTACATTTTATGATATCAAAAAAACACATGTAATATTGTTTAAAATATGAAAACAGAATCTAATACATTATATTATACAATTTACAAAAATTGTGAACTCGATGTTTTGCTTTTGTCTAAATTTATTAGTGGAAACAAATTTCAACCGCAGACCTGTAATTTAGGAAACCAACCTTCACTTCCAAAACAAAACAAAAAAAAACATTACGAAAAGAAAAAAAAAAAGAAGAAGAAAAAAAAGAGAGGAACAAGTAGACGACAAATAACGAGAAATTGTCTATTTTCCTTAAAACTTCATAATTTCATTCAACGAACTCTTCCTCTTCCTTTCACCATGGATTCCGTCGCCGGTTACGCCGGAGCACGACAGCCTCGATCCGGAGGCAAGATTCTTCGACAACGTCGGTCCGCCGCCGTCAGGACGCCGTATGACCGCCCCTCTCCGAGATTCCGAGATCCTCCACAGCAAAACCCTAGTTGGATCTCCAGGCTCGTTTACAAACCTGCCAGCGTAATTGCCTCCGGCGCCGGAAAATTCATTTCTTCCGTCGTCTTCTCGGAATCTTCTTCTTCTTCTTCCGAGGACGAGGATTCATCTTCAGGTATGTAGAATTAATTTGAGTTTTGATAGGATTAATTTGTGGTATCGGGTTTGAAAAAAATTTGATTTTTGGTTTTATTTCAAATGTGAATTTGATTTAAAGCTTATCTTTTTTTGTATTTCCTTTAATATGTGGGACTTAATAGCAGTTAAGCATTGGTGAAGTACTATTACTCTATTTATTTAGGTTACTTCTGAAGCTATAAACTTGATATTAACTCTGAAGTTCTGATCTTTTTTCATTTACGGATTCAATTAGGTTCGACCTGTTCGCCTTCTTGGTTTGCATTATAATGTAGTCCTGGATTGAGAAAAACCGGCCAGCTTTGGGTCTTATTCTTTCAAAGTAGCGTTTTTTATGTTCTCCTCCGTGTTTTCAGATATTGATGGTGATGAGAATGTTGAGAAGAACATTACCGATTTTACTGAAGACGAGACAATGGTAGAGTTGCTAACCACCTTTGCTATTGCCAATGTAGTCCTATGATCTTTGTTCGAATTCATTGTTCACAGAATTGATTCAGCTTTATTGTGGATTTTGGTGTTGCTATAGATTTTATTATGAATGGTGTGTATGTGTGTGAATGGCATTCTGATCCTGATTACGTAGCAGTAAAGTTCATGAAGCTAACACTTTTTCAACATAGTATTTTGATGAGCATGAATTCAGTTTATGTGAGGGTGAATTTGATGTGTGTTTTTGTGAACAGGACCTTCTGAATGACCAGCAACCAACTATCCAGCGACTCAGTTCTAAGCGTGTAATCGAACAGCTTCTCATGCAAGAAACATTTGCAAGGTATTTCTCGATGTCTGCCTTTCTAGACATCATAAGTAGCGCTCTCTTCCACCTGTATTATTATTCACATCTCTTGGCTTAAAGAAGTTTTGTGATATTTATTAAGTGACCAAATCTAAGCTGATGTTATATTCAGCTAAACCATTGATGTGTATGTTGTTTCAGGGAAGAGGGTGATAGATTAATAGATATCATCAAGGCTAGGGTTGTAGATCATCTCAGTGTTCCCACTGCTGATGATGGGAGGCATACTGACAATGGATTGACAAGTGGTATGTAACTGATGGTAGACTGTGCAAGCAGACTGGATCAGTCTTATGTGATAACATTTTCTCGCTTTTCTTTCTAGATGTGAATGTTGGTGAAATGTCCAATAAAGCTGTCATGGAAGCAAGAAAATGGTTGGAGGAGAAGAAATCAGGATCAAGTTCAAAGTATAAAGTAAGTTCTGGAAACTCGCTTCTTAACTGTTCAATATTGCTGTAGGTATGTGGTTTTTTGTTATATCTCGTCTCTGTGCTCTGACCCATTGTTAGCTGGCATCTTCTGTTTTGGTAAAATCCAATATTTGATTTGATTGTTCTACACTACTCTATCTAATCAGCAGCGTAGAGCCCTCTTGCAAAAGTACGTTGTTAAGTAATTTAAGTGTGACCATTTGGCGACATTACTCCTGAAATTTCCTGATTAAAAATTACCTTTTTTGCTTAAAATGCAATAGATCCATATTGTTTCTCGTTCTTTTGAGAGGATGAAGACCATATGCTCGCAAAAAATTGTTCATCTTCTGATAGCTTCTCTTCACCGTATTCTGCCATTTGTAGTTTCTTTTCTATTGAGCTTTAGATAATGTTCACCACTCAGCCATTGGTTTCACTCTCCAGGCAACTGCAGACGGTGCTGGATCGCCTGTGGATGTGGCCAAGTCATACATGCGAGCTCGTCTGCCATGGGGATCTCCGGCTGTGAACAGTTCAGAGTTTCGATCACCATCATCAGCAGGAATGCAATTTCTTAAAGAAGGGACACCCTTTTCTTATAGTGCTGGAAACTTTTCCTCGTCCAAGGTTAGAACTTTAAGTTTTCCAATATATATGGAGTGCAATGCATACTTTTCTTATTGTCAATTGTTGTTTGAAAGTCTGAAGTTGTTTCATCTTTCTTTTTGAGAAAAATATCTCTGTTTAACTTCTATTGTTTATGTTAATCACGAGGCATTTGTAGGACACTGTTTCCAGTTTTTCAAAAAGCAAAGTTGCCATTATGTACTCCTAATGGCTCTCTCAAATTTATCGGTATTCATTCTGACATTTGATACCAATATGCAGCTGAAAAGGAAATCCGGTTCTAATCAGTCATGGAATATTCAAGATGAAATTCGAAAAGTCAGAGCTAAAGCAACAGAGGAAATGCTTAAAAGTCCTAGTAGTGTAGCCTCTTTGGAACATAAACAAAGCCCCTATGTTTTTGCGACTGATATGCTCAAAGGAAATGCTGCGTCGTGGAATGCTGATGGAGGTGTTCAAGGTGTTTTTTTATTCTTTATTCACATGAGGAAGAAGTTTTTCAGTAATAGACAACATGAGATGAAGCTGAAAGTATTTTCCATTCTGGTTACATGTAGTAACTCTTCCTTTTTTTGTTCTTTCAGCTGTACGGAATGAACAAAGCGGGGTTTTACCAAATTCAGCCATTCCTACCTCTGAACAAAATAAGGTATCAAGCACTCTTTAGACTATGTGTCCTATACCAAGGAGAAAGTCCAATATTTTTTTATTTTTTGTTACCTTGTGTCTTTATCTTGAGTGTAGACTACGGAAGCTAATGAAGCCGATGAAGAAACAGGAGTTTTACACACTAGATCTCGTTAGTTTTTCCCTTGATCCTTTCTTTGTTTCACTCTCTCATCTTCGATTTTATACACACTGTCTCATGGATTTAATGTTTTCTGCTTAGATGGAGTTGTTTTGGACGAGACATTTGCCTCTACCCAAGGAGTCAAGCCATCTGGAGATACAAATACCGCTCCTCAAAGGTTCTTTTTACTGTGCTAATCCTGTCAGCAAGAATTGTACCTTGTTTCTTCTTGACAGATCCCCTTTTAGTATATCAATCTTCTAAAGTTTCTAAAACTATATTCGACAGTGGAACTGGTGTAGATGACTTGAGTGATCATGTTGACGACTTCCTCCAACCTAGCTCGAGTATTGGAGACCCCACAAATGGTAACACTTTTGGTTACTAAATTCCTTTGGTGTTTGATGATGTTTAGTTGGGTTCTCATTATTTACTTGGGCTCCTACTAATGCAGCTGTCTTGGCTCTTGGGGCAACTTTGGATCCAACTGGGAACTTTTGTATCCCAAAAGATGTGTTTGAGACATCGAAAGAAGCTGACGAGACAGGAGCAGCACATCCGACTTCTAATGGTTTCCCATCTTCATCAACTAGGTGAAAAAAGCTCTTTTCAAAAAAATAGACCCCTTTGTATGGCTTAGTTTGGCATAAGATGGCATTACTTCCAACTAAGCAAAGCCTTGCTTTTTTTCAGTTCACCAGTGGCTGTGGAAGGCCAAACAAAACCCAAACCACGAGAAGAAACCGAGGCTTCTCAGCCTATAGCTGAAACTCCTGGTGATGATAGCACAGTAGGGAATGGCTTGGATGGTGCGATTAATAATGAAAACAATGAGAGCGACTCAAGCGCGTCACATAACAGTTCAAGCACGCATGAAGAAGAGTGGCTCCCAGGAGACCAGTCTCTACCAAACTCAAACTCAGCAAGTAGTAGCCCGGGTACTACCAAGGTGTTGGCATACAGCAGAAGAGGAAGAGGGCGAGGTAGAGGAAGAGGCCGAGGAGGTCGAGGCAAAGGACGGGGCAAATAAACTCTGTAAGAAGAGCTGTACACAGCAAACCCAATGCAGTAGGAGAGTATAATGAGGTAGGAGGATTATGTGACATCTCTTTTAGATATGAATCCAACTCTGTTTGTGTTTGGTCTTTGTCACTTTTTAGGTTTTCCTGTAGTATTTTGAGTTAGGAGGATTCGTCTTCTGGAGTTGTGTCGAATTGTTGTCTCTGTTATTCTGAATGTTTATGTTGTAAGTTTGAAGCTTGGTTTGGTTCCAGCTGACATAGCTTTTGTAGTTTGCAGTTTCCATATTGAACTCCTTTTCTTTGTTCAATGCCAAATTTAAAAAATTTTACTTGACCAAAAAGCCAACAACACCCATTTTTTTTTTTGGGGGAAAATCCCAAGCACTGCACACTAACACTCATCTTGTAAAATTGTTATTTGTGTCAAATTTACAAATTCGGACATGATCCGTTATTATTACCTAGTTTTCGGGACAAGATGAGAGAACATTGCAAGATGAATAATTTCTTAATATCAATTTAATCCAAATTAGCAAAGACAAACGAGCAACAAACCCAATAAGCAAACTCTATCAAGAGAGAGAAAGAATAATAATAATACAGTGAAAAAAAAAAAAAAAAAGAAGAAGAAAATCCAATAAACAGCGATCGAAGCTATAAACACAGAAGAGCGAACATTCAAATCTGAAAGCAGTAAGAAGATTTAATCGAAGCGAAGCAGAAGAGTAGTAAGGAGCCCAGGCGAGAAAAAAAAATCATTGGGTTGGTCGGAACTCTGGGAAGTTACTTGTTTTCTGTTTTGTCTGAATTCTGGTCAATCTGTTTTTGCTCAAAAATCAATCAATCTTGCAACACACTTGTTTTGCTGCTTACAAGCTTGGGTCCCGCTTCTCATTGCCCGCTTCCTCCATCTTTCAATTCGAATTTCATCTTCTTCTCTTTTTTTTTCCGGCAATTCGAATCTGTTTGCTCTGTTCTCAAGCTCGAATCATCTTCCAACTCCACTGATCTCGATTTGCTCCAGCTACTGAAATTTCGGGAATTCTCAAGTTCTTAGCTTCCGAATTGGGCGTGGAAAGAAAATGCTGGTGATTCTTAGTTCTGAGGGGCATGCTTTGGTAACTCCAAGCTAGGGTTTGTAATATATATACTGAATCAGCTGAGATTGAGTTTTAAGCTTCTTGGTGTTAGCTGGCCATTAGATAATGATATCTAGGTTTTTGGTTTTGAGAAGATGAGATTTGTATGCCTCTTAGATTTACGAGTTCTGTGTCAGCTAAGTTCTTGAAATGCTACTGGAGTTGTCTCAAGGATAACTTGAAGCTTAGTGGGTGCAATTTGTGCACTCCTCTTAACCGTTTCATCTAGTTTCTGGTTAGAAGAAGAAGCACAAACAAGTATGCAACGTCTTCAAGATCCCAGGACTGATCTAGCTGAACTGAAAGTGCATATTGTGAAGAAGATTGGGGTTGAAAGATCTAGAAGGTATTTTTATTACTTGGGTAGGTTTCTGAGTGAGAAGCTTACTAAGAGTGAGTTTGATAAGTCATGTTACCGTCTTTTGGGGAGAGAGAATCTTCCTCTACACAACAAGTTGATTCGCTCCATCTTGAGAAATGCATCTCTGGCTAAATCCCCACCACCACTTCATAAAACCAGCCACCCTGGCAAATCTTTGGTGCTTGGCGGTGAAGATATACCTGAACAAAGCGGATCTCTAGTCCCTAACCATAGTAGGAATGATCCTGTTTGGTCAAATGGGGTGTTAGCCAAGGTTAGGTCTGGAACATGTGACAGGACTATCAGAGATAGTAGGCCTAGTCCACTTGGGCCAAACGGGAAGGTTGAAAGTATGCTGCATCAGCCACTTTGTAGAGAAGACAAAGGCGGTAATAGGAGCACGGAGAACAGGGATTTGGGTCCTTTTGCTTATCAAAGATCAGGTCGAGATGCTGATGAAAGAGGCGGCGCATCTCTTTGTCCTGCTGAAAAAATGAGGATACCGGATAAAGGTCAGGTCGCAACTCAAGTTAGCAGAGATGATGAAGCCCAAGAGGAGCGTGGTAGATTGATTCTTGCACCTCTAGGGATTCCATTTTGCTCAGCTAGTGTCGGTGGGGCCCGCAGAACAGTTCCATTCTCGACCAGGGCTGACTTTATCAGTTGCTATGACAGTGGTGGATTATCAGACACAGAGATGCTGAGAAAGCGGATGGAGAATATTGCAGTAGCACATGGTCTTGGAGGGGTTTCAGCGGAGTGTCCTAGTATGTTAAATAACATGCTGGACGTGTACCTGAAGAAACTGATCAAATCATGCGTTGATTTGGCTGGAGCTCGGTTCATGAATGGAATGTCCGGAAAACAAAGTTTAGACAAACTGCAGAGCCAAGAAGAGATTGTAAATGGGGTTCGGCCGAGTAATAGTTTGCACATACAAACTAGCAACCAACCATCTGACATAACACAAGAACTGCATTCACTTTCTCTGCTTGATTTTAGAGTTGCAATGGAGTTAAATCCGCAACAACTTGGCGAAGACTGGCCATTGGTTCGGGAGAGAGTTTTCATGCGTTCATTCCAGGAACGAGAAGAGGTGTAAAAGAAAATGTTTGGCATGTTGGATGCTGCAAATTGTCTAAGTAAGCTGAGCTGGTTAAAAAAACTGGCCACTGGTTTTGGTAGCAAACCGATTCTTAACTGTTGCATCGCATGATGGACCTGATGGCTGAAAGACACCGCTATGTCCTGCAGCTGCAGACTCGGGGCAGGTTAGTAGATATTTATAAATGCAGCTTAGCCCGAAGAACCTTATTTGAATATAAATGAATTTGTGTTGTAGTAAGATCAGTAGTAATTTGGTCATCCCAGCGAGTTTGAAGCTTTGTGTGTAACACGCAGGCTGATAAGGGATTCAAGAGCAAGTTTTGGCGGAGATACTGTGTGTTATAGGCAGGAGAAAGGTACAAACAATCATGTAATAGCTGCAATACTGCTCTGTATGTAACATAGTCTTAGAATTGTTTTAGAATTAATATCTTGAAGACACATTGACATCACCTTTACATATTTACATTTACATTTTTGTTTTCTCATTTCAATGAAAAAGTTATTTTCGAAGTCAATGAGTTGCCTCATTTTTACATTCTATTGGTGGTTTACTTGCCCGTTTCTTTTGCCCAACAAGGTATTGACATCAATTAGAAACTGTTTTAGATGATCCTGCCAAGTAATAATTTTCGCTATGGAGATTCATGAAATGCAGATGCTAAATCCCTTGATGATTCTGCTTTCAGCATCTCATCCGATCCAACTTTAATAGTTGGTCTCTTTTGTTGGAAACCTTTGGCTCTCACTTGGATGCAAATTGAACCTGGATCATGTTTCTGCTGGTAGAGTTGGGATACACAAAGTTGAATTCCTTGTTTATTTGAACCAAAACTCTATCTTCTGGCAAGTCTGAAGTTCATATTCATTGAACAAAATGCTTTAAGATTAGTTGAATGTTTCCATTTTTCTGGTGAGTTCTTCATCTTCTCTCTTGTACTTTTGAACTTGTGTCGCGGTGAAGACGCTTGTCAATTTACTTAAAAAAGGTTTTTCTGCAGTTCCATCACATCCTGATGAGAAGATATGTTTTGTCTTGCTTTCTAACATATATGCTGATGCTGGGATGTGGGAGATAATGAATTGTGTGAGACACAAAATGGGCATCAAAGAATATAGAAAATCCATGAGATAGTTACTTAGGCATTTTCCCAAATCCAAGCTTAAACTTTCTGCAATCAACCGGAAACGGAAAAGCGTGAAGATGAAGATGGTTGATGAGAGATTAGAGTTGTACGAGCTGGTTGCTGCTGGGGGTCATAAAGGTGCGTTGATACTCTCTTACAAGGATCGCACTTATCCAAAGCTATGCAAGACACACAAAAGAACGTGTGATAAAGCTAGCAATTTGGAATATTGGGAAAATCGAATACTTAAAAATCTTAGATAATATCTCTGCAAATTGTGAGAACGCAGTTTGATCAATCTCTTTCCTATTCTCATGTAAAGAAAGCTTTCAGTTATCTGAGAAAGTTTGGTTTGAACATACCTGAGACCACAGAAGGGTTAGTACTTCAGTCTATGATTGGTCGCAGTTGTGATTTCGGAATCTCACAATGAGCAAAGAAATGCCTCTGGTGATCGGCTCCAATGATTTGCATTGCTTTAGCCTTTAGGTAACACTCAATATACATTCTCAGTTCCCTGAACATATCCAGGTAATCCCATCTGCTCATATATCTCATCAATTAACAAGTAAACCTCATCTGAAGCTGAGTGAGACTTATCAGCTGCAGCAAACATATGGACTTGTTTCTCTATCTCAATCGAACTTGTCCCAGGACATATCTTTTCTATACCCAACTCTCTCATCCTTCCCCTAACCTCTGCAACATCTCTCCACCTTTTTTCTTCTGCATACATGCTAATTAAAAGGAAATAATACCCACTATTCCTTGGCTCCAAAACCATCAGTTTGTTAAACGCTATCTCAGCTATCTCTAGATTCTTGTGAATTCTGCACCCATCAAGCAACGCCCCCCAGATAACTGCATTTGGTTCAAATTCCATACTTCTAATCAACTCAAGAGCCTCATAGATCAACCCAGCTTTGCTGAATAAAGCTACCATGCATCCGTAATGTTCAACGTTAGAGACAATGGAAAAATCATCAATCATTCTGCGGTATATCCTCCGACCTTCTTCCACAAGACCTGCGTGAGTACACGCAGTTAAAACACTCACGAAAGTGACCGCGTTAGGTTTGACCAACTCTGCCTCCATCTTGGCAAACATTTTCAATGCTTCTTGTGCATAACCATGAGCCGCCAGCCCTTCAATGATCGCATTCCAACAAAAGAGATTCCTTTCTGGCAAATTGAAGAATACCAGAAGCGCCCGCTCTAACTTACCACACTTGGAATACATATCTACCAGCGCAGAACCAATGTAGACATCAAGGACAAACCCGTTCTGGACCGTGTACATATGAACTTCCTTGCCTATTTCCAGCACGCCGAGATGGGCACAAGCTGAAATAACAGTTGACATAGTAGTCTCATCAGGAATGATCCCTTCCTTTGTCATTTTATAGAACACTGAAATTGCTTCTCCATATCTCTTGTTGCGCGAGTAACCGTCGATCATAGTCGTCCATGAGATTATGTCCTTGACAGGCATCTGATTAAACAAAGACTCAGCTAGTTCCAGATTGCTTAATCTCGTATATCCAGCAATCAAACTATTCCACGTAGCCACATTCCTCTCTGGCATTTGGTTAGCTAAAGAAGTAGCAGAGTCCATATCCAAGACCTGACGATAAGCAGAAACCATTGTGGTCCAAGTAACATCATCTCTTTCAGGCATTTCATCGAACACTTTCCTGGCTTCATTGATTCTACCGGAGGCTGAATAAAAACCAATAAGAGTGGTCTGAATTTGAACATGGAAACCAAACCCAAATTTCCAGATGTGCGCCTGAAGTGATTCACCAAACCCAGAAGCGGAAAGAGAAGCCTTAACGAGTGGAGAGTATGTGTAGCTGGATGGAGAAACCGAGTCCCTAAGCATACGAACATAGAGTTGAAGAGATGGAATAGGGTAAGAACAAGTAACGAAGCCTTTGATCAAGGCGTTGTAGACGAAGACATTAGGTTGGTGCATCTGGGTCATGGAGGAAACCGCGAGATCAAGACGGTTGAAGGAAGTGCAAGCAGTGATGAATTGGTTCATAAAGTAACAGTCTTGGCTTTGGCTCATCTTAATCATGGCAGCTAAAGCAGACTCCAGAAGCTTGGGGGTCGAGCATTGCTGGATTAGCTGTAAAACTGGAAGATTTTGGATCATTGTAGTTGAGCAACCTCTCGTAGGAGACGAAGATGGTGAGACAAAGCATTTGAGATTGTCGATAAAGACGCAGACTTTGAAATCTTATAACAAAGGCATATGCAAGATACTCTGTGAGAAACAGAGTTTACAACATCAAATAGAGGCAGTTGGGCGATTCGTCCCAAATAACTGATTCTGTTGGAATTTCGTTAGAAGTAAAATCAATCTGAAAGTGTTTTAAAGCTCCTCAAGTGTGTTGATAAGAACAAAAAAAGTGTCACACACACTACACATTACACAGCTTTTTTCTTCTCTTTTTTTTTTCATTATGCTGGTCATTCTTTGTAGTTGTTGATACATGAAGCTGATTCTGCATGATGCGGCAAGTTCACTGTTGCTACCTGTTCATTGTTGGCCTTGGGTTGGAATATCTCTACAAGAGACCATAAGATGTCCATCCTCTGCATTACTTTGTTGTTTTGGCCCTGTCATTTATAACGAGTATCATCAAGCTACAGATTCAAAATTATTGTTATATCAAAAAGGAGATGATATGTTTTGAAAATACGCACAAGGCCACTTTATTGTCTTCTTTGAATGTGTTTTTAAGTTTTCCCTGCACAAAACTGAGATAACCAACTTGTTTGTTGATTTTCAAATGAGTTTAAAATGACATTTCTTGTTTTTCAAATGATTATTTTCTGCCTTTCCCAGGCGAAAAGATGAAGAGAAACACATGACAGTTTTGTCATTAGACAAAAGGGATAAGAGAGGATACAGGCAAGAGAGAGACAGAGCCGGTGTGAATTGGTATGTACACAAAGGAAATGGTGAGGCCCTTTTTAGGCGGGTTTCCATTGTTTCTCACAGGCTTTTGATGAAATAAATGATACAACAAGAAAGAAGACGAAGACGACAGTTATTTAGAAGAGGAGGAGGTTTCCGCAGTGGCTCTGCAGATTGGGCACCAACTCTTCATCCGCAACCATTCTTGCACACACTTCACATGGTAGGTGTGCTCACAGTGTAGCCTCCCAACTTCATCTCCGATTCTATACTCTTCCTGACAACCACAAAGATCAGATCAAGGTATGATGAAATCTAGGGAAAAAGGAAAGAAAATTTCTGAATTTTCATATCCATATCACTTCTATATTCGCCATCATGATCATCATCAAGTAATCGCATGTAATCATCAAAGATTTCCATTAAACTATGTGACAACACTCGCAACAGTTCTCTCAAACAATATGTTCACTTAGCAACGGTACCTTATGGAAGAATTATGACTAACAAACATGGAAAAAAGAGACAGACCTGGCAGATGCTACATTTGGCATCTTCCTTGTGATCACAAGGACTTTTGGTGATAGACCCATAACTTGATGGTTTCATCTGATAGATGCTTGTTTTCAAACACTTTGATATTGCTTCATCTGTAAGAGCAGTGCTTACTGTACCAATCCTCTCTTCTAGAGCTAATAGTTCCTGTATTCATTCAAAAGAAAAGACAAACCGTAAAGATACTACATTCCTAAACGTAACGCGGTTCTGAAAGATGTCAAGACAAACCTCATATGACATGTTATCTATGTCTAGCCTCATGTCTCGGTGTTGATCATAGAAGCTTAGTCCACCTAGAAGTAAGCCTGTCTCCATGAGAAGCAGTTCCTGCTAGAGGAGAGGAAAATATGAGTAACAACACACATCACAATATCTGGGACTCAAAAACAGGTGTTAAATTTTAACCTCGTAATTAAGCTCAATATCTTGTTCGATCCTATCAAGTTCTGGCAAAATCTGCAAAAGCATTCGAGCACATTGCCGTAAGCACTATTTGATGATGCTCAGAGAAGATGTAAAGTTGTAGAGTAACAGGCAATAGTTACCTCAGAGATCCCATCTAGATTGTAACTGCGAAAACTGTCTCGACTAGACAAGGAACCAGAGAGGCCATATTCTGGAAAACCAGAGAACAGCTCCAAAGAGACAGGAGAATTGAGATTGTTGGATGTTTCAGTCTGAGACATCTCTGTAGCCGTAATAGAGGATAAACTGTTTCTACCACTCCCTCGGTTTGAGAATCTAATGCGACTATTACTTCTAGTTATCGATCTCTGACTCTCAACTGAAGCAACATCGTTATCATCATTCCCAATGCAGTGTCTAGCTCGTCTACTATCGGAAAGAGAACCTCTCGGGTTATAAACACGACGGGTCTCTTCAGCTGGTGGTTCTGTTACATTCTTCCCCCTAGCTGAGGAGCTAGAACTGCTTTCTCCATAAACTTTTCTCTTACTGATTGCATCTGCCTTCCGACTTAACCTTTTTTCCAATCCAAAACCAGTTGGGATGACACCGGATAATAAAGGGCTGCATCCTCGGTTTGTAGGTGTTGACTGGCCAGAGGGACCAGGATGAAACTCTTGCTTGCTCAACCCAAATCTCTGCCTAAAACCTCTCTTGATTCTTGAGCTTGATGGCAACTTTGAGCATTCCGCTTCTGGAGTTTTAACTTTCCCATAAACAAGTTTATTCTTAACTCTTCTTTCATCTCTTCCAAGTGAAACTTCCAAGATTTCTGTCTCTGCCTCATCTTCGCTACCTCTGCTGCTCTCTGATGAATCCATGGCTATTTGAGAAAACGACTGTTTCTCACTGTTCACGGAAGAGGAGCTAGAGCCACAAATCTTAGAGGAAGTTCCAATAATTTCCTTCCCGTTTGGAGAAGAGCGGTATGTAGACAACAATGCTTTCTCTTTCTTATCTGAAGAGCCACCAAATCGAGTAAACTTCATAGATTTTTTCTCATCACTACAAATAGGAACCTTGCAACTACTGTTGTTGAGTCTATCTCTCATAACAACACCATCCCCCTTCTTAGAGTTAGGTCGCGTCTCAATGGCTCTTTTACCTGACCACCTATCCATCAACTTTTCAAATGGATGCACTCTATACCTGTAACAAATATACTCTTTTATTTTGTCACATAAACAGGCAAACTCTTTAAGCAAAAACCATTCATTGGACTTAAAAGTTACCAAAAAGATCAATACATGATATTCAGAATCAAACTCTCTCAGACAAAACTGCAAAAACCTGCAAGTTCATTAATTTTCTCAGAGAGTATGGATCTTCATGCAAAGCTTTACAATGTTTAAATTAAACTCTTGTAATAAGGATCTTAGTAATCAGCAGCTAAACTTATAGAGCTTCAATCACAAAAGCTTATCATCTGTGATGGTTTCATAGATGGAGCAAATAAACTTGAAACCTTCTATAAGATGATCCAAAGGATGTCTCTTTTCGCTTCTCAACATAGAATTGTCTTGAAAACGGACTAATTTCAATATTTTACGAACATGAACTACTAAAAAAATCAAAAATTTGAATTTGAAGAGAAACAGTTATAAACTAATATCTTAATAGCTTCCATGTTTTGTCTTTTCATAAGTGATTCAAAAGAAACAAAACAGAAAATATTTCTTTTTGTTTACCTGGTCCAAACAAGAAAGAGTTAAACAATCGATCCATAATCAAGAACAATAATATCATGAATTTCCAAACAGAAGTCAATTTGACCAAAACATAAAAAAAAATTGTAGACATTACAAACAGAAATATAATTTAACCAAAGAAGAAGGAAGAAATTTAAAAGCTAAGCTCTTTATCGTGTTCAATGATTACCTATCGAAATCGTCCTATCTTCTTCCTGGAAATTGGAACATGAAAATAGAAAAGCGTTTTGTTCTTGTTGCCGATATTTTTTCTTCGGTTTTCTACTTATATTAAGTAAATTTATCTTTTTGGAAATATATATTTTTATCAAAAAAGAATCTGAAATGACGGAGACGCAGAGATCCTCGCCGTCTATAATGGGGCCGAAATATCTGACGGTTGGTAGAGATTGCGACGTCTCTAGGTAGTGGTAGAGAACTAAAGATAATTGTGACCAAAATCTTTTTATTTTTTATTTTTACGAACAAGAGCCTATTTTTTTGTTTGGTCAGAAGATGTAAACATTATGAGAATTTTAAGACCCCCTCTAAGAGGGGTATATTGGAGTGAGTATTTGGTGAGAATTGAGTTTTAATGGCAAATCATGTGTTATTGAAACATGAATTTCAAAATATCTTTTAAATTCCACTGTTATTGGATTAATGATTTTAAAATATACAATCAAATCCACTGTTATTGAAAAAGTTATTAGGATTTCATTTAAAAGTTTCAGCTGAGATTTGAGAGGAATTCTTAGTTAAAAATACAAAGACTCAATTCTCATGGTTTTATCTGAGATTTCAGAGAATTTAATAACAAAATTCCTAATTCACCAAAATTTAATCAAATCCTCTCAGAATTCATTAAAACTCAATTCTCACCAAATACTCACTCCAATATATCCTTCTTCTCTAAGGTCTGTTCCTTTGTTCCTTCTTTGTGCCTTCATTTGCTTTCTTTTGTTTGACTGTTAACTTAAGTATCTACCTTCTTCTAATATATTTTAATCATCTGTCCTTTATTATAGCAACAAACAAACATCTAGCCTTTATCTCTTTATCTTTGATTTTGTATATTTAATTACTGATTTATGAAGTAGTACTTTTCAGAAACAGATGTTTTGTATTATTTGAATGAATCTTCTATTAAAAATTATGTTATATGAAACTTTATGGTAGAGCAATAATATTCTTATTGAAGATTAATAATTTGATATACCATTTATTTGACTTTTCTATTGAAGATTAAGAATCGAAAGAAAATGACAAGCATGTAAAAAAGGGTAAATAGATATCCAATTCCAAAGAGGTGTAATGGGATTTGTTTATTACAAGACTTTTTCGACATTGATCAAAGTCAAAACCTGAGTAATGGGATTCGTAGGAGAGGAATCAAACCTACATCACTTACTTGAAGAAAACTCAGCCAAAAGAAAAGAGAGAAGCACTAAGCTTTAGCTTCTAACCACCCATGATCATCATCTTGGTGTGACTCTGACCCTCCACCTTCAAGAGAAGCTTCTTCCTCATTCTTCTCTTCCCCGCCTTTCCTTCCATACATCTTTCTTCTAGCTTCCCTACGAGCATCTTTCTTAGCTATATTCAAGTCTTTGAATCCTTGTTCGAACTTGGCTTCATCCTCTGGAGTGAAGAATGCTACTTCCATTTGACCTAGCTCAGCATATCTTTGCTCCACTTTGGTTTTCCAGAAAAGACCCATCTCTGTGTCCATCTTTTGGTATGGTGTTTTCAGGAGGTACTCGTCTATTCCTCCTGCTTTGTCGATGCAGCGGAGAGCATGTGTTGTGACTTTAACTTTAATGTGACGGTCAAATATGTAGCTGAACAATCGCTTCTCCTGGACGTTTGGTTTCCAACATCTTCTTGACCTGTTTTCAGATAAACAAAGTTACCAAACCATTCAGAATCATAAAGAGAACCAAGAAACACATACATGAATGATCTCATAGCCACATTATAATCAGATTAAGAATGTAAATGAATCCTACATTTCTATCTAAAAAGGGGATATATTTCATCACACCATGTATGCATTGCTCAAAAATTGAGAATCTTTACAAAGGCATGAACACATAAGCAACAGCACCAAGAGCTACACAATGTAAGGCACTATATATAATCTTCAACCAGCTAAGATTTTGATTTCAACCGCAAATCCAGATTTCATTTCAACAATCTAAAAAAGCTTAAATCCAGAAAGCTTTCCTAAAACCTACAATTAGCTTCTTCAATGCTTGATTTAGAGCAAAACCATCTCAAGCTCTAAAATTGAAACCAATCTCAAGCGAATACACATATGCATATAAACAGATTGAGAAAGATAGAGCAAGAGACTGACTTGTTGCCACCGTCTTCACTAACACGGTTGCCGTACTGGATATGGCGGCCGGCGTAGAGACCGCGTTTGGCTCTGCCCATGACGACTTTGGTATCAGGTACACAAGCCTTGAGCTTCTCCTTGAGCTCTGGCGTTATATTCTCTGCTCCCACTTTCTTCACCAGCTTCTTCATCATCTCCTTCCCCCTAAACGCCATTTTCGTTTCTCCTTCTGAAAATCACAGATCGCAAAATCTACTCTTCCCACAAATGACCTGGAGATTGCATAAAATCGGTTTAGCCAACGATTATAATAAACCGGATTTTTTTAAAAAATTGCCGATAAAATCCGGTATGCTATTTCGCCTTCTTGCTTCGTCACTTGAATCAGACTCCGAGTGGGTTCCTTATTTACTTATTATGGCTTATAATTTCATAACTCAAGACAAACAGAAGACAGAATCGAAGAAAACCTGACCTGAGATGAACCAAAACCACATAAGCGGGTCCAGCGACGAGAGTGAGGAAGCAGAAATGTAACTTGAGGATGACACGAGTCAAAAAAATTCGGCCGGCGATGAGGAGGACCGGCGTCGATGTTGCGATCTTAGATTTTTAGGGTTCAGTTTTTTTGAGTTTTGTGAAGCGTTGGGCTTTTTTTGTTTCGTAGGGCCCAAATGCACTCTTCTTTTAAATTACGGTTTGGTTTTATTCAGTTCTCATTTCTCAATCCGGATAAAGCTCAGGCTCTGATTGGTAACATGCATAATCGCCTAATTGCGTTTTATAATGCGATTATGCAAGTATTTTACCAATCACAAAAATTTGCCTAATAATAGACAATTAGACAAAAACGCAAGATTTGCTTTTTGCCTAACAAAATACAAGTAAAATGTCATTATGCAAATAAGCATGCATTTAGTGGTTTATTTCATTATGCATGATATCCAATCACACAAAATTTTGATTATGCAAATTTTTATTCTACAGTTTTTTAATCTGCAAATTTTTATTATGCAAATATGCAATTACACAGTTATGCGTTGTTACCAATCAGAGCCTCAATATCAACACCTAACGTAGACCGAACCGAATCAAGCGTAAATTGGAGTTTTACGCGCTTTTAAGGTTCCCCCATCTCAACCCAATCACAATCAAACCGGCCAGAAACAAAATACCAAACACATAAATTACAACTTTGATATCATGTGGTTTACTTGTTTTCTTTGTCTTCAAAGCATATGATACGGATACAAGAGAAAACATACATTATTTTCGCTATCTTACATACACTGAAAAATTGTTATTCAAGGTATCAAAATGTTTGGGCAATTCTCAAAAATAGCACAAAATGAAGTTTTTGTGACATTTTTAGCTCATATTTGTATTTAAGACACAATTAGCATTTTTATTAAAGGGTAATCCTAACTTCATATTTTTAAGGTTTAGGATTTAGGGTTTAGGGTTTTCTAAACCCTAAACCCTAAGCCCTAAACCCTAAATTGTACCCTCTACCCCCTAAAAACTATACCCTAAATTCTAATATAGTCAACCCAAACCAAAAAAATTAAATTATCAACTTCATAAAATGCTATTTTTGTACTAAATAAAAATGTGAGCTATTTTTGGAACAAAAACTTGTTTTGGTGCTATTTGAGGGAATTTCTCAAAATATGTTTTCATACATATATAGTTGGGGAAAATAAAGATAAAATGTAGACAATATTCAAAATGGTGGTTGTCCAACAATGTTACCCGGAGGATTATAATTACAAATGATAAATGTGTCACCGGTCTTGCAAAAACCAATAGCACACCCAATCCTCGAACTCTTCTTCCACACAAGTTGTGTGTAATGCAAGCAATCCCCATTTGCCTTGCACCGGTAAGTCCTCCGGTCATAGTATTCCATCTCCGACGCCCACGCAACCACTGCGTCCCGTGGGGTCCACCCTTTCCCGCTTCCCCAGAAGAGATTTTCTCCGTAAGGTCCCCCTGAATGGATAAGGTTGCAATCTCCACGGCGTGTTCGAGCCCATAGGCTTGCATAGCGGGCAAGACTATTGCTCCATTTGAGAGGAGGGAGACGAAGCTTGGCTCGTAAGACATTGTGTGGTCTGAGAAACTGCTGCTGAATAGTGTTGCGGGTTAGGGTTTTGTATTGAGAAGAAGTTAGTGTTGATGTTGTTGGTGTTTTGCTGGATGAGATTTGAAATGAGAGAGAAGAAAGTGGAGTACTGGTGATAAATATGATGATGATGACGAATATTAAAGTTTTGGCTTCCATTGTGAAGAGGAGTTAGATTTTATTGTTGTGACCCTCTAGATCTAAGTACTCCGTATTTATATATATACTCACACCATTGTTTATATTTGCGCATTTGTATGTATATATCATCTAAAGAATCTAAACACATGCTATGTTAATAATGTGCAATGACAAGTGCTAATCATTTCGGTGGGACAATGATTATTTCTAGGAATGATTATTTTTAAACTAAGCATAGATTATAAAGGTATCAAATCATTATTATATACGAGCGAAAGTTTTTCATAAAAACTTTCTTTTATGTTGTAAAGCTACAACTTTATCATAGCGATCCGCCAATACCTTATACAGTACATCATCCCAAGCAGAATTAAACAAATCATGTGCACAACCGAACAAGTCTTTTATTCGGAAGAATTTTTCCACCGCTAGTAGTGATGGGGTTTCTAAAATCTCATTATTGAAGTGTCATAAATTGTTGCAAATAGCTAAACGCAAAATCAATATTACAAATCAAAATTACCAATTAGCAACTAGTGCCTAGGTACAGAACCTAATATGCCGTGAATTCGTCTCCAAATAAACTTTAGTGATGCTTGTCCCTATAACGGTATTTCATTTCAGTTATGAGTATTACAAACTCATTCGTTTGCTGCCAAAAAAAAAAAAAAAAAAAAAAAAAAAAAAAAAAAAAAAAACTCCTTGGTTTTAAATCAAAACCTACGTTAGATGTTTTGACCACTTTTAAAACTAATGACATGTTTACTAAGCAGAATTATGAGGCGGATCAGATGCCGTGCTAGAGAACGTGAGGCAAATTTAGGATGCCTGGTTTTAAAAGAAATCTTATTCATTCCTTAATGATCAATTTACATTGTGAAGCTTGTAATCATAGGGCTGATCCAGTTGATTAACTAACTTTTCTATATACATATATATATATATAATATAACATCAAATACACGAAAAAATACTAATTTAGTTGACCATCACTAACAATACCAATTTAGTTGACTATCTTTTGTTGTGATTCTTGGTCTCGACTCTCGTATCAACCAGGCTAAAATCAATCCCTAAATCAGTAAACTAAATCCTAATTAAACTTGCATTATAAAGCCTGGGCTGGGCTTGTTTTGGAAACACAAGGCACTCTATTTTTGTCGACTTCTATTAGGATGGGCTTTTCATCAATCAATTGTTGGGCCTTTAGGGTTGACTCGCTCGATTTGCGTTCTTCGTTTCCAAATCTAACAAAAGGGAAAGGAAAAAAAAAAAAAAAACGGATTTCGACGAGTAAAAAACAGAAGACGAATCCACCATAAGTAAACATTTTATCTCACTCTGTGCGAGTGTTTGAATCTCGAGATCCAAATCTCTCCTGGATCCAAAGCTTTGAAACTCCGTCGATCTCCTCCTCTCGCTGGATCTCGTACATTGAGGTTCGTTCTCTCTATTAAACTTCGACAAACGACTCATATTTCATAGAGATCGATCCCCTTTTTAAAAAAAAATCTACAATGTTCGATATTCTCGGCCGCTCTTTGTTTGATCTCGTTGAAGATTGATTCGATTCCGTTAGGATTCCGATTTTCATGTTTGTGCAGCTGAGTGAGACTGCGAACTGTGTAGATTCGATTGTTACTCATTCAAATCTGGGGATTTGTTTTGAATTTTAGTTGATCCGAAGCTAAATTATTGTTTTGGTCGTCGTTGTTGTGAAGTAATCTTTATTGCTAGATCTGAGGATTTTAATTTGTCAATGTTTTGCTTCCTTCTCTCCTTGGTTGAACATTACCTAATTTTCTTCTGAAATTATGGTGTTTGTTCATAAACCATGGATTAGATAACATAGATGTTGATCCTAGCCAGTTTAACAAATTTTGAATTTCGAAGTACAGAGACAGACTTCTTTCATTGTATGGAATTTTTAGTAGAGAGGGTGTAGATTATTGCTGAGTAGTTATAAGGATTATGTTAAACTTCTTGAATAGAATTTGCTTAAGAAGCGATGAGGAAAGTAGTAAGGTTCTTTTACTCAGTAATTAAAACTTGAAACCGCAAGAAATAGTAACTTTTTCATATCTTGTTAATTAATTGTAATGATATGAAATTCTGACTTTGGGTACCTATTCTCGGTATTCACTTTCTATCTTTCTTATGTTACTATCATACTTGTTCTTGCATGATTCTAGTTTTCTTGAGCTCATAAGTTTTTTTTTTTTCACTTTTTTGTGCAGCACCAAAAAAGATGGACAAATCTAGTACCTTGCTTGTACACTATGACAAAGGGACTCCAGCAGTTGCCAATGAGATTAAAGAAGCTCTCGAAGGAAATGACGTTGAAGCAAAAGTTGATGCCATGAAGAAGGCCGTTATGCTTTTGCTGAATGGTGAAACCATTCCTCAGCTTTTCATAACTATTATAAGATATGTGCTGCCTTCTGAGGACCACACAATCCAAAAGCTTCTGCTGCTGTACCTGGAGTTGATTGAAAAAACGGATTCTATGGGGAAGGTGCTGCCTGAAATGATTTTGATATGCCAAAATCTTCGGAATAACCTTCAGCATCCGAATGAGTACATCCGTGGAGTGACACTGAGGTTTCTCTGCCGGTTGAAAGAGACTGAAATAGTGGAGCCTTTGACTCCATCAGTGTTACAAAATCTGGAGCATCGCCATCCATTTGTTCGCAGAAATGCAATTCTGGCCATCATGTCGATATATAAGCTTCCACAAGGCGAGCAACTCTTCGTGGATGCACCTGAAATGATCGAGAAAGTTCTATCAACAGAACAAGATCCATCTGCCAAGAGAAATGCATTTCTAATGCTCTTTACCTGTGCTGAAGAACGAGCAGTGAATTATCTTCTGAGCAATGTTGACAAGGTTTCTGACTGGAATGAATCACTTCAGATGGTGGTGCTGGAGTTGATTCGAAGTGTGTGTAAGACTAAACCAACTGAGAAGGGGAAATATATTAAGATTATTATTTCTCTGTTAAGTGCCACTTCTTCTGCAGTGATCTATGAATGTGCGGGGACCCTTGTTTCTCTCTCATCTGCCCCTACTGCTATTAGGGCTGCTGCCAACACCTACTGCCAACTTCTTCTTTCTCAGAGTGACAACAATGTGAAGCTTATTTTGCTTGATCGGTTGAATGAGCTTAAGTCATTGCACAGAGATATCATGGTTGAGTTGATAATAGATGTGCTCAGAGCACTCTCAAGCCCGAACCTTGATATTCGCAGGAAGACACTTGACATTTCCCTTGACTTGATTACTCATCATAATATTAATGAGGTCGTTCAAATGTTGAAGAAAGAAGTTGTGAAGACACAGAGTGGAGAGCTTGAGAAAAATGGCGAGTACAGACAAATGCTTATTCAAACAATCCATGCTTGTGCAGTTAAGTTCCCCGAAGTTGCAAGCACAGTGGTCCATCTTCTAATGGATTTCTTAGGAGATAGCAATGTGGCTTCAGCTCTTGATGTGGTTGTTTTTGTTCGAGAGATAATAGAAACAAATCCCAAGTTAAGAGTTTCAATCATAACCAGGTTATTGGACACGTTCTATCAGATCCGTGCTGGAAAGGTCTGCCCTTGTGCACTTTGGATTATTGGGGAGTATTGCCTATCACTTTCGGAAGTTGAGAGTGGCATTTCAACCATTAAACAATGCCTTGGCGAATTACCATTTTACTCTGTTTCTGATGAGTCTGAGCCAACTGAGACATCAAAGAAGATTCAGCCTACCTCTTCTGCCATGGTGTCCTCTAGAAAACCAGTGATTCTTGCTGACGGAACTTATGCTACCCAAAGCGCAGCCTCTGAAACCACATTCTCCTCACCTACGGTTGTTCAAGGATCATTGACTTCTGGAAATTTGAGAGCTCTGCTTCTAACTGGTGATTTCTTCCTTGGAGCAGTGGTTGCTTGCACATTGACTAAACTTGTTCTTAGGTTGGAAGAGGTTCAGTCGTCTAAAACTGAAGTGAACAAGACAGTCACACAGGCTTTGCTGATCATGGTTTCTATGTTGCAACTTGGGCAATCTCCTGTTTCTCCACATCCTATTGATAATGATTCATACGAGAGGATTGTGTTGTGCATTAAATTGCTTTGCCATAGGAATGATGAGATGAAAAAAATATGGTTGCAATCCTGCCGCCAGAGTTTTGTCAAGATGATTTCTGAAAAACAGCTTAGAGAGATGGAGGAACTTAAGGCAAAGACCCAAACAACTCATGCTCAACCTGATGATCTCATTGACTTCTTCCATCTAAAGAGCCGGAAGGTGATATTACTTTCTAAACTATCCCTTGCTCACTCTCTTTTTCTTTTTTCCTTATGAATTTGCCTTAGCAATCTGCTCAGTTCTTTACATCGGTGTCTACTTTCTTTTACAATTCATGCTCGTTTTCTATCCCTCTTTGAAACGGAAGTTGATAGTGGCTGGTTATGTTTATTTCTTTCGGTCAGTAGATCAAATTACTGATGATAAGTTTCTTTCAGGGAATGAGTCAACTTGAGTTGGAAGACCAGGTACAAGATGACCTAAAGCGTGCAACTGGAGAATTCACCAAGGACGAGAACGATGCTAACAAACTCAACCGCATTCTTCAACTCACAGGATTCAGTGATCCAGTCTATGCTGAAGCATATGTGACAGTACACCACTATGACATTGCACTCGAAGTCACCGTTATCAACCGTACAAAGGAAACCCTTCAGAATCTGTGCTTGGAGTTAGCAACCATGGGTGATCTCAAACTTGTTGAGCGTCCTCAGAACTATAGTTTGGCACCTGGAACAAGCATGCAGATCAAAGCAAACATTAAGGTCTCGTCCACAGAGACCGGAGTCATATTCGGGAACATCGTCTATGAGACATCAAATGTAATGGAGCGAAACGTTGTGGTTCTTAACGACATACACATTGATATCATGGACTATATCTCCCCTGCTGTTTGCTCCGAGGTTGCTTTCAGAACCATGTGGGCAGAGTTTGAATGGGAAAACAAGGTAATTCACCAAAACCTCTTACACTTTTTACCCCTTTTTTCCCAGTTTGTTATGACCATTTACTATTGCGTTCTTCATGTCAGGTTGCTGTGAACACCACGATTCAAAACGAAAGAGAATTCCTTGACCACATTATCAAATCCACAAACATGAAGTGTCTCACTGCCTCGTAAGTTCAGATTCTTCTTTCTTCCCTTAGAAACCGACAACTGTTGATACTAATCAATGCTTCTCTATTATGCAGATCCGCACTAGAAGGCGAATGCGGATTCCTTGCAGCAAACTTATATGCAAAAAGTGTGTTTGGTGAGGATGCTCTTGTGAATGTGAGTATCGAAAAGCAAACCGATGGAGCACTGAGTGGCTACATAAGGATAAGAAGTAAGACACAAGGGATCGCTCTAAGTCTTGGGGACAAAATCACCCTCAAACAAAAGGGCAGTAGTAACTGAGGTTAGCTAATATGATTACATCTTCACAAAACCTTTTTTTTTATTTTCCGATGCAATCCATAAATGTTTGAATCCTCACATTCCTTAACCGGTATAAATTCCGGTACCATATTGATGGATTCTCACAGGCTTGGAACAGTGGCTCGCAACTCGCAAGGTAACAGGTTTAGGCTACGACGTATGTTTCTCTCTTGAGCAATTTTTTGTTGAATGAATATGTTTACTATATGGAGGGAGAGGCGTTTCAAAGCATATGTAAAGATTAATTTGTTGTCACTCCTTAACCGGTATGTTTTCCGGTATGGTACTCATAGATTCTTCCTCATACAGCTATGTGTGTGTTTATTTTACACTACTTTGACGATTTTGTTTCATTTGTAATGCTTTTTTCCTATAATGTCGTTCGTTTGTTGGGGAGATTAAATTGTGACTTTTCTTGAAATGCTTTTATCCACGGTAGAGTTCCATGGTTTTTGTTCCATTTTAGAATCTCGTCATTTCAAGTTGATCTCTACTTGCTTCCTTTTTTTTTTTTACGGCCTTTGGTTTTTCTTTCATGTGCATTTTGAGTTTTTGATCGCTAGAAAACTACTATAAAACAAGGAATAAAGTAAAAGTAGGAATATTTTGCAACTTCCAACGTTGTTTCTCTCACCAAAGTCTCTTATTTTTTAGAGTCTTTCACTTTTTTTTTAGAGATTTCCATAATAAATTAATACTATTTATTATTTTAATATTTCTTTTATAGATGAGAGATTCTTATGAAATACTCCATTTTTCAAGTGAGTTTTTCACAATTAAAAAAATATATTTAATAAAAATGAAAAAAAAAAGTAAGAAAGAGGTTCTCAAATGAGAATTTGAGAAATTCATGAGAAACTTATCTAACATGTGTCTATTATTTATTAGTTCAATTTATTTAAATTTTTTAAAAATTGAATTATATAATCAGATTATATTAAAATATTAATATTTTTTTTTTTTGAAAGATTTTGTGGAGTTTTTACTATTAATGATGCTCTTATTGCTTTCCAATTTTATTTGCCAGAATCATTATCACTAATTCTGTTAAGCAACATGTTATCCTGTGTTTTCTCCACTATAGTAACTATTTTTATAAAAAAAAATGCAAAGCGGACCACTTTTGATCGCGAAAAGAAAAGAAAGAAAGATGCAGGACCAGTGTTAGTTAGAGCGAGAATAATTGTTGCATCATACTAGCAGTTTATACTTTATAATTATATAAAAATAAATAAATAACGTCTCGTTAATTATCATTTTCTAATAAAAAAAGGAATTGTTTCAAGCCCTACGGACCCTACCTGTTATGGATTCGAGTACAATGTTGCGAATGGTAAGAATGATTTATGCATTATTACCAATTAATGATAGAAATGATCACATGAATACTATAGGAAATCAATATAAGTAGTTGAAACAACATGACTCATGTAACGTCTTTCATCATAACACAAAAGTTAAGGAAACCTTATCCTTTGTTCACATTTGACCTAACCTGACCTAACCTAACACACTCACACCAAATGTTAAATTAGTTGAGAATTATCAAATCAAATCTACAAATAGTCAAATTCTTTATTACAATTAAACTTCAATTAAAAACGACAAATCTTTAATTAATATCCTTGCTCTTTCTGTCAAATCTTCTACCACTTATTGTCAACGAAAATTCCTGAAACAGAAAGAGAACACAGGAGGGGAGAAAAAACAAATGGATTATCGATCATCATCTTGAAAACTAGTTAAGCATAAACAGCTCTGAGTCTGAACCATAAGCTCTATTATTCGTCATTTTCATCCTCTTCCCCTGCACCTTGCTAGTTTGATCATCACTACTGTCATCATCATCATCATCATTGTATTTGTGATCCTCTAGGTCAGATTCTTGCAATGCAAGTAAAGGCATAGAATTAGGGTTAATCTTGGAGTAGATGCTGAAAGAGGACAAGGATAATCTTCTCCTTAACTTATTAGCAATAAGCAATCTTCTCCTCTTGTTCAACGGACTCTCCACTTTATCCAGCTCCTTAGCGTTGCTCGCTTCCATTAAATTCCCAAACGATTTCGATTTCCCTATGTAATGGTTTGATAATCCTCTCCTGTATCATCAAACCAAACCTTAACCATCAGACATCCACACTAAACCAACTCTCAACATGTAATAACTTTCAAAATTAAGAAAGCTTTAGCTAAACAAGGAAACAGAGACTCTAATGGTTCACTACTTTTTCAGGTAGATAAAAAAGGTATAATAGTTTTCTTTTCTCTTTTTTTTTTTTTTCTTTTTAGGGATTTAAATCGAATATATTCAGGCGTAAACAAAGAATAATTTTATTTTTATTTTTTTTAAGGAATTTAAAGGATGATAAAAGAAACGAACTTAATCGGAAGAGAATCTTCCAGACAGGAACTGAACGAGCTAAGCCATCTTCCTTGTGATGACGAAACGGCGTCATCTTCTTCTTCCTCGTTTTCGCTGCTTTCTCCAACCGACGACGAATTCTCCGATAACTCCTCCGACGGAGATCTAACACATCTCCTAAACCCGATCCGTCTTCCACCGCTACTAGACATAGCCGCCGGTACACCTTTATCCTGCGCCGTGACGCCGGTCCGATCCTTAACCGTACCAATTTCAAACGTAGAACCAACAAGAACCTCCATGTAGATATATATATCTGTTCTTCTAGCTAGCCTTCACCTGTTCGACCTCGATTCCACCTGTTTATCCACCAATCAGGCTCAGCTGTCATCAATCAGCGATGGCGCGTAGGTTAAGAAGCTCCGATAGGCGCAGGTTAAGAAGCAATAGAATGAGAGATAGAGAAGAAAAAAGCACAGACAGAGACTCCACCGATCGGAGAAGAGTGAATAAAGGATAAAAAAATGAAAGGATTAAAAAATTTTGTAAATACGAATACGTATATTTATACGTATGACTGAGACAGTATTTGGAGTCTCTCTGTGTATACGGCACCATGTTCTAAAATTAGTATTCGAGGCAAGGACGCTAACGGTGACTTTGACGTTTGACACGTTTATGACGACGTGTCGATAATTGATTGGTTTGTGTGTCGGATCTTACCCGGATTTTTCGGGGTTACTGTCTCCGTTAAATCCGATGCTGTCTATGCACCGATAGTTCGGTGGACGTTATTACACCAGAAAAAACTCAACCTTATCCAAAACTTATTACTGAATTTTACTAGTTTTTTTTATTAAATAGGAAAAGTAATGGATGCCGATCAGTTAAACCAGATAAGATTAACTACTAATTGACAATGTACTTGTTACTGATGATATCTACGTGGATTTAACGTAAGCGAGTTAATTAGGTAACTAATAAAATGAAGATCTAATTTTATATATAGTAACTATGTCATTTATGGTCACAAAATAGCAACTTTTTATTTTCAATTTTGTTAGAGTATTTTTTTTTCCACTGATTTATTATTATTCCATTACAAATTATGAAAACTGTTAGTTGTAACAGTTATGTACGCACCACATTAAATATTTTATGAAAACTTGCCTCAATAAATTTGCATAAATGTTAATAAAACGTACTGGGATATAAACCTGATCCTAGTATAAAAATATTAATGAACCCTTGATAATCACTAGAGCAAGAGGACTTCTAAAATTAAATTTTGTTATTTATTTATGTGCACATTAAATTTATCATATGACATTATTCTAAAACTAAACTTTATACTTGAAAATTATACAACAGTTAGCCCTTTATTTTTGGCATCAGCACTTTTATCTTTCTTTCTTTTTTTCACTTTTTTGACACTTTTATCTTTTAGCTTTGCTTTTTAAGATTCAATGGGCTTATCTAATAAACTGTATACATGTTGCAGTATACCACCATAACTAACTATAATCATGTCTCCTCTATATATTATATACTCGATCAGTATCATAATTCGGATACTCAGCTTTTGAACCTACATGTCTTATATACAGCGTTGGCGCTATTTTGTTGCCATGACCATAAATTTCCGACTGAGTTATGTATGGTTTATGAATAATTAGGTTCTTGCAAAACAATAACCTAACTGGCCAAATTCCAAGCAATATTCTTCTCCAGAATCGTGGACTGGACCTAAGGTAAGCTACGAAATTTCCTAGAGTGGTTTCACCATCCAAATCTGAGTAATGTCTCATCTTCAATTGGCTAATACAAATACTCTATGGTTATGTACTCTTTCAGGACTTCTGGTAATCCTTTTTAACTTAACCGCCACGTTGAATCGGCCTATAAGAAGAAGACTGACAATGATTTGAGTTTGTGTTATAGTTTTGTAGAGCTTGTGTGTAAATTAGAAGCCTCACGTGTACAATCTACTTAACATATCATAACGCTTCATTCTTTGAACACTTTGGGGGACAAGACATTACTGATTGCATGGATTGTATCATTTTATTGTGTAATAAAACATACATTTGTATTATGAATCTTCTGGTAAAATGGAATTTATGTGTGTTTCCTCTAATTAAAAAATAATTAAGTTCTATTGAGGTCAGTAAATGATTCTCACTAGATTCATTCTATGGTCACTGAAGTATTCACGTAGCTAGATGTAGACTTTAGGATATTTGTTTTGATCAATATCTATAATTTGAGATTGTCGACAAAGACGTAGACTTTGAATTTTTGTATATAGCAAGTTGGCAACATACTCTGTAAGAAAATGAAAAAAAAAAAAGGCTTGGGCCTGAGAATCAAGTTCACATTGTATTGGGTTGGGCATCTAAGCTCCAAGATATGCGTCAAAACGAATTTGAATAAAAGAAAAAAAACACACACACACCCACTCTCATCACTCGCGCGTGTAGAAAAAATGAGTGGATTATTGACCACGGAAAACCTTGGGTTTTAGCTAAATTCCCAATTTTTCCAAAAAAAAACAGCGCGGAGTGTTGTTGAGCTTTGTTTTGTTTCTAAAGAATAAAACTGGAAAAAATATTACTTTTAAGCCTTGTGTGAGCTATGTTCAAAGTTCAAACTAAAAATATATTTTTGATCAGGAAGAAATTAAGAAATCGCTTCTGAACTAGTAATACTTTTGAATCAGCTCTACTTTGTCCTCGCAACTTCAAATCAATATCCTTGAAATCTTTAGAAAATATGTGCAACTTTAAGAATATATGCAAAAGATGACCATATATAATATGTTAGCCATTTATTTACAGAATAATGGATGTCAACACCGCAAATAAATTGTTTTAATTGTGTATGTTTTAAATTACTGCTCTTAAAAAAAATACTATTTTTTTAACATATGAAATCATTAAATCTTTTTTTTATGAAATCCTCCGGGATTCTCCTCTTCCTCTTTATCTCTCTGCTTAGTGCTGCCACCACACAAACAAAGTTAGCGAAAACTTGCACGGAAGAGTCACAATTTCATATTCATGTTGCGTCATCTATGTTAAATCCGACAAAAATAGAAACTTTTGTATCCACCACTTGATTTAGAAAGTCAACGTCATTAATATGCTTTCACTTATATATTATATACCACAAATGGCTAAACAAAGCTCATCTCTTAAAAACAGAGGTGATCAAAACAAGAAGAAGAGAAACAAATAATAATGGCTATCTTTCTTTGTTTCTCATGGGTTTTATTGCTTCTTACTTTAGTGTCATTAATCTGTTTCGTGAGAAAGATTAAAGAAAACCCAAAATGGAATCTTCCTCCGAGTCCTCCAAGTCTTCCAATCATCGGAAACTTACACCAATTTGCAGGATTGCCTCATCGATTCTTTCATCATCTCTCCATCAAATATGGACCAGTGGTATCACTTCGTCTCGGGTTTGTTCCAATGGTTGTGATCTCCTCGAGTGAAGCAGCGGAAGAAGTTCTCAAAACACACGACCTTGGATGCTGCAGCAGACCAAAAACGGTCGCCACGAGGAAACTCTCATACGGTTTTAAAGACATCAGCTTCGCGCAGTACGGCGAGTATTGGCGAGAGATGAGAAAGCTCGCTATTATCGAGCTGTTCAGCCTTAAGAAGGTTCAATCATTTCGGAATATCAGAGAGGAAGAGGTTGAACTTATGGTGAAGAAAGTGTCAGAGTCGGCTTTGGAACAATCTCCTGTGGATCTAAGCAAAAAAATTTTCTCCCTAGCCGCAAGCATCATTTGTAGAGTAGCCTTGGGACAGAACTTCAACGAGAGTGGTTTCGTAATCGAGCAAGAGAGAATCAAAGAAGTTGTGAATGAGACAGTGTTTGCACTAGGAAGTCTCACTTACTCTGATTTGTTCCCCGGTGGGCTTGGAAGATTCTTAGATTGGTTGTGTGGAGGACACAAGAGGATAAACAAAGTGTTCGAAGAGCTTGATGCTTTTTACCAGCATGTCATTGATGATCACTTAGCAGGAAAAAAAACTGTGGACTCTTCGGCTGATATTGTAGCACTCTTGTTGGATATTATGGGTAAACAAGGGAATAAAGATTATTTCAAGCTCAACTTTGATAATATCAAGGGAGTCCTCATGGTAAAATTAATCTCAAATCTTGTTTTATACTATTTTGTTATAAATAATATAGGGAATTTATTTACTCTCCATGTGAATTTTTTTAACGTTAACTAGTACTACTAGCTAGATTTATTAGGTAATGATGCATGTGCGTATGTACTTGGCCAGGATATATTTCTGGCAGGGGTAGATACAGGCGCTATAACCATGATATGGGCGATGACGGAGCTTTTTAGAAACCCTAGAGTGATGAAGAAGGCACAAGAAGAGATTCGAAGCACCCTCGGACTCAAAAGGGATAGAATCACTGAAGAAGACATTGACAAAGTTGACTACTTGAAGTTCATAATGAAGGAAACGTTAAGATTACACCCACCAGCTCCACTTTTACTCCCAAGAGAAACAATGTCTCACGTCAAGATCCAAGGCTACGACATTCCTCCAAAAACGCAAATCCATCTTAACGTATGGATGATCGGACGTGACCCCGAGCGATGGACCGACCCTGAAGATTTTTACCCTGAGCGGTTTGCTAAAAGTGGTGTAGATTTCAAAGGACAAAACTTTGAGCTATTACCGTTTGGTTCTGCTTGGAGGATCTGTCCAGGGATGCCAATGGGGATTGCGACCGTGGAATTAGGATTGTTGAATTTGCTTTATTTCTTTGATTGGAAATTGCCTGAAGGGATGATAAGTGAAGACGTAATTGATATGGAAGAAGCTGGTAATCTCACCATTGTTAAGAAAGTACCTCTTCTACTTGTGCCTGTTCAACGTTATTGATGAGAAATCACTAAAGTTTGTATGAACAATGCAATAATGTGTATCAAGAAGTAATGTATGAATAATGTATTATTTTGCAGTTTAGCTCCTGTATGGAGCAAGTCAAGCCTAATCTTGAAGCAACTGTTCTTCTCTGTTTTTGATTAGTAAAGCTATTTGGGTAGGAAAAGTTCATAGTGGTTTAATAGTTGAATTTCTTAGTCATAAAGACCAAAAAACCACATAATATTATATGAAACTCTTAACTAAAAATTTGATGAAAACGAGAGAACCAAAATTTATTTTAGCTAAAATATTGGATTTTTGATGATAGTATTTGTTTATCAATTAACAATCACGAGTCACAATAATTTTTATTTTTTTCCAAAGAGTCACAATAATCCTTATGAAAACTAATTTGAATATTTGTTTCCTTTAAATTAATAAAATTGCTGAGTTGTCAAACAGTCATCACTAGTTATTTTTTTTAATTATTTTTTTTGTTAAACAAAATTAAATAATGGCTCTTAAAAAATCTCAGCAGTAACAGAAATCTCTTTGGCTCGACCATTCATGGCTACCATTCTCAGCTTTGCTCCGACCTCTTACTGCCCTCTTCCCGCTCCAAAATACCCAAAAAACCCTCTCAGAATCCCTCTATTTACATCCCTGCCACACCCATCTTCGTCTTTCTTCCTGGTTAGAAATGAAGCACCTTTGCCTTCTTCGTCCAGGCCAATCCAAGCTCTTACAGAAGAAGCCGTCGATACTTCGGATTTAGCATCATCTTCTTCAAAGCTTGTACTTGTCGTCGGTGGCACTGGTGGTGTAGGTACGAAGCATCTACTTGTATGTTCAATTTTTGAAATTTGGGATTATGAATTTATCAATTGGGTCTACTGAATGATGATGAATTCTCTTTAGCCAGCTTCCTCAAGAACCATCCAATTGTTTGATTGATGTTTTCTCCTTTTTTTTTTGGTAACAGGGCAACTTGTGGTAGCTTCATTGCTCAAGAGGAATATTAGATCAAGATTATTACTACGTGATCTTGAGAAAGCAACCAAATTATTCGGTAAACAAGATGAAAATTCATTACAGGTTCGGACTTTATGTACATTTAGGATTCACCACTTGTTTTTTCTCTCAACCTTATAACAAGTCAAAACCTTGTTTATAGGTAGTGAAAGGGGACACTAGGAATCCAGAGGATCTTGATCCATCCATGTTTGAGGTTCGTCTTTCTTCCATTTTGTTCATCATTTCCTCAGTTTGGTGTTTGGATTTTTGATTAACATTGTTGTTGTGTAGGGTGTGACACATGTGATTTGTTGCACTGGAACTACAGCTTTTCCTTCTAAGAGGTGGAGTGGAGATAACACACCTGATAAAGTAGGTGAGAACATTTCTTTCCATGTAAGAACGAAACACCATTTCCATTATTAGTCTTTATAATCTTGTTTCAATATCATTGCATTGAAACAAAGGATCTCTTATGTGTTATGATTAATTAATTATCACTTCCAATTGTCTTCAAAAGATTGGGAAGGTGTGAAGAATCTCATTTCAGCATTGCCATCATCGGTGAAGAGAGTTGTTCTGGTTTCGTCAGTAGGTGTGACCAAGTCTAATGAGCTTCCTTGGAGGTGAGCTCTGCTAATTGCTTTCGTAAAGTTAAAAAGCCTTGTGAATTTGCTTCATCTGATTGAATCCATGTGTGTATTTGGGTTATATGTCGAATGTATGTTTTGTTTGACAGCATCATGAACCTTTTTGGGGTTCTTAAGTACAAGAAAATGGGGGAAGATTTTCTCCGGGACTCTGGTCTCCCATTCACCATTATCAGGTTTGTAATAAAAGAGTTTTGATCATTGTCAGATAATACTCCGAAATCCAGGCTGCATATGGTTTACTGATTTACTGCCATCTTATGATGCTTTGGTTTTTACCAGACCAGGGAGATTGACTGATGGACCATACACATCTTATGATCTGAATACTTTGCTCAAAGCTACAGCCGGTGAACGGCGTGCAGTTGTTATCGGACAAGGTATATACGCAATTTGCGAAATTCTTGGATGCTCAGAATTTGAGATTGATTGCTTCCTTGTCTTGTTTATAACAGGAGATAAACTTGTTGGAGAGGTAAGCAGACTAGTGGTGGCTGAAGCTTGCATACAGGCACTTGATATTGAATTCACAAAAGGCAAAGCTTACGAGATCAATTCAGTTAAGGTATCCTCGAATAAAACTGGAAAATGGTGTAATGTTGTCCGATCAAGAAACATGTCTTAAGGGATGTCCTGGAGAATCAAAGCTTTAGTATGATAGTTGATCATTATTCAAAGATTGGTTGGTTATTTTATATGTTTGAGAACTGTGGTTTCAGGGGGATGGTCCTGGAAGTGATCCGCAGCAATGGCGAGAGTTGTTTAAAGTTGCAGAATCCAAATGATAAAAGAGGACACTGAGAAATGTGTACAGACTTGTTAGCGAGACGATACATATATTGGTCGAATTGTGTATACATATACTTTTCTTTTCGTCTTTAACTTATCATTACTGTAATAACCTTATCTATAAATAGACGAATTTTCTTACAATTGATGAACAAAGTTACTTCAAAGCAAATGCTAAGAAGTAATAAACATATTTATTATTAAAGAGATTAAAGAAAGAACAGAGAAACTGGTATTGCTGCATTTTCCTTTATTATCTTAAAAATTCATAAAAGTGACAAATGTAACACAACACTAAGAACAAGAAGATTCAAAGGGCAATTCTTCCTTCGACGTCATAAGATTCCCACATTTAATGATCATGTTCTTCTGGTTAACACATTAAATAGAATCATCTAAACCCGCTTGATCCCTAACACGAAATCTTGTGAGATTAATGAACCAAGGGGATTTGACCAATGACTAAAAAGCTATACCTGATTGACAGTATTTATATACGTATAAAGAGTACCTCTGCTTCTCCACTGAGGATGAGCTTTCCAGGAGATGGAAGAGCAGACACAATATGATCACATTTTAAGACAACAACCGAAGTGTCAAACAGAAACATGGCTTTAATCAGACAACCGCGGAAGTTGTACGCCTAAGGTCAACCTCGTTCTTTACTTTCTCACTCGGCGGTGTTCCTTTGAAGCTTCCATATCGCATGGGTCTAGGTATGTAAAGAGAACTGAGTAACTTCTCCAAAGCCACCACCGTGTATCTCACATACTTGCTTGAACTCGCATCTTTCTCAACCAATGGCCCATAGTTTTGCATATAGCTTCTATAAACCGGCACAATAGCCTGCACTATCTGCTGGCAAACTCTGTCCCTCAAATCTTTTTCCGGTAAAACCCATGTGGATTGCTTCTTATACATGTCATCAAACGCATCATTGAATGCTTTCAGTCTCTTCTTGACAAGATCACGAGCCGTGGCATGTCCACCTGAGAAAAGTATAAGTCCTTCTCTGCTCAAATGGCTTGGGAGCTTACCCCAACTGTCTCTCAGAAAGACAGTGGCGTAATACTCTTTGTACTGTTCGTGTTCTTTCAGCCATGAATCTCCTAATTGATCTCCAATTTTCGTACCCTTTAAGTTCTTGTATAAATGCCAGTGATTATTCATACCGAAGAAATGAGCAAGCGTTTGATCCGGATACGCTTTCATCCATACATCCAGATTCTGCTCAATGGCTTTGATTATTCTTAGAACCTCAACCATAAGCTGATTATCTTGGAATCTTTCTGATCTCCAGCTCTTATGTATGAGCAGAACCTGAGTTAGTGTTGACTTGTACTTATCTCCCAAAAGTTTATTGCAGTAATCAGTTACAAAACTGACTAATCTAGGAACACCACCGTCGCTAGGAGGCGGGGTTTGTTTCTGAATCTCTACTTGAACCAGAAGCTCCCAGAAGATCTCTGCTGCACCATCGATTAACCTCTTGATGAGATCCCTCGTGAAGTTTTGGATCTGAATACAAGCTGCTCCACCAAAGAGACGGTTGAAATCTGCTCTCAGTTTGTTCAACGAAGTGAAAATATCCAACAGCTTCAGAAGCTTGATTGGATCTTTCTTGCTATCTGTCACAGTTTTCCCAAACTGAAGGAATGCAAGCATACCGGCCTGAGCAGCAATCTTGGAAAAACAATCCATCCAGACATTTGCACCGAGTCTCTCAAAGACATCATTGCAAAGCTTGAACTCTGCTTCGAACAGATGCTTAACCGCAAACTCTAAATGATTCCCCCACTGAGCTATATACCCTTCTATGCTCTGGACATCGTTGAACTCAGAAACTGAGATATCTAGATAATCTAAATCAAGTGCTTGAAGACTAGCTCTAACATTCGAACTCCTCACTTCTACGTATATCGAAATGCACTTGTCGAGTCTGTTATTAGCTCTGAGTCTCCCAAGAATGGCTTGCAGTTTATGAATTACAGTTACAGGCAACTGAGACGGTGCAATGCAAGCCTGATCGCCAAGCGATGATGGAGACGCCATGGGAAGTGGAACACTGTTATCCTTCAAGAGCCTCCGAAACTCGTTTTCCAGCTTGTCTAAAGCAGCATCCCTAAGCCCGCCATCAAGACGGAAGTGAGATCTCTCTTTCTCTCCTCCTCCACCACCGTCGCTTTGAAATTCCCCAAGCCCTCTCAAAGATTTCTTCAAATTCGAAAGATACTTCTCATCAGCAACATTGTGATCTTCCAAATACTCAACTATATCTTCCAACCACTGAATAGCTAACCCACAATTGTCCCCTAAAAACTTCAGTGCTTCCTCTAACTGCTTCAATACCGCTAAATAAGCAGAAAGATCGTTCTTAGGATCTGATAACAAAGACTTCTCAAGTCCATGGACAGCATCAAACACCTTAAGCACAGCAGCTGCAGGACCAACAGCTCTGTGAATGTGACCACCAACAGCCACAAGAGCTTCTCTATCAGCTCGTATCGGCCTCACAGCAGCTTCAAGTGACGGCAATCTCTCCTCAATCTCATCAAACCTAGGACCGGTTTTCCCCAAAGCTAACCCGATGGCTTTTGATTTCTCAAGACTCGATTTTAAAGACTTTCTAGCAGCTATTAACCTCTGAATCCCACGATCCACCCCAGCAGATTCCGCCATTTATTAAATTCAATCAGAATAAAACCCTAGAAAACCCAGAAGATCTAACTCCAAGGAAACTAATTTAGCTTCCAAACCTAATAAAAAAATGAATACTTTGGAAGATAATCGATTCAGAATCAGATGCAAAACCGTTTCAGCGCATCAATACTTTCCTCTTTTTTATTCGTCTCCTTTATTATCACCTTTCCTTAGTTTTCTCAGCCAACTTTTGATAAATCAAACCAAACCCAAAAACTAGTACTTAACAACTAAAAACAAACCCAGATATAGAAATTTCCACAGCTACCAAACAACCCCTGAAAAGCCGAAACCAGAAAATCTCGAGAAAAGAAGTCACTTTTTTTAACTGAGACAACACAAACTAAAGAAACCAAATAGAGATAAGGTCTTCTACTGTAATAGGTCGCCGGCGGCGGAATCGATCCGGCAGCGAAAAAAGAGTTTGACGGAAGAATCGAAACGGTATCAGTACTTTCTCCAGAGAGAGATACCCAGCAAAAAAGAAAAAAACAATTAGCCCAGAACAAAAGAATAGAAATCGGAAAGAGAAAAACTGAAAAAGAGAAACTTTTTTGATTTTCGACAGTTTTTTTTTTTTTTTTTAAACTAGCGATGCCCGACGGAAACTGCCAAAGTGCATGACAGTCGAGCACAAGGTTTCACAGTATCACTTGCGACTTTGGTTTAAAACTTGCTATAATACTACACAAAAATTTATCCAATGATAAATAAGTAATAATGTTTAACTTTTGAAATTCTTGCTTTTTTCTGTCAACAAAAAACGCTTAATTTGTATTCCATTTTTAAGAATTTTTTTTTTTTTTTTTGTCAATTTTTTTCAGAATTTAACTGCCAAACACTTGTGATCTTTTTAATGCTAGTTTACCCAGATAGTCGTCAACTTACCCTCCTTGTAACGTATGAGTTAGGCCTCAATTTAATAACTTGAACTTCAATACATAAATGAAAATTTTATTATTCTCTTCTCGCAAAAACGTCTAAGAAATCATATAAATTCCTAAAATTAATTTTACATCGATCATCTGTAATCTCTTGAATCTTTAATCTCTTCTAATTGTGATGATATAAAAGACTATTTTAAGGCAGTTAAATTCAAAATCTATTTAAAATAAAAATACTATAGTTGATTTATGTATCCCATAAGAATTTCAATTTTTTTAATTTACATATGATAGTTTTGTATCTTTTCATATTTTTTTTTTTTTTTTTATAACTCGGATGATCCGGTTCAACAGACACTATGAGCTCCGAGTCTGGTCGCGGGGACATTTACTCCCTAGCTGATTCTCGGATCAACGGGTCATGAGATCCGACTAATCTCGAGGCTCGGAGAGGCCATGTGAATGCTCTGATGGCCAAATGAAAATAAATATAAAGTTTCGCGCTTAAGGGGAATCGATCTCTGATGTATACCAACATGACAACTCTACCACCACCACTTGGTTATCTTTTCATATTTATTTTGTGTGTGATTATGGTACACCTGGTACTAATTGTAGTAGTAAGCTAAATTGTTTATTCTGAAATCATGTCTCAACGATAAGATTTCAGATTTAAAATTAGCAAATTGCACATAACTATATATCCAACTTTGTTTAAGTTAATATGCATGTGTTATGTATGACTAGGATTGACAGTTGATTCATTTGTTATGTATGACTTCGTCTTGAATTTCAAGTATTACTATTTATATATCTTGTCGCGCATGGGCGGATCTATGTAGAGAAGGGGTAGGTCAATTGACCTACCCAAAATCTAAATATATAATATTTCTTTTCTATGTATTATCGTAAAAGATTTACTAGCACAAGTGGTAATTTAGGACTCTTGAACCATTTTTAACCCGAGTTCGATTCCTCTTTCCTTTACTAATATATTTTCCATTAAATACTATTTTGCACTAGGCAAATTTTTACCTTGGATCCGCCCCTGTTGTCGCGTAGAGTAATATTGTTTACTATAAACCAAAACCAGAACCTAATGTAAAATTGTAAATCATAACTCGTAAGATCATGTCCAAATAAGAATTGGATTGGACCGGACCGGACCGGACTCATAACAGACCCGATTCTACTATTTTTTATTTTTTCTTTCACTTGTAAATTTCAAAGTATGACAACCAAAATTTTAAAACGAAGAATGATGATTGTCAGAGAACAGACGATGTGTAGCCATATGAGATTGAATGCGCAATACAAATGTCTAATGATAACGTACAATCACGACCACGCAACTTTTATTGATACTATAAAATCCCATGTAGTCACAAATATTATTCTTTCATTACACTCTGTTGACCGCTATATCTGTGTAATTATTGATCCAATTTGGCATTTAATCATAGTGATCAAAATGGATATATCATATTTTTCTTAATAATATACGAATGAATATCACTCTAGATAAATGGAAATACTACCAAACAAGAACTACCACTTTTTCAACAAGCAAAGATCAATAATCATATTCATATCAACAACGAAGAACAAATAAAAAGTCACTAGATATATCTTTTATAGGCGCCAAGTCAGATCATGTTATGATTGTTAGAATGTATTTTTAGTTTCCTCGTTGGATATAATAGAACCACCGATCTCGCCACCGACATCATCTTCTTGCTCGTCCATTCCACGTGGCACTTCATTCTCATCTTCATCAACTGCTCACAACAATTTATAGTCACGTGACTCATCACTTCTTCGATCTTTGAGATGCAATTTTGATCAATTTCACTCACTGAGGTACTGAAAATCTCTCTGAGCAGAACCGGTCCAACGTCTGAGCAGATGGAAATTTAAGTCAAATTTATATATATATATATATTTAATTAAAGAACATTTCTATCTCTTTTTCTCATATTTTGACCATATAAATCTAGGTGCTCTTTGACCAAAAATAAAGTAAAAATTTCTAGGGCCTCAAGTCATGATTTATTCTGCTTGTTTTTAGGACAAGACTTGTCTCCGTACTTTTGTAAGTTGTAGTCGCCGTCCACGTAGAGAGATGGGTCGTGAAGTACTCTTTGTTGTAAGAGCAGATGCAGTGGGGAAAACCTATCATAGTCTTTCAACTATGTTATTTTAATAGTTTTTAGATAATTTATTTTTTTATTTAAAATTTAAATTATAAATAAAATTTATAACCAGTTATATGAGGACACGTGTCAATTGGGTCTCTCATCAGGTTCTGAGAGTCTCTCAAATTTAAATGAGAGACTCACTTTATTCTCTTTCATACTTTTTCAATTTTTTTATATTTTTTTGTGGGTGAGAGACTCTAAAAGAGACTATAAAAGAGACTCCCACTGTACATGCTCTAAGTATCAAGACGTACGTAGTCTGTGTCAGGGTTGCCTTTTTGTTGCTTCTCGCCAACGGCTAAAGCCAGAGTTCCGTGCAGAGTTAAGAAAGAAAGAAAAAATGAGACATTTAAACAAAGCTGGAAACAAAAATTGCTTTTGGTAGGGAAGAGAATTGGCTTCACCACCTCACGATTAATTAAGCCTTTTATATTAATTGGTCTTTGCGAAGAAAGTTTTGTTTTTGTTTTTTTTTAATCAATAAAATTCGGAAATTTGTTATTAAAAATAAATAATAAAACGTTCAAATAAATTAAATTACTTAAACTAGTGTGTTTTTAAACGCGCTTCGTAAATCAAAACGTTAATCCGATCAGAAGTCCTATATATGCAGGAGCAGCTCACTAGGAGTCTATGAGTTTGTAAAAAGTCTTTGGTTTTGAAAGATTTTATGGAGAATGACATTTGAACTTTTGTGGCGACCAAAAGGCTTTCAAGCTCCTTGCGAATTTTAAGTGTGGGTTTTTTTTGTACCACATAATTTGGTGTGGTCGTCTTTGTATACATGTTATTGATTGTGGTGGGACAAGTATATATTAATGGTATTGGAATTTTCCTTCCGAATTAGAAACTGAAACTTTGTCCCATTAACAAAGATTATGAGTTTTTCGTTCTCTTTAACATAGCGAAAACTCGTCCATCTCTAATTTGTATACATCGTGCCAAAGTGTTCGTCTTAACTCTTATGGATCGATGTTGACAAAATGGTCAAACAATAATATTTCATCCAAAACTTAAGTCGGTAATAACAAATGACAATTTGGCACAAGAAAAAATAGATTAATATTTTGTCAAACTATTATTCTATAGGGGAAAAAGGTTGTCAAATTAATTTAGTTGACCCTGACCTCGTCTTTAACTCACCACATAAGTTTATAAATTAAATTCACATTTACATTTATTCAACACCAAAACCAACTAACTCATTAAGAACTCATTGACTTTCTAATCATTCACCCTTTAGTCAACTTTACTTTCGAATACTATCCAACGGCCACCAACTCATCTGAATTAATAATAAAAAAACAATGAATTAAGAAAAGAAAATGACGAACATGAGTCTATATTATTGGTGCGCAATTAATTTCATAACCTCTACGGCTCTACCTAATACTCATATCTGCTGATAATCTAATAATAGTATTAAACATTGTACCACGACTAATTTTCTCTAATTTAAAAATATTTCTTTAGTACAAAAAATTTACAAATCAATCCCTCTAGGACCAAAAAAAAAATAAAAACAATACAAGTCAAGCCGAGGCAAACACCAAATCATTAACGCCTGAAGAAGAAATATTCTCCTGCATCGCGGATTGGTTGTGACGGTGCTCTCCTTCGTATGTCACGATAAGCATCGCTGGATCATCCAAAGCTCGTTCCACGTGTTTCCTAGCTGGACATCCTCTAAACGTACTGCACTTGTAGTAACCACTGGATCATAACAAACAAACACCGTTAGATCTATAGATCGCGAGGTCAAACAAACATATTTCAACGGTTGATAATATATGGGTTTAGGGTAGTTACCGTGGGTGTGGTGAGCCCTTGATCGGCTTTTGTCCGTACTTCCTCCACGAATACTCGTCCGGTGGAATATCGGCGATCTTTGCACTTATCGCCGGTACCCTCACAGTTCTCTTCATTCGATTTTTTCTGCTGAATAAATAATTATAAAATAAATATTAGTAACCGAACAAGAGAAACATATATGGTCTTAACGTGCGCTGGGTAGCTTAGCTATACTGAGCTGCGTGTATTAGGGTTTTAAAAGTCAACAGTCAACTCCCGGGTTTTTTTAATAGAGTGCTTAACCGTCTCAAGTCATTGTCGGCCATGCTGACCGATATTTAAGCAACCAGATAGCTAACCGGCGGGAAAGTATTACTAAACCGGGAATATATTCACCTAACTGAATTATTATTACTATTAAAATAATAATATAGCGATGCTAATAGTCAACTAAGAGTTGAAAATTTGAAATTAAATAATTGGGTACTGTGTAGTTGTTAAAGCGACAGGTGGGTGACGTAACAATACCTTTTTTTGCAATGGCACTTGCCGTGGCCGGAGCCGGAGATCTTGCCGGAGAAACTCTCGGAGTGCTCGTGCTCGAGGCATCTCTTTCTGTAAGGATGACCGTTGGCCAACGGTGGTTTTCCAGAGGAGGTCACAGGCTGCGACGGAGCAGACGCGAGAAAGATTTTTCCGTTGGAGACGCTGCCATCGCCGGTTATCGCCGACGACATGTAGGAAGAGTTTAAAGAGACGCTGAAGTTTTCCTTGGCGAATTCCAGCTCAGAGCACTTGGATTTGGAGCCGAAGATGCTGGGTTTAGAAAAATCGAGAGTTACGCTCGGCTGATTCGAATGAACGAAGCTCGACGGAGTCACAACTGATTGTGGAGGAAGGATTTGAGGGAGATTCGTCGATGTTCTCGCCGGCTGAGAAATAACAGGAGCCTCCGGTGGAGCAATTTTAACGATCTGAGGAGATGATGCAGCGAATGAAGTTGAAGAAGGAGCGGAGTGAGCTGGTCCGCGTCTAAACCGGGCGTGACCGGTTCGATTAAGGAGAGAAATAACCTTTCTGAATTTATTGACGGTGAAATCAGTTATCTCGGAGCAGTCAACGTTTTGTTGTTCGGGGGGGTTAGAGAGGACACGGATCAGATGCTCCATACTTTGTAAACCTTGCGATGCAGCCTCTTGAATAGCCTTTTGATCATCCATCTTGGGAAAACGCATGAGATCGACGGCCATGATGATCTTTGTTTTTTCTCCGACTGTAAGTTGTTTCTTTCTTTTTTTTTTGCTGGTCTGAGAAATGTGAGAGGAAACGTTGAAGATGAGAGAAATGGTGGATGAGAAGAGAGAAGAAGGATGGCGTGATATATGGGGGAAAGGAGGTGACCGGGTCAGATTGTAAGATTTTTAGTCAAACCGGGAAGGTTGTGATCTAACGGCTGTGATTGAGTTGAGTATTTCCACGGAATAAAGCAATCAAAGTTTGGTCTCCTCAAGTTCGAGGTAACTGGGCCCCACCTGGCATCCGAATTTTATCGTTTCTTCAAAATAAAGATCTTTTTGAAATTAAAGAAAAAAAAAAATCTCAATAGTGGAGGGACAGATATATTACACTATGAACAAAAACACTCAAATTGTTTCCTTAATTATATTTATCAAGTTGTGTTATCTTGAAATTAATAAAAATGTTTGGCATAATCAAAGGTTTGGAAAGAAGTTTCCATAAAGTAAGCAAAATCGAATAGTACAAATTAAAAATTGATTAGATTAAAGATGTCAATGATTCATTCACACACAATGGAGAAAGAAGGCCAGCTGGATTCGGGTTGATGCAGCAATGGGGAGTTTTGTCAACGAGACAGGGATGATTGATTTAAAATAATAATTGATATATTTGACTTTTTGAAGTATTAATTTTATTTTATGTTTGTTCCAATTTGAATCTTCTGTATGTCGTTCAAATTCTACAGACTTTCATATTTGTCAACTATATTCAAGATTAACTTGCCTCCATAACTTGATGTAAAGGGGTTTCCGAAACTATTGAAATTTGGTGTAAGACTTTTACTTATTTCATTTTTTCTGTCAACAGGATGTATTGTAAGACTTTTACTTTTTACTACTATTTCTTAACAACAAATATTTATTTATTATTGCCAAAACCAACAAAAAAATCGTTGACAGGAAAATAAAAAACGAACAAGAATTTTTCGTAGCATTCTAGAAACCGTCCTCACTTGACATTTACAATAAGCGAACCCTTTATTAACTTCTAATTCGTCGAATTATTCTACACATATCGTAAAACAATTACTATAGTCATTCTAATTAAATACTAGCAATAATGGTTTGACTAATGATTTTAAAAGTCTACTAGAACAGCGACTAATGAATACGACAAAGGATGGGGAAAAGCTGACTATTTAAAAATTTAAAGTAGTTGAAAAAAAGAAAGATTATCATTTCTTTATTTTAAACACAGAGCTATTGACCACCTCGGTAACCGGGTGGTCCCGTTAACTCGTATATGAACCATCAGATTTTCTAAAGATAGATCCAACGGTCGATCTGTGTATGCTAGTGTTGACTAAGTTTATGATTTTATGAGCCTACAAAAATCTCCAGCCAGCTATTAGGTTCTCGTCACGTGTCGACTTTGTTGTGTTTCATATACTATTTGTTAGCTGTCCCGTTTCTTAAAAAAAAAAAAGAAGAAGGAAACAAACATTAGGAAAAGCATAAAAATGAGAAAAAAAAAGAAGAAGAAGAAGAAGAAGAAGAAGAAAAGGACAAATTTAATACATTTACTGCTTCGAGATGATTATAGTACAAATTATCAAGGTAGATGACGGATTGTTAAATTCTTACTAACAGATGAACAAAAAATATTTTGTGAAAAATAGACTTGAAATGAACTGATAACTAATAAAACTGTGCGATAAATATATAGATTATTTCACGCAAGCTATAGACATAAAGATGGGCATCGATCAGAACTCCCTGTTAGAAGCAAAACAAAAAAAAAAACAAAAAACAGAACGTGTTTATGCGTGTGTGTGCATCTAACGTGTTTATGGTGGATATGAGAGGAGAAGAAACCATGGATATTTAAAACACCTTCTTTTGTCAACGATTAAATTATAACATGGGGTAGTTGACCCGACCGAGTTGTATTATTATTGTCGTGCACGTCTATTACCTATCATCTATGATCTATATATTTATTAAACTGCAAGAAAATCTCAATGATCGTCCTTCTTTTTTTCTTTTTCTTTTTTCCCTGTATATAGTTAAGAATAAATTGACGATCACATCCAATTGGGCCGTTCTATCTTCATCTTGTATAATTATCCCGTTTTTCTTCTTTTCAATGATTTAGGTATTTGTATAATGAGCATGTGAAAGAAACGTGTTAGTTAAATTGCATGATGTATCTCTCTTACAATGTTAGAAATATTGTCACTTATTACGTATTACGGTACAATAAATTTTCCAATCAATAATTGAATATTTGTACCAAATGACAGAAAATTGTATTTAGAAAATAGCAATGCAGAAGAAAAACATAATGATTTATCAAAAAGCTATATATCTAATTGTTTTAATATATATGGATAATTGTCGAATATATATATATATGGATAATTTTATCCTTTTATACATACATTTTGTTTTTTTGTTTTCTGGTAAAGCTCAGTTTCGGTATGGACGTCATGTAATAAATTAGACTTCCGCATGGATTTATTAAACTAAAATAAAATAATTCGTTTAGTTCTATCAAAAAAAAATAAAAGAAAAACTATACAAACTCCTGTAATCATCGTTGTTAATTCGAATGGAACCTGCGGAATGCATGGAAGCCAGGAAGCAATTGTCTCAAGAGAAGGTTTTGGCCCAATCATCGTTGTTAGTTACTTGTAAACTACGTGAAGAAGTCAACGTACGTACGATTGACTGTCTACAGATTATACACACGGATTTGACACGGAGTTACGGTATAAATGGCTCTCATCGTAACATTTACGTTTTGGCTATTCTCATTTTCATCTTATCTTAAAACTTTTCTCATTTTTATTTGTCATATCTTATTCTTGTCGATGTTTCAGTACTATTTATATTAAAGTTATGGGTGATTCTTCATTAATTATTTAAATAAAAGTTATTATGATTAGAAATAACGCAATAGGTTTCGTTAAGAGAGAGACAGGAAATGATAATAAACAAGCAATTATACAAAACCAACTAGTTGTAGTCTATTGGTTTTGGTTCTTAAGTCAAATCGCAGTTTAACTATGCTTAATGCGCGCATTATCTTGTCTACTATGTCATGCTTGTTGTATAATGTAGGTTATCACAATGGTATGCATGTTTTAATTATACTTAGAAGAATATTATACTTAAAAGAATAAACTTTTGAAAGAAAGCCGTAAGAAAGAATATGTAAAAGAAAAGGTAAAATGAGAGTGGAATCCAATGAGGACTTCAACTATATGATATATTATGTTGTTTTTTATATTTTAACTGATATTTAAATCTAACGTTGGGTGTCGGAATTTTTGCTTTATATAGTTCACTTTAACGTTCAAACAAGAAGCAACACATGGTGGTCTTGGAAGTTGAAATATATAATTGGTAATCCATTAATCTCGTGTCTAAAAGCTTGTGATTTTCCCCATTTTTGATATACAACGCATTTAAAATCCTTAAAAAAAAAAAATAATAGTTAAAATCGTAGAATAAAGACTCAAATTCTGGTCTCCAGTTTTAGATTTGAGTTTTTTTTAACCGCTGACCACCAGAAACAAGTTAAATTTTTAACGAATAAGTGTATAAATGAATCAAACTACTAGTCCAGGAAAGAGAATTATAAAAGTTCATACTGCTTGACTTTGTGTTAAATATGTAAATTTATAGAGAAACCTCTTAAATAAATATTCGAATCAATAGTCGTATCAACTTGACAATTTGGTTAAGATTTGATTCTGGTCAATAATTATTATAAGAATTAAGAAACATGCTCCATATGCTATCCTCTATATATAACAAACGAAGACGAATATTTTATCGCTATCATGGCATATTTAATTAGTTTAAGAGGCATTATCGTCATCCTTTTTGCTAATTTTTTGTTTCCACAAGAATAAGAGTTCTGTAACTGGTATTTTAAGGGTTTTTTTTTCTCTCTTAAACTTTTGGTTTCGTTATGACAATTGAGTAAATTTGTGCCCTATGATTTTGGAAATGTTGGGTTCGTTAACTACCCCTTTATTTTGATACACATCTAACAAGTTTTTCATTGAGTCTCTCATAACAAAAAAATCATATATATAATGGGAGAGTTCTCTCTCCATCTAGAGTGTCCACATCATCATCTTAGTCATCTAATAAAAATAAAATATGTCATCAAATATTTTTTGTTTTTTGTTTTTATTAAGAATTAATTACATTGTAAAAACAAATTTTTTATTAGCATTATTTAAATATAGTAGTTAATGAGTATTAAGAGATTTAAAAATAAAATAAAATAAAAGAATGAAAGTAAAAACAAAAAAGAGTCTTAAAATGACTATAAAGAAAAAACTTTGTAACTACATTTTTTATATTTTTACTAACATAATATAATGAGGGGGGATGAACACAAAAATAAGATAAATAAATTAAAATTTATATAAACGATAGTATATAAAAGAAATGAAAGACTAAATAATGAAAAATTATAGATAGAAATAACCACTACAGTTGAATGATTCAATATAAAACAATAATAACAAAAATGTAATATACTTATAATATATGTAAGCAATTTTTTTTTTTGAATTAAAGATAATTTACAATATTCACTTGATACATGTTTATTTATATTTATTAATATTTATAAAAAATAATTAAATAAAGTGGGAAAGAATTAAAAAAAACTGAAAGATAATGTTAGTAATCAAAGTGTTAAAAAGATTTAACAAATTGAGTGTGAAAAAACTATAGAGCAATGATAGTTAACTTTCTCGAAAGAATATAAATATGTTTAGACCAATATTTTTTGGAATACTGTATGTTGGATTTTTTGAAAACATCTGAACTTTTTTAAAAATTTGAAAGTGTTATAGTCTTCATATTTTAAGTAAAAGATTCAAAAATTTTACACTTAAAATAACAAATATCGAATCGGTAAATACAAACTCAAATGTTACACAATAAAGCATACATGTAGGGGTGATACATAATCTTTGTAGTTTATCATGAGTGGAAATGTGGTGTTGTCTATGTTGTGATAGAAAAAAAATATGTTTGAGGATATTTTTGAAATCGAATGGTTTTAACCTTACGGTATGCTAAGTTTTGTAGAAAATAATGATTGACTTTTTTTTTTTGGTCAACTGATATTATATATATTGGATAGAAGAGATGTTGCAATATAGGCTGATTACAGACGCCAAAGTAAGAGAAATATCAAACAAACTAAAGCCTAAATGAACCGACAAACTTAGCTCGGAACTAAAATAATGACTGACTTTATAATTAATAATTTAATTATATTTATATATAATTTAATTTTTTATAATATTTTAATATTAGAATTCCGCGCAACGCGCGAGTTACTATTATAGTATTAAAAAATGAAAAAGTAAGATGGATAATAAAATGAGTCTCTTAAATTAGAGACTCTAATAACCTTATGAGAGACCCATTTGACACATGTCATAATATAATTGGTTTTAAGTTTAATTTATATTTTAATTTTTAAATAAAAAATAAAATTATATCAAAACTATTAAAATATTATATTTGAGAAACTATGACAGGTTCTCCCCACTGCACATGCTCTAAGATGAATTACTATTCACAAATCCCAACCTATTTTTTTTATCCACAATAAATAAGACTTCATTATTTTTGTCTACAGTTTAGAACCGTCAGCTAATTTGTGTACGTCTGTTATCCGATTTGACTAGATTCAAAAAGACTCATTGTCCAAACAATTTTTAGTTTTAGTTTTTTTTTTTTTACAATGTTTAGAAACACCTGATTTATCTTGGAATTAAATATCTAAACTAAAACTCTTCTTTATGATCAAACCGGACCAAATTTCGAGTTTTAGACCTAATTAACATGTCTATATTCAAAAAAATAAAATACTTGTGTATCCAAGTTTCTCAGATTATTTTATGGACAGAAATTGTTAGAACTAATTCAGTTTATACTTAATGGGTCTGGTACACGTCAGTCCATTGGATAAAATTCAGATTATACGGGTCGGGTCGGGTCGGGTTGATTAACGGGCCCAAAATGATAATCCATGTTGCTTGCCTGGCTATCCATCTGGCAATCGTTGTTTACAATTAACCAAAAAAAAAAAAAAAAAAATCATGGCGAGACTCATCGTCTCTATCCCTATGCAACCCCCCACACAAACACGCTTCTTCGCATCTTCATCTCAGCCGCTATTCCCGCCTCCGGCGAACAATTTCCTCGACGGTTACGGCAGTGGAGGAGGAGGAGCCGGTGGATTATGTTTGATCCGAAAATTCAGAGATTGTTCAGTGGTGGCGCGAGCAGGGCCTAGTACGAGTAGCTACTTGCTCGCCTTGGCCATTCCTGCTACTCTTATCGCCGCTACTGTCTTCACTTCTATCAAAATCGCGGATAAGCTCGACGAAGATTTTCTTGAGGATGTAAGATCGCCGTTTCTATAATTTTTGTTTATCTTTGTGATATCTAATTCACATTCGATTTTTGTCTGCTCTTTTACCTCATTGTTGCAATTGCTTTAGGTTTAGGATTTGTCTCGGTGCTCGTTATTAGGATGAACGTAATTAGAATTTCTGCAAGTACAAAAACGAAATTTAAACTGAGAACTTGTGGGAAGCAATAATCAGGGAAATTATCCAATAGAAGTAACTTTTAAAATTCGGTCGAACTGTTTCAAGTTTTGTTCAATTTTTTTTAATTGAGGCCAATTATGATATGATGGAGAAATGAAGATATGATAATCACATGCTCTTAGTTCTGCTTACGTTACTCTTTTCTTTTTGATTTGATCTCTGTCACATAAACTGTTAAGATGATATGACCTCAGAATCAAAGGTCTCTGTTTTTTTACCCCTGAAGTGTCGCTTTGTAGAGTGTTAATAATCACTAATACGTACTTAAGCAAGGAGCTCTTTCTGATCCCTGTTATAATATAATGTCGACGAGGTGGATCTAGACATGGTGGTTCTTGTATCTAGTCTGATTTTAACCTGCCATAAAACAAACAGCTTATACTATATTACTGTGTCTTTTTTTTTTTTTTTTTTTTTCTTCTGCAGATTGCGTTGAACCAAGCTATAAAAGCAGCAGAACAGGGAGAGAATGCTGAAGGTGAAATCTCACTGGACGATGTAATTCAAGAACCTGTGCTTCAACGAACACGTAACCGGCCTAAACGTGAAGTTTAAAAGGAACACACATATGAGTTTCTTCTTAATATTCTTCAATGATCCAATGACACTGTAATACATCTCGTGTTTGTTATAAGGATGTAAGCTTGTAGCCTTTCTAGTCCCATTTATAGCTGTAGTTACTGGAATTACATTACCGTTTAGTCATTTGTAAAAAACAAAAAAAAAAAAACGGATGACGAATCATATGCAGTTTTGAGCCCGAGCTTTCTTCTGCGGTAAATTTGGAAGAAATAGAAGGATATGCTTCGTATTAGCTGCAAATGACCAAGGATCTTTTGGGTACTAATCTGATCCGTTATAAATTGGGCTGCTTTTAGGCCCATTTGGAGTTAACTTTTGAAGTAGTGTTTAGGAATATTTCAGTTCTCTTCAAATTGACGTCTGTGTGAGGTTGAGTCGCGTCGCGTTTCATCAAGCAGTTTTTTTTTTTTTTTTGGTCATTTTCAAACGAACGGGGACACACCAGCTTAAAGGCAGACTTTGCGTTAGATCTAAGGAGAGAGCGACGTGTAGCTATCAACCAAATTCCATACAGGAAGGAGATTAACGACACGGCGAGCTAACTCTATTTCAGTCTCCCTTTAACTTTTCTCTTCGACGGATCCAAGGTATGATTTAGCTCACTTTTGGGATTTTTTTTAATCGTGTTTATTTGTGGGAATTTGATCTCTTAATTGCGGATTTTGGATATAGGTTTGAATTTAGCTTTCTGTCATTTCTAATAGGGATGTGTATATTTCTATTGAATGATTTGAATCTAGAGATTTGATTTCGTTTAGCTGTCCCACAATCTGGGTCTGTTGTTTGTTACTTTTAATGTTTGGTTTTGATTCGTCTTGTTTAAGAAATGAATTTCTAAAATTCTAAGCCACTATTGTGTCGGTGCTCTGTTATATCATATAACTTTCGTGAAATTAGCTCCGTTTTTTTCTTCTTCTGATTGTTGGATTCTGCATCATCAGAAGGTACGAACAATGGTGGTCCAGACTTGGTGTTGATCCAAGAAGATTCATTGTGGGAACAAGAACAGAGTGAATCCAATGGACAAGAAAAAGAATCGTGCCGATCCACTTGCTGCTGGGCGCCAAAAGGTTAGCTTCTTTCTCCTTAAACCTAAAATTTGGGTAAATTTGCTTTACTATCAACGAAATGTCAGTGAGAAAGAGATAGGGTACTTCTACTGTTTCATTTCCTTCTTGAAAACCATCAGTCAAGCAGGAAAGGTTTATGTTGTGCGTATTGTCTGACTTCATGTTTAGGAGGAACAATTGATAGCCTGAAATATAAGTTGAAAACATTGTGGTATTTCACGCTTAACTTGTCTCCACAGTCTATATACTTGATTGATTACTTGTCCTGCCTTGATATAGACAGGAGGGAAAAACATTGGATGAAATTTTTTTAATTGCTTCGTTTCTTGGCTTCATTTCAGCTTCAACAATATCGTCAGAAGAAGGCTGACAGAGGCACTGATCAGAAAAAGGACTCTAAAGGCAGTACAAGCCAAGGAAAATCCTCCAAAAAATCTGGTAAATCTGAGAAGCATGAGCGTAAACCTGACACAAGTGCTGTCAGTGACCAGACAGAGGCTCCGTCCAATGTGAATGTTGGTGAGGAGGTTGTCGATTCTACACAAACTTCTGCAGATACAAAAGCTCACGAATATGTTTTCGTCCATGGTTCATCATCAGAACCTGAGACGCCACAGCCAGGAAATACTACAGCAACTTCTGATAATGGAGCTGAACTGAGAAAAGACGTAGTGAATTCTGAAAGTGATATCAGTATACCATTATCCACTGAAGAAGATAATAAGAAGAGTATCAATAGCGTAGCAGCTGGAACAGTAGATTCTCTGACATTTGCAGATTCTGAGAATGGAGTTACTCATGGCAATGCATCTATTAACATTGACAGAATCTTTACTGCCTCTGGAAACCTAGCTGAGGGGGAAGGAGTTGAAGTTGAAAGTGTGTCTGGGAATGTGGAAAAGCCGCATCAGCCATCCTCTCCGCATGAATTTATTCCTGATGTTTCCTTGATTCGAGCAAGGGGAGATCAGGTAACTGATGTAGGTTGTTCTCTCCTTCTCTTCATGCTTCTCTCTTCAGTTATTTTCTTTATTGCTATATCTTTGATAGGGCTAAAGTTGTTAGGTCAATTGCATGCAGCCTTTTGATGTATAATTCAATTCTCATTTGTTTTCTTGGTAGGGGAAATGCAGGAAGACGATGGTTCACACATGGAGCAGTTTTCTGAATCATCTGCAATGGCAAATGTTGATAGGATTGGAACTGAAGAAAGGCAAACAAGCTCTCCAGCCGCTGTGGATTCATTTGCTTCTGCGTCTCACTTTTCAGAGGGATCCTCAGTTACATTTGATTCTGTTGAACTAGAAGGAATAAATGGTAAAATTAGAAGCCAACAGATTGGGGAAGCGGCAGAACTTGATGAAGAGAAACAAGAAACATCTTTTGGTTTTCGTGATAACAGAGATCAGGTGCTTTCAGCTGAACCTGAGGAAAGCTCTGTTGCAGATGCGGATAGTCAGCTGCAATTGCCTGAGAGCGTGAGTATATCTGGATTTTTGAGCCATGAGGAACCTCGTAAAGTGGACACACTGAATCCTTCTGGAGAATTTTCTACTTCTCATGTTCACGAAGGCCGCTCACTCAGCTTCTTACAGCTTATGGATATTGTACAGGGACTTGGACAAGATGAATATCAAGTTTTGTGCAACGCAAGGGAGGCTGCTTCCAGTACTGAGCCAGGAACAAATTCATTGGAGCGATTAAAAGAAGAACTGTTTGTTTCAAGTACTATGGAAGATATACTCCATGTGCAACTCACAGAACAGTCTCATCTACAAAACGAGTTTGATCATCAACATAACCAACTGGTAGCTGAAATATCACAGCTTCGTGCATCATATAATGCGCTGACAGAGAGAAATGATTCTCTTGTGGTGGAACTATCAGAGTGCCAGTCTAAACTCTATGCTGCTACAAGCTCAAATGAGAAGCTTGAAAATCAGCTTCTTGCTAAAGAAGCACAAGTGGAGGATTTCACTGCTAAGGTGAATGAGTTGCAGCTTACCCTAGAAAAGTCCCTGTTGGATCTATCTGAGGCGAAAGAAAAGTTCATCAATCTTCAGGTTGAGAATGATACGCTGGTTGCAATTATTTCTTCTGTGAATGATGAGAAAAAGGATCTTCTTGAAGAAAAAGAATCCAAGAACTATGAGATTAATCATCTTTCATCTGAGTTAAGCAATTGCAAGAACTTGACGGCCACACTAAAGGCAGAAGTTGAACAATTGGAAAGAACTATTGGTCCATTGACAGATGAGAAGATAAATCTTGCCGAGGAAAAATATAATTTATTGGGTGAGGCAGAGAAGCTACTGGAAGAATTGGCAAATTGTAAGACTTTACTCACCCTGCAAGAGGTGGAAAATTCAAATATAAGGGAGACGGTTTTTTTACTGACAGTCCAGCAGACTAATCTTGAAGAGGATAACCTACATTTCAGAGAAGAAAATGAGAAAGTACATCTAGAACTGAGTGCACATCTGATCTCAGAGACTTATTTATTGTCTGAGTATTCCAATTTAAAGGAAGGGTATTCTTTGTTGAACAATAAAATCTTGAAGTTTCAAAGGGAGAAGGAGCATTTGGTTGAGGACAATGATAAACTTACACATGAACTTCTTAGTCTTCAGGAGCGTATGTCAACTGTACAAGAAGAGCGGACTCATCTAGAAGTTAAGTTAGGAGAAGCAGTAGCGCGCCTTGATAAATTGGCTGAAGAAAATACATCTCTAACTAGCAGTATCGTGGTAGAAAAAGCCAGAATGGTAGATATTGGTAGCGAGGATGCTTCAGGATTGATCAATCAGGAAGTTTCTGAAAAACTTGGTAGAAGTTCAGAAGTCGTGGTTAATAAACAGAGTGCATCGTTTCTTGAAAATTCACAATGTACAAATTTGGGAAAGGTAATGGAAGATACTTCTGAGTTTTCTGCGTTGAAGAAGAATCTGGAGAAGGGGGAGAAAATGGTCCAGGACCTCGAAGAGGCAATTGAGCAAATCCTGATCGATACTTCTGTGAGTAAATCTAGCAATAAAACTGCCACGCCAGAAGTATCAAGATTGATTCAAGCTTTTGAGTCCAAGGGTAAACCAAAAGAACAGGAATCTGAAAAAGCACAGTTAACTGGTGAGTCATCAGAAGCAGATCAATCTGTTTCTGTGAATGTGCAGATTAGAAATTTGAGAGGCTTGCTTGATCAGTTAGTGTTGAATGCTAAGAAGGTTGGTATACAATTTAATCAGGTAAATGATGAAAGGAAAGCCACGAATCAAAGACTGGAGGAGTTGAATGTAGAGTTTGCATCTCACCAGGACCACATTAATCTTCTGGAGGCAGATAGTATTGAGAACAAGATTTCGTTTGAAGCTCTGAAGCATTATTCTTATGAGCTGCAGCATAAAAACCAGGAACTTGAACTTCTCAGTGAATCATTAAAGCTGAGAAATGATAGTACCAGTGTAGAAAACACGGAGCTCAGTAAGAAGCTGACTTCTTGCTTGTCAAGAATTGATGAGCTTGAAATTCAGCTGGAAAGCTTACAGCAGAATTTAAGTAGCATGTTGTCCTCAATGGAAGAACAGTTAGTGGCCTTGCAGGATGAATCTGAGAGGGCAATGATGCTAGAACATGAATTGACATCATCGATGTCTGAATTTAGGGAAGCAGTTGTGAGGCTTGATGATTGTCTACTCAGATCTGGCACTGGAGATCATGTTGGCTTAGATATGACCAATCACATATCTGGTTCTGTTAATGTGGCTGTTACAGTGATTGATGACCTGTATGCAAAACTAGAAGCTGCTTATGCGAAGCATGAGTCCACCTTAAACAAATATGAGGAATTGAAGCAGAGTTTTAACACTCTGTGTGAGAAGAATGAATTTGCAGCTGCTACAATGCATAAGGTCTATGCTGATTTGACGAAACGGAATATTGAAGCATGTGGGTCTGCAGAGATAGTCAATCTTAATGTTGAAAATCTAGCTGTCTCTGATCCTTTCAAGGGTGATAGTTGTGAGAATCTGTTGGAGGCTGCGCGAAGTATTCTTTCTGAGAAGCTCGAACTTCAGTCTGTAATTGATAAGCTGCAGTCGGAATTGTCAAGTAAATCAAACGATATGGAGGAACTGAGGCAACAAAGCTTTGATTTCACTTCACTTCGAGAGTTAGTTGAGAAGGTAGAGGGTGTTCTGGAACTTGAAAGTGGCGGAGTTAGTTTTGAGTCCCCTAGTTCATATATAGAGTTTCTGGTTGCCCAACTTGTACAGAAGTTTATAGAGACTGAGGAATTGGCAAATCTCACCAGCAAACAGTTAGAGGCGAAGGAGAATGAGTTGATGGAGATCCAAGAGAGTTTGCTGCACCATCAAACCGAAATGGGTGGTCTTAGGGCTAATTTAAGCCAGGCAGAGGAGTCCCTTGCAGCTGTACGATCTGAGTTACAAGAGAAATCTAATGAACTTGAACAATCAGAGCAGAGGTTATTATCGACTAGAGAGAAGCTTAGCATAGCTGTTGCTAAAGGAAAAGGTTTGATTGTTCAGCGAGACAATGTCAAGCAGTCGTTGGCCGAAACCTCAGCTAAACTGCAGAGGTTCTCAGAGGAATTGAATTTGAAGGACTCGAGGCTTGTGGAAGTAGAAGCAAAACTTAAGACGTATACAGAGGCAGGTGAACGTGTGGAAGCATTAGAATCTGAGCTTTCTTACATCCGAAACTCAGCTACTGCGCTGCGAGAATCTTTTCTTCTCAAAGACTCTCTGCTTCACAGAATTGAAGAAATTTTGGAAGATTTGGATCTCCCAGAGCATTTTCATGCTCGAGATATACTGGAAAAGGTGGAGTGGTTAGCAAGATCAGCTAACGGAAACTCTTTGCGTCCCTCTGATTGGGATCAGAAGAGTTCTGATGGAGGTGCGGGGTTTGTTCTCTCAGAGCCCTGGAGGGAGGATGTACAAACTGGAGCAAGTTCTGAGGATGACTTAAGGATCAAGTTCGAAGAGCTCAAAGGGAAGTTTTACGGGTTAGCTGAACAGAATGAAATGCTGGAGCAGTCCTTGATGGAAAGGAATACTTTGGTTCAGAGATGGGAAAAACTCCTAGAAAATATTGATATGTCTCCACAGCTACAGTCCATGGAAGTAGAAAACAAGATTGAGTGGCTTGCAAGTACAATATCAGAGGCTACACATGACAAGGATACCCTCCAACAGAAGATTGATAACCTTGAAGTCTATTGTCAATCACTAAGTACTGATTTGGAAGTCTCACAAAAGCAAGTATGTGATGTCGAGGAAAATCTTCAGTCGTGTGTTAATGAGAGGGAGAAACTTTCTGAAAGACTGGAAAGTCTGAATGGTGATCATGAGAGTCTTTCTGGGAGGGCCATGCACCTTGAAGTCGAGAATGAGAAACTGGAGAATCAAGTAAAAGATTTGCATGAAAAATTAGTTGAGAAACTTGGAAACGAAGAACATCTTCAGACTATTGAAGGAGACTTATTGAGTTTGAGGTACATGATTAATGATGTTATACAGGAAGATGGCTTGCAGGATTTGGGTTTAGCAAGTAATTCTGAGAACTTGGACGTACTGCTGAGAAAGCTGATAGACTATTATAAGAATTTGGTGAAATCTAGTTTGCCATGCGAAAGAGATGACAACTTGTGTGAAACTCGTCCATCAAATACTGATGTTAAAAGCGGACAGTCATTGGGTACAGATGAAGCAACTTCTCATGGGCACCATCCTGAACTGAGTGATTCAAATATAGGTGAAGCAACAAGTAGAGACATAGCAGTAGTAGATACACCTAATGCGGCTTCCCTAACAAAAGATCTGGATGAGGCACTGCATGTTCAGAAGCTGACAAGTGAAGAAAGAGATTTGTACATGGCTAAACAACAATCCCTAGTTGCTGAAAATGAGGCACTTGATAAGAAAATATTAGAGCTGCAGGAGTTTCTTAAACAAGAAGAGCAGAAGTCAGCTTCTGCAAGAGAGAAGCTAAATGTAGCTGTGAGGAAAGGGAAAGCTTTGGTCCAACAAAGGGATAGCCTGAAGCAAACTATTGAAGTGATGAACGCAGAGCTTGGTTGCCTGAAATCGGAGATTGTTAACAAAGAAGAAACGCTCTTAGAAAATGAAAAGAAATTTAGGGAGTTGGAATCTTACAGTGTGAGGGTGGAAGCCCTAGAGTCTGAGTGCCAATTGTTGAAAAATCATTTGCAAGAAACAGAAATTATATTGCAGGAAAAAAGTGGTACATTGAGCACGACGTTGAATGCGTTAAATACCATTGATATTGGTGATGAAGGTGACAGATATGATCCAGTCATGAAGCTTCAACGGATTTCCCAACTGTTCCAAAATATGAGTACAGCCGTGTCTTCTGCTGAGCAGGAGTCGAGAAAATCTAGAAGAGCAGCTGAGTTGCTACTTGCTGAGTTGAACGAGGTTCAGGAGAGAAACGATAGTCTGCAAGAGGAACTATCTAAATTTACGTATGAAATCCAGCAACTTTCCAGACAGAAGGATGCAGCAGAGGCTGCAAAAGTTGAAGCTATATCACATTTTGAAAATTTATCAGCAGTCAACAGTGATGAAAAAAAGAAGCTATATGCTCAACTGCTGTCCTTTGGAACTAGTGTGAACTCCCTAAAGAAAATTCTCGCAGGTACCAACAGTTGTCTAGCTGATATTTTCACCATGGATATGGAGTTTCTGCATCATCTGAAGGCAAATATGGAATCATGTGCAAAGCAAACTGGTGCTAATCTGTCTGGCTGGCCTCAACTCAGTACAAATAATTTTGTGGACAAGGTATTATAGATCCATTCAACAGCTTATTATGGTATACGTTCAAGGTTTTCTGCCACTGACTCTTCTTGAATTTTGTTTTTCTGACCTTTTTGCTTAGGAAATATTTTCACGCTTGAGTGCTGCTTGGTCTAACGTCAACTTGCATGAGATTTCAAGTGGTGGAAACATAACCGAAATTTGTGGTTCTCTCTCGCAAAACCTTGATCAATTTGTGGCTGATGTTAGCCATCTCGAAGAGAATGTAAGCAAGCATTTGGCATCATGGCACAACCAGGTCAATATTGCATCCAACAATATCGACACCTTTTTCAAGTCAATCGGTACAGGAACGGACTCGGAAATTGCCGCTCTGGGTGAAAGAGTTTCCTTGCTTCACGGAGCATGTTCCAGCATGTTGGTGGAAATTGAAAACCGTAAAGCTGAACTGGTTGGAAATGACGATTTCAATATGAGTCTCCATCAAGTAGATGAGGATGTGTCGTCCATGGAATCTGTCAGGTCCATGGTAAATAGGCTATCGTCAGCTGTTAAGGAGCTTGTTGTAGCAAATGCTGAGACTGTGGAGAGAAATGAAAAGGAGATGAAGGTAATCATCACCAATTTGCAAAGGGAGTTGCATGAAAAGGACATCCAAAATGATAGGATGTGCAATGAACTTGTGGGTCAAGTTAAGGAAGCCCAAGCTGGTGCTAAAATCTTTGCGGAAGATCTTCAATCTGCAAGTGCCCGGATGCGTGATATGCAAGACCAGCTGGGCATTTTGGTGCGGGAACGAGATTCTATGAAGGAGAGAGTAAAAGAGCTGCAAGCAGGGCAGGCCGCACACTCAGAGTTACAGGAGAAGGTCACATCGCTTAGTGAGCTACTAGCTGCCAAAGACCAAGGTAATTTTCAGTTTGAACCTTTTATTTTTCCTACGCCACATATATAGCTAATACATAATTGCTTGCTGCAGAAATTGAGGCATTAATGCAAGCGCTTGATGAGGAAGAGTCTCAGATGGAGGATCTGAAACACAGGGTTACAAAATTAGAACAGGAAGTGCAACAGAAGAACCTAGACTTGCAGAAAGCGGAAGCTTCTCGTCAGAAGATTTCCAAAAAGCTATCAATTACTGTGGACAAATTCGATGAGCTCCATCATCTCTCTGAAAACCTTCTTGCTGAAATCGAGAAACTTCAACAGCAAGTGCAAGATCGGGATACCGAGGTTTCTTTCTTAAGACAAGAAGTCACTAGGTGCACCAATGAGGCTCTTGCTGCTTCTCAGATGGGCAGTAAGAGAAATTCAGAAGAAATCCAAACTGTACTGTCTTGGTTTGAAATGATAGCTTCGCTAGTTGGTCTAGAAGACTCAGCTTCCACTGATGGTCACGGTCACATTAACCGCTACATGGAGACACTTGAGAAAAGGATTGTGTCTGTACTATCTGAAATAGAAGAACTACGGTTGGTCGGACAAAGCAAGGATACGTTGCTTGAAGCTGAAAGAAGTAGGGTGGCTGAGCTCAGACAGAAAGAAGCAGCTCTTGAGAAACTCTTACAGGAGAAGGACTCCCAACCAAAAATGTCAACAAGCTCGACGTCAGAGATCGTTGAAGTGGAACCCCTGGTAAGCCTAGAGCTTGTTGAATAGTTTCACCATATCAGATGCCTGGAGCGTTAACATTTCAAATTGGGGTTCCTATTTTGGTATCACAGATAAACAAGTGGACAAAGAGTGGAACATCGGTCTCATCTCAAGTCCGGAGTTTGCGTAAGGGAAATAACGATCAAGTAGCCATTAGTATAGATGCAGATGAAGCTGATCAAAGCGGTAGCTTAGATGAAGATGATGATAAAGGTAACTAAGCTTGACCCTTAATAGTTAACATTTACTTTAGTTAATCGCTACACATTCTCTTTGTAACATTCCCAATTGTGTTTTGGTTTTTTTAGCACATGGTTTCAGATCACTCTCTACGTCAAGAATCGTTCCTAGATTCACTAGACCCATCACTAACATGATCGATGGTTTATGGTCAGCCTCTCTGCATCCATCTATCTCAATCGATCTGCAAAAAGATCGTAATATGATGTAATAAAAACTGGTATTTTCTATTCTATTTACAGGGTCTCTTGTGATCGGACGCTGATGAGACAACCTGCCTTGCGGTTAGGGATAATGATTTACTGGGCGATATTGCATGCTCTTTTGGCTACTTTCGTGGTCTAACCAAGCTTCCAATTTCGTAAGCTTGACTTTTCCCCCAAAATCAAACATCAAGCAGTAGTTAGCTTCATTCTCTTCAGCTTTTAATACGTGCTCTTTATCATATGTTGGCAGCTGGTTTCTTGTTATGGCATCGGGGGCTCAAAGCGGGTGTGTTGTTTTCACTATATGTTTTTGTCTTTTTTATTCATTGTTTAGTTTTTTATATTAACCAAGCAAATTGTGGTTTGACCATTTTTATTGATTCGAATCACAAACTGCTTGGCTTTACAACCGAATAAGAAAGCAAAGGTTTATGTAGTAGCTAGCTATTGGAAAAAGATCAACTAGAGACTACAAGTTCTTACTATTTTTTTTTCATTTTTCAATCATAGAAAGGCAAATGAACGAAATAAGATAAAGATTATACTTCTGTCGAATATCCTTTGTTCGATTTCGAAACTTAATTAATAGGCCTGAAAAGGCCAGTATCGAGATAAAATTGGGCCCAAACTGCTTTCACTAAATTTGGGCTTAACCTTGTCTGTGATAAGAAAGTTGCCGCACTTACAAACCCCATTCAAAGTAGTATTTCTTCAATTCCAGATTCGGAAACCCTAGTCTCTGTTTTTGTTCTCATCTGTCAGAGTCAGACCCGCTTGTGTGATTCCCGATTTTCTCACGAGGTAGGTGACGCCTAGTTTCTTTATCTCATCGTGCTCTTAAATTTGCTAAATTTTCGTGAGAATCTTCATCCGATCTGTTGAAGGTACATATGTGTATTCCTTGATCGAGTGAACAGTTTCAAATCCTTTCGAATGTTTTTGCTATAAAAGAATTATAGTTGTGATTTCTTGACTTGACCCTAATTGACAGGTTCTAGAAGATAATGTCACGTGTGTACGTTGGAAATTTGGACCCACGAGTTACTGAGCGTGAGCTCGAGGATGAGTTCCGTGTCTATGGAGTTATCAGGAGGTAAAGATCAACAATTTTTGGAATTTCGATGTTAAAGTATCTATTTTTGCTCAACTCTAATGTTCAGTTTTAATGTGCAGTGTTTGGGTTGCTCGTAGACCACCTGGTTACGCTTTTCTTGACTTTGAGGATCCTAGGGATGCTCGTGATGCCATCCGTGATTTAGATGGTAATGCCTTCACTTTCTCTCGATTTTGCTTTATTCTCTAACATGTTAAGTTGATACTTTTTATCTACATGGGAAATTATGTTTGGTGGGATCTTTTAAAGGCCGACTCTTTTTGGTTTTATCCAGTTACTTGTGACTTGTAACTTATAATTTGACATGCATATTGCCTAAATGGATAGGCAAGAATGGCTGGAGGGTTGAACAGTCTCACAACCGAGGTGAACGTGGAGGTGGTGGTCGTGGTGGTGACCGTGGAGGTTCTGGTGGTGGCCGTGGTGGTCGTGGTGGTTCTGATTTGAAGTGCTATGAGTGCGGTGAGCCTGGTCACTTTGCACGCGAATGCCGTAACCGTGGTGGCACAGGAAGACGTCGCAGCAGGAGCCGCAGTCGCAGTCCAAGATACAGAAGAAGCCCAAGCTATGGACGAAGGTCAGTTTTGCTGAGATTTTTGTTTTCTTATTTGCCTATGAAATCAAAGCTTCTCTGAACGGATTAATTTAAACTTGTCTTTATCTGGCTTTAGGAGTTACAGTCCTCGTGCAAGATCTCCTCCTCCTCCAAGGCGTCGCAGTCCTTCTCCTCCTCCTCCCCGTGGTCGCAGCTACAGTAGATCACCACCTCCGTACAGAGCGCGTGAAGAAGTGCCATATGCTAATGGGTAAACTTCTTGTTCCAAGTCTCCATCTCATAGTCGGTTTTGTCAGTCAATTGATATAAGACAATTGAGTTGATGTTTGACATGGAAGTTGAATTCTTGAATGTTGGTTCTTGTTCTTAAGAAATGGGATATGGCTTGCCTTGTTTTCCTAAAAGTGGATGTGGCTAGTTCAACGTCTGTTCTTATTTCTGCAGAAATGGACTGAAAGATAGACGCAGAAGCAGGAGCTGAGCGTCTTTGTTGGATTACGAGTCTGTGGGATGATCAAGGAGTATTACTTAGCTTTGGATGAGAAGAAGTGAAATTACTATCATCTATGGATTTCAGTAAGAGAACATGTTTTAGGTGGGCTGGGTTGGATTAAGCTTACTACTTTTTGCATTTGGATATGAAGCATAATGTGTATCTGCCAATAGGTAAAAAAACCACTTAAATTCGTACTCTAGTTTCTTAAAGACATAATGTTTCATTTTGGAAATTCTGCTAAATGCCTATGTGTTTCTTGTGTGTTTCCTCCATGTCTGAGGTTTCTTCTGGTCTACTACTACTGCTTCATTGCTAATCTGCTTGCTTCTCTACTCTTCTACTATGAAGCATCTTCCTTAGTTGCTTGGCCTGCTTCATTGCTTATCTGCTTGCTTCTCTACTCTTCTGCTATTATGAAGCATCTTCATTTAGTTGCTCGGCCTGCTATGGGAAAAGTTAAACCACTATTGTGGATCCCTACATGGCTTGCTTCTGCTTCTGCCTCATCTTCATTCATCAGCTTTGATGTTGCCTTTTTGATCTGCTCCATGGAAGATACTTGCCACCTTTTTAGCCCCACCTTAGAAGCATCCTTTTTCTGAATGTTGTGCATTAGGTTTATCATAGTTGTTAACATGAGCAGTGGTGTCCTTTGCTAGTTTATGTGCATTTCTTGGTTGATGAAATAGTCAAGTCAAGAATGGACAAATTCTCCCAGTTAGGATCGATCCCAATCTGGTTTGTTAATCTGGTCTAGAATATATAATGTGAATTGCTGTAATTGAAGTTATCATGGATTCGTTTCCTCAACCAAAATTCCCAAATTGTTTAGTTACAGAGAAAAGAATTAAAGAAAACTAATACCAAAGTAGACAAAAGATGTCATGGATCTGGCATGACAACAATAAAAGCCTAGAGAGACAAGATCATGATCCTTAGTTCGGTCCCAGAATCATCAACAAACCCACCAAATTAAAATCAGTCTGGTCCCATTCCTCACTTGCACATCATTGAATTGATTGCTGTATGTGACGTAAACTTCTTTGCTTTTTCTGCAATATACTTTATGCTTCTTCTCAATTTCCACTTCCTCTGCCGACACTTCTTTTACTCTCACGTTTCTTCACTTTTCACCGACACTAAGATGAGACTCTTCCTAAGATGAGAGAAAACAATAAATGTTCTCTCTTTCTTGTTTTCGGTTTAGTCAGAAACTGGTTCTTGTTAGTTCTATTTACAGTCGGTCTCTTTCCATAAAAGGCAACGGGCTTTAAATAACAAGAAAAATTCTCTGCAGTTGAATTCACATGGATCTTATTTTAGTTCAAGACAAAAGCTCTTTTAAGTTTTAACTGCCAACAACATGTTCCAACTTTACAGATATTGTATACATGTATGAATCTCTGGCTCACACTCTATCCCTAACAATGGCGGAATCAAACAAACATAACAAAGAAAGAAACAAACAGAAAATCAATTAATTGCCTACCACTATGGTTCCAACAATCTCATTACAGAGGATACCATTGAACAAAGATGATATGTGGGGAATCAAACTCACTGATTTATTGACCCTGAGTTATGGAATCTATGAAGCTTCTTCTTTGGTTTTTCTCAGCTCATCTGCTCGCCTATGAGGTCGAGACCCACGAGGAGAAAGGTGACACCTTGGAATAACAGGAAGTAGAAATGCACTCCCTGAGCTGCCAAGAGACTCCTAACCGCTGCAGTGAGCAAAAGAAAGGCCAATGCAAGCTCTTTGTGGTATATCTTGTTGGTTTTCTTGACAGGTTTCTTTGAAACCGCTTGTTTCTGTTCTTCGAGTTGGCTCAGCTCCAAAAGCTCACTCTCCGAAACTCCCCTAAGCAATTGGCTTTTCTTGTTTGGTGTCTCTTTCTCAGCGATAGCTAAAAGATCTGACTCTGATGATCTTCCAGCTTTCTTTGTGACAATCCACTCATAAGAGCTACCCAATTGGAATAATCCGGATACCATCGCATTGAACTTGGTGACGGACATTGTGTTCTCGAACAAGAGGTATGGGACAATGAAAGGGAACGATTTTGGAGATGGAAGAAGGTTGAGGAAAGACATGAGAACCGGTATGTAGCAGATGACCCAAACAGGGAGCTCAGCTTCTGGAACAAACATGGTGAGTGGAAGGATTATGCAGAACAACGTGAAGGAGTAGAAAGGAAGTATGAGTTTCCTAAGAAGGAAGAAGAGAAGTATCAGATTTGCCTTCTTCCATATCGCTATCTGCAAGAAGTATGATGAGAAACGAAAGAAGTCATTAAAAATGATTATAGAAGAGAAGGTTGATCTTTGCAGACGAGAAGACTTGTACACTACCTTAGAGGTCAAGATTGCACCAAGGCACAAGCGAAAAAGCTGCATAGGTCCAGAATGCCAACGGTGCTGCTGCTTCTTATATGCTTCATAGGACTCAGGAACTTCACAAAGGACCTATAGATTGTTTTCACTCCAGTTTAATTAATGGATTACATGAATAAAGCTTCTTTTAAGAATGACCTATAAATAGAAGTACCTTGACATCGTTGAGATAGATGAACTTCCATCCATGGAGATGAGCGCGGACTGCTATGTCCATATCCTCGACAGTTGTCCTTTCAAGCCAACCACCAGATTCCTCAAGGGCTTTAATTCTCCAAACTCCAGCTGTTCCATTGAAACCAAAGAAGTTCAAGAAGACGCCGTTCACTTGCTGTTCAACCTCAAAGTGAAAACACAGATTGATGTTCTGAAGACGGGTCAACAAGTTCTCATCTTTGTTCACGAATGTCCATCTAGCTTGAACCAGACCTAACTCGGGGTTATTCTGAAGATTTATCACAATTTAACAAGTTATGAAATCTCTCCACTTATCAATGATTCGGATATGAAAAGTGATGTTAATACCAACCTTGAAATGTGGAACTGTAAGTTTAAGGAAATCCGGAGTAGGCTGGAAATCGGCATCAAATATTGCTACAAACTCGTATGCTTCAACGTAATCACAGCTCATAGCAGATTTGAGGTTGCCAGCTTTATATCCGGTTCTAACCAACCGATGCCTGTAAATTATGTTGACTCCCTTATGGCTCCACTTAGTAACCTCAGCTCTAATCAACTCTTGGATGCTAACATCGTCCGAATCATCGAGAACCTGAACCAGCATTCGATCTTTAGGCCAGTCAAGTTGACACACAGCAGATATAGATTGTTCATACACCTGAACAAGAAAGAGACCAAAGATAGTTATTATATTGAGAGATAAGATCAAAGCCAAAAAGGCTACAATACAAAGCTTGAGAAAGTTTAATGAGCATATACCTCTTTCTCATTGCACATTGGTATCTGAACAAGAACCATTGGATACTCAAATCCAGATCCCTCAGCATCATCATTACGGAACGGTTCCTCATCAAATATTGGCTTGATTTTCTTATACTTGATCCAAAAACAACCCAAGCAGAGAATCAGACGATCTACGGACTGTATAAGGAACAGCACAATACAAAACTTGGAGAGAGCTTTGATTGGAGGAGCAATATAATCAGCTCTTAAGCTTAACCAACCAACATAAACAAGATGAAACAAGCTCTGGATCTCAAGGGTGCTAGTGGGGATGTGAAGATTAGGGTTTTTGAAGTAATGCCATCCTCTGAAATAAGCAACAATCTCAAACCCGAGAATGGCTAAAGAAAGAGCTAAGAAGAGCTTAATGGCCGTGAAAAGCCATCTGTCTCTGCCTAATTTCTCGGAACCGAGTGGGTGAGTGAAGCTAAGCCGTTTCTTGATGGCACCAAGGAGAGACCAGAAGACAGTGGCGACCCAAGTGAGACATCCAACGGCTCTATGAGCTTTGAGAAGCAAAACCCAAGTCACTTGCTTAGCGTTCTTGCCTCTGCTCTTCTCCACTGGTCTAAAGGCTGAATCTGGACCGTCGATTTCAACAACTGAGTAGTTTGGATTCTCCATTTTCACCACAACTGGTGTTCCTTTCCTCGTATCCTTCGCCCACCAATCTGAAAAATCCAACCTTGGAGCCATCTTTGCTTCTAATGAAGAAATCGAAAAGATAAAGAGCAGAAAGTAGTTGGATTTCTTAATGTGGCAAGGATCCCAAAAAAAAAAACACCCAAATCTCAAAGTGGAAGAAGATTTAAGCAAAACCCATTTTGAGGAAAACCAAAAATGAAGTAACTTTGAGTGAGTAAAATCCTCAAGAAAGGAGAGAGCTTTGGACAAATAAGGGAAGAAAAAACAAGACCCAGATCCCAGAAAATGGAAATCTAAAGACCCATTTTAATTTTATTTGAGACCAGACAAAGAAGCATCCACAGCTCAAGGCTCATTTATAGTGGACCTTTTTAAGAGAATGACAGAGAAGAAGGATGGGTTGGTGAGAGAGTGGAGTGACTCAGAGAGAGAGAGAGAGAGAGAGAAGAGGAGGAAGAAAGGTATATGTGAGAAGTCTTCTTATAAGATGTGTGTGTCTCTTACTTACACTTTGATGTGTGTGTAACTTGTTCAGCTACTTCTTTTATGGCTTCACCATGCAAATTCACCCCCTTTTTATCACTCTTTCTATGCTTTCACTAGCACTTGTCATTTCATGGATACTCATAGACATATTTTTATTTTTATTTATCATATATATATATATATATATTGGAAACAAACAAATAAAACAAAAAAAATTAAGAATTTTAGGAAAATCCATTGATGAATGGACCATAGCTGTTGTTTGCAATATGAAAGCGAAGACAAATTCAAATTTTGTAAGAAACTCCTTAAATTGGAACAAGTTTATAAAATACCAAATCGGTTACAAGTGAATCACTCAAAGGCTATCACCGCTTTCCCTACGTGCTCCCCATGTCATGTTCCATGTTTACCAAAGTTTTTATTTTATACATATTGTTAAATTCCCTTTGTAGTAGTAGTCCATTCAACTTATACTTCTTTAGTATCAAATGTCATCAAGTTCTGATTTTTTATAGGAATATATTATATATAGAAAATACATATGGTTGATTACTTAATCAGGATAACTTTTAACTCTCCTTTGTAACATGTACTGTTATTTGGGGAATACATGGTTTATTATATTATAATCATACAATTATGAGTCAAAGCCTTCACATTAAAACAAGATGTACCTTAATATTTTGACTTTTATAATCAATTATATAGTATTAAACATGGGATTTATAATTTGCAGACGTTATGGATAGTAAGGACGCAAGCAGTTGGTTGATGATATATTTCCTTGGGGTTTTATTTGTTTTACAGAAATAACTATAATTAGCGGCAATGCATTTTAAAAGTTTCGTGTAACTATCAGACTGACAATCAAAATATATGGTGAAGAGTTGACTAATAGTTGCAAGAAACTTTTAAAATGTATGCCGCTAATTATTGTTATTTTTGTAAAAACAAACCATAATTTAGTGGTGTGGTCTTTGACAATTGACAAAAAGAAGTAAAGGATCCATTAGAAGGATAATAACAATTTTTCAATTTGAAATCTTTTAAAAGTTTCAACCAACTATTAGGTTACGCGAGTTACTTGTCGGTGGTGATATTAACACATGTTGAACGATAAGAATATTCTTTGGCATTTTTAAGGTTTATTTTACTACGCAACTACGAAAGTATTATTTGAAAAAAACTAAGAGAACAGGAAAAGCGAATATAGAAAATTATTCTTATATATTTAAAACTAATTGTAATTTTGTGGGTTAACAATATTCTCTTTGTTATACCTTTTTATCTTGTTTTGCTTGTGACATCTACAAATCTAGACACAAACCAATCCTAATGGTGCAGTAGTTAAAAAATTCGTCATGTGGATCGAAGCCAGAATTTAAACATATTAGATACAACTCCAATTATGATCGACCACTGTACACGTAATAAGTGATACAATGTCAGTTTTTTTTAAGAAACCACAGAGTTGGTACAATTTTTGGTATGAACTCCCTCGGTGTATAAAATCTCATGTAGTAATATATAACTATGAGAATTCTAAGGCAAACCATTATTCACAAATTATTGGACGTGATATATTTTGTTAAGTGTGTGTTTAAAATATATATTCCAGACTAATCATATATATATATATATATATGATAATTGTAATCATGTATATATTAAGATGATCGATTATGTTTTGGTGAATGATTATTAGTTATCACTTTTGAATTATGATATAATATCATTGATATTCTTTGAACTATGTTATTATTTTATTTCACACACAGTGCTTTACAGTTTACACTTTCTACTTTATCAATATTTCTTTTAATAAATGTAATTAGTGGATACAATCATCCAATAATTCACTTAATTAATTAAAGTTCTTTATATTGTCATGTAAGTTCTCAACTAATGTAAAGTAACATCCATGCTTTTCTAAATTTGAATTTTCTGAGCAATATAATTTTCTCTTCTCGTAATCGGTCTTGTAAAGTATGTAGATAATTAGTATATATCGAATTTTTCACCAACCTAAAAAATTGGATTAACTAACAGTGAAATCTAAGAGACATACATCCGACTTTAACATTTTGTTACACAACAGTCTTTTAAAAAAAGTCTGATTTGGTCGATCTTGTACAATTTTGTGTTTATAAAGTCTTGGAATGATGAAACTTTCTGACCTTCGCAAGTACTAACTTTCCGCCACAAAATGAACTTTATAAATGTTATGGATTCTGAATGTGAATTTTTGTTTATGTTTCATATATTTGAAATTTTCTAAGTCCAACTAAAAAAAACATTTGCAATTTTGAGTACAAATAGAATCACGGCAAAAGTTATGTAATGATATTATATATTGTCCGATTTATCTTAAGATCTTAATCTTAAGTTTGGGTTCAGGCAAACCAATTAAAAAAGCTTGACGATTGTCTCAGTTTTAATCCGAAATAGTTAATTATGATCGGCATGCAATAATAGTAGATTTATGGAAACGAAAACCGTTTGATTTGAAGCAGTGGGTTAACAAATGACTTAAAGACTCAAACAGAGGTCGCTGCCGCTGTAATGACTTGTGCGCTGTCTGTTTTACTTTTATCACAAATTGTCTTAACTAAAAGTATTACTCCATTAATTAGTAGTAGACCCATTCGAAACTTTTTCACCATTAAATAGAACAAACATTTCATGTGTTCGTTCTCTATTTGATAGTTGATGGTGATAACAACACATGTCTAATGTTTAATTATCGTTATGCCTACAGCCACAACTTGACAATTATACATTTGAATCTACATATATTAAAAGATATTGAGTTATTATTTCAAGTTATATAAATGAAATAACCTGATCAATGAACTTTCACATCAAACTTAAACTGATAATGGCTTCTCAACGTTCTCATATATCACTCTAATGGGTCCAATTGAGAAGACAATATCTGAAGCTACGGTGATTGTTGAAAGCTTCTCGTTAAACCAATTTAGCTGGTTCAACTTAGTAATAATACACATTGGTTCGTTCTGATAATACAGACCGAAATTATCATTTTTTGTGAGCTTCCAAATCAGACATTAGCTTAGCCGGTTTAGCCTTTTTCTGCCGGTACTTGGCGTATGAGTACCACACACCACCAGCTGTGTTGACCACTAAACCGGACACGTTCAAAGCATGTACTTCAACACCACCCAAGAGGACAAAACCGAGCGTCTAGGAGATTCAAAGGGAAGCAAAGATAAGTTAAGACTGAGAAAATGATTGCCTCTAGACTTGAGACAGAGAGTCAGATGAGAGTGTATATATACTCACAGTGGAACCAACGCCTTTGAGGACACCAACGATGGTTGTTGTTAGTGCAGAGTTCACAATGGTGCAAAGAAACATTGTGAAGTTGAGGACAATGCCCATAACCAGTGAAAGAATGAGAATCACCAAGAACGGCAAATAAGAACACTGTCCAAGAGAAAACAAAAAAAAAAAGTTTGACCACCTTTTAAGAGAATAGTTTCTGAGAGGAAAAAAGATGCAAGGCTTTGATATGATGAAAGTTTCTGACCTTTGCAAGTAATAGCGATAGAGAGTTTGGGAATTCGCCTGTAACTATGATGAGGAAAGACAAAAATGGGAGGGAGAGGAAGCTGTTATAGAACATTATCTCGATCGAGGTAAGCCCGTCTTCTGCACCAGACTTCTCAACCAGCACAAGGTACATGGTCTGCAACGACAAAAGAGGAAACACTATTTATATTATCGTAGGCTAATAAGGGATTGATGCAAGAGAAGGATCAGAACAACGAAACCAACCTGGAAAAAGACAGATGTTAAAGCCAAACCATAGCCGAAAAGATCAAAAGAAAAATCTCCAAGAGCTGCAATTACACAACCTGCAGCCGTAAGTAGTACAGATAAAGCAACCTGAAATTTGAACAAGAGATTCAGAGCTTGAAAACAATTATATAATTCACAGATAAAGACCGATCAACCTTATTCCAAAACATTATATAATGGTAAAAACCTGAGTTGTTGGTTTGCCTTTACCAAAGAGAACCCCGGCAATCAAAACAGCGAGTGGAGTGAGTCTCTTAATGGCAATATACATTGGAATATTTACTCCTTTCAAGCTTGCAAGAGCAAATGCAACATTAGCATTGTAGAAGATAGAAACTGGGAGAAGCTTTTTCGCAGTGGCTAACTCAATTCCTTTGGCTCTAGTGTATCCCATTCGTCTGCCAAAGTGTATAAGCAAAGAAGTAGCCAATTGCTAATACAACCCCCACCAAAAAAAAAAAGCAAACGGGACCAATTCATAATTAGCCTATATTAAAACACTGAAGAGTGAACATAATTGACATAGTTGGATCTCAGTACCTGTAGAGTAAGAACAGTCATAGAATGTGGATACTGCATAATCACAGCTTTGTTGATAAAAACCATTGCCATTGAAGCAATGCCATATGAGACAGCTGAGATTAAACTGCATCATAGAAAAAACAAACAAACATAAACCCCAGTAAATAAGTTTTGATTCTCTGTAACTCTGGAGATCCAGATCTACCAAGATGAAGAAACGCAATCAAAGTTTCCAAATTTATAACTTTAAGAAGCACCCTCGAAGTAATTGTTGTCTAAATTGATCAAATTCAATCCTAGAAACTTCCCTAATCGAATTGAAAAAAAAAAAACAAAGGAAATTGAAAAAAAGAAAGAAAGTTAAAATGCATGGATCAAATAGTGAGAGTACCTAATGGATGAGCTAGGCTCCATTTCGGATTGAAGCTCCATGGAAAGAAGAGTGATTGGAGATATAAATATATGGAAAATTGAGTATTATGCACAGAAAACAAAGAAGGCTGTAAAAAATGAAGAAATGTTTCCTGAGGAAACACGTTTCTTAGCGGATTCAACGTGATTCAAGACGCATTTCGAGAAGAAACTGCGATTAAAAGTTACTTGTTAATCAGCTTTTCATTTCAAAAAATTTCAGTTTCTTTCTCTGTTTGTTTTCCTAGGATTGAGGATCTAAGCGTACTCGAGCCAAGTTGGGGGGGGGGGGAGCTTCCAGTGGATTAAAGTCAACACTCAAAAAGTCAGAGTTACCTTCTTGTCGGTAAAGAAGCTCTTTCTCTCCACCCATAAACTGTCTTCCGATCCATTTCAGGAATTTAGGCCCAACAACCCTTAACGGGGCTATTTTGTGGGTTTGGTCGTAGGGCTTCTGCCGAATTAAAAACAGAGAAATACAATTTTTATTTAATGATGCAATAAAAAATTAAATCTTTCATGACATGGTCCACTAAAAATCTTTGATAGTTTTCACTTTTAGTTTACTTTTTTAGTACCTATGCTGGATTTATTATTATTATATTTGTCGAAAAGCCAACTTCTACCTACAGATGTCTAAATATTCATTTCAGAGTGTAGTCCTTTCTCCTTTGTCATAGGTGATGGGTGCATGGACAAGTACACTCGTTGGCAATAAAAGATGATGGGTTTATCGGTACATCACTTTTTCATTTGAGTAGATTCGATTTACTTTTGTAACGTAATCAATAAATTTATAATTGTAACGTCATCATTATTAAGATGAAACCTCAAGATGGAAAACAGAGTTTTATTTAATTTGTTGCTCTCTCTCTCTCTGCTCTGAAGATATTCAAGTAGTCTCTCTGAGAATTTTGAAGTGTTGAACAATGGCGGATCCACCACATTTCTCTCTGTTCCATCAAATATTTCATACCGGAGACAAACCTCTTCTCGTAACTCCTTTCTCGTTTTTGTATCTTTTGTTAAATTTATTGTCTTTGTCATCTTCAAAAGACTTACGGAAATTATCTGTTTTGTTGCAGATGGTTGAAGATGACTTCTTAAAGAATCACACGAAAGTGTTACTAAGTTCCGACGCGTCCGACAGAACCTGGAAAGTGAAAGTGGACGGCGACAAGCTCACTGACGGCTGGGAAGAGTTTGCCAGAACCCATAAATTCAAAGACGGTAATGTTTTGGTTTTCAAACACTATGGAGACGAAACCTTTCGTGTATCTGTGGCCTCCGGTTCCATTTCCGGTGACATACATCACGCATCGTCTAGCTACGTTGATAGTGAGGACACTTACATAGATGATGACTATGTTGATGCTGATGATGACGATGAAGATGATGATGGGGGCGAGAATAATTTAGGTAAGGAGTTTGAAGAAGTTATACATAATGTGTATCTGTTTGATTTTGGGTTTAGTCGTTTTTGGTGGCTATTATCTAAGTGAAGACCGTTGTGATTCAGGGAACACTTTGGAGAAGAAGAATAAGAAACCAGAAGCAGATTCTTCATCAGGCCACTCTTGTTTCATCACAGCATATGTCACTCCTTATAGCCTCCTTCATGATCGTTTGGTGACTACTTAGACTCCATTTTAGTTTTTTCTTGTTACATTTAAGAGTATAATACTGTGAGCGACGTGATTCACTATGGCCTGATTGTTGTTGATGATGTTTTTTTCAGGATCTTTCAAGACATTTTACGGTGTCGTTTGGGGAGAATAGAAAAGCGAATGAGATAGATTTAGTTAATGAGCATAAGAGAAAATGGACATTGGTTCTTGCCAAAAACAGCTCAAGTGGTGTGTTTTACATCAGACAAGGCTGGGCAAATTTCTGCTCCACTAATGAGTTACGTCGAGGAGAATTATGTAAGTTTAAACTTGTCGCAAATGGGGAAAAGCCTGTACTTTGGTTGTGTCCAAAGGAATCTGGCAATGACCACGAAGAAGAATGTCATGAAGAAGATGCAGTGAAGAATGGTTCTGTAGGAGGCTGCAGCAAAGAGAAGAGCATGTCGGACGAAGTTTCAAAGGGTAAAGAGAAGAAGACTCCTTCGTCATTTTTGACTTTGAATTTTACATGCAGCCGTAACAAGACCGGGCAACTAGTAAGTTCAAGAGCTTCGCTTCATGAACATTTTGTGTGCGTATACATAGTCATGACTATGAGCGTTTGTAGAGTTTACGACGTTACTACTTGAACTTTGTATTCTTGTTTCAGTCTCTTCCAAAGCGTTTCACGAGTGAGAATGGCATTAAGAAGTCTGGAGAGACAATTCTGCTGAACAAAGATGGAAGAAAGTGGCCATCTTATCTACAGATGGCAGGAAGTAGAGGAGGCGGGAATGAATGGTTTTATTTAAGAAGAGGTTGGAGAGAGATGTGCGAAGCGAATGGTGTAAATGTATATGATTCGTTCATGCTGGAACTCATATGGAACGATGAAACTCCTATGTTTAAGTTCTGCTCTAAGGTGAACCACCAACACATCTTTGCGTATATAACATAGCTTTTTGGTTTGCTTAGTTAGACTTAGAGCTAAAACGTTTGTATTCATGAAGCTAAAAAATGGTTCTTGTGTTGCTTTCAGATTGAAAACCATGAAAACAAGGGAAAACGAAACCGAAGAACTCGTAAGAAGAGAGCTTGTGAGACTGCTCAGCAGCCAAAGGCTGTGAAAAAGAGTCGAGAGGGACAGGTGAATAAGAGAGTAAGTTGCAGAGCAGAGCATCAAGATGATGAGAAGAGAGGACGGTTCGGGAAAGTACAGCGGTTGCAACCACGATCTTGCTCAGTCTCGGAGCAGGTGGCTAATGTGAGAAATGGCATTGTAGATGCTCTGAACACTGTGAGACAGTGTCGCACCGAGCTTGAGACAAGGGAAAAGAATCTGGAAGCTTCTTTACATGCAGTTGATGCCTTAGGTATGTTCCTAAATCAAGATCTATCTGTTTTACTGGAAACCAATTTTGTTCGAATGATTAGGTTTCTAATGGTTTGATGATGAAACAGGGGAGAGGATATTGGGAATCAGCAAAATCCTCAACAATAATCTGGTTTAAAGTGAGACTAAAAATGAGAAGAAAAAAAAAAGAAACATTGAATATTTCGCAAGCACTTTCTGTATCTTTAAGTAGTATTTGAGTCTTGCAAGTTGTAGAGACTGCCCACTTTCTTGGTGCTTTCTTTTGCTTTATTCGCTCAGAAAGTTTGTAAGTTTTTAGGGTTTGTGACTTTCCTTCTTCGGTTGTATCAGCAATTCCGGCTACTTCGTTATTATCGCTGATAAACTATTTTATTATATATTTATAATGAGTTGGTGACAACAACAAACCAACCCAAGGATGGGTTAGCACATGAGCAAACAATTTGACTTCAAACCTCTATGAGGTTGTGCTGGAGTGATTACCTCTCCAAGTTCCTCTCAAAGTCACATCCAAAATCCTTAGGGATTTTTGTGTACGATGCCACAAAACTGATTCTACATTTCTTTTGTGCCCTTTTTTCATCTAGCTTTCATTTATGCCATTTTTTGATGGCACTGATTGGTGTTAAATGACGTAACTACCCTGGGTTAAAACCTGGGTTAAAAAGATATGAATGAAAGGTGATTTGTATATTAACAGGTCCCACACACTCTGTCTATTATTGATTTCAAACAATCTTTATTTACATCGTCCGATGAGTCACAAGATTGGTAGTCTTGTCTATCACTAACTTGTCCCTCATCATCATTTTCATCATGTTTATCACTTCTATCAGCATGTTCTTCGTCGTCCTCTGACACATCATGGGTGTCACCCGCATCATGGGCCTCTGCTTCATCATCTTCGTTGTCCTCTGCGTAGTCGTCCTCTGCTTCATCATCTTCGTCATCATCTTGTCCATCTTTGCTCCCTTCCTTAGGACCACGTTCAAGTTCGGTGATGTCGTCCTGTCTATCAAAATCAGCATCTTGTCCATTGCCATCTCCGAGCTGATGTTGTCCATCATATTCGTCGTTTTGGACTTGTCCATCATTCTGCTCATTTTGTCCATCATTATGCTCAACCAACTCGTTGCTATTTCGTGTTTCGTTCGCAGCTTTTATACCGGCGTCATGTCCATCAAATTGAACATTTTGTCCACTAAAAACAAAATGAATCTAGAATTGAATAAAAAATCACCAAAAGGTTCCGACGAAAGTATTTGAAATGAGAAAAAAAGAAGATGAAGCGTCCTTGTTCCTATAGATCTAAGAGACATAAATTAGGGACATAAATTATGTTTGATAGACAAAAAATAGATTTGAGAGACAGATCTATTTTTCGAGCAGATAAATTATCGAAAGACAACAAATAAGTCTAGAAAAACTAACGAAATCTATCTAAAAATGAATAAAAAATCAACAAAATTACCTATTGGAAGAACAGCAAGAGAGATTCCGGTGGAAGAAGAGTAGAATGTCGGTGGAAGAAGCGAAAGAGTGAAAAGAGAAGATGGAGAGTTGGTTTTTTATGATGTAGAGTAAGACTAATTTTGTCATTTTATAATGAAAAAAGGGTATGAATGAAAGGTGAGTTTAAAAATGACATTGCATCTAAAAAAAACATAAAGATGGCATGACATCTAATTTTCTCCTAAATATGTACATTAAGCAATGCTTAGAATTTGCTTCATAATATATTATCCCGTCTATGCGACCTGAAATGGACAGTTGATTTGTCTCCAAGAGTTATCACTTGACAATTACACTTAATTTTTTTTAAAAAATATGAGTAATTTATTTATGTTATAAATTATATACGTAAAAATAAATTGAACCATATTTTATATTTTATTTATGTTTTATTTATTTTTTATTTATATGTAATTTTTTCTTATTTTTTGGTCAACTAAATTTTTTATATTTAAAAAACCTTAATTATAGTATTACGTAAAAAAACATTTAAAAGTTAACGCATAAATTTGTCGCTTAGATTTCTTCATGACTCTTTGGTAGATTAGTAACATCTTTCTTTATTAAAAAAAAAAAGAACTTTAGAAGACTCTTTTTCTTTGGTGTATTTTGTATTCCCAGTTAACAATCAATGACGAAGGCATTTATTTACATTCTTAATGATTTTCATTCTTTAACCAGAAAAGAATATCAAATTTACATTTGAAGCCTATTTATTTACAGACTCCACTACTTATCATCATTTCAAAGACAGGCATCTTCCGTTTTTTCAGGGCAGTCTAATCACTGGGGTACGAATCCAATCTACAGTAGTTTCCCATTTTCTGTAGACATCCAAAACTTTATCATTATTCGTTTTTAATCTTTTGATGAAAATAATATAATACGCGTCGTATTGTTAATCTTGCTGAAAAAATGGAATGTTGTAAACCTTAAGACGAAAGATCTCTTGTTATCTTCGTTATGTTTGTACGAGATAACTTCTTACTATATATGTACTAACTTTTTTTATTTTAATGGAAAACATAGGGAACTTTGATGAACAATGTATAGTATTACTGTCGAATTGTAACAATTTTGGAGACAATGACATGTTTATAAAAACATAAGTAATCGATTAAATTATAAATTTTACATATTTGATTACGATTAATTATAAAAAAAGTGATAGAATTTTGAGCAATAACTAAAAAAAGATTTCATTCATAATTCATATTACTGAAAAATGCCAGTAACTTTGTTTTGACGGAGACCTGAGTAAGATAAATGTTACACTAAAATCTAAGAGAAGTCGAAACGGAAAAGAAGAAGGAAAATTTCTCCGGTGAAAATACTTTAACTCCATCGTTGCAAACTACCTGGTCAATTCTCTGATCTTCATTTCCACTTTAAACTTGACTAATATTGAAGATTTTGCTGATTCCTATTATCTTTTCCCCTGTTTTTCCAACGTCACATGATTATCAAAATCACCTAGAACCAAAATAAACCACGCTAAAAAAGCTAGCTAGTGTTCATCGGTAATTCAGATCATACCTAATGCTTCAATTTCCTGCAGCGAAGCTTCTAGATTCCGTTCCTTTATCTCGAGCTCCGACCGAAACCTTCTTACACCGGTTAGAGTGTCCACAATACTCTGTTTCACCTTTTTCACTTGATCAGAGATTGAGCAAGGGTGAAGAGGTTGCTTGTGCAAGTTTCCATGATAAAGACTTGAGTTGTTTGATGCCCTAGTGCGGCGAGATGGTCCTCCTTCTGCAGAAACTCGAGCTCTCTTTTGGACCCCATTCCCTGTTTCTTCTTCTTCCTGTGATGCTTGAACCGCCCCTTGAGGTCTCCTCTCCGGTGTCTTATAGCCATCACATGGTGCTTCCTTTATCTGAACACAATTTTGTATTTAACATTGAAATGTCACAACAGCAAAAGCCAAAAACTAGGAATGTGATTTGATTTGGTTTTAACCTTGGTGCAGATCTTGAGAATAGGACTTGTTCCTCCTCGAATAGCCTCCAATGTGAAGGATTCACCAACTTTCTTTAAGCCATTGGCTAAAAAGAAATCTTTCCAACCTCTAATGTAAAACTGTCCACGTCCCTTGATGCTAACTAGACGCGACTTCCACTCTACGCCATCTTGGTTTACTATAGTTACATCTCCTTCTTCCACGATCCCATTCTCTCTTGTGAATGATACAGGAAGACGCTATACAAGTTTCAACCCATTTTGAGCCATTATGCCAACAAAAGAAAAGGCTTGAAAAAAACCCTAAAACAAAGGTGTTGGAACTTACAAGTTGACTTGACTTAACCATGTAAGGTTTAAAGTCTAATGTCACAGTCCTGTTCTGATTCATTGAAGCCGTCTCTGAGCAATCCACATATTCAATCTCATCACCTTCACTTTCAGAAACATTACGTTTTTGGTTGGCTTTGGAAGAGTTTCCTTGTGGAATACTAGAGGTATAGGGACACAGTTGTAGCACAGGTTTTGTTCCGCTTTGGACAAGTTTAAATCGACAGCGAGATCCGGCTTTGATTTCATTGCCACAGCAGAAACTTCTCCAACCTCCGCGCATAAAAGCTTGTCCGGTACTTTTGTTGTGTCTAAGAAGCAGAGTCCAAGATTTTTCATGTTCATTCATGAGATCAATCATACACCGTCTCCTGTCCAGATCATTTGACCTCGCAAATATGGATGTAAGACACTGCAAAATCTCGACTTTAATAATAGTGAAGCAAAAGAATGGAATGAAAGAGTCAAGTGAAGCAGTAAGTAACCATGCTATCACGGCGTAGACTTGCAGGTGTGACGTGTGCAACAAGATAAGATTTGTCTGATGAAGACTCTGTTTCTGTTCTTGCCTTCTTCTCCGACGAAACTTTCTTTGGATACAAATCCTCTTCCGATGGCGAATTGTCATCATCATCATCTCCAACATCGACATTTTCTTCATCATCATCATCATCAAAGATATTGGGTTCATCATCATCTTCATCTTCATCTTCATCATCATCATCATCAGAGGTAGAAGATATGAACTGTATCCGAGAGAAACTGCGTCCGAAGGGTGTGACGTGGAAGACCATGTCTCCTTTGTGCCTGAAACTCAAAACGTCGTCGTTTCGAACACAATGGTGAACGGAGAAATCTTTCCATCCGCCGGCGAATCTCCCGCCGTCTAATTCCACTTCCCAGATTCTGTCTGAAGCGTCTGTAGTCAATTTCATTTTCATAGACTGAGTTTTACCCTTTAAGTGATTCGAAATAAACGAATCAGGAATCATCTGCATGCAACAACAACATCAACACAGACAAAACCAATTGATTCAATGCAACAACAGAGACAGAGAGAAAATTTCTTTAAAAAAAAAAAAAAAAAACAGAGACAGAGACGAGAGAGAGATAGTACAGGATTGGAGTTTTGTCCAGACAGGTCTATGACAAAGAGAGATCTGTATGTTGGGGGGGATATTACAGGATCCGCCATTGTTGAAGAGCTCAAGGATTCTTCTCTGAAATTTTTGATTGTTAGAAAATTTCTTCCAAGGCTTTAATGTAGGGTTTTACCATTCCCGGAGAAATTGAAACTCCTTTATCGTCCTCATTAACGCCTAATTTATTGTTATTCATTTGATTAATGACAAAGATATTTCTAGACAAAAACGCCTTTTTTAGTCTCAATTTTTCCTGATTTGAGTGATGCTTTCGTTGAGAGAGTGTCAGAAAAAAACGTCAATTCAACCGTGTATTATCCTTGTTTTTTAATTGACTAGGTGATACCCGCGTGGACACGCGGATGTATTTTATTATATATTTTTAAATTATAATTAATATAATAATTTAAATAACATGTATATTATTTTGATTATAAGTTTTATAGTTTTTTTTGTTGTATTTTAATATGTTGTTTAAAAAAAATTCAAATAACTTAAGTTTAAAAAAAAATTGAAAATTTTTTAGAAAAAATATCCTAACATGTTTGTCCTGAAAATAGAAATGAACTGTAATATTTTTTTAAATGATCTCTTCGTTATAGTGTTTTTTTTTTATTATTATAGATATGATACATGTCTGATTTTGTTTCTTTGGAAGATAGGATCCTTGTGAATTAATCGATTTATCCTCTAACATCATTATAAAAATATAACATTCACAAGCGGTTTAACACATGATATAATGAATATCTAGATTTTTGTTATTTTATTGTAAAAATATCATAATTCACAATGCCTTTAGAAAATGACACCAACCATGAAAAATAATAATTTTTTTTTCAAAACTCTAATAACCGAGTCTACGTATGCTTTCCCATTCCCATGTCCATTTTGTCGGAAAAAAATATTATAATTATCGTTAATAGATGAGAACCGATAGTAGATTAGAGTATTTAGAAAAAGGTACATATGTTTTTATTAACCGATAATTATAAAGTACATAAATTTAGAATGGTAGAGTATATATATTATTTAAAAAAAAATCTTTTTACTTTAACTCTTGAAATACTTAACAAATTAAATTTTGAAAATTTTAAAATAATAAATAAACGATTAAATGTGTCATAGAAAAGAGTGATAATGTATTAATTTCTTATAAAATATAAATTATTAAAATAATAAATAAATTATGATGATGTGTCATGGAGAGGGGTGCTGAGATGTCAATCTCTTGTGAGACTAACTCAGTCTTTATATAATAGATTTTGTTTACAGCTGTATTCAAATTTCTTTTGATTACAATCCATCTCCTTAATCAACATAATTTCGGTTCTTTATCTTATTCAAAATTAATTTGTTAATTAAATGAAAAAATAATTTAAATATACTTGGTAAATATTTAAAGATTTTGGAAGAAAAAAAATGATGTAATTATTAGATTACTTCTTCTTTTTTACTCCATATACCGAATATTTATTGGGTTTATTACGTTAAAATTTTAAATCAACTAAAATTCATAGGAACTGTTAAAGATAGTAATATTTCCACAATATTACTTTGTTGATGCTCCCAACAAATATAAGAGTTCATTAGTATCCGTAATAGTTTGATAACCGAGACTGATATTTAGTCTCATATAAGTCTCTGTTTTGTGCTCAATTTATAAGTTAATTTCAGTCTTTGAAGAGTTGATTAGTCAAGTTTGATTTATGTTTATCCAAAAGGTTCGGTTTCTATTAAACGGATCAACCCCACACGTTTCACATTACTGACTAACGTAAAAAGTAAAAGAAAAGGAAAAAAAAAAAAAAAAAAGTTCTCTTCGCAACTCAAAAAACCTCCAAACTTGCTGTGAATTTCCAAGAACCAATGGAGAATCCATCACTGTTTCCTCCGGAAAAAACTCATTTCTTCCAGCCACTTCTTCCTGGTTTCCAGAGCCACCTTGTAAGCATGCAATCTCTTTGTATATGTCTCTCTGAATATATAGATTCATGTCATGATTCTATTTATGTTGCAGAAAATTCCTATCAAGTTCTTCTCCGAGCACATCGAGGGGAAACACGAGGGCAAGACTGCAAATTTGAGATCAAATGCGTCGTTGAGAACATGGCAAGTAAAGATGGAAGACCGTAGACTCACTATCGGATGGAAAGAGTTCGTGGAGGCACATGACCTCCGAATCGGTGATATCGTCGTCTTTAGACACCAAGGACAAATGTTGTTCCATGTCACTGCTTTAGGATCTAGTTGCTGTGAGATCCAATACGCACCGTCTCTTAGCTATGAAGAAGACGAAGAGAGTGATGAAATTGGTATATGATTGATTCATCATTCAATGAGCATTTACATTTGTTGAGACTTTTTTTCTATTCTTGAAACGTTTTATTTGCTGATTCAGAAATATCCTCAAGATCTGAGAAGGAAGTTGAGGAGAATCCGATAACAAAATCTAATCAGTCTTCATCTGATCTCAATTGTTTTAGCCAATCTGTGACGGCTTCGAACCTATCAAGAGATTCAGTGGTTAGTGAGTTTAGTTACGTTTAACTATTTCTTCGTTGTAACTATGTTTCGTTTATAGGTTAAGTATGTGTGAGTGTATATGATTCTCAATGGAATTCTGTAACTGATGCAGAGAGTGCCGATAGATTTTGCAAAGCGACATGGTTTGAACAAAGGAAGGCAAGAGATAGTTTTGATGAACGAAGAAGAGAGGTCATGGGCTTCAGAACTAAAGAGCTGGGACTCTTGTCAGGTGACAAAAGTTTTCATAGTTCGAGGTTGGACAAGTTTTTGCATTGAAAATAAACTAGAAGTTGGAGATTCTTGCACATTTAGACTGCTCCAAAACATGGAAATGCCTGTGTTCCGGCTCTGCAGCCGCACAAAGGTGGAGCGGAAGAAGAAGATTCAGTCAGAGGAAGATAATAATGTTGACAACACTGAAAAAAACCGGTTTTTGAAGTTAACTCCATCACCAAACACCCTTGAGCTCGGTAAACAGGTGAGTTTTCACTTTTCAGAACCTCCATCTCGGGTTTCTCTCAACGAATTGTTTTGGTAATTTTGAACATTTTGCAGCATCTACCGGTAAGTTTCACGAGAGTGAACATGCTCAACAAGCCGGGGAAGATAATCCTGGTGGACAAAGACAAAGTTGAGTGGCCGATGAAGCTTAAGGCTGATCGAACAAGTAGATTCATGTATATTTATAGTGGTAAAGGTTGGAAAAGTTTCTGTGCAGCGAATGAAGTCAGCGCAGGGGAGTCTTTAACTTTGGAGTTGATCCGAGGAGCGACTAGTCCTTTGCTCAAGTTCTGCTCTAAGGTCAAATAGCTTGCAATCCTCAATTTTGGCTTTTCTAAGTTGAAGAAGTAACTAAACAACTACTTGTATTCAGATGGAGCAACCACCATTTGAAGCAGAGGCTCAGGCACACAAGAGAGCTCGAGCCCAAAACTCGAAGCATGACGTGAGGCAGAAGATAGCTGAAGGAGGACCATCTAACAAGTCTACCAGTGATCTAGGAAAGTTGCAGCACACGCAGTTTCGCTCTATCTCAGATCATGTGGCTAAGGTGAAAGAGAGCTTTGTAGATACTTTAACTAGTATCAGATGGTTTCAGGCAGAGCTCGAAACAGTGGAACGGAAACTAGAAGATTCATTGCAGGAAATCAACCACTTGTGTATGATCTGAAACCTAATCTACGGTTGTCTCGCACTTTAGTTTTTTTTTTTTTTTTTTTGGTTCTTTCTACTCAGGTTTTTAACAGTTTCATGTTGGAAGAAACAGAGGAGAAGATACTGGGAATTAAAAACTTCATCTAGTAATATCAAGTTTATACAGTATGTGAAACGAAAGATCATCCAGAGACTTTTGTAACCTTTGTTTAGAGTCTTTTGACTATGGTATGGAGTTTTAGTTTGAAGTTTATCAGTCAATCAGATACCCAATCAGTAATGAGTGATACCACAACCGAAACGTTAATGTTACATTTTGGGACAAAAGAGAATTAAATGAGTCATAAAAAAAAGGTAGATGGAGCTGTCATAAATTGGAGGAGGAGCCATGAAGAAAGTAGTTTGACCATAAATAAGAACAAGGTACAGAAAAATAAATACGAAAGCAACACTTTCTCATAAACTTAAGACTTATATAATTTTTGTTTTCTTTTCTTGGAATCTTTTTGTACAAATTTTTTAAACAATGGCGGATCCAGTTCTACAATCTCCGACAAACCCACATTTCTTCCAGCCTATTCTTCCCGGCTTCGACTCTTACCTTGTACTCTGTCTCTGTCCTCTTCTACGAAAGTATATATAGCTTATTGAAAGAGATGGTTTCGTTTTAAACTCTTTTGCATGTTGTTGCAGAACATTCCGGTGAAGTTCTTCTTGGTACACATAGAAGGAAGAAACCAAGGAAACACGGTGGAGCTAAGATCCGACGCGTCTGAGAAAAGTTGGAAAGTCAAAATGGAACGTCGGAGACTCACCGGAGGCTGGAAAGAGTTCACCAGCGCACATGATTTCCGAATCGGAGATATTCTCATTTTCAGACACGAAGGAGGTTTGGTGTTCCATGTTACAGGTTTTGGACCCAGTTTCTGTGAGATTCAACATGTACACACTAGCGATAACGACGATATTAGTCTTGATGATGATCAGGACAACATCAGTAAGTTGTGTTCTGTTCTTACCTTCCCAACGAATTCACATTTTGGTTTTGAAGATTAGAACGGTTTTCTCGTTGTGATTCAGGAAACTTGTCAATGGAGCAGAGTCTAGACGAAGGCGATAGAGAAAACATAGGTAAGTCAATGTATAAACGAGTCTTGATTTTTTGGTTTTTCAGAAACATCTACAAAGGTCTAACTTGTACAACTTTTACGAAAACAGGAAAGTTTCCGAGAAAGAAACATATGAAAAAGAGAATTCCTGAAGCAGAAGCAAAGTCTTTTTCATCAGACCAGTCTTGTTTAGTTGCGTATGTAACAGACTCGAACTTACGAGACGATAAGCTGGTTGGTACTTCAGATCTACCGTTGATTCCGTTTCAGAGCCATGGTCCATGGAAGTTCTTAATCATGGTTTAGTTGAAATTTTGCAGTTTTTTCCAAAGAAGTTTTGTTTGTCCGATGGTCTGAAATTAGGAAGCAACAAGATTATTATAAAAGATGAAGGAGTAAGGAAATGGACACTTATTCTGAAGTTTAGAGATTCATCTAGAACGTTTTACATGAGGGCTGGCTGGAGAAGTTTCTGCCATGAGAATGGGCTTCAACCTGGAGATTCCATCACATTTAAACTAGAGAGCAACAACACAAAAACGCCTCTTCTCTGTTTCTCAAATGCAGAATCAAAGAGTGTTTCCACAAAAGATAGCTGTAAAGGGAAGAGAAAAGTAAATGGTGAGAGTTGGGTAAGAGCATCATCATCTTCATCAAGTGAAAAACAATTTGTGAAACTAACTGCCACACCAGCCAGTATCAAAAGTAGTAGATTTGTAAGTTACAACAACCCTCGTGGAGGAGTTTTTTTGTTCCTTGTTTTGATGCATTGTGAATTGCAGAGAGTTTATATCCTTACTGTCTCCTTTTTGTGCAGTATCTTCCTGTGAGCTTCACTAGGGATAACAATATGGAAACGGCTGGAGGAAAGATAACTCTGATGGACAATCATGGAGCAAAGTGGCCAGTGAATATACTGACAGAAAAGGGAAAAGGAAGGATGCATTTAGGCAGTGGTTTCAAAGAATTCATTAATGCTATTGGCATAGAGCCAAACGACTCTTTTGTGTTGGAGTTGGTTTGGGAAGAGACAACAACAACTCCTATGCTCAAATTCTGCTCCAAGATCAAGACTTTACACTAATTTGAACCCAAGCTGTTATTAAGTATGGCATGTTGTAGTGAACTCATAAGTCATAACCTATGCAGTATGAATCCAGTGTCTAGTTAAAGGTCTTGAAAACAAGCAAGAAATATATAAGATCTATATATCATCAGCCATTAGTACCATAAAACATATAAATATATTATAAGTAAAAGAGGTGTTAGCACCACCTAATCAGAGGGAGAAACATATGTAATTTTTTGTTTTACTTTTTGCATGTTAGCTTTGGAAAACTGAAAACCATAGTAATTTTCCTTCATGAAAAAGAACAAAAAGTAGTGAATCATTAATGAAAAAAAATAAAGGAGCGACTCGTTAAAAGAGGTAGCTGGAGCTCTCATAAATAAGAGAAGCCATGAGAGGATTACGAAAAGACATTCATAAACTTAGACTCGAGTTTTCTTTTCTTGGAAGCTCTTTTTTTTTCCAAATCTTTTGAGCAATGGCGGATCCAGTTCTTCAATCTCCGACAAACCCACATTTTTTCCAGCCTCTCCTTCCCGGCTTCGATTCCTTCCTCGTACTCTGTCTCTGTCCCACTTTTACGAGTATAACTTATTGAGAAAGATGGTTTCGTTTTAAAACTCTTTTGCATGTTATTGCAGAACATTCCTGTGAAGTTTTTCTCTGTACACATAGAAGGAAGAAACTATGTACAGACGGTGGAGCTAAGATCCGACGCGTGTGAGAAAATTTGGAGAGTCAAGTTGGAAAGTCGGAGACTCACCGTCGGCTGGAAAGAGTTCGCCAGCGCACATGATTTCCGAGTAGGAGATGTTGTCATATTCAAACACGAAGGAGATTTGGTGTTCCACGTTACAGGTTTTGGTCCCAGTTTCTGTGAGATTCAACATGTACACGACGATAACCTTGATGATGATCAGGACAACATCAGTAAGTTGTGTTCTGTTCTTATCTTCACATGGAATTCACATTTTGGTTTTGAAGATTAGAACTTTTTTCTCGTTGTGATTTAGGAAACTTGTCAATGGAGCAGAGTCTAAAAACAGAACAAGAGTCTTCTTTACTAGAGGAAGATAATAAATATAACATAGGTAAGTCAATGTATATATGAGTCTTGATTTGTTGGTGTTTTAAGAAAATCTACAAGGTCTAATTTGTGCAACATTTACTAAAGCAGGAAAGCTTCCGAGAAAGAATCATGTGAAGAAGAGGATTCCTGAAGCAGAAGCAAAGTCCTTTTCATCAGACCAGTCTTGTTTCGTTGCACATGTAACACATTCGAACCTACGAGCGGATACACTGGTTAGTACTTCAGATCTACCGTTGATTTCTTTTGAGAGCCATGAAAGATCTTACACATGTTTTGATTTAAATTTTACAGTTTTTTTCAAAGACGTTTTCTTTGTCGGATGATCTGAACAAAGGAAGCAACAAGATTATTGTGAAGGATGAAGGAGTAAGGACATGGACACTTATTCTGAAGTTTAGGGATTCATCTAGAACGTTTTACATGAGGGGTGGCTGGAGAAGTTTCTGCCGTGAGAATGGGCTTAAACCTGGAGATTCCATCACATTTAAACTAGAGAGCAACAACACGAAAACGCCTCTTCTTTGCTTCTCAACTGCAAAATCAAAGAGTGTTTCCACAAAATATAGCAGGAAAGGGAAGAGAAAAATAACTCGTGTGAGTAGTGAAAGAGCGTCACCATCATCTTCTTCATCAAGTAAAAACCAATTTGTGACAATAACTGTCACACCAGCCCGTATCAAAAACTGTATCTTTGTAAGTTACAACAAATCTCTTGGAGGAGTCTTTTTTTTTTCCTTGGTTTTGGTTATTGATTCATTGGGTGTTGCATAACATGTATATGCTTATTGTTTCCCTTTTGTGCAGTATCTTCCAGTGAGTTTCACTAGGGCTAACAAGATGGAAAATGCTGGAGGAAAACAACAAATAATTCTGCTGGACAAGCATGGACTAAAGTGGCCAGTGAATCTACTGACGAAGAAGGATAATAGAAGGATGCATTTGGGTAAAGGTTTCAAAGAATTCCTAAAATCTATTGGCATAGAATCATACTACTCTATAATGTTGGAGTTGGTTTGGGAAGAGACAACAACTCCTATGCTCAAGTTCTGCTCCAAGATCAAGACTTTAAACTAATTTGCACCCAAGTTAGTAGTAAGTTTGTCCTGTTATGTTCTAGTGAACTCATAACTATGAGTCAATTGCTGTCTTTTTTAGATCAACAACATATCTTATCTACTTTAAGGGTCTTGTAAAAAAGTAAGAACAATAAGGTCTATATACCATCAGGACCATAAAGTCAAATTCTGTAATATTATCTGCAATACTATAACAAGTTAGAACTCAGAAGTTTTCTGCAGAACAATATATATATAAGTTCTATATATTAATCCATCGTATTGATCCTCTTGACTTCCCTAGAGAATACTATTTAAAGGTGGTAATTGATGATATTCTGTCGACAAGTCTAGGAGCAGAACTTAAAGCACATAACAACTCTTATGTCATTCAGGAAACTTATCATCTGTTTACTCTTGGACAAGTATGATCTGTTTATGAACTCATAACTTATGGAGTACGAATCTATCCAGTTCTGAACTATTTTGGTAAGGGTCAATTCGTCTATTGAAACAACCAAAATAATTTATCTACTTGATTTTGTCATATGAATGGTAAGCAATTTGGAATTCACCAGTAAAAACATTTAATTTAAATTATATATATAAAATCACCCTTTGGTACCATAAGTCATTGTGTAACATTTATCTGCATTATTATAGTAAGCTAGAAGCTCTGTTGATTTTCAAATATTGTAAGATTCCACATCATTGAGCGTCGATCATCTCGATGTCCATGTCTCTCACTGGAGGTTTGGATTTTATACAAAACGATGGAGTGGAAGCTGTAGGGTCCGAACAAGAATCAACAGCCTGATGTTTTACCTCTGGATCTCCGTTACCATTTGCTGCATCCCCTTGATGATCTGTTGCAGAGTCATCAATTGAAGGGTTTGACTCGGAATCCAATGTATCAACCCTTTCGACCTCACTACAACATTCAGAGGTCACTTCAGATTGTGATGATGATGGTGATGGTGATGACAATATAGATGACGATGATTCTTGTTCGCATTCAGGCTCTTCAATGGTCGCAAAGCTGCTACTTCTGCTGTCAATAGCTTCCACTTTTGAACTCTCCACTAACTCTTTTTGGCAAAACATAGTGTCCAATGTGTCTGATTTCTTCTCGTCTTGAACTTCTGATTCAAGACACAATGATGATGACCGAGCATGAATCCTGCATGACATCAGAAAAACATAAGCTTAACAACCTAAGTATGTTAATATTTTCATCTAATACGATCAATCTACCTCTTAATGGTAAATAAACAGCCTGTACCTTGTGGTTACAGATTTAATTTACATGGTGAGCCCAACAACAAAACGAAAGAAGAAGAAAAGCTTACCTGCTGTAGAGGAGCATATAAGCTCTTTGAGAAAGAACATCTTCTAATTCAACACTTTCTATCTGTGAATATATCCAATTAGGATTAAAAGATCCTTCAAAATTTATAGATTCATCACAATTTAAAGCTGGTATATGAACAAGAAGAGCAAAATGTAAAGGATTGTTACCTCAGAATCATCTATCCTATACCAGTTTCCACAAAAATCCTTAATGTAGCATATGTAATGGCCGAAGAACGATGCATTCAGCATATCTAAATGGACAATCACTGCATAGAGTTTATATACATCTGATCCTTCTCCGCCTTCGCTCATGTAAGGGATAAGATCCAATGTCTCAGGAAAACTTATTCTTTTGTTTAGTTTCCCGTATCTTCCTCGCTGTACATAGTTACACAGATGTATTACACAACTAATGCCAGAAGAATTTAGCAAAAGGAAGGAGAACGGAACAAATACCTGAAATCTTTTTAAGGCAATCGTAAGAATATTCGGAGCGCTCCGAATCGTAAGACGCTTACATGCCTTAACATAGTCACTACACCTGGAAAAGAGAAAATAATATCGGTTTTAAGAAACATAGTCAGATTTTTTTAACTAATCAACTAACACTCAGCTTAGGAAATCAAAGGCTTTTTGGATTTAATTAAAATACCTATCACATTTGTACATGTTATCTCCCTGAAGCCATTCACTGGCGGTAAACTGATCAAGACATTCCTCTAAAGACACCGCATCCCCGTGAATCTCAACAGTTAAATCCATCATATTTTCATATTGGTCAGAAACATGATTGCAAACATTACATTGAACCTGGAAAGTTGAAAATTTCACAAATCAGAGAGAGGAACATTAGGACTTGTGATCTTTTTCACAACTGAAAAAAATTTCATATTCTCAATGGAGGACCTAAGGCAAAAGAAGTAGCATGTTGAATTCCATAATTCAAAAATAGAAAACTAGTAAAGAATATCCGCTACACAAAGACGAGGTATCACAGAGAATCTCCTACGATCCTCATCCTAGTCATTCTAGAGCATGGAACTTCGTCTGTTTGTGTTTGCCTTAATAAGCTACCTATAAGAATCTAATGCTACATAATAACTGTATTATGGCAAATTCATAAATACAGATCAACATCTAATATTGAGATAAGGAACAATCACCTGTGATTGGAGGAGACCACCAAATATATACTGAATAAGTGTTGTTTCTTGAGAACGAGGAGGCACCATTTTTTCTCCACCGAATTCGTCGAGGCAAACAGACTGCATCGTATCAATCGCATACCTGAAATATGTGAATTTCAAATCCATCAGCTGGGAAATTCACAGACTACACCACTAGGAATTAGCTATTTTCATGAGTAAGAGATACTGACCTCATGAACTCATGAGCATCCTCTTGTCTCCCATACCCAAGAGTTCCACCAATATTTGTTAACCGTGAAATAATGTTTATTGGTGAAAAAGGAAACCGACTTTGGCTTGCTCTCTCAACATGGGTTTCAAATTCACAGAAGAAGCACCAATCATTGCGCATACCTGTCAAGCAAAGATAAAGCGCATAAAGGAAACGAAACGAAAGAGTTTGAAGCATTAATGCAGAAAAAAAAAGGAACTCTACATTCTCTCTTGTGGCCTTTCTCCAGCAGGTATGCAACAAGAGGACGTGTCCAGGAAAGGCATTGTAGAATCACATTGGCAAAACAACTGAAAGAAGATCATAATGAAAGGGAGTAAAAAAGCAAACTCAAATATTTCAATTGATGATTTAGAAGATCTAAACTAGCAACCAAATGAACACAAACCTGTTACCACAATTTATGAGCCCACAGGGAGCCAGTTCAGGATTGTCCCAGTTAAAATATCTAACAAATTCTTCATAAGGGAAAAGAACCTGCAGAAGATGCAAAACAAAAGTACAAGTAAGAATTTCACAATCACTCTATCAAGAGAGTGTCGACAGAAGATGAAAAAAAAAGACACATTACTTCTCCTGGCTTGAGGCTACTCCTGATTAGGCCTCGATCAGGAACCAGTGAAATCTTAGAAGCAGATCTATTCACAAACGGAGAATCTCTGAACCTCAGGCCATTTTTTGCAGATGGTGTTAAGGTAGTACTTCCAAAATCCTTGCACTTTCTTTGATGACCTGAATCCCAATCTGACTTTTGACACTCTGCTGAGCTGATAGCAAAAGACAATAGAGACAAAAAGGAACTCAATTGAAAACAAGAGTCACTTAAAACAACCAAAACTGATCCAAACTAACTGAGCTCAGATAAGTTAAATTCACATAAGTATCTAAGCAACAACTTCAAAACCCATGATTCTTCCGTAGAAAAGCTCAAGACTTGATAAGAATTATAGTATATCGTAAGCTCATCTTTCAATTACAATAAGCTCTGAGATAAATTCACAATAAAAGAGAATTGAGGACATACCAGTATCTTACGGATTTGCAGCGAGAGCATTTCTTGGTGGAATATTTCCCACAGACAGAGCAATCGTCTGCGTACACCGCCATGAGTTCCCTGTCGAAACCTCCGGCGGCGGCAGCGCCGATGTCGAAGTACTTAGCGGCGGTGTTTTTGAGAAAGTAAAAAACACCAACGGCGAGGAAGAATAGAGTGGCTATGAGGCGAGTGAAGACAGAGAGATCCACAGGAAAACCAACCTCATGCATCTAATTTGTTTCTCGAAATCATCGATTTCTTCTTCCTTCTCGTTTCTTCTGTATGTTTTATATTTCAAGAATTCACTTTTTTTTTTCTTTTTCTTTTTCTTTTTTTTTTTCTCATGTGTTACCGCTTTCATTGCGGTTACTTAGCAGAGAAGACAGACAGTGTTGCTATGTGGTGGGTTTGGGCCTTTCTAATGCAACTTCTGTTTCAATTAAACATTCGATTTTTTTTTGTGCTTATCTCGCAATGTTAAAACACTGATTTTATTTTGTTTTGCAGTGGATAAAGCCACTTTTTGTTTACGATTTCCAAAGCAATGGTGCAGATAATATTAAAAAAAATGGAAAAACAAAAAAAAAAAAACATTCGCAGTTGTCACTTGTCAGTAGATGAATTTAATGATCTCATTAAAATAAGTGTTAGTCTGCCCGGCCGACAAGAAAAATAAAAGGAAAAATATTAATCCGCCCTACCCTAACAATACAACGTTTTAATTTCTAAACAAAAAACAAAAAAAAAAAACAATAAAACAATAAAACGTTGTAAATTTATGATTAACCCGTTACATCCGAACGAAAAAATAACAACTCCATCTTGAACAAAGTCATAGAATAAAACAGAGATTCCAAGAGTCTTTTAGTTGCCCATTTAAACTTCTTGATTATTACTTGAAGATGTTGTTTTTATTCCCGTCGTCTTCTCCTCGCCCTGTGCCAAATTCAAATTGTTAGAAAATTTGAGTAATGATTGATTATAATAACTTATCAGATTACAATCATACCCAAGTTTTTAAATTCCTTCAATGAATCTTCTAGTTTCTGTTCCATTGTATAGAGCTCTGTCAGAAACCGTCTGATACTAGATAATTATCTACAACGCTCTGTTTCATCTTAGCCACCTGATCTGAGAAAGAGCAAGGTCGCGTGTGCAGCAAGTTTTCTTTATCACTGGATTTGTTGGATGCTCGAGACGGTTCTCCATCTGCAGCTGTCTTCTCCCTTATGTCAAGCTTCGGTCTAGTTTTGTGGCTCCGAGCTCTCTGGTGTGTCCCTTCGAATGGTGGTGGTTCCTCCATCTGAAAAAACCAGTCATTCTTTGATTAACTTGGCAAAACCTATAACGTGGAACTCAAGAAATTTAAAGTTCGTACTGACCTTGGAGCAGAACTTGAGCAAAGGACTTGTGCCTCCTCGGATCAACTCCAAAGTTAAAGATTCCCTTGCGCCTACTTCATTCGCTGCACAGAAACTTTTCCAACTTTTACACCTATAAATATACATCACTTCACTTCCTTGATCCTTAAGCTTCATGCCTTCATCGGCCACTCAACTTTGTCTTTGTCCACCAGTATTATCTTCCCCGGCTTGTTGAGCATATTCACTCTGAAACAAAAAGTGTTGGGGTGAGAGAGGCTCGAACTCGACCTCAGGATCACTCAGTAGCTATGAGACCTACGCGCTAGCCAACTGCGCCACCACCCCTTTGATGTTCTCTTCCACTCTAGTTTGTACTCAAACCTCTACATGATTTTGTCTATCAATGTCCTTCACATTCTTTTCATAAAAGAATTATTGTTAGAGAGAAACCCCGAATTTGAAACAATACAGCAATGATACATGCTACAACGTACAATTCGAGAAAGTTCTCCATATTCGGTGTTCTCATGTTATTAGTTTCAAATATATAGATCTGAACGTTACCAAATGACTTGTGTAAAATTCAAATTCGATTAAAATGGTTTCATATTGAGTAAACAAAAAATTGGGATTAAAACAGGTCTTGAACTAAAGAGCAAAAATCAAGAAACAGAAGTCCAATGTGGTGGTGCACCCATGTAATGGATGAACAGAAACATAAACTTGAAACTAATTTTTTTAATGCCGGAGAAGAAAACAAAACTAGAAATATGATATCTTTGATTCTCAAGCTTTTTAAGCTGTTACGGCGGGCTTGGCGGCAGCAGAAGAGAGTCTAGACCTCTTCTTTGCCAAACTCTCACTCCTCCTGTCACGCTGTTCCTTCAACCTTGAGGCAAGAAGCTTCTGGTACTCAGCAGCATCAGAGTTAGCCTTGGCAATTCTCTTCTTCTTGTCAGCAATTCTAGCTCTCTTCCTCTGGAGAGTCAATGGAGTCACAAGCCTCTGGATCTTAGGGGCTTTGCTCACTTTCTTACCTGTTCAAAACCGGAATAGAAGAAACAAATTATAAAGACTATATCATTCATCAAGTATGTCTGAGATTGATTTAGAGTTTTCTCTCACCCTTCTTGTTTGTGAATTCGCGGCGGTAAGTGTTGACATAGGTTCTCACATCATCTTCCTTTTTGAGGTTAAACAATTTACGGATCTTTGATGCTCTCTTGGGCCCTCTCATTCTTGGCTTCTCAGTATCGGTAAGCCCGGGGAGATCGTTCTCACCCTTCTTCACAATGACAAGGTTAAGAACAGAGAGATCAGGGCTGACAATGCAACCACGAACAGACTTTCTTCTCCTCTCTCCAGTCCTCCTTCCGTGTCCTCTGAAGCAAGGAGTTCCTGCTCAGCCCATTACAAAACATTGTTAAATTACACATCAAAACACAATACAGATGTAAAATGTGTAACAGACAAAAGTTGAATACACACCTCGGTGAAGCAAAAGGCGAACACGGCCTGGAGTTAAAACTCCCTGCTTCATTGGGAAACCTTGCTTATCACACCCACCCATTATCTTAAACACATATCCCTTAAACTCCTGTAACCACAGTTCATAAACCTCAATTTCAACGTTTGTTTCAAATAGATAAATCTCACAATCATGAGATTAAACAAAAGATAGATGAAATTGCACCTCGCCCAAAGCATCTCCACTGACTTCTTGGGAGAGCCTCTTGTCGTAAAAGGCACGGCTGCATCAACAAATGTCAAGCTCAATAACTAAATCTATGGACCAAAAAATACTTAAGACATGTTTTTGAGCAGATACGAAGACATGATAAGCTTGTAACAGAACATACTAGAACGTACAATTCGAGACCATTTCTGATTACTAGACCTACCAATTTCACAGTGATATTCAACAAACATTAATCAATAGTTCTGAAACCCTAACACAGAATCTACAAAAAGAAATAAAGAATGGTGAGGAAACAGAAATAAACGTCTTACAGCTTCTGATCATCGTCGATCTCGAGCTTCTTCTGACAACCAGTGGTTGGATTGGCGATGTTGAACTAAAAACGCGGAAACGAGAAAAGATGAGCAAACGAGAATCCAAAGCGAAAGTAAAGACTATAATCGGCGCTACGTACCTTCATCTTCTCAGCTCCACTGTAGCTACAAGAGAAAAACGGCTCTGGCAATCGACGTCTAGGGTTTCTCAACCACCTAAATAACCTTTTTTATACCAGCCATAAGGTTTTCTTCTTTGGGCTATTTTCCCACGTATGGGCCATATGGCCCATTTATCCCTTTTTCCTTCTTAATTTGATGAAATAATAAAATCAACTAGAAAAACATGGTGTGCTATTCAAATAAAAAAAAAAAAAATTTTAGATCAGTGTCTTATGATATTTTCTTATACTAATTTTAAGTTCAAATTTTTAAAAATAAAAATATTCTTCGTTTTATTTTTATAAATTTTATATAATAAATTTTTATATATAACTATTTACTTGTCCAAAATAGTAATGATTAATTAGTTTTGACACACTTTTCTAAATATATTTAATTCATTAAATTTTCCAAAACAAAACATTGGACACAAGTTATGGTGTAAGAGTTACATCCACTTTTCATAACATCGAGTTTCATTATGATAAAAATTTAGAAGTTACTATTTTTTACTCTTTTTATACTTAATAACTAGAAAAAGTTGGTAACCAAAAATAATAATAATAATAATAATAATAATCCTTCTAACCTCTGCAACCCTTGGGATTCGAGGTTTTATCAACGTACGGTCTAGTCATCTGATAACAAATATTTGGTTCTACAACTTAACAACATTAAACCGATGCAAATAATTGAGGTTTGATTATGCAGTAAAACCTTATGTTATCTGAATTAATCAGAAAGATATAATCCATAATTTCAATGATAGAGTAGTTATATCTGCCTTCCGTTTGCAACTTGTGCATGTGACACCATCGTTGGCTGCTGCGTGGTCCATCCAGTTCCCGACCAGATTTACAATAAATGTTGAATTGTATCTTGTACCCAACCACACGAGATTAGATACACCCTCCAGGTTGTTAGGTACACCCTCCAGGTTGTTAGGTACACCCTCCAGGTTGTGACACTATCTTTATGCATGAATTTCTATGTGGGAGATTCAATTATAGAGCCGCCATGTAAAATGGTTATTTAATCCTTTGTTTTTGTACAAATATTTTTTCTTTTTACTTTGCCTCCTTTTTTTCTTTTTTCCTTTTTGTTTTGTTTTGGTCACACCGATATTTCATTTTCATACTATTCAAATCTATATATTAACGTATAAATGCAAACATAAACAATGAAAGTTTAAAGTGCAATTAATCTGGTTTCACTTCTTCGTTTGCCTAACAACACCTAAACTAACCAAGAAGCTTAATCCTTCCAGATTTCTGCATTAGGTTTGCTATTAATATCTTCCACTCTGAACAGCGTGTCCTTGTAGATTATGCACCTTATTTCCTTCCAGCTTATTATGATTTCACTTTTATGATGGCTCACTTCGTATTTCTTATCATGAATTACATTATTTCCTTGTAATAAAACATTTTGGGATATATTTTTGACATATTTATTTGATTAATACCAATCGAGGAAAACAAAATTAAAAAAAAAAAAAAAAACATCAACAAAATTTAGACATACGGTACTGTAGATGATGCTTTCTCTAATCCCCAATGAAATAAAAAAAATTAGGCAAAAATCTCGGGTCATGGGTCACCAAACCAAATGTCGGTAAACTTGGTTTGAGATTTCTCCCTATAAAACGGCAATAAGTCTGTCTCTAGATGCTGAAACCAAACCTTTCTTCCCATATCTACCTTTGTTATCTATCTTCTTCTATTTTCCAACCAACAAAAACAATGACAAACCCGCCCTTAACCAGTTACCCTAAACCGGGTCTAATCAAAGAAGAAGTTGACGAAGAAATGATGAGCTTGCAAGCGCTGAAGATCACGAACACATTGGCTTTCCCTATGGTATTCAAAGCTGCCTTGGACCTTGGAGTCCTCGACACGATTGACGGCGCGTGGCTCTCTTCTTCCGAGATAGCTAAAGGTCTCCCTACCAAACCCACAAACCCAGAGGCGCCAATGTTGCTAGAGCGGATGTTACGGTTACTTGTCAGCCACTCGATCTTGAAGTCTCGAATTATTGAAAGCAAAGAAAACGATCGAACCGGGAAGACCGAAAGGGTATATTCAACCGAACCGGTTTGCACGTTTTTCTTAAACAGAGGTGGCGACTCGGGTTATTTCATGTCCCGATTCATGTTGCTTCAAAGCGAAGTCTTTTTCAAAACTTGGTACGTGCCTAATTATTTGCAAACCAACCGAGTTAGTAGTTGATAATGAATTATATTAAACTGGCTAATAATATTTTCAAACTTAAACCAATATATATATATATATATGCATCACAGGACACATCTCAAGGATGTGATACAAGAAGGAAAAGATGCATTCAGTTCTGCCCATGGCATGAGACTCTACGAGTACATCGGTTTAGACGAGCAATTCAATGGTATGTTTAACAAGGCAATGTCAGAATCTTCTACCATGATCATGAAGAAGATTTTAGAAGTTTACAATGGATTCAAAGATGTAAACACTTTAGTTGATATTGGAGGAGGACTTGGCACCGTACTAAAGCTTGTCACTTCCAAGTATCCTCAGATCAAGGGTATCAATTTCGATTTGGCCGCGGTTTTAGCCAGTGCTCCTTTTTATCCAGGTACATCAATTTGACAAGTTGTAAACTGAAGCGCTTGTTTTTTCTTTCTTTTTTTTATAAAAATATTTGTTTTAGTTTTATTTAATCCAACTAAAATCTATTATATAGGAGTGGAGCATGTATGCGGAGATATGTTTATAGAAGTTCCAAAAGGAGATGCAATCTTGATGCAAGTAAGTTAATAGATATACTTCATTTGACGACTGATAAATTTAATGATTAAACTATATATATTTACGAATTAATTAAGATGGATAAATTGTTGGCAGAGGATATTAAATGACTGGAACGACGAAGATTGTGTAAAGATTTTAACAAACTGTTTGAAGAGTCTTCCGGAAAAGGGTAAAGTAATAATAGTTGAATTAGTTGCACCAACAGAACCAAAGAGTGACGACCTTTTCTCTATGATTATCTTCGGTATGGACATGTTGAAGTTAACACAATGTTCGGGTGGTAAAGAGAGGTCGTTTTCTCAGTTTCAAGCTTTGGCCTCTGCTTCCGGTTTCCTTAAATGTGAAATCATGTGTCTTGCTTACACATTTTCTGTTATTGAATTCCACAAATAGATGAAGAAATTACAAACACAAAAAAAAAAAAGCAATAATTGATTTCGTGCGAGGAAATTATGAACTAAAATGTTTTTCTTCAGTGGTTTTTTTAATTGTTTGCAATATGGTTTGTTTTATTGTTTGTTTGTTTTTTCATTCAAGATTGTGTTGACCGCTTTGTATCAACAATATGCAATATGGAATAAGGCTATGTTTTGTTTATGCTAGATTTGTTGCGATGTTGCAGTCATAGTGGTTCTCGGACAGTTAGATAAAAGATAACAGACAGTGTTAAAATTGTGTTCCGACCTGTAAGAAAAATGCAGTCAACAAGGACAAATTTATTTTCTCCACACTCCTGCTAATCAAGATGTAATTGCAAGTTTTCAAGCTATCAGAAAATTGACAGATACATAATCCGAGAGAGAATGTGTTCATTTCATACGCCACAGCCCACAGGCATCTTTTCTTCTCCTCTCCAGTTGCCAATATAAACCGTCTCAATTAGAGTTTGATTTGGTGCAGAACTTAAGCGCAGGACTTGCATCTTTCTTCCAAATGAGTTCCAACACAAAGGACTCGCCTATCTTTACGCCATGAGCTTTACAGAATCCTTTCCAGTCTCTTCCTAGTCTCATTCTTCCGTTTATGTTGTCTCTCACAAGATGCACCATCCAAGTTAGTCCGTCTTGACCCAACAGAGTTATCTTCCCTGGCTTTTTTATGCCATTCATCCGCGTGAATTGGAGCGGAAGTCTCTGCGCAAAAGATTTGTTTGAGGCAAAAAAAAAACATTGACCAGAACACATCTCAAACAACCTATGAAGTAATAGACAATCTCTAGACTTACCAGTTTATTGGATTTAACGGAATACGGTGTAATAGTTAATGTCACAAATCGGTTTTGACTTGACGAAGATGAAGCTCCCTGTCTCGAGCAATACTTCCATTTCTCTTTATTCAAGCATTCCCTTAAGCTGCTTTTGTCTTGGATGCTCTCCTCTTCACTGTCCTCCTTTACAATGATGCCCCCTCTGCCCTTGTTTTTAACGCTCTTCTTCTCTTCACTTCCCTCGGTTTCACTACTCTCTTCTCCGCTGCTCGGATCTGGGGACAGAGATTTTACATCGGTTTCTTCTGAACACTCTACTAGCCTTGTGTTACTGTTGGTTTCTGCAGGGCACAAACACAGAACAGGTTTTGCCCCGGTTCTAACCAGTTTAAACCTGAAGAAATGTCTAGCTTTTAACCCGTTTGCTTCGCAGAAACTTCTCCAGCCTGGTGAGATAACAGTAACGTTGTTTGACTTATGGTATTTCAAAACTAAATTCCATGTTCCCCCATTTTCATTCTTCAAAACTATCTCACAACATCCTTCCTTGAGACCATTTGAGCTCACAAAATCCCTTGGAAGATACTACAAGATACAAATATATGATTAAACACGAGTCATACAAACAAAAATAGGTCAATCCAATCATCTGCAATCCAAGTTTGTACTCACCAGCGCATCATTTCGTAAGCTAGAAGGCGTGAGAGATCCCTCGAACCAAGAACGACCAGTCGACGATTCTGCATCTGGTATATATCCTGCTTGGCACAGACGGATTACAAGAGTTGCTGAATTTTGGACTAGCTTGAAACTATAGCGACCTTGTTTCATCCCATTGGCATTGCAGAAGCTTCTCCAGCCATGTCTAAGATAAGTCTTGACTCCGGATTTGTCGTGATCCAAACTTAACTTCCATGATCTTCCCATTTCGTTAAGAAGAACAACTTTACCGTATTTGTTGCTCAAACCGTTTGACCTCGCAAAACTAACTGGAAGATACTGCAAAGCCATCACAAATGAACAAAGATGAGTTACATTAAATTAATCTCTTAGGCCAACAAAATTCAAACTATTAGTATAAGATAGAAATCAACCAGTTTATCGTTGTATAGGTTTGAGACTGAGACATTTGCTACAAAACAAGAATGGTCAGATGAAGAATCTTCTTCTCTCTCTGTACTTTTCCTCGCTTTTTTCTCCATTGGTCTGATTTCTGAAGCTAAATACAATAAAGATTCCACAAGGTGACATCAAATTTGTCTTCTTTCTCCAGATTTTAAGTACATTATAAATATATTGAAAATCTACCGTTGTCTTGAAGATTATCACTATCACCATCAATGTTGTTGTGAGATGAACTATATTCAATCTCGCAGAAAGTGGGTCCCATTGGAGTGACATGAAACTCCAAGTCACCTTCATGTCTGAAAATAATGACATCACCAACACGTAAATCATGTGCTATGACGAATTCTTTCCAGCCTCCGGTGAGTCTCCGGCCTTCATCAATATTCACTTCCCACAATGTATCTGAAGCATCCGATCTCAATGTCGCAGTTTTGTGCTCGTTTCTTCCTTGGAGATGCTTCAAGAAGAAGGTTACAGGAATTTTCTGCAACAACATGCAAAAAGAGATTTAGAAACGAAACCATCTCTCAGAATAAGCTACACATTTCGTAGAAGAGAAGAAGATAGACAGAGTACGAGGTGAGAGTGGAAGCCAGGAAGAAGAGGCTGGAAGAAATGTGGATTTATTGGAGAGTGAAGAACTGGATCTGCCATTGTTGATGTTAGGAAAAAGAGCTTTTCTCCCACAAAGCAAAACCTTTAAAGTCTCAAGTTTATGAAAAAGTGTGCTTTGTGGATAATCCTCTCTACCTTCTTAAATTTATGGTCAAGCTATTATCTTTCATGCTCTTTTTTTGTATTTAAGACAGCTCCACCTACTTTTTCATAGGAGTGTGCTTTTCTTCAGCCCATCGGTCCGAACTCAACGAAAATTATCTCTTGAACAGAAGAATTCAACTTTCCCCATAAAAAACCTCCAATGTCATATTTCAAGACTTTTTTGTCATGAATCTCGAGGCTAGATTATATTCAAAGAAAAGTTTCATAACTTTTTACCAGTGACTTTTCCAATAAAACCATAATTACAGTAGTTACTCTGTTCTTCCTTTCCAAAGACAATTAAAAGCAAAAGACTTGGGATCTAAAATCATCTTCAGATAGAGATTGGTTCCATATTCACCTTGGGGCAAAACCTAAGTACAGGAAATGAATTTTCCCAAATTAGCTCCAAAACGAAAGGCTCACCTATCTTAAATATGTCATTAGCTTCACAAAACACTTTCCATCCTTTTCCTAAGCCTCTTCTTCCATATTTTGGTCCATCACACACCAATCTCGTTATCCGCTTCACACCATGTTTATCCATCAGAATTATCTTCTTGTGCTCCTTCTTAATGCCATTGATCTTTGTGAATTCTATCGGAAGAATCTGCACAAGATTTCAAAAAACAAAAACACACAGATATCTAAAATCATTAGAGAAGAAGAAAACATAATCAGAGACATTTAAAATATCTTAATCATACACACGAACTTACAAGTTTGGAGTTTTTGATATTGTACTCTGTGAGAATCATTGTGACAAATCTGTTTCGTCTTGAAGATGATGAAGCTACCCATTTACGACGCTTCTCACTGTCTTTCTTCTTTCTTTCTCTGGTCACTAGTCCCGGACAATCTTCTTCAGAACAGATACAGATCATTGGAGTAGATTTGCCATCTCCAACCAGATTAAACACGAATGATTCTCCTTCTTTTTGTCTGTTTTCACGGCAGAATCTTTTCCATCCTCCTCTGATGTAATAGCATCCTTCTGATTCTTTAAACCACAAATTCAAAGTCCAAGAGTCTCCCTCTTTATTCACTGCTATTATCTCTCGAAATCTTTTGTTCAAAGCTTTCGAGCTTGCAGCTTCCTTTGGGATATACTGCAACACCAATCCACAGATATATATATATATACATCATGATTCATGAACATGATCTATAGAAGAATGAAGTAAGTAAGTACTTACAAGTGTGTCAAACTGTAGATTTGAGGCAGTGACGTTGGCTACAAAACAGAAATCGTATGATAAAGAAGACTCTGGCTCTCTTTTGCGTTTTAGATTCTTCTTCCTCAAAAGGTTTCCTGAAACATATAAACAGTTTCTTTTTACATATCAATACAAATATCATCCTCTTTGGTTGATCTTGGATCTTTGAATTCTTTTTTAAATCAACAAGCAAATCATTAAGACAGAAACTCAAACTTACTAATGTTTTGCTGATTTTCAATGTTGTCATAATTGTCATCATTGTCTTCCTCCTCTTTGATGTTAGAATTTGAGTACTGAATCTCACAGAAACTAGGACCGAAAGGTGTCACATTAAACACCATGTCTCCTTGGTGTTTGAAAATAATAATGTCCCCAATTCGAAGATCATGTGCTGTCGCAAAGTCTTTCCAGCCTTCTGTTAGTCTCCGGCCGTCCATTTTCACTTGCCAAGTTTTATCTGAAGCTTCCGATCTAAGTTTCGCCATTTTGTGCTCGTTTCTTCCTTGGATGTGCTTCGAGAAGAATGTAATAGGTATTTTCTGCAACCAACATGAGGCAACATTTAAAACAGAGGGGAATGTTTAAGAGCTAACTTGTGGCTTTCAAAGAAAACAAAGCAATAGCCAAAAATGAGTATGTGTTGCAGAGAGGATGGACAAGACAAAGCATAAGTGATGCTTCTTAAGCATTCTCCTCTGTACATTTAACTAAAACAAAAAAAAAACAGAACCGATTCTTAAAGAAGGATGGAAACAGAGAGAAAGGGTACGAGGTGAGCGTCAAAACCGGGAAGAAGTGGCTGGAAAAAATGCGGCTTGGTCGGAGACTGGAGTGATGATGGATTCGCCATTTCTTCAACTTCAAGAAGAAAAACTTAGGAAATTTTGCAACTTTAGATTTTCCTGGGCAGGAAGAAAAAACAAAAGACTCACAGGTAATAATAATATGGCATGGCAATCACTTTGGCTTTATTATACAGTAGTTTTTTCAGACTTTTGTCTTCGTCATGGTAAAAAGCTGTCGATTCTTGGTATTTTTTCTGTCTTTTAGGTAAAAGGTAAAAGGGCCATGAAAATCCGGTTACTTGATAAAAGTGTAAAGAAAAACACATGCCCCTTTTTCCTATTGTGAATTCCAAGTAAATGACAACTAAGAAACATGTTGCAGCATTGGCATAATCAAACTTCAAAAAGATGTTCCAAGCTCCGTAGATGAAAAACAACAAAAATAAAGAACAGTTTGATCATGCTCTGGCTAACCCTTCAAAACGGTGCCCTATTATGGTCGTTTAATCTTACATTTACCCACTTAATCAGAGCTCAGAAGGATGCTTATCTTATTATCACAACTTAAAAGTACAAGAATGGAGGATAAAGTGGTGTAGGAAAACCCAACACCAGATACACAAGTCAAGCAAAAACAAAACAACAAAGGAATATACATGTAATTGATGACTAGCAAGACAAGTGAACTTTTGTTTTAACTGAAACACAACAGACTAACAGGTCCTTAGAAGAGTCCTTAGTAGGCAAAGATGAAGACTTCATGGTTTCTATTCGTCCCTTGCCGCAGGATCCATTCCAGTCGAAGGACTATCAGCAAAATATTCTGGATGCTTCACGTTCACACCATACTACCAAACCGAGTTTATTCATTGGTTAGCTTTTCATTACTAGTTAAGATTAAGACGAATTACCTATCTACTATAACAACTGGAATCTTATGACAATTTGGGTATGTTTCTAAACTTTTTCTGTTTCATATTTAATTCTGTGATACTGAATTAGTTTCATGCCATTCATATCTAGAGTAATTATCAATGCCTCATTTGCAGGTTAATCAATAACAAGAGCATCTCAGACTCGTTCCCATACTTCTGAACGTCTGAGGGTTAGCCACCACAGGAAACATGGACTTAGAGAAGAAGAAGCATTTACCTCACGCAAAGCTTTTGATAGGTCTTCCATTGTCAGTATCAAACGCTTATCCTGTTTCAAGACAACGGTATTCATGACATATAATCCAAAAGATAAAAATAAAGACAGTTTCCAATAAACTTCAAAGGGCAAAAAACTAAAGCAAGCCAGAGGAACCACCTTTTGCTGTTTTTTGTCTTTCACAACTGGTGCTGGTCTAGCCTTGCAGTGCCTGTATATAGTTCACAATTTGAATTACTCAGAAGCTTTATATCAATACTTAAGTTTACTGGAAGAACTAGTTAAAACATCCCTTCATTTCATCCACTCAGAACTGGTGGACAGCTTCCCCCGTCAAATATGAAAAAGGGTACAAAAATTTATGGAAAAGCAGATGAGGACTTACTGAAGGGCATCACTGGCAACATCTGCAACAAACTTTTGTGTAGCCACAGCAACTAACCTTATTCTGTCAACCCAGTAGACAAATATCAGCAAAACTGGGACGAATATATACAGGAAAAGATTATGAGAAGAGGACAAAACCCAAAAAACTGAAGATCCCAATGCTAAGCACTCGAGTTGAAAGTAAGAGAAGAACTCCCTCATTATTATGTCCATACAATCAAATGTTCACATATCAAAGTGCCAATCTTTTCCAGTGCTACTCCAACATAAACTTCTTTAACATACCATATAACAGGAAAGTTGACAATGCAAACCTAAATCTAACACGGGAGAGTAACATCCCAGAAGTAAATCCAAACTACAAGAGTGTTTAAATCAAGACATCTGATCTACCTTCTGGTTAACCATTCTAAAACTCACAATGATTCCGATAAATAATAGGAAGTATCACAAAAAAACTTGACGGAAATACCTACAATCGTACGTCGGGGCACTGAAACCCACTCTTAGCCAAGTAGTGCTCAACTAGATCATCAGGAATCTGAAGGAAAAAAAAAAAAACCAAATCCAGAACTCCATCAATACCCAGGGTTAAATCATTGTAGAGCCGAGATTTTTTTCTAAATATAAAAGATGAAAGTATACCGTAGGAGTATAATCCATCAGAGAAGCAAGAAACTCTGTAAGAGCAGCATCATCTTCATGCTTTGCCTCTCCAGATTGTTGGCCGTGATTCATCTCTCTCACAACTGAAACCAACACTTCTAAGTAAAAAGGGGATTTCAAAACCAGAATCATTAATAGAGAACCTTTTGAATTTGCTGAAAGATCAGATTCAGATATGGGAAATCAACATTGCATATACCCAAATTAGAAACTTCTACGAAAAGAGTATCTTGACACAATCATACCAAAACCCAACAAGTTGTAGAATTTTGACTACAGTTCAATTTACTTATTCTCTATTCCAGATTTTCTATCTCTTCTGAAATTTATAGTTGCTAAGAAACGAGCTATTCCAGATCATTGTGTTGCAGAGATCACACCAGGCTTTGAACAACCTGAAGCATAGCAATAAGAGGGCTCCGTTTCCAAAAATTTATCAAAGAACGAAGAACGATTCATTGATCAAAATTCCAATACAACCTAACAGGAAAATTCGACCGAGCAGACAAAATTGAGCTGAAATCGAAACCAACCTAAAACGAAGCCGTAAAGTGAAAAGAGCAGAGAATTGAGCTGAGGCGAGACTATCAATGCTAAGTAAGAGAAGTTTTGGCGGGGAGAAGAAGGGATCGGAGAGTCGACTACTGATTCCCCGTTCAAACCCTAATTCTCCGACTCGAAGCAGTTACCACCGATTGGATTTAGCAACACTTGCTAAGAATCTTTATATGGGCTAATGGGTCTTTATAATTTAATTAGGCCCAAACTTCCTCTGCCCCATATTTTTTTTTTTGGTCTGCCCCATATAGAAACTTGAAGAGTATATATTATTATTATCTTCCAATCAAATCAGTTTAATTTATTGCAACCAAAAAAAAAAAAAAAAAGATATAAGAGGCATATCCAAAACAAAATTTTCTCAATTGGTAAAATTTCAAATCATGACAATAGTGTTCTTCCAACTGTATAATGAACTCTTTTTTTTTTATTGGGAGACAAAGAATATGACAAGGAAAGCACTTCAATCCACTATCTAGACGACTGGAATATAAAATGACTACAAAAAGCAGTTTTTGTTTCTATTTTGTCAACTCATAGTCTTGTTAAATGGAAAAACAGAGAAAAAAAAAAAAAAAAAAAAAGTAAATAGAAAAAGACTAAAACTAAGGCTGAGGGTAGTTTTATTCTATGAGAGGCAGGTGGAGGTAGTAAATTCAATGAATTGATTAGACTAATCCTCTAAAAAAAAGAGAGTTATGATAATGATCTATTTCACGGGATTCCGTTTCTTGGTTACTATTTATTTACCCACTATAAGACGAAAGTACAGGATAAATTATAAATCACGGTTTCGCTGGTATGCCAAAACGTTATTCCAAAAACGTGTAAATCATCGGCTAACCATAAACAGAAAATTGTAACTTAGTGATTTGTATCAATATTTTTGTTGTGTTATAGACCTTATATTTGGGCTTAAAATCGGTAAATTATGGGTTTGGATGACTTACGACAAATACGACAGACGTTAAATAAAAATATTATTTCTTATATCCTTATAATATTTAAATATATGTAAGATTTTACGATGTGCAGGACATATATGTATCGTGTATTGACATTAAAACCAGTTTTTAAGTTTCGTAAAGATAACCCATAAAATTGTGAAAACGTATATAACCAAAATAACAGGTTTTTCAAGAAACCACTTTACATAGTTCTATATTTTAAAAGGGGGCCAATTAGAATCTAACGTAAACTATATCCAACTCTCATTGTCAAGAAAAAGGTAAGATTTAACTAGACGAATACAAAAAAAAAAAAAAAAAAAAAAAAAAAAACGGATCCTCAGGGTATGAGAATATTGTAGGCTATAGGCTCGGTTGATTGAACAATACCAAATATATGGATTGATCTGTACTTTATATCCAATTCCTTTTTAATCAAAATATGGATATTAAATCAAAACACTGATTTAGACAGTGTATAGTTTTATTTTCATATTTAGTATGATCCATGAGAATTAATACAACATTTTTACATTTTCTAAACAATCAAAATCAAAATGATGTAGCATGCATACTAGTCGCAAAGCTCACTATGGCAAGCACTGGCCTTTACAGAACAGTTGTTCTTGGTGTGAGCTGTTTTGCTAAAACTTACAAAAGTTATAATTAGCGCGCTAATAGACTAATAGTCTAATACCTTTAAGGCGTTAACAATTTTAGGTAAACATTATATTGGATTATCGATATACCTCCTACTCCGTTTAAACAAAATAAAAGAAAAAATCGATCGGTTGATTATATTGAAACAATACCAAATTTATGTGTGCATAAAAACTTCATCGTTTTCAGAATACTACAAAACTTACACAATCAAATTGTATCTATAAAGTTTGTATATGTCTAATTAAAGTTTTGATTTCAAAGATTAAATATTTTAAAGTTCAATATGTTATACAATAGTAGTCGCTTTCAGACACTAAGAAAAACTATATCACTTTTAAATTCCGAATCTGAAAAGGATTGTTTAAATAATAATAAAAATCAAATCAGGAAGAGGCAAAACATGGTGGCCTATCAAATCGGTTAATTCAGACGAGGCGAATGAGCATCGCTAACGAAGCTATGTTTTTTTGCTTTTCCTAAGAAGCTGTGTTCATATGATCTAAATCCACTGTTGTGAATGTGATCGTAACCACACTTTAAAGTTCTTCAATGTATTTCCTCACATCAGTTTTGTCTTGATACTAAGTAACTTTAATTTTTATCAAAAAAAAAAAAAAAAAAAATTCATATTATTTACCACCAATAAGGTGACAAATAAAAGACCGCCCAGACAAAAGAACTATAATGAAAATAGTAATTTAAATCTGAAACGGCAGAAGATAAATTTTGGATAAGATGGATTTTTAATATTTCAAACACACATTACACTTAGATAAAATCAAGTAACTTTGTCTAGTAGTAGTTAACTTAAAAGTCGTGACTCATGTGTTGTTGTAGGGTTACTACTTTTACTTTAGAGTTCCCCTTTTTTAATCGGATTTTTGAAAATTTATAGTACATAGTTTAGAAAATTTGCAGTGCATAGTTCCTTATCTAGAAGAAGAGAAGTTTGTACGTCACCAAACACCCCAAAACTCAAGTTGGGGAATATGTTCTTTTGCTTGTATAATTAATTAATTATGTTTCCCCTTCCAATTTAATACTATATTTTTGTCGCTAATCCTCAATTAACTAACATATAATAAAGTTAGAATATAAACAGCAATGCTGTAATAATTATAAATATATGTGGATGTAATCTGACACGAGCTTTCTTTGGTGATTGGTCGCATCTCGCCAACAATTTCTATTAGTTGAAACGTATTTGATTTAACTAATAAAAAACGAATGAAAGTTACTAATAAGAAAGAAATGGCCGTTCAAGTACAAAAGTGGAATCCGATTATCCACCGAAATTGCAATTTAATATTAGAGATTTGTTTTAGGAAAAAGGTTCGCATGCTAAATTTTATAATAATAATGATTTGCATATAGAATAAAAATTTGTGGATTGTTTCATATCCAAGTGGCCTTGCCTGATACGAAACTTGCCCTTTAGTAAAGCAAACAACAAACGAATGGATATTGCTTAAAAAAAAATAACAGTTACATGTATAACATTTTTATGTGTCTTATTTTTTGATATTTTTGTTTCTAATTAAGATGGTTTGTAACCTCAATCATCAGATTCATCACGGTCTAATATCTTTTGTATCATTTCCTACTTTTTTTTTTTTTTTTTAAATTTATCATTTCCTACTTACATGCTCATCTCTTCGCCCTGCCCGCAAATCATTCGGGTTTTTTTGAACATTCGTTTTATTCTTCATGTACAAGAGTAATAACGATAAGTGCGAAACGGTGTGCGGTGATTGTCCGTGCAGAGAAAATTGTACCCTCTACTGCTTAAGGATGCAAGTGGAAGCTGACGAAACGTGGGACACGATAAATCTATAAAAAATCATTTTTTCTTCATGTTAATAATGATAATGGGAAGCCAATGAACAATATGCCCCTCTTAGTCCCTCGGTGATTTGTTTTTAAGTTGGTGCTCACTATTATTGCTAATCGATGCATGCATGAGTTCCTCAATGAAAACAGTATTAATTTTTGCTAATGGTTCTCTTAATGATAATTGGACCAATCAATGTGATCGAGCATCAATACTCGAATTATTCAGATAACTCACCCGATCCAATGGATCAAATTATTAACTTGAGAGACCTTAAAACTTTTTAAAATATAATCTGATGTTTCAAAACTTTTACATATCTTTTTCTTTTCATTAGTAAAATACTGTTTATATTTTTTCTCCAGCGGATAAGCCAACATTTTCTGTATACCTAATTATGATTACAAATTATGATTTTAAAAAAGGCTAGATACCTAATCGTCCTAAAAAAACAAAGCATAAATGAGGAAAGCATAAAAGAAGGGAACGCACACTTTTAGATGAAGGAAAATTTGTGGCAGATAACATGAAGTGGGGAAGTTTGTGAGATTAAAAAAATAAAATTAAAAAAAAAAGCGAAAATTAGTTAAAGAAAAACTATGGAAGAAGGAAAGCCACGTTTTTCAATTTTACCGTGGATATTGGATAATTCCACAGTAAAATAAAGAGACTTTTTTTATTTTAGGGTCAAATAATATGAATAAATTTAACTAGTAAACATATCAAATTAAACTACATCTGCAATATAAGTTTTACAGTGCTAATTGCTAAAAGTAGAGAGCTACACTGAACCGGACATCAAATTACACATAACAATCTTTACGAATGTCATAAAATGATATTTTACCACATAAAAACAACATGGAGTCTTATATAATCTTATCCATATCTCATAATGCAAAAAATGGAATCATCACATAGCCTGGCTGGAGAGGTAGAAAATAGGAGAGAAACTAATATATATGTCAAATCAAAGCACCAAAGCAAATTGAAATTTTGGAAATTAGGAAGAAAAACAAAATGAGATTGTTGACACTTTAACCCACAATTTCTCTCTTAGTCTCTCTCTCAAATCATCTATGTTCGCTCTCATTATCGTGCAAGCATTGTCATACTCCACTATACCCCAAATCTAATATGCTCTTTCACTATATATGTCTTGATTAGCTACATTATAATATTTATATATATTAAAATGTCTACGTGATGAACAGATGGATAATACATCGATTTCACATATATGCCTGTATCTGTACGGACTATATATTATCTGTTTACAATTTTAAAGAATGAAAATAAAAGTGGGTTATGTTGATACATGAACTGAAACGATGAATCACAAAATTTTCCCTTCTTTTTCTTTGCCACTATTAAATATTAATCCAACACTCCCAAGGGGATAGATTTAGAGTAGACACTGGGAAACACATCTCCAGATTATTTTTTTTTATTTTTTTTTAATCTTTCATTGGTTTTAATTTTAGTTAGTTTTACTATATAAACTTCATGTTATACTAATGAAATCATATTCAGTCCTCAACCTTCCTTGTTGTTCCGTATCACGTACGTAATTTTCAATAATGTATAATATATGTGTGCATTAAACTGGTTAGTCTAGTCTAGATGCTTAAAATATGATTACCAATTATGCAATTATATAGACTCTTTCAAGACTTCAAATAAATGGTGATCGTGTCAAACAAGAAATGGTGATTGGTTCTATAAAAGCATCTATATTATTGTAACCCTTCGCAAACTTACCATGTAGGGGTAAACAAAAAAATGAATTAAATATCTTTCGAGGGTTTTAAGAAATTAATAAGTTGATTACGCTAGGGTTAAAAAAAAAAAAAACAAGTTGATTCCACTAAATTCCATCAATTAGATATGATCGTCACTTTCTTTGTCCCCAAGTTGTTTATACCTATAAATACATCTCTTTACCTTCTCCTTTGTTTCACATTCCTACTTAGCTTTCCTTTTTCTACACAAGTGAGAAAAAATAAGAACAAAGACAAAAATCAGAGAGAAACAAAAGAGACTGCAAATAAAAAAAAAAGACTATGAGACCGTTGAGCGTTCAATCGAGGTTGGAAGATATGACGACGCACGCCACGTCAGTCTCCGTGAATCACCACCGAATGCAGCCGCAATCGCCGTGGCACTCGCCGGTTCCTTACCTCTTCGGCGGTCTAGCGGCGATGCTTGGACTAATCGCCTTTTCTCTTCTCATCCTCGCCTGCTCTTACTGGCGCCTGTCGTCCTCCGACGAAGAAGATGGTCGGAACGGCGGAGGGGTCGACGAAGAGAAAGAGAGCCGGTCTGGGGATAAGGCGGCGAACGGAGCGTACGAGGAGAAGTATCTAGTCATAATGGCCGGAGAAGACTTGCCGAGGTTTCTCGCGACGCCAGCGATGAAAAAGTGTACGTGTGGTGGTCACGAGGGTAAAGTGGTCATTTCCCAGGAGGAGGATAAAATGAGAGAAGGCGAAGAGAACGTGAAAGATACCGGAGAAACAACAACAAGCCACTGAGCTTCTTTTTTAATTTCTTTTTCTTCATTAACGTCTTTTTTTCCTTTAAAAAAAAAAAAATAGTTTTCTGGAGAATTGTCTTTCTCATGATTCCGAGGAATGTAAATTTTACTAAAGAGCAAAATTTTGGCCTTTACTTGTTCTGTAGTGTTGTATCGTCTGCTATATAAAATCCTTTTGTTCCAAATTTTGTATTTTGAGGAAATATTTAATTACTTCACTTACAAAAGGATTGTAAACGCGGTTTCATAAGTATATTATTAATTAGGATCTAATTGTTTCGACAATTTCCTACAATAGGGTTTATACCTTTCAAAGATTACTAAAATTACATTACATTTCAAAAGAAATATAAAAAGGGGTTAGAAAATGTTTGAATTTATAAAATATTTTTAAAGTGTTATCACCCAATGCTAATTAATTCTTTTTTTAAAAACATATTAAACGTCAAATAAAAGCAAACACAAAAATCTAATCTAAATTTTGTAAGCTTTCGAAAATTACGAACATATCAAATGTAAAAATAACTGGCGAACTGAAATAAACTCCTAAACTACGTTTCCTTCTATTGGCATTTTGCAGTCTAATATGTTGTCTATTGTTTGTTTGTTTGTTTTTTTTAATATAAAATAAACTTACATGTTGTTCCTTTTTTTAAAAAAACAAAAGGGTTGAACTAACATATTGTTGCAGCCAAACAAAAAAAAAATTATATGTTGCAGCCTTTTATTTATATTACAATAATATATATTGTTTACATTTTTTCTTTTTTGGTAACATATTGATGACAATACTTCATTACATAAGTTAATAATTTTAAAGGTAACATAAAGGATTTGTGAAAAAAACTTACATTAAAATTAAGCCTTCTAAAGTCACTCCATCGAAATGTCACATACTTTTTTTTTGTTTTTTGGTTAAAATATAATGTGCATAATATATTAGACTACAAAATAACGCATAGACAGACTAGTTCCACAAATAATTTGATCTGTATCGACTGTTCTCAAAATCTTAAGGTTTACTACAAAAAAATTTAAAACTTGAAATACTATTTGACTTGAAAAGTTGTTACAGAAAGAGAAAAGAAAAACTATTTGACTTATCACGCACCTAATAGATTATTAATAACAAAAACATGGAGTCAACGGATCCGGGGAGCCCTTTGTAATTAAGCAAATCTCTTAAATCGAAAACTGTTATTCTCCATTTAAATTCGACAAATTAATATTCTCCATTAACAAGAACAATTAGCAAAATAGTACTCCGTAATTAACCCAAAAAACAAAAAAAAAACATTAGCAAATCGTTTTGTCTTGCGTATCTGGTTTAGCGATTCTGTGTGTCAAAAAGTTAGCACTATGGCGACACGTGTCAGATAGTGGATCGGTTGAGTTATTTATAACAAAAAGAATAGATTCTGTTTTGACATTTTGACACCATTGAGCTGTCCTTGGAGGCGCCTTGTAGCCGCGTCTTCTAAAGTTCCAAACAATTCTCTTCCCTTTGGGTTTCTGTTCTTTCATTTTTTATGTTTCTGTTAAAATTATGTTCTCTCATTTTTATATTCATTTACTTTTATTTCTACCGGTTATTGTATATATTTCCGTACGTTATACTTTTTCTCTCGACTTTGTGATGGTTTATAATATCCTATGCGATTTTTAGATGCAGGTTCGCTTTAGTTAGATCTATAAATGTTGTGTTCTATCGATTAAATTGTAATTAGTTTTGTTATTATAAAAGTTATCATTATTTTAAAAAGTTTTATGTGATCCGAAAAAGTGCCTTTAACAAAAAGATAAGAGTTGTTACAACTTACAACTTAGTGTTCAAAAGTTGTTTTATACTGGCCACTAGCAAAATATACATTACTATAGTTTAGAAGAAATTGGTATTACTTTCGATGATAGATCATCTTCCGGTAAAAAAATAAGTAACTGGGAAGTTCGATTGCAGAAGTCATGAGAAATGAATTTACTAAACGATCTTTGGTAAAGAAAACATTGTGTAGGTAGGTGAAACCGAAATCATTATACTGGGCTCAGATGATAACTAGTGGCCCATAAGTGATACCGCTGCTTGATTCAGAGGGTTTAACAAGAAGTCAGAAATTGCTACATTCTCTCGTCTTCCCCACTGCACTGCTCTTCTTCTCTGTGAAGAGAGCTCAATGGTCCAAGAGACGAATCTCTCTTAGATCGGTATCATCTGATCAGATCAGAAGAAGAGGAAGATGGGAATTGTATTCACGAAGTTGTTTTCTTCCGTTTTTGGAAACAAAGAAGCTCGTATCCTCGTCCTCGGCCTCGACAATGCCGGCAAAACCACCATCCTCTGTAAACCACTGCCTCCATCTCTCTTATTCTCTTTTAATCTAGACGAACTTCTGATAATTTAAGTGGCAATGGAGTTTTCGATTCGACGTCTTTGTGTTGAGTTGCATTTTGTTTTGGTTTCCGTGTGTTTCAGATCGGCTTCAAATGGGGGAGGTGGTCTCCACAATTCCGAGTATGTATTTTATCTCGTAAATTGTATTGGATCTGCGAGCTGTTGAATATCGAATGACATTTCTTAGGATTTGATTTCACGTTTTCCAATTTTGCTTCTTCTTTTTTTTTGGTTCTGATCTGCAGCTATTGGATTTAATGTGGAGACTGTGCAGTACAACAATATCAAGTTTCAGGTCTGGGATTTAGGTACGTTTCTATAATGTGTATCGGAAATGAGGATATTATGTGGATTAGGCTTAAAATTTGAGTTGCTTGAACAGTTTTTGCTATATACAGAGAGAAGGGAGACACATTGTATAAGCGTTAGATTGATCTAGATCAAAGGGTTTATTCTTATGGACCCACTCATTAGTCTTCTCTAATGTTGACTAGTAGATTTCAAGTGCAAGTGATTGAATAATCCCATGATAGCATTTCTAACTCCAGTGACACTTGAGCAACTACAATATTGTATATGGAAAGATAGTAACACCATGCCCTTGATTTCCATCCTATATACTAAATTTATTCATACCGATTAATAGTTGTCACTGTGACATATGAATAAGACTCTGCTTATTTGAAAAATGGATGAAAAAAGGTTCCGGATTTATTTGGCTGGCAATTATTCAACATTTTTGCTTGCTTTTAGCTATGTATATAGTCAATTGCGTTGCATAATTGTCATGCACTCTTTGTTCTTAAACAATGCAATTTTGGATATTCTTACTTTGCTTGCAATTTGCCACCGTTGCTTCAATATTTTCAATTGATTTGATGGAGAATGATAAACAAGATATTTTTTTTGTGGCAGGTGGACAAACGAGCATCAGGTAGCTTACTAATACCTTTGCCAATTCCTATGTTATCCTTGCTCTAACAATAATAACTGAAATTTGCCCAACTCTTATTGGTGATTTGTTACAGGCCATACTGGAGATGCTATTTCCCAAATACACAAGCAGTGATTTATGTTGTTGACTCGAGTGATACAGATAGAATTGGAGTGGCGAAAGAGGAGTTCCATGCAATTTTGGAGGTAAAACTACTGCTAACGTTACCACTTTCAATGTACAGTAATTGGTCTATTACTTTCTTGATAAAGGAGCTCTCGTATCCAAATCTGAGAATAGATGAGTTTAACGCTTTCTCGGTGGTAGATCTACAATACTGGCTCTGTTTAGAAACTGTTCTAGACGCTTATAAATGTTGCTACTCAATGTTCTTCGAATTGGTGATCATGACTTGCTATACTGATTTTTGTGTATTATTTCTGAACTGCTTTTGTGGAAACTTTGATCTTTGCTTCTAGAAAATAATGCCTCCATCACTGAGCGTTTAACTTGTGTTTTGGAACCTTTTTTACAGGAAGAGGAATTGAAAGGTGCAATGGTTCTTATATTTGCAAACAAGCAGGTAAGTATTATCTATGTCTAAAGTTATTTACCTCACCGCCAAGTTCTAATAAATTAGCCCATTAACTGTAAAATCTAAAGCTTATAGAGTAAATGCGTACCACTTTAGTTTGGTTTTGCAAATATGTATGCTCATTCTGTAATAAAATGAACAGGATCTACCAGGCGCACTTGACGATGCGGCTGTGACTGAGGCCTTAGAGTTGCACAAGATAAAGAGCCGTCAATGGGCAATCTTCAAAACCTGTGCTGTGAAAGGCGAAGGACTTTTTGAGGGCTTAGACTGGTAAGCACATGAGAAATTTTTCCACAGAAAGTTTTGGCTCTCAGTAAAACTCTGATATATTCTTCGTCTCCTTCAGGTTGAGTAATACTCTGAAATCCGGGAGTGGGTGACTTCATTTCTCACCACAAAGCAGCAGTGTGTATCATCTTCTCTAGTGCTAGCTTTGCATTCTTCGTCCAAAGAGTTGATAACATACCAATTATAGAAACTCTCTAGTTCAATATCGACTTGTGGAGCATTTTTAACTCGAAATTAACCCACAAAGATTACCAAATACACGTGTTATTATTGCCTTTAATGAAGGCCATTCACCATCTACAATTCATTATGCATTTTTGGAATTTCCTCGAGTTTAGTTAAATTTGTATAATCTAAGCTTCATAATCTACACACACACCATTCAAGCTGTTGATTTCTTATGTGGAGCATATATAAAAGGTTCTTCTGATGATATTAACCACATTATATTCTCTTGGGTTGAAAAATGAATAGCTTGTCGCCTTAGAATTAATGACCCTCCAGCAGGGGCCGCCGGGAAAAGACGATCAAAGAAATTGTATGAATATGTAAGACAAAATATATAATAAATCAGAACTTGTACGAATTACATGTGTTCTTATCTTTCGAGGATGAAACTCGAATCCACAGGATCTGTTCTATGTTTCGCTACATGCGCAATTAACCAATGTATAACAACAACAAAAGAGACACGACACAGAAAAAATACGTTCGTGCTGAGAGTTTTGTCTGTATATTCTTGAAAACCTTCGACCTTTTTTTATAACAATATTTAATCTCCCAGATTCATTTGGTTTCTTTTTGGTAAAATCTGAAATCTCGAAATCCAGAAGGACTTTACCACTGTTAGAACTAGGTTGACGAGTCACCGGAGCTTCGGTCTGGTATGATACCGTGATCGATTGGGATACTGTTGCTGCTGGAACCTACTCCTGTTTGGTCTGAAAAGAAACGTACGACGACACAAGTTATGTTGTCTGCACTTCCTCTTTGGTAAGCTTCCATCATCAGTCTCTTTGCACCTTCCTCCGGATCTTCTATCGCCTTGATCATGCCTACCGCTTCCTGAGGATAACATTAAAGCAGAAACGGGGATTGAAGTACGAGAATTGGGAAATGCTAAAAACCGTCATATAGTTTATGGAAAATCTAGAATTCAAACGATACTTCCTACCTCGTTAGATACCACGTCCCAGAGACCATCACTAGCAAGAATGAGAAACTCAAGAGAGCTATCGACTTTTTCCTCCTGAAATTTCCATTTAAGTTTTTGAGTGAAAAAAGAAGAAAATAGTCTTCCATGTGTGTGTGAGTAACAAACAGTTGACATTTTGCAAGATAAAGCTATTAAAAGCAAAGAGTTTGTTTTCATATCTGTGGGAGAGGCTTTTGAGCAAAGCAAATACCTGTATCTCTGGATCAGCAACAACATACTGCTTCAACAACCTATCGCCAAATGCACGAGAAACAGCAAGAACTCCTCCAACTCTCCATGTTCCTTTTCAGTAGGTTCCAATTAAGTAAATGATATAAACACAAATAAGAACAAAATTTCCATTGAATGTTTTCTTACCAGCCCACATGACAAATCCACCTGCATCCTCGATTCGTTGGCGCTCATCGCTTTGATCAGGCTTGTGATCCCGGGACACAGCAATAGCTTTGACAGAAGAATCAAATTAGTACCACATCAAACAACACGACTTACATTCACAACTTCCTCCTAACGCTCCCCCACAATGGATAGTTTAAAACACATTGCAAACTTATATGGACAAACGCTATCATGTGACTGTGACTATAGTCTATATGGGCTGAATTATGGTTCAAATAACTGCATATAGTGTTTGAAATACTAAAAATTTATGTGTCCTTTTGGACCTACTCTAATGAATTTGTTGAACTGGAAGCAATGTCAAACTGTCCCACAGAGCGTTTGGCATGAATCACTTGAAAATGTCCTCTAATCTCCATTCAGTCCGCCCAAAAGTAGAAACAAATAGAATTGAACAAGCATTACCATTTCCACCTCTGCATATAACAGCTCTAGAGTCGCCTACATTTGCAACAAGTAAACGGTCACCGACTAAGATGGCGGTTGACGCTGTGGAACCAGCATCTCTGTTCTGACTATTTTCTGATTTAAGAAACTCCGAGTCTGTTTGGTTGTATGCATCAGCTGAAATGAAGAACAGTCAAATGAGAAAAAAATCAGAAAATAAATTAGGCACCTTGCTGAGTCTATTTAGTGAATCATCTGGCTAAGATGATAAAAAGAGAAACCAACCTATGGCTGCTGGGGTATCAGAGATGAACTTTGGATGCCTGATGAGGTTACTGAACAGGTTTTGTTTCACATATTCAGCTGCACGTGCACCTCCATGTCCTGGAAATAAACACTAGCTACATGACTATATTGTCCTCTTTAGAGAACCTTAACATGTAAAACTACAAATGTTAACAATTACACAGTAGTTTGAATTGTTTACATGTCATATATACGCAAGTCTATTATTTGATCAGTAGACACCAACGACATAAGGTTATTATTATGTATCAACTATCAATAGAAGCAGAACCTTACTATATCTTCAATTTACCAAATAGAGAACTTCCGAGTTATATGTCTATTTCTACATAATGATAACTGATAGCTAGAAACTTAAAATGGTACTTGGAAATTGTTAAATGCAAGACACTGGTTCCTGTAAATTAAAGAAATATGTATACCGTCAAAGACACCAAAAAGACCAACAATTTCCCCATCAACGCCATCGATTCTAGTCTCATAGAAATCCTCCATTGAAGATCTTTTACCAGGAGAGCTTGCATATCCATAGCTGAACTTCCCATTCTGACTGTATGTATATATTAAGCATATGAAAAGGCGTCAAATGGTAATGTTTATTTAAATTGACAGTAGCAGCAGAAAAATAAGGTATATGATTCTAAGCAATCTATAATTTCTTGTTGCTTTCTTAATCCTATAACTTATATATATAAAAAAACCTTAACAGCAGAGAAATGATAAAGCTGGGGGGAAAAAGTCAACCTGAGGCCACCGCCGCTAACAGGTCCATCGTCGGCGTGAACCTGACTCGAAGATGACAATACAGAATTCAGATATCCCATAACTCGGCAGAAAAAACCTTAATCACCAAAACCTCTCTTGTCTTAATCGGAACAAAAATCAAAGATCGAATTCAATTCTGAAGCTGCGTCAGCTTCTTTCCGCCAATCAAACCCTAAACGAATCACCAAAAATTCAAAAAAAAATATGTCAGGAATCACCAAATGCTCACGAGGCATATAATCAAATGATGAGATCGAGTCCTGCTATAATATAGAGCTAGAACGACTATGCAAATCACAAAGAATGACCAGATATATTGAAAAATAGAAATGGATTGAGCTCCATAAACAGCACGATCAGATCGAAAAACGAAAAATTGGTGAGAATCAAGACTAGTTCTTCTATGCGTACCAGTAGCAGAAGAAGAAGAAGAAGAAGAAGAAGAAGGTGGAAAACTCAGATATGACGAGAATAAGAGCCCAGATTTGTAAGATTCAACGGCCGACAAGATTTAGGAATCCTCCAATCGCTCTGGTCTTCGTGTTGACGAACTTGGAGAAAAAGGAAGAAACAGAAACAGCTTCCTTTTGAAATCTGCTATCTCTCTATTCATACAAATTATACTATTATAAAGTTTTTCATTTTCATTAATGATTGAATTAAGGATAAGTATCTAATAAGCAAAGAAATATCTCGTGGGCCTAAAAAGATGGATAATTATTCCTTGTAGTTGGCTGTTTGTTTGTATTTCGGTGAAATGAATCAAACGTCTATCTCACTAGGATTGTGACAAGTGGCAAACGCCTATCTCACTACGATTGTGACAAGTGGCAATCATGCATCCTACACTCTACGCTTCATTATCTCTCACTATATATTTATTTTGCGATACAACAAATTAACCTTTTCGAGAAAGCCAAAAGTCATTCTGTTCTGTATGTAGAATATTCTTGACTTTTTTTTTATTTTCTAAAATCCATCTTGTTATAAAATAAATTATTCCTTATAGTCTAAGTGAAAGCTTTTTTTTAATGAATACAATTTGTGATATTCTACTCGTAATTTCACTTACATGCACACCTACAAGGCTACAACTATGAACCCATAAATAAATGAGATAATTGCAATCAATTAAAAACCACAGCTAATTGGTAAGAAATCAATTAAAAACCACAGCTAATTGGTAAGAAATAATTAAAGATAACAAGCTTAGAAATTTACTTTCTTACCACGCGTGGCATAGCTTACCTAGTAGTGTTTCTGTAGTAGTAACCTTGTACATTTAGAGACCAGACATTTTACGTGATCACCAAAAGAAAAAAGAAAAATCCAACGGAGAGATTGAAGAGCAACCAAAACAACTAAACAAGGAATCGACAAATAAATCCACAAGAGATGAGACAAATTAATTAAAGAAGCCCAAAATATTCTAATTAGCGGAAGAACAAGAGTGTCTTATTTCACCATCTTCACCAACTCTGACACCAACCATACTCAGCTTCACAAACGACTCTCTCCACCTCTGGAAAAAGCTTTCCTCATCACTCGCCAGATCCTCCACCATCTTCCTCGTCCGATCATCCTCCATCAGTGCTGAATCCGTCTGGAACAAACCCTTGTGCGTCTCCAGATTCCTATAGTACTGATTATCGAATATCGAGGATGTCTCTGGATCGTTGCTCACCGTCAATGACGACGATTCTAAGGACGAACACTTGTTCATTAGTGTTTCTGCGTAGGAGTTGTCGAGAGACGCGTCGATTAGCTCGAAGTTTCCTTTCGAGTCTCGTTTAAACCTTCCATTGAATGCGTTGCAGTGCGATGCTCCAATCGTGTGTGCTCCTGAAATATGTAATTAACAAAAGTTATTGAGTTTAGCATCGAAATTTATTAAGAAAATAACAAGAAGCATTGATATATATATATATACCAGAGAGGACAACGAGATCTTGAATAGACAAGCCTTTAGAGGAGAAGGCATCGATCATTTGATCGAGAGTGAAATCTGTGTCGATGATGTTCGGTCTTACGTTTGCAGCCATCGATTCTTTCCCGTCTCTCCTACCGGTCGGAACCTCAACTACCGGTCCTCCCGCCTGTCCCATAACCAACAAAAATTAAGAAGACTAACCGGTTTTATGTATTTTTCCAGTTTGGTTTCGGTTCAGTTCGTATAAGTTAAACCGGAATAGAGCAATAGAATAAAGAGTGGAGTGAAGTGAAAGTTACAGACAGCTTCGACGGCGTCTCTAGCAGCAAGTGCGACGATATCAGCGCATGAAACAGTAGCCGGACAGAAAATCTCGATGGCATTCTTGGCTCTGTCTATAACGGAGAATCCTCCAAGAGATGCGTTTCCAGGATCGGTTCTCTCCGTGTTATTCCCTTGTATTAACACTGACGCATCACAACCCTTTGCAAAATTGCAACAACCATGCAACCATTCAGTCTCAACCCTAACTGTTTGAATTTTTATCTGTAATTCGTAGTGGTATGAGTGCATTATACCTGGACGAAACAGTCGTGGAAGAGGAGACGGATGAGTTTTCCGGGGATGGTTGGATCGGAGGAGGAAGCAGATCTAACGGTGTTTCTGACGAGAAACTCGGCCACAGGACAAGTACTGGCGTAGAAATTAAAAGAGAGCTCGGCGGAGGAATTGAGAAGACTAGACAGAAACAATAGGAGATGGAGAAGAGATGAATAGTTTAGTCTGTAAGAGGCATACGTTGACGCCATTTTTTCTGTGTGATTTGACTAAAGAAGGAAAGTGACAACGATGAAAGAAGAGAGTGAACGAAAGAAAGAGGACATTGATGATTGTCGTGAGAGACAGAGGACATTGATGACTGTCGTGAATCGTGATAAGTGTTCATTGCATTTGATGTGTCGTGTATGAGACAGAGAGAGAGATAGAGAGACTTGTAGTTGAGGCGATGAAATTAAGTCAACGCATTTAATGAAGAATCATTGATGGTCGTGTTCAGTTGAATCCAACGTTACCAGTATCATCGATGGCGATCATCAATCTTCGCAAACCCGGATTTGTGTCTGAGCATTAAACGTCAAAGGTTTTAAGTGAATTTGACTTATCTATGGGTTTTGTCGGAAAGTAAATTCCCAAAGCCAATGCATGCTAGAGAACTTCCTCGAAGAAAAAGTGCTCAAACTTTCTTGAAAATTGATGAACATAGTAGTAACTAATTTATGATTCAACTTTTTTTTAATATCACAAATAATATTAATGCTGATAAAAAAAATGTAGAAAAAGATCTCATTTTCTAATCACAATCCCCACTAATGTGGTTGTTATCCAGCTTGACGATTAAGCAGTGAGAATTTAGCAAGAGAACAAAGATGCTGACCACCAGAACGGCGAACATCATGCCTCGTCTCTCGTAGGTTCATCCGCTTTTCCTTCCTCTATCTCTTCTATTTCATCAATGTCATCAATTGGGATTTCTTCGCTATCATGTATCGAAAAATCTGCAATACACAACAAGACATGTTTGATTCTTGACATTGCACTCAACATCTCTGTCATTGGTGTTTAATGCAGTTACATTTCAAGGAAACTAAAATGAGTAAATGAACAACTTTACAGAATCTATACATATATAATTCTCCCAGACCAAGCCCTAATTTACAAAGAAAGCCATAATCATACCTGATGGAGCCGGTGAAGCAGGGATCTCACTTCTTTCCCCTGTAGGTGATGAGTCAAGTAGATATGGGAGACCAAGGAGCTCTAACAAAGACAGTGTCTGGGGATTCTGTGGAGTCTCTACATAATCCCACCAGAATAAAACACTTTTAATTGATTATCCATATATTTTACATCCTCTCATCAGTTATATTTCAACTTTACATAATGATCTATATTCACTACATTAACTTACCAGGTATGGGATCAAATATACGTTGTGAAGGGTTATATGCAGGGACTGTCCTCGCAAACTCAAAAGGTTTAAATTGCCTTTCTTCTAGCTTCTTTCTCACCCACTCACGGCTCTCTTGTATATCCATTCCAGAAGCGCTATTGTCTCAAAACAATATGTAAGTATGTAGACATGTGAATGGAAGTAATAAAAACATGTCTTAGTAGGTAGCTTGTTTAAAATGGTATACCAGAAGTTTGCGTTTCTCCTTGTTAGTGGGAAAATAGAATTGAACTTTCGTGTTATTGCTAGCCACTCTTCATCGTATAGGATCTCAAAAGGTCCAGGCTCTGATTCGATTTCAATAATCTAGTGAACATCCTAAGACATTATAAGATATCCTTGGTTTCAAAAGTACAAAGCATAAGGTAAAAAGGAAAGAAGACTGAACCTGTAGAAACTTTCTCCCAGGAAGGCATTTATCGAGGGCAAGAAACTTTGTCACAGAGCCATCGTTCCCGTGTTGAACAGCAGCAGCAAATTTGCAATGTAAGTGAGCTGAAAACCAATACTGAGGCTTCAGCTTTTCTAGCAGTAGAGCAGCCGGTTTACTTCCAAGAGTTCTTGTCTCGATCTGTAATAAACTTGGTCAAATCGATTGCAATCATCTCAAAACCAAAATGAACAAGTAGAATAATTTTCCCAAATTTATCACTTTTACCTCTTTACGGAAATATGGTTTATGCTGCATAAGTGCCTTTGAGTCTCCATAATCAGTGATTCCAACAGGCCAATCGTGTGAGAGAAATATATCAAGCGGCTCTTCAAGTTGCATCATCTTCTGAACATCATACTCACGAACATGATAAACCGATCTGATGGTGCTCTCATTATATGGCGGCCGCTCAAAATGTCCTACTCACAAAAAAAAAAAACGACTGATTTCAGTTATTGACAAACAACAACCAACAAAACCAAAAAAATTCCCTAATCTGTACATTTCCAATAGAGAGACAACTCAGCAAATCCAAGGTTTTTGTTCTGTTTAAAAAAAGCTGGAATTGAGTACTTAATCAGAGAGATGAAGAAGAAACAAACCTGAACGGTAATGCTGCTTATTATAAATACCCGAAAGGCCTCCAATTCGCAAATTACCGAACTTTACAACTCCGGCATAGCCCAGAAAGAAAATATTGGTGGCAGCCCAACCTCCATAATACCTAAAGAAGAACAAGCCAGCAACCATCAAGAACACACATTTTTTGAAGCTTCAGAAGAGTAGAAAACTTACAATTCCCACAAGTAATTAGAAGCCTCGTGATTCCCACCGATGAAAATTGTGGGAATGGGAGCAACTTCTTGGCCGGAGTAGTATTTCCAAAAGGATTTCATGTCTTTGTATTTCCTAGGTACGTTAAGGCTATCCATATCTTTCTCATTTCTGATTGCCTAAATAATAAATTTTAACACAAATATATATTAATAAGAAGCAGAATCGAATTAGTTTCTTAACCCCCCCCCTCCCCGGAAAAACTAATATATCAGTAGAGTTACCTGAAAATCGCCGCAGCAGAGGAGGAGATCGACTTTAGTGTTGTGAATCTGTTCATGATGTTGAATTGTCTTATACACATTCTCAAGGTCTCCATGCATACAACCTTCAATTGCAATCTTCATCTCTCTCGGTTTTGCTTCTCTAGAATTCTGATATTTGAATTCTTGCTGTTATTTCACGCGAAACGAACAAACGATTAGTGGGCAAGGATGACCTAAGTAACAGACGAATTGAGTAAGACACTCATCAGAGAAGAAGCGGGGATTTAGGGTTTGTTTTTGAGAATCAAAAACTGAGAAGAAGAATCAAATGACATCGTTTCAGTTTATTGACAAAACCTCGTCGTTTTGGAACCAAAATAAACGCGGGACGGCGGCGCGAAGCGAGGAAGAACAACCAACGGCGGTGGAGGAAAGTTACCGGCGCAATACTAAAACTGGTAGATAACTTTTGAAGAACTAATATCGGATAAGGCCCAATTCATTCATTGGGCCCAAGAGCCTGCTGAATATTTTAATGTCCGTTTGCCGCACAATTTGTTTTTACTGACAAACTACTAAACTAGTCTTAGAATAATTTTGAAAACATGTTATGTCTAGACATTCCATTTCCAGCCCCAACGATTTATATGAGTTTCACAATTCGTTTTTTTTTTTTTTTGGTAAAAGAGTTTCACAATTAGTTATCGTCTGTTGTTTTGCTTAAATTTTTTAAAATGAAACTAACTGATGATGTAAGGAGATTCTTGATTTGTATTTTGTACCCTATTTGTTACATCCTAATATAGTGTTATAGTCGGATTGGTCGTAGTTTCCTTTTAGAACACTAATTGTGTTGAATTTAAATTTAATAAAATAAAATAAAGCATGTGAAAAGCATGCCTCGCCTATCTTTTAGTTTTCTTCACACGATGCGTGCCTTTTCTTGTTCTTTGGTCGGTCGGACTAATAACGAATTACAACGAGTTCCTCCGACTTTTGTCCTTTCTAATTTAATTTTAACCAACTACATGAGTGGAGAACTGTAAGCATGCAACCCAAGTATCCATCGTTGATTCTGGTGTTTTAAATGTTTAACTAATGCTATAACTCGTCTGAATGGGATTATAAATCACTTTTTTTTTTTTTTTTTTTTTGTCAAAGGGGGCGGGGTCAACTTATTACTCTTCTTTAAACAAGTATCGTTGGTTAGTCAATTAGTGAATCACTTTACCAACCAAACCATATATGTATACAAACATAAATTCAAAAACCAAAATATTAGAAATCTCATACCAAAATATGAGAACTGAACTATACTATTATACGAACAACATATATCTTTCTATTCATTATCAATTGTTTTTTTTTTTTTTTGAATTGCAAACTCATAATTTTTTCACTCATTCATCAAATACAAATAAACTTATATTAATAATTTAATATACATAGAACAAGAACATTTGTACCCATTGTTTATCATCTAGATTTTCAATGTTGATACCATTGTATGTACAAGTAGGCAAGCAACACAAATAAATGCCTTTGTTGTAAAGAACTTGCTAATAAAAATGTATTGCATTTGGTCTATTACGCCGACCACCCCGCTTAAACTTGACCACGCATATGTTTAGAAAATCTAAAGATATTATTTTTATTCCATAGATTTGGAAACTGTTGTATTGATGTAGACACGATATATACATTTACATAAATTTTGGTTGATTGGTTTTACCTGAAATTTGGTAAGAGTCGCCCATAGAATATTCGGATAAGTTTCGGTTTAGCCAAAAAAGCAATCTTCTTCTTTATATAAAAAAAACAAAACAAAGCAAACTCCAATCTTCATCTTCCTGATTCCCATCCAATTCACTCTGCTCTAAAAATCCTATCTTTCTGTGGCTGCAATCTCTCCCGCGCTTGATCATTCATGGCGAAGAATTTCAGCCATTGATTGAATCTCTATCTCTCTCGTTTATTCTTCTCCGTATCAAGTATGCAAAACCCTTCAACGGTAACCCAGGAATCAGCAGCCCCGGTCTTTGATTTCTTCCCACGGCTCAGAGTTTTAGCCTCTAGAAATCGATCTCCGTTTTCAAATTCGGATGTGTACGCTCTCTCATCGTCAAATGCCTTGTACTTCAATGGTTGCCGGACTTTACCCGCCCCAAGGACGCATAAAACCCTAGCTTCCCTGAGCTTGAACACTAAGAGCAGTGCTGGTTCGAGCCTGCGTAAGTTTATCAGCGATTTCAATAGTTTTATTAGGTTTCACTGCGATAAGGTGGTTCCGGAGAGTTTCGCCTCTGTTGGAGGAGTCGGATTGTCGAGTGACGAGAACGGAGTTAGGGAAGATGGGACTGGTGGGGTTTTGGGTGAGGAAGGCTTGCCGTTGAATGTGGTTGAAGCTGATCGGCCGAAGAAAGTTTTGATTTTGATGAGTGATACTGGTGGTGGTCACAGAGCTTCTGCGGAAGCCATTAAAGCTGCATTCAACCAGGAGTTTGGAGATGAGTACCAGGTTCGTTTTCAAACTCAGATTTAGTGTTTTTTTTCTTTCTTGAATTAGAGAATAGTATTAGTTTATAGATATTTGGTTCGTGTGTAGGTAGATAACTTTATCGATTCGACACTGTGTTATATTCACTTGGTTGCTTTAGAATGTCTCAGCTGAAGAGTGTGAAACTGAGTTTAAATTAAGTTTGGTTCTTGGAATTATCAACCAAATACATTGAAAGCTTGAATTTTTAGTACATTTAAGTAGTGTGAGCCATTGTTGATTTTTGTTCCATCCATTAAGAGTGCTTGCGCAGGTGTTTATTACGGATTTATGGACAGATCATACGCCCTGGCCGTTCAACCAGCTTCCCAGAAGCTATAATTTTCTGGTGAAACATGGAACTCTGTGGAAAATGACTTATTATGGTACAGCTCCACGTGTTATCCATCAATCCAATTTTGCAGCAACTTCGACTTTTATTGCCAGGTGAGGCTTAAAGTCTATAGTTTGGACTAATTCATTTGTCTGTTTCAACTTTTACTATAAGAAGATTCTAATAAAGAGTTTTTGAGTGTGTACCTATGAGAAAGGGGGTCAGATTTTAGCGTATGGCTATTTGATGGTCGTTGCTTCTCTTATGGAATTCCCTCATGTGTTTTCTTGTCCAATCTGATACCATTGTTTTAAAACTTACAGGGAAATTGCTCAAGGGTTAATGAAATATCAACCTGACATTATAATCAGTGTTCATCCATTGATGCAACATGTGCCACTTCGTGTTTTAAGATCAAAGGGCTTGCTTGACAAAATCGTCTTCACTACTGTTATTACAGACTTGAGCACTTGTCATCCGACATGGTTAGTTGTTTGACCAAATTTCATGTTAAAGATTCTATGAGCTCTTCTGTAAAAATAAAGTTACAACATGCTTGTTTTGATGTTTAGGTTTCATAAGCTTGTGACAAGATGTTATTGCCCATCAACAGAAGTGGCGAAAAGGGCACAAAAAGCTGGACTTGAAACATCACAAATCAAAGTTTATGGCCTTCCTGTTCGACCTTCCTTTGTGAAACCAGTTCGCCCCAAGGTTGGTTTTAGGGAAATTTCCTTGATTGACTGTTTCTTGTTGTTTCGAACATCCAAATGCAATAGTATCGGTCCAACGAATCACAGGACGAATTAAGAAGGGAACTAGGGATGGATGAGAATCTTCCAGCCGTATTGTTAATGGGCGGAGGAGAAGGGATGGGTCCCATCGAGGCAACAGCAAAAGCACTTGGAGATGCTCTGTATGATGAGAGCCGTGGTGAAGCAGTTGGTCAGGTTCTTATAATCTGTGGAAGGAACAAAAAACTCCAAAACAAATTAAGTTCCTTAGAATGGAAAATCCCAGTCCAGGTACTTGTCATACCAAATCTGCAATCTTAGGCATTCGATATAAGTCACTGAGACGATATTCTTTTTTTTTATCATAGGTGAAGGGGTTTATAACTAAAATGGAGGAATGTATGGGTGCCTGTGACTGCATCATAACTAAGGTAAATGAAATAGACAAACAAAAACCATACTTGAAACCATATACATCCATGATCCATCCATCTATAGTAGATTTAGTTTTACTGTCTTTTACATTGGTTACTATTTTCTTAAGAAAGAACATTCCTACTTGGCTTGTACAGGCTGGTCCAGGCACTATAGCTGAATCTATGATAAGAGGGCTACCAATAATCTTAAACGGCTACATCGCTGGTCAAGTAAGTTCCAGTTAAAACCTCGCAGAATCTGTTATTGGTTCAGGTTTTCCAATTTTGGGGGTTTTGAATTTGAGCGCAGGAGGCAGGGAATGTGCCGTACGTGGTGGAGAACGGATGTGGGAAATTCTCGAAATCACCAAAGGAGATATCAAAGATTGTAGCGGATTGGTTTGGACCGGCATCAAAAGAGTTGGAGATAATGTCACAGAATGCATTGAGGCTGGCTAGACCAGAAGCAGTGTTCAAGATAGTGCACGATATGCACGAGCTTGTCCGGCAAAAAAATTGTCTTCCTCAGCTCTCTTGCACTGCCTAATACTACTATATGTTGTAACTCTCTCTATTCATTCAGTCTCACTCAATCTACTTCTTTTGGTTCTAGCCTAGACAGTAGACAAGACAAAAGAGTGTAATAATATCACATTATTGTATTTTTTTGCCCTTCATGCCAATACTTAGGGCATATTATTACTCCCCTTTTTTTAATAATGATATAATCTTAAATTAATCTCCCCAATCAGATGAATTTATTTTTCAGCTTGGAAAGAAAATTAAGTAGACTCCAAAAAAAAAAATATAATACAGAGAAGAAGACACAAAAAGGGTTTTGACCTTCTTCTCGGCCGCTCATTGAGGTTTATCGAGTGAGAAGAGCCCCCCGATCTTTACGCAATTTATCAGGTAAAATCCGAATCTGTCTCTGGTGCATTCGAGTTCCTGCAATTCTATGGATTCCTTGAAATTTCTTCGATTTAATTTCTAGGTTACATATTTCTCGCTTTTTCATGTGATTATCTGATTTATGTTATAAGGTTGGTTTTCGTTTGTTGAGTCGGAGAAGCAGAATAGTAGCAGAGATGTTGTACATTATAGGGTTAGGTTTAGGAGATGAAAAGGACATAACTTTGAGAGGACTCGAGGCTGTGAAGAAATGTCAGAAAGTATACATGGAAGCTTACACTTCTCTTTTGTCCTTTGGTCTCTCTGCTAATGGTCTTTCCAATCTTGTAAGACTCTCAAAGCTCCGTGTTCGTTTTTTATTCACTACTTTCCCAATTTTCTCATTAGAGCTTTGTCTTTCGTTTTTTTTCTTTCTTTTTTCTTTCTCAGGAAAAGTTCTATGGGAAACCAATTATACTTGCTGATAGAGAAATGGTGGAAGAAAAAGCTGGCGATATGATTGAAGAAGCCATTGATAATGATGTTGCTTTTCTCGTTGTTGGTGATCCTTTCGGGTATGCTTAATCATCTTTTTGTTTATACATTTCGAGCTTCAACAATGTCTTGATAATATATAGTTTGTTAGAAGTGATTTTGTGTCTGAAATGGTTTCTGTGTGTTGGAAATGCATTATGCAGAGCTACAACACACAGTGATCTTGTTGTTCGAGCTAAGACACTCGGTGTAAAAGTAGAGGTAGTGCACAATGCATCGGTGATGAATGCTGTTGGGATTTGTGGTCTGCAGCTTTACCATTATGGAGAGACTGTTTCAATCCCCTTTTTTACTGAGACTTGGAGACCTGATAGCTTTTACGAGAAGATAAAAAAGAACCGCTCTCTTGGACTTCATACTCTCTGTTTGCTAGATATCCGAGTGAAGGAGCCCACTTTTGAATCTCTTTGCAGAGGAGGGAAGAAACAGTATGAACCTCCTAGATATATGAGTGTTAACACAGCGATCGAGCAGCTGCTGGAAGTTGAGCAAAAGCATGGAGAGTCTGTTTATGGTGAAGACACAGAGTGTGTAGGTTTTGCACGGCTTGGCTCTGAGGACCAGAAGATAGTCGCAGGGACAATGAAGCAACTCGAGAGTGTTGATTTTGGAGCACCATTGCATTGTCTTGTGATAGTAGGCAATACTCATCCCGTGGAAGAAGAGATGTTAGAGTTTTACAAATACAAAACTGCAAATTAAAAGACCACAAGACGAAAGAAAAGATGATGAAAATGTCTCTCTGAGGAAGAGATTGAAACTAGGAACTGATAGATGAAAACACTCTTCTCCATTTCTACTATTTTCGTGGTTTTGATATTAGATAAGCATAACTATGATGTGTACTTCGAATTTGAGAGGTGGAAATTAAAATATTCATTTAGCTCTATTTGAGGAGGACCTAAGAAATTTCATTTTTGGGGATTTATTTGGTTTGGTTTAAGGAATTAAAACCAAAGGAGAATTCGTTTCGGTTTGTTTTGGTTTCGGTCTGGTTCTTGAGGGACGAGTACCTATGTCTCCTTTAACAACCTGTCAAAGGATTGTATTTTGTATTTTTGTTGCCCCGTAAAACTAAGTTTTTCTTTTTAATGTTCACATTCAATAATTATTATTTTTTAAATAACTCATATGAACGTAACTAAGCGTTTAAACGTAGTCGGAGTAAACCGGAACAAAATATTAAATTAAATGTCTAATATTTTCTCGAGTTTAAATAACAAGGTCCAAAAAGTTAAGGTTGGAGTGGGGTTCAGGGTTTGGTCCTAATTGACCAGAGAGACTATAATTCAAATTCCTGAGCTTTTTAACTATTCCACTCCAAGTCATTTTAAAATTTGATAAATAAGCCTTTTAACAAAGAAAATTACCAACAAGACTGCTGCATACGTGAGGCAATAACGATGACGTAGGGACTACTTACGTAACGAAGCTGATGAAACATGAAGGCATCAACCACCATTTGCTAAAAGAGTCGTGTATGGAATTTTATGTTGGGCTAAAAGTCCCATGACTTGAGCAACTAGTCTATATAGTTATACTTATTACAAACACATCGTTGTGGTCCATTTTCTGTTTATATACTTTTATTTATTGATGAATGTGCATGAAATTTCAAGAAATCTCTAACAAATAAAATTCCATTTGGTTATAGTTTTAAACTAACTTGACTCATCATCAACTTTAAGTCTTTCTTAAAGATACTATATAATATATACGCTGTGAAATTTTATTAGTCAAACGATTGTTTGTTTCGTAATCTAAAAGCATGAACTTATTGTTTTCTTTTGCCATAGTAATTATTTTTTTTGTTAAAAAATTGTTTTGTTTTATACCTAAATTTGTCATAACTAGCTCCTAATAATTTCCCACCTGTTTGTGCTATTTAGAAGTTGACCACGCAAAGTTAGTAACTTATAAGACGAGTTCAAATCAAATTTGAAGAAACACTATAATTTTTCCTAATCAGAAATTTGTTTAATCTCTGATATAGACATATGAAGAACTCAAAATTCTAAAACTCAGTTCGAAAATTATGACTTCAGGCGGTATGAAATTATACAGATTTTATTTTTTCTTTGTCCGAAGTTGTTTTATTTTTTCATTGAACTATTCAAGGAGCGTAATTTCCAGAAACCAAAGACAACAAAAAAAAAAAAACGTAAGTTTGTTGCAATCATGCAAAGAGATGCTGAGTAAGGACGTCATCATGTTGACGTCGTCATGTAGCATAATTGAGAGGGACTTCAAGATGGTCTTATTAAAACTCTCATCACTCCACCTAGGATCAATAGACTACTAGTACAACAACGATCTTGTATACTTGTTTAATTAACTTTTCCACGAGCCCTAAGTATTTTTTTTACTTACAATAATATTATAAATCCGTTAACAATATCCAGAATGACTAATATATATCTTAATTATTCGTCCTGTGGAGGCTCTATATATAAGTAATTAAGTATTCCCTCGTTTCTAAAGGGTTGATTTTCTACAGTTTTCAGTTTTCACTTTACCTAGGATCGTTCAATTAACTGAAAGAACATAAAAAAAAATTTCAAAATAACAATGTGTTACTTGCTTAAATAAAATGCTAACTTTATGAACTTGCAGTTATTTGGCCGTATCAATATGACTTGAGCCATCTTTTTAGTTTGTTTCCTTTTAACACAAATAAAATATAAAAATTGTTTCCATGTTATATGAATTACCAGAAAATATGAATATTGATGCATGAGGCTATGCCAGATCCATACATGACAAAAGAGATCCCACTCCCACCACAACGTATTGAACATGTGCGGCGTAGTAGTTGCCCTGATGATGTACGTGTGACACCTACTCACAGATCTCACTTACCTAGGAGACTACCGACTGGATCAGCCAATTAATCCTCTGAATCCAAACCCGGATCAAAATGATCTCTCTTACTCATTTTTAAAGTTAAAAAAAAATACTAGCTCCTATCCGTAGGAAGAAAATAAAATCGTCTTTCCTTTCAAACATTTTCTAACAGCATCTCTATGAAGGATATCTAAGATAGATACCTTCTATTAAATTATTTTAAAAAAATAAAAAGTGAAAGAGAGAATGGGAGAGAATCTTTTGGAAAAGAGACTATAAAAAAGAGACTATAGTCTCTTATTAAAAAACTTTCTATCCATTTGTCATAATTTTATTAGTTTACATATTTATTTTAAATTTAACTTTAAATATATAATTAAATTATATAAAAATATTAATATTTTAATGGGACCAATGTGTATGCTCTTAGATGCCAAATTGGTAAGTTTCGAACCGATTTTTAACAGTGGTGAAGAACCGCATGTTTGCGTATTTTCATCCCAAAATATATACTAGAATAAACAATAACTCGACACCTCTAGCAAGTGGCCTAAAGACAGTGTTCCTCCAAAACAGATGTTTTCTTCGAAATTGGACTCGAGACATTACCAAAGTATATTTTTCATATCACTTTTTACAGTTTAAGGTTAAATGTGGTTATACTATTTTCATTGCATTAATAAAATTAATCATTTTTTCCCAAAAGTAAGTCTACTATTTTTTTCTATCATTAATCAAATTTTCACTTTCTTATAAAAAATATGGTTTGCTATATATTAGCTATATATATAATAAAGATAAATAGTAAAAAAAAAACCATTCATTTAGTACAAGTTGTTAAACGATATAATGTCGTTATAGCTATTGCTAATAACTGAAAAAAAATAAACGATAAAACATATAGTTGATTGCTATCATTTATCACGACTGCAAAACAAACATAACTTTCTTCATTGACATGCATATTGTATGAAATTTATGTATTTACATGCACATCACATATTTTTTTTTCATATGGCACATTATATATATAACATGTAAAAAACAACAATAAACATGTATAAACTTTGAAATCATATAGTAGCTCAACCAACTGCATCCAGAACCACACGTTGATGAGAGTTGGGCGAGATCATGAGTTTGAACATGTTCTATGAAAGAATAATTTATACGGTTTGGTCTTCGGTCCGGAAAAAAACTACCAAAAAAAAAAAACTTTATTTGAATCATATAGTATATACTTTTAAAATTGGTTCTACCGTGAAAAAAGTAAGACGAACTGATAAACAAAACAAAACAAATAAAAAGTTAGGATATTTCTCATTTATGATTCCATCTCAACCCAAATTGTCAAGCTACATTAAAAGTTAAAACTAAAACTCATATTTTTTTTTTTTTTAAAACCGCGGGACCTTTGGTTCGAAATCTCCCTCGATACCCGGAATTAGTTTTTAGTCTATTCCTATTTAAATAATGTCTTTCCGTACTAACGGAGATTTGAACTCGGGGCATAAAAATACCAACCCTTTTGTATTATCACTAGACCACCACACATCTGGTTAAAAAATCCATATTTGCTACTATATTCTAAGAATCTTAACGCAGAATTGATCTTTCTTAATCTTCAAGTGGTTGGTATATTTGTATCCTTGTGTTTAAAAGAAAAGGAATAATTAAGATGACATAAAATTCTTAACTTCGAGAAAAAAAAAAAGAAGAAAAGACAATAAAAGAGGACAAGAAAAAAAGAGGTCGGTGTCGGAGCCGCCCAAGGTGGCAACTTGTTCACACCACGAGGCCTCTCAAGTTGGAAGTCGCGGTCGAGTCTGGTCAAGATTTGTTGCCCTTTTCCCGTGTGGCCCTACCTCTTTGTCTTCTCCTCCCAAAATTTCCACGTTTTTTTGTTATACCCTCCTATTTATTAACATATATATATATATATATATTTTTGTCGGCTAATTATTGTTATATTTTTTGTTTACTCTTTGATTGGTTTTGAATGAATTTATTTTGTTACCGCATTCCATTATTTCAGCTGTTACCCTGTTAGACCATCTGCATTCGTCACCCCCTTTGGGGTGTCTTAACTTTTTTTAATATTTTTTTTTTGTTGGACAGGTGTCACCGTACGATTCGGCGCGCTGGAGACACTGGATTTTGCGCAACACCCCGTGTCTTGCACTGTGCGGACACGTGTCACGCAGCGATTCGTCCCTGCAATAAAATATTAATATATTTAATATTTAAAAAAAAAACGAAAAAAAAAAAAAAAAAAAAATTGGAAGACACTCACTCCGCGGGTGAGCAATGTGGATGCTCTTATATACACTACTGCATTTTTTTCTTCAATAATTATTAAATTCTCGACGATGTCTAAAATTATATCATCTTTCCTACTCAATTAGTAATTTGACACATTATGCTGTTAAAATATATTTAAGAAATAAAAAAATTAGTTATCACATGTTTTAATATAACACGGTCATCTATATATTAATATAGTTCCAGTTAACGTGTATATTATTTATCAAATACTACTAAGTTGTCTTAAGTACTTTATTAAATATAAATTTCAACAGCAATGACAAACAACCATCGCGATGAATACTGCTCATCAACAGATTTTTCTTTAACTTTTTCTTTATTTAGTTCTGTTAATTAGCTAAGGAGGACATAATAGAAAAGTGAAATAGTTACAAATAATAGAAAAAGAATTGCCGACCTCCGAAAATAGAGTCAATGGTCAAGCAAGTCAAGGGAAAGTTCGTAATTGTTATGGTCATTAACTCATGGATCTGGAGGAGCATTATTTAAAAATTGAAGAAAGATATAAAGGAAACACGGATCTGACCATATTGAAATTTATGTATGACGTCCAAAATTTTCTTGGGTATGGGACACTGCCGCCGATATTATTGATTTTTATGTCCTTCTTCTACTTGCTTCTTCTTTTTGTTTGCTTCTTTGGGTCGTCGACACTTTGTATTTTTGTAATTTCTAACTTTCAAGTCTTTGGACGGTATTTGACGTATCTTATCATTTGATTTCACAGATACTTAACCGTCACTATAGCAAAAAATGATCAAATACTCGATCCTCCGGGCTCCGGATTGAGAAAGATTATCGACGAAAAACTCAAAAAAAAAGACCATGTGCAAATGTTAAAAACAAAAAATTAAAAAACTACTCCCTTTTAACAAACAAAAATACCGATAGTATTATGAGAAATTCCCTCAAATAGCACCAAAACAAGTTTTTGTTCCAAAAATAGCTCACATTTTTATTTAGTACAAAAATAGCATTTTATGAAGTTCATAATTTAATTTTTTTGGTTTGGGTTGACTATATTAGAATTTAGGGTATAGTTTTTAGGGGTAGGGGGTACAATTTAGGGTTTAGGGCTTAGGGTTTAGGGTTTAGAAAACCCTAAACCCTAAATCCTAAACCTTAAAAATATGAGGTTAGAATTACCCTTTAATAAAAATGCTAATTATGTCTTAAATAAAAATTTGAGCTAAAAATGTCACAAAAACTTTATTTTGTGCTATTTTTGAGAATTGCCCTAGTATTATAGATAAAACTGGATTCCTATATACATAATAATTACCTACTATCTTTAAACGAAATTAGCAAATTATTAAATAATACCAATAGTATACTTTTAACAAACAAAAATACCGATAGTATTAAAACGTAACACCTCTTAATCCGTATGACGTTTAATTTAATTTATTTATATATGTACATATCACATAAGAAACACTACGATTTATATTTTCATAGAAAAAATTACAGTGGATATATATTTTTAAAAAATTAAAAAAAAAAACAGTGGATAGCTCAGTTCAGAATCTTTTACACAATCCCATTTTTTCAGCGAGTGTAATTCCATAGACAGCTTATTATTTTGGCAACCCATAGACAGCTTTGGATGTCTTGTTCTGCTTTTTCTTTTCTTTTTTTTTTTCCGAAAGTCTTTAATGTCTTCTAGACTTTATGGAAGACAACTTTTAAGATTTATCTTCACTTTCCAACGACTTTCCTTCCTAATAAATCCAAATCCTCTTTCTTTCTTTTATTAACTGAGATAACTAAAGAGAGACAAACTGTTGACGCTTAAGCGGTTATAAAATAGATGGAAAAAAAAAACCAATTTTCATAAATCATTTTTTGGGTTAACACTCTTTTTAAAATTTTGCATAAATCGTAATAAATAAAAAGAAGAAATATCCTCCTGCGTATATGTGAGAAAAAAAAAACAATAAAACTAACTGTAAACTCTAATATTTGGTATTGGGTAAATTTTTAACTTAAAAAAGTAAATTTTTATGAGGAACTCTGTTTTTAGAAAGTATTTTGTTTTGTTTTGTTTTTTTCTTTTTAAACGTAATTTCATCGTATGACGCGGATAATACTTTAGTTTATTGTTATGCAGACGACACAGACTCTTATCTTACTCTTTCTGGTTTTGTATAAATAAAAGCCATTTTCTTGTTGGCAACTTCTCATTTCAGTCGGACCTCCTTACGACCGAAGAAAGCAAATCGAGACTAAGTCTCTACGCACCAACGAACCAGTCATTTGGTCTGCGTCTTATAAGATAACTTAATTAATGGATTGTTCTTCGTTTCTCGATATCTCTCTCGATCTCAACATCAACTCATTCCCTGAAAAGCTTCCGGTGAGTCCTTATTTCGCCTGATCCATTTTGCCAAATCTAACAAATTTTTTTGTTTATCGAACTGGGTTTGTGACAAGTTTGAAAATTTTCCATATTTCAGAAGAAGGAGGTCTCGGTTTCGGCTTCTGCTGATTTAGAAAGAAAATTGTTGGTTAAAAACGAGGTTAGTTCTTTCCTCAAACACTTGGTCTACACTAGTTTTTAGCTTCTAACACCTTACTTAACTTCACTGCCCCCTACGAATTTGGATAGATCTGAATATTTTATATCTCTTTGTGTCGAAATGATTAGTCGGTGATAAAGTCTGAAACTTTTCATAACCAATTTTGTTTGCAAACAATCAAAGAAGAATCTTTTTAAGTAATTTGATCTTTTTGGTAATGAACAGAGCGCAAGTGAGTTAAGAGAAGAGCTAAACAGAGTCAACTCAGAGAACAAGAAGCTAACGGAGATGTTAGCCACAGTCTATGAGAACTACTACGCACTACAGCATCATTTAGAGAAGCTTCAGAATCGTAAGAGCCCCGACGATCTACCGACAAAGAAAAGAAAACAAGACCCGGATGAGTTCTTAGGCTTTCCGATTGGAATCAGCAGTGGAAAAACTGAGAACAGCTCCAGCAACGAAGATCATCATCATCAGAAGAATCAGCTTCTTTCATGCAAAAGACCAGTCACTGATAGCTTCAACAAAGCAAAGGTTTCGACTGTTTACGTGCCTGCTGATACATCCGACACAAGCTTGGTAAGCAATTTTGTCTGGATCATTTGATTTAAAGATCATTTGTCTGATAATTTCCATAGAGACATAGGGGTATAAGACTAAGTAGACTGTTAATTGTGCAGACAGTAAAAGATGGATATCAATGGAGGAAATATGGACAAAAGGTTACAAGAGACAACCCATCCCCTAGAGCTTACTTTAGATGCTCGTTTGCGCCGTCTTGTCCAGTTAAAAAGAAGGTACTTTACACACATTGAGTTTTATATCTTTATCTTCATTTGTAATCGTTTCAGCTGTCTAAATGATTTGTGGTTTGTGGTGGTGTTGTTCAGGTACAACGCAGCGCAGAGGATCCATCCTTATTGGTAGCAACATATGAAGGAACGCATAACCACTTGGGTCCAAACGCTTCTGAAGGGGATGCTACAAGCCATGTTGGATCAAACACTGTGACTTTGGATCTGGTCCATGGTGGTCATAAACTAGCTTTGGAGAAGAACGAAAGGAATACGATTCAAGAGGTTCTGGTTCAACAAATGGCGTCTTCGTTAACCAAAGATTCAAAGTTCACAGCTGCTCTTGCAGCTGCTATATCTGGGAGGTTGATGGAGCAATCTAGAACATGAAAATTTCAGTGGAGAGTTTTGGTTTTTGTCTTTGTTTCTCATCCCTGCCAAAAAGTATGGGGTTTTTAGATTATACCTTTTGATTAGGAGGTAAAAGACGGCAACTTTAGTGTACATATTAAAATTTGAAGGATATAAAATAAGTATTCGGAGAAATATAAATGTCAATAGTTTTAATTGATTTGTCTTAAACATTGGTAGGTAAACATAGCAACACTATGAGAAACCATTACATTGCATTTGCATGTCTTGGTCGATTTTGAAGTTAGTTAAATGCTTGATTATATTCTATGGATTTGAAAATGGGTGACCACAAATTTTCAATCAAAATTGATTCCAATAATTGGAGTAAAATTTGGACTCACTAGAGATAGATATTTTTTTTTGGTAGACGTGTAAGCATTTCCAATAATTCAATATCTAGATAATGTTTACAAAGAGTGATGATATTATTATTGAAAAAGCTAAAGTACACAAACATTTGTTATTTGTCTATTTATATCCTTATTTGTTATTTCGAAGCTAAGAAATAATATTCAAAATTAATACTAAAAGCTAACAACATTCAAAACATTAATTTAACAAAAAAAAACATTACTAATTAGTTTTTTTGTTTCCTTATGTACAAAGGAAGAAGATAAGAAGAAGCAATGATTGAAGAAGATTCCGAAAACATTCAAAATAAGAAAAACAAGAAGCAAAGTTTCCCTCCAAAACCTGCAAGTCTCGTGATTCTCATTTATTTCCTTTCCCCATCTGTTCATCGCTCTCTGCTACCACTCCGTCCCACCATTATCAATGTCAACCCGATCTCGGTCCCTCCTTCCAAACCTTCTTCCTTTTAAACCTCCTCTCCTGTTCCAAACTCAAAAACCCATGTTTATTCGTTTCTGTCCTCTTGGTTTTCAATGCAAGGCAGCGGACACTCACGGAGGAGGAGGGGAGATGGGTGCACTGTCGTGGAGTGTTATACGCCTGGGAGGGTCGTGTCTCGGTGGCTTTCTGGGTTGAGAAGTTCCAAGGGGAAGAGAGACCCAGGGGAAGAACAAGAAGATGATACCACAGAGTACCAATTGGCGCCTATAAGGTGTTCGACGAAACGCCTCAACGAGACTAGCCCCGAGACTAATAGATTTGGTGAGAAGCTTGTATTTTCCCCCTTTCCTACGATTTTGATTCTCTTGAAATTGCTTAATGTAATATAGTTAACAAGAACATTGAACGGTAGGATTGTCTTTAGAATTTGATAAAGGAGTTCCCTTTTTCTCAAAACAAATTTGATTTTTCAGAGCTTGTCTTTTTGGTGGGTTATGTTATACTACAATATACACTTAGACTTGGTTTTTGTTTATGTTATACGATATACACTTAGACTTGGTTTTTGTTTATGACAATTTTTGCTTTGTGCAGAATCACAAAGCAGAGAAGCACCTTTGGAAATGGGAATTGGTTCCTTTTTGCTGTATCTTGTTGTTGCAAGTAAAACTGAGCTTGATAAGATGGCGAACCTGCGAATGCAAATGGAGATGTTTCTTCTACATGCAAAAGAAGAACTACAGAAGAAAGAGTCACAGGATAATCCACCTTTGTCTTCAAATGAACCAAGCTCTTACCAGTTTTCTCCTCAAGACATCTCGAATTTGGCGTCATCCATTTTCCAAGAGTCATTAACGACTATTCTTCAAGAGGAGAACACAGAATGTGAGGTCTCAAAACCTGAGGATTTCCATCAAAGAACAGATCGCAATTCGAAACTCCAGGCTGAGGTAGGAAGGTTACCTCTGGATGAAATATCAAAGGATAGACATACGATTACAAAGCATCAGATTCAGAGACAACACAAACTTAAAGTATCTCAGAAACCCTCTTTTATTTTCTTATATTATCTTTGAACGGTTTAAGCAATTATGAAATAGGCTCTTGATTTCTCAGCCTTGTAATTCTTTTGGGTGTTTGTAGGACAATGAGGTGACAAAGAGTCATATACCAGAGATGGTGACAGATGAAAGATATGGAGTGTGTCCGTATGAATTAGAGAAAAAACTGCATGAACTACTGGAGACAAGGCAACAAGAAGAGTTACTGAAGCTTGAGACTGCTCTGAGTCGTGTTGAACGCAGACTACAAGAGAAAGAAACCGAGGTTTCATGGTGGAAAGATGCAGCCCGCCTGCTTGCTCAACGAGTTCCTGAATCTTCTCGGTCTGGACTAGATTGGTGCAACCCGGAATCTTTTACATGTTCAGAACGATCTATTCCAAGATCCTTTGAAGCATTTTCGAAACACCGTATGAGTTTTTCTAGATGAAGTGCCTTAATTTACTGTTACAGCGTTTGTCTGAAGGTCTTTTACCACTTGTATGTCGTTTGCTCTTAGTTCAACTAGTTGCCACTGTCCCACATGTTTCGTGGTGCATTGCACACATATAATCTGAAGTTGGCTATCCAAGGTAGGAATTGCACTGTGTCTGTATCCAATCAAGCTCCTTTTAAATTCTACAATTTGCCCTTTCAGCACTTATATGGTATACTCTCACAGAAGATGAATAACCAAATTATCACAACACAGTTAAAAACTTGTCACTCCTAAATAAGAAGATAAAAATTCCACCCAAGTGAGAAGAAAAAAGAGTTTGACAGCAAAAGGTCATTGGCAGGGATCTCATTTTGACTATTTGAGCATTGACTGGTGGAATTCCTTATTCCAGAAAATGGGTATGAGCAGATTCCTCAGAAGTAAGGCTCTCGTTGAGTTGTTGGAAGGTTTAGCTCAGAATCTGAATCATCAGAAGATGGATGGAAGTAGCACTCAACTGTGTCGTCGCTCACATCTTCTAGGCGAGGAGGATTCCACTGCAAATTTTTGGAGGGAAACAAAACACAAAGTAAAAACCTGGAACATCAGCATAACCAAAAGGAGTTGCAATGTATATAGTTTATAGGGTGATCTGTTTGTCTATCGTTTATGCACCTTTGGAGCAAAGTCTTTATCCACCAAACGGGCTCGAATACCCTATCAACAACAAACGTTTTTATTATATAAAGTATAAGGATGCTTTGATTGTGAAATTGGTGATTCACTTTACCTCGCAGAAGTCGCCAGAGAACCGCGCTGAGATTCCACAAACAGATATATAGTACTCACGTGTGAGACATTGATCAAGAGTTTGAAATCTACCTTCTCGTATCTAAGAAGAGAAGAATGCGCTACAGTCAGAAAAATGAAATGCATTTTGACAAAGGATAAGAAGAAACTGAAAGGACTCACGGATTTTAAAGTAATCTTTAAGCTCAAAGGTGAAGCTTCTTTGATTTGTTTGAGTGTTTTCTTGCACCATTCATTGCAAGAAGTAACAACCTCATTTTCCTGAAGCCACGGACAGATGTTAAAGCTTAAAATTCTCGAGCCAAATCAATCAAGAGGCCTCAAATCAAATTGAAATATATCACGCCTATGCTAGGTAAAGATCTCTCACCATAGCCTCAATGATTTCTTCAACCGTATCAAGCCCAAAATATTTATCAATCATCTCAATCCTGAGAAGATAATTTTCTGGTTACACCCTCCTGGGATATAGTTCTAAGAGATTTCAAGATATGGAGGCAAGAAAAAAAAAGTTTACCTGTGAAGTACACTGCTATTGTCAGGATAAACAAGATCACCATATTGAGCAAGAGAATCCTCAATGACGGCAGGATCATCACTCAACAGTTTACCAATCCTCTCTTCGATCATCGGAAGTCTCTGCAATAACAGCTAATATAAGGGATGCGCTTAAGAGGAAAGAACAAAATATGGGACAAGGTAAAAACAAAGCATCAAACCGAGTTTAAGCAATAGTGGGTGGCAAGGCCACAGGCTATCATTTCTACACCATTAAGCTTCTGACCTGTTAGAGCCAAGTATTCCCCTGAACAAGAAAGCACATAACCCACTTCAGAAACACCAAAAGTTGCAGTTGAAAGTATTTGTATGACAATCAGATTCAGATCCATTATTTGATCCATAATTTGACTTTACAGATATGCATAGAATATGAATCTAGTGAAGAGATCGGCCAAAGGTGAAATTCACCTAAATAACCAGGAAGCCGTGAAAGGTAATAGGAAGCTCCTGCATCAGGATGAAAACCAATTTGGACCTCTGGATGGGCCAACACCTGTATATCCACCAGTTGTCAGAACACCGTAACCACTAAAATTTCCAAAAGAAGAAACAGTTTCAAATACAAAGCAAAAAGCGCTATTAATAACAAGATATATAAAAATACAGAAACAATGGCGTCAAAGACCAACTAAGAGATTGAACTTCTTTTCTTAAGAGACTATAGGACCTTATGTAACAACTCGATGGAACTTTTTATTTTATTACAGTGTCCACTCGAAGTAAAATATCAGTGAGTCATGACAATAAAGCGAGCCACGTACAGTTTTATCTGTTGCCACACGAAACATCCCTGGAATTGAAATTCCACCACCACAACCCATGGTTATACCATCCATTATAGCTATCTGCAGTAAGACAAAACTCTTGAGGTATAAGAGCAGGATACAAAGTTCAAAATATTTCAACACTTGCATCTTATCTACAAAATCAGCTTCCTGTATAAGTGAAAGCAAATAAACGTGTCAAGCTCTTTCTAGTCACTCGTGGTCATATGAACCAATCCCATCTGGTAATAACACATAGCATTGAGGGAAAGTCTAGGAGTCTCACATTTGGTTTCAAATATGTTCCTTGGAGGTATACAAACTTGTACAAGTTGTCGAAATAGTGTTTACATTTTTCAGTATTCCCTGTGCAAGGAAAAGTAACAAAACATTAGAGATTACTCTCAGTAACAGCACCAGATTAGCTCTGGGAAGTGGAATTCAAGCTATGAAATGGGTTTCACTTAACCTCAAAAAACCTTTCTAGAGATTTAAAAAATGGAAACTAATACAAGAGACGGACCTTCATTGACCCAGTGATAAAGAGGTAAGACATCTGCACCAGAACAGAAAGTTTTGCCGCTACCCTTCAAAAAAAATCAAAACAGTAGCTTAGTCGAGGGAGAATGTGGTATAACCATGCATCAAAAGCAAACAGGATCTAAAAAGGAGAAGAAACGAATCAAAGTAAATGAAGGTAGAGAGTAGCTTTACCTTCATCAAAACAAACGAAATAGCTGGATTCTCTTCCCATGATTCATATAGCCTCTTTAACCGACCTACCTAAAATTACAAATAAAATTTTGAAGCAAAACTAATGAGCTCAAGAAACCAGACTTCAAATCAAAGATAAAGACGATACCATAGGCGCAGAAAGAGCATTGAGAGAAGAAGGGCAATTGAGAATGGCAGCTCTTGATTTAGCTTTTCCTTCCACAAGAACCTTCAATTACAGCCAAAATCCACACTTGCATTAGCATTTAATATGGAAACAATTATACAGTTCTGTTCTAACTATCTTAAGAACAAATAGTACCTAAACTCAGAATTCAATCAAGTGTTTCCGTAACTCATATATTTATCAAACATTTCCAGAAAATAAAACCAGGAGATTCCATTTAAGCTCAATTATATTAAAAACCCGTGAAAGATATCAAGAAATGAGAATGAAATCAAGCACATTTAAGGAAGATTAAAAAAAAAAACCTGGTCTTCGATATCGACATCTGAAGCTGAATAGTTTGGGAGAGCAGAAAAGCTCCTACCATGAGAAACAGTCCGAACCCATTGTAAGGGTTCAGACACTCTTCTCAAAAGTTTAACTATTTGCATCTCTTCCTCTCTCCGCCGAGAAGACGCCTCTGGTGTTCCGAGGGTTTTGGGTTTTGGCTCTCAAGTTATGGCCGCCGGCGATTCCTATCCGTCAGATCATTCAACAATGGAAATGAACGTCGTCTAAACATAAGATCACTTATGGCCCCTTAGATTGAGCCCATCAAGCCCAATAAATTACTCACTCCACAAATCAAACATCTGATCTCACTCGCACCACGATTAAATTCAACAACAGAGTCTATTGACAAATCACTAATCAAAAACATTAGGAGGGGATATTGAATAATTGAATTGAGAAGAATTGAAATAAGAAAATAATAATATATTTTAAAGTTTTTATTAAATTTCATCCAAATACCGTCTCCATAAAAATTAAGAATTGGTTCTTCTCAAATTTTAAGTCAACTTTCTATTAAATTCCAAGTTAATGACATTGCTAACAAAACCATCTAAATATTGAATAACACTAGCATTTCATAGAATTATAAAAACAATCAACTAAATAACACTAAAATTTAATAGAATCTACAAAATATATAATTGAATAACATTATATTTATATATAATGTTAAATTCTTCCAAATTCAATAAAATTCTTACATTTAATGTCTCACGTTAAACTTTAAAAATTTGGTGTTTAAATTCTTTGGTTGATTTGCACCAAAAACAGAAACAAAAATAAAATATTATTTGGTTGCCAAAACATGTATCAATAAACCAACAAGTACATAAGATGATTTCATCATTGAAGATTGATAAACAAACAACAAAACTTATAGTTTGTCATTATCATGATTCATAGATTACCACAAATGATAAAAATAATATTTGCCATTAGCTCTCATGGTTTACAAACAAAAAGATATTAGAACTCGGAAGAGCATTATCATCATTAAAAATATATATATATTTAAAGGAGTAAACGGTCTTTTTGGGTCTCTCGTGTAATGAGGAGTTTCAAGCATAGTGCTACAACAATACTCAAACATTTGTAGACTTTAGTTGAATGAAGAAACGAACCACCATTTTGAGTAAAATCGATCATGTCAGCGTTTGTGGGTTTACATATTAGAAAAACGAATAGTAACAAATAAAATTGAAAATTGAATTACATTTTCAGTTTTTTCCAAAATTACCAAATTGAACCAAACTAAAATTTAGGTTTGGACATTTGGGTATATGTCCGAGTTCATAACAGTTTTTCAAGTTTTGAATATTTTGATACTACGAGTTATTAATATATATTCGGATATTTTAGAATTTTGGTACAAGTTTGGTTCGGTTCCATCCGGTAAACCATTCAAAAATATGAATTTTTTTAAAAAATGATTAAATTTGAACGAATATAACTAAAAGCTATTTCGGTTATTCAGAGTATTTCTATTTCAATTGTTTCCGTCTAAAAAATTTGATATCTTTGATTTATAATTGCAATTTTGGGTAATTTAGCTTATATAAAACCTAAATATACATATAATTGGCCATTTCATTTTAGTTCCGTTTGCTTTTTTAGTAGTCGAACCATAATTCCATCTACACCATCCACTTCCAAATAAGAGCTGATCCAAAAACTCAAGGAACAATACATATGTATTTTCATTTATGTTGCGAGGAATCATATCATATTATATTAAACAATAGTATAGTCTTCAGAAAAACCGTTAACAAATCTTTACGATTAGATTGCACATAGAAAGGAAAAAAAAAACGAAAAAGAGACAAGAAACACAGACCAGAACATCATCAGTTTAGTTTTAATTTAACTACCACAACATCCTAGAAACCACTTATAACCATTTAGCTTCTCTTTACAAATTTTGTTTCCTCCCACTGTCTAAAAAGAGCCTTCACGATATAGAATGTCTCCGGCGCCGGGAAGACGAGCTCAGCGACTTCGCCGGCGGACTTTGTGAGCTCCCAGATGAAACCTCAGAGCTCTTGTTACTCTCACCTTTCCCCGGCCATATCTTCTCAAAGATCCTTCTTGACCTCGATGGCATAAGCTGTGCCCCACCACTCCTCGTGCTCTTGCTTCCTCTGCTTTTCTTGCTCAGCTCCACCTTCTTAGCCACTTCTTCTTCTTTGTTCTCCACCGTCTTCTTCACTGGAGGCGACTGCGATGAAGCTGCAACAGACCCGACGGGACTGTGATTTGCTCGGAGCTGCTCAAAGTAGAGAACTTGCACCACCACTCGTAAGGGAAGTCTATCGTTCTGTGCAGCATGTGTCGATGCCTCGCTCGTCAGTTTCCTCACATCTATTAACCCACACAGTCTCTTCTTTTCGGATTTCGTTAGTTCCGGATGTTCCTACGTAAGCATAAACATATTCACAAATTACAAAAAATGTCCGAAAATGTTAACAAGATTGTCTGAAAAAGTTCTCTTATTTACCTTCATGAAAGTGTCAATGGCTTTGTAGAGACCATCGTGAATCGGCCTAGCTGATTCCGGGATTAGCTCAGATAGCTCAATAAAGCTAGAGAGTGTAAGCTCAGAGCAATGAGTGAGATACGCATCAATCAATTTTCCTACACTCAACAAAACCCCATTTCCTAAAACAAACTCCTTGTACCGATCATCTTCCGAGACACGTTTCTCATCCGCCATGAACTGATCGACAATCCGATGAACTAACTCAACTTCATGGATCAGCAGATCCTTAACCGAGGCCTCGTACAGCTTCAAGCTCACGTTTTCAACCAAATCTTCTTTTACCGTCTCATCAGCTCCAACCAAGATAGAAACTTTAAGGAGTTTCAGCAAGAAGCTGCAAGTAGCGTAACCCATTGTCCCGTTTACTCTCGGCAACAAGAAAACAACCATCTCAACAAGATGTTTGTTAGAAGAGGCTTCTGATGTCAAAGACTCCATAGATTCTGGCAACCACCTCGCAACATAGTATCTAAGAGCTTCTCCAATGACACCATTGTTCATCCTTCCACTCGATTTCACAACGCTTATCACTCGCTTGAACAAATCAATCTCGAGCTCACATACATCTTCAACCCACCAATCTTTTGGAATCACATTCTCGTCTCTCTTCTCCCGATGATACTCAACTATCTTATCAGGTCCAGATAACTTCCTGTTATGTGTATAAGACCAAGTGATCGTCTCAGGGTTCACCAAAACCTTAGCTGAAACAGAATCTATGCATCTACCAACTAGCTTCAGATCTTCAGACCAAGGAAGAAGAGATTTCGTAGTCTGAAGCACAATGATCGAGTCTTTCCAGCTTCTGAATATACCCGAGTTGAGGAAAACTTCGATCTTGTAAATGAGATTACCGCGATCAATGTCTTCAGTCATTTCAAGATACTCAGCAGCACATCGCACAGCGGTTATGTTGTACGCATTGAGCGTAACAGTCATCCCATAGCAAAACTTAGCACAGATCTCAAACGCTTTGTGTCCTCCTGGTATGTCTAATATAGTGATCTCATCAGTTTTTTCCTCACTCGCCTCAAAAACCAGTCTTTGCATCCGATTGCTCTTCGATAGCAGAGGGAACTGAAAAATGTAACATTGCAACGTAAAAATGACATTTTTCAATACAACTGTACCATTTATGAACCCATCAGTGTAACAAAAATGTACCTTATGGAGGTGAAATGTGACCTCGCCGACATTAATAGTAACATCGCTGTCAAGATCCGAAACAGCATACCTGCGGGGAAGAAATAGATGGTCGGATTAAACATTGAAACAAAGAACACAATCAGCTAAACGAGAACTCTTACGGATTAATTAGTCAAATTCATTTCCTAAACATTTCAGATGTTATTCAAAACCATAAGCACAGGCGGATTTATCATGTCTAAGTCTCAACAATCTAACAAAAGTCCGAACCTTGCCTTAAAAAATAAAAAAAATTATCTTACAGAACAAAACAAAGGAAACAAGAATCTTAGGTAAGTTAAGAATATCCAGATGTCAAAACTTGGAAGAGATGTCTTAGATATTTACAGAAACAAAGCATAAGTAAACAAAAGAAAGAGAGATTCTTCACTTTCTAAATTAGAAAGAAAACTCATTATCATCATTTCCTTTTGCTTTCCACTCTTTTGCTCTTACAAATCAGGACCACAAAAGCAACTCATAAACAAAGACAGAACATCTACTGGATGGACCACTCCTGAAACTCAGATACCCCATTACTTGTTTACTTTTATAGATTTTTTTGTGGTATTTCCCGCAAAAGTGATGAGTGAAACCAATCACAATAATGGTGATGATGATGATGAAAAACTTATCCTGGCTTTTTAATCTCTAAAATCAAAACCAGAGTATGTTTCACTGGTAAATGACAGAGAGACTAAAAGGAGTTCTTAACCAAGTTAGCTAGCTCTCTTTACAAAGAGCAAATTAATTTTTCTCAGGGAAGTCACTAAATCTGCTTCTTCTCTTTTTTTTTTTTTACTAACAGCTACTGTTTAAAAACAGAGTTTTGACGAAAGAGGGACATATGTTTCTAGAAACCCCTTCAAGAAATATGTGTAGACAAATGAATAGAAAAGAGAAGAGAACAGAACAAAGAATCAGACAAAAAAACATAGAGAACAAAACAGTAAGGGTTTCATTTGACCAATCAAATTAAAAATAAAAATAAGAGAAAACAAAAATAAAAATATTAAAATTTCCTTACTTGACGAATTTGCCATCAGATTCAAATGTATCAGGCTTAGACCCTAGCTTCATGAACTTCATCTTCCTTGGTCTTCTTTACCAAAAAGAACACACCTTTGTTTTGACTCTGATGCAGCTTGATACTAAAATGGGGCTTTGAGCTTTACGCTCTCTCTCTCTCTCTCTTTCTTTAAAACTTGATAAAATCAAACAAGAACTACAGAAGAAGTAGAGGAAAAGGAAAAAGGCAAAAAATGTTGAGTCTTAAAGGTGAGGTGTGTTGGAAGAGGGAGAGACCATTAATGGAAATGGGATGTTTGAAAGGAGACAAGAAAAACCAAACCCATGTTTTGCCTCACTATCCTTTTGCAAGAACCCAACTCCTCGGACTATGGGATTTTTCTTCCCATCTCAACTAATTACTAACTGCATTTATTGTCTCTCTGAGCTAACAGAGATAAACCATAAAGTTGCAAACTTTTTTCTTTTCTTTTTTTTCTACTAACTTTCCAGGAAAATAAAAAGCCTCAGAAAGAAAATCCCATCATCATAATCACACACACAGAGAGAAAAGCAAAAGCCTAAATGGCGTAAGATAAATATGTAGAGGGAGAGAGAAAGAGAAAGAGAAAGAGAAAGATAGGAAAGAGATGATGTCGCCGCCAATGCTTTTAAAGCGAGGCTGATCCGCTAGAGATCTTCTCGTTCCCTCTTCTTCTTCTTCTTCTTCTTCTTTCTTTTGGCTCAAATCTCAATGAAAGTTTATTTATTTATTTCTGATTTTATAATAGTAATAGAGCTCTTTGAGCTACTCGGGAAGGAATGATGATGATGATGATGGATTTATTTTCGGTCTGACGAAGTTGTCTCTCCTACAATCCTACACTCTGTGGAAATAGTTTTTTAAGTATTTTTCTAATTCTGTGAAATGGGAAATTGAAGGGAACAAGAGAAAGGAAAAAAAAAAAAAAAAGAGAGTGGGAATCTAGCTGCAAATATTCTAAATTAGCCAGCTAAGTTGTGTTGAATGTTGATTAACAACTGCTTTATCGTTATTTTAATCACATCATTTATCAATTCTTTCTTACGTCTTTTTAGTTTATGCGCGTTTATTCTACGAAAAAACGGCTTATGTGTGTATGCCCCCATAAATAAATAGTATGACTATGACTAAGCATTCATTTTTTAAGTAATACGTATGATGTTTTACACTATTAGTCAAGTAAATGTTCTTTCATTTGTAGTATTTTTTTTTTTTAATACCTAACAGCCTAAGACCTAAGTCTAACACAGCAGTTAGAATGAGCGCCATTGTTTAAGTTACATTCGTGAGCTTGGATCACTCCAAGGCGATCCGACTTCGAGACCACTACCATTGGCCAGTGAATCTCGAGCAACTCTAATCCCTCAATCAAACAACAAATTTAGTTCCAATCAGATTGTTGGCCATATATTTTCGTAAACCCATTTATGAGCCGATTAGTCAACCGGTTGATTGATTAGTGAGTTTAGTTGATTTAGTTGCGACTAGACGATCGATCTATTTCATGACTCATGTTTTTTCTTAGTACTTTATTACACGAATATCCAACAGTAAGTATGATTTTCTTTCACTGTTATTGGAAAATGGCTTAAGAGAATTTGCATATATAACATGTGATCAAAATCTAACATTTTCGTTCAATGTATGACTGGGTTAAGTCATAGATGATGTATGATTGTGTGTTAAGTCATAAATGTTAGGTTTTTTTAAGTATCGTGTGTGTTTGAAAGAGTTGGTAAAAATACTACAAATGCAATTTGACAATTCCACAAATTATTAGATGTAGAAAGTAGAAACCAGTGATATCTATATATATAATATTGGTAACTTATTCGTATAACTGCCTTATGTGATTAATCAATCAATCAATCAAAGTCAAAGTATCTTAGTAACTAGTAAGTGGTAAGGGGTAACATATATTGAAGTTTTGATTGGTAATGTTATACAGCTATGATGCGACAACGTGAATCGCCTTCTACGTTATATTTATTAGCTCGATACATGTTATATATCATGGCGCCAACTATACGATAATATTGTACCGCTTGGTGCAACGTGTTCCTTCATCTACTAATATTTTATAAAAATAGTAATTCCGCATCTCCGTACTGTTATATATGCTTCTATTCTTACCCCTTCACTTATATTTTAGTTCGATACATATTCTAATATCCCTCACCCAATGATTTGGTATGTTTCAAAACGTCCATGTTAAAAGGGCAAAAAAAAAAAAAATTACCTTACTTGCTTTGAGCCTTTGACTCGTTCCATGCTTCTTTTACCGCACCAAATGAGAATAAGCCACGTATAGTTAGTGTTCCCCAAGTCCCCTTCTTTTTAGTTGGTATGTGGGACCGAAACGGCGTGGAGTCGACGCGCCATACCGTCCCAACGGAACCCGCCTGCCGAGAGAGAGAGACTTTGACCTTTGATTCCGTTATTCTAGATGCTCTCACAAGTTCGGTCAGACTTGCATTTCCTAACATTGACTTTGCATGCTCAAAAGCTTTCTAATACACAAATATTTTCTTTACAACATGGACTCCTTCGACTCTGATATTATAATAGATATCAATAAGTCAATAATTGTAACTAAATGTATATCAAAACACTAAATGGAATCACACTCATAGGAAAAGGGTTAATTTGCATCTTCGGAGATAATAGTTGAGATTATAATAATTGTTTTAGTTTTACTTTTTAGAAAGCAAATGTCTTATATTAACGTAATTTTGTCTGAAAGGAAGCTTCATCTAAAGTTTCTCCTTTTGATGTCACTATTTGTTTTTTGTTTTTATGTGAATATTTTCATACCCATGAATACATCGTGGCTCATTAAAAACTCAATTTCCCTTTAAATAATCAACATTGTGTTCACAGTTAGCTAGCTACTGTATATATAGTCGGTCAGAATAATGTAGCAAACCATATGGTCAGTATATATAGTTATGATTAGGGGTATTCATATGTTTATTCTTCGATTTTGGTTTTTAATTATGCAAAACATGATGTAATGTTTAAATTAAGATTGGAGTTTACAAACAGACAAATTATCAAAACATGTGTGCCGTTAATTTGTTTGATATCTATTAAAGAGAGGGTAAGGTGACCTGTTAATTGTGGTGGCAATTTTCTCAAGACAATAACAAAAATGGAGCAGTCAAGATCTACAATGGACCTGTTTTGGTTTAGAAGGTATTAATGTTTTTAGCCATTTTTTATCGGAGTATGTAATTTGGTGGGGTCTGTATGTCAATTTTATTTACGTGCCGTAGCTGTTACCACGTGATTAATTGCTCAATTATATAATATGAACACAAAACACGTATAGTAAGAGTCGCAACGTAGTTATGGAGATGTATGTATATGCATGGTCCCAAAGCTAAGTGGACTAAGTAGTAAATGAGGGTTGACATGCAGGGCTTGCTAGCAGTGGTTTAGTTATATATCAATGTCTGCATCTTCTTCGCTAAAGGATAAGCACATATATTAATTCTGACTTATCCTTAGATTTTGATGCCGGTCATGTAACTCGTTGTATATATATATGCTCCTTAAATTTACCTCCGTATTTTTTGTTCAAAAATCGGAGCATCTAAAGTCGTTGAGTTTGGTATAATAATATATATGACTGCGAGCAAACATCAACTAGAGAATAATTTGTTTTATTTCTGCATTCTTCATGTTATCTTTCATATTCCATAGACTCGATTCAGAAAACATCTCGTTCGAAATAATGATAGAGATAAGTAAAAAAAATAAAAGATAAATGATCTCAACTACATGAAACTTGAAAATATATTATCCTAAATTTGAAATACTAGTGTGGCCCTAGTACCTAAAATATTGGTTTCATACAACAAATCTTAAACATCCAGAATACAAGGCTATATATATATATGAAAACGAGTTTTAATTTGTTCTGTTGTTTGGCTTGGACCAAACATCCAAAATAGACTGGGTTAGGGTTGATAAATGATAACTACTGGACTTAGAAAATTAAGATGCCAGATCTAGCATGTCGCTATTGGTCGATGTTAATGTCTTAGTGGTGAATTAATAATAGATGTAATCTTTACTTGGTTGCTACAAATTTTATATGCATGCATGGTTATATAAAGTTCAATTATTATTAGGAATTCTCTGCCTGTCCATTCGTTTTAGAAAAACAAAAGCATTTTGTCTATGAAAGATTCAGTCTCGCTAGAGAAAAATTTGGGATCCACATCGATCATCAACGTAATGAAAAAAAGAGTTGCACGTACGGACATGATCACAATGGGGTCTAAGGGCTATATTATTAGAAATGTAATTAAACATATTTCCTCATTGGATGATAGATGCATATAGGTCAGACGTTGAAAGCACAGAAGAAAAAGCAATGGCATGTGGTTTATCAGAAAAGACTAGACGTAGCTCCATTATTATGGTTGCATTATATTTATACAGTCTACCTCTTTTACATTACATACACTGCATCCATAATAAATGCACTCCCCATATTATTATTATCCTTTCGTTGAAATTTCTTCGTTGCAAACTTTTTTTTTAATCGAGCCTTGTATAAAATTGGCAATATGAGAACAGAATTACACTAAAAAGAGAACAGAATTACACTAAAATGTATTGGGCTTAAACCACATCTACTTATTACGGGTTGTGTGGGCGAGTGGAAAATCTTTTAATACAAAAATATAAATATAAATTTTTGATTATATATTTTAAACTATAAATTTAGACGTCCGATTGTAAACCCGTTTTCATAGGTTTTACTATTATCAGCTATGTCTTAAGATAATACATGCCTCTATCACATCCCTTCAGGTTCGATTCAGTAAACCTCTCCCATATATGCGTAGGTTATTAAGTTCAAATCAATTAAATCGTGAAAATATTTAACATCAAATAAAATACGAAATTAAATAAGCGGACAAAAATTGAGTTTGACGGGAAGTGTGCAAAGTGACAGAATTTATAGGTGATCAATAGTATGAATATAGTAACAATAAACAGTGAAAATGGTGGAGGCAATAGAAAATACTTAATGGAGTTGGATCCACTTTGTGTAGGATTACCGTGAATTGCAAAATATGATGTTTACCAGATGAACATTTTGTTTTCTTTGTTTTGGTTCTATTTATTACAGGGGAATACTATAATCATTTTTCATATATGTAAAAATTTGATAAATGTAACGAGTAGTAAACAATGGCAAAATTATGTAAACAAAATTAATTGAGTGACTAATAAGATTTATAAAAATCGCATATTCATATCATGGATTGTACATACAGTTTTCAGTAGAAGTAGCTTTGTCCTCCAAAATTTGTAGAGAAAAAAGATATATTGGTACTTCAAAATATTTTCGTGTTATTGATGTGGAGTGACACGTTTACGCATTCATATATATATGTATGAAATGATGGTACAATACGATACATACACGCGAGTTTTAAGTCGGTGTATACAATACGATAATCCACGTAATATTCGTATCTAAAACATATGTATAGTATTGCGTTTGCCCCTTTTTTTTTATGTTATAGTACAAAAAAACAATCATGGATTTTATCTATAACACAAAACCGACTATTCTTAGTGAATGGTTTTAGATGTTTACAGGAAAACCTCACAATCTTGAGATGAGAGTGATTATACGTCAAACGACTAATGGTAAAAAGGTTTAATAATGTTAAAAATAGTTATAGAAAAGAAAAAAGAAAACTAATTTAAGACAGGCGTGAGAATAAGGCATCATAAACAAATGATGGTGAACACTGACTATGGGTCCAAACCTCCATAATTGCAACCTTGTGCTTATTGTCCTCCTTTCTTCATAAAATTCTTTATTCCTTTTTATTACCTCCTTTTTTAAGTAGACTAAATAAACTAAAGTTTTGTTCGTTGACAATTTTTACCCTTGATTTTCTTTGTGTAAAACATATTTGGACCCAAATTATTTGGATTGTACAAATAGTTTTCAGTAGAATTAGCTTTGGTCGTTTTCAAGTCTATCTTATTGTTTTCTTCTTGGATATCTTGAAATAAAAAAGAGATAAGACTCCAAGCAAATGGACTTGACTAATTTGGATGTGTTTGTAATAGTGGTGTGACTTGGGTATAGTAGTAAGCTATATGTGCCAAATAAGAGTTGTTATTTGGGTTTGAAGAATAAGACGTTTGGTCCACAACTCTATTATCCAAATAAATAAAAAACCAAAAAAAAATACCTACGTAATGTATCTATGTATAGTTTGCAGCATCCAACGATGGAGACCTCCAGGGGTGTATTCAATCAGATATTTGGAAAGATTTGAGTTAAATGGACAAATCATGTGTTATTAAAACTTGGATTTTAAAATATCTTATAAAATCTTGTGTTATTTGATTAATGATTTTAAAATATACAATCAAATCCACTGTTATTGAAAACAGTACTAGGATTTTATTTAAGAGGGGTGTATTGAATTAAATATTTGGTGTGATTTGAGTTTTAATGAGTTTTTAGATGATTTGGTTAAATTTTGGTGAATTTGGAATTTTGTTATTAAATTATCTGAAATCTCACCTAAAACAATGAGATTTTGGTCTTTGTATTTTTAAGTAAGAAATCCCCTCAAATCTCACATGAAACTTTTAAATAAAATCCTAGTACTATTTTCAATAACAGTGGATTTGATTGTATATTTTAAAATCATTAATCCAATAACACAGGATTTTATAAGATATTTTGAAATCTAAGTTTCAATAACACGTGATTTGTCCATTTAACTCAAATCTCTCCAAATGCCCGATTGAATACACTCCCCTAAAAGTTCCAGGTGAGATTTGAGGAGATTTCTTACTTAAAAATACAAAAACCAAAATCTCATTATTTTAGGTGAGATTTCAGATAATTTAATAACAAAATTCCAAATTCACCAAAATTTAACCCAATCATCTAAAAACTCATTAAAACTCAAATCACATCAAATATTTAATTCAATACACCCCTCCAAGAGTTTCCATTCTTATGTCGTTACGTACTAAACATACGTAAATCTCATTACACTTTTCTTGTTTTAGAAAAATGGATATTGAAAACTTAACTTTAGTGGATAAACAATTGTAAGTCATTAAAAACCAAAAGAAAAAAAGAAAAACAATTGTTAGTCATCAGCTGTGGCTTACGAAAGATACGTATATACGTTTTTTTGTCTCTAAAGAAAATATGTAATCTAGTGTATATCTCTAAAGAGTGAAGCTGAGTGGGTTAATTTTGCTGCAAAGTATATTTATAATTTTGCTGCAAAGTATAAATAAAGTAAAAAGTGGATATTTGAACCGAGAGTTTTTAGTAAAACTTTGAATGTTTGATCGGAACCGATAACAACCAGATGATCGATCACATTAATTTAAAAACGAAAATGTTGATTAATAATTAAAATGTGTGTAGTTGGTGAGGAGAAAAAGAAAAGAAATTGTCGTCCAGGTTTTATGCTCATAAAGCAGCACATGAGTGTTTCTACCTAACAGCCTATTCCTATACACTTTCTTTTTCATGCCATTAAGTGGACTCACCTAAATTTTTTTTCATATTCTAACGTTGCTAATCACCGATTTGTTTTTTTTTAACATTCGAATTACCAATTATCGCATAGGTTCAACTTGCCATAATTTCGTAGTTGACTACTAAAAGTTTCTGTTTTTTTTTTTCCCACAACTTTTACGTGACGGTAAATAAGATGCCCAAATTACCGAAAAAGCCGATTCAACCGTTGTTTCTTTTTTCCATCAGAATAATAAAATACAAATAAACACAAATTCTTCAAAATATTTTAAACTACACTCTGATTTTCCTCTTTCAGAAAAATACAATTTTTTAGTAACAATTGGATCCCTCTATTTCATAAGAGACTAAAAACTATACTAATCAAGTCCAAAGATGGGAAACCGGATTGGAATCCCTGTAAGCCATACACATATTGTAGGATAAGGCCCAAAATATCAATACGCAACACAAGCCCACGATTTTACTCCATATTTTAAACTTTAAACTTTAAAGTGCTACATGACACGAGAATGTAAGAGCCTGCAGTGTTCTACATTATATGAAGCGGCTTCTATTAATTCTATACATGCATCTGCTATGCAAGACTAATCTATCTCCCCGTTAAAGACATAAGAGTTCAAGCGATCATTATCCCCAAAGTATGGTCACAACTGAGTACTGAATAACTAAATAAAAAAACGAGTTTCAAACAGTAAATATTCGTAAATCGGGAATTATTCTTTCGTAATATCCACAAATCATAAGTCATGACTCCTTTCACAAAACATGCATTAGGCACTGAACTGTTACCTTTCCAACAAATATTACTCTAGATAGCTACACTGTTTTCTGTTCTATCCCTCCCATTTTACTTTTTTTCTGTTGGCTCAATTACTACATAGAAAACTCTTTGAACTCGTTATGTTATTATACTACAAGAAAATAAAAAAAGTCATGACAAGAGCATTTAACAGAAGCAAGAACAAAAATACAAAAGCAAAAGAAGGAAGGATTAAAGACTTCTCTTCCTTGGAGGTTTATTTTCTTGGATGAGTGTCTTCAGGTTTAGCTGTCCCCGTAGCCGCCTTAGCTACATCAGTGGCAGTAGCTTCCGGCTTCTTTTTCGCATACATAACACTATACATGATGACACCAGAGATAGCTATCCCGGCAAGAGCCATCGTGGTATAACTGTATGGCAAGTTACGACGTTGGTGAAGAACACCGCCAGGATTATTCCCTGGCGGCCTCTTCGATGACTCAACGCCGGCGGCTTTCACTCCTTCTGGACTCATCTTCGTCGTATCCGCGGTCTTCTTCCAGTCATTTTCTCCGGCCATAAATTGTTCCTTAATTAATCTCAGTTGGGATCACTATACTAACAATAGAAGAACCGCTTTGTTTTAACTGTGGGGGTTTGGAGATAGTACTTCATGAAGAAGACACGTAGTGTCGTTGAGTTTGATAATGTGTCAATAAGGGACACCTAGCTGATTCTGTTCTGTTTTCAAAACGTATTAGGCAGGTGTCATCATGCCTCACATTTATGCACCTCTTCATATATTTAATTAGAGAGACCATTTTCTTTATTATTTTTTTTTAGTGGAAGTTTCGCCTTCTGCTTCTTGTGGGCTTTAAGCGATATGTCCTTGCTTCATCTTTTTTCAACCTCCAGGCCCAACTTCACTAGCAAACAAAACAAAACAAAAAAGAGAGTAAAAAACAAAAACAGCTAGCTTGACCAGTCTTCTTAGGAAAACGTGAAATCTCTTTATATCAGGTTTCAGATGTTGTCTGTATTGTAACCGTTACGTCACCTTTATCATCTCTCCAACGGCTACATCAACATTTAACATTTTTTTTTCTTTTCCTAAACTTTATTTTTGTTAAATCAACGGCTAGTTTTCAACTCACACTTGCTCTATAAAAAGAGATCCATTCACACTCTTCATCTCCAACTCAATCTAACACACACACTAATACTTTTCTCAGTTGTTAAATTCAGTACAAAAATAGTTCTTAATTAGTTTGTAATCAATGGCTTATTCTTCTCTTCCGGTCACCATCTTCCTCTGCATTTCCTTCTTCTTCTTCTTGTCCGTGAATGCGAATGAGGTCACCGTCGGTGGCAAATCCGGTGACTGGAAGGTCCCTTCTTCATCTTCTTACTCTTTCAACGAATGGGCTCAAAAAGCTCGCTTCAAAGTCGGCGACTTTATCGGTATACCCTCAATTTCCTCACTTGTTTCTCTTATCCTTAAAGAAGCTCACAAATCTCTTTCTTCAATTAGACATTCTGTGTTTATCTTATGATATACTCTGTTTCTGACATTGTCTCATGTTTATTTCAGTGTTCAGGTACGAAGCTGGTAAAGACTCGGTGCTTCAAGTGACAAGAGAGGCTTACGAGAAATGCAACACTACGAGCCCTAAAGCCAGCTACACCGACGGGAACACAAAGGTGAAGCTAGAACAAGCCGGACCAGTCTACTTCATCAGTGGAACAGAGGGTCACTGTCAAAAGGGTCAGAAGCTACGCCTAGTCGTTGTCACTCCTCGTAACTCTGCTTTCGCTCCAGCTCCTTCGCCATCTGAGTTCGATGGTCCCGCCGTTGCTCCTACTAGTGGTTCCGCTATACTCACCGCCGGATTCAGTGTCCTCGGCCTTGTTCTTGGATTGTGGGCCTTTTTCTATTAAAAGATAATTTTAGTATGAATTCTATTTATTTATTTTCGAACATGAAGCAGAAACTTTTTTCTGTAGTCTAGTCTTGTTATGAACTAAATTAAATTTATTATTTAATCAGAATCAGAATCTCCCTCTTGTTCAGTTCTGGATAATATAGATGGATCTATGCCTCTATGGTAAATACTGTAGACAAAAAAAAAAGAAAGAAAGAAGATTTAACAATGAATAAATGATTAAGAAGTTAAAACAAAATTTAAAAAAGGATTAAGAAGTTAAATTATTTATACCAAAAATAACACCTGGGCTGTCATTCAAAGAGTTCAGATTATCAAAATGGGCCTGCCAATATTGGGCCTGAAGATATTTTGGGAGGGAGGGGAAGCAAAACGGTAAAGATCGAGTGGAGAGAGTCACTGATTTTATCCTTTCGGACGGCAACTCTTGCTTCGAAAGTTCGTTCATTGGAAATCTCCGGTTCACCGAAATCGACTCCGTCGTGTTTTTCTGGTCGGTGAACGGAGACGTATCAAAATGTTCATTATGTTCTTGTGTATGTTAGTCACATCTTCTCCACTTGAAATGTGATAAATCATCGTTAATCTCTGCTTCGTTTCAATTTTCCCGGGGGAATTTGCTTGGCTTATCTCAAAAAATGGTCGCATTACTCTGTTCTACGAGTTTGTGTGGTGATATTACGATTGGTGATGCTTGTTTAGTTAGTAACATCAAAGCAAAATGTTGTTGGAGACGTGATAATTTGGTTACTAGCGGTTTAAAGTTCCACGCTTTGAGGATTGGGTCTCGGAAGAAACATTGGAGAAAGTCCATGAGATGTAGGGTAGTTGTGTCCATGAAAGATTCTGAATTTTCGGCTTCTATGATAGGCAAGAGCTCGAAATCTGATTTGTCATCAGGTGAAGTGACGAAGGTTTTAATGTCGATTCCTGATACTGATTCTGCGTTTTTGTATTTCAAATCAGTTGCTGAGAATTCGAATTTAGTTCACACCACTGAGACTTGTAACTACATCCTTGAAGCTTTGAGGGTTGATGGCAAAATTGAGGATATGGCTTATGTGTTTGATTTGATGCAGAAAAGAATCATAAAGAGGGATACTAATACTTTCTTGACTATTTTCAAGAGTCTTTCTGTGAGAGGTGGATTGCGTCAAGCACCTTATGCGCTTCGGAAGATGAGAGAGTTTGGTTTTGTGTTGAATGCATATTCGTACAATGGATTGATTCATCTTCTGCTTAAGTCTAGGTTTTGCACAGAGGCTATGGAGGTTTATAGAAGAATGATCTTGGCAGGTTTTAGGCCTAGTTTGCAGACTTACTCTTCACTTATGGTAGGATTGGGGAAAAGAAGGGATATTGAATCTGTGATGGGTTTACTTAAAGAGATGGAGACTTTGGGGTTAAAGCCGAATGTGTATACTTTTACAATATGTATTCGGGTGCTTGGTAGGGCGGGAAAGATCAATGAAGCGTATGCAATACTGAAGCGAATGGATGATGAAGGATGTGGACCTGACGTGGTTACTTACACTGTTCTTATTGATGCTCTTTGTACTGCTAGGAAACTAGATTGTGCTAAGGAGGTTTTCGAAAAGATGAAAACAGGAAGACACAAACCAGATCGTGTGACTTACATTACTTTGCTGGATAGGTTTAGTGATAACAGAGATCTGGATTCAGTGAGGCAGTTTTGGAGTGAAATGGAGAAGGATGGTCATGTCCCTGACGTTGTAACCTTTACCATTCTCGTGGATGCTCTGTGCAAAGCTGGGAATTTTGGTGAAGCATTTGATACATTGGATGTGATGAGGGAGCAAGGTATCTTACCGAACCTACATACATACAACACGCTGATTTGTGGTCTTCTAAGAGTTCACAGGTTGGATGATGCACTTGAACTTTTTGGTAATATGGAGTCTCTGGGCGTTAAGCCTACTGCCTATACGTACATAGTTTTCATTGATTACTATGGAAAGTCTGGAGATTCTGTCAGTGCTCTCGAGACCTTTGAGAAGATGAAAACCAAAGGAATAGCTCCAAACATTGTAGCCTGTAATGCGTCTCTCTACAGTCTAGCGAAAGCGGGAAGGGACCGAGAAGCGAAGCAAATCTTCTATGGCTTGAAAGACATAGGACTGGCCCCTGATTCAGTAAGCTATAACATGATGATGAAGTGCTACAGTAAGGTTGGAGAAATAGACGAAGCCATCAAGCTGCTATCTGAGATGGTGGAGAGTGGTTGTGAACCTGATGTTATCGTTGTTAATTCTTTGATCAATACGCTTTTCAAAGCTGATAGAGTAGATGAGGCGTGGAAGATGTTTATGAGAATGAAGGAAATGAAGCTCAAGCCTACAGTTGTGACTTACAACACATTGCTCGCAGGTTTAGGCAAGAATGGAAAAATTAAAGAGGCGATTGAGTTGTTCGAGGGGATGGCGACAAAAGGTTGTCCACCTAACACAATAACTTTCAACACACTCTTTGATTGTCTTTGCAAAAATGACGAGGTGATTCTAGCCTTGAAGATGTTGTTTAAGATGATGGACATGGGTTGTGTCCCAGATGTTTTTACTTACAATACGATTATTTACGGTTTGGTGAAGAATGGTCAAGTCAAAGAGGCAATGTGTTTCTTCCACCAGATGAAAAAACTGGTGTATCCTGATTTTGTTACCCTCTGCACTCTTCTTCCCGGTGTTGTGAAGGCTGGATTAATCGAAGATGCTTACAAAATCATCGCTAACTTTCTTCACAACTGTGGAGACCAACCTGCCATGCTTTTTTGGGAAGACTTGATGGGATCTGTCTTGGCTGAAGCTGGACTAGACAATGCCGTTTCATTTTCTGAGCGATTGGTAGCTAATGGGATTTGCAGAGACGGTGAATCGATCCTGGTGCCACTAATTAGATATTCTTTCAAACATGGCTATGCCTCAGGTGCACGAACTTTATTTGAGAAATTTACAAAAGATCTTGGTGTCCAACCCAAACTTCCGACCTATAATCTGCTAATCGGTGGGCTTCTTGAAGCTGATATGATTGAAGTAGCACAGGAATTGTTCCAAGAGGTGAAGAGCACTGGTTGCATCCCAGATGTTTCTACCTACAACTTCTTGCTTGATGCTTATGGAAAATCAGGAAAAATTGACAAACTTTTTGAGCTGTACAAAGAAATGTCTTCCCATGAGTGCGAACCAAACACGATAACTCACAATATTGTCATGTCCGGGCTCGTGAAAGCGGGAAATGTGGATGAGGCTCTTGATTTATACTATGACCTTATCAGTGATCGTGACTTCTCTCCAACTGCCTGCACATATGGTCCCCTAATAGACGGCCTATCTAAGTCAGGAAGATTATATGAAGCAAAACAACTCTTTGAAGGAATGTTGGACTACGGTTGCAGGCCAAACTGTGCTATCTACAACATTCTCATTAACGGGTTTGGAAAAGCGGGTGAGGCTGATGCAGCGTGCGAGTTGTTCAAAAGGATGGTTAAAGAAGGAGTAAGACCAGATCTCAAGACTTACTCGGTTCTAGTGGATTGCCTTTGTATGGTCGGAAGAGTGGATGAAGGGTTGCATTACTTCAGGGAGCTGAAGGAATCCGGCCTCAATCCCGATGTAGTATGTTACAATCTCATAATAAACGGACTTGGGAAATCTCTAAGACTTGAAGAAGCTCTTATGCTTTTCAACGAGATGAAGAACAGCAAAGGAATCACCCCTGATCTCTACACTTACAACTCTTTGATTCTAAATCTGGGTATCGCCGGAATGGTGGAAGAAGCTGGGAAGATTTATGATGAAATACAAAGGGCGGGTCTTGAACCAAATGTTTTTACATTTAACGCTCTTATTCGTGGATACAGTTTGTCCGGGAAACCTGAGCGAGCTTTCGCTGTGTACCAGACAATGGTGACCGGTGGTTTTAGTCCCAACACAGGAACATACGAACAGCTACCCAATAGAGCTTGACATTTTACACAGCTAATACAAGTAGAGCTTTACACTACGTGAAGCTTTATGTCCATGTGAAGTGTACAAAACATAACGTTGTGTAAAAATGTCATATTGTTTTGCTTGTTTACATGATGATAATTTGTTCTTCAAGGCCAACAACATTTTCACATCAATCATTCCTTCTGCATTAGGGGAGCTCGTGAGACAAAAGTCTGGGCGCAGAGGAAATTCGATACTAAAACCCTCAGAAAAGTCTAGGTTAAGGATATAAGTCTTTCAAAATGATTTACAAAGTGAATCAAACTACTAAATGTGATCTTCCGTGACTCTTAAGGATGGGGGGCTAGTTTGAGGAGCTCGGCTCATCGTGGCTCGATTTGGCTTGGCTTGGTTCTGGTGTCGGTTCGGTTTCTGAGGGAGTAGGTTCAGTGGACTGAAGAGGCTTCTTGAACTGCACCAAGATCATGGTCATGTTATCACAGCCTTCACCACCTGCGGTATTTGGAGCCAGGCATCTGTCGAGCACTTTTTCACATACCACCGAGAGTTTGGTTTCCTGAACGTTACCAATGGAAACAGAGAAACTGTAGAATCCAGAAGAGGAAAGACGAGAGAAAAAAAAAACTGTAATCTAAACGAAAACAAATCAAGTTAGCTTACCGTATTCATCTGTTCATGTATAAAATCAACGAGTTGTTGGCTTGACATGCAATCCCTGCAGATATAAAATGAACCAAGACAGGTGTATCAATATCACTATCAAGAAATGAACTTGTTTGGAGAACACGATCAATACTTTTTCAAATTGATTTTTTACCAAATTCCATCACAGGCAAGAACAAGGAAATCATCATCATCGCAGAGTTCAACCTGAGGAGAAAAACTAAAATGTTATAGTGAAGATGTTTCAGGAGAAAGAGAGTCGGCATAGAGACCACTAACAGTGTTGACATCTGGACTGGCAGTAACGATTTGCTTTTCAGACGACAAAAACTTATTCTGCTTGAATTCCATATCACCTACAAAGAGACAAAGAGTAGCTCCAATCAGAGATAGCATGTAAACAAGGTGCATCGTGTGGAGAATAAGTTACCAATAGCTCTTGCTAGATTTAAGCTTCCATTGACTCGCCCCGCGTGAATAAAGCCACCAGCTTTCAATATCCTTTCTTTCTCAGCTTCAAGATCTGGTTTATGATCTCTAGAAAGATTGTAAGCCTGTAGACAGATGTACACACGATTGTAACAAAATGTTAAAGACGCCAAATCAAAACACTTCAAAAATGCCTAACAAAATGGTATTTTACCTGACCCTTTCTGGATATCACACAACGTGAGTCACCAGCATTTGCAACAAATAGCTGCTTGTTTCTAATAACAGCTACACATGCTGTGGTCCCACAGTTAGGTCCAGTAAAATCAGAATGAGGACCCTGTTTCGACAGACAACGAAAGCCTAAGTTTTAGATCTTACTTTACTTTTGCTTAGTGATCTCAATTCAATCCTCTATATAATACAGAAGAAGTGAGAGTGAAAAACAGCAGGAAGGGAAGATTTACTTCTTCAAAAGCCCAAGCATCGGGTTTATTAGCACTGTCCCCGCTTCTTGGTGACCATATAAACCCTTCAATCATACCACTGAACTTATTGATTTTGTCACCAAGTATTGCCAACTCTCGCCATCCTCTTTGTCCTTGCATCATCTCATCCATTCTATAATAACCACAAGAACAAGAGCAAACACTTTATGCAGAACTTCAAACAAAAATAGACTCTTGTTCCTGTAAACTTTAGTTGGTTTACACGAATGATCGCTAAGTTGCAACGAGGCCAAAACGATAATGCAAACCTGAAAAATGCTTTTTGAAGAGAAGTTCCAACGTCGCCAGCTGCATATGCTTCATCACTAAGAACTTGCTGGTGCAAATACTTGGCGCAGAACTTCGAAACAACTTTACCTACAACACTAGCGAAAAATCATTTGATATTCCATTTACACAAAACCTTGTACAAGGTTCAGCTATAGCAGACTTTTCTAACAATAGCTGACTTGAGTTCTAAATACAAAGCTTAAAGCTGGAGAATATGGCAAAAATGTTTCTGCTTTACCTCCATGGCCATCATAGACACCCAAGAAGGAAGTGTTATCATCAAGATCAAGAATTGCAGCATGCTATTTAAAGTTAAAAGCCATTGTTTTGCATCAGTAAAGGAAAAAAAAAATCAGTTTAAAAAAAAAAAAAAAGGTTTCAAGTTTTTGATATTTCACTCACAGCATCTTCCATGTTTGCACGCCAACCTTGCATAGAGGATAAACCATATCTGAGTTTATCATTTTCGCCATCTTCTGAAAATTTATCTGTTTTTGGAGAACTAAGATATATACCCATTTCTTTCTGCAAAAATAAAAATCAGACATTTTCTTCAGGAAATAAAGAAACGATTTTTGCTCCATAATAAAAGACCATGACTATTACCAAAATCCTTCAAAAACTAATCAGAATCATTAAACAATCTACCATTTCCGAGCTTAAATATGAAAAAAATAAAAGAAAGAGAATTGTGACGATGGAGCTGTGATCTTAATCTTTTGGAGCTATGTAAGATATCAATCTAAAAATAGAAATCGAATTCAAAACAAAAGAGGATTGAATCGATTAGAGTTTAGACATTAGTGTAACAGACCACGATTTGGATATCAGCAATTCGATAGATCAAAACAAGTACGTGTTGAAATTGTGCGAGCAGCTTGGTTTCTCACATATCTTGCCAGAATCAGGAGAAGAAGAAGAAGAAGAAGAAGAAACTTTTGATTTGGGGATCAAATTCAGATTGTAGTCCCAAAATAAATGAGAAAAAGTCTAGTTTTGTTTTGCTGAAAAAGCAACCAAAGTTTGTGAAATTGTTTTTTTCTACTTAACACTAAATATGTATTATTTACTTTTCTGCTTATGATTTGGTGAATAATTGGATTGGCCTTATTTCTTTATTTCTTTATAAGCGTAATATTTCAGCTGTATCAAACGCTACCTAACATTTTTGTTGTTATCTAGTGTTTAGCTATATTATGTGGTGTATATTTATTATGGCTATATATATTATAAAAATTTCCTAAAGTTTTTAAGTTGTATAAACAGTAACTTACTATTTACGATAAAAAGAGTGAAAATGTGACCCATAAAAAGAGTCCAACGATACATACATGTGCAAGTAATAAATGCAAGCGAAAAATAAAAATACTATCATCGACCAACCAAGAAAGCATTCATCCCATAGATTTGATGCTCATGCACCGCTTATAGTACATTACTAGTACATTTCATAACTATGTTATCTTTCCGAAGGTTACCATAAGTATAACCATGCTATTTTTACTGGAGTTTAAAATCAGTCAACCGTAACGAACTCCAAACAGGACCTTGAATCTTATAGCTTAGAGGCTCTCCTATATGTGAGCTATTAAAAATAAACTGCATCGCATTATAAGCTTTGACTAGTCTTCACCAAATTCCATCATAGCTTTTGCAACGCTCAGCTTTTTTTCCATTTCATTTGTTAATACGATTTTTATTTCTTTACAAAACTTGTGAATATAATATCCAAGACGTGTTTACACTAGGACCGCATGATATGGTGTGTAAAAGTTGTAGATATGGGATTTTAAATTTCCTTAAGAAGCATGATATAAATGATGCTGCTAAGATATGTTTTCTTATTATTAGCTCTAAATTTCCTTAGAATGTATTTAACACTTTTGTATAAATAGTAGAACGAAAGAAAAACTTTTTCCTAAGATATTCTGCTTCTATAATGGCTTCCTCTTACGCATCATTCTCTCTAGTCTTTAATGGTTTGGCTGCAACCCCACCTCCAAATTCGTTGGCTTTTCTCGTCCCTTCATTGAAACTCTCCACCGGAACATCAAATTCTCGGAATCTGACAAATGGGGTTTCCCTGAAATCTTCAAAAAACCATATTGGGTTTCAATTCAAATCCAGAAAGTTCAGCGTCTTTGCAAGTGCTGCTGCAGAGAAGACTGTTTACGACTTCACTGTAAAGGTACGGTTTTGTTTCTTCGTTAGCTTCTATTAACATATTTCACTGTAAAATATGTTTTTGCCATAACATTTATGAATTGTAAAGGTTGAAAAACATCATCCTTGGTAAAACCATAATTAAACTGGAGACTTAATTGTGTTTAAATTTATAACTGAGACGACAGGACATAGATGGCAAGGATGTTTCTCTGAACAAATTCAAAGGAAAACCTCTGTTGATCGTTAACGTCGCTTCAAGATGGTCATTCTTTCTCATTTATTTTCAAATTCTATTTGATAATTAGATTTTGCATCTGAAATTTAAAAAGATTGTTTTATATTTTACTACTTGACTGTCACAGTATTTTGACATCATTTTTTCTTTTGTACTATCATTATATCATAGTGGTTTGACATCATTATTCTTTTGTACTGTGATAGTGGTTTGACATCAAATTACTCAGAGCTCTCACATCTGTACGAGAAATACAAGGACCAAGGTGAGCTTTTTTATAATATAAGCTAAGTATATCACACTGTATAGGTAACAAGAACACATTGTGTGACCTGAATTCTTATTTCATTTTTAGGATTTGAGATTTTGGCTTTCCCTTGCAATCAATTTGGAGGTCAAGAACCTGGATCAAACCCTGAGATCAAGCAATTTGCTTCTACCCGTTTCAAAGCGGAGTTTCCTATATTCGATAAGGTATGCAAACAAACAAAAAAACACAATTCTTCTAATTGGGCTCTTAGTTAATGGATGTTGTTATATTTGGGGAGTTGAGAAAGGGGGGGGGGGGGCTTGAATTTGATAAGTTGTGTGTCTTCAGGTTGATGTCAATGGACCGAGCACAGCACCAATTTACAAGTTCTTGAAATCGAATGCTGGTGGATTCTTAGGTGATATCATCAAATGGAACTTTGAGAAATTCTTGGTCGATAAAATGGGCAAAGTCGTCGAGAGGTACCCTCCCACGACTTCACCTTTGCAAATCGAGGTACCAAATCAAACTCTGCTAAATCTTTCATCTTAGTACACTAGCTTTCCCATTTATGTCGTGAACTATACCAATACATAGATAATATATCAACTCGTAACATTCCTAAAAATACAATATATGATGGTAAATTAATAGTATTTATTTCTAACAATGTTTTTGTTTTGAAATAATGCAGAAGGACATCCAGAAGTTGCTTGCGGCTTAAATCCACTCTTCACATGTGATGTGTAGCTCACTAACCGGCAAGTGGTAGGCAAAATTTCCGGTTATTGTAGGTATACCAGAAATTCAGATAAACATATGTATCCGTTTCTCTTCTGTTATAGAAATGAAATTATACGATCGCGTAAATTAAAAAAAAGGTCAAACAGATATGGTCATTGGATATATATATTAAAACATCACACCTGCAGTGCCTTCAGGTCTCGGAGACATCTGATTATTATGATATATACACACACACACGTATAACGTATTCATACACATGACAAACATATTCCAAAGTGAGAGAGAGCTTTAACGTTGGCGTCGAGAAGAAGACTGTTTCCGTGACGGTGGGAGAAACCTATGGCGGAGATAAATTGGTGGAGAAACCTGTGAAGATCGACGAGGAGGAGGATCTCGTCTCCGTCGAGTCGTACGAGGAACTAGCTGTGGCCGTTGACTTGCTTCTTCTTCTTGTTGTACAAGGAGGTCCAAGAAATCTTGGTTTCTGAACGAAAGAAAGTGGGCGATGATCTCTGAATCGGCCGGGGCGAAGAAGCCAAAGGCGGGACGCTCGAGTCTCATCTGGCGCAACGGTTCATCCAGCTCCTCCAACAACATGTGTCGATATCTCGCCGCTGGGTCGTCTTGAGAGATTAATATGATTGCCACGTCGTCATCGACGGTGTCGGTCATAATCTCTCTGTTTCCTGACCGGACAAGCATCTCGCTCGATGTCTCCTCCATATTTTTCTGAATTTTCCGACTGAGAAATTTGTAAGATTTATTTTCTTTAAGCAGAATTTCTGGATTTACCTTGTATAAATGTATCCATACAAGATTCTTTTAAAAATTATGAAGACTCGTCAACAATACATAGTTTGAAAAAGTCGTATATAATATATTTATTTTATACAAGAAAAACACTAAACTTCTATATTTTGATTGAAATATATATATTTTTAAAGACTAAATAATATCCATCAGCAAGTGAATTATTCTACAAAATAACATGAGGGTTTATCCGATGACACATTGTTTTGTAGGACAACAAAATATTACGCACTTGCTTAATAATATTTGGATAATAATTTGAATGGTAAAGTACAACAACTTGTATTTCTGTTATACGTCTCAGCCCTAATCCGGCTCTTGTTTCTAGGATCCCCTTTTCGACGACAGCGACAGACCGGATAAAACGGTTAGTACGGCTAACCATTGGTTCATCCTAAACCTTTCTCTATTTCAGGTTAATTAAGTCGCTGGTTCAACCTTTTTGTTAATTACAGTTTTTCAATGTGTGCGTATTTCATTATTGTGACGAGATAAAAAAAAAAAAAACCAAACATTTAATAATCTCGAATACGTTTAAACTCTAGAATGACATCGTTGTTCTTGATTAAATATGAAAGACGTGCACATGAACTAATCAGTTAATTAAAGCCGCCCGGGGGGGGGGGGGGAATTAAAACAACACTGATTTTGGATTATTTACTAATAATATATTATATACGACTGACAAGGCAAAGTTAGACTTTTATACGACTAGCAGCGATAAGAAGAAATTTTCCTTGGTTAAGTTTTGAAGGAGCAATTAAATATGCAATTTACATGTTTTGACTTCTTTGTTTATTCATCATCCCATTGGCTGAAAACAAAACTTTCGATGACTTTGTATTGTTTCAAAAACATTTTGAAATGTTCGGGTAAATCACCTGCTTTTCTCACAAGTTGGATAATTCTATTTCTACGTGCTTCATTCAAAGTAATTCTCATATATAATTATATTTTTTTGTTATACAAGTGTATATACTCTTTAGGATCTGCAATATGCAAATTTGCATATAATAAATAAACTACAAGTTTTCCCACGGAAGTATTCAAAAAAAAATCCAAAGGAAAAAGAGAAAACTCTTTCTTAGAAAAAGAGCCAATTGCTAATAGTAAAGATCTGTTTCCTTTCAAAAAAACGTTTACCGTAACGCAATACTTCTTTAGTCCCTTGAGATGACTAATACCATAAACTGGGGTTAATTCTGAGTTCAACTTTTAAATCAAGTTACAGTAACCATAATTTTTTTTGTTAGTAGTAAGGAACTTTTAGAACCATATAATTAAACTCAGCTCCTACTGATGACATTTCTATCAGTCAAACAATGTTTGTTTTCCAAAACTAAACTAGAACAATCACATTATGTGAAACTAGCAGGCAATCAGCCGATACAACAAAGCACGAAAAATCTTAATCAGCATCTCAAAAGATTACAAATAGGTTGCTGCAAGCACTACATTGATCTCTTTTCGGGCAGCGACTGCAATTTTGACATAGCTACATAATCCAAACCTGAAAGAGAATGAACAAATCACTCAGTAACATACAAACTATGTAAATAGTGGCAAATCTAGCTAGTACCTTTGACAAACTATGGATCTTACTTGTTCACACAAAGAGCCACTGATTTCACCTCACAAATGTTATGTTAGAGCCTCTTTGATTTTGTCTTCGTAGCTCACCCAACACCGCACCATGTGATTCTAATTAACTTTCCATATGAATGCAAACACAGTCTCGGTGACATCTTATAACATCAATGACTCTGCAACCAATATTCCATTTCAATTGATTTCTTTAACATCATCAGACATTCTCCATCGCACCCCATTTTAAAATAGTTTGAGAAGCTCAATCTTATAGACGTATCAATGAACGGTCAATGGTTACAATTAGAACAGGCGTCAAGAAAGTACTAGTTATCTTTCTCTTGCACAAATTTAAAACTAATTGTTGCCAATTAACGCAAGAACATATATACCTAACTAAGTTTGTGGTGCCATACGGCTTATTTGGTCTGAAAACATGGGAACAAAAGACATCTAGCAATACAAGACACACAATGAACGTTAGAGGTTTAATATGATCTGTAGAATATTTATTACCTCATCGCTCAGAAGAAATCCCAAGCTAATTTTTTGTTCCCTGCCATAAATGTATATAAATATTATAACTGTTTTGACATAAAGAAAAAAAAGAATGAGAACAAGGCAGACGCAAGAACATGAGAAATAAAATCACATTTTAATCTTCAAATCCAGTCATGAAACATACACAAAGCACTTCAAGTACTGCAAATTCCTAAATTACGATATTGGATTGATCCTCATTCGCAAAAACATCTACAAATTGTTTCCTGAATACTAAATTACTTATCACTTAAATTTTTTTTGGAAAACACACACACTCGAATTAATTTAAAAGAACGTATCTATATAGTGTTTTGAGGATTCGATGTAAAGAACATGTTGTAAAATCAAGAAATAAACCCAAAGAACGTGTTCTTAAATCAAGAAACAAAACCACATGAATATTCTGGCAAATTCACAACGTGATCACATGGAAGAATCAATGATATATAAATTAGATACCAATACCATAAACAATACATATTAAGCTGTATAAAATAGACTATTAGATACATAAATATATACCTCATGGAATCAAAATGTACGAGCATACAATACAATATAAACGACCAGTGAATAGCAGCAATTCAAAGATCATGAACAGTACATTTGCAAGATCCATGACTCTACACATAAATATGATCATATGAAGCAAAGGAAATATCTACACATGTTTATGAAGTAAGCGACGAAAACAAGGATTAAAAGGGCTAATGAAAAACGAAAAAAAAAAAGAAAAAAGATAACCATATAGTATTAACTTTGATCGAGGAAATTACGGATTCAAAAGAGCAAGGACCAGCCTAAGGAAAAACTAGGTTAACGTTAATGGTCCCATGTTAATCTCACTTAAGCACGCCTTAAACTCATAGATTAAGCTTTCTCGATAATAATGATCTCATAAAATATAAAGTTCAAAGTAGGAAAAAAAAAAGAAAAAAGAAAAAAAAAAAAAGACAAACTGGCATGCGATTGAAAACGAAATCAATGGCAGAATAATAACAAGTAAATATAAATATAAGATCGTATCTAATTACCTTTGGAGAGAAGAAGAACACATGAGAGAGAGAGAGAGAGAGAGATGGGAACAAACTTGAAGAAGAAAACGTGAACAGACAGAAATGAATCGGCGCCGGAATCTGACAGATAGAGCAGTGAGCACGCAAGAAAAGCAAATGCATCGAACATGCAAAGTGCCTTTGTGTGCTCACTCTCTTCTGTCAGTTTCTATGCGTTTCTCTTTTAATTTGTCCCAAAGCTCTCTCAATAACCATACCGACACAAAGATTAGAGATCGAACATATATGAATTATAGGCTGAGACTTTGAAAGCTGTTGAGTTAGATCTGAGGCTTAGGGTATGCAAAACCAGATCAGAGAATATTTATAATCCAAGGAAAAGAGGAAAGTTATTCATTTTTAGATACGCTTTTGGAAAACAAATCTAGGGTTTTGACCAAATCGTAAGGAAGAAAATAAATTTCCAAAAAAGAAAGAACAAAAGGCTGAGAGATATTCGGCGAGAAGGAATAGATTAGATTAGATTAGATTAGATTAGATTAGATTAGTTTTAGAGATTAGAGGAGAAGAGAGAAAGAATATTTCTGTTAAAGAAGGAAACAAAAAACCTTATCTCTCTCTGTCTCTCACTCTCTTCAAGGAGAGTCTTATCTCTGTTTTTTTTTTTTTTTTTTTTTGTGTGTGTGTGTGTGGCTTTTGTCTGTTTCTTCTCTCTCCCTCTTACATGCAATGGGACAGATGTCTGTAGAGAGAGACATTTGAATGGAACGGATTGGATTGAACAGTTCCATAATGCAGTTTATAGTGGTCAATATCATATAACCTATAAACGGCAACGACAAACCTAAAAAAAAAAAGATCTTGATTTTTGAGAATGAATTTTGGTCTTTCACGATGGCAAATAACTTATAGTAGTATAAGATTATTTTTTGGGAATCAGCTCTTTTTATAGTAATATTATACCATTTTTTTACGGGAGAGAAACAAAATAACAAATCGTATTAATCAAAGACTTCTACTTGTAAATGAAAAAAAAAACAGTTGCTTTGATTTAATTTGCTTACACTAAATTGATTTAGATTTATTTAGCGATGCAAATGCAACTAATATTTTATTGATAAAATAAAATGTCAACTGTAGCTTGTTTCGAAAGTATTTTAAGAATTTATTCCACTGGACATGTGTTAGTGAAATAAGGAGTCAAGTAAATATCCAATTATTTCTCCCGTTTAATTCTCTTCTGAGATACCGAATAGTTTTCCATTGGTGCTAAATGCTGAGAACTGAGAATATTTGTAGAATATATCAATAAATTATTAGTAGTAAAATCATTTATCAGCCACCCCATAAAGCAAATATTTAGAAAAATGAACCATAAAGCAGAGATAGAGGCCCCAAGAAATAATATACTCATCACAACAAGATTTTGTTCTAAGAAAATGGTTTAGAGAATCCATATATATATGCTGTGCCGATCTCTTGTGATACCACGAATGTGGACTGTCCTTCGGTGTACTCCATCCAGGTCATGCTTTTATTTTTGTAATATTGTAATATTCGTGTGTTACATAGGTACCATAAAACAAACTCTAAAGTAAAAACATATAACGCATTTATTTAGCAAACACGTTTATTATACTATAATAAGAAAATTATATTTTTATTTGCGAAATTGGATAGTTATATAAAAAGAACATATTATTGGATCAATTATATGCAAAGTCTATCCAGGGATTTTGGAACTCTTAAATCTAAAAAAATTATGGCTCTTTAATTCGAAATTTTTGTAAAACTAACAAAAAGTTGAGTTGAAAAGTTTCAACTCAAATTATGTTTGATCAAAATTTGAGATACTTAACAATTTGAACTTCACATACATACAAAATATTTCGTTCTTTTTAAGTTTTTAAATAATTTAGGTCTCTAAGAAACAAGAATAGATCTTATTCATATATGGTTTAGAAATATGTTCAAAACCAGATTTGATTGCCATATATAGTCAAATGAAGAAGAAGAAAAAAAACTCATTTAAATGACTAAAAAATCAATTTTGATTGTGTCAGAAACCTCTTGCTTTTTTTTTTGGCACCAACTGAAAAACAGAAACCCTCTTGCTATTTTTCTTAAATAGCATTTTATTTTTGCTATATAGTGTAAATATTATGTTCTTATGAGTTTGTTTGTATATGCCCTTTGTGTGATGTTAAAGAATTGAGAAAAAGAAATTCTGTAAGGAAAAACATATTTTAGGCGACAAAAAAAAAAAAAAAACATATTTTAAAAATCCGCGTGAAGGCTGAAAAGGGTGAGAACTTTGTGTTTGACCTAAGACTGTCCAGATTCATTACTTCCCGATGACAGAGAAGAAGATAACTCCGACTATTACCATAGTAATAAATCCTATATGATACAATATCTTGTCTGAGTAACCCTGACCTTCTCTCCACCCATATAAAAAACGATGCTAAGACATGTCACATGTATATATATATATTGTTATGAAAAAAGATGTTTCCTTTCGGATTTTTAATAGAACCTGCATTGCATACACAATTTCATTTGTATTTTTGTTGGAATTAGCCAGATTTTTTTCTTTCTTGAATGTTAATTATAATTATTATATTTGATGAATATATTGGTGTTTGAATAAAAATAAAAAGTTAAAGACTTATTGGTAAGTATGGGCATAACTGATATCCGAAATTAGTTAAGTAGTAGAAAATTGTCACATTTATATACTATTCCACAAATATGACTAAATCTTATTGTGGAACAAATAATTCTATTGACAACTACACTAAAATCTCTATAAATTAATAAAACTGGAACTACAGTATGATATTTTATTAAATCCCATTATTAATTTATAAAAGTGATAGTTGGGTTAAATTATTAATTTATAGAATTTATAGAGGTTTAACTGTAATTTAGGTGTTTTCTATGGATATAACCAGTTCAAAGAGTTATATTTATTTCCAACAAAATACTGTATTTTTTTTATAAGAGCACTTTAATTGGGAGTATTTTAATGAGATATCCTCCACTAAAATAATGAAGAATATTAAAAAGTATGAGAGATGATAGATACTTATTTTACACTTATTAATTTCTAATTAGTTTATTCTTTTATTTTAAATTAAAAATTAAATATATAATTAAATTATATGTAAAATATTAATATAGTATTATTGAAATATTCATTGGATATCTTAACGAATGGAAATGCTCTAACAAATAGGTGTTTTGCATTTACCCATATTTCCCCTCGGCCTATGAAAATGCGGAATGAGAAATGGGATCATGGACCACATGTATCCCATCCACCAATGTTTCTTTTCTTTGTCGTTTTCTATTGTCTACCTCTCGTTCTAATTAATACTCTGTAGTTTGTCTTTTTTTTCTTATCTTTTTTTTATTACTGATACATTAATACTGTAGTTTGTCTGTTTTTTTCTTATCTTTTTATTTCAAAAATACCAATACTGTAGTTTGTTACTTTTCCTTTTCCTGAACAAATGAAAGAATATGTATAACTTATCAATTTTTATTTTTATTTTTATTTTTCTACACAAAACAATAATAAAACCTCATCGAAGACCTCTGATCTAGTGGCCTAAGATCCTTATTGCAAGGCTGTTGATAGATTTAAAGTTTTTAAAAACCCTTGATCGCGATGTGCAACTATATTATTTTATAAAAATGCAAATGGAATATTCCTTAAATATGGGAAGCAAATATTGGGTATAAACTTTATCAAAAATAAATAAATGTTGGGTATAAAAAACAAACTAAATTAAAAATATTGGGTATCTTTTAGGAATCTCCGAGCATCTCGTAAACCATCTATAAGCGTGATATAATTTTCCCAAACAAATCCTTTTAATTTTAAGTTAGAAACAAAAAAAAAAATCTGAAAGTTAGTCCTCTACAAGAGACAGTTTGCCCCAATTATTTCTGACACATCAGAGATCGTTCAAACTTCAAACCATCTGCTTGACTAATATATCAAATCCTAAACCATGATTATGAATAGCATAAATAAATAACTCAACATGAAAAAAAAAAACGACATAACTCAACAAAAATAAAGCCAAATACGAATGAGGATAAATAAAGCTGGCTAATAGTCATGAGAATGTGCATAATTTTATCTACCCAAATATTCCCTGCAAAACTCCATGGGAGAGAGATAGATAAGAGAAAAAGGGGATAAAATAAAACAAAAATAAGCAAAGACAACTTATGTATCCAAACTTAAGACTACATAATGCTGAAATCAAACCTAAGAAAAAGAACCAACCACTACTAAAGGCTTCTTTCTTGTCTTTAAAACAATTCTACACTTCTACTTGCCACAGACGACGTCAAGTCCCCACCATTACCACCACCATCACGCTTAGCTTTCCAACTTAAATTACATAAAAACCATAATTCAAACGAGAAAAGCCTCATCGCTTCCTCTTCTTACCACCCGACTTTGTCTGACTTCCCTGTGACTTGCCTGATTTCCCCTTTGTTGCTGTTTCTGGTGCCTTGGGTGTCTCTTCAGATTCTGACTCTGCATCGCTCTCCTTGGCCTTGGAGGAAGAAGGTGTAGACGCAGACCCAGCTTTTGCTTTGCCCTTCCCTGCTTTACCCTTGGCCACTGAAGATTTTGCAGGTGCTGCTGCTGACTTGGATTTTGTACTCTTGGACGGCTCTTCCTTTTTCTTGGTTGAAGCTTTCGAGTCTCCTTGGTCCTTTGATTTTCCAGATTTCGGTGTGTTGCTTATTTCTTTCTTCGACTTGCTGCTTCCTGATTTTGCACCGGCTGATTTGCCACTGGGTTTGGGGGTTTCCTCTTCCTCGCTCAACTCTTCAGAGCTACCCTCTTCTTCTCTGTTAGCTTCCTTTGCTTTGCTCTCTGTTTTGTCATCCTGGGACTTCTTGCTGGACTTGGAAGCAGCGGCAGCTTTAGACTTGCTTGATCCAGCTCCACCACTCCTGAATACATTAGAAGTAATATTGCTTATTAGTAGCGAGTTTTTTTAGAGACTTCCAACACTTTTTCAGTAATTGCTTTCAGTTTCATTTACTTTTTCTCTGATGTGTCCATCTTTGATTGCTTGCCTCCTGTCTTAGCTTTCTTCCTCTGGGGTCTGCATGAAGAATAACTATGCTTAGTTAGTCATCACAAGAACGGCATGTTCATCTCATAACAACAGATCATCACATCTACAGACTAATAGCTATCCTTTATAGTGTCACATATACACCAGAAACTAGAGAAGTAACACATACGCGGTAGAGGCTTCTTCATCATGGCCCGTCTGATCAGCAGCTTCATCCTGCTGACAGAAAATGTAAGTTACAGCAATGCGAAGAGTAAAAAGATTTAGAGATGAATGAAAAATAATGCACCTCTGACGATTCTGATTCATGCATAAAATACCACTTCTGTTTCTTAAGAAGCAAGATTTCTTGATCTCCGTCATCATAGCAAACCTGAAAACGAACATAGCAACAGCATACAACAATTAAAAGATAATATAAATTGACATGAATCAAATGAAACAGATCAACATTCAATAGCCTAACGGTTCACCACATACAAATGACGCAAACCAAAATACTACATATTTGAGGAGACTGATAAAAGTGGGCTTACCAGATGTCTCTTCTTAGCAGAATCATATGAATTAACCACACCTTTATAATACCTGCAGTAAAAATTCAGTACTCATTTACAAGCGTGGACAAAAAAAAAAAGCAACTATCCAAGGTGTAATTCAGATTCAGCTATCTAAAGGGAAATACATAGAACAGAGGAAAAGGATATTGCCTTTGTGTAAATCAAATATATTTCCTAAGAAGAAAATACAAAATGCTTACTTTCGATCCATAGGCCACCAAACTTTGATCCTCACCCCAACTATATTCTCATCAAGGTTTTGAAGATCAGACGCCTGCCAAGAAATTGAGTCAGTAACACATCAAACCAGTACAGAAAAATATATTCAGCGTAAAGTAAATAACAAGCTGCTGCCATGCACAGTTACTACTGCAAATGGCAATTGGTAAAACATGATTTTTTTTACCACATTCCCTTGTATGATCAACAACTATAGTAATTTGAGTTACGAGACATACCTTCTCTTTGCCTAGACTTCGTTTACGCTTTGTGTTTGCATTAGGAGTTTCTTCTACTGGTTGCTTCACTTCTTTCTTTGACTTTGAGGCTGACTTTCCAGAGGAAACAGCTGGCTGAAATACAATTAATGGATATCGGTAACAGTGCAAGGGCAGGGCAATCAGATGTGTATCGAATCAATCCAGGTCAGGGAACAACTTACTTTTTCATTATCACCAGAAGAAGTTTGTAATGGCTCCTCATCAATGGCTTTCCCACGTCCTGGCTTTTTCTTTTCCTCTTTTGCCTTTGTGGATTCTTGTACATTGTCACTCTCAATTGCCTTTTTCTCTGACTGCTTTGCTGCTTTTGTCTCGGAGCTGCTTTTCTTTGAAGAAGGGACAGTAGGCTTTGCTTTACTTGAAGAAGCAACCTTCTTTCCAGACTTTTTTGTCACTTTATCAGAACTGTTTGGTTCTTCAGAAGCTTCTTCGGTAGCACTAGCAGCAGATGATTTGACCTCCTTCGTCATGCGCTCCTTTGTCTTCTGGTTTGCAGTCCTCGTAGGACGGCTTTCCTCAAGAAGATCCTCAGCCCTTGTTGGAGAACTGACATTGGCAGTTTCATCTGATGTCTTAGATGGCAAAGCCTGCACACTTGTTTCCTTCTCATTTTCAGAAGGAATAGCTGCATTAACAGTTGAATCATCAGGAGGCAAACTTAACACATCCTTGCTATCCAGGAGTGCTACAGGTTCAGTTTCCTCTTTGATATCTGAAGTTTTTGATGAATCTGCCTGTTTAACAGAACTAGCTTGTTCTTCTTTTTCCTTAATTTGATGTTCAACATCAGGCTTCTCTTCAGAAGTATTATCCAAGTCAGTGCTGCTAGGATTATCAAGTTGTTGCGGCTCATTGTTGGCATTTGTATCGTCTTCCTTCTTTGTGGAATCAGTATCAACTGGAGAATCATCCTGTTGTGCAACACCATTGCTGATTCCTGACTTGCCAGATTCATCCTTAGGTGCATCAGTTCGTTCAGGGGTAGAAATTTCTGCTGTCTTCTGTTCATCCTGTTTGATTGGAAATTAAAAGTCAATTAACAATCTACTCCTGCAAAGATAAGGAAGACTTCTATCCTTATTCTACAAATCAACAGATTTCAGGGGTTCAATGTTGATTTAAGGGAGAAAGAAACATGCCTCTACGTCCACTTCCTTTGTTAAATGACCTTGACTACCCTGCAGGGGGAAAAAATTGGAAGAACGGTATAAGAGCAGCAAATGTCACCGGGGGACCCACATAATCACCAAAATTGAGGCAGTGCGACAGAAAAAAGGTGATAAATAAAGGCTTACTTCTTGTTCATTCGCGACACCTAGGTCTTCCTGCAGAGCACTGAATGTCCCTTCACATATTGAAGCCACTATGTTACTATACTTTTCTATAGGGACACCCGACGATTTCACTGCTTCACTCAGATACGTTTTGAGCTTGCTAGCACAGTTACTAAGAACCTTTTCAGCTAACCTCCGTGATACTTGGGAAACCTGATGGCAAGTTAAGAGTTAACAAAAGAGCATTGGTTGATATAAAATTAGTAAGATCATCCATGTATTACCTCATCATCCTTTTTAACATAACATAGAATTGGTGAAAGCATCTCTGGAGTTATATCCTCGCTTTCTTCTAAAACAAGGGTCATAATGTTCTCCATAGATGAAAATACATTCCCTGAATGATGGTCCCTGAAAAGGAAAACAAATTCAACATCAGACAAATATTATAGTTGGATGTTGTACAAGCAAACATAAGTGACACCCAGTAGACTAGTTATGAAACTTTTTACGAGTACATAAAGTTGAGTAGCACGTCATAAAGTCCAAGGAGAAAAAGAACAACATGTGGGAATACGATATCGAATGAGATGCTTGCAGACAAACGGAGGAAAGTAAAACCATATTTCAGACAATGAAAAAAAGGAAGAAGTAATCACACTAAAATGACTACTTCTGACATCAATACACCAACTAGTTTATCTGAGGTGCTGAGTGGTAACAACAGCATCCATGCATCAAATGTGGCATAAGGAATTTAAAGGAACAACAATTCGGAAAATAAGCAAGTGGACAATTCTGTGTATTTTCTGGACATTAAATTAGAAGTTAAAAAAAAAACTTGCATCAATCATAAAAACCCATTTCTGAATTAATTCAGGCATAATGGATATATTAGCTTGTACCTTATAGCCTTCAGGAAATGCTGGAACATCTCAACAAGAAGTGCATCACACTCAAGATCCAACATCACAACGCATGATCTGACCTTAGCCACAGTTTCAAGGATGGAGATCCTTTTGGGATAAGAACGACTAGATTTGTCAACTAGAAGTTCAAATGTTGACACAATTAACTTGAACACTTCCTGCGCAAGAATATAAGAAAAGAGTCAGTGACTAACGGGCATAATGCTCATTTTCTCCAGACAAACTACCAAACAATTACATACCTTCATCTGCTCATCATCATATGGAGCATCCGGAGCAGTTATTCTTGTAATCTCACTGATGCAGGCAGTGACTGCAACTTTCACATCAACGTCCGAATGCTTGAAGAGTTTTCCACCAACTAATGCATTCATCAATGGTCTGAGTGCATTCTGCATTGATTCAGGGGGTGACTGTTCGACCTCCAACAGGTAGAGGAAAAGTTTCTGCAGCAAAATGCATAAGGATCATCAAACTCAATAACTCCAAAATCACAGCATCCCCACCATACAGTTGAAGCTTAGTTAACAAAAATGCATCACCATTCAAGAAAACCAGCTCAATAACACTTGAAAAATATCAAAAAAAAACTTTGGTAGTGAATATAAACTATGGAGAAACTTCCTTCATCATACTTATAGTACAGATTGATTGATTCACACAAAATCAAGTAGTAAAATGATGGGATTAACATAATTCTTAGACGCTGTTGAACAGATTAGAAAGTTGTTTCTCTTGACAACAGATATCACGCTAAAAAAAACAACACCAGACAAACAGATCCCCCCTCAAATCATTCAATTGCTATATGAAACCAACTTAGTAACAAAATTACATTCGCAAGAGCAGACTTGTCCTGGCAGTCTCTGTAAACCAGAATTTAATAACGATTTCATCTTCAATAGATGCATGCTCAATCAACGCAGATTCAAAACTAAGATCTCAAATGCAGGAAAATAAACCATTGCTGTAGATTCACAGAGCCAGAATGAAGTAAACAGCAAAAGAGAACAGATGCAGAGTCTATAGCTAAATCCAAATCTAAAAATTCACACTAAACGCATGCACACACTTGCGCATTGCACGAAGCTGAAGACGAGCACCGAGAGAAAAAAAAACAAAAATAGATAAAAAGGGAATGGTGAAGGAGCTCACGTCAAGGAGAGAAAGAAGCTCATCGACTGAAGAAGGCGGGTCAACAAGATTTTCCCCAGCTTCCTTAATCTGATTCTCAAGCTCTTTATCAGAATCCGACATGACTCTCCTCTCTCGTTCTCTCCGCTTGCGTATCTACGATTAGATCTCTTCCAAACCCTAGATTCGGATACACAAACTTCTCGCCGTGAAAAAACAAACTAAAGCCACCACCGATTCCACTAATGGAAAGAGATGAGAAACCCGATTTGGCCAAGAAACAATGACAAATTTCCCCCCCAAAACTCACTCAAGAACACGCTAGGGTTTTCTCCTTTTTCTTTTTTTTCTTTTTATTATTCTCTCAATCTCACAGTTTCCAGAAAACTTCGGGAAAAAAAATTAAAAAAAAAGTAAAGAAATTTTCTTAGACTCGAGAACCCTCAAGCGCCGTTAAAAAGATAATATATAACCTTTAAAAAAATTCAAGTATTTAATTTTCGTGTACGGCGAATTTATAGTTTGGTCATCATCTTTTTTTTTGACGATGTGTTTCTTCATTTATTTGTTTTTCTTTCTCTTTTTGGGCTTTTTTAAAAAATGGAATCCAAAAATCAAGGGAATCCAGTATTGCGATTTTTTTTTCCTTTTGTTCGGACTTCACCAGATTATAAACTCAGATTAGCTTTCGAATCCGCTTTTGAAATATTTTCGGAGTATTTTTGGAGATAATTGTTGCGTTTTTCTTTATAAACCAAAATATATAATAAACTCACATGAAAATTCACCACAATATGGATAAATCCTAAATTAGAAATATCGATCTCTAAATTCATTGTTAACAATATAGAGATATATGTATGTTGTTTCAATTCGATCCAACATTGAACTATAGAAAGAATTCTTAAAGAAAACATCGATTGTAAAATTTATTGTTAACATAGATGATAAACTATGATGATTTATATTGTTTAAGCATGGAATACGAGTCAACGACTTCAAATTAGAATAAGGGGAAAAAGTCGTTAAGGATTAAAAAGAAATAATACTTCCAATTACTTTTGAATTTTGTAGGAATAAAACTATAAAATATTCACTGTTATAATACAGACTGGCTCCAGAGTTCAGATTGGCTCCATTTGATTTCTATTAACAACATAAGAAACACCTGGTTCGTAGAGAGATCTCAAGCATGATAGCCCAATAATGTCTCTCGGGCTATGGCTCAAATACCCCAATAATTTTAAGGGCTGAGTCGAGTCGGACCCTAAAACTCAGAAACCATATGAAACGCTAAATGGGCCAATCCTAAGGTCGGCTCAAATCTGAATTACTCATATCGTGGGAAGCCCAAATCTGAATCACTCATTATATCACTCAGATCCTTTCACGCGTGAGAGTTACATCATCATTCACGCACGGTATACTTGTGTCTCGAGACATAAGTCTCCTGTCTCCGTGTCAAATGTACGCTTGGAAGTTTAGATGAACTAGTACCAAAAGGTCCACCACACAATACTAACCCATCTTCTAATTAAATGACATGTATTGTCAATATTTACGATATTGGTACGAATTTCGGATGTTATGATTTAGATTTTATGATGTGGGGGCTATATATGAAAAATTAACCATTCAATTTTAAAAAATAAACTATGTTTATAATATTATAAGTAATCTTTTAAAACGAAAATGGGTTTTGGAAGGTTTACTTCTTATAGTTAAGCATTGGTGGTAGGTGTATGTGTAAGTGAAGGTCGATGTTCTTCTTGGGGATCAATTGCTTGCGTTCGCATTCCCACGGAAGAAGACAGCGACAATTGTTTAAGCGGTTAGAGAGACTTTTATGCCCGTTTCATTCCGAACCACACTCTCTATCTGCAGTGTGAATGCATGAGAGGATAATTTGATGTGTCGCGACCGCACTTAACGCATCTCTTTTAGAAATAGTCTAGTTGTCAGGGATTGTAAAATGTTTTAAGTAATAGAGGATAAATCTTATTTTATTTTAATAAATATCGAACGAGAAGTATCATTAGTGCACTCAAAAAGTTCACATGTCTAAAAATCAAAGGAAAATTTAATAGAGAGAGACCGCATTTCTTTGAGTCAAGTTAATCTGTATTTTTGTTTTTAGTCATATATTGGATGTTGAAGGTGATTAACTTGATTACCGGATGAAGTTAATATTGAAAGAATCGAGTATGAAGATCTCTCCTTTAACGATCTATATGTCTGAAATGTATATAAGTTAGAGTGATCGAGTTGGAAAAATTACCCTAATCATATGAATAAAATACCTATTAGGCTATTATAATATAGTTATCGGGAAATGAGTGGTACAAGACAGCTAGTGCAGCTTTAGTTGCCGAAGAAGAGTGTTTTCCATAGCATTAAACCATATGAAACTAAATAAAATAGACAGCCTTTATTGAAAGCAGTCACACTTCCACGTGCCTCTCCCACCTTTCATTTATGTTGTTAATTATTTAGATGTGTACTTTTTTCAAATTTAGGACCATCCTTAGAAACTTTTAGGGTTTTTACATTGACGGTACCTAGTTATCTAAGCACAATATTTAATCAAAAGAGAAAAATATTTAAACATATTAAATTATTTATACTCATAAGCCAAAAGAAAAATATACTTACACCATATAATGAGTAAAAAAAAACTGATAAAATTGGTCGAAGCAAAAGCTAACAAAGTCCATACTTTTTTTTTTTTTGTTTGGTTTAACCACAAAGTCCATACTTTATAACACACCTTTCACACTAAGCCTAGTAGACCAAGTGGGTTATTTATTTTATTTTACTTTAAACAAAACCACTAACCAAACAAAAAAAGGTAACTCCACATGAACAATACAACGACACATCGTACCTTGCGTACTATGCATTATATTAGATTCGTGTCTGTGCACATTTGTCGCATACCTCAGAAGCTGATGAAAACTATAGAAGCAACAACACTCTTCTTTGTTTTTCTTATTTCCTCTTGTTAAATCAGCTCATAGATGTCTCTCTCTATTTGTTTTCCTTCAGTATTTGTAGAAATTGCTTCATGGTGACAATTGACACCTACAAGACGTGATGCTTGATTATTCTATATTTGTTAAAAAAAAATTTGAGTAAAACTTTCGATACAAACAAAACAAATGTAGTTAGATCCAAAGATGACAGATCCAATTTTCTCCACGCCGCCACATTGTTTATTCAGGTAAACTCTATTTTTATATTCGAAGACATCAGCAAAACCATAAAATAGTGTCTCAAAAAGATTCCAAAACTCTCTATTTGAAAAGGAAAAAAAAAACGAAAGATATTTATTTTACAGCGACAAAGAAAAAAAATGAAATTAAATACAAACAATAAAGGCAAAGGCAAGAGTGGACCAAGCCATACTTCAAAGGAAGAAAATGACCGACACGTACGTTAAGAAAGATGGGTAATTTTGTAATTAAAGATTCGGGATATGAGGGTGGGGTTTCGAGGAGGTCTAAAGAAACAGGTGAAGTGCATGTGAGACACTAAGTCAATGCCCCCTAATCTTACCCAAATTTACATTTGATGCCACTGTCAGTCAGTGAGAGACAGATCATCAAATCAAAAACCTTGGGAAGAAAGTTAACAAACTTGACAATCTACTTAATTTAATTTAATTAGATAGTATACGACTAATGATGAAGACTTACATTTTCAAAAGGGGAGGCTCTTTGAAGTGGAGCTCACACTAAGTGACTTGAAATGCTCTGAAGGAACAAAGTCTTGTGGCAAATTAGCTCTCTTCACGATTCTCTTCATATTGCTCTGTAAACTCTGTTGCACTAACTGCTTCACAGCTTTCCTCTCTTCGCTCATCATCAAATCGCTTTCCTCGTGCTCCAAACCGTTGCCTCTGGTCCCGTAGATCGGTGCCGATAAGGCTCCACATGATCCGGTGCTATCCAAGACTTGCTTCCCTTTGTCTACTCTAAGACACTCTAATATCCTCGAGGCCCTCTTTTGTGCCAATGCACTTCCTAAAAGGGTTAGTTCGAGCAAAGCTGATTCGATCCCCGCCTCAATCATCGCTTGTCTATCTCCATATCCCTTGTGAGCCATTAACATTAGAATGTAAGTAGCCTTTTCTTGGCATCCAGGTGAGTCGGTCCAGTTCAGTACATCTACTAAAACCGGGAATGCGTCACACACTGAACTGATTGCTTTTCTTCCTTCTGGAACTGCCACTAGATTGCTCAAGATAGCAAGAATCCTCTCGCTCACTTCCATATCTCCCAATGTGTTCAATAGATAGGCGATCAAATCGGTTTCGAGGATGAATGAAACGTTTGGTTGATAGATTGAGAGGTTGTAAAGAGCTCTCAGGGCGTCTTCTCTCGCTTGTGAGCTGCTTGTTTCGTCCAAGTTCTGGAGAGTTTTCACCAGGAAGATGATCGCTCCCGAAGAACCGATGATCGGTTTGTTCGAGTCTAAAGCGCTTAATCCTAGGAAATTGGCGACCACAGCTTCTGCAATTGCTTGATCAGGTGTGTTTGGAGACTCAATTAGCTTCAGCATCTTGTGAACAGCGCCTGCTTTAACAATGGCTGCTTTGTTCCTGCATAATTGGAGCAAGGTCTTAACTAAACTTGGCAAAAGATTTATATAAATGCTTCAAATTGTGCACATTGTTATGGAAAAATAAAAGAGAGCATGGAAAATGACTTAACGAATGAATCCAATTCAATTTTTTTGCCGACAAAAACATATATTAAATTATTTCGCCTGAACAAACAAACAAAGACAGAAACATTCAACATAGAACAAACAAACAAAAAACAACAACAATCGTTTCATGGAAAAATATGATCAAGTTTTTTTTCTTTTTTTCTTTCTTTTTCAAGAAATTCGAACTTGCAGTGAAAATGAAGACAAAGAGATATAATCAATAAAAATAAGGTAAAGGAGAAAGAGACTGACGCATCGTTTCCAATCCCAAGATTGAGCAGAGCGTAAAGAGAAGCGATCTGAGCGTCTACGATTCTCGAGTCGTCGATCATACTAACTAGCGGCGGAATAGCGCCGAGCATAGCCAGCGTCACTCTCGCCTCTTGGTCTTCCTTAGCCAGCAACCGCACCTCACTCGCAGACGCTAACTTCTTCTGACAGTCTTCCTCATCTACACGCGCCGCCATCGCCGATTGTAACTCTCTGACCACGCGCTTCAGCACTTCAAGCGCTTCTTCTTTCTTCTTCGTCTCCACATCAGCTTCCACCTCCGCTAGATTCAACAGATCACAAAGCTTCTTTGATTTCTCCTCGAACACTACGCCATTCAACGCCGCACCGATCGTATTGGCTTTCGCATCCTTCGATGCAACAGCTGATTTCTCCGTCACCGTCACGTAACTGCCCTCATCGTCCTCTTCTTTGAGCTCGTTCCGGTGACGTGAGCTACCTCCGCAGCTAACGGCGTTAACGATCTTCTTACGGAATGCGGATCCAGAGAAGTTGCTCCAGAGTCGGAAATGGTAGCCGGAAGTAGAGGAAGAAGTGGAAGGAGCACGGTCGAGGATGAGAGATCCGATATTGTTCCGGTGACATTTGGCCATTGTTGTTTTAAGCTAAAGCTACATTTGCACAGCAGCCAACAAAGAGAGATAATTTAGTTTTTAAGAGAAAGAGAATGAATGATTTGTTTATTTTGGAAGCGAAAACAGAGGAAACTAAAAATGAACTTTGAGATCAGAGCGAATGTTGACTGTTGATTTCTTCTTTTTCTAATCTTTTATTTTTATTTTGTTTCTTTGCTTCTTTAACTTACCTAAGAATCTTATAGTGTTTGGTTGCAGTCTTATAATAGATCGCGGATCGGCTTTTCTATCAATTATTTTTAGTCTATTCTATATAGACGATTATAAAATTGATATATGTTTTATGAAATTTATGTGTTAATTTAAAATTATATTTTATAGTTTCAAAAGTTTTAGCTGTATTTCTTTGTAATTGACTCACGAATAGTCACTTAATGCATCTAAAAGTTTCAGTTTACAAAACTGTAAACATATAATTTTCAAAAACACTAGGTTATAGTATGATATTGCAATTTTAGTTGAACAACATTAAACCTTGCAAAATGTTGAATTAAACGGTGGTGCGTGTTATGGGTTTGTTCACCATTCTATTCAGAGTCATGTGACGGTTTATTATTTATATAAGTATCTATTAGATCTTTACTTAGCAAAGAAAAAAAAAATCGGAAGAGAAAACTTAATAAGAAAAAAGAAAAGAAAATCGAAAGAGATGAGATTACAAGACAGCGGTGAGGCCATCACTGATGTCAACAGTGGCGGACCTAGGATTATATTTTACCGGGATCAAAAGCATAATATAAAATATATAAATATTAATAAAAAATTGTCAAGAGTTAAAAAGAAAAAAAAATCGTCTTTATTTCGAACATTCTACAAAAGCACTCTTCGATCTTTCATATCCTGAAATCTTTTCATCACAATCTCATTTGTGATAGTCTCAAAAACATTATTTTCCACAAAACACACTAAACAATCATTTAAAAATTGATCTCCAATCCGATTGCGTCGATACGTCTTCACAATCTTCATAGGTGAAAAACATCTTTCAACACTTGCAGTAGCAACGCCAAATTTGATAAAAAAAAAAATATCTCTGTAAAGTTGAGAAAGATCAATTAGGTTTTAATTGTTCAAAAAATTAAGACACTTAAATTAGGCTTCTTTAAAATATGGGCTTCTTTAAAATATGGGCTGAACTATAATTTTTTTTTCCAAATGAATATTAGCTTTTACGGTGTCATTAAAATTTTTAGACTGGAGTCATCAAGACAAACTATGACAAATTATGATAAAAGTTAAAAGCATTTAATTTTTTTCCAAATTTATGTGGTGTCAACTGAACCCACATTTTTGTTAGTGGGTCCGCCAATGGATGTCAACCGTTCAAACTTTACAATGTGTCAGGGGAAGCTTCTACAAGTCCATATTGGATACTACTACTAGCTATACTGCTACTATTGAGGCCATTTCAATCAACGAAAATTGAAGTTTTTTTCAAACATCAAATATTTTATTTGAAAAACACTACAACTTAAAAAAAAAAAAAAAAAAAAAAAAAATACCATAGAAACCTTTTAAAAGAAATCTTAAAAAGTTTAGAAACTCTTGTACGATTGATTTAAGATAATTTCTTATAAGTTTAAGAACCAGTTATGAATGTTTGTGCAGTACAAATAATTTTAGAGTTTTGGCATTTTTAGGATGGCCCTACGAAATTTATCTCTACAGTAAGAAGAACTTGTTTTAAATTTATACTCATATTGCATTATAGTGGACAGCCAGTGAAAAGTATTTGAGAATAATGTATGTGTTTGTGTTGTTTGGTTACCACTATCTCGACCTTCTTACTGGTGCGCACTCAACCCATTACGCACACAAAACATTTTCGGTGAATATTTCCTAATTCCTATCTTCAAAGAATCAGCTATACATCTCACGAACAATTATGTATCCATTCAATCATAATAATAATAATAAAATTTATGTATGACATTATACTTCGCTTGTAAAAGGGCGTACGGTAAGGCGAAGGCTGAGCCGCAGATGATCAAAGACATCCTCAAACATTATTATAAAAGTCAAAGCACGTAGAAGCTTTGTCTGACTGAAAGAGAACATTGAATATATTGTTTTACTCGTAAGTCGTAACTAACGTCTAGCGGAAGCCAGACGTTATTAGGGAATAAGTTATTGCGGTACTGCCACTTTATTTGGATTATATTTTCGAGTAAGCTGCATAAAGCATACATACATGTTGACCCAGTTTGTTGTTTCTATATGTAAATGAACTACAAGTTTGCAAAAAAAAAAAAAAAAAAAAAAATGTAACTATATGTTTTACATCCAAAGTGATATGTATATCTACAATTTACAAACACACAGTAAATTAGTATGGTATATTTTATGTAAAAATACTGAAACATCATTTATGGTACAATCCAAATGTGTGATGTGAATGAGTCAAAGCCATAAACACAACGAACCGGGTTGACCATGATAAAGTTCGACACTTCGAATCCATTGGTAAAATTGTTGATGGAAAAGTTGTTAATACAAAATGGAATCCATGTATCAGGGCCGGCTCTGTTAGTTACATGTGAAATATCCAAAACAATTAAACAAGCATTGTCGAAGGAGATGATTTAATGTAGACCGGATTACAGAATGCATGGAGAGGGTACAAATATTTATTAAATAAAAAACGCATAAAATTGCTTTCATTGAGAGTTGAACTCAAGACCTCCCGCTTACTAAACGGGTGCTCTAACCAACTGAGCAATGAAAGCTCTTGCACAGATCCTTAAGGTAAAGGTATATATTTTTGTAATAAAACACTATTTTGACAACCTTTTCGAACCAATATGTATAGAGTATGTTTTTTTTTTTGTTTTTTTTACATCATATAAAATATGTTTTTAAAAGACATATCATTTTTTGAATATGTAAATTTTAGTTTCAACATGATTTGTCTAATACATTTAATAAAACATAAATATATATTTGGCTGGTATATATATTTATATGATTTTGTAGATTTTTTTGATTTTATTTTTTGAAAAAGAAGAAATAAACTTTACTTAGAAACCCGGAAAATACTAAAAAAATTAATGGGAAACAACAAAATTAGGACATATCTTATTAATATAAATTATAATATTATAATATTAAATCTAGTTTATGTACAAATGTTAAAAAAATTATGATTTTTTAATAAGTATTGTAATATAATAAGTATTAGTTACACAAAACGTGTCACACATGAAGCAGACCAAAATTATATGAAAGACATAGTTATCCTTGATAACTGTAGTGTAATCGCTGACTGTTATTTTTTTCTTTCTTAGATAATACTAAATTTTATATAGTTGAAGTGCATGTACTCACTACTTCCTCTTTCTTTGATAACATTTTCAAGCTTTCCATTTTGCATTGGTTCTCTAATACATGTTCTTCCTCTCTAGACAGTAACATATATATAAAAAAATTATCATAGTTTCAAAAGATTTTAGTTTGTGATGTTTCCAAAACTAGTCTTTTTAGATAACTATGATATAAATTCGTTGGACCAATTATTTTTGGTTAACCATTCAGAACAAAATTTCCTAAATAAAAAATATTATATCTGACCAACAATCATTAAATATATTATATAAAATTTGATGTGATTTACTAACAAAATATATCAAAATTTCTATAAATTAAATACAATAAAATTTTCTTTTATGTTATTTATTTGTTTGTAGTTATTTATAAGAATACAATATTTTTAGTAATCTATTTTATATTGGTCAAAATAATTTATTATTTACCAAAAAACAATTGAAGTATATAAATAATATACATATATAGTTTAATTATTTTTGGTAAAAAATAAAATCTTTGACCACTATAACTAAATTCTTTGGTTCCGACACTTACCATAATCGGAAAAAAAAGGGGAGTGTATCTCCGTAAAATATAAAAGGAAGAAAAGAGGAGAGGAAAAAAATCACCACTCTGGAAACATTGTTGTGTTTTTTTTTTGTTGTTGTTAAAGGATATTGGAAACATTTTTGTGTTGATCTCTTGAAGAGAAATGGCTACCTTGATTGAAAGACTAAGTTTAGGATCAGCCCCTAGACCAGTCGGAAGTAAAGCGGTTTGTCTCTGTCTAATTGTGCAAATATTTACTGTTTTAAATTTTCATTATCGTAGAGACATGAAAATTGTTTATAAGAAATATAACGCATAACAGACTTGATTTATTAATTACCAGTAGATTATTGTAAATTAAGCATGGCATGGGTTGATTGGTTAATTTTACACTGTAGTGACCTAGAATTATTTCCCATTTGCAGGTTAGTCGTCCTCTCACCGAGGTGGATAAAATTTTGGACTGCGCAATGCGTCCAACTGAATCTAACGATCAAAAATGTGAAAAACAGTACCTCGTCAAGTGGAACGAATTATCGTACCTCCACTGCTGTTGGTAAGTCTTGCATATGCTATATATGTTTTGAACATGTTTTTAGTATAATTATGTTCTTGGTGTGGTTTGTCTTCTTTATCTGTTAACATGTGGTTTATTTTTTTTTATTTTTTTGCAAATCACAGGGTGCCCGAGCATGTACTACAGAATGCTTACTCGTTGGATCCTCAGTTAATATCAAAAGTGAACCATTTTGAGCGTATGATAGAGTCAGCCCGTTACAACGGAGTTGATTATGTCGCCGTTCGTCCCGAGTGGACAACGGTTGACAAGATTCTAGTTTCCCGGTAATTTTCTAATTCTCTTATCTCCACTATATATACTTATATAGTTCTATCCCTGAGAAAATTGCATTCTTCTAACGAGTTGTTAACTTCTGTGTATGAATGAACATGATCCCTACAAGTTTGATTTTATCTAGATAAAGAACATGTTACATTACCAGCTTCGTTTTTTGCCCCCTCTTTTAAAAAAATAGCCTAATTAATTCTTAACTGTTTCGTAATTAAAGAGGTACCACCACATTGGTGTAGATAATTTTAGGTATTGTGTATATCAGGCAGCAATGTCATTAATTAGTGGTATAGAGAGGTATAGGTTTAATTAATACTTTCGAAAGGGTAACATTAAATATGACATGTGGATATTGTTGATGGATTTCGTTGTGACAACAACTTGTTTTTTTTGTTCTGATGATGCAGAGAAGGAGATGGTAAGAAAGAGTATCTGGTGAAGTACAAAGATCATCCTTATGGTGAAAGCTACTGGGAGGATGAATCAGACATCTCAAACTTCCAGATCGAGTATCAAAAGTTCAAGGATGACCTAAAGTCTGTATCTCGTAGTTGGGAAGAGTTGGCAAAAGACAAATATGATGAGGTGCAACAAGCTCGGGAGAACAAAGCTCTCGGAAAAAGGAAGAGAGATGACAGCAACCAGGTGCCAATACTTGAAGGGGAAGGAGAATCTTTGACGGTGCTGGGTTTTAACAAGATAGAGAGGAAAGCTTTTGAACTGAATTTAATGAGGTATATATAGTTGTATCTTCTTTCTAAGGTCTTCTCGACAAAAACAACAACAACAAAAAAAACAATGACGTCTAAATTGTTCATTGCGTATCCTCAATGTCTGTGCGAACAACTTTTGCAGGCGTGGAGTTGGCAATTTTGATTGGGAGGAGTTTGTTCCTCTCTTTAGCACGAAGACGTGGGAAGAGATTCACAGGTACTGATTTCTTAAGCCATTTTATGTTCTTTACAAAACGTTATATATCGATCGTTTTTTTTCTTTGCAAAGACCAATATTTTTTCTTTAACTACTTGTTAAATTTTTTGGTTTCTCAGTTACGGAATGCTCTTCTTGAAGCACATTGTTGAAGATAGAGAAGATAATTCTCCAACTTTTTCAGGTGATTTTATCTGTCTGTTGCCAGTTTTAGATATTTCCATTGTTTTTTTTTTTCTTTTCTTCTAGTATCTTTTTTTTTTTAAGTTATTACCGCAATGATCTGTGCAGATGGAGTCCCCAAAGGAGAAGTAACAAGTCACAAAGTACTTGAAAGAATTGCTGCTATGATGCTAATAAAGGAGAAGGTACGTAAGCCTTACCAATTCAAATCCTTTAATATGATTGTATCTGAGTTGTCATCGATCTGATACACAATTTTGCTGCATGGAGTTTAAGTCTCTATATCTGTTGTTTGCTATCAATTTGGACATCAAAAATGTATTTTGAAGCTATTATATTGTTTATAGACTATACATAGTTTTATAGATCAGTATTAGCATATTCGCTTATGGCTGTGGTTTCTATATCTTAAGCTTCTCTTGTGTGATAAAAAAAATCGGGTTTGGAACACTCCTGTTTGTTTTGAGCTCAATTCTTTAATGTGGCAGTGTAAATTTGTGGATGAACATCCAAGAAAACAGCTTTTCGCTACGCACATATATCGTAAATACCGTAACCTGGAAGGTAGAATATATTGGAATTCCGAACATGACAAACTGCTGCTCCGTGGAGTTGACAAGTAAGAATCCTTCAAAGATGATCGTCATTGCCTGAAATTTTGTCTCTTGTTTGCTCATATATTGTTTCCCTTGTTCAAACTTGATAAATGTATGTAGACATGGATATCAAAATTGGCTGGCCATTGTTGATGACGACGAGTTTGGGATCGAAAAGCTCGTCAGCAAAGAACTGAACGTCCCTTACCCTTACTATGGTTCTCCTGCTGCTCAACAAGCTCGCTTGTCAGAGTCAGCGAGTAGTGTCGTGGATTCGAAAACTGGTGAGGTGGTAACCTACGGAAAGATGCGTAGAATCTTTAGCGACAATGTGAGAAGACGGGTTCACGATATGCTGGTGAAAGCTTTGAACTATGAGTTTGCAGAAAAGTATCAAGTATGTAACGTTTTGTGAATTTTTTATCTTTTTGTCTTCACATGTTGCTGCTACATTGTTCATCTCTATCGATCTTTGGTTGCAGGGAAAGATGCGTGATGCACAAGAAGGAACTCAAGCACATGTGACGGGTACAGAAGCGAGCTCTGTAGTCGTCAACGAAATAATTGCTCGACTGCGTAAGACTAATTAATCCCAGCACTATGTTTTGTTGAATAAGTTTCTTGATTGTGAGGGCTGGTTTTGATCGGATTGTGGTTGCTCATGGCAACATGGACAACATATTGTGTTTTTTTATCTTTTTCTTTTTTTTTTGTTAAAGGGAATATTGTGTTTTTCAGATTTTACTGAATTTGTAAATTGCATCGAATATTCTAATAATTGCGGTATCAGTTCTTAATTGGGTTGCGTGGTGTCGTCGTTTCATCTTTTTTGGTTTCTTAGTTAGGTCTAAAACGTATATGAACCAAGTTAAAACCAGATTAAGCTTGGATTTGTTTAGTAATATAGTTCTGATTTTTAATTATGATCTGAAATATTTTCTAAATTGAAGTGATAATTTAATCATTGCATGTCTTTTGCTTTTAAAAAAAGACTTCAAGTTTGATGATCATCTTCTTTTAAGTGAACCAAAGAAAATGTCTTTTGAACTCTCTCAGAGCAACTTCAACCACAACACCAAATTTGGTGTTGAAATCACACTAAATTTGGTATTTTAGTGTCCCAAAAAAGTTATCATCTCCAACCACAACACCAAATTTAACACTAAAACTAATATTTTTATTATTATATTATTAAATTTATAATTTTCTTAATTATTTTAATAGTTTGATAAATACTAATTATTTTTATAACTTATTAATTATAAGTTAAATATAAGATTATAATCGGTATAGACAAAAAATTATATTTTTGGTGCAAATTAAAATTTTATATTAATTACAATTATAATTTATTACAATAATAATTTTATATTAATAAAAATAAAAAGATACAATGAATATTGATGATAGATTTAATTTTTTTGTTAATAAATTACTATTTAATTATGTTACTAAAATCAAAAACACAAATAAAATAATATATATTTTTAGTGTTTTGTGAATAGTGTCGCACCATTCACAAAACACTAAAAAAAAAATTGGTGCAAGATTTGGTATTCCATTGGAAGAGATTAATTTGACACCAAATTTGGTGTTTTGGTGCTACGTTGGAGTTGCCCTCAAAACTCAATACACATATATATCAGTTAATGTATATATTTATATAAACCATTGATTTTTATAATTTAGATTTGCATGGAGAGAACATTCCCTCATGACTATACCGATTAGGTTGGATCTTACCGCATTTATTTCTGTAGTATTCGGTTTGGAACCCTTGGAAGGATATTTTAATCAAATTAAGGATATAAAAAGTAAATGGGAATTACAAAAGAGAAAAGAGGAAAAGAAAGGAGTCGCAGAAAACAGGGAAAATTGTGGGAAAGAGGAGACAAAAGAGAAAGGCTTTTAATTCCACGCTTATTCCAACTCCCAAACATATACCAACTTCTCCACTACTCTTTTCCACTTTTTCACTTTTATACCGTATAGGCGTATACCTATCGTATATAATCAGAGCCGGTCATGAGAAATTTGGGGCCCAAACGAACCAAATAAACTAACATTCAGTTTTTCTAATATAAATTTTTTTCAATTATTTAATAGAGAAACAAAAAAAATAATTCTCCACAAAACTTATGTTTAAAAACAAAAGTACAATAACATCTTTTAAAAAAATAAAAATAATCTAAAACTTATGAAAATAACATTTTTTATCTCTCTTTTCTTCTTCAATGGAGGTAAAAAAAATTATAAAACAAAAAAATAGAGAAAAAAATGAAAAATCATCTAGAAGAGAAGGAAGTTAACTAATTTTTTTTTAATTAAATAATATATTATAATATTTAAATAATAATAATTTGAGATCTACACAATATTTGTTAAATATTTTCATGAAACTTACCTTTTTTCTGTATATAATTTTTTTTACCTTTTGAAGTTAAAAAAACAAAACATATATAATTTTTTTTTGTGGGACCCCTAAAATGTGGGGACCCATTCAAATGTTTCATGGGAATGCCGGCCCTGTATATAATATCACGTATCAAAATTGTTTTCAATTGATTTTTGGGCAAGGTTATCTTTTTCAGTATAACGCGAGTAAAAACAAAAACAAAAAAACACAAACGGAATATTTGAAGTTTTTAATAAGTTCGCCAAACGAAGGTTATACACATATTAGGAATGTGTTGAAAAATGTAGAGACCTATGTACAAAAACGGTCGGTTTACTTGGAAAATTTACCTTGCATTCACTTTTTTCCATAATCAATCCAAATAAGATCTGAAAAAGAATCTAAATATAGATAGATGATAAGGATCTAAATTTGAATAGATGCACATAGAAGCTTCGTGAATTCAAAAGTATATATAAGACTGAGCATCTCATATACAGCTGCATATTTGCATGCATACACACGTGTTATACGCATTTCAGTCCGTACGTTTCGTTAATATAGATAGTTGGATATATGTTTCAAAGTTATACTACACCAAAGGGACAAGCCAGGCTGTGATGCTCTTATCAAGCTTCCTTCTTACGAATGGAAATTTTTATTTAATCTTTTTTATGTGGCCGAATAATCAAAGATAAATAATAAACAATCAAAGGCAATTATTGATTAGTTTCCTTTCTCCTTAAAATTGCTTGGTTTTTGGTCGGTTGGTTACGAGATATTATTTTTCGTGTTATACTAACTAATGAAGGGTCGACCCTAAGTTCTCCAGCATCGTAAAGGCGCAAAAAGAGTTCGATCGAAAGATCCAAATGTGTGGGAACCCTTTTGTTATCGTCTAAATTTTCATAGAGAAATCGGTAGCCGGTAGGCCTAGCATTTAAAAACAAAAAAACGGTTCCCACACATTTGATTGTATCTGCCGATTTCGTCAAAAATTTAAGTATACTAATGAAAATTTAATTGTAAACGCAATGTTCTTCTTCCGTTTGAGCTTAACGTTTGCATTTACATTTTGAAGTATATTTTAAAGATGCGAATTGTTTCGTAAACGATTCTGGTTTTTGTGAAATAATAATAATAGGGCTATAGGGAAGACAACTTAGTTACTTTTTATCTGCAACAATAGTGTATGTTTGACCTTTTATGTAATAAGTTCATGATAATTAAGGCCTTAGGGAAGATAGCATCCCCGTGAATCGTGATGGAGGTCGTAGGGTTTGTATGATTCTGTACATTCTTTTCATTTCACCTAACCGGCTAACCCTATTTATATATTTGACTATTGTGCAAGTGCCAGACAGATCATACTTACTCTTCAACTTTATTTACACCACATTATCAACCAAAATTTGTGTATTCCAACTGTATACTAGACTTTAGAAACTATAAGATTAAAGTTGAATTGTGTTTTCTTCATTAATTTATAGCATTAGTAACTAAACAGAAAACTTATAACATTCGAGGTGAAATATACAGAAAAATTATCTTATTGAAAAGAAAAAAAACGAATTACAAAACAAAATAAAAAACTCTTCCTATATCGCATTTTCATATGTTTTATTCTTCCAATCTTTGAAAAAATCAAATTCTAGATTGCATTTTGAATTCAGACATGATTCCAAAAAAATTTAAAACTCATTCTGAAACACTGTAACTGGTCTTCTTCTTCTTTTTTTTTTGTTTCTTCCTATTAACAATCAAGCAATTCTATCCATTTATATTTATATTTATATCATTTTCCCTCTATCAGACAACAAATGGCGATGAAAATGACAGGCAAAATGACGAAAATTATTTTACCATAAATAAAATTAATGACGAAAAATTGTGACAAAGATTATAATTAACAGTGGCGGATTAATAAATGGTTATAGAATTGAAAATTCATAGCTATTCGTGCACTCAATTTCTTTAGTTATTGTAAAAAAGTTGGAACATAAAAATTGTAAAAAAGTAGGAACTTAAGAAATTAAGAATCGTCGCTATAAATCAACTGCTGAACAATAGTTGTTACTAGCAACGAAATAGCAAAGGTATTAAGATTAATTCTAAATGGGAAATTATATAAAGTGAATGATAATCAGTTACTAAATTAAATTGACTACTAATCCGTCATCGTTTCGTTGTTTCTCTCGATATATGACCAAGTCCTAAAACCTGCATACTTGATATATATCAAAATTCATATATAGTTCATCCCCGAAAATTTCTGAATAATTTGATATATATATACATATGACCAATATACGTGAACCTAAAGTAAAGCCTATGCCAAAGAGCACACATAGGCTTTTGTCTTTTTATATCCCAATAGCATAAAATATACAGAACGGAAGTATCTTTACAATCATTCAAATTCGATATAAATAACTAAATGGTATAGACAACCAATAGTAAGCAAAAGCTAATTAGTGTTGACACTAATCATCCGTATAGCACTTAAATGAAAATTAGATTTTCTAAAAAGAAAAAAGCAGCCCTCAAAACTAATTGAAGAGCCACATAGAATGGCTCCTTGGCATATGATTAAGCCCCTTTAATTTATTTTCTCGTATATATATATATATATATAGGCATATGTTACACATCTTATTACATGCACACACACCCACATTGTACATTCAACTCTTATACACACATGCACTTATGTTAATGGCAACACTCATCGATATAATCCAAAAGGTTGATGTATATCCAAGGTTTCAAAACCACGACCAGAAGAAACTAATCACTCTCTCCAATTTGGACCGTCAGTGTCCTTTACTCATGTACTTGGTCTTCTTCTACAAGAATACCACAACTCGTGACTTTGACTCGGTCTTCTCCGATCTGAAACTCGGGCTGGAGGAGACTTTGTGTGCGTGGTATCCTGCGGCCGGGAGGCTGAGTTCGGACGGAGGTGGCTGCAAGCTCAACCTCCGGTGTAATGGTGGCGGCGCAGTCATGGTGGAGGCGGTGGCGACAGGTATCAAGTTGTCGGAGCTTGGTGACCTGACACAGTACAATGAGTTTTATGAGACTTTGGTTTACAAGCCTTCCTTTGATGGTGATTTCTCTGTAATGCCTCTTGTTGTTGCTCAGGTATAAGTTATTTCGCAAATACCATGCGTTTTTTCTCAAGATATGATTAATGTATATATTATTAAATTTTGATATGAAACGCCTGAGAAGTGTGTAATTCAATGTTTGATGATACATGGACGTATCATAAATGTAGGTGACAAGATTTGCATGTGGAGGTTACTCAATTGGAATCGGTACAAGCCATTCACTATTTGATGGAATCTCAGCTTACGAATTTATTCATGCGTGGGCATTCAACTCTCACATTCGCAACAAACCCAATGGTAAGATCACTAATAAAAAGGATAATTTGGTCATCAAACCGGTTCATGATCGAGGAAATCTACTGTTTAACCGGGACGTGAACCAGAGTCGAGACGCTACTCGAGTAACCAAGGCTGCAGCCATTTATCATCTGTACCAGCTGATCAGACAGGCGATGATGGCCCATCAGGGGCATAACCGTAATTTTGACGTACCGGACTCTTGTTTTGTGATCAAAACCTTCGACCTTAGTGGTGAAGCGATAGAAAGCATGAAGAATAAATCAGCACAAGGGTTCTCGTGCTCCTCCTTTGAGTTTCTTGCTGCTCATTTGTGGAAGGTAAAATCAATAAATTTATATTATAAATTATTGTTTTTACTATATTTATTTTTATTTCTATCAGGTGGATAACCAATAAGCTAAATTTCATCATAATGCCTTTTTTTTTCAAATGAAACCACAATTTTTAATGTTTCTTAATTATTGTTTGCGTTTAAGATTTGTCAAAAAAAATTGTGAAAAATATGTTTCATCTATAATCGTGTATTTTGCAGACAAGAACAAGGGCTTTAGGGTTGAGGAGAGACGCCATGGTGTGTTTACAATTCGCGGTGGACATAAGGAAGAGGACAGAGCCGCCGCTGCCGGAAGGATTTTCCGGCAACGCCTATGTGCTTGCCTCGGTGGCATCCACCGTCGGAGAATTACTCGAAGAACTAACGTTCGAGTCAATAGTCAACAAGATTAGAGAAGCCAAGAAGTCAGTTGACCAAGACTACATCAACTCTTACATGGAAGCACTTGGAGGTGGCGATCAAAGAAATGATGGAAATCTCCCTCCGCTCAAAGAGCTAACCCTAATCTCCGACTGGACAAAAATGCCATTTCACACTGTTGGCTTTGGCAACGGTGGCGAGCCGGCGGATTATGTGGCACCACTGTGTCCTCCGGTGCCACAAGTTGCTTATTTCATGAAGAACCCTAAAGATGCTAAAGGGGTTATTGTGAGGATTGGTTTGGACCCACAAGATGTTAGTGACTTTTCAAATAATTTGCTTGATTACTAATAGGCTGATGATGATAATGAAATTAGTAGAATCATTGTTAGTTACTTATTTTGTTTTAATATATACGATGGTGGCTCCTCTATATGCATGCGTGTGCGTTAAAGACACTTTATTGTAATTGGGTTATGATGATTATATAATACATCTATGTGCTTTGTGTTTGTATTTATCACTTTTTTTTTTTTTTTCCGTAGTAGACTAGTAGGCTTTATTTCCTTCCGGCATTTCTGGATAAATATTAAAAAGTTATATGTATCTTTGTAGTTTGTAAACATTTCCTTAGGTCGCCACTTACTAGTGTTGAGTGGTTGACACCTACGCCAGGTTATGAGGCATATCCGCATATGGGGTTAGATTTGTGATGGACCTGATGGTAGTACACGTTACGTTTGCATGATTTGTACTGCTTATATATTTGTAACTTTATTCTGTACCGTCAAATCTTACCGTAATGTTGATTGATAAACAAATTTGGCGATAAGCCGCTAACCTCTGTAGATCGATACACGAAGAACGAACTATTTGATTTCGATTTACAGTATATGGTCTCCCTCTCCCGTTATCTTTGCATTTCACATAATTTAGTGATTGTTTGCTTTGTTGGAGAGCAATTACAACTTCTACATTTCTTCTTTCTGATGTAAAAGTAAAACGTGAAACATGCATATTTACTTTCTACATTTTTGTACTTTCATGTTTGGTTATAACTTCATGGATAAGACCGCTCTTTAACCACTAAACACTTTTTGACTCTTTTTCATAGTTTTGCTAACACAGATCTATGCGTAACAAACACTAAGACTTTACCTTACTTTTCAAAACATCTTTACATTAGCAAAGAGGGCAATTTGAATTTATTTATATATTATTATTTTTCTCGGATCTTCCCAAGTTGCTCAAACCAGTAGGGACGCTGTAAACTAGAGCTTACAGTTTCATTACAAAGAAGAGAGAAGAGACAGAACCAAAGATACTATTAGTTGACTGTGTCTAAATAAAACACTTCCTCATGTTGGCAAAAAAGAAAAAGAAAAAGAAAAAGAAAAAAACAGGTTCTCATATGCATGTTCCGAGTGAGCCAACCCATCCAAACCCCAAATCTCCTTCCGAGAAATCAGATTGGCTCTGTTCCTGTTACAGTCAAAATAAACAATTTTCAAATCTCCAAGTGATAAAATGGGCAAATTAAAAAAAAGGTTTTCATACCTGTGTCATCATAGAGTTGAATATATCATCTAAGGAAGCAGCATCTGAAGCCATGATGAGACCATTCTCTAGCTTCTGTTGTTCCATGACTAAACCTTCGTTTTGATTGCTCCTTCTAAACAGTTGAGCTTCTGTCATTGGACCCGCGTTGTTTGCAGGCTTCTGATTCATCTGCAATGGATAAAAAAAGTCTGTCTCTGTAGCATTTGAGGATCCAAAATCCGTGTTTCTGCCGAAAGATGTTGGATCTGTATCCAGATTTGTGTTTATTAGCGGACTGGCTGAGTTCCACTCCAAGGCCTCAGGTTTTGAATGAACATCATTCTGTGGAATGTTGGGTGACAATACAGCGTTTGACCAATGTTCTAGACGCTCGTTCATCTCCAAGTGAGGAGAAAATCCCGGGTTCAAAGATCGAGATGATGACTGCTGGTGACCCTCAAGAGCTAAGAGGTTATTGGGAGTAACCATTAGAGAGCTTTGTTGTGAACTAAAGCTTGGAAAAGCCTTGTTGTTGATGTGAAGCTCATCTAGTGGTCGAAGTGGCAACCCCTGAAGTATGTTTCCTCCAACGTCATTGTGGTTACGAAGAAACGATGATGAAACAGGTTGGTACATTCCTCCTGCAAGGGGGTTTAGGCGACCAAGAGTCCTATTTGAAGGGTAATGTCTCATCGTTGTGGCTCCTCCACCATGGAACTGGTTGGATCCAACATGTATTGGGCGGTGGTGGTGGTTGTGGAAGCTGCCAAGTCCTTTGAGAGAACTCATTTGCATCAAATGCGAGTCAATGGCAGCTCTGTTAGCTTGTTGATTGGCTTCATAGGTTATCTTCTTCAAGGCCAACCGAAATTTCTGCAACCAAAAGACATTTTACAATTCTGTTTAATGGAAAATCATCATATTAAACCAGAAGAATCATAGTCTTTGTAACCTGAAGGTGACTGGCGACATTCTCTCGTGTGAGTTTGTCTACATTCATCAGATCAAGAATCTTCTTTGGCACAGCTTCTGCATCATCATTACTTGAAATCAGAACATGATTACGCGGAAAAGCTAATTGAGAGAACAAGAGGTATAGAAGAGATCAAGAAACATTACTCTCAACGCCCAAATGATCAACAGCTACTAAGAATTTATTGTGCAGCTCACGCGTCCAAAGAACACGAGGCTTCTTTTGAGCCGTTGGATCATCGTTTTCATTCCCTCTTTCTTCTTCTTCCTCTTCTTCAAACTGATCTTTACGTTTTCTGTTTGCTTTCCCTTCGCTCTCACAACCGTTACTCACACAGCTCTTGTTCTTCTTAAGTTTGCTTTTTCTCACCACATGTTGCCATATGTTCTTGAGCTCCTCAATTCGAACAGGTTTAAGCAGATAGTCGCAGGCACCGTGCTTGACTCCTTTCATCACATATTTTGGATCGCTATGAGCAGATAACACTGCAAGAAATCAATCATTATGTTAAAGATCTAAACTTTCGCTAGGAAACATGAAAAGTTGGATCGTATGAAACAGAGCTAAACACAAGGAAAAGGTTCGTACTTATGACAGGTAAGTCCATTTCAAGACCAACAAGCTCAAGCAACTTGAAACCATCCATGTCTGGCATGTCAACATCGCTAATAACGAGATCAAACTTGTTCTTGTTCTCCCTCAACAACTCCAGTGCGGTCTGTGCCTGGTTCGTTGTTGTAACTGCACATTATAACAATAATAATAAATACTCCCAAAGTCTTAGTTTTTACAGAGGAATAGACTCATTCAAAAGAAGTAAAGTAAGAAGCAATCAAATCTGTAATAATTCCCCAAAGTCTCAAGTTTTACAGAGAAAAAGACTTTTTAAATGCAACTAACTCGAAAAGAAGTAAAGTAAGAACCAATGAGCTCTGTGACACATGTGAAGCAATGAAATCTGTAAAATGAATATTCATAGTTAAAATATGCAGAGATATTTTAGAACTTCAAGCAACGGTGAATCTAACTAAAATCTTGATTGATTCCTCAAACCTGTCTTTGAAACACACAAAAATCTAGAGATGAATCGATTTATGTTGTTCTGACAAGAAACAAATCTGAGGATAAATTCTTTAGCTGAAATGGATAACCAAATCAAAATCTAAGAAAAAACAAAAAACAAAAAAAAAGATTCCAAGAATTTATATGAACAGGTTGATAGAAAGAGAAGAAAAGAGAAGGAACCATGGTATTGGCAGTGATGAAGCAAAGTCTGGAGAATTCGAAGACAAGTTTGGTCATCATCAACGGCAAGAACTCTCATCCCAACAGGAAACTGGTCCAAGACTTCAATTTCTTGTTCCATAGTCATCCTCGGAGATTTTCTACAGTTTGAAATAGTAAAACAATGTTCGGATTGTTAGTGGATTATATAATGGGTCTAGTAGACTCCTAGATGGAGAAAAAGAGAGGTTGATTTAGGATTGACAGAGGAAGAGAAAGAGACAAAAGTTTTCTTATTTTGCGATAAAGTATAAAGGAGGAAGAATGCAAAAGAGAATCTAAGTTATATATGGGTCACTGAAAACTCTGTGCTGATCTTCAAGACTGGCCAATTAACTCATTTATGGAATTTTCATTTTATAATTTTTAATCATTTCTGGCTTAAATTTCTTTTCTTTTTTGCCATTACATAACAAAAATCATTTTCAGGGAGAATCTTTGAGAAAATTCAGTGGAACGATCGATCATTTGAGCGTGAGAATCACGCGCCTCATGTAAATGAGATTTGTTTATTGGTTTGGCTTCTTTTGACTCGGAATATTACGGCTGAGAATATCAAAATTTAAGAACGTGTCCGGTTCGATTTTAACCAAGAGTCAGTTCGGTTTATATATTTTCATAGGAGGAGAACAAGAATCAGAAGGGAATATTCCGGTTTCGTTAACTTAAACTGACAGGCTAACATGACTGCCCTTTGGTCTAAATTGGATTGAATTTTCATTTTTGAGTTTGATGATGTTAATTGAAAAGGAAAGAAGATTTTTTAAAAATATATATTAAATGGATAAAAATGGGAAATGTGTTTATGTAGATGATTCTGTAGATCATGTAATCAAAGTTTTGAGATATGTTTTTGATATTGTACTATGTATTCAAGGCAGAAAATAAAATCTAGTTATTACCATAATTTCAAACACAGTTGAATACTTTCCTAATCTCTCTGCCTTACAATTTTTGTTTACTTTTGTCAACTCCTTGCGATTAAATTGACAACTCAAATAATTAATTTGTGTGTATCGTAAACGGATTAGCATAGTAACTAATGCAAATTGTGGTATTATAATTTTTTTAATATAAAAAAAAAAAAAAAGGAAGAGAGGCAGAAGATGACAGGCTTTAGGAAGAGAGCATGGTGAAAGTTGGGAAGTGCGAGACACGCGTGAGCGTGCTTCATGGCTTTCTCCTCTTTCTTACAGTTTCAGAAAGATTAGAAAAAATAAGTATCCCATAATAAACAACTAGCTAGTAATAGGCGCTAATGCCTGTGTTATCAAACCTAAGACAGACTTTTTTTTATCGTCCTTAGCCAGACTTTTTTAAAATGTACATCATTACTTGAATTTGAATATATTAAACTATAACCAATTAACCACACGAGATTTATGAAGAAAAATATGTTATTTAATGGTTTACTATGTTTATAACTTAGCAGATTCCGTGGCCATAAAATGATCCGAAGTCTACGGTAAAGCTAGATTATAAGCACGATATATCACCGGCCACTGTATCGTATAGTCGAATTAAATCTTGAAGACAACAAAGAAAAGTGTCGTGAAATTGATAACATATCAAATCGAAATTAGATCATTGTTTTGTCATTTCCACATATTACCAAGTGTATCTTCCTAAATTATTATGTTTGCCAAGTAACTCAGAAAAATATTTTCCCAAAACTAATAATATCAAACATTAACATTCAAACTTTATTTTATTTCTCAAAAAAAAAAAAAAAATTAGATAAAGCTTAATTTTCTTAACCGTCGTGGGGAACCTAGATCAAAAGAATACATATCAAGATTTTACTTTACAAAAGAACATCAACATATGTTCGATGCATTGCATTGGAAAATAAAAGACAAACTTTCTCATACAAATTATTATCATTAGCGCCCACAATTTTTTCTTTTTAAAGTTGCAGATGACATTAGAGAGATTAAAGAAAAGGGTTTCTAGAAGATCCATGTTATGCACCAAATCTCTAAAGATTCTACTTATTAGTTATTGGAAGTCACTTGTAGCTACTGTCATTGGCTCATAGTCTCATATATTATTAAAACATATATTATTCACATTTTAATATGAGAAAGAAGATGTCATAACAGCAATACTTTGGTGTAATGTTTAAGAAAAAAAATATAAAGAGAAAGATGCTGATAAAATTTAATAATAAAAGAAAAAAATAACAAATAAAAATAAAGGAGAAAAAAATCAAAATGAGGCTAAGTTGAGGTAATCTTGTCTCCCACAAGGGCTAACCTCACCGGTCACCAATATGCTTCTTGTTCGGTTGCTTCCTAATCATTTCCTACTCTATAACTCTTGACATTTTTTTATATATTTTCTACATTTAAATAAACTACGAATATTTTATCTCAACTCTAGAACGCCAGATCATAGCACGTAATATGTAAATACTAAATAACAATCATTATTGAGTAATTATAAACCAACGGTTAGCTGTGAACAATGGTATGATTAGTTGATCATGAAACTTTTGCTCGTTTCAGTTGATCGAAAATGTATTTGTATGATCTTTGACCGGTAGTGGTAGATCTTCGTGTCGGTAAAAAGCATGGATTTAAAATTCTTACTTACCACTGATACACATGGTCATAGTCACTGTGGAGACTGTCTCATTCCACTGGAGAGCCATTACACTCCCATTGTTCTTACTGTTAAACGATAGCAAAGTCTTCAAGTATCTATCACATGTTGTTTGGACTTAGTATTTTGAAAACTTTTTAAAATCTAAGTATAACACATATACATATTATGGAATAGCCTAAAGCCAATATTTCTACTTTAACTGGTAACAATAATGTTAACATAATTCATAGAGGTGTCAAAACGAAGGAAATTTTCATGTTTATTTAGCGATAAATGAATTTAGCTTTCTCAACCACTGAATGAGCTCAATCCTATCCTTATTCATCATATATTCATGCAAGAAAAAACAAAGCTCTGCATTGATCCCTCTTACTCGCAAGAACTCCCGAATTGCTGTCTGAAAATCGTACTTCAAACTCCTGCAAAGATATAAAGATCACAAGTTTCAGTATTTGCATTTAACTACCAATCTCCTGTAAACATTACTTGATGTATCAACAAATTTAAGAGAAAAAAAGAAGCTCATTTCATGTAAAAGATACTTAAAAGCTTCACTCTGCATTCACGCGACTCAAAAAGAAAAAAACACAGACAGATTCGTACCCGAACTTAGGTCCCATGTAAGGCTGGCCAGTGACTTTATTGCGTCTAAGTTTGTAAAGGTTTTGAATTTCAATACGGTTAGGCCAGACAGAGCAAAGGAACTCGATCTCTTCACTTCCATCAAGCTTGGAAATGTCGACAAGTAAGCTAATATGGAGACGGACATCGTGCCCTGAAGCATCTAAACCGGTTCTTGGAACAGTCATAAACCCATCAAACATAGTTGCTTCCATTTTGATGGCTTCGTCTTCTCCAAACTTGCCTTTCATCACAATGCACTGTTCACCTGGACAATCCTCCACGGAGAATGATTTGAATTCAGTCGCTGGCTGCATTATAGTTTAAGTGGAAAAAAATCATCAGCATCTCTTCTCTTCCCATTAGCTTGGATCTTGAAGAAAAAGTATAATTCTTGATCCACAAATTGACTCAAAATAGAGTGATTCTTGAGAGTTTTTAATGTCACTCTCATCAATCTACTTCAGTAGAACTAACCGAACTGTTGAATTTTCCAAGACTTCAATTCATTGCCATGATAAAAATTATTTAAATCCGAAGCTAAAATTAGCATACAACAATATTGTACTCTATGGTGTAGATAAATGATTATTAACGAGATTATATGATAATACCTGATGCGGCGGAGCATAATCCGATTGATACTCGATCTCATTTCTTATGATTCGAAGGATGTTTGATCGGAAGGGAGATTTAGCTGTAGAGGTGGTGATGCTTCGTGATTGGGGATTTGGTAACAGAGATTTACATCGAACCAAAGAAATTAGGGTTCTTGAGGAAAGAAACGGTGAAATGCGTGATTTTTGAAGAGTACGGAGCAGAAGAGCCATGGAGGTTTTAATGTTCGCCGACGTTAGGGCTCTTTGGAGGTTTTCTGATTAGAGTGAATTGAACCGAATCGTAATTAGCAGAGCTTATTGATATTTTGGGCTTTTTGGATGTCCAATTGTCTCATACAAACAATTAATGGGCTTCCATATCAAAACATTGTTTTCTGATTTTTTTTTGCTTAAAGAGATGGCTTTAAAACCCAATTTTGCGTTATTTTTGTGTGTGTTTATTATAGTGAAAAATGGAAAATTAGATTTTGTAGAAAAGATAAAGCAATCGTAGATGCAAATGAAAATTGTTCAAGACCATAAATGTTGTGGGTTTATCTCATGAAACTACGTTTTAAACAAAAACTATGGTGGTTAGACGGTTCTTGTCTCGGGCCTGGTGGACAAGTTGTTTCAACCGGTTTACTCACCTATGTGAATGTGATTAGTTAGATTGCATACAATCGGCTGGTTCAATTTGGCTCTTGCATGCAACTCCTCACATTTCGTTTGTCCGGATCACCCAAAATTATTTTTAGAAAAAAAAATATACACAGGCAAAGACAAACAATTTATTACTTGATTTTCAAACAAAGAGAAGACCATTTCTTTCTTTTTTTTGGTTTTAAGAGAAGACCATTTCTTGCTTGTATACAAATACAACTAATGTTCTTTCGATAAATACATTTAAAAAAAAAATACCGCATGAATGGTTTACTCCAAGCACGCAGGACTACGAATCCGATCCGTCTTAGTTATGTATTCATAATAAAATACTTTGCAAGTTTATTTAGTATGCAAGTTGAAAGTCATCACCGAGCGAAGACCAAGACGGGAACGATCAATGCATAGAACGGGTAATTTCATGAATCGACATACAAATGATGACGAGTCGATACGTTGACTTAACTCTATAAGTTATTTTATTCGTGATGACGATGGTCACGAACTTCACTAGTGAAACAACAAAGAATCCATTAACTAATATCACTCAGAAGTCGTTGCGTCTAATCAGTAGAGCAAAATCAGCTTATGCATGGATCTTGCAAGACTATGATCAATACATCATCCACATCAACAGTCTTTAGATTTTTCGGCACCATAAGCGGTTTTACAAAAACTGTGGCCCTTCTATTATATAATAAACACCATGCATGTTGTTTAAAAAAATGAAATGAGAAAAACAATTTAACTAATTATAGTGAAAATAACCAAACTTTGCATCTCAAAAACTTTTTTTAATGCTCATTAATTTTATTCGATGTGCAGATCCTTACTAATGTCATTAATTAAAAATTTTAAATAAAAGTTTGGACAAGTTTAGTTGTATGTCTCATGCTACACGGTGTTAAACTGAACGGATCATATGTATATATATGTATAGAGAGACAATACTCTTCAATCATTCAGACACAAGAAATCACCAAAACAAATCGCTTTCACTATCAAAACACTATGGATACTTCTCTCTTTTCTTTCTTTGTTCCAATCATCGTTCTCGTTTTAGTCGCTCTTTTTGTGAAATCAAAGAAGTCAAAACATGTAAAAGCTCCTGCACCGAGCGGTGCATGGCCCATCATCGGCCATCTTCACCTTCTCGGTGGCAAGGAACAACTTCTCTACCGAACTTTGGGAGAAATGGCTGACCATTATGGTCCGGCCATGTCGCTACGACTTGGGAGCAGTGATGCATTTGTTGTGAGCAGTTTTGAGGTGGCTAAAGACTGTTTCACTGTGAACGACAAAGCCCTGGCTTCACGTCCTATGACTGCAGCCGCAAAGCACATGGGTTACAATTTTGCTGTCTTCGGATTTGCGCCTTATAGCTCTTTCTGGCGCGAGATGCGGAAGATTGCAACCATCGAGCTACTTTCAAACCGGCGGCTTCAGATGCTCAAGCATGTCCGTGTGTCTGAGATTTCAATGGGTAATTAAACAAAACATTGTTTTGATAAATCGTTGGTTTATTAGTGTCTACCCCGGTTCAGTGTCAAAACTATTCCCGTTTGTTTTAGAATTTTCATGTTTTTTGTTCTTTTCAAAATCACTATATTTCACTGAGTTTTTGACTTTTTGTTTTCCATAAATACCACCAAAATTTCAATATTCCTAAGTATCAAAAATTTAATTAAGATTTATAGAAATGGTCTTAAATGATTTTGGGCAATTCTCTATGTTTATTTATAATAAGTTAGTAGAATTTATAAATTTATAAATTGTTTTTGGAATCGGCTGCCTATACAAAAATGTTAATTATTATTGACAGACTCGAGTTTCGAGATATCCGATTGTTTTTACCATCTAGACTGAAACCTTGCTAATTAACAACCATATATACCAAACGGATATAACAACAACTCGTGTTGTAATTAATACTATGCGTCTATGCGACATTGTCACGAGCAGGTGTCAAAGATTTATATACCTTGTGGGTCGAGAAAGGTTCAGAAGCAGCAGTAATGGTTGATTTAAAGAGGTGGTTAGAGGACATGACACTAAACATGATCGTGAGAATGGTCGCTGGAAAACGATACTTTGGCGGTGGCTCAGCATCCTCCGAGGACACCGAAGAGGCAAGGCAATGCAAAAAGGCCATCGCAAAGTTCTTTCATCTTATCGGTATTTTCACTGTGTCTGATGCTTTTCCAAGACTAGGTTGGTTTGATTTGCAAGGACATGAAAAGGAGATGAAGAAAACGGGTAGCGACTTAGACGTAATCCTTGAAAGATGGATCGAAACACATCGACAACAACGAAAAGTTTCAGGAGCCAAAGAAAATGATTCAGACTTCATTCATGTTATGTTGTCGCTTGCGGAACAAGGCAAACTCTCGCATCTTCAGTATGATGCTATTACTAGCATCAAATCTACTTGCTTGGTATTATACCTTTTTACTTCCAAATCATGATTTTTTTTTTTTTTTCTCGTGAAACTACTTAATACTAGATATAAATATACACCCCCAAGTTGGGATTTTAATCCTCCAATAAATTGGTCGAAGACAAAGTTGGCCACATAGACTAGTTTTAAAAAATTTGTGAAGATAACTGGATCATATTTAATTTAATTAATAAATCATTCATGATGTGGAGAAACATGATTAGATTAGTTTTTGGTTTTAGACTAGATTATATATGTCTCTTTTAATGTAAACATTTGAATTATCAGGCACTGATTCTTGGAGGAAGTGACACTACAGCTTCAACCCTCACATGGGCCATTGCTCTTCTTCTAAACAACAAAGAAATATTAAAGAAAGCACAAGATGAGATAGACCTCCACGTTGGCACAGACAGGAATGTGGAGGATTCAGACATAGAAAAACTGGTGTACCTTCAGGCAATTATCAAAGAAACATTGAGATTGTATCCAGCTGGTCCTCTCTTAGGTCCTCGTGAGGCGATGGAAGATTGCACGGTCGCCGGTTACCACGTTTCTTGCGGCACAAGACTGATAGTGAATGTATGGAAAATCCAAAGAGACCCGAAAGTTTACATAGAACCAAACGAATTTAGACCAGAGAGGTTTCTCACGGGAGAAGCCAAAGAGTTTGATGTTAGAGGACAAAATTTTGAGCTGATCCCATTTGGTTCGGGAAGAAGATCATGCCCAGGTTCTTCATTGGCCTTGCAAGTGCTCCATCTAGGTCTTGCTCGTTTCCTTCATTCCTTTGAAGTGAAAACTGTTATGGATATACCTGTTGATATGAGTGAGAGCCCTGGCTTGACCATCCCTAAAGCCACGCCTCTTGAGGTTCTAATTAGTCCACGTCTCAAGAAACAGCTTTTTGTGTGATATATATTACTGTTCCTGAGACCTCAATAAGATTATTGAAGGTGACTTTTGATGTTTTTTTTGTTCGAATAAAACCTTGTACTTATGTTTGTTATTTTCCTCATTAAAATAAGTGTGTGCAGTTTATAAAGAATCACCTGTCTTTGTTTTCATTTGCTCACCTCATCGGGTATATATATAGTTTTTTTTTTTCATCATGCAAAATAATTGTAGTATTTATGCAAAAAAAAAAGAGAAATTCCCTCGAATAGCACCAAAACAAGTTTTTGTTCCACAAATAGCACACATTTTAATTTAGGACAAAAATAGCATTTTATGAAGTTCATAATTTAATTTTTTTTGTTTGGGTTAACTATATTAGAATTTAGGGTATAGTTTTTAGGGGTACAATTTAGGGTTTAGGGTTTTCTAAACCCTAAACCCTAAATCCTAAACTTTAAAAATGTGAGGTTAGAATTACTCTATAATAAAAATGTTATTTGTGTCTTAAATGAAAATGTGTGCTAAAAATGTCACAAAAACTTCATTTTGTGCTATTTTTGAGAATTACCAAAAAAAAAACTATTGTAGTATTTATTATTTTATATAAGTTTTTTTTTAAACATAAAAAACTACTGATAATCTAAGATGATTACATTTATAAAAGACTAAAGTTTATTTATCTAGGAATAAATAGCAAAACCTAGCAAGAACACCACAAATTAAAATTTCTTTTTAACTTGGAATTGGAAAGGAAGGGGCAGACTTACGTAGAAATCTCATATTTTACAACGTTGTTTAGTTACAAACAAAAAAATGTAAAATTAACATAAACAAACAAAAATTTGTAAATTAACAGAAACGTAAGAGAGAACGCTTTATGGGAAAGAAACTGACGAAAACGAACCGTTGAAAATCCGGTCTTCATTGAGAATTTTCGGATCAGATCCTTTTAATTTCACGTCAAAGACGCGATTCTCCGTTTGCTCAAAGCTATCTATTGCTCTTTTCCGATGCATTGAAGCCGTGAAAAAAAATCAGATGTTTTGCAGAAACGTCTCGGTGAAGCGGAAGAAGAAATCTGGTTCTGTTCCGGTTTATCTGAATGTTTACGATCTTACCCCTATGAATGTTTACGGTTACTGGCTCGGTATCGGGATCTATCACTCTGGTCTTGAAGGTAGATTAATGATCTTTGTTTTTCCAAATTCTGGGTTTATATTGTTCTTGGGTTGCCGAGAATCATGAGAAAGAATCTGGATCAAAAGGTCAATCCTTTTTCAATTTTGTGTGATTGGAAATATTGCTGAGAACGATGATTAATCCCTTTTCTGTATTGCTGGTTGGTTTCTAAGAACGTGATGAAAGGATTGGATAATTATGGATTTGTTGAGAATGCAGATTGGTCTGTGGTATGAATCTGAATTGGTTAAGTTTGCTTAGAAAGATGAGCAAGATTTATTCTTTAGTTTCTCCTCTTAGACTAAATGTGATATGTTTTAATGATCAGAACTTAGTGTAGAGTTTTTTTGTGGTCGTTGTTTGTTTGCTTGGTTTGAACAACGAATCAATAAAGTTGTTTCTGATATTGTTTGTAGTTCATGGGGTTGAATATGGATATGGGGCACATGACCACTCGAGCACTGGAATTTTTGAAGTGGAGCCAAAGAAGTGTCCTGGTTTCACATTCAGGAAATCGATTCTGGTCGGTGAAACAGAGATGAAGGTGAAAGATGTTAGAACATATATGGAGAAGTTAGCAGAAGAATATCAGGGAAACAAATATCATCTCATCACAAAGAACTGCAACCATTTCTGCAACCAAGTTTGTTTAAAACTAGCTCAGAAGTCTATCCCTAGTTGGGTCAACCGTCTTGCTCGCTTAGGTAATTGAAACTTCCTCATCAACCGAATGAATCAGAAGACTAAAAAGAGTAATGTATATTGGTTTGTTTATGAACTGTAAGGTTTCCTCTGCAACTGTGTATTGCCGGCTAGCTTGAATGAGACTAAAGTGAAGCGGGTAGGAAAAGACGGGAAGCTCTTGGACGGGGACTACAGTAAGAAGAAGAAGAAGAAGAAGGCGAGAAGCAGATCAGGTCCTTTAGTTTCAGCTTCGTCTTGTCCTAATCCTTCACATGCAAGATCAAGATCAACAGGTAATCATCCTTCTTCTCCGTCTTCATCTTGTTCTTGGAAAAATCAAAGACATCGAGTTCAAGATGAGAAGACTGCAAGCGTAGGGGTTGCATCTGGAGCTCAACATCAGAAGTCTCTAGGCGTAAACGTCAAGACATGATTCTTTTACATTGTTTGAAGGACAGCTAACTATATTTGTTTATGAATGTGAGGATTTGTTGTCAAGTTTTGTATCCTCCATTTTTAATCTGTTTAGTTTTACTTGGTATAATTTGCTTATAGGAGAATCATGAATATCTGTATATAGAGTTTTGAATTATACATTTTTTTTGTATGTTTTGATGTAATTTTGAAAATTGTACGAATTACTTGTTTAAAAATAGATTTTTTTTTTTTCTTTTACGTTTGCTTTCAACCTTTTGGCCCTCTGCTCTAAAATTTTGGCTTAATCGATCAAATTATCAAATGTTTTAAAATTTATTCTAGTCCCAAATGAATGAAAATAAACAAAAACAAAAAGTTGAATTAAATATTTTTTTCAGCTAAAGAATTTTTGTTTTTTTTTTAATTTACAGAACAATTGGATAGAGGTGGCATTAACCCTAGTCTTGACCTATAAAAATCAGTGACCACTATAAATACCTACAAAAGTTCGCTCTTCCGCAGCTACAACAAAATCTCTTAAACCCTTATTCACCGTTTCTGTGAAAGCTCACATACATCGCTTCTATTCTCGTACATTGTTTTTAGATTTCGTTCTCTCTTTTGCCTTCAAAAGCCGAAATTTTTCAACTTTTTAATTATTTTTCTTGTATTTGTATTTGGTGGAATCAAATTGCATTCTTTATAAGTAATGGAAACTAGAGTCCCTCTCGTCTTATGTCTTAAGATCTGGTTTTGTTCAATCATCAGTTCACTTTGACTGTATTTTAGAAGTAATCTAGATCGTTATGATACGATTCATGTTGATGATTCTTAGTCCTTGTGCTCTGATATTTGGTTTATTTCCCTGAATTAAGTTCAAAGTTTTTTTATTTCGATTAGGGAAATCCCTATGATGACTGATTATGATAAAAAAATGTTAAAAGTAGTGACTGATATCTTGAAGAAATTTCAGCTCTGAGGGATTTAACTTTGTTCTTCGTTTTCTTCTTACAATCAGCATTTTTTTGTTAATTTTGTGAGTTTTTGTTCGTTTGTGTGCCTTTAGTTGCATTGCATCCCGATGATGAACGATATGTAAAAAAAAAAATGTTAAAAGTAGTGCCTGATTACATCTTGATGACTAATATATTCTGAGGGATTCATCTAAAGTTTTTCGTTAATTCAATCCTTTGATAATATCTTAGTTTTACTTAACACATTGTTTGTTCTTTAGTGACTCTTAAAAGACTAGTTGTGGTTGATGTCTTCTTGATGAATGTTTCAGCTCGGATGAAGTGCTTATTACAGGAGGTTTGGAATTTGGAGTTCCTACAGTAAGAAGAAGTTTGTCTGATTGAAGCAGAGCTTGTGTTAGCTTTTGAGGGACTTGACTACTGCTGCTTCTTGTCCTCAGTTCTTATACAAATTCTTGTTAGCTTATACAAATTCTTGTGGTAGCTTATAAAAATTCTTGTTTTCATTCTTGTATACTTAAACTCTTCCATTTATTATCCTGTTATGTTTTTTCTCTGGTGTGCTTGAATAAGATGAAATCTACACTCTACTGTTTCATAGAGGATTAGATTTAATGGAAATCATAGAGCCTCCTCAACTGCTCACTTGACAACGACCAATTTAAAGATGTCTGTTCATTAATAGTTTTGTAAATTTCAATCCTGATATCTAACTTCACCAAATCATCGTCTATTGAATTGAAAGCAACCCTTTCACTGCCAATCAGGCTTTCCTTGGATAAGTATTTTCTTGGACACGTAGCCTGCGCTAAGTCCAAAAGATCAAGTGTGAAACGTTGACTTCTGAAAGGTTCTACCAATGTGTGCTCATCTTCTTCAAGAGTATCTGTATCTCCGCTCTATCTTTTCTCCAGACTTGCTCTGTTTTGTTTGCATATGAGAGGATGGATCAGAGGGACGGTGATGCCCTTGTAGATTCCATAAATGCAAAGTTAGACTCTTTGTCTTCTCTTTCAACCCACTTTTGTATCTACAAGGTACCTAATAAGCTCCGCAGGCTCAATCCTGATGCATATACGCCTCGGCTTATATCCTTTGGCCCTTTTCATCGTGGTAAAGATGAGCTTCAAGCCATGGAAGAGCATAAATACAGGTATTTAAAGTGTTTTATCCCTAGAACAAATTTTAGTCTAGAGGACCTTGTTAGAGTTGCTAGGACTTGGGAAGCAGATGCTCGCAACTGTTATGCAGAAGATGTGAAACTTAGTAGCGATGAGTTTGTTGAGATGTTAGTTGTTGATGGTAGCTTCATGGTTGAACTTCTCTTGAGGTCTTATTATCCTCAACTTCGAAGTGAGAAAGATCGCATATTTGGGAAGCCAATGATGATCACCGATGTGTGTCGGGACATGATTTTGATAGAAAATCAATTACCATTTTTCGTCGTAAAGGGTTTTTTTCTGCTCTTGGTTGTTTACTACCAACAAGAAACACCTTCAATCCTAAAGCTCGTTCAACACCACTTGAGTTGTTTCTTGAGCGACATTGATGAAGGGAAGTTTAATTCAGAGCCAGAGCATTTTGTTGATCTACTGAGGTCTTCTTTTTTGCCATTGGTTCCAGCCAAACTGGAAGAAACCACAATGAAGGTTGACAATGCACCTAAAGCAACAGAGCTTCACAGTGCTGGTGTTAGCTTCAGGCCAGCAGAGAACAGCAGTTGTATATTTGACATTAGCTTTGCTGATGGAGTACTTGAGATTCCTACCATTTTCATTGATGATCTCACGGAATCCCTCTGCAGAAACATCATAGTGTTTGAACAATGTCATTGCTCAGATATGACCGTCCTCCACTACACCAGGTTGCTCAGTTGTTTCATTAAATCCCCTTCAGATGCTGACTTGCTCACCCGCAGTGGGATCATCGTGAACAATCTCGGAAGTGCGGAAGATGTTTCAAAATTTATCAATAGCATCTGCAAAGAGGCTATCTATGGTAGAGAATTCTACTTTTCGACACTCTCTGAGAACCTACAAGCTTACTGCAACACACCATGGAACAGGTGGAAGGCGATTCTGAGACGTGATTATTTCCATAATCCTTGGTCAGTTGTTTCTGTTGTTGCTGCTTTACTGCTTCTCCTTCTCACTTTCATACAGGCTGTATGCTCTATCTTGGCTCTGTAAGTCTTTTGGGACATCACTTAGTCAATAAAACTAAACACTTTTCTTATGAATAATTGTAGTATCTTTATGTGTCTAAATTATGTTTGGTTTCATCTTAAGAAAAGCTTAGGAGGTGTAAACGTTGTTACTCTCTTAAACTGTTAAATTCGTTTAGAAAGACACTAATGCAATGTCAGCTTTGCCACTCACTTACAGCACACAATGTAGCATTGCCAACTAGTGTGTTTTTTAGAACCATTATTAAAAAATTGTGAGAAAATCATATTCATTCCTACACATCATGAAACATGTATATTTGTCAACAATTTGTTGTACCAGAACTTTCGTTGAATAGCCTTTTTCCCCAAAATCTTACAACAGTAAGTTAGTAACTCCTTTATGCTGACTTGTCAAACCTGACCCATAAAAATTGAATTTTGCTCAAGACAATTATCGAATGGGCCTTGGGTCCGAAACATAGAGCCTTAAAATGGTACCATTATATAAAAAGCCCAGTCAAGAGTAGATTAGGGTTTCCTCTTTATAACTTGAAAAGGTTAGTTCGCCTCAACTGCGTATTTTTGGCCTAGCTCCGCAGCTGCAACTCTCACGACGTCAAGATGGTAAGCCCCTCTCTCTCGAAACTTTCATCTTTGTTTCAATCGAATTGCTGCTTTCGCCTGTATGAATTGAATTAAGAGTTTGATGTTATTTAGAAATTGGAACACAATTTAATGATTTTGATGTCTGTTTGAAAAATGAAATGGAACAGCCGTCGCACAAGTCGTTTATGATCAAGAAGAAGCTGGCCAAGAAGATGAGACAGAACAGGCCTATTCCTCACTGGATTCGTCTTCGTACCGACAACACCATCAGGTTCGACTATTCTTTTATTTTTCTTACCGGTCTATTAAATAGATGAAATATGTAGTTGTCTTGGTGGGTCTATATAGGGTGGGAGATAGTGAGTAAGTTGTAAAACCAGAAATGTTTTGTGTTCTAATGATTTGGCATTGGTTTTTCAGGTACAATGCCAAGCGCAGACACTGGCGTAGAACCAAGCTCGGATTCTAAGTGATAAGCCTTCTAAAAGAGTCCTTCTTATCTGTTTGGTTTTAGCATTTCCTCAAGTTTTTTTGGACTTAAGTTATGACATTTTCATATTTCTGTAAGACTTTTGATTTTGATGTTACCAAATTATCTTCTATAAGAGTTATTTCGTAGCATTTGATTGGTCTGACTATTCAATTACATTGTCTCTTGGTTTGCTTTCATGTTCTTCTTCTGGCAAGTTTCAACCTGGATTAGGGTTTAGTCTTGTGCAAAATCTGTGTTCCTTTAGTTTGATTTCGATATTTTCCTACATTATCCTCCTACTTGCTTGCGTAAAAGCTTTAGAATTTCGTTGTAGAGATTTTGGTTGGTTCTGAACATGTTTAGTTAGAATTTTGTATCTACTTATTTATGTAATGATATTAGAATTTAGAAAGATAACAAAACACAAGCTGAGTTCTCTTATATCTCCTCCGACCAAATCTCATTGTGAAGTTAATAAGAAAATACAATCGTATCGTTGGGTCAGGAGGGTAAGTAACAAGTAAAGTTCTTCTATAACTCGATGGGAGTCTCCCAATACAACAATGCCTGTTAAACACAAATCAAATCAAAAGGTTCCTTGACAAAATGTCTAGCAATCATAGTCTTGAGCTAGCTTATTATTTTAGCCATCTAGTTTTCAATCTAGATCAAGAAGAAGCAAAAAGGGTGTATGATAAAAAGCTTTGTTTCTTATTGTTGTCATTTCACTGAGAAGTAGACTCAGCTTACGTTGTGGTATGAGTCAATGATGGCATCAGCAAGGTATTCACATTTAGCCAGAGACAATCCAGCCAACGATATTCTCCCGTCTTTAGTCATGTACACATGCCACTTGTTTGTCATGTTATCGCTCTGCTCATTACCAAAAAAATAAGTACACAAAAACTTCAAGGTCCCATATTTCCAAACAAAGCCAAAGATGTGATTCTGAGTAATAGTCATTGAGCATACCTGGGCTTTGTTGAGGCCCGTGAAAGAGAACATGCCAATTTGCTTCAGAATGAAGGACCAATCCTTTCCGCTTTTATCTTTTGAAACAAGGCTATCGTATAACTCTTGTCGCACTGTCTTTATTCTTCCCGCCATCATTTCCATCTCTGCTTTCCATTCATTGAACATAGTGGCATCACCCACGACATTAGCCACAATTCTCGCCCCATGAACTGGTGGGTTCGAGTACATAGGCCGAGCGATCCTTTTCAATTGGCTCTTGACCCTGAAAGAAAGTAGTGTTGTTACTGGAAAAGGTTCCGTATACACTGTAGCTAAATATGGTTCTTGACAGTTAAACGGTAAAATCTAAGACTCACGATAAGCAAATTCAAGTGAGTTTTACCTTGTAGCAGCATCGGCTGATGAGCACACAACGTTGATTGCCCCAATTCTTTCTGCATACAGACCCAAATTTTTACTATATGACTGAGCAACAAAAAACTCCATTCCACGTTCAGCAAATAATCTCACAGATGCTGCATCTTCATCAAGGCTTCCACTTGCAAAGCCCTGAAAAATAGGTGCATGTAGCGTCAAATAAGTTGATATGGATAGCCTTATTCTTTCGGAAAAACGAAACTCGGAATTGTAGGAATGAGATACCTGGTATGCAACATCGAAAAATGGGATATGGTTCTTTATCTGAATGACATCAGCAATTTTCACCCACTGCTCTGGGGTTGGGTCAATTCCAGTTGGGTTGTGAGCACATCCGTGAAGCAAAATGAAAGATCCTTCTGGAGCATCCTGTACAATTCACATAACAGATATTCAAGAAAACCATCATAATCAAGTAATCATTTTGGATTAGTAATCACATAAATGAAATTCAGTTTTTTTGATGCAGATATAAGGCAATCGTTCATGGACAAACAAACCTTAATATCTGCTATCATTCCCTCAAAGTCCAGACCAATAGTTTTTGGATCATAGTACCGGTATTCGGACCACGGAACTTTGGCATCATTGAAGATATTCTTGTGATTACCTGAAGTGGGTAGTTTGTCAGTATATAAAGGAGGTTAAATATGAAAGCGAAATACACTTGTTTGTGGCCAAAGCACACGCACCCCAGGTTGGTGATGATATCAGAATTTTTGCTCCAGGGAAATAACGCTCTATGAGAGCAGCTGCTAATCGCAGTGAACCTGTTCCCGAAAGACCCTGAATTGTTGCCACCTGGTCATATAGAGCAAAAGAAGATGAGTTAAACTCAGAAACAGGAACATCATGAGAAAACATTTCAATAACATGATGATGAAGAAAAGATCCAGACATACTTTTTGTTCCTTAATAACAGGATGACCAGCTCCGAATAGCAACTCAGCAGTAGCCTTGTTGAAAGCTGCCAAGCCCTCAATTGGAAGATACTGCAGTTTCCATCCAAGTGGGTAAGTTTTATGCATATGAGGATGATGTAATTTGCTTGTAGACATTTTCAAGAAAATGAAGTTACCTCTTTGTTATCTCCTCTCTCCAACATCAAATTCTCCGCCTATAAAGAAACAGTAAGTAAATTAACAACCACTTAGTCTGTCACAAAATCAGTAGTATACTAATATGACAAAAGTAAGAAAGTTAACACATGGAAGGAGCAATACGTATATGAATGAGGAAACGAATATGAGCTAACTACAGCGGCAAGTTCCAACCTTTTTAACAACATTAAGCACATAAGGCTGGAGTTCCTCAGTTCGGTAAGCCCCGACGCCAAGATTGAGTTTCATGTCGTTAGTGTCTGCTTTGAAAGCTTCGCTGACTCCAAGAATAGGGTCTGGTGGAGCCATAGTTATACTCTCAAAACGAGAAGGTTTGACTGAAACCGTCATAGTCACCCGACCAAAAGACTGAAATTCAAAGCCAAAAATCAAAGTGATCAAACTCCTAACAATATCTGATCTAGCTCTACAGGAGTTCTGGTCAGTTCTAAACGTAATTCAGATTGTTCATATGGTTCACGTCCAAGCAATATAACAAAGTAAAGACACAGTACCTTTGCTTTCAGGAACGGGTTCGAACCCGAATTTCCAAGCTTTAGCTTATCCTGTTCAAGTTCAATCGAAAAACAAAAAAAAAGAACAGGATTGTGAATAAACTGAAGAGGAATCATTTTGCCCCATAGGAAACTAGCATGACCTAAATAAGCTGAAATCTTCATTGGTTCTGCTCTCTTTAAGGCGATTATAAACACTTAATAGCTTTACGCAATGGCGAGGAAAAAAAAAAAAAAAAAAAAGAGAAGTACCTTGCTAATATCGCGAGGTAACAGAGAAGTGGAACCAAGAGACAGCATTGAAGAAGCCATGTAATATGGAACAAATAAAGCTGCACAGATCTCAACTCAGTGAACTAGTACGAGGATAAGCAATTCCAAAATCAGACAGTGATGTGACGATATGGTCCACAAATATGATCAAACGAGATTCAGATCACGAGATAATGAGTAATTTACCGGAGCTAATTTGTCAACTGGACTTGGTTTTGAAACGATGAGATCGATTAGATTGAAGAAAGAGTAAGGATCACTGAGAGAGAGACACGACGATATATACGAAGAAGATGTTCTTGGCTTGTCTTGGTAGGGGTAAAATGGTCATTATAATGTTTAAAAGTCTATAGGCGTACACAGTACACAAAGAGTGGATATTGTGGGTGATTAGTGGTTAATGACTTTCTCAAACCCATTTTAAAATAGATATCTTTTGTTAAATACTGAATATTATTTACCTGGTGGTGGTATAATAATGTATGACAACACAATACAGTATTAAGCAATTTACAAATACAATAACTAGAAGTGAAATACCCCTGGGAAATTCCTGTCCTCATATTTTTACCCCCAAGATTACTTAAGCAATCAGACCAAACCCTATAACCAAAAAAACATGTTTTAAGACGATGACGGTGTTAACCGTAAAGTCCCTCCTAACTCGACCGGAACCAATGGAACAAGTGAGTGAAGAACATCGGTTATCAACGGTCGATAACTAGGTTCTGGTTGTACGCAAAGCACTGCCACGGCTGCTACCTGAACAAATTCATTTTAGGTTTTATTCACGACTCAACAATATATAACAATGCAATCAATTGGTTTTGCAATGCACTTTAAAACCTAACTAAAACAAAAAAAAAGATGACTCAGACCTGGTATAAGTGCTTATGATCCATTGTATCTTTGATGACTGGATCCACGATTGTGGGAAGCTTTGATCTATCTATAAGTTGGGGCATTGCCTGCATGCAATGTTTACAAGTCGGTACACGCATTAACCAATGCAATCTATTCATGTACTAATTAATGGCAATAACGTCAATCCAAGCCGGACTTACCCAAGTGACTAGAGATTGGCACTGAACCGAACTCAATTTCTCAACCGGCCGTCTTCCTAGCAATAGTTCAAGTAGAACCACCCCGAATGCGTAAACATCACTTTTATCCGTCAATTTTCCTGAGCAACATATATACTACATATATAAATGAACCATGCAAGATAAACCGGTTATTTGAACCGATAATCCTCGTTTAATTAGCAACCCATCAACCACTATCTCTAATCAAATAATGATTCCATGTGATTAGTTGAAACAATACATCAAAGATCATTTAGAATTTAGAATAACAATTTCAGACGTAATGAATGAAACTTAATGTAATGGGGGGGTCACATGAAAACCCATTATTATTATTATAAGCTATCACTCGTAAGACATGACAACAGGTAAAAGTCAACCAAGTTAGAGGGATATGTGAACATTTTACCATCTAGGAGATATTCTGGAGCAACATAACCAAGTGTCCCTGATAGTTTAATGTTGTTCTTGCCATGTGCCCCGACCGTTACCGCCAGACCAAAATCCGAAATCTAATGTTGTTTCGTTAGAGACGGAAACAAAACAAAACAACAAAAAGAAAAGCAATAATCATGTTTTGCATTGTTTGTTGAAGCAAAGACAAAAGATTCTTGAATGAAATAAACAAGAAGCAAGACTATAAATCTTGTTCGGTTCGCTCTGGTTTGGTTTTGGTCCAGGTTTTTGGATTAGTCTATGATACAAACTCAGAACAGAATCATCATCAAATCAATGATATTTACCTTGGCGTTGAAGGAAGAATCCAGGAGAATATTTGAAGATTTCAGATCTCTGTGGATAACCGGAGGACGACAACGCTCGTGGAGATACTCTACACCTCTGTTTCCAAACCAACAAAAGAAAACGGTTTACTTAAACCGAGATTAATTTAACTTGTAGAGAGGATTGTTAAATGTGAGCTCTTGATTCGTACCTGGCCGTGTCAAGAGCAATCTTCATCCGCATGTGCCATGTTAAAGCCGATCCCCGAGAAGGTCCTTAACCATTAATGATGCAAACAATTAATTTAATCGAACAAAAAATATTTATTTCATGTGGTCACATGATATGTTTATCTTCTTTATACAATATTTAATTATAAATCATGGTCTATAACAAGATGATGGATGAGAAAGGTTGAAGAAGATATTTTTAGTTTTTACCGTGTAACTGTCCATCCAATGATCCGTTTTGCATAAGCTCGTAGACGATGAAACTCGAGCTGATCTCACTTCCATATCCCAAAAGCGAGATGATGTTCGGATGGTGAATCTTGCTCAACAAATCAACTTCGTTCTGAGATTTCCAGATGATGGAATCAGAATCATATTCTTGAACTGAATCAAGAAGCCGGAAAAGACCATTTGTATATACCTGAAACTCTCGTTTTGCTTCTTGAGTAACGTTTTCGATCTTCTTAACCGCAGCTAGAGTGTTGCTGTCTAAAGAGGCCTTGTAAACACAACCGAACCCGCCTCTTCCTACAATGTTACCGTCTTTGAAACCGCCTGTAGCTTTCTCTAGTGTCCTGTAATCGAAGGACTGCACAAATCCCTTCTTGGATAATGAAATCCCACTCTCACCGTCTTCTTCCACATAACAAAACCATTTAGATATCAAAACAGAGAACAATGTACAAACCGATAAACCATTAGGATTACAAATGTAAATTAATTGATTTACCTGAGTTCTTGATGGCTTTGGGAGATTGCTTAGAGCGATAAACCCAAAAGCATAAACAAGAAAGAATGATTAGTCCTAGAGAAGATGAGGTGATTATGAGAGCGATTAGAAGTTTCTTGTGTGCATCTAACTTGTGTTCTTGGCCTCTACCCATTTGGATCCCTGACATCATAAACCAAACAAGAAAAAGATCTTGAGATCCTCCTTCAGCTCATCTTCACACTGTTGGGATTTCTTAATTTGGATTCTCGATTATCGCAAACGGATCTAGTTAACAAGGAATATTAATTGCTAATCCAACTGAATTAATGATAAGAGGATACGTAGACTATAGGCAATCCATTCATAAACATAGTATTTGAGTATATAACTGAAAATCAGATTTTCATTGGTTTACGAAAACACAGATTAATCCAAAGAAAGAAAAAAAAAAGAAGAAGAGAAAGATACCTGGAGAGAAGGAAGCCATGGACATGTAAACGGGAGAGGGAGAAGGCTGTGAAGCAGGTGACTGAGGTGTAGTATAAGCATAAACTCTAATGACTAAGAATTCAAGAACAGAGACCTTAAGAAGAAGAAGAAGATGAAGAATCTTTCTCATTTCCCTAACAATACTTCTTTAGGATTCAAAATAATGGTGAAAAAGAGATTTGGTAAGAGCGAGTCTGAGAAGGTGAGATTGCTCTTCCAAAGATGAATCTCTCTCAAATGGAGATCTCTTTCATAAATTCGTTTCCTTTTTTCCTGTCTGCATAAAGGAGGGAAGCAGAAAGTGGTTTTTTAAAAGTCGAAATCATTCTCTAACTTCTTTATCGTCAAATCAAACATGTGACGCTTTGAATCTGATACTGAACTAATTATTATATTCTTGCTAACCAAAACAGTTCAAAATTCATCCATGTAAAATTTCTTATATTGTAGTTTAGAACAATTTCTTACGAAGAGTTTGTAAATTCATTAATACTGATCGTTTACAGTACTGGTCCATTGAATGGTCATAAATCATATATGATCATATATAACCTTTTCATGACAGTTAAAATATGTCTTCGTGGCTTTAAGAGTTTACTGACCAGACAACACCAAAAGTTGACCAGTTGTGTCAAACCGACAAAAATAAGATGACTTTCTCTTTTTTTTTGTAACGTCAATTACATCATCATTTATATCATTTTTTTTATTAGTACAAGCACAAATTCTGAGTAATTTGTCGTCATATATAAACTTCAGTTGAATCGGAATCGGATAGTTTTTTTTTTTTTTTGTCAACTATCAAGTAGTTTCGATTTGATACTTATAAAATTTACAGATTGATGGTTCCTAGATACAACGAGGAGTATTGTATTTCACATGCAAAAACCCAAAGGCAACCATTAATCAGACTAATATGGCAAATAATATGATGTAATATATGGGAGTGTAAATGTCTGAATGTTCCATTTGAGAAATATCTGCATGTGACACAGTTTCATTTTGGCTAATCAAGTTGACTTAGAAGAAGCTAGAACATGTGAAAATAAACATAAACAGATAGAGAAACAAACAAAATTGGAAAGAGAACGAGAAGTTGAAACCTTTTGGATTCAATTAATTGAATCAGATGTAATTCCAAAATGTTACTAGTTGCTTGAAGTCAAATCTCGCTTAGGGTTTGCCAATTTACTTTAAGCTAAGACAATCAAATACACACAACCATTTTAGATTTTGAAGCGTTAAACCTCTTCATTTGTGTGGTTAGAGAGAAACCCTCTTAAGTAATCTCCGATGTAGCCCCTCTGTTATAACTAAACTACATACCAATAATTGCATACAAGTTTTTTTTTTCCAATAAATCAAGCAAAATTCATAAGATTGCCCGCGTGTGTTTACTATTTATGCGAACCCATTAGTATTTCGTGGATACAGAGTTAATGACTATGCAAAGTAGGTGTGAATGTAATAGCGACTAGAATATAGTTTAGCCTACCGACCCATTCCATTCCAATTTCCCTAAGTATTGTTACTTTATCCCAATTAAAGATTTTATTTATTTTGCAACCGAAAATGTTTTTATATCAGCAAAACAATTCTATTTTTAGCAAAATGGTAGGTAACTCCGTACAATAAACAGAAGGATACATATTATTTCTCTGTAAACGAATTATTTGTTCTCACATAACTCAATACGTACTCATATATAGCAGCAAAAGGGGAAATATACAAACCGTCTTTATCTTCCTAATTTTTATCGTTAAAGACTTAAGAGTCACACAGCACTATATGGAAATATAATTTTACAGTTATGTTATGAGTTCATTATCGTGTATATATATTCCCAACTTGTTATCATTAATTTAAAGAGGCTAACATGTACGTATAGTGATAGCTACAATGAATGTATGTACAGACTTGAGATAGACTAATAAGACAACATAGAAGGGAGGAATCGAGTATTTATTAAAGAGAAAGGACCAGTCCGTGCCTAGTACAATGAAACTCACCTTATGAATGACTAAGCTATCGGGTAAGACATTATTATTTTTTTTCGCCGTATCGGATAAGACTTTTTAACGGTCCATAAATCGTTAGAATTATTATGATTTTCATTTGCAGTGCTAGATGACCTTTTAAAAAGGCCCATTAACGAATGTGCCGTCCATTATCAAATGATTATTTGGGGGTACATTTGAGAGCCTTTTTGGAACTGCAAACCCATTTAACAGAACCCAACTAAAAAAAGAGAGTCTAGTAGTTAAAACGGCACACGTTGCAGAGAGCGTTAAGAAACCGTGAACCACATCTTCTTCATGTGTCCATCAGGGAGACTGGTGTAGGCAATAGAGTATAACTAGGTTTGAACTTTGAAATATGAAAGGTGAGTTTTAACTTTTAAAGGGAAGTGTAAAAGAGATTAGATGGAGAGGTCAGAGGTGGAGAGTGGGGTCAGTTTTGGTAAAGGTCGTCGTGGGTTCCTCTCTCCAATTCTCAACCCTAGAAAGTAGAAGAATACCACTTCATCATTCTCACGCGCGCCTCTTTTTTTTTTTTTTTAACTAATGCTGAATTAAACTGTATTACTAATAGTAATAGATATACTTTTAAAAATTTAAAAACAATAGTTGGATGAAAGAGACATATATATATATATATATATAGACGTATATAATAAATCTGAAAGCAAACCTTGGGTGAGGTCGAAACAAGGAAGACCTTTGCGTAAACTTTTAATTTAATTAATAATATAACAACATCTCACCCGTTCCCCCCTTGAGTAAACTTTACACTAATCTCATACAAACTGGTTCTTTTAGGTCAGCTGACGTCAGCACTCTCTTTTTTTTTTTTTTTTCTTTTTAAATTCATCATCTCTGTTTTTCTTTCATAGAAAAAAAAGAATCACATCTAACGGTTAAGATTTGTTTGGATAGTAAAATCAAAGGGTCGTGGTTTACTATCTTCTGCACAAAGCCCTTTTGTTGTTGTTGTTAATGGAGAGATTCGTCTTAAAGTCATTCTGCTTCTTCTTTAATTAACCAAACCATTCATTATCACTTCTTCTTCTTCTTCGTCATTTCTAAATCCTCTTCATAATCTCTTTCTTTCTGCAATCTGAAGATCGCTGTATTGAATTGGCTCAATCTTCTTCACTTGGTCGATATACGACGACTTTGACTTGTTCGGACTTCACTTCTCCGATCGAATCAATCCGCTCTCTACACCAAGGTCATTATTATTAACTCTCCTCTGATTATGCTCTTATTTATTTACATGGTCTTTAGAAATCTGCTGATTTGATTGTTTTATAATAAGAATGCATGGTTTTGTTCAAAGACTCTAGATTTTAGAATTAGGATTCTGGAAATATTGAAACTTTACATCACTATGTATATATATCAGTGTTATGTTTTGCACAGTTTTTCACTAGGAAATTAGCTCAGCTCTGGTGATTTGATTGATTGTTTTATAGAATGCATGGTTTTGTTCAAATACTCTCCTCCAGCTACAAACCTGCATACATTAGTGTCCTCATCGTTAAGGTATTACGTTTAGTTTACTTTGTTGATTCATGTAGCTGCTTTTTACATTTTTCTTTCTATAATAACAACATTACAAGTTCTGCTTATCCTCAATTCTATATCTTGATGAACTTGCAGTTTTTGTTAATTATTTTGCTGTTTAACAATAATTTATATCTTCCTTGAAATTTTGCCTAAGTAGTGGAATTGCTGTTAGCCTACTAAATCTCTGATAGGTGCTGGATCATTTCGTTTCAATTTAGTAGTTTGACAAGGATTTATAAGGGCTGCACTTAGTTTTGTCTACGGAACAGTTTATCCTTTTTCTTACTCGACACTTTATTCTCATTTTCACTATTGTAGACTTCTTGGACTTTCATAGATTCATCAATCCATTTTTCAATGGTGCGGACTTGTGTTGACACAATTGACAATTGTTCAAGAAGTTTACTTTCGCCCCAATCATAAGGTTCTATCTCCTCAGCATCCCCATTTTCCACTGAGTAGTTTCAGTCCGCCACATCAATGATTTGAATTTGTTTGCTTGAAAACTGAGGAGATGGAAGTGAGTCGTTATTTCTCTTTTTTGGACAAGTTTCTTCGAAAGGTGCTTTGATTCTCTTTGTCTATTGCAAATATTAATTGCCTTTTTGCCCTTAGGATGCAATTTTATCTCTAAATACCAATATCAGTTGTCCTTAGTCATTCATGAGGTTGCATTTTTCAATCACGGATTCTGGTTACTTAATATCGGTGACATCTTCTTCATAACTCATAATCTTCTATGTTTATTTATATTCAGCCTTTCTCAGAAACAGCAAATTGAGTTTCCCAACAATATATTTGACATCTTCTTCTTTTGGTAAGTGTTTAACTTCTCTAATAGCAATTATTTTATTTATCATTGCATATTTTTCAACTTGTGCCTTTATTGAAGAGGCACTTTGCGTGGCTTAAAGCATCATCGTGCGAGCGGAGAAAACGAGAAGGCTCTTCATTCATCTGATTCGACTGACAGTTGGATCGAGCCGCTCACTTGGTCAATTATGGAGTCAACGAAGGTTTGCATGAACGCAAAGTGCGGAGCGGCCTCGACATCGGGTGAGTGGAAGAGAGGCTGGCCAATGCGATCCGGCGAATTAGCCTCTCTCTGCGATAAGTGTGGGTAAGCACCTTCCCTCTTGTGTCTTATTTGAATGCTAATCCGACCAATTTGGTATTCACAACACTTGCGCAATTGATTAGGGGTTATTAACAATTAGAACAAGAGAGGATGCTTGAGGGGAATCCAGATTTCATCCAATTCTGTTACTTTTTAATTAATTTTGTGTATGTTGGTTTTTGATAGGTCCGCGTACGAGCAATCCATCTTCTGTAAAGTGTTCCATGCCGAGGAATCTGGTTGGAGAGAGTGTAATTCATGTGACAAGGTGAAGAAACTCTATGGCTTACGTGTGTTTCACACTCAACATATTCCAACTGTTTTTTCTTAATATGTATTTGTCTTCTCTCAGCGTCTTCACTGCGGATGCATTGCTTCCAGATTTATGATGGAGCTTTTAGATAATGGTGGCGTTACATGTATCTGTTGCGCCAAGAAATCGGGACTCTTTCCTGTAAGACTATTTTTCCTCCTTGAATCAACTATTGCAAGGGATGTTTCTTCGGTTTTGGATTCTCTGGGACTATACTCATGCGACCTCTCTCGCAGATGAATGTCAGCCCCAACAGTAGAGACTTTCCCTCATTTGCTTCAGCAGAGCATGTAGGCAGTGTTCTTGAGAGGACAAATCTCAAGCACTTGCTTCAATTTCAAAGAATCGGCCCCACTCAATCTTCTCTTCAAATGAAACAAGAAGAATCTCTGCTTCCTTCCAGACTAGATGCTCTTAGACACAATACTGAAAAGAAAGAATTGCAAGAATTATCTGCACAGCCAAACTTGAGCATGTCACTTGGACCTACGCTTATGACAAGTCCATTTCATGATGCTGCTGTTGATGACAGAAATAAGACTACTCCGATTTTCCAACTGGCCCCTCGGTCCAGGCAACTGCTTCCAAAACCTGCAAATTCAGCTCCCACTGCTGCTGGCATGGAGCCTAATGGGACCCTGGTGTCACAGATTCATGTCGCTCGGCCTCCTCCAGAAGGTCGTGGGAAAACCCAATTGCTTCCCCGTTATTGGCCTAGGATTACTGATCAGGAGCTGCAACAATTATCTGGACAGTATCCTCATCTGTATGTTCATAATATCTTCTTTCTATTTCTTTATTCTACATTTATGCATTATTGATCTGTGCTAAGGAGTCCTTAACTGTTTATGTTCAAAGCTCGAATTCCAAAATTATACCACTCTTTGAAAAAGTTCTGAGTGCAAGTGATGCGGGTCGTATTGGTCGATTGGTTCTTCCAAAAGCATGTGCAGAGGTAACTTGTTTCTCTGTACGCTTATTTGACATTCCCAAACTGTAGCTATCTAAATGCCGGGTATCAGCTATGACCTTTTATGGTGGTTTGTAGGCATATTTCCCCCCTATCTCTCAACCCGAGGGCCTCCCATTAAAGATACAAGACATAAAAGGGAAAGAATGGGTGTTCCAGTTCAGGTTTTGGCCTAATAATAACAGCAGAATGTACGTTTTGGAGGGTGTGACTCCTTGCATACAGTCCATGCAGTTGCAAGCTGGTGATACCGGTACTTTTCAAACCCTTTTGTTTCTTTAACTACACTCGTAGCATGTTGATGGAACCCTGGTACGGTTAAATCAAACATTGGCACTAAAGCGATTTGTTCATGTGCTGGGTCCAACAAGGACAGTGAAATACATTCCAAGAAGAGATGAATGGTACTTATTTATTAGGTCTGATGTCTTGGATTTCCCCATGTTCTCTGCAGTAACGTTCAGCCGCACGGAACCTGAAGCAAAACTCGTAATGGGATACCGTAAAGCGACCAACTCTACAGCAACACAGGTAAATGCATTAAAAACAGATGGTTGTTTCCTTAGGCGGAAAATCGTATAAAACTATTAATTAGTAAGTGAAGTATGGAATTAAAAATTCCTTTCTGGGGCTCTCCGTGGATTAGCATCTCGAGGTTATTTGATGGGCATAAAGAACTCGTCTTGGTAACAACCACCAAACAAGAACAAAATAAATATGCTTTCAGTGACAGATTTTTCTGTGCTTTCTTTAGATGTTCAAGGGAAGCAGTGAACCCAATCTGAACATGTTTTCCAACAACTTGAATCCGGGATGTGGTGACATCAACTGGTCTAAACTTGAGAAGTCTGAGGACATGGCAAAGGATAACTTATTTCTTCAGTCGTCCTCAACTTCTGCTAGGAAACGGGTTCGGAACATTGGGACTAAGAGCAAGCGTCTGCTCATTGATAGTGAAGATGTTCTAGAACTGAGACTAACTTGGGAGGAGGGACAAGAACTGATGCGGCCACCCCAATCCACCAAACCAAACATCGTTACGGTGGAAGATTACGATATCGAAGAATATGATGTGAGCTGCTCTTTACTTGTTTAATTCTCAAAGGAAACTGGATCTTTGCACTGTATTTGCTGAAATCATGTACTTTTGCTGCTACACAGGAGCCACCAGTTTTCGGGAAGAGGACCGTTTTTGTGTCACGTCAAACAGGGTGAGGCCTCATGTACTATGTATTGATAGGATCAGAAAAATTAAACACACTTTGGAATGATCAAGAATTGAAGTTATGACCATCTGATTATTTGGTTCTTGAATTCTCAGGGAACAAGAGCAATGGGTGCAGTGTGATGCTTGTGGGAAATGGCGACGACTGCCTGTGGATACTCTTCTTCCACCAAAGTGGTCGTGCTCCGATAATCTCTCGGATCCTGGCAGGTAAACGAGATTGCATGTTCATGAGCTTAACCTAGACTACTTACCACATAACTTGCATATTTTTCTTTAGGAATAACTGAAATCATCTATTTCGACAATACTATACACTGGCGGGTCATAGTTATTAGATATTTTAGACTCCTCGCAGAGACCAGCCACCTGAATAAATTGAGAAACTGTTTGTATCTTCAGGTCCTCATGTTCTGCACCTGATGAACTCTCCCCAAGAGAACAGGATACACTTGTCCGGCAGAGCAAAGGTATAATCCTCAACTATTATCGGTCTGTTTCACGAGAAACTCCTTTGCATAGAAAGTAAAGTTTCGTTTTCTCAGAGTTCAAAAGGAGGAGACTGGCATCTTCAAACGAAAAGCTAAACAAGGAGCAGGAGGCATCTGCTCTGGATACTTTAGCAAATGCAAGCATGGGCATGGCCGATGGACAAGGGGATATCGCGGTTGCAGCCACGACCAAGCACCCAAGACACAGGGCAGGGTGTTCTTGCATCGTCTGCAGCCAGCCGCCGAGCGGAAAAGGCAAACACAAGCCGTCATGCACTTGCTCCGTGTGTGAGGCAGTGAAGAAGCGGTTTAAGACACTCATGATGCGGAAACGGGACAGGGGAGAGGCAGGGCAGGCAAGCCTGCAGGCACAGTCAGAGAGCAGAGACGAGACAGAAGTGGAGAGCATTCCAGTGGTTGAACCAGCCACAGGAGGAAACATTGACTTAAACTCAGACCCCGGGGCTTCCAGAGTCAGCATGATTAAGCTTCTCGAAGAAGCAACCTCTCCTCTGGAGGCATATCTGAAACAAAGAGCTATTTCCAATACAGCAGGAGAACAGCAAAGCAGTGACATGGTAAACACAGAGCATGGTTCGTCTTCAGCAGCACAAGAACATGACAAAGACACAAGCGGAGCTCATGAGCCCCTGAGCTAAAACCCCTTTGGAATCCTCCTTGAGTATTTATCCTTTAGAGTTATGTGTTTATACAACCTTCTTCGGTTTCGTCCCAAATTGGTGGAGTGGTTACGACCTTTCTGCCAATTGTCGATCGAAGAAATGACAATTTTTATTGTATCCTTCTTCTTCTTTTTTTTTCGTGTTTTGGTTTGGTGTATGGTGAGGCTTGAGAGAGGTAAAGAGATGGGAATCTTGAAGAGGTTTTTGAAATACATAGGACAACTAACATAATAGTTATAACCTGTCTTTGACGATTGGTATTTTTATATATATATATAAAGTTGAAAAATTGCTTTCGGAATGACAATCGATGAAGCTTTTGAAAAGAGATTCGATTCTGTAGATGGAGCTTCAAATTGAATCTTCTGACTTAAAGCTTCTACGCCCATCATCAAGCTTTATATTCGTATTTCGACTTTTCTTTTTCTTTTTGTTATAACATATAGTTGTTTATGCAATACATCATGATGTTTTTAATTGTCAAAACTGTATATTTATCCAGTTTCATTATTTATCATGCAAGTTTTACATAGCCAAATCTGGGAGCTATATTTAGAATTCAATGTAAAAGTAAATGTTCATCAACGCTTATTAAAACAAAAAAATGTTCGTCGGTTTTTGGTTCTGTTTTGGTCATTATTTGTGTATCTTGCTAAATTCCTACGAAAGGAAATCAGAGGTCAACTTGTTTGTTCGGGTCAGAATTTCTGAAAATTTTCGGTTTCTCATCCGGTCTTAACCTGACCGGAACTCAACTCACCAATCACCCATCTTTTAAAAATCAAAGATAGACCCAATAAGAAGTAAATAATTAAATAAGAGCAATAATACTTTAAAAATTTTATTATTTTGGCCGGCCGAAGTTGATTGAATCGGCTCGATTGACTGATTCCAACATCACTCATACAACATCACGCCAATCCTATGCTAAAATTACACGTGTCTTTTTTTTATTCATGATTAACATGTCTGCTAACACGTGGACTCTGCCTTATTTATGATTTTAATTACCGTATGACCCACCCTCTCACAAGTATAACTAGGCGTTTTTTTGTCTCATTTTCCTTTTTTTTTGTTCTTTCTAAATTGATATTTTTTACTCCCTTGTCTCATTTGCCTATTTTGTTTGATTTATGATCACACAATTGATAATTTGATATATACACATGCGTCGTAGAATAACCAAATTTTAAAAGTAATACTATCATGAAACAGGAATCCAAGTATAACTGTTATTTTTCGTAGTGAGAATTCCAAAATAATCATAAATAGAAAAGCATTAAAAATAATTTAATGACATAAAGCTTAGTGGTAATTTAATTAAATAATAATCAAAAGGATAAAAAAAAAAGTAAAACAAACATGAGAAATATCCGTGGTCAAAGAAGTTGGACGAGTGCGTGGCAATAGAGTAAATAGGTAGGAATATGAAGGGTTGGTTTAAAATGGTGTATGTTAATAATGGAGGGGGGAAGAAAAAGATGAGTATAGAGAGGTGGGGGAGCCTGAGAGTGGGACCCACAAACGCGTAGCTGAGGTTTCGGTAAGGTCGTCGTGAGTTCCTCTCACAACCCTAGAAGCCACTTCATTCTCACGCGCCTCTTTCGCATTAATGCTGAATTAAAATATATATACTTTGAATATTAGTATAATTTTATTTTTTGGTCGACCACTTCTTTCAAAAGTTGTTGTCATTTACCTATTCCCAACACATACATATATTCTAATTGGTTTTAATTTAAATATACAAATTTCTCTTTCCACCAAAGAATATCTACTCTTAGGGGAGCACTTATATATATTTATATGTGTACCTTTCAAATCTTTAAAACAATTTTAATGTTGTTGTCAATGTTTTTTGAGTCTTTAGTCCGCTAGAATTTTTAACCTCTTGTTAATCCGATATGAGAATTGTATATTATGATCTGATGCATTTTTATTTGTCGTTTTATTAGGTTCATTGTAACATACACCTTTTTCATTCCTGCTAAAACATAATATGTATAAATTTAAGATTAAGAATTTGCGTGTACAAATATCATATTATGCATGTATAGTGTATGAGAATAATGTAAAGTTTACTCAAAGGGTGAGATATATATATATATATATATATATATATATATATATCAATTTAACGTGTGATAATGAAAGCGACAAATGCGTAATTGAGGATTTGCTTGGATACGGTCGGGAAAGCAGCTTTTGAAAATTCAATTATTTCGTATTATTAATACTTGACAGTTTTGTTGAATTAGCTAATGTTTGATCATTTTGTTTGTTAACAAATATAAAACACTAACAATTGCACAATAACCTCTTATGCGACTTGTTTTGGGTGGGGAAGCTACATGGTTTTTTTACCCATGGCAATTATTTTTTAACAATTTTAGAAAATCTCTGAAAATCTAAACTAATATTCGTTTTAAAAAATTCAACAACTTTACATAGTTTGGCGATACAATATTTAGTTCTTGCCTTTATGTTTTGACAATCCTAATATTAATACTATTATTATGGAAATATATTTAGAAAAATAAAATTAAAAGTGTAAAATGTTACGAAAAATAATAATAGAAATGAAACTAAAATTTTAAATTCATTAAAGATAAATATGCCACTAAAAAGTTTATTAATTGAAAAACAAATCATTTATAGATGCAGTATCAACTAAAAATCTGCAAAAATCTGAAAATATAGATTCATTAGTCATATGATATAATATTAGTAAAATATTATAGACATTTAATTAATATAAAAATAAAATATAGAATTAATACACAAAATTGAATTAATTTAAATATACTTATAAAAAACTATTAACCAGTACAAAAATTAGTTTTAAAACATAGTACTACATAAATAGAAATACATTAACTTTTAATAATAATAATAATATTATACGTGGATAGTATCTAATTTATCTTTGAAATTTGAGCTCGGAATTTATAATTTTATACCATGTAGAACAGTATATTAGTTATATGCTTTTATTTTTAGCCATAGTTAAGTAAATAACTAAATATATTTCATCCAAAAAAGTAACAAGAATCATGTATTGGAGTAGTTATGGTGTATAGTAGAGACCATTAAGTCAAAAATGTAAAAGTCTGATGATTAAATGGAAAATGTATCAACGGCGACAAAAAAAAAAAGAAAAGGAAAATGTATCAAGAAAAGTATTGATCCATTGATAAACCTTTTTTTTTTTGAACCTATCCACTCGCAATCGAAGTATTGATCCATTGATGAACATATCAAGAAAAGTAGGTTTAACCAAAAACAAAACATATCAAGAAAAATAACAACTATTCCATAAAGTTAAAGAAGCAAAAGGCAAAAATATAAAAATAAAGAAATTTAAAGATAGAGAAAAAAAAGGAAGACTGCCAAAAAAGATAAAAGAAAATTGTTTTAACAAAAAAAAACAAAAGGAAAAAAAAAAAACAACTTAAGCGCGTTAAGTTCACGAACAAGAGGCGAGAGTTGGTTAAGAAACCGCCTTAAGGCTGTCGTGGGGCACGCTGAGCATTGTGTATAAAACTACCCTTCTTCCACCACCACATCTATTCATCTTCCTCGCCTTTCTGTATTTTCATCATTTCCTTTTCGATTTTTCTCAATTTTCTCGAGAAAATCTTACGAATTTCTTCTCATCCTCCTACCGGTTTACTGAATCAATATGGGCGTAGCTGTTCTTAATCCTCAGGACTGTTTGAAACAACCTTTCTCTCACATGAAATATCCTCGTAACCCTAGCGCATGCCCCAACAGGCAGAAAAAGCCGATTTCCAACCGCACACGCCGGAGTCCTCCTCGCAATCAAGCCAACAAATCTCCTCCTCCTGTTGCGCCGCCGCTTCCTCCTCCTCGCGCTGCCGTCTCTGCTTTCGTTCCAAAGGGAACGGTAAAGAAGAGTCCCAACAACACCATTGTTGTTAGCCAGGTGAGGATCCTGAAGCGCGGCGAGGAAATCCCGAAGATGACTTCAGATCTGGTTGTTGAAAAGTCAGATCTGGGATCTACACGTCGGATTGGACCAGATCCGGGTTTGATTCCGAGTCAGATCCGTTTATCTGGCCGTAAATCAAAGGCAGCACCGTTTTACGCCGGTCCTGTGACCATGACATCGCCGCCTCCGAGCGATGTCCCGCTTCCAGCTTTTTTCACGAAGAAGAGCGTCTCTTTGTTCCAAGCCACTGACGCTACCAATGACCTAATCAGGATCCTCCGCTTAGACATCGCATGACTGCGTTTGTCTCCGATCATTTTAGATTTTTTATAATCTCCGATGATCCACCAGTTTCATAAAATTTCTCGAGTTACGTTTCCCGATCGTCCGATTCCGCCTAAAAACCGGAGATCAAACAACAAAATTATCTCCAGACGACGAATCTAGAAGATGAAGAAACACATCTTCGTTATGAACCATTTCGAATCTTCCCTTATTTTTTCAAGGGGTAAGATCGAAATATCTTCTTAACAGGTCTTAGTTTCTCTTCTTAGGGTTTAGTGTTTCTGTAGGAGTATTATATGTGCATAGGCTTTTTATATTTCCTTTATTTTTTTTTCGGTACCTTTGGTTTTAATTTCTGCTTTATTATCGAGTTCTCTGGGTAAATTATAGATCTCTTGTTCTTCCTTAGGGTTCTTCGTTTATGTCCGTGTCTTGTAGGTCTCAAGGCAAATTATAGAGGTGTATTTACTGGTATGACGAAGCTTAGGTTTCTATGTAATTTCGGTATTGCAATTCTCTGTAGTTCTTCTATCTTTAATTTTATCGTATCTAAGTTTTATTTGGGTTTTCTTCTTCTCTTGGGTCACTCTTGTTCTTCTTCGTTTGTTTCCGTGTGCTTTAGGTTTAAGGCAAAAGTTAGAGATGTATTTACGGGTTAGATGAAGCTTAGGTTTCGATGTAATCTCAGTATTACACATCTCTGTACTTCTATCTTTTAATTCTATTACTATAAGTTTTATTTGGTTTTCTTTCTGCTGTTGTTTAAGTTATGGAATTTAAGAATGGACGTTTGATGGAGCTATCACGATATGAAACAAGTTGGTTGACAAAAAAACTGAATCAAGATGAAAAAAATTTGGGTTATGCAAATGAATTAAACCTTGAAAAACGATTGAACCAGTAAGTAGTAAATATAAAGGTGTAAAATCTATATCCTCTGGTAAAAATCTGATCTTCACCAAACCCAAACCTTATCTGTTATCATCATGAGAAACTGGCCAAAACAAAAACAGATGTTTTACCATGTGAAAGAAACAGCGTTGGTAGGAACATATCACACGCAAAGACAGTAACAAATTGATATCGGAAGACTTGCATAATTATTAAAAAAAATGCCACTTGATCTCGGAAGTTGAAACGGACGCTCTTTAAGATTTTGATATTGAATCATCTCAATGATCATTATGAGTTTAATAGTAATGGTATCATGATTGTTATGATCAAATTTTCTAAGATGTCGTAATCATAATTGTCAATTTGTCACATATGCCCACTTGGGTGATCCCAGTCCTAATATACCTGCTCTCAAGTTAGACCACACCTTGGCCCGATTTGAGGCCCATGTCTTTCGCTGCAAAGCTGGCCAGCTGGAAGTTACTTAGTGCATTCAGATTTCATATTTCTATCCCATTTTAAAAATATTTAAGGATTTCTTTCTTTATTTTATTTTATTAGATGTTCTGTAAATTTTAGGTAAAACTAAAATGATAAATGTATATTATGTAACATTTTCTATGATTATTTAAATCGATTTAAATGCAAATATGAGATTATATTTTTGTAAATAAATTTTAAAATTTTTAATGTGTGCTTCTCTAAAAACCTACAGCTATAATAAAGTCATTATTATGACTTTCTAATTATTGAAAGTTGAAAAAAAAGAAAACAAAATATAAGTATCAATGTTTTAAAAAAAATTGATTAAAAAACTTCTCCAAAAAAAAATAAAATCCGATTAAAAATTAATTTATACCTTACTAAAATTTTGAAATTAAATAACCACCTTTAATGATTTAACCAATTCATCTATTACTCCATCCTGTATTTTTGGATGGGGTTGTAACTTGTAAGGGCATTAAAATTCATATTGATAACATTCTATAGTTTTTTAATAGCACAGTAATTGCATAATAAAATTTTAATAAATAAAAAATATATAATAATTTTTTTTTATGATTGGATAAATTATAACGAAATATAATATTTAATTACTATTATACACATAAATTTAAGAAATTAATAATTTATCAAATAAAATTTTAATATATTTGAGCTATTTACATATTATAAAATAATATTTTGATCATAACGATAAAGTAATATTTTGATCATAATAATTAAATTTAGACATATAAGATATATATATTTTATATTTAAAAATATTTAACTACTTAGTGCATATTTATTTGCATTATGAACTTTTATTTATATTTTGTAAGTACAAAAAATGTTTTAATCTAAATATACATTATTAGAATTTTTTTTTATAATTATTAAAGTACTTGTATAATTTCATTTAAAAATAATCAAGTTACTATCGAAGACAGAAATCATATACACTTTGTGAAAAAAACAAATGAAAAAAGGAAAAAATAAGAGAGGAATAATTTAGCTCGCCTCGTATAAAACACCATCAATCTATCTTTTTCTCCTCTGCATCGATATTTCAACTTCCTCTCTCTCTCTCTCTCTCTCTTTCTTCCCTATTCTCTCTCTTCTGTAACTTCTCTTCTTTCTCAGCTTCTGTATCTGATTCCCTTTTTCTACGGGAGCTTGAAGATTTGATTAGTGTAAGCGTCGATGAAGAAGATTACGTCGGCTGCTTTTAAGATGGCGCTGAAAGATGATTGGGTGGCGGCGGCGATGACAGATGACGATATGGTTGTGGAGCTTCTTTTACGGCTGAAGCATGCGGGAACGGTAGTGGCGGATAATCCAGCGTTGAATCTGCCTCCGTTGCGATGGGGAATCCGTCAACGACGGTCACGGTCCTCAAGATTGGGTGGCGGCGGCGGCGTCGTTCTCGTTTCGATGAAGAAGGATGTGGATTCGGCTAGAGGCAGTCCGAAGACTCCGCTATCATGGAGCGGCGGATCTGGAAGCGGTGGCGGCTCTGCATCTCCCTCCGCCGCAACCGCCGATGGATTCGAAGACACCAGTCGTCAAGCTAGCTGCTCTACATCTACAGGATCTGGATCGAAGGTACTTTCTCTTTTCCAAACCGTATCGTGCTTCGACTCGCTTCTCTATTTAGTCTTCTCTCTATCTTCTTCCTTTCGACTACGAATTCGGTAGCCGCCGGGAGATTGAAATCCGTTACCTCGCTGGATTTCCGATTCCGATCTGGCTGGTAGTTCGGACTTCACCGTGCGTCGCGTGTTCGTAATTGAGAAGATCTTTCGCCGTCTCTCTCTGATTTCTCTACACTTCAAAATCCTCTAATTCATAATTGAATCTCAAGTGTATGATGACGTTATCTCTCGCAAGCCTCAACGTTTGAAAAAATCTACGTCCGATTCTCACGCACCTCTTTTACGTTTTCCACCGATCTCCGGTTACGCGATTTTTTTCTTTGTTTGTGTGTTTTCGTCTGTTTTCTTCATTTACTACCGAATCCACCGGAAAGTTTTTTTCATCCGCCGTGTTTCACCGCTCAACAACCCGCCGGAGCCATCTTCTTTTATTCTGCTTCTAGGTTAAACGGATTCGTCCATTTCCAGAAAGTCAAAGCCTATTAAACACTATTTTCCCTTTTTTTTTTTTTTTTTTACTTTCCATTAAAGCTTTGCTACCTTCTGTGACAAGCTTAATAGGGGTTTTTTCTTTGTTTTAAGAAAAACTGGAGGTTGACGGTTAAAATGATTAACCGAACTCTCCGGTACACGTTGAACCGGATCTTGCGTTTGGAGCGTCTGATGATTTTTCCGGTTCGATGGGAGTATTAGGAACCGGTCAATTTCATTTGTGTCGAGGAATATTAAAAAGCTCCTTTAGATTATGGGGGTGGTAGTACAGCTAGTTGGTCAAACGTGCGCGTTTGCTGAACGTTTTGAGGCTTGAAACGGTAGCGTTTTGGGGGGGAAAGGTGGGTTGAAAGTTGAAACGAGTAAATCTTGTCGGAGAGATTGGGATCACGTGATATTTAAAGAGGGATGACGGTTGATGACGGTGCACATGACACCCGAATTATCATATGATGTGGCATCGTCCTTCATCCCTTTCAATCAAATTATAAAATTCTTTCCAATTATATTTGAGATTTTTAATCTATTGTCTATGGCTTCTTTGTAATTTTTGACTTTTGTTTGAAATTTATATTGTGGGAAAATAAACTTTACTAGTAGGTTAAATTAGATCTTGGGGTTTTGATTTTAAAAAAAGTAAAAGATCTTAGACCACTTGTCGTTATTCGTCAGCGTTTAATAGTATAGTAATTCTTTACAGTATTAAATTAATTTTCAAATTGGCAGATTTGGAATCTTAATTACCGCGTCATAACCCAATAACTCTTTTTATTGTTGCTAATCAAATGCGTTTTTATTGTTTGCAGGTCTTTGCCACGAACGAAATCACCAGTTCTTTTTCCAAGAGATTGAAGAGAAAGAAGGTATAAAAATTCTCTTAAATCTCAAAATCTAATCGAAATTCTTGAATTCAGTTTTTTATTGAGCTGATTTTTGGAAAAAAATATTTGACAGTCATCTTCTGAGCTTAAAGACGAAGAGAACTTGAGGTTGAAGGAAAGACATAACCTTGAAAAGGTAGATTTTTCATGATATTCTTTGTTTTAATCATCATGGTTTCTCATAATCCATTTGCATCATATTTCTAACAAATCCATGATTTTCCACAGGAGATTGCAAGTCTCCGAGCAACATTCGACGAACAAAACGTAAGGAACCAGAGGTTGAAGAGGATTAAGGTAAAGATTTGATCCTACCTAACCCCATCTCTGCAGTATTCAGATTCTTCAAGTTGCTTTCTCTCTTTGGTGGTCTTAACTGAATCAAAATCTACTCTTCTGTTTTCTTGTTGCAGCTCGATTTAAAAAACTCAGGCCGTGCCACGAATGAGAAACCGGTTAATCTGATTCATAAATCACAACTCGTGAGGCTACCCGAATCAAAACCTATAAAAGTAGAGGGAAAGACCGGTGGCTCAGATAATCAGGGGAGTTGCTTCTTTCTCCCTGATCTGAACATGCCACCATCTGAGGAGGAGATACTGTACGGAACTAGCTAAAATGGCCGCCTATATCTGAAGATATGGGAACTGATTACAGTGAAGAATGGAGCAAGAAAAGAAAAGGGAATGTAATAAAAGAGGTTTAAGCTCTCTCCGGCCATTCTCGTTTCTGTTTCCTTCTTTTTGGGGTAAAACGCTCATTACTTCTTGGTTTTTTAGAAGAAGGTGGAATGGAAATGAGGTTCTTTAATATTTTTTTTTTTCCCATTGGTTTCTCTCTTTGTACCGATTCGTTGTAGTTAAAGCTTTGTTGGAAAATGTTGTCAGAGGAAAAAATTGGACAACTAATAGACTTTTTATGTTTCAAACTTTTCCTCATTCTAATTGATTATTCTCCATCTATCCTACTGTATATATTGATTCCCTACGTTCCGCTCAACTAACCCAAGACAAGAGAGATCCATCATGATTTTTCTACTATTTTAATTTATTTATTTTTAATTTAAAATTGACATGTTGTAATGTTATTGGTGGATCGTCGGCGTGTTTGTGGATAATAAAGATTCGCTATTAAATGCCTAAAAAAAAAAAAAAAAAAATACAACCAACTTGTCATCAGCTAATTTGGTTTTGTTTTGTCCCACTCCCACCCTTTTTTTATGGATCCAAGTTTATTGTCAAGAGATACAAAAATAAACATTGTTTTCTTTTGTAAAGAATAAGTCCTTGGGCCATAAAAATATCTAAAGTTGGCTTTGATGGTAATTCTACTTCTCCGATTTTATCCCTCTAATTAGTTGTTTTAAGACACATATATTAAAAATAATTTGTGATATTAACTTTTATATTATATATTAATATATTTTATGAAATTGAATAAAAATGTAAATACTTTTATTGATATATGAGTAAAAATTTTTGGCAACATATATGGTTAATTAAAAAAAAATGATTCTTGATCTGAAAGAAGAACCCCTAAGAGAGATTATTTAACTTTAATTATTGAGCAAGTATGTTTAAAGTGTATCATTCGGCAATGGAGGTGATATTTTAGGGAAGGGAGTGGACGAGTGGTTGATAATTCACAATGAGTCTCAGTATGAGAAACTATCATCACCATTAATTTAAATAGATGCAGCATATCTATACACTTTCACATGAAGATTTTGTAAGTGTAACATTGACGGAGCTTAGAATGCCCAGAAGAAATTGTGCGAAGCGGGATGGATCCTTAGAGATATACATGACTTGATGAGGGGGTTGGTACAAGCTAATTCGATGCTCGAACAAATGTATTTCTGATGGGCCATCTCATGCATATGGAATAGGAAACCAACTAAAGACTTTAGGAGTACCAGAATGTGACTTATATTACAACACTTCTGATAGGATATTCTATGACCGACTAAAGACTTTTTCGAGGTACAACTTCAATCCCAACTAAAAGTGAAAGTTGTTGGTTTAAGATGGTCGCTGGTTGTGAGAAAATTTAGATAGTTTTGTAAGATTTTGCTAAAGTCTACTTAACCGATCATCTCCATGATTGCTCACCAATTTGTGATTTTCAGTCTTTAGTTATTTGGTTAAGTTCTCAAGTTCCATTTTGGTTACAGCTTCTTCTATATGTTGAGGGCGAGAAAAATGTGTTGTTACTAAAAAAGAAAATCAAAGTTGCGCCGAAAAGAAAAATAATAATAATTGAGGATTAATTAAGAAACACTTTGGTCTTCAGAAATAAACTAGGGGAAAGAGAAGACAGCCCCTCTCTCTCTCTCTCTCTCCGATCCCGAAAACGCAAGAAAACAATGTCGTTTAACAGCTCCCACCTCCTTCCTCCACAAGAAGACCTTCCTCTCCGACACTTCGCCGATCAATCACAGCAACCGCCGCCGCAGCATCACTTCTCTGAAACACCTTCCCTTGTCACCGCCAGTTTCCTCAACCTCCCTTCCACCGTAGCCACGACGGATTCCGATCTCCCGCCTCCGCATAACAACGGAGACAACTCCTCTGCTGCTACAAACAGACGCTGGCTCTCTTTTCACACGGAGATCCAAAATACCGGAGAAGTCAATTCTGAAGTCATGGACGGAGTCAACGCCGATGGTGTTGTTGGAGGTGAAGATTGGCGGAGTGCTAGCTATAAGGCGGCGATTTTGAGACATCCGATGTACGAGCAGCTTCTGGCAGCTCATGTGGCTTGTCTTAGGGTTGCAACTCCCGTTGACCAGATTCCGAGGATCGATGCGCAGCTCAGTCAATTGCACACCGTCGCCGCGAAATACTCCAGTCTTGGTGTGCTTATGGACAACAAGGAACTTGATCATTTCATGGTTAGTAGAAAAACTTTCAAGTTTCAATTTTGTAAATTTATTTTTATTGACTTTCGTTGGCTTCATGCAAAATTCGAATGTTTGGAACTGTGAACGATTTAACAATTGATTTTTGTTTATTAGCTGAGTGGCAAATTCACATTTTTGTTGTGATTTATTGTTACTCCTTTTTTGAGTCTTGAAATCGATATGATATTTGCTCCTCCATTTTGGGTTAGCTAAATTCGAATTATGAACTGTTTGACTCAAATAAGTTGTATTTGTTTTGATAAAGTTTCTTTCTTGATGGCTATTTATTTGTCTACTTCTTATTAAAAAGGGCTTTGCATGTCCTCTGAGTTTTGTCCACCAGAAAGAAAACATAATTTTTTTTTGTTTTTGTTTTTGTAATGTTCTGTTTGGATGTCTTATGGATCATGGATTGGAATCTTACCTTTGTGTTTTTTTTTATGATGATGCAGTCACATTATGTTGTATTGTTATGTTCATTAAAAGAGCAACTCCAACACCACGTTTGTGTCCATGCAATGGAAGCCATTACGGCTTGTTGGGAGATCGAGCAGTCACTGCAATCTGTAACGGGTAACGCCCAAATCTTTCTTTTTTGTTGTTGTTGTTGTCTTCTCGCTTTAGGGGTGTCTTGATTTGATAATCGTAATCGTGTTTCTTCTGGTTTTGTACTGCCTGTGGTTGTAGGAGTTTCTCCAAGTGAAAGTAATGGTAAGACAATGTCGGATGATGAAGATGATAATCAAGTAGAGAGCGAGGTGAACATGTTTGATGGAAGTTTGGACGGTTCAGATTGCATGATGGGGTTTGGTCCTCTTGTTCCAACCGAGCGAGAGAGGACTTTGATGGAGCGTGTAAAGAAGGAACTGAAGCATGAACTTAAACAGGTAAATGCTTGATAAAGTTGCAATGTTACATCAAAACTAAACAAAACACATTGTTTTATCTTTGTTGCTTGGTTTTCCCCCTGTAGGGTTTCAAAGACAAGATTGTGGACATAAGAGAGGAGATAATGAGGAAGAGAAGGGCGGGGAAGTTGCCGGGAGATACAACTTGTGTACTAAAAGAGTGGTGGCGAACTCACTCAAAATGGCCATATCCAACTGTAAAAACCTCATCCGAGAAGTTTTGTTACAAGTATGTCAAAAGCAGTTTTTTTAATTCTTGATTGGGTTTTGGAATTGCAGGAGGAAGATAAGGCAAAACTGGTTCAAGAAACTGGTTTGCAATTGAAACAAATAAACAATTGGTTCATCAATCAGAGGAAAAGAAACTGGAATAGCAACTCCTCCACATCATCTACTCTCACCAAGAACAAGCGTAAACGGTAAAACAAGATCTGTGTTTACAATCATGTTTTCCCTCTTGCGCAATTATATCAAACCCGGTCAAGATAGTCTTTCTTAACCAAACTCAGGACCGAGAAGTTGTAGGTGAGATCCCGGTTAAGCAGAGGATGGTTCTTTGCCACGTGAATTCAAGGGAACCGGAAATGAAAGACACAGATTCTCCTCCGGTTCTACGATCGTACAGATTGTGAGTAGCATAGGTGGTTCCGGGTTGCTTATAAAACCGGATTCTGGAGTCCAAACTGATGTTTGTAGCTCTGTGTTTTATATATTGTGTACATAAAGTAGTTTGTGGAAGTTATCTGTTTTGTTGGTTTGTAAAGGGCGATATATTTATCGTTTTGTAATGTATCAATTAATATACATATACATCATAATTGAAAATGTAATAACTGTAGTACTACTAGAACACAATACAAGGATGATGTTGGCAGCAGATGAATGATTGATTGCTGAAATTAATTCGGTTCTGTTAAGATTTTGAAAGGCTATACCAAATTAAACCGAAATTTAAATTATAAATTATAAATTCGGTTAATTTCGTTTGGGTACTAATTAATTTCACTTGAATTAAAAAAAAAGCCCATTGGTATTGGCCCTAATTCTGAATGCAGTTAGAGTGACTTGTTTCTTCTTCTTCTTCTTCATCCTCTCGAACGAACACTAAACGGCTTTTGATTTGGTTCAGCTTGATAATTATGGCGGAATCACAGGAGGAACGATCTCCGTCTCTTGACGATTGCCTTAAGCTATTGAAAGGGGAGAGGGATGAGCAGAGGCTCGCCGGTCTACTTCTCGTCACCAAATTCTGCAAGAACGATGACGTCGTTTCCCTCAAAAAGGTCTATGAAGCCGTTGGCACTCACTTTCTCGATCGTCTTCTCCGCACCGGTAAATAAAAACCCGATTTTTTTGGGTTTTCTAGAAACCGTGAATTTTAAGCTGAGATATTTAGGTGTGTTGCTCTCTAGTGTTTGGTTCTGACTGGTTTCGAGATTTTTTTTGCAGGTAGTGGCAGTGGCGATGGAGTTGATAATCGTGATGTGTATCTGCAGCTATCTGTTACTGTTCTTGCTGCATTCTGCCGTGTTCCGGAGATAGCTTCTTCAGAAGCAATGGTCTCCAGAATCCCTCTTATTCTCGAAACAATGTCCAAAGGGTATGTTAGATCACCTGATTCTTTCTTATGTGATTTTCCATGAAGTTTTTCTCAAGTTTTGCTTCTGTGTATGACATCTTAAAGTTAGGAAATTGGCTTTTGGAATTTCAGATCAACTACGAAGATTTTCGAAGATTGCTATGAGATTCTATATTTGGTGTCCACGGCTTGTGAAGCTGGTATCATGACTTTGATCAACTCTGGAGGCTTGAGAGTCATAGCTCCCCAGATGTCTGATCTACCTGATGGTAATTAGTTATTTTTATTTCTTGTACATTGTTCTGTTCTGTATATAATGCACATTAGATACCAGTGGATGATTTTTGGATTAACAATAAGTTTCTAATGGAGGATTAATTATAATCATTGTTAAAGAAAATATGCAATGTTGGGGTATATGGATTTGAGAATAGTTTCTCCCTGAAAGCTAATGTGAAACATGTTATTCAGGTTCACATGCCATGGAGGTTGCTATAAAGATTCTGCAGTTATTGGTTAGTAAGCTTTCTGGTGAGAGCATGAATATTGAACGCTTCTTAGAACTGTCTTTGTTGGTGAGTTTACTTACTTGCTTATCTTTCTTTTGTTTTTGCAACAATTACTAAAGCTGCGGGTGCTTAAGTTGGAGGTCCAAACGTATTTTTTTTTTTTGTAATTCAGGTTGCTGCTGTTGCAAGGCAGTTTGCGGTGTTGCATAATGCCCTGAAGTTTGAAGCACTCCATCTACTGTCTGCAGTCTTCTCGTCTGAGTATTCTGTGAGTTCACTTCTGTGGAAAAGTAGATGTAATTGAGGGGAGTTATGTTTTTAGATATAGTTACTAGCATACTATATATGTGAATTTAAGGCAGCTAATTTTTGAAAATTTGTTTTCCATTATGGGAAAATCAAATTGTTAATTTCTTCTGCTTGGATGATACAGTTGACAGTCGTCACCCTGATAACTGGGGCTTTATTGTCTTGATGTTATGTCATATGCATGTTATGTTTCCATTGTAGAAGTTTTGCATCTTTTTTTATTGGTGTGCTAATCTGATTATATGTTTCTCATAGAACTTCTTTATGCCTAGGCACTTCTTCACGAACCTCTTCGTTCCATGCCAGACAACAATTGGGCAGATCATATGCGTACGGGTGTTGTGGCAATCCTACAGAATCGTGTGGGTGAGTTAAGAGATCTGTTAACAGTTTGTTTGGGATACTGAAAAGGGAATACCCATTTATAGTATTTTTTTCTTGTCAGCCCTTAATTTGCGGTTATATGCTATTGATACATTGCTTGCTTACATCCTTTATGCTATTGAAGCTTTCAAGATACTTAAGAAACCTGTCTTGTTTATGTTTAGCTCCCTCCGAAAAGCTTCATGCGTTGATTCTGGCTGAGAATATGATGACAATTTTGGGTGAAAAGTGGCTTATCGGTCGGGTAAAATTGCCCAATGTTGAGGATTATCTTCCAGCTAATAGGTAAATAAAACATCGTTTGATTACACTCTCACTTAACCTACATTTTGGAAGTGACATAAGGATAAACATCATTCTGATTTCTTTTTGTAGGTGTCTTATGCTGGTATTAGAGTCATCACATGTTGAGATTTCTGTTTTGTTAAATGATCTTGCTTACACAAAGTATGAGGCTCCGAAGAATAATTCAACTGTTGAAGACATTCTCTTGAAGCAACGATATCTTCCCATCATGTATTCTCTGGTTGAAAAGATCATCAAATATATATCATCTGTTGGTGAAAATGAAGGTATAACATACTGTTTTTTAACCATTTTTATAAATGTTTCCAATCCACTATCATTTCTATCCTATATGATCCCTTTTCTTTTACCTTTCTGTTATTCTATGTTATTTCTAAAAAAGTGTTTTCTGAACCTCCTTAGAGCTTTAGTTGTCATTGCTCAAATATCTAATAACAGCGCTGATAAAAATCGTATAAGAATATTACGCCTGGCGTAATGCATCTCAGACTTTTTCCTTTGCTGAAGAATTGGTTTACGTATTAATCTTTGTAGGGACTTTAACTGATGAAGCTAATTTCCAAAAGATGATCAAAACACTGAGCATGACAGTTGGAGTGGTGCTCGAGTATCTGAAAGATGCAAAGGTACTGTATATCTGAGAACATCAAACTTCTTTGATGTGTCTTTTTGTGTAGAAAATTCTTTCATGTTAGTTCTTTTTCATACAGGAACATGGAGAAAATAAAGGAAATGATCTTCTTGCATCTGTGCGAGTAATTGGAAGGTACATATTATCACTTTTGGTCTTCTAAGAAATTACTGCCCTTTTTGTTTCTTCTTGAAACTCTCTTTCTATTTAGTTTTTATTTATATATACGTACCAAATTGGCAAATTTTGTATTTATGTAGTCATGATTTACTGCTTCATTAAAATTTGTGTACACTAATACTCCTTATGGAAAAACATGGACTGTATCCTTACCACTTTGGCATTCACTGAACTGTTTTTGTGTGTTTCCACAGCTATCTTGCTGAAACTCCTGTTGCATGCAAAGAGCAGGTCCAAGATCTTCTGGATTATATGCTTTCAGTGGAGGGCGAAGATGAATCCAGGTTTGGAAGCATACTGCCTTGAAATTTTGGCTGCTTTACAAAGCTTGTTTACGTAATGCCTCCCAGGATAACTTGGTCTGAACATTTTTGTTTTGACAGGCCGTTTTTGTCCATTTGCTTCTTGCTCCCAATGCTTTGCCAAATAACAATGAAGGCAGAAGGATGTAAACTCTTGGCCTCATCAAGAGGCTATATAGCTGTGAGTTACTGGGGTTTATAACTTCCAGACATTATGCTCAAACAAGTCTCAATTACAGCTTTTCCCTTCATCTTTCAGTATGTTTGACCTAAATATGTTTCAAGGTGGTGTTTATTATGTATATAATTTGCCTGATATTTCAATACAGGTGGTGGAGTGCCTAATAAAATTGATCGAGAGCTGTGGTGAGAGTGTTAATGATGATGGAAGCATATTCTTGGCTTGTGATACAGTCATGAATATTCTTTTGAAGGTACACATTTTTTCCCAAGGAAAAGACCTGAATACATTTTACCAATTGATTACGCCAATAATGACTACACATTTGAATGTGGAGAACAGAGGGAAAAAATAAGCTTGACGCCAGATATGTCTACATTTTCCAGTCTATTGAAAGCCTTGGCATATTGGGCAGGTGAAAATGATTTTTATTTGTTCCTTCTGATTTGCTTTATAATTTCTTGACAAATATTGAAGACCATGTTTAATATGTCAATTTCATTGTGCCTTTTGACACAGAGCATACTAATGACCCGTCAGTAGCAATGATGGCTGCAAGCATCTGCTCTCTGATCTTTGATTTCACATCAGAAGCTGCTTTACTCAAGCAACCTAACTTCAATGCAAGCTCCTTGGATAGTTTGGCCCGACTCATTGCAAGAAGCTTGTCTTCGTGGGGCCAGGTATAATAATCCTGCAACTTGTATAATGTGTGTTTGTCAGAGAGTAGTGTCTTGTCTTCAACTTAGTCAGTTGTTGTTCAAAATTTTATATTCTTGGTAGACAATTGCTTCTTAGATGATGACGGTAGCATAACCGACATCATTGCAGGATATTTCTGATGCCGCGGATCTTCTTGAAATCATAACAGCAGGTTTGGTTTCAACATCTCTCTCATTTCAACATAAGTTTTCATTTTTTCCTCTGATTGTGCTCTATGATTATGGAACAGGATACTCTCGATGGGCAGATCGATTTCCCACAGTTATGAAACATAACCGTTGAGCAATGACTCGGAAGTAATCTTTTCTTTTCTTCTTAGTCCTTAAGGGAAGTGTTAGAATCAGCTGAAATTTATAATGTTTTTCTCAGGCTGTTGCTTTCTAGGGGAGAGAGGATAGTATTACTATTAGGCAAAGTACATTTTATTTTTTGATCGGCTTCACGTTATTGTATTATATATACTCCAGATTATAGATCATGTTACAGTGAACTGAATCTTTGATTTATATCTCTATTTAAGTAAGTTTCACCACTTTTATAAAAATGATTTGTTTTAGCTTGAAGAGAAATAAGATCCGAGATTTTAAACACAAAATCTTGCAGCATTTTTAGGTTTTTATTTATTACTAGTCCAGAATTGGATAAGAGGCAATCTAAAAAAATATGGGTCCGAATCTAAAGGATTCACAATCTTTAAAAACGGCGTCGCTTTAGCGTCCAACAGCTAACCGAAACAAACGCGTTTTGGTGTTTGGATATATCCTTATAAATAACCTTTATGGAAGGTTAGCTCGCGAAAGGATCTGAAGAAGAAAAAAAAAAGAATCATTATGCCCGCCTTATCTCACTACAGATCAGTATCATCTCTACCCTCCGTTGACCGAACCTTCCCTTTCATCCAACGACTCAGGATCCACGGGATCGCTTCTTCCTTCCCGGAAACTTCTCCTTCCTCAGCTGTTCTTCCCGGCGCCGATCCGTTGAAGCGCACCGTCTCTGGCGGCTCTCTTGCTAAATGGATCTCCGGGATTACAGCTGGCTCCGGCTTAGGCTTTTTGTTTTGGTCCTCTGATTCTGACTTGACCTCTGGTTTGTTCGGTGGAAGTAATTTATTGTCATTCGCTGATAGTTCATCTCCCTCTGTATCCACAACAGTCGGCGATCTGAAACGGAGATCGTTTATTCCCAAATTAGCATTGCCTGATTCCAGCTCTGGATTTATCTTCGGAGGTCGGCGATCCTTGGTTTTTTCTTTCCATTGATTTTTTTTTTTCTTTTTTAATGATATAATTCGCTGACGTCTTTGTTTTGATTGGATTTGAAAATACAGATGCGTATAGAAGGAAGATCTTCTTCAATTACGAGAAGCGATTAAGATTACAAAGTCCTCCTGAGAAGGTGCATTTGAAAAAACAACGATTATGTTTTCCCTCAAGCTTTCTATTTCGATGATTGTTTTCTTCTGTTCTTGTTTGGGGAATAGAACCAAACAAGATTTGAAAGTTTTATAATAGTAATCGAACGATTATAGAAATTATTATCAATTCATAAGATTTGTTTTTGTTCATTTGATCATCCGTACAATTGAATAATATAGGACTGGACGGATTGATGTTGTTGGTACTAATATTCCATGAAAGCGTCTGGAGATTTACATTAGAGGGAAATGATGGCAATGGTTATTAGGTTTCTTGGATGATTTAAATTGACATCAAGTAATTTATTTGCGTACTTTCTTAATGGTATTAGGTTTTCGAGTACTTTGCATCGGTTCGAACATCAAGAGGAGAATTATTAATGAAACCGGCAGATTTGATGAGGGCAATTGTCCCGGTATTTCCTCCATCAGAATCTCATCTTGTAAGAGAAGGATATTTGACTGGGGAGAGAAATCCCGGTGAACTTAGATGCTCTCCTTCCGAGTTCTTCATGCTGTTTGATGTTGATAATGATGGTCTTATATCCTTCAAAGAGTGAGTTGCTGAAACCAAACCGTTGCTTATTTTCTGACTTTATTTTTTTTCTTCCTTTTCGAAAGTTGAAGTACTTGGTATTTTTGTTTGGGAACAGGTATATGTTCTTTGTGACATTGCTCAGCATTCCTGAATCAAGCTTCGCCGTGGCTTTCAAAATGTTTGATACTGACAACAACGGGTGAGTAGTCTTCAAATTTTTAAATAGATAAATCCTGCTTTTGGTAACTATCATTTTTTCTGGTCCGTATTCCCATATTTTGATCCTCCAAACGGACGGGTTGTGGGAATCAGTGGAGTCTCTTTTGAGTTTAAGCTGAATCATGTAAAATCTGGTCAGTGCTTCTATCCTTTGTAACTCAAATTTCCTTGAGATAGTTCTGATCAAAAATGATTTTTTTAGGGAGATTGACAAGCAAGAGTTTAAGACAGTGATGAGTCTAATGCGATCTCAGCATAGACAAGGAATTGTCCACAGAGATGGCCTTCGCACAGGATTACATATGTCTGGCTCTGTCGCGGATGGTGGCTTGGTAGAATACTTCTTTGGGAAAGATGGCAGTGAAAAACTTAAACACGATAAATTCACTCAGTTTATGAAAGATCTAACTGAAGAAGTAAGTAACTCTTACAGTTCATCTCCTTACTTGTGTGACTGCTAGATGTTCAGGCTGAAAGAGAATGATCTTATGTTGTATATAGATGCTGAGGCTGGAGTTTTCACATTATGACTATAAACGAAGAGGGAGCATATCAGCCAAAGATTTTGCATTGTCGATGGTGGCAGCTGCTGATGCAAGCCATTTGAGCAAGCTGCTTGATCGAGTGGATGATCTGAGCGAACACCCGCATCTCAGGGACATCCGTATCTCACTAAAGGAATTCAAACAGTTTGATGAACTACGCAGTAAACTTGGGCCATTTTCTCTAGCACTTTTTGGTTATGGCAAAGCTAATGGTTTGCTTACAATGAAAGATTTCAAACGAGCGGCCTCGCAGGTGACTAACTCCCTCAAATTTATTCCTTTTATTACATTATATAAGGAGGATATTTTAGTTTTGTGGCTTTTTTTAACGTTTGCAACAAATTGAACAGGTATGTGGAGTATCATTGTCAGACAATGTGATAGAGATTGCGTTTCATGTGTTTGATTCGAATCGAGATGGGAATCTGAGTGTGGAAGAGTTTCTACGGGTTCTACATAGAAGAGAGAGGGACATTTCACAGCCAATTGCCAAGGGTCTTCCTCGGTTCTTGTCTGATGGATGGAAAGGTTCGAAGAACTGTTCCTCACCATGAAGAAGAACATCCTCCTCTGTGGGGCTTACCGATGAAACTCGAAGACTATTTTTTGGGGGTTCTTGGGTTCATACGAGTGAGCCCAGAGATTGATGATTACTCCAGTCCACGGTTGCATTGTAAGAAAGAAAAATGTGAATAAATCTGTGTACAGGTTTATGGACCTATGAACTATTTTTTGTCATCTAATGATAGAAAATTGGTAATTGCGTAAAAAAAAACAGATTATGTAGTAAATTGTGAAGTGTTAGTGACAGGTGAAATTTTTAACTTCTCCTTGCCTGAAATTTAGGCCTAAATGAGTTTTAAGATTAGGTCTAAATATGCCTATGTCTAAATGACATACGCGAAAAAGAGTGAATTTTCTTTCAAACGACCCCAGACAGTCACACAACAATCACGAATTTCATATAAACTAATCCAACTTTAACAATAAATAAACAAAAATTACAGTGCTATATGGTATAAAACCCAAACAAAACAAAAAGCAAATAACAACAAACAAGCTGTATTTCGTATCAATGGGAAGAGAGGAGGATTATCACCATCTAACCTTCTTCTCTGGATTGAATCCCAATCCGTCTCAGCCACCACATCAAAACCGCAGAGGCCACGAGTATATCCCATTAAAATTGATCACCACCAAAAAGAATATTACTTTGGAAAAAATGACTAAACCAAACCAATACAGAGGAGAAAAAACTGCACACCACTCCCAAAACAAACAAAGTGCCTGCAATAGTAATACATTGTTGAACAGATCAAAAGGTTAGCTTTCCATCAAAACAACTTATTCGCAATTCTAGGAAAATCTTTAAGACATAACTAAGAAGTCTCATCATATGGTTTTACCATTGATCAAAGGCTATATACCTAACTACTATTCATCCTCCAAAACAGAATGATTTATGGATACCAATCAAACCAAAGATTATAATAGATACTACCATATTTTCAGGATTATGTTGAGTTACTACTTACCTAGTGATACACAAAATCTGATGGCAGCTGATATCTTTGAGTATACGAGAAGAATATTTCGTCAAGCAGGCCCTGAAAATACATTCTCTAAGATATCATGCAGCTTCGGGGCTCGTCTCCTAAACATCGGTTCTAGCCGGAAAGATGGGACACCAATCTGCCATCTCTTGGCATCATACATCTCATTCCATGCTTGTACTATTTCATCAATCTTGAACCCCATACCTGCGGTTGTTATTTCACACCCCATATCAGCACAGCTAAAAGAAAATTAACAGAAAACCAGTGGGATTGTAACTTCTCCAGAATTTGGTATTCTAGCCAAGAATTGATTACCTTCAAGTGCATTCTCGCTTGAACAATGATTCTTTACCATCACAGCTATATCAGTTGCAGAAGCTCCAGCTAGTTCAAATTTCTCAACTGCAACCTCCAAACATTCATCCCAAGTTGGTAGCCCGAGCTTGTACTCCACAATAGACCGTTCATATAGCAAAGAACCCCACAAGAGGTTAATCTGGGAACTCATATTGGCTGTCTGCTCCACAGTTTCTTCATCTGAAGCTTCGCTAAACAATCCATCCAGCTCCAACTTCTGCAACATGTTTTTATGTTTATCTAACTTGGAGATTCCGTTTAGACGACCTTCTTCCATCTCTTCCCAAATCTGCATACCCCTCTCCATACTATCTTCAGCTTTGTTATAGAGCTTTAGGACCTCCTGGGAAACCTCACTTTCTAGGTCTACCTTGCTTTTGAGTCCATGATACCAGTAAAGCTTTGCCTGTTCAAACTGCTCTTGCCCAAGTGCTAGAAGAGCTTCATAAAAATCAGGCTTAACCTTTATCGCTTCTTCATATTTCTCTGCAGCTTTGTTGTACTCGTTCCGTGTCCACACAAATGCAGCCTCAACCACTTCCATTATAGCTTCTCTCGAGGCGTTCTCAGGAAAACAGACCTGCTTCCTTGCCTTGGACATGTGAACGTTACCCCAGTTAAACAAAGCTAGTGCAGCCATTTCTTGGAACTTATCAGCAGCAATTTCAAAGAGTTCTTGCGCATCTTCACCAGTTACAGCATCCTCCATTGCTTCCGTATACAGCTTCATCCCAAGGTCATGAAGGTCCAAGTACGAATCAGAATCAAACCCAACATGGTTCTTGAACAATTGCGCAAACTGAAAAATCCAGTTCTCAAAGCACATAGATGCTTTGTCAGATTCCACGTGTTCTCCAACACTTCCATTGTCTGCAAGGCTGCTCAATCTCTTGGCAACCTTGTCAGTTGAATCAGCAATGCTCATGCCATCATAGGTTGGTTCTTGGTCGGGATTAACTTCTGCTATATATAATCTAAGGGAGCCAAGTGTCTCACGAGTAGAAGCCGCTAACCTCAGCTCATCTGTCGTGGTAATGGTAACCAAATCACCCTCTGGATCCCTATATTTAATGAGGAAACCCTTAAGAGCAGGAAAACGATCTCTGATTACGTCTCTTACAAGTCTAACACTAGAATCCAGCGGCAATTGTGCCCACCTTATATCATCTCCAAGTACCAACTTGACAGTCCTAGTAACCATTGGCTCTTCTTTTGTGTTTCCTCCTCCTTCAACAATCTCAGAGGCAATGACCTCTTTGTCCATGACAACAACCTTATCCTCCACCTTCCTCTCTTCTCCTGCCTTTTTACCACTTTTCTTTTTCTGTCCTTTATCACCCTTGGAATTTATTTTCTTATCTTCTCTATTGCTACCAATCTTTCCATCAATCTCAGACTTATCGCTCTTTTCCTCCTTTGGCTTATTTATGCTCCCTGCTTCGTCTCCCTTGTCAACAACCTTAGGACTCTCAACCACAGCTCTGTTGCTCTTCAGTTCCTCATCCTTTCCACCACTCTTATTCTTCTTCTTCTTCTTCCTCAACCTCTCCTTAACAATCTTCTTCAAACGAGCTGCACCAACAGGCTGCACATTAACAAAGTTCTTCTCCATTTCATCCACATCGACACCTTTATCAACGAGCACCTTCTTCACCCTATCAAAGATTTCGTTGGCAGACACATTTTCGGGCTCCATATTCAAAACAATACGAGCATCCCTAAACGCGTAATCTAACTTGTTCAAAGCCTCGTAACACCGAGAACGTCTCAAAAGAGCCTTACTGTACCTAGGAGAAGCCTCAAGAGCCAAATTACATTCGTTAATGGCATTGGGATACTCACCTAATCCCATTTGCATATAACAAGAAGCCATACTCGTTCTGAGATAAGCTACATCGATATGATCTTTAGGCAAAAGCTTCAAGGCTTTGTCGAAACTCAACATAGCTCCTTCGTTGTCTCGTTTCTGGAACAACTTGTTCCCTTCTTCTTTGAGCTCAAGAGCTCGGCTAATGAAAATCTCCATATCCTCATCGAATGCTCTCGAAGTAGAGCGATGGTAAGTTTTCCCTGTTTTACCACCTCCGCCGCCGGAAGCATCCTTTGGCGTCGCCGGAGTTTTCTTCTTCGCCGACGGCTTTCCCATTGAAAGGTGAGACCTTTATTCCGAAATTTCAATAAACCACGAAAACAAACGAAATCGAAGTTGGATGATGAAACAGAGGATTCGAATACGATGAAGCAAAGCTAATTGACCGATCAACGTTTTCTGTAGCAAATAATGGTTTGGTGAAATGCCAGAGAAGCACGACTTCTTTATCTGTAGGTGGAGTGAACCCTAATCCACATATAAAAATACTCTTTTTTTACAAATTTAATATTTTTAAAAAATAAAAACACAGATTGTTTGTTCAAATGAGCTAACACAATATTTGTATTCAGAAAGCCTGAAGAAAGTCTTCATTTTTGTTTTGCTGGAAAGATGGAAAATCTTCTTACTTTTTAATCAATTAAAGACTTGCTTAGCTTGCTATAGAAAATTATTACGAGTTTTATACACGAAATGGAATATTCAAATTTAAAACACACAACAAAAGATTTGTTTCTTAATATGGTTCTTTCCTTTTTTCATCCCAAACAACTAATATCAAACTTGAATCCAACACAAAAAATTGAATTCAAACAAAACGACAATCAAATTACAAAATAATATAAATTGAGATTTGCAGCTGATTTGGTTTTACATTTCTAAATACTTTTCTAACACGGGAAAAAAACCGGAAAACGTATAACAAAATTCGGATTAAACAACTTTAACACGCTATTCGTACTCGCATAGAAAATTCCACAAGTATAAAAATGTTGTCGTATATTTTAATAATGAAAGATGTACCACTCTATCTTCCATAATTGGTTTAAGGAAAACTTCCAAAGATTGTTGGCAACAACAAAAAATTCCTGATGCAACATTAATACACAACTTAAATTTTGTTTACTGGGTTTACAAATTACAAACAGTCCTATCCTATTGGTTAAAGCTGTAACGTTAGAGCGGAAGTCAAAAGAGATTTGTAAATGTCAACGTTAAAAAAAAAATTACCGGCTTGGCCTGATGGTAGATTAGAAGATTTTCAACCAGGTCATAATGATATATGGGCCTATAAAGGCCTTGATTTCCACAGGCCTAATACGTAGTAGTTCTCTGTCTGTCGGTTTTCAAATCCAACGGCCTTGGTGAGTCAATAACAATAACCCAAAAAGGGCCACGTGTTACCTGTCACGGAAAACAAAAAGACCGCATGTCGAGTTAGCATTTAAGATCAACCGAATCAGCTTCTCCTCGTTGTCGAAAGCAGAATCTACTACCCTTTGCTCTAATCTAAAACCCCCCAAAATTCCATTTCTGTAAACCCTAATATATATTGCAGATCAGAAGAATGGAGAATCCGAGATTGAAACGCGGCGTTTTGGAGAGCTTATTTGGGTCTCTGATCCAAGTGCTTGCTGCTGAGACTGTCAACATTGTCTTCACGAAGACTATCGAATTGTCTTTGTTAATGGTACTCACTACTCACTCTCTCTTTCGTATTTTTTATTGCAGTTTTGTTGACTCATAATTTATCATTGGTTTGGCTACGCTGCTCTGTTTCTTCTGTCTCTGCTGATTTTGATGTTTAGCTGTCTGATTTGAGTGTCAATTTTGGATTACGATGTTCATTGCTTTTATCATATTTACTATACTATTTAGGTAGTGTAGGGTAAGCTTCACTAGTGAAATAGAAGACTAAATTCAGGACAGAAAATATCATTCAAAAATTATTTGGTTCGCAGGCAATCACTTTGTAGCTCTTCAGTTAGAGTATAACATTGTATCTCGTTGATGAGAGCTTGTGTACTTGCTCAACTTTTTTAATGTCATGAGAGTTTTTTCAAAAGCGACCTTAAGTTCAAAGGCAGAGAGATACAGTAATGATGAAGTTTGAGAATTGCTTAATATTTTCTATAAAATTTAGGCATCCTGATGTTGCTTTGCTCATTGAAAGTTGCCCTGTCTTCATCTCAACATGGCTTTGAATTCTTCGTAGACAGGTACTTGGTCCGAGGGGTTTCCTAGTGAACTTTACACAAACCGAAGGTTATTATTGCCTTGGATTCTGTATCATTGGTACTACCCAATTTCGGTATTACTTATATATGATTTTTAAAAAGTTCCTTTTTGTCCCTTTTAGGTTCACACTCTCTCCAGTCCATGCTTTGAAGAAAGCTAACGATGAGAATAAAGACGCAAGTGAGGGTGAGGAGGACGACGATAAGGAGGATGATGAAGAAGCCGAGGCCCCAAAACCTGAAGATGATCAAGAAGGTGAGCAAGAACAAGAGGATGCAGAAGATGAAGTTGAAGCCAATGGAGATGGTGCAAGTGGAGATGATGACGATGATGAAGGTGCAGAGGAAGAAGAGGAAGAGGAAGAAGAAGAAGAAGAAGAAGAAGAAGAAGAGGAAGAGAACGAGGAGGAGGAGGAGGATGAAGAGGAAGAAGAAATTCCTCAGCCACCGAGAAAGAAAAGGAAATGATATGAAACGTTATCTCTCTGTCTGTAACTCAAGTTTCACAAGGAGTCATATAACTCAGTTGTTTCTTGGCTAATAAGAAAACTTCTGCTGCTTTGTGATTCTAAACAAAGAAAAACACTTGTGCTTGCTTGAGACGCAAGAGACCTGATAACTTTCTCTAAGGACAATCGTTTCTATAAGTTTTTATTGATAAAAGAATAAAACTATAATAACAGACGACTGTTGCAACTTGGGTCGACAGTAGAACCGACGGGTCTGAAGATGTAAGGCTGGCCAGCATAAGTGAACTTAGCGGAGGCCCCAGCTGGCAAAGCCTCTCCTTTAATCAGTAGACACGTTTTTTTCCGTTGGAGCAATAGCCATGGCTCGACATGCTTCACAGGAGCAAAACCCCCGCAAGACAGAGTCACATGCTTCTGAAGACAATTGCACGTGTTGATTACTGTCACTTTCCACTCCGGTTTTCCGGCGATTTCTCTCCCAGTTCTCACCGTTCCGATCTGGATGTCTCCGAATGTGCACCGGCATAGTCCTGTGGGTTTCATGCATTTATTAGTTTCTTTCTTTTAATTTTATGATAATAATTGATACATGGATAATTTGTAATGGTATTTTAATACTACAAGGAAAAAAAACAAACTAAAATATAAGAGATGCATTTTAAAAATTATTACACTTTTTTTTGTTTCTTCCAAAAATACTAAAAGTCTTATTTCCGAAACAAAAGTTTGAATCCTAAATAAAAACTCGACAACCCAAATTATTTTATTTTCAATATCTAAATAAACGTACTGAGAAGAAAACCCCTACTTATTGGAAAATCTCAAATAAGTTAATCAAAAAGAAAGTTTTTTGAAAGATTGTGACCAAAAACGTTTTACAACGAAATTTTAGATCTTAATTGAGACTATATATCTTTCACAAATAATCCAAAAATCGAAAAATCCTTATCGGAACCTGAATCAGACACTCCAGGATGATGATTAAGAATTGAGATTATATATGCAGCAAAAGGCATGAAAATAACTTCTTTGGATACATATAAAACGTTGTTAGAGATTTGCTTGCATTACCTTGAGAGACCATAGAGAGAAAAAGAAAAACAACAAAGTATTTAAGACCAAACGCCATTGTTATCGTTTATTTGTGTCTTCGGAGATGGAGAATGAGAAATGTACCAGTTCAATTTATATTTATTGCATATGTTCAATTTTCTCTTGCTGTCTTAATTATTAAAGATACGATTCTTGATTTCACAAGAATCTAAAAACAAAATATACTACTTGACAAAAATACAAAAAAATAGAAATAAAGAAAAGGAGAGTTTCCGCATAAGGCTTAATTTGTGAGTAAATTAAGGAACTTACTTTGTGTCAAAAACATTAGGTAACTATCATTTATCTCTCTGGAGGAAATGACATCCCTGCCCTTTTTATCTGTTATTAAATTGTTTTATTTTGTATTTGAAATAACAATGTTTTTTCGTATAAATCACCTTTATCCATTTTGCTACTAGTTGTTACGTACTCCATGTTATGACTCGGTTTCCTGTCGAAAATATTTACAACATATGTTTTTTTTTGTGACAATGTTTTTTCGTATAAATCGAATTCACTCCTTTTGGTCTGATTGGGTCTTCTCTCGAAAATATTTAAACCATGTATTTTCTCGGTGTCACAATGATTTTCCATTTATTCCACTCTCATCCCTTTCGATACCATTACTTTTTGATACCACTGTCGTCCACTTACGTACCACATAATAGAAGGATATATTGGTCATTCCAACTGGGTTTTTTGAGAGACACTGTTAGTAAAAGGCTAGTTTCTTATTTTTATGATAATATAAGGCCATTCACTACAATTACCCCCACAAAAAAAACACATAGAACCTCTATAAATTAATACTCTATAAATTAATAACCTCTATAAATTAATAAATTTTTCCGGTCCCGAGTTGGGCCGGTGTAAAAAATAACACAATTCGATAAAATAATAAGATAATAATTTATTTTAGATCCCTATGTAAATATATAGTCCCATTAATAACATAAATTAATAATCATATAAATTTATTATATATATATATATAAGATATTTTAATAAAATATGATTATAATGTTGTTTACATATTCGTAAATTTATAATTTTGTTGGAGTTTATCTCTATTTTTCTTAAAATATCAAAAATATATGATATTATCTTCTCAAATTGCATCTAAAATTATTAAAAGACTATATATGCAATGATTATTTCCTAATGTGTAAATGCATTTAAAACACATCAAAATATTGTCTTCATTATTTTATTTTCTATATAACATTTTTTTAAATTCGGAAAAAACTCTCTATAAATTAATAATTATTAATTTATCGATTAATTAATAATCTCTATAAATTAATAAAATTCTCCGGTCCCAACATTATTAATTTATAGAGGTTTTACTGTACTACAGCCTTTGGCAATGTATTTGGCTCTTCCTTTCTTCGTTGACCAGCCGAATAAGTAAATAAGTTTGGCTCTTGAAAAATAATTTATATCTGTACCAACAGAATATTAGTCTAAATTTAAAAATTTTAAATTCTAAAAACTAAACTCTAAATTTAAAAAGTTGACAAAGTTGTTTTGGCTAGTGTGGTGAAATCCTTCAGCTCACTACAGTCTACTGTATATGTTCAAACTCATTACAGAGTTGGAGGAGTGAAAGTGTTCCGTAAAAACCACTTGACCAAAAAAAAAACAAAAAACGTTATTCCTCTGTGGCTCTGTGGGTCATGCCTAATTTGTAAATTTCTGTAAGTAACTCAAGTTTCAAGTATGGAGTTATAAACTTATAATTCAGTTTCTTGGACAATAGGAAAACATCTTCTTGCTTGAGACGCAATAAACCTAATAACCTTTCTCTACATAATTAAATGTTTTTAAGAAATCAATTCTTGCAACTTGGCTCAACGGTGGAGCTGACGGGTCTGAAAATGTAAGGCTCGCCGGCATAAGTGAAGTGAGCGGTGGCGCCAGCTGGCAAAGCTGCTCCTTTAATAAGAAGACACGTGTTTCCTTGTGGGTGCAGCAGCCATGGCTTGACAGGCTTTACAGGAGCAAATCCTCCGCAAGACAATGTCACGTGCTTCTGAGGACACCTGCACATGTTGGTTACCGTCACTTTCCACTCTGGTTTTCCGGTGATCTCTCTTCCAGTCCTCACCGTTCCGATCTCGATATCACCGAAAGTGCAGCGGCACAATCCTGTTGCTTTTTGTTTCATCAGTCTCTTTTCTTTTTTAGTTTTGTAATTTTGTTAGAATATATTCAACAATAACTGATAAATGGATATTGTAATGGTTTTTCGGAAATAAACTTTTGTCTAGTATTATGGACAACAAATAGTTTTAAAAGTATTTTTGGTTATCACTTTTTATAAAATCTGATTTAATTAGTAGGATTATAAGCAGTGCCGTGCCTAGCCTAATAGAAGCCTAAGGCTAATTCTAAAATTATATAATTTTCATTTGGTTTAGATGTGTTTTTATTTATAATTTTGTACTTATTTTTAACATTATTATAGATTTTTTTAACAAAATGTTATTCTAAACATCAAAAATCTATATTGTAATTATGTATTTCAAATAAGATACAATTATGTACTGTTCTTCTATTATGTGTATCAAAAGGTCATTTATTATATAGTATATGTTTAAGAAAATAAAAAAATGTGGCCTTTAATATTAGGAAAAAAATGGGGGCCTAAGGCCATTGACTTTTTCAATACAAGTAAGGCACGCCTCTGATTATAAGAATAGAAAAGGGAAAACTCGTAAAAGACCACAATATAGGAGAGAGATTCGGTATATGCCATTTGGTACAGTAATTGTTGAACAGTTACGGAAAATGCTACTCTGGATGACTATTTTAACCTTCAAACGCTTTCTACAATTCTCCGTGAAGCGCGTGGGCGAGAGAGTGAGTCAATCATGACGTCATGTCGAGTTGGTGGGGGCTTAAATGTTTTTTTATGTGCAACTTAGCGAGTTAATTTTAAATTTTTGATACAGATGAAACGCTAGCGCGGTTTTTTGTTTTCTTGTCCTTTTTAATCTTTTATAGTTTCAATCCGTGTTCTAAAACTAATCGTTAAAAAAATCGGAATTCTTAAAAAAAAAAAGTTTTTAATAGATTTTAAATTCGAAACTGTGATGTTTTGTAATTTTTAAGCAAATTCTATGACAAAAAAACATGCTAAATAGACAAGAATCACACAAAAAAATGCAGACGATGGCAGCAAATTAGGTTAGTTTCGTGCAGATCTGAAGAAGAAGACGGGGACATATTGGTCTTTTCGCAGTTCATTAAAGTGAAAAGGTCAAAAAAGGAGGAAAATGATGTATCTCGATTTGAACCTACGACATGTTTACCAATACTAGATACATCAACCACTGGACCACATACACTTAAATGTTTAGTTACACAATAGGTTATATATAAGGACGTTATTTAAGAAGATTACAATTTCGGATCGATATTGAAATAAAATAAAATAGAAAATATTATAAACAGTAAATAGTTTTATACATGTACATAACCATGGTATATGTGTAATAACTTTTAACCACGTATTTCACCTAAAAATCTTAAAATATGAGATATATATATATATATATATATAATTATGGTCATTCATAAAATAAATATAATAAAAAATAAACCTTAAATCGTAAAAAATCAAAACATAAAAACTAAACCCTAAATTATACATAGAGAACCCAAACATGAAAATTAAATTCTAAATTATATATAAAGAACCCAATCATAAAAACTAAACCCTAAATTACAAATAGAAAACTTAAACCCTAAATTACAAACAGAAAACTAAATTCTACATTATAAATATAGAACCCAAATAAATTCTCTTAATTACCTTAACATAAGTGCGAACCCAAATATCTGGAACGAAAGAGTACAAAAATTGTGAGGAATAAAAACCGAGATAAAGACAATGGATAGAAAAAATAAAATAAAATCATACACCTATATTTGTAAGAGAAAACCCAGATAACATAGACGAAAAAGGATAACTAGGAAATATATAAAACAAGGAGATAAATGTTATTAAAAATAAAAATAAATGTACACCTAACATAGGGTAATTTGCGTGATAAGTAAAGATGTACAAAATTACGGCATAACTATGTCCACAAAAAAATGACATTTAACAAAGATGGAAACTTGTTATATTTTGAACATGATATATACACCTATATATATTAACATCTGAAAACTAATGACATTGTAAGATGCAGCTCAGTTGGTAGTAGCTTTAGAGATGACTAATTTGTCATGGGTTCTTGAGATGACAATAACATCATTTTTATTGGGTTTCTCTTAATTGGAGGGTAAAAAGGTCATTTTTATCATCTTCTTCATTTCCAAGTTACAGATCTGCAAACCCAAAACCGCTGCCATTGATTGTTTTGACATAATTCATTGTTTTTTTTTTCAGTTTTTTTAATTCTCTCATCATAAACCAACATATATATAATATATTAGCTTTATATATCTTAAAATATAAGAAAAAATGAGTTAATTTTTTTTCTTCGATTTGATTCCCGATTTACACCAACGAACGTTTAATCGCCGTGGGAGGCCGACGAACGTTTAGCCGCCGTTTAATCGGTCGCGGAACCCGCGTTTTAGAATGAGAACATGATAATTTGCAGCTCCAGACCGACCTGCAAATTTGAAATCTTGTTACCCTTATTTTCCCATTTGATGGAAGTCCATCGCACCACCGTCGGAGTTCCCAGAATTTGCGTACCTCTATTCTCCGACATTTTAGCCATGTTCCCAGAATCTTGTTACATATGTGTCTTCACTCTAAAGTTAAAAAATTTTGAAATCTTTAACCCATTGAGATTCACAGCGCGTGAGAACTGACGTTACTGATGTTGAAAGTAGAGGGTATATTAGTCTTTTACTCTAATAAGAAGTGGTTTTTTTCGAGTGGTCTGACTGTTGTGGCAAATTCCGAGTGCCACACCGAAATTGGTGCCTTTTTGGTAAATAACTCAATAGAAAATCCTATTTAATCTACAGTTTACAAACAACAACAAAAAACGATCTGAAAACCGAATATCACATAAACCAAAAAAAAATTACCACCAAATTAGAAAACTAAACTAATATCGAACGGAAAGAAAATAAAAAATGATTAAGATCTCACTATATGTGAAAATCTATGATAATTTAAGATGCAATTTGCTACATGAGCGGACACAGAAAACAAATGTTTTAACACGAACCAAAACAGATTCAATTATTTTTATTATAAAAAATTATATTTAATATACTCCAGGATGATGATTGAAAATTGAGAATATTAATTATGTATGCACCAAAAGGCATGAAACTTATGGGTTATATAGAAAAGGTTGTTGTTCGAGAATAAATTACCTTGAGAGACCATAGAGAGAAAAAGACAAACAATAAAGGATTTAAGAGCAAACGCCATTGTTATTTGTGTAGTTTGATAGATGAAGAACGAGATATGAACCAATGAACCAGTCCAATTTATATGCGTGGCATATGTTTAGTTCTCTCTTACAGCCTTAAATGATATAGATACGATTCTTAAATTAATATACTACAGTCGAGTAAAATGTTTAAAATGTTTAAAACCAAATCTACCCCTTTGGCAGCGTATTAATTACTTCATTGCTTTATTTTCTTAATCTCCCTTAATTATATAGCTCTTGTACAGTTGTACCTGGATTTTTCAATGGCACCTTTTTCTTTATTTATTTGTTTATTGTAATAGTCCCAAAATCAATATAAAACCAGAAATTTTAGCAAAAATAATAATAATAATATACTCTAGTTTTCAATCCTAAATTTTAAATCTAAACCCTCACTCTTAAACGTAAAAAAAAAATAACACTAGAAAGTGTATTTATTAGTTCTTGTATTTAAACCTTTTTTTTTATATAGATTTTTATCTTAAATTTAATTCATTTATTATTAATTTTTTTTCACCAAGAATTCATTTTCTTAAATGAGAGTTATACTATTGGGAGGTGTTTTATCTCTTTGCCAACATGGATATGATTACGTATAACGTTCGTGGTAACTACACATTTTTTTTAATTCATAGATGTAAATAAATTTGTGAATTATATTTCATAGCATGGCAAAACGACCATCTAAACTCTATGGCTAAAAAGAAACCACCATCTCCGTTAGAGAGTATATCTCAAATTGATATGATATATCACTGTGTGTGAGATTTTGGTCTCAAATTAAACGTCCGTGAGAAGCATATGGATCTTGCCTCTGAAACTCGACTCTCGACTCAATTGGTTTCTCTATATAGGGCTCGCTCAACTTCGCCTCACTGGTTTCTCTAAAAATTGTAGTTGGAGAGAACATGGATTATTATTATGTTTCTGTTTTGGATCTTAATTTGGTCATCAGAATTAATGTGAAATGTACTAAATTATAAATAACAGAAGAGCAATATCAAACGATTATTTTTATTAATATCAAGCAAATGAACTGGACAATTTTGAAGCCAAAAATATCATCACATATGCTCAAGTAAGTTACTTAGCCAAAACAATTCGGGTAGAAAATTCAAGAGCAAGCGATGGTTCCATCGACGACCTTGAGATCGAAACTTGTGTCCCATACATATTTAAAACCGAAATCACGGAGAGGGTCGCCGTTGTTGAGGAGACACTCGTCATCAGACTTTGATACCACCGAACTATCAATGGGTGTGACCGATTTGAAACCGACACATGACACCTTTACATCAAGGAACTGGCAGGGACAAGAATTTATCACTTTCACTTGCCACTCCGGTTTGTTCTGAACCATTTTTCCGGTCTTCGATTGTTTCACAGACAGACTATTAAGACCGTAAAAATCATCACATGTTCCTTGATATGTTCAAAAAAAAACCGTAAGTTAGTCGAATTATATATGAGATATTAATAGATCATTTGGGATTACTTCTTTTTTTTTTTTTTTTTTTTTTTTTAGAAATAAACTGGAACAAAATAAGAGGAAATTACAACAATCAAATATGCTTTGAAAAACAATTATAGCCGAGCACTTATATGAGGAGTTGTGAACTGGAAGAAGCAGAACCAGGTGGACAAGAAGGTGTAGCCAGATGGAGGAGTTGCCGATGAAACAGGCCTTAACCGATGCCCTTCGGCTTTATCGAGATAAGCTAACTTACATCTTAAAGTAAGCTGGACTGATTTGATAAGCATGGAATAAGAGGACTGAGTACAGCCATGTAGTCTAGCATTTCGTTCTCTCCAAAGCTCATAGACTACAGCATGGAGAAGAAGCTTACAAATTATGTTAACTTTTGGAAGAGTGGAGGCTGATCTGACCCAGAGGACAATATCGTGGAAGCTTGGTGGAGGATTCAACGTATGGTGGAGAAAAAAGGCAGACCAGACCCGTTGAGAAAAGTTGCAGGAGAAGAAAAGATGAGAGGACGATTCAGGGGTTCCATGACATAATAGGCAATCAGGAGGAACTGATAAGCCCCAACTAATAAGACGATCACGAGTAGGCATTCTATCCCGCAGTAAAATCCATAGAATGAAGGAATGTTTTGGAATGTGCTGTAAGAACCACACTGTTCCATACCATGGGAGAGTATGTCCCACTGGATTCAATGAAAGCCAAGTTCTTGAGGAGGAAAATACCGCCGGTGGGGAATCAGGAGAAGATTTCCACAGAAATTTATCTTGAGTATCCTGATGGAGTAATGGTGGAGTAGGCGGTAAACAAGCCCGAAGTAGTAATAACAGAGGGTGACGCCCTAATGGTAGGTTCCAAAATGAGTTGTTGATTATAGTCGAAATGGTAGCCATTCGAGCAATACCAGAAACTCTCGGGCCAGAGGGTCCTATAATATCCGATAGAGGCCCCAAACCTGACCAATTATCGTGCCAGAAAAGACAAGTAGAACCGGAACCAATTTCGCAAATGAGGAACGGCCTAGCCAAGGATCTAAGCTTGAGCAGTCTTTTCCAAATCCAACTACCAATACTTCCTATTTGAGGGTCCCAGAAGAGCCTTCCCCTAATTTGGGATTACTTCTTTTGTTCTGGGAAAAATTAATATATTACAATATGATCATGTACGAAGATTGTAATATATCATATTGTAATATATTTGTTCTTAAGCCTTTTAACAAAATAAAAATAAATATTTGTTCTTAAAAACAAAAAAAGTACTGTAATATATTTGTTCTATATTTACATATACATATACCTTGGGTGACAAAGGCGAAAAAGAGAACGACCCACAGAAATTTGCAAGCGTTTGTTGCACTTGTCATCTTTGGATATTTTATTAAATAATTTAGAAAAATGTAGTAAATATGAGTATGTTGCTGCTCAATTGCAAATTTGCAATGCTCTAATTTATAGGGAGGCATTGGGTCTATTTTTATATAAATATCTTAATTTCTTAAAGTTAATTTTATCTTATCCATATTATCTTTCAGATTGACACATGTCCTCTTTGTCTTTAAACACTGGTTATTTTGTTTTATTAATGAATCAATTGTAATTACTTGCTCTATTTTTGTTTTGTAGTGGGGTTTTTTTTTCCGCATTTTGCTATAGTTTATCTTATTTTATCTATCATTAAGTTGACAAATATTATCAAATTAATTTATGATAAATTTATTGAAAATATATAAATTGATATAATATTTTTTTTTTGGTGACATGTGTCATATTATCTTATACTTTGTTTGTATTTTTTACTCATTTTAAAATTAATAATTAAATAGAAACATTACTATTAAATTAATTCGTGCTTAATGGGATTTAAAATTTTTAGTGAATAAAATGTAAGTGATGGTATAGATAAAATTATTTGTGATTATCTATTATTTAGATAATAATTATCCATTATCCATGAAGATAATATCAATAGTATTTATCTTTTACATTTGTGATATAATTATCCATTATCCATGAAGATAATACCAATAGTATTTATTTTTTGTATTTGTGATATTATCAATTGTATTTATCAATGTTTAATGTCTCTCCATTCATTATTTAGTTAGAAAGTAATCACTACTATATAAATGGAGTTTCTAACACGAATACATTTTTTCCTTTCTAAAAAGCTCTCTACGACATTTTCTCTATTTTTATATTGTTTTATAGCAAGTGATATATATGTTGTTTTGCTATTTGGCCATTTTTTTGGGACAACATGTGGCACTGTCTATATTTTATTTATATTTAATAAAAAGGTCCACTTGGCGGATGTAATATATTAGGCTTGGTTCGTGTTGAAATATATCTGAACTATTGTAGGCAACAAAGAGTCTCCGATTCTTAACGAAGGTTTGAAGTATCCATAGATGGAACTAGGGCTGGGCATTCGGATTTTGGATCGGATTCGGTTCGAATTTTTTCGGATTCGGATAATTCGGATATGTGATTTAACTATCCATTCGGGTTTTACAATTATTCGGTTCGGTTTCGGTTCGGATAGGTGCGGGTTCGGATCGGTTTTCTGATTTTTAAAATCTCAAAATTTGTTCAATTTTAATAAAAATTGGTTAAATTCTAATAAAATTTGGTTAAATTTTACAAAAAATTGTATATTTTTAACAAAAATAACTAAATATTTTTGGATTTTTAGATTATTTAACATATTTTTGTTATTTGGTATTAAATTATAACTAATATAGCTAATAATTTTGGATATATAGTTTTATTTCGGGTTTTTGGTTATACTTTTTGGTTTTTGGTTTAGTTCGGATAATTCGGATAGAAACATTTAGAATCCGTTCGGATTCTATGACTATTAAATTCGGTTTCGGATTCAGATTTTTTTGTTCGATTTCGGTTCGGTTTTCGGATTTCGGGTTTTTTGCCCACCCCTAGATGGAACCACTTATAGACAAAAAAATTGCACTAATAAAAAAAAAATCTCCATCAACCAGAGTCACATACTCACTCACATGCTTCTGAGATATTGATCTTTAAGTATGATTTATATTTTACCTCTCATCTTATGATAACCTTGCATGATTTCAAACGAGAGTAACATATTCTCCATGAGTTGACGATCATTAATTAAGCGGATCAGTAGTTATTAATCTCTGCTAACTCGATTTAATTTTTCCTTCATGGTGATTTTTTTTCTTATTTTCATCTCCAATAATTTTCATAATTTCAATTAGTGTTTTCAATTTTTTTTTCTTTTCTTTTAATGTTTCGTCTTCTGGGAAAAATATCAGGTAAAAACGTGTGTGACTTAGAGAGAACAGAATGTAAACACTAAAATAACAAAAAAAGAAAAAGAAAAGAAAAACCAATATAAAAACGAATATCTTTATTAATCCTCAAGCTAATGATTGGGGCAATATTCAAGTAAATATCATAATTTGATGTGATAAAATAAGCAAAACTAAGATGAAGCAAAACCGAATTACATAAAATTTCGGGTAGAAAATTTAAGGGCAAACGATTAATTTGTTTAAGACAAATTAAGGAGGAGGGCAAACGACGACACCGTCGATGACCTTGAGGTCGAAGCTCGTGTCCCATACGTATTTGAAAACGACGTCCATGTGAGGAAATATGGGTTTACCAGTGTTGAGGAGACACACGTCACCGGATTTCGACAACAACGAGGTATCGATGGGTGTGATCGATTTGAATCCCACACATGACAACTGTGCGTACTGGAATTTGCACCTTGTACATGTATTCGTCACTCTCACTTCCCATTCCGGTTTGTTCTGCACCATTTTTCCGGTCTTCCATTGTTTCACAGATAGATACCTTAGGCCACACTCTCCATACCCTTCCAAATTTCCAAGGAAAACCACAAAATATTATCCTCCGTTGACAAGAAAAAAAGAAAATATTAATCATAATAACATTTTACGTGTGAATATGTTCTTAAAATAACGTTAAGCTTTAATCCAATTAGATATTAGATATATATGGTGTGTTGGAAATAGAGACTAGATAACCATTGTGATCACTGATGATCATAATTGGGATTGCGAATATGATAATAAGACAAATAATTTATACGAAAAGTGAAAACTATAATACAGTATAATGGTTTTACGTAAATGTATACAAAATATACCTTGAGTGACTAATGCAAAGAACAAAACAAGGCAAAAGAGTTTGCAAGCGTTTGATGCCATTGTCTGAATCTTTGGAGATTTATCAAAGAATTTTGGAGAACGCTAGTAACTATGAGTGTGTAGCTGCTAAAATGTGATGTTGGGTACTTTTGGGGAGGCGTTGGGGTTAATTTATAATAGAAAAGTTTTGGGATAGTTATGAGGTTTTCTATCACTAGTTATAAGAAGTTAGTTAAAACTTAAAAGAGACAATCTGTTGACTTTATACTTTCCGCAATTTGGTCAAACTATATATTAAAACAGAAGATTTAGAGTATGGAAATTTTCAGCTGACAAAACAAAAAAAGAGTATGGAAATTGGAAAATAATAAAAAGAGTACGGATTATTCTATTATTAAATTAAAGTGATTTCCTTTGTTTTGTTTGAAGGTCTAAGCTAAATCTTTGACCACAAGATTATTATTTTGGCCATATTTTGTTGGTCGTCGAATTATCTTTTTGAGTCAAAATAATTTGAAGGCGTTCCAAAAACGGAAGATGTAATTTAATTACTTGTAAAATATCTCAAAATTCTTATCGGAAGTAATTGACCATGTTAATTAGTTATAAAATTTGTAAATATATATTAAAATCTAATCAGCATACAATGATACAATTTTATTAACAACATATTACGTCTAGTTTTTGAAATCTAGTCAGCATAATGTATATTTTTTTTCCGTAAGATGTGTTTGTGCTACACCTTACAAAATTCCGTCGAAACTCGCATTATAATTTTGATAATAACCAGAAAATAACTAAATAAAAAACTTGCCAGAGATTGAGCTAAAATGGACAACAAATGATGATGAAATGGATAACAAAGGAAAATTATACTTCATTCACGACTATACTTTTTCCCCCATTTTCTTACTCCGAAGCTCAACGGCTATGCCCTAATCACAAACTGTAATGAATGTCCTAATCATACTCTCGTTCTCACAAAACGAATTATAAATTCGGTGTCGGGTCCAAGAATTTTCCTCTAAGAGTAGTATCGAAGTGCCATGAATGCAATGAGAATTCGCTAGCTCTGCTCAGGGACAAGAGGATCAGCTACACCATGGAACACACTTTTTCTGCGAAATGAACAGATTTACATTGGTTATAAATTTAACAAGCAGCTGCTAAGACAAAATGATTCGTGTTACAATATCGCAAAACCTAAGCATTCTTCAGCTAAACCATGTGAACAATTTTTGTGAGAGAGTATAGTATTCACACCTTGTCTTGTGCTGCTGCAGCAAAGGCGATTGTCGTCTATATATGTTGCCTGGATGCCAATCATCCATGATCCAATGGTGGTATCATCAAACGCATATGTCTTCAACAATCCACTGCATACACACCGGGGCAGAAAATAAACCATGGTTATAAACCAATCTTTGTTTGACATATATACTCTTCATGTGACTATAAGTCTTCTCCCAAACTGTGAAACCTAACCTGTTTATATTGATATATTGAGCCAGATTCTTGGAGAGTATAACAAGTGAACCAGTTGCATGACGGAAGTACCTAAATCAATCAAACAAAGAAACTGAGTACACACAACATAGGTCACAAGAGCTTAACATAAACTAGAAGACCTCTGAGGTATATGACACTTACGATTTGTCGTCCCCAAATTTCCACCACTCAGGCTCATACCATTGACTTCCCCTGAATACCAAGAAACAACCAATGGAATATGAGGATAATGAGAATGTGTATTATGAAACGTTTGAGCATTTTTAACAGCTCGGAAGTCTCAGTTATGTGAACTGAAGATAGTTAAGAATATACGGACTCTTCAGTAATCACATCTCCAGACTTCATGCACCCAATGTAAGCACCGTCTTGACCACGGCGGCTTTCAAGAAGCCCAATCATCCCCTCTGTTAGATCGAAAACATATGTCATTTAAAGTCACTGTTGATACCCTGATCGGACCAAACATAGCTTTGCACGACAAGGACATGAAAGAGGAAGTATTACCAAGATCTAGGTCAACGTTGTCATCAACTTTGACATAAAACTCTGCATCCCAATTCTGAACAGCAGCACTGTAGAAGAACTTCACTTTCTTGGGTAACTCTTCTTGGGCTTCCTCATGATTCTCCTATTAATACATCATATTTCCAGAGAAAAACAAAAAAGTAGATTGGAAGCCACATCAGTAAGCTGAAATTCAAATAAGCAGGCAGCGAAAAGAAGCAAAAGAGTTATTCTTACTTACAAGAATCAAAAAGTCTTTAGTTGCACTATTTTCTTCGTCAATTTTCCGATCTAGGCTATCACCTCGGTTAGCACTGGAAATTTATAATGCACTAACATTAGAATCATAGCGCATACGATGAGACAAACCGTGAAAAAGTTGCAACCGAAAATAAAATCTAAAAAAATGAAGTCTAAGTGAGTAGGAAAACCTCCGACCAATCACAAAGCGTATGATAACTCCTCTTTCCTCGAGTTTTTTCAGAGCATCATCTAAAAAGATGAAAATTTCATAAGAGAAAACTTATTAACTGTACCAAAACTTTTAAATGAAACATTGTTGCATGACCAAACAAAGCAGGGTGGTAACTCTACCTCGCGGCATCCAAGACCCTCTAAATTTATTGCGCTTCAAGTGACTGCCAAAGCCTGTGTAAACTCCAATAACAGCAAGCATCTTCTTCCCTGAAGAAGAGACACTTTTCTGGTTTTTAAGATAGCCTTGTCTCTTTGCCTGTGCCAACTCCATTTCAGTTTCAACAATTCTCCTCTCAAGATCTCTATTCAACAGTTACATTGTGTGTTAATACAAGCAAAACATAAAAACATCGATCAGAAAAAAAATCAGCTTACTTGCATCCAAGGACCACTAGCTTATCCTCCACCGTAAGAACTTTTGGCCTCTATACTCCACAAGAAGATGATTATCATTAAAGACAACATTAAAAATGACTGAGAATGAAACTTAATCTTTCAAGGGAGGCACAAGAAAGACCAACCTGATCATAATTCTTCTTAAGCACAGCGTTGAGTGCGGCTCTGTACTCCGCATCTTGCCATAGCCTAACCATAAAAATAATAGAGATCAGAACCAGTCGATACGGATCCAGGGATCGAATTTGAGCTTGTGATTGGTATTCAATTCCGATACAATTATCTCTGAAATGATAGAAATCTAGACTGGTAACACAGAGGAGAAAGACGGAAGAATCTAGCATTTGCGAGATCTATGAATCTATCAACAACTATGAAAACAGTGTTCCATTACGATCACGATCCTCAAAACTCTAAAAATTCGATTCTGGAATGCATTTCGAAGAACAAATCTAGAATCAATGAGATTTGATTACTCTAGATAAACAAATCAATCGGAAGAAGAGAAAAAAACGCGACGTACCGGCCAGCGACGTAGAGCCAAGCAACGCAAGAGAAGAAGGCCAAGATAAGAGAGGGCTTTGAGGTGTTCTGAGACTTGGAAGACCTACCTCGCCGGTCTGATTTCGCCGAGACAGTCGTCGGTAAGCTCTCCATCTCAATTCCAACGGTGAGAGGGAAAGCGATCGGAGGCAGAGAGACGAAGTCAGATTCAAAATCGAGAAAGTGTACCAAGGAAAGCTAATAAGAAGTAACAGATGTAAGAAGCTCTGGATATGTTTCCTTGTTCGAATTTAATTTTTTTCTTTTTTCGGGGCTGCGGAGGGAACCGTTTCTTTGTGCTCGTCGGAGATTGATTATCCCGACATGATTCCGACTTTCAGATGACAAGAAAACAGTTTCAAAACTATCTGATCCAGTCAGCAGTTACGATGCTGAGCCACTGGGCTCATAATCTCTTTTTTTTTCAAAGTGTTTTGTATTACGAGCAAATAAATATATATGTATTTTCAAAACATATTTTTATCCTTGCTAACTTGTTTATACATACACAAAAGAGACAACTCAACCTTCACAAAACACTGGAAGAATTGAAAAATTTGAGAAAAAAACATGTTACTTTATTTATGATTTGAATAGTAGAATTCGTGTATCTTTCTAAAAGGATTTAGAACATTCCAAACCACAAAAATATAGAAGCGAGCAAAACATTAAACAAGAATAAAAACATAAAAAAAGGCACACTTGGGTCAGTTTGAGAGTCTGTGCACAATAACAGCCTCTACGCTAACCAAGCTTGTAAACCCAATGTTAGATCGATCGCCTAAGGAATTTCCTAACGCTGATTTCTTAGAACGCCTATCCAGGAAATTTTTTAACCAGCACAAGTGAAAATCCCTGAGTCTTGTACTGTTGGTTAACGCTGAAGAACTCTTAGCGGCTAGAGGGTAACAAGCTAGAGAGTGAAGGCACTCCTTGGCTTCTCATTTGCTCTTGTGCGCTCTTCATTTCCTCTGGATCTGTTCATCACACATACCAACAATTCTCAGCAAACCATTTTTATCTAATTTGATAGGTTTCAATTCAGCAATAGTTTGAAGAGCTCTAAGAGATTTAGAAATGGTGACAAGATTATCCATATATACTAAATTCCTCAGCAGATTAGGTACACTGTGAATTGCTTAGGTTGGTTGCTGTCACATTGATTGCTACTAGAGAGAGCGAGATCCAAGAACTGGTTTAATGATGAATATTATCAAAACTTGGATACAAGTGAAGGGTTAGAGAAATGTACCTATGTTTTCCATCAACTTAGGCATTAAGAATACAACAACGACCATGAATCCCACCATAAGACCCATTGGACTTTTCAGAATTGCCATTACATTGAAAGGTTCTCGCATCTGCAAATAGTACATAATCGATCAGAAAACAAGAGAAAGAAGCATGCTGCTAAAACTAAACAAATACAAAAAAAAAAAAGAAGAAGATAACAGGATGAAGTATTCACCTCGTAGTATTGCTCTGCCCGCAGTGGCTCCAAAACCAGCTCAGTAAGACTCCTCCTGGTTTCTGTTAGTGTTGCTTGAACCTTGCCACGATGCCTAGCACTAACATCAACTCGCACCTAATTTAAAATTATTTATTGATGAATGAGAAATGAGTTATCTAAAAATGATATAGTTCAGGGAATTATAGAGTATTGCAACCAATAAAATCTTACTGGGGAAAAGAAGTAGCCCAGCGCATAAACTTCAATCAGATGAGTCCCAGCTGGCACTTTGTGGCTTTGAAATTAGAGAAGTAAAGGAAAACGAAGATTAACAAAACTGATACTCTTTTTTCACAACACAATACAGTATTAAGTTTTCTAAGTTTATTTCTAGCAATACTTACACCAAAAGCTACAGATATCAAAAGAGACTCTGTGTAGATATCATGAGTAAAAACTACATACAGAAATATAAATATATTGAAGGAAAATATTATTCGAAGAAGGAACAGTAGGATACAATGTAAAGTATCCATCCGGCCTGAGGAAAGTAACATTCTGTCCACCATTGAGTACAACTTTGATATTTGAGAATTTTGCTGCATGACCAATCACTGTGCCTACCAAAATAAGTTCTAGATTAGTTCGCACATAAAGGAGTGAGGCTATTACATTAGGAAACAAGATGGATTTTAAAGTATCATGTAGTTAGAATAATGTGAAGCACTCAAAGACAATAATGGAAGAAGCCGTACATTGTCCAAAAACAATACCTAAACTATCAAAGCAAATTGCCAACAATTCTTAAGCACTCAAAACCAATGATGATAGAAACCATACAAAATCCAAGAAAAATATTCAAAAGATCAAAATGTATTTGCTCACATTCTCAAGTAAACACTACATATAGCCAGTCTACATATAGCATACTACATAGCAAGTGTCGCCAACGGAATTGTGAGGTATAAAATGCATACAGAAAAACTTATATCTAGCCTAGATTCTGGCTTGGTAACACTATTTAAGCCTTGAATACACATCAATTAATGACCATAAGACATACTAACAATACAAAACAAACACACCAATGGAAGCTGCATTGATGCTAGGCCTGATAACAGCTATTAGTCTCAAAATACAGCTGTTATTGACCCTCACAGGTTCACTAGTATAAATAAGTTCTAGATAGTCGTATTATTCCTTCGAACAATGCCATGTGAACCGGACTGTGCAGATAATCCGATTATTGACAGAAAATCCCAAAACATAGCAAATTGAGTCTAAACTGAGCTCTCGAGAAAAAGGAAAAAACACACACTATGATTTAGAGAAAGAAAAGGGAAAAGGCTGAAACATACTTGCTGGGATCCTTACTCTACCGGTGATAGTGTAACTATCCTCAGACCTGCAAAAATCAAACACAAAAAAAAAAAAAAAAAAAGGAAAGAAACAATTCAATGAAGCAGCAACAGGAACTACAGTAGTAAATTCGTCAAGCAAGTATATCGAATTAAGATAAAAGTTGCACAAATGATCAACTCCAAAACTCAACGACATAACGATTACTAAAACACGAAAACAGACTTATTGAATAATGCTATAAGGATATAGCAACGGATAAATGAGATTAAAGCTCTATATCAACAGCTGTAACCCCAAAAAGTTTATAGATGATTTGTAGAGATCGAGGATTGAAGATTGATTACCCAGATGAGATCGGCAGATTGGAAGCTAAGAATAAGAGAGAAATCTGGCAGACGACCAAAGCGACAAGGGAAGTGGATCTAACAATCGGCGCCATGGTCGTCGTCGTCGTCGTCGTCGTCCGCAGATTTGACGAAATCCAAACGATGAATTTATAAATCGTTCAGGTGAGGAAGAAATCAGAATTATCGAACTAAACCTTCTGCCTCACCTAGAGGGTTCGTGCTTAACCAAACGTTAAACGTCATCTGCGATTGATTATCATATACAGCTTAATTAACGGGTTTATTTATATTTATATTTTATTTTCCTTCAGTATATATTTATCCACAAAAGAAAGTTATACGAAAAAGGGGGTAGTCTGCCAATTTATACCTTAATTTTTTCATTAAGTCCAAATAATACATAAATTATAGTGAAGGGTCAATTTATACACGAATTATAAAAATTAGACTAATTCATACACAAATTATAAAAATTAGACTAATTCATACAAATAGAGATGACTGTACATTTGAATCTGATGACGTGTCATCCACGTCATTGTAAATAGATAACATGTCATCCACGTCATATTAAACAGATGACGTGTCGTCCACGTCATCCGTCACAATTTTTTTTTTTTAATTTTTTTTTTTTTTTTAATTACAAAATCTTGAAATAAAAATTAGAGGTAGACATCATTTTCATCTCATCTCATTATATCCCGTCTTATCTCATATTCCGTCTCGAATTCATATTTTAGATGTGAATGTATTTTCATATGGTATAAACTTTCAATTTCTGTTTGAAAACAGAAATTCCTGAAATCTTATTTCAGAAAAATTTATACTAAATAATATATACATACCATACTAATATGGTCACATAGAATATTACATTTAGAATATTACATACAAAAATAATTTAAAATTTTCTAATTTTTCTAAGATGTTTTAATTTGTTATTATATTTTATTTTATTTAAAATTTTAGTTTTATCTTATTTAAATTGAAAGTTTAGAAAACCTTATAAATTTTCTAATTTTATAATTTTTATATATTTTAATGACAAATTAGTACATCTTAGAAAGTCAGAAAAATTTTAGATTATTTTTGTATGTGATATTCTATATGACCAATTAGAAACTTAAATTTTCTGACTGAAATTTTCTAAATGTAATATTTTATGTGACCATATTAGTATGGTATGTATATATTATTTAGTATAAATTTTTCTGAAATAAGATTTCAGGAATTTCTGTTTTCAAACAGAAATTGAAAGTTTATACCATATGAAAATACATTCACATCTAAAATATGAATTTGAGATTGACTATGAGATAAGACGGGATATAATGAGATGAAATGAAAATGATGTCTACCTCTAATATTTATTTCAAGATTTTGTAATTTAAAAAAAAAAAAAAAAAAAAAAAAAAAAAAAAAAAATTGTGACGGATGACGTGGACGACACGTCATCTGTTTAATATGACGTGGATGAAATGTCATCTATTTACAATGACGTGGATGACACGTCATCATATTCAAATGTACAGTCATCCCTATTTGTATGAATTAGTCTAATTTTTATAATTTGTGTATAAATTAGTCTAATTTTTATAATTTGTGTATAAATTAACCTTTCACTATAGTTTATGTATTATTTAGACTTAATGAAAAAATTGAGGTATTTTTTTAAAATACAAATAAGTGTCAGGTATTTTTTTGGTTTGCTCTCTCCAACTCTTGGTGTCTCACTTTGTTTGAATGTGCGAACATCATATATCAATTGGGAATACGATGCGTTTGATAATCAATCACAATTTTTTTTTTTTTTCATTCAATGAACAGGGAAAAACCTTTTTTTTTGTCTTTCAATTCAACCAAGAATCTAGGATACAATTTCTACCCAAAAAATAATCATGTGCTACAAACCAAGCTTCTTTGAGAACAAGTCTGATATGTTAGCTATTACAAATCCAGCAAACACCTGAAAAAAAGCAAACAAACGCAAATTCTTAAGCAGCAAGATAGATTCTTCATTCTCTGCTGGTTTATAGAAATATGAGTTTTTTGGTTTACCTGAGTTGAGCCAAGGATGTAGATGGCGGAATAATGACGACCATGAATCATCATGTCAGCAACCATCGCAAGCGGAATGGTCAGAGACATGCCCAGTGTCGCTACCAGCGGAGTCGTCCACACCACAGAAAGTGCCCTATGGTTGCAAATTTAGGAAAGCACCCAAGTCATTTTCTAGACATTTAACATTGATTGTTGTGAACACTTTATCTGGTAAAAGCTGACTCCTAGATTCATTGAAACGTACCAAAAATAGTCAGAGAGCACACTTCCAACGAAACCATTGGCTAAGACAACTTCATCAACTTTTGCTGAGTGTGGTATGGTAAACTTGGGTTCGATTCCTAATGCTGTCAATGGCCACACTGAAACAAACAAACAAACAAAACCACATATTATTGAATAAGAGACACTACATGTTATGAATGATACACTTGTAAAACTGAATAATATGGAAGATAAGTAGTATACCAAGCCACCAGAGAGCAACAAGTGTGAACAATCCAATGTATCCAAACAGCTTTTGCACATCAACCCCTTCTCCTTCTTCACCGGCAAACTTCTTTAGAAGCACTGTGTTATCAATAGCACAAGGGTTAACAGACCATGATGTTATTCTCCGTAACACACAAAAGATCTCTTATAACCATCGAAGGATCAAATAAAACCAATAGTTTCTAACCTGTAAATAGTCCATAAGAGACTGCAGAGAGAAGCCCAAAGAGATCTCCCATAAGGGACCTTTGCCCGTTGCTAAACACAAATATCAACTGTACGTTAAAAGAATATGGTTGATGAAATTTGAAAACTCATGTAATCAAGAAATTCTATGAGAATCAGACAAACTTGAGCTATCAATTTAGAAACAGTTCAGGGTTAGCTTTTGAATTCAAATACATACATATTTTTTCACTTTCCAAAGAAATATGTAGAAAAAGATGCAAGGTGAAAAACTTACAGTGAAGAATTTAACTGCGACTCATCAGCAGCCCAAGTTTTCCCGAGCGTTGTCATGACCACACCGGCCATGCTGACAAATACAGCAACTACTTTCGACAGGTTCAGAGTATCTTGGCCCAAAAACACACCAATGAAAAGAGTAAACAGTCCCGAGGTTGAAGACAATACAGTAGTACTTGCCACACTTGTACGCGCAAGAGCAGCATTGGACAAATACTATATATCAACAAGAAGTAGCAAACAAATATCATTACCAAGGGTTAAAAGAGGACACTTTCAGGCACACCAAAAACGAATAAAAAACAGCATATCAAAGAAAACACACCTCTGTTACAAACCAAATTGGTGCAAGGTAAAGCCCGTACATTGCGATCTGCTTTGTCGTGATCTCTTTCCCATGTTTCAGAGTCTGTGTTTCTTCTTTACCTTTACCAATCAATGGTCTCGCATCTTCTTCATGGGATGAAAGGTTTTCCTCACTATCTTTCTTATTCATAGTCCCTTGAAGTCCCATTTCAATGATTTTGAGCCTCAAAGGAGAACCAACATCAACAGAGGACTCATCGGCCAAACCGGGAACTTTATTGGTTTTGGAAGATCTTCGCTCTAAATATCGACAAAGCATGTCCTTGAGGAATGCTACGGGAAGGTAAACTATCATAAGAGAAGCTCCAAGATATGTGACTGCAAATGGCTGCTTATAGGCTGTAAAGATATCCTGGGTCAATGGAAGTCAAATCATTCAATAAAGTATCAAAATTTGACTAATTTAAACAGAGATCTGAATTTGCAATTTCCATTGGTTTCATCGATTCTAGCATATAATCAAACTCGAAGCCTTATAAATACTGCTAATTTGTAGCTCGAAGCCTTGGAACTTTTCATTATGAACATGATTAGAATAAGACTGCTTGAATTGGATCCAGATAATTGAACAAATTCAAAACAAATCAAACATCCAAAAACTCAAAAGAACATATAAGAATGCGTATCAAAATCAAAAAATTTGAACGAAAATAGAAGAAATTATGAGTCAATTAATTACCTGAGTAACTTCTGCAGAGGTGACCCATATGACAACAACAGTACCAATCAAGAACAGACCAGCTTTGTATCTCAAACCCATCAAAAAGGCTCTAAATGAAAATGGAGAAATCAAGATCCAGGTGTTTGAGTGGATCAATCCGCAGAGATCTGCCTGTGTAAATTGACTTAAAGATTGATCCTTGTGCTAAGGAAACAACGGAATAAGATTTAATAATTAGATCAGCCGGAGGAGGTGGCTCGGGGAAGGAGATGGAGTGAAGAAGAGAAAAGGGAGAAGTCCAGAAACGACGGCAAAATTGACCATCTGAGAATAAAAAAAAAAACGGAAGAGTAACCGCGAGGGAAGGAAGGGGGACGCAGAGGGAAAGCGTTAGACAAGGAAAAGAAACACTTTTAATTTTTGTCCGTTTATTTATTGTGTAAGAAAAATTAAATAAGCTTTTGTTTTTTTACGGCAAACTTAAAAAAAAAAAAAAAAAAAACCTTTTTTATAAAAATTATTATGGAGGCGTGATCTAGCCGTCTTTTTTTTTTTTTTTTCTTTCTCTGTAAAAAGACAGAAAATTTGTGAAACAGTGACGTACTTTTTTGACCGATCATACTAGGGAGAACTTCCATGTTTTTAATAATACAACATCCGAATCTTTATTACAATAACAATAATTGTAATTTTTAAAAATTATATATATATGAAACTGAAATTGAAATTCTCTCTAACATTTATTTTCATCTTGTATATTCTAACATTTATTTTCATCTACCTCCTTTCTTATCATTTTAAATAAATAAGAGGGAGAAAAATGACTAAAAATAAAGAGACAAATGGTAATGAATGTCAAAAATACAAAGAATATTAGATTGACTTGCTTGTCACTCAGCGAAGGTTTTTTATTCTCTGCACCTCTTGATCTGTTTGTTCACCATTTTTTTAATCATTAAATCAATTATGTCGGAAATTTTTTTTTTTGGATTTAGAATCACATTTTCTTATGTGTTAAATTTTTAAAATAAAAGGTTAAAAACCTTTTAGAATAATACTATATATTGTATATGACTGATTCATTTTGCTATTATTAGGTGGCATGAGAAAATGTCAGGTTGGTGAGTGTGGTGCGTGTGGCCTTAATTAGTTACACCTATATTTTATTTATTTTTCGACAACTATTAATGACACCTAGACCAGTACACCTTTATCGTCTTCCTTTCCTACTTTTCTTACATACATTCAATTATGAGACTAATTTGCATAGTACGTGTAACGCATAAGAAAATCTTCGGGTCAATTGAAAAATTAAAATAATTTTTAGGGTTTCAAAGATGAACAAGTAGTCATGGTCTGTACTCTACACATCCCACCCGATTCAAATTCCATCATTTGAGAAGAAAATGAGGTGCTTTGGGTACGGTTAATTCTCAACCGAGACTGTAGAAGCTGATATGGATGTACGAAACGAAGTCACATAAACAAAGAACATAAGTGTTCCAAAACTTGTATGAACATGTCAGACAATACAAGGCTGTTCATTTCTCACTATGTATGTAAGTATAGAATACGATGACAACAAGAATTTCACACAGCTTGCAAAGCAATGAGCTTTCACATTGCTATATAAATAACAAATACTTCATATAAGTGAGTTGGAAACATAAAGCTTTTGAAGCCACATCAAAAGCTTGAGGAAACAGAAGGATTAAAATCAGAAGAGGAGAAAAAAAATGCGGCAACATACAGTACCGGATGGACCCCTTCAAAAGACAGATGCTCTCAAATGCAAGATGGTAGAGTAGGTCCGTGGCAGAGAAAGGCCACGGCGATGTATATGATCACCAGTAGTACAATTATTAAGAGGACGCTGCAAGACACAAACACGGTTAGGAACAATGTACTAGTATAGGAACACGGTTTGACACAAACATATGTCTTACTCCATTTCTTTGATAGTTGACATTACTAATGTAGAACTTGGGGTGATTAAAGCACTTCACTTGACACTTGCCATAGTTTAATGTGTTCTTAGGCCAAAACTAGTTTCAACACAGGGTTTTGCAATCACAATACTCTAGAAATTGTTGAATTTCATGAATGACCAACAAAACATGTAAAGGTTGAATGGTTTAAGGAAACATACGTGAGCTTGCAATTTCTCCACCAGACGGTGCTTCTGAAACGACGAGCTTGCTTTCTGAAACGGAATGTATTTCCCTGCATATTGGCGGTTTTATCGACAAGAAGCTCAAGGCGTTCACCTCTATGTAGAACATTGTCAATGTTCTCGATCATAATGTCCCGTACCTGTCCAAAAAAACCAAAAAGAAAAACCGGAGATGTATGTCAATGTAAAGCCAAGACTCAGAACCAAAGTCTTCACAAAACCACAATCAGATTTTTAACTTTGAAGAGAAACTCAGACCTGACTCATTTCACCCTTAATCCGATTAATCCTATCGGCATTAGGATCATTAGAGTAATACTCAATCTGCTGACTAAGAACTCTTGAGAATTCCTCATTCATGGCATAAGCTTGTGCTGTATGAACAGCCCTACCATAAGTCCGCACGAACCTCTGATGAATATCCTCCAGAAACGCAAATGGTATTCTCCCTGAGAAATTACATGTAGAAATCATTATCTCAATCGGTGAAAGGTCTCGAAATCCAAAAAAGGATTAGACTTTGAATTTCACCATCACAAAAAAGATCGAAACAGCCTAAAAATTAGCTCAAGATTCTAGAAAAAAAAAAAACAAAAAGTAATTTCAGAACAAATCGATCGAACACAAAGGGGGAAAACAGAAAAGAAGGAAGAAGGAAAGAGACGTACTTCCGGCGGTTTCTTCGGCCATACAGAGAACGGTGAGGCCATCGGTGCGCTTAACGTGAAAGACATAGCGATCCTGAGAATAAGAGACGTTGCTGTCGTTGTTACCAGGGACCTTCTCAAGGATCTGTTTGGCGATGGTGCTCGCATTCGTAGACGTCGCGGTGAACTCCGATAGAATCACCGTCCCACGCGCCACGAGTGCGTACAGAATCGCCATCTCCGTCGATCCCTTACCGAATCAAACAAACTCAGACGGAAAACGCGGTAAGGTCAACGAAGAAGAAGAAGAAGGTTTCCCGCGGAAACCGAGCCAGCCAGACGAATCGCCAGATCAATCAGAGAGACAGAGAACCAATTAGCTTTTTACCTTTCCGCATATAATTGAACCTCTGGCCTCTCTCCTCTTTCCTCTTGGAGTTTAGCTGGAGCTAGAGACCTTTTCGCCTCCGGCAGATTTTTATATTCAATTTTGGATTCTACGGAGATTCAAAAAATACCATAGGAGTAAAAATTAGATTAAGAAAAAAATAAACTACCAAAATATAGTTAGTTTTTTTAAATGTAAAAAAATAAGAATGTAAAGGAAAAAAATGTTTCATTTTCAGGAAAACAAATCCTTATGTACCAAATTATTATGTTTTGAAGATATATATTTTTAAAGAATGAAAATTTATAAATGTAAAGGATAAGATATATGTTTTCTTGTTGCCAAAAAAAGGATAATATGTTTTGTAAAAAATTTTGTTGGTTACCAAATTCTCACGAAATTAAATTCTTAACGATTTCAGTGTTAGTATATCTATTTTAAAGTGATACATATCACATAGTATCAGTTTTCCTTGGGGTTATTATTATTTTTATTTTTTTTTGTAAAAAATATGTATACCAAGCCAAACCAAAAAAAAGGGTACGTTTCCTTTTGGTTTGGAAAAATTTCGGTTCGGTTTTGAATAAATATGAATGAGTAATTGAAAGTACTTTTGGAATAAAGAGATAAAAAAAGCAAAATTAATGGAGATAATGAAAATGACATGGATAATGGACCAACGAGCTGAGCCCAGTAGACAGATTAGATAAAACCCAACTCAAAACCAAAACGTGGTTCACGAGTCACGACGACCCAAACCGAATCTCACGGGGAAAAAGATGGGACATACATATACACACACATATATACACGGTAGGCTTCGCGCCTCCGTCAAATGACGTGTTATCCTCTGGGCTTTTCCGTTAAAGTAGACGACACCGCCGTTTATCGCCGTGGTCCGTGGGAATTCAACCAGAGGAAGAGAGAAGACCCTGAGAGACGCCATCTGCTCCTTCTTTTTGTCTCCATCTGTGTCCCTCTCTCTCCTCGATCTGACCATCCTCATAAACCCTACACTTGCTTTCTTCTGCTCAGATTCTGTCTGGACTTGCTTAATTTGTGATCGGGAAATTAGTGCTCGATCGCGTCTCCGATTGATTCGGATCTGAAATATCAGATTCGAGTTTCGGAAAGCTGGTGAAAGAGAGAGGTAGGTAGAATTTGGTGGAGATGATGCAGAGACGAAGTCCACCGAAGCACAGGCATGATGGAACATCACCGCTTCCATTGGGAATGGATTGGAGTCCTCCGCCGCGTAAATGGGTGAGTTCTTATGCTGCCAGAATTCGATCTTTATTGGACTTAAAATTATGTTTATTTTGGAGTGCCATGCTCGAATCTGCAGTTGCCTGCTGTGTTCTATTTGGGACTTGAGAGAAATGTGGATATTTTTGTTATGGGGATATCTACTCTACTACCACCAAGTCCAATGCTAGCACTCACCACATTAGGCATCATTAGTTTGTTCCCTTTCCTTACTAATGTCAGATTTCTAACAATTAGCTGAAGCTACTTCCTACAATTGGTTAATTCTGTTACTTTCAATTGAATTGTTCTGTGTATCTCAGATAGCTGCATACTGAGAAGTATCATTCTACTACGTAGTTGAATTTCATATTTGTTTACAGTTGGAGAGTTCAAGGCATTGAGATTTTTATCTTCTTTTCTGCAGAATGGTAGAGATACTGTTTGGCCTCATGACCCTCGAACCGGATGGAGTTATTGTGTTACAATACCTTCCTGGGTTGTCCTTCCGAAATCAAGAAATTCGGACCCTGTTGTGGTAATTTAATTATTTACTTCTCCAGCGTTTATCTCTTTATAGGGCGTAACTTCCAGTGTGGATCAATAAACTTCAACATGAACAATGATCTATTTTCTGTGCATGTCACCGTGTCATACATTATTCCAATATTTAGTAGAACTTTCTTACATATATAACATTTTAGAGGAACAGTTTTACAGGGTTCAGGTAAGTATGCAGTCCCCTGAAGGTGTTACCACTATGCGAGGCGTGTTGAGAAGATTTAATGATTTTCTAAAGCTATTAACGGATGTAAGAATTTACTCTCCCTGAACATAGGCCGATCCAACTCTCCATTTTTTCTTAATGATATAAATGCAATGTGTTTGACTGCATATGCACATTCATGTTATCCTTACAGCTGAAAAGAGCTTTTCCTAGAAAAAGTTTTCCATCAGCTCCCCCTAAAGGGTTGTTGCGTATGAAAAGCAGAGCAGTGTTAGAAGAGGTATGCATCTTTTTCCTGGGGCTAACTGAATGAGGTCGCTTGTGTTACTGCTGTTACTCTCAATTTCTTTTCTGTTTTGAGCTATTTTCTTCCTTCCCTCAGTCCCCTTTCTCCAAAACCAGATTAATGGTACACTTCAGGTGTATAAATACATGGAAAGCCATGTGCTCATCAGCAATATTACAATTATTCATGCAAACCATTGGTTTCACAAGTGAAAGCTGTGACCTTGTTGCAGAGAAGGTGCTCTCTTGAGGAGTGGATAACAAAGCTATTATCTGATATAGAACTGGCTAGAAGCGTTGTAGTTGCATCCTTTTTTGAACTAGAAGCTGCTGCTAGGTCTGGTATGAGCTTTTACATTATGCACTTAAGTTGTGCATAGGTAAATGCTGTTATGTGTTGTTATAGTCTAACTTGATCTTGCTTCTCAGCATGCCAAGATGTTGACCAGAATGCTTCCGATGCCAATTATGATAGAAATAGCACAAGTTCGTCGCCTGTGGTTCACCCAAGTTTGAGCTTGTTTCATGCTGGTGGCAGTTCTCTCACATCTGATTATGGCAGTGATACTGCTTATGAAACATCTGAGATTGGATCAGCAAGTTTAGGACAAGATGATATTTCTGAAGTTGGTACGGAAGATCTAACTCTGGATGAAGATTTAGCAAATCCAATAGAGAAGCTTGTTAACTTTAGCATGTCCAACATTGACGAGGGACTTTCAATGAGCCAAACTATATTAGAGCAACTTGAAGACTTTCCCAAACATAAAGTCCGCTCAAGATATGTCAATAATATCCTAGGGAAGAATGTGTTTAGTGGAAATGCTTCAAAAAGTGTGTTTCTTGCTAACAATGGTTCACGACTTCTCTCAGAACCTGAATCATCAACTCACTCAGTAATGCATGATAGACAGCTTTCTTTTGAGAGTGCTGACGGGTTTGCCCTACAAACCGGTGAGACATCAACATCTGGTCTCCTAAGTTCAAGCAGTGATAGCCATCTGGATCTACGCCAAAGTCCTGATGTATCTCCTGGAATTGGGCTTGTTTGCAACCCGGAGAGGCAGGGTAGTACACAAATAGTTCTTCCATTGGACCTGCGTAGTAAATTGAACAGGATTCTGTTAGCCATGAATGAGAGACTTGTCAATACAAAAACGGATATGGAGGATCTTATAGCAAGACTAAACCAAGAGATAGCAGTGAAGAACTACCTGAACAAAAAGGTACTAAACATCAGTGTCCTATCCTTTTTTTCTTTGGAGTGAATAGTAGTGTTGTAATTTTGTTTTTACTGCTCAGGTTAATGATCTAGAAGGGGAACTTGAAACTACTAAGCAGAGAAGCAAAGAGAATTTGGAGCAAGCTATTATGACCGAGAGGGAAAGATTTACTCAGATGCAGTGGGATATGGAAGAACTTAGACAGAAATCTTACGAGATGGAAATGAAGTTAAAATCGAGAGAGGTATGATTTAAAATAGTTCCATGTCTATAAAATTATTTTCGTTACCTAACTGGTTCACATAGATAGTATATAATTTCCCTCTACTGTAGAAGCACACTGATGCAAAATATTTCAACAGGATGGGAGCTCACATGCAGAACCTACTGAACAGTCAACTATTTCTGAGAAATATGTTTTGTCGAAAGAAATGGATGCCAGAAAACAACTAGAGGACCTGTCTAGGCGATATGAGGAATTAGAGGGAAAATCAAAAGCAGATATTAAAGTTCTTGTCAGAGAGGTCAAATCTCTGAGGCGTTCTCATATGGAACTAGAAAAGAAGCTGACTCAGTCTTTGACAGATAAAACTGAAGCCGAGGTAATTTCTGCCTCGTATAGTATTTTATATATATATATTTATTTGGCAGCACCATGGGTTTGTGGACTTTTTACTATGCATGTATCAAAACAAGAGAGAGAACATAACTGAGACTGGAACATGTTGCACTTTTCAGAAACTACTCCAACAGGAAAGAAAACTACTTGAGAACACTGTAGCGGCTAGAAAAAAGCTGCTTAGTGACTGCAGAATTCTCCATGATCGGCTTAAAGAGTACAACTTGAACTTGTTAATGGATGGAAATGGAAACTTCGTAGAGGACTCAACTACAGTATCAGATGCTTTGCGGCTACTGTCAATATCTGATGATCAAATTGAGGAGGTATTGCTGCATCTCTGCTTTATCTTGTCACATCCAAGGTTTCCTCTAAGAGGAGTTACATTCCGCTGCATCTTGATAAATGCATAAGAATAAAGTTATTTGTTAGCGTAGGGTGGTTACTTAGGTTTTCGCTGCACTTATGAAGCATTGCTAGAAAACCCTGGCTTGTAACACTGTCAGGGTGTGCATTTTACAAGTATTAACAATGGTGGCCATTTTCAGGCTCAGCTGCTGGCCGGGTTTGATGAAAATGCTGGTGCTCAAGGCATAGATAAATCTCTCAGCATTGATAGTGAAACGAGAATTATGGAGGACGAGCTGAGGAAGATATTGGCAGATATATTTGTTGAGAATGCAAAGTTGAGAAAACAGGTGAACTCTGCAATGCTGCGTGCTCTCCAGAAAAACGTAAAGACCAGTGAAGATGTGAATGAGGAAAATGGCGATGAGAAAGAGGAGGCATCAACAGAAACAGTGAACATATAGGTATAATAATAGTTGGTTTGACATGAGAATAGAGTTCACGATGAAAACTGCCATAATTATTTTTTCTTATATCAAAGGACTGGTCGCTTTCTAATACAAAACGGTTGGTCTCTCGGAGAAGCAAATTAGCTTGAAAGCTGAGTGATGTAATCAATATATACATACACATGTGAGAGTACATAAAGGAAAAACATGTGTATTGCGTATGTTTGTTGTATAAGTGTATTGCATTATCCTTTGCATATGTTTTTTTCACTCTTTCTTGTGTTCGGAACTTAGTTTTTTTTGCGAATATTCAGCAACCGCAATTAGGTAAAGTCGACAACAAAAATTGGAGTTGGTAACCTTTTTGCCATACAATTTCCATAAACTCATCATTTTATAGAACATTGAAATTCAATGGTACACGCAGAATGCGACCACTACGAGAGTAATTCGAATTTTGGTTCTGTTTATAGTTGGGGTTCTTCAAAATTTCTATTTATTTTCGGTTTATAAAACAATAAACCAAAGTGAACCCAAGTCCTATTACTGATTGGTGGTTGAAATCGGATCAGGTTAGTCCAAATCAAAAACCCGAAAATAACATCCCGGTTCGAATTTGAGCATTGAAAGAAAAAGAGAAATTAAAAAAAGGAAACTTGCGTGCAAATAAAACAAGTGCAGTTGCTTCTCCAAGGAAGAAGCTTTAACAGGGGTTTTACACTTTCTAGGGTTTAATCTCCAATCCAACCGAAACCCAACTTCCTCTGTATCAGAGCTCGCCAATTAGTTTTTATTTTGCCTCTGGAGACTAATAATTAAGCAAAGGATTGATGATGGATGCCAAAGTTTCTGTGTCGCCCACAAGCCTCATTGATCAGATTGTTGTCCGTATTTCTATTTTCCCATAACTCAAAAGTCAAAACACAACAAAAAAATTGTTTCTTTAGGCTTTTCGACTCGATTTGGTAACAATGAAATTTGAGTTTTTTTCTGCCATGGGGTTTCATTAATTCAGGTACCAGGTGATGTTGTTCTTGATTTATTAAACATGACTAACCAGACAATCAAGCTCGGCAGTGGCCTATGTCAGGTGTCTTCTTCTTCTTCTCCTTCTTGTGTTTTTTTTTCCCAGTGGGCACTTGATTTATGATAGAGACTGACATGTGTTTGTTTTGGCTTCTTTCAGGATAATGATGCTATCTCTGCCATGAGAGCTGGCAAGTTCAGTTACACGAAGCCAAATAAATACTGGGTTGAAAGTTCTCATAAATGGGTGAGCTCAGTGGTTTTACTACCATATTTTAACATGCTCTATTATGAGCTGAATCAGTCTTACCTTGCTCGTTGATTGTCTTTTGAGGTTGTCTTGGATTATTATCCTCTGTGTCAATCGATCAATCATCAGTAAAAACTCTCAAATAAGCTGCCTGCATGATTGATACTTTTTATACTTTTGTGGAGGATTCTTGGTATGGTAGTGTTATTGATCATAGGCTTCTGGCTTTATTAGAGAAGTTACAGTTCATCCACCATTCGACTTTGTTTGATTAGTTATATAGGTCTCATTCTCGTTGTTGCTAACTCTTTCATTATGGTGTTTTTGGAGTACATACCTCGCCCTGAGGATCATCTTCTTGGAATCGTGGTAGATTGTAAAGCAGATGTAAGTCCTTTTAAATCATTGCTTGCATAGACTTTTCTTGAACTTTGTTACAACTGTTTTTAGATTCCCTCTCAGATTCTTCATCTCAAGCTAAAGCATTTTTTATATTTGTTATCTGTTTGTCAATTTCTGTGACTTTAATCTTCATATATCTGAGCCAAAAAAAAATGGTGGAACGTTGTTTGTTGAGTTGTCCAGGATTGGTAAGTAAATAGGTGGCAGTATTGAAGTTATGGTCTAAAATCAGAAGAAAATTGAAAGCATAATTGGACAAACAGTTGTTAATTGACTTTGAAATTCTCAGCTGCAGTTTAAGATTTGCTTCATGCATGAACTAAGATTATTTTAGGCATCAAATTGTTTTATTTGACTCATTATTGGCATTGCAGAATTATTGGATAGACATAAAAGGACCGCAACTGGCACTTTTGCCGGTTCTTGCATTTGAAGGAGTAACAAAAATAAACTTTCCCAAGTTTGAGGCATGCACATTCTGATAAATCATCAAGCTCTCTTGAATTCTCATTTTGGGATAATGACATTCTCTATGATTTGTTTGTTTCCGGGAAGCTAACATAGGTTCATGTAATAAACAGGTAGGCACTCTGCTATATGCTCGGGTTGTCAAGACAAACACGGGAATGAATCCCGAGCTCTCATGTACTGATGGTATGTCAAATTCTCAGAAGGCTAAGCTGATTTTCCTATCTTACTGTAAATCTTTTCTAACTTAATTGTTATTTGTTGCAATGTAATTAGCAAGTGGCAAAGCTGCACAATTTGGACCCTTAAGAGATGGTTTCATGTTTGAAACTTCAACTGGTCTTTCAAGAATGTGAGAGATACTTTCTCATAAACTGTTCTCTTACATTACACTTCATATGCATTCTCTAGCTTCACTCAAAAAGATTTAACTTTCTAACTTCTTATAGGTTGTTGAGTTCACCAAAGTGCCCAGTCCTCGAAGCTCTTGGGAAGAAAATCTCGTTCGAGATTGCCATTGGCTTAAACGGCAGAGTGTGGGTTCATGCAGCTGCTCCACGTACAGTCATTATCGTGGCCAACACGATAATGAACTCAGAATCCTTAAGCGGGACTCAACAGAGAATCATGGTTGAGAAATTGCTTGCAAAAATTTCAGACTAAAGTGTGTAGGATAAGAAGGTTACTGTTACTTGAAATGTAATTGAACCTTTGATGCTCTCTTTTAGAATGTGATTTTGATTTATTCAAATAGATATTATACAGTCAAAGTTTGGTGGAAATAGTGAATACATATTCCAACTGAAGTATGTCTAATTTGTTACAACAGTGAAGCAAGTAATCTTATGACTGACTTAATGTTACAGACTATGTTACATTACACTTTTAAAGAGATGGAGGCTCGTATCTGCATACACAATCATATATGTTTCCCTTTATCAACTTCTCAGCCAATCTCTGATTCTTAACCATTGCCAACTGAAAAAAAAAAAAGGAAACAAAAAAAAAAGAGGTATCAGTCAAAAGTTTCAATAGCAATTTCAGATAAAAAATTTATGTTAAGTGAGCTTTCAAACCTTCAGAGCCTCGCATTTGAACTGCGCGTTGAAGTTGGTATGAAGTGATCTTCCCATGCCTTCCAAGATAACCTGCAAAATCGTTAAACATCACATAATAAGAAAATAGCTTCTCACTTTTTGTATTTTGAAGTGTTTTTATGATAAAAACAGAGAGGTTGTAGATACAAGATCGGCGTCTTTGGCAGCGGCTGCAAGCTCGGAGCTGACTTGTCTGAGGTCAATGCAAGGACTTCCGCATCCATTTTCAACAACCATCAATGGTGCCGAAGCTGAATCCTTCTTTGACCCATCCCCCGGATTTACCATCGCATCCACAAGTAAGCCTCCCATTTCAGCCGCTCTCCTCAAGATGTCACAGTGCTTCAAGAGTAAAAGAACAATAGAGTTAGTTACATGAAAAAAACATTACAACCACTATAGAACCGAAAATAAAACTGATAAAACCTTAGCAGCCCCGGCAACTATATCAGGGAGTTCCATAGCGGTCACATCGTTAAGAGCAGGAAGAGAGTTTGCCACTAGAACAACCTTGAGAATCATAATAACATTTTTTTAGTGTTTCCTCAAC